>CM059609.1:10038865-11288865 GCA_030412105.1 Cyclura pinguis
TTACCAGATACCACCTACCAGATACCAGATACCACCTACCAGATACCAGATACCACCTACCAGATACCAGATACCAGATACCAGATACCAGATACCACCTACCAGATACCAGATACCAGATACCAGATACCAGATACCAGATACCAGATACCACCTACCAGATACCACCTACCAGATACCAGATACCACCTACCAGATACCACCTACCAGATACCAGATACCAGATACCAGATACCAGATACCAGATACCAGATACCACCTACCAGATACCACCTACCAGATACCAGATACCACCTACCAGATACCACCTACCAGATACCAGATACCACCTACCAGATACCACCTACCAGATACCACCTACCAGATACCAGATACCACCTACCAGATACCACCTACCAGATACCACCTACCAGATACCAGATACCAGATACCAGATACCAGATACCAGATACCAGATACCACCTACCAGATACCACCTACCAGATACCAGATACCACCTACCAGATACCAGATACCACCTACCAGATACCAGATACCACCTACCAGATACCACCTACCAGATACCAGATACCACCTACCAGATACCAGATACCACCTACCAGATACCAGATACCACCTACCAGATACCAGATACCACCTACCAGATACCACCTACCAGATACCACCTACCAGATACCAGATACCAGATACCAGATACCAGATACCAGATACCACCTACCAGATACCACCTACCAGATACCAGATACCACCTACCAGATACCAGATACCACCTACCAGATACCAGATACCACCTACCAGATACCACCTACCAGATACCAGATACCACCTACCAGATACCAGATACCACCTACCAGATACCAGATACCACCTACCAGATACCACCTACCAGATACCACCTACCAGATACCAGATACCAGATACCAGATACCACCTACCAGATACCAGATACCAGATACCACCTACCAGATACCAGATACCAGATACCACCTACCAGATACCAGATACCAGATACCACCTACCAGATACCAGATACCACCTACCAGATACCAGATACCACCTACCAGATACCAGATACCAGATACCACCTACCAGATACCAGATACCAGATACCACCTACCAGATACCAGACTACCAGATACCAGATACCAGATACCAGATACCAGATACCACCTACCAGATACCACCTACCAGATACCAGATACCAGATACCAGATACCAGATACCAGATACCAGATACCAGATACCACCTACCAGATACCAGATACCACCTACCAGATACCAGATACCACCTACCAGATACCAGATACCACCTACCAGATACCAGATACCAGATACCACCTACCAGATACCAGATACCAGATACCAGATACCAGATACCAGATACCACCTACCAGATACCACCTACCAGATACCACCTACCAGATACCAGATACCACCTACCAGATACCAGATACCACCTACCAGATACCAGATACCACCTACCAGATACCACCTACCAGATACCAGATACCACCTACCAGATACCAGATACCACCTACCAGATACCACCTACCAGATACCACCTACCAGATACCAGATACCACCTACCAGATACCACCTACCAGATACCAGATACCACCTACCAGATACCAGATACCACCTACCAGATACCACCTACCAGATACCACCTACCAGATACCAGATACCAGATACCACCTACCAGATACCAGATACCAGATACCACCTACCAGATACCAGATACCAGATACCACCTACCAGATACCAGATACCAGATACCACCTACCAGATACCACCTACCAGATACCACCTACCAGATACCACCTACCAGATACCACCTACCAGATACCAGATACCAGATACCACCTACCAGATACCAGATACCACCTACCAGATACCACCTACCAGATACCAGATACCACCTACCAGATACCACCTACCAGATACCACCTACCAGATACCAGATACCAGATACCACCTACCAGATACCACCTACCAGATACCAGATACCAGATACCACCTACCAGATACCACCTACCAGATACCAGATACCACCTACCAGATACCAGATACCAGATACCAGATACCAGATACCAGATACCAGATACCAGATAACAGATACCAGATACCACCTACCAGATACCACCTACCAGATACCACCTACCAGATACCACCTACCAGATACCACCTACCAGATACCAGATACCAGATACCAGATACCAGATACCACCTACCAGATACCACCTACCAGATACCAGATACCACCTACCAGATACCACCTACCAGATACCACCTACCAGATACCAGATACCACCTACCAGATACCAGATACCAGATACCAGATACCAGATACCACCTACCAGATACCACCTACCAGATACCACCTACCAGATACCACCTACCAGATACCACCTACCAGATACCACCTACCAGATACCAGATACCACCTACCAGATACCAGATACCACCTACCAGATACCACCTACCAGATACCAGATACCACCTACCAGATACCAGATACCACCTACCAGATACCACCTACCAGATACCAGATACCACCTACCAGATACCAGATACCACCTACCAGATACCACCTACCAGATACCACCTACCAGATACCACCTACCAGATACCACCTACCAGATACCAGATACCAGATACCACCTACCAGATACCAGATACCAGATACCAGATACCAGATACCAGATACCAGATACCAGATACCAGATACCACCTACCAGATACCACCTACCAGATACCACCTACCAGATACCAGATACCAGATACCAGATACCAGATACCAGATACCACCTACCAGATACCACCTACCAGATACCAGATACCAGATACCACCTACCAGATACCACCTACCAGATACCACCTACCAGATACCACCTACCAGATACCAGATACCAGATACCACCTACCAGATACCACCTACCAGATACCAGATACCAGATACCACCTACCAGATACCACCTACCAGATACCAGATACCACCTACCAGATACCAGATACCACCTACCACCTACCAGATACCACCTACCAGATACCACCTACCAGATACCACATACCACCTACCAGATACCACCTACCAGATACCAGATACCACCTACCAGATACCACCTACCAGATACCACCTACCAGATACCAGATACCACCTACCAGATACCACCTACCAGATACCACCTACCAGATACCAGATACCAGATACCAGATACCAGATACCAGATACCAGATACCACCTACCAGATACCACCTACCAGATACCAGATACCACCTACCAGATACCAGATACCACCTACCAGATACCAGATACCACCTACCAGATACCACCTACCAGATACCAGATACCACCTACCAGATACCAGATACCACCTACTAGATACCAGATACCACCTACCAGATACCAGATACCACCTACCAGATACCAGATACCACCTACCAGATACCAGATACCACCTACCAGATACCACCTACCAGATACCACCTACCAGATACCAGATACCAGATACCAGATACCAGATACCAGATACCAGATACCAGATACCACCTACCAGATACCACCTACCAGATACCAGATACCACCTACCAGATACCAGATACCACCTACCAGATACCAGATACCACCTACCAGATACCACCTACCAGATACCAGATACCACCTACCAGATACCAGATACCACCTACCAGATACCAGATACCACCTACCAGATACCACCTACCAGATACCACCTACCAGATACCAGATACCAGATACCAGATACCACCTACCAGATACCAGATACCAGATACCACCTACCAGATACCAGATACCAGATACCACCTACCAGATACCAGATACCAGATACCACCTACCAGATACCAGATACCACCTACCAGATACCAGATACCACCTACCAGATACCAGATACCAGATACCACCTACCAGATACCAGATACCAGATACCACCTACCAGATACCAGACACCAGATACCAGATACCAGATACCAGATACCAGATACCACCTACCAGATACCACCTACCAGATACCAGATACCAGATACCAGATACCAGATACCAGATACCAGATACCAGATACCACCTACCAGATACCAGATACCACCTACCAGATACCAGATACCACCTACCAGATACCAGATACCACCTACCAGATACCAGATACCAGATACCACCTACCAGATACCAGATACCAGATACCAGATACCAGATACCAGATACCAGATACCAGATACCACCTACCAGATACCACCTACCAGATACCAGATACCAGATACCACCTACCAGATACCACCTACCAGATACCAGATACCACCTACCAGATACCAGATACCACCTACCAGATACCACCTACCAGATACCAGATACCACCTACCAGATACCAGATACCACCTACCAGATACCACCTACCAGATACCACCTACCAGATACCAGATACCACCTACCAGATACCACCTACCAGATACCAGATACCACCTACCAGATACCAGATACCACCTACCAGATACCACCTACCAGATACCACCTACCAGATACCAGATACCAGATACCACCTACCAGATACCAGATACCAGATACCACCTACCAGATACCAGATACCAGATACCAGATACCACCTACCAGATACCAGATACCAGATACCACCTACCAGATACCACCTACCAGATACCACCTACCAGATACCACCTACCAGATACCACCTACCAGATACCAGATACCAGATACCACCTACCAGATACCAGATACCACCTACCAGATACCACCTACCAGATACCAGATACCACCTACCAGATACCACCTACCAGATACCACCTACCAGATACCACCTACCAGATACCAGATACCAGATACCACCTACCAGATACCACCTACCAGATACCAGATACCAGATACCACCTACCAGATACCACCTACCAGATACCAGATACCACCTACCAGATACCAGATACCAGATACCAGATACCAGATACCAGATACCAGATACCAGATACCACCTACCAGATACCACCTACCAGATACCACCTACCAGATACCACCTACCAGATACCACCTACCAGATACCAGATACCAGATACCAGATACCAGATACCACCTACCAGATACCACCTACCAGATACCAGATACCACCTACCAGATACCACCTACCAGATACCACCTACCAGATACCAGATACCACCTACCAGATACCAGATACCACCTACCAGATACCAGATACCACCTACCAGATACCAGATACCAGATACCACCTACCAGATACCACCTACCAGATACCACCTACCAGATACCACCTACCAGATACCACCTACCAGATACCAGATACCACCTACCAGATACCAGATACCACCTACCAGATACCAGATACCAGATACCACCTACCAGATACCACCTACCAGATACCACCTACCAGATACCAGATACCACCTACCAGATACCACCTACCAGATACCACCTACCAGATACCACCTACCAGATACCACCTACCAGATACCACCTACCAGATACCACCTACCAGATACCAGATACCAGATACCACCTACCAGATACCACCTACCAGATACCAGATACCAGATACCACCTACCAGATACCACCTACCAGATACCACCTACCAGATACCAGATACCAGATACCAGATACCAGATACCAGATACCAGATACCAGATACCACCTACCAGATACCAGATACCACCTACCAGATACCAGATACCACCTACCAGATACCAGATACCACCTACCAGATACCAGATACCAGATACCACCTACCAGATACCAGATACCAGATACCAGATACCAGATACCAGATACCAGATACCAGATACCACCTACCAGATACCACCTACCAGATACCAGATACCAGATACCACCTACCAGATACCACCTACCAGATACCAGATACCACCTACCAGATACCAGATACCACCTACCAGATACCACCTACCAGATACCAGATACCACCTACCAGATACCAGATACCACCTACCAGATACCACCTACCAGATACCACCTACCAGATACCAGATACCACCTACCAGATACCACCTACCAGATACCAGATACCACCTACCAGATACCAGATACCACCTACCAGATACCACCTACCAGATACCACCTACCAGATACCAGATACCAGATACCACCTACCAGATACCAGATACCAGATACCACCTACCAGATACCAGATACCAGATACCAGATACCACCTACCAGATACCAGATACCAGATACCACCTACCAGATACCACCTACCAGATACCACCTACCAGATACCACCTACCAGATACCACCTACCAGATACCAGATACCAGATACCACCTACCAGATACCAGATACCACCTACCAGATACCACCTACCAGATACCAGATACCACCTACCAGATACCACCTACCAGATACCACCTACCAGATACCACCTACCAGATACCAGATACCAGATACCACCTACCAGATACCACCTACCAGATACCAGATACCAGATACCACCTACCAGATACCACCTACCAGATACCAGATACCACCTACCAGATACCAGATACCAGATACCAGATACCAGATACCAGATACCAGATACCAGATACCACCTACCAGATACCACCTACCAGATACCACCTACCAGATACCACCTACCAGATACCACCTACCAGATACCAGATACCAGATACCAGATACCAGATACCACCTACCAGATACCACCTACCAGATACCAGATACCACCTACCAGATACCACCTACCAGATACCACCTACCAGATACCAGATACCACCTACCAGATACCAGATACCACCTACCAGATACCAGATACCACCTACCAGATACCAGATACCAGATACCACCTACCAGATACCACCTACCAGATACCACCTACCAGATACCACCTACCAGATACCACCTACCAGATACCAGATACCACCTACCAGATACCAGATACCACCTACCAGATACCACCTACCAGATACCAGATACCACCTACCAGATACCAGATACCACCTACCAGATACCACCTACCAGATACCAGATACCACCTACCAGATACCAGATACCACCTACCAGATACCACCTACTAGATACCACCTACCAGATACCACCTACCAGATACCACCTACCAGATACCACCTACCACCTACCAGATACCACCTACCAGATACCAGATACCAGATACCAGATACCAGATACCAGATACCACCTACCAGATACCACCTACCAGATACCACCTACCAGATACCACCTACCAGATACCAGATACCAGATACCAGATACCACCTACCAGATACCACCTACCAGATACCACCTACCAGATACCAGATACCACCTACCAGATACCACCTACCAGATACCACCTACCAGATACCACCTACCAGATACCACCTACCAGATACCACCTACCAGATACCACCTACCAGATACCAGATACCAGATACCACCTACCAGATACCACCTACCAGATACCAGATACCACCTACCAGATACCAGATACCACCTACCAGATACCAGATACCAGATACCAGATACCAGATACCACCTACCAGATACCAGATACCACCTACCAGATACCAGATACCAGATACCAGATACCACCTACCAGATACCACCTACCAGATACCAGATACCACCTACCAGATACCACCTACCAGATACCAGATACCAGATACCACCTACCAGATACCACCTACCAGATACCACCTACCAGATACCAGATACCACCTACCAGATACCACCTACCAGATACCAGATACCACCTACCAGATACCACCTACCAGATACCACCTACCAGATACCAGATACCACCTACCAGATACCAGATACCACCTACCAGATACCAGATACCACCTACCAGATACCAGATACCACCTACCAGATACCACCTACCAGATACCAGATACCACCTACCAGATACCAGATACCACCTACCAGATACCAGATACCAGATACCAGATACCACCTACCAGATACCACCTACCAGATACCAGATACCACCTACCAGATACCAGATACCACCTACCAGATACCAGATACCAGATACCAGATACCAGATACCAGATACCAGATACCACCTACCAGATACCAGATACCAGATACCACCTACCAGATACCACCTACCAGATACCAGATACCAGATACCACCTACCAGATACCACCTACCAGATACCAGATACCAGATACCACCTACCAGATACCAGATACCAGATACCACCTACCAGATACCAGATACCACCTACCAGATACCAGATACCACCTACCAGATACCACCTACCAGATACCACCTACCAGATACCACCTACCAGATACCACCTACCAGATACCAGATACCAGATACCAGATACCAGATACCAGATACCAGATACCACCTACCAGATACCAGATACCAGATACCACCTACCAGATACCAGATACCAGATACCACCTACCAGATACCACCTACCAGATACCAGATACCACCTACCAGATACCACCTACCAGATACCACCTACCAGATACCACCTACCAGATACCACCTACCAGATACCAGATACCACCTACCAGATACCAGATACCACCTACCAGATACCAGATACCACCTACCAGATACCAGATACCACCTACCAGATACCAGATACCACCTACCAGATACCAGATACCACCTACCAGATACCAGATACCACCTACCAGATACCAGATACCACCTACCAGATACCAGATACCAGATACCAGATACCAGATACCAGATACCAGATACCAGATACCAGATACCAGATACCAGATACCAGATACCAGATACCAGATACCAGATACCAGATACCAGATACCAGATACCAGATACCAGATACCAGATACCTTGGATTGATCTCTTGGCTCTAGACCCCTGGCTTTTGGAACTCTGACTACAGCTTTTGCTTGTTGCTCTGGCTTAGGTAACTGGACTTCCCTTGAGTAAGCACTTCCTTGATTCTTCCTGGCAGGACTCTGCTAGCTCTCCCACTCCCTTTTCCAGGCTGTCTTGCCGCCCGGGTCTCTGACCCTGACGCTAGGGGGCAATGGCAGCATCTGGAACAGAGAAATAAATTTTGAGAGGAGCAACATTTTAACCAAAGCCAATTTTCCTGGCAAGGATAGATTTACAGTCAGTCCTCCACAAATATTAGTTTGACTTTCACTGATTTGATTATTTTCAGGTTTCTCCAGCCTGTACTCTCCCACCTTCCAGGGGCTCTGTTTCCAGGGAAACCTTTCTTCTCAGCGACCCTTTCAAAATCTGTCCGTGGTCCTCCTCCTTCTCCACCAACAGCTACCTGGCCAGCTAAGAACAGCTAGCTCAACTTCTCAGCACCACAAACCCTCTTCTAATGCCCTTTCACACTGAAGGAAGGGGATGGGCAAGAGAAAGGAACACAGGGATGCCATGCTGAGAGTGTGACTTGTCCAAGGTCTCCCATCTGGATTACATAAACAAGTGGAAATTCAAGCCCTGGTCTCCTAGAGTCCAATCCTCAAGCCACTATACCAAAATAGTTCTCTCTGTTGAAACTAAACCGTGTTCCAATAAATCTAACATACATAACAGGAACGGTCATCCTATGTGACCACCTCCATTGTCAGCTTGTCACATTGTGTGAATCTTTCCCAGAAAACAGCCATCTTGGGCTGGGAGCTTAAGAGATCATTTCAGCCGGTCCCACCTTCAGCTTAATTGATCTATGGGCACGTGGGGAGGGATTTTTTGGGCAACTAAGATGGATTGGCTTATCAATACAGTGGGCTTTTCACCAGCCCATTTGCTTGCAAGGAGCCATGATGGTGCATGAGAGGAGGTTTCTGGACAATCATATGGTGTTGATTTTCAGATTACAATGGCACATAGTTGGGAGCCATTCCATTAGCAGGATATATAAAAGTTTGGTATTCATTTAGGAAAGGTACCGTCTTGTTTGCCTCTCATCTGTTGACATGAGTTAGCACGATTTCTGACTAAATGCAGTTTGGCCTCTTCCAAGCTGATGGCAGCCCAGTGTTGCTGTGAGGCCAGTACTGTGCGGATAGATACTGCTCACTGGTTCCCCTAAGTCAGAGGACACGGGAAACTTTTTAAGCGGAATGGTTCCTGTGTGCAGAGCTGAGGCCTCAATATCTTGAGCCTAACTGCAAAGTCTGATTGATCAATGAACAATAAATCTGGATCTGATTCACAAAAAGGGAGGGGAAAAAAAAGACTGTGGCAACATCTCTAAGGCCATTTCCGCACAAGACTGTTATAGCGCTTTGATTCCACTTTCAACATCCTATGGAATCCTGGGGTTTGCAGTTTCGGGAGGGGCCGCCTGGCCCCTCCCGAAACTGCAAACCCCAGGATTCCATAGGATGTTGAAAGTGGAATCAAAGCGCTATAACAGTCTCATGTGGAAAGCGAACAAGACTAACTGGTTTATATCTTAGCATGGGTTGTTCTGTGCCTTCAAGTCATATCTGGCTTATGGGGACTCTAAGGTAAACCTATGATGGGGTTTTCTGGGCAAGATTTGTTCAGATGTAATACAGAGTGATATTAAAGCCTCAGATTTTTAAGCATATTTATACAGTTGTGAAAACGGCAGAGAACGTAATGGGATGCAGAAAGACACATATTGTGACTCTTACTCTAAATCACCCCACACAGCCCTTTGAAGACTTAGGGCAAGGGTCACAATTTGCATCTTTCCAGATCCCATTATTCCCACGACTGTGTGTGTGTGTGTGTGTGTGTGTGTGTGTGTGTATTTAACAGCCTAAGGCTTTAATATCACTTCATCACTGCATCTGAGGAAGTGAATTGCTATCCATGAAAGCTCATGCTAAAATAAAAATCAGCTAATCTTAAAGGTACTGCTACCATAAAAGTATCATAAACGTATTAAATAGTTCTAAATACACATTGAAAACCTTCACCCTTTTACACAAAAGCAGTGTTCTCAGGGGGGAGGCAGAGCAGTTTGGTAAAGACAGGGTATCTGATCAGATTGGGAAAAGCCACACCAATCTGGGGCCATTTCCACACTACACTGTTATAGTGCTATTATTCCACTTTCAACCTCCTGTGGAATTCTGGGGTTTGTAGTTTACTGAGGCCAAAGAGCTCTCTGGCTGAGAATTCTAAAGACCCTTCCTGAAACTGCAACCCCCAGGGTTCCACAGGATGCTGAAAGTGGAATAATAGCACTATAACAGTGTGGTGCGGAAAAGGCCTGGGAGAAGCAAGACCCCGTCACACTTAGCATCTCTGCTACTTAGCTACGCTTACACAAAGTTACATAAGGCAGAGGGTGCTATAGGATTCCAGCACGTGTAAGTAAATAATTTAGATAGTTAGAACAGTTCTGCCATTTCAGGAAAAAAAAATTGTGAACAGCCAAGCGTTTGGTTCAGAATGGTAAGGCGGAGAATAAAACAACATCAACAATAGTGCGATTGAAGATTAAAAGCATCTGGTCTTGGGAACAAGCCTGAGTTTATTAGGCCGATCTATCCTCACTGATGAAAAGCTACCTGTACTCCTCATTCAGCTACTTCACAGGGAGTTCTCTAGCATTTAGAAGTATCCAGTTTCTCAAACAATGAACTTGGTTGTATTTGTTTCTGCCTTTGCCCTATTAATTTTACAGTACAGTTTGTGCTTACCCAGCACAGCTTAACAAATCCAGTCCTCCACTGACTATCCTTCCTGATTTATATTGCAATTCTGGGCAGGTTTACTTAAGAGCAAATCCCACTGAGTTCAGTGAGGCTTACAGTCAAGTAAATACGTACTGATTTTGCAGCCTCCATTACTGAATTATTGCTTTTCTTTTAAAAAAAGAAAAAAAAACCAAAACAAACCTCTGCCATGAAATTGCCAAGGCCATTTTACAACAGGAGTTTGGAAAACAATTTTGGGCATCAATCTGGATGTGGCATCATTCAAACAATTTTCAGCTGAGTAAAATAAATCTTTAAGAGTAAATAATAGGTGCAAGGACCTCCGATCTGAGCTGGGGGAGCTTTTAACATTTGCCCCCTATTGTGTTTTAATTCAGATCTCACTGCTACCATCATTACATTTATAACCTGCATCTGGAGGAAAAGCTCTAACGGGTGCCACATTGGGAGACAAGTCAATGGCTCAGAAATCAAAACAGAGTAGTAAACAACAAAAACCTGTCTACAGCTGTAAATCCACCAAATTCCTTGGTACCTACTGTAGAACTGTAATTATGGGATGTCTAAAGGAAATCAGTGAAGCTGCCTGCCAAACATACCTAAAGAAGATGTTCTATAGCTAGAAAGCTGTCATCATCATCATCAACATTATCATCATCATTTTTTCAGTGTAAAAACTCAGCAACTGAGGGAGATACCTGGAACTGCACTTCTGAAAATGACCTTGAGCATTCATATGGAAAATCGCACTCAACTACACCTCTGGAGGGAAACAATAAGCAAGAAAAACTAGAAATTTGTTCTTGCTTTGTTTTTTAAAAAAAATACAGTCCACCTAAACCTCAGGAAGAACTTCCTGATGATCAGAGCCATTTGACAGTAGAATATGCTGCCTCAGGGTGTGGCGGAGTCTCCTTCCTTGGAGGTTTTTAAGCAGAGTCTGGATGGCCATCTGTTGGGAGTGCTTTGATGGGTGTTCCTGCATGGCAGGGGGTTGGACTGGATGGCCCCCGGGGTCTCTTCCCACTCTAGGATTCTGTGACAGTCTGCATCCAATAATATCCAGTTTTACTTCTACATTCTCTAGGGTTAGTGGTGCACGAAGACCTGCAAAACTGGAAAAACCGGAAATATCGAAGTGCGTGTATGTGTCTATGGGAAGGGGGCCAAGACATGGTGGGGAGAACAGGCGCCCAGGTCCAAACCAGGTCCAGGAAACAGGGGTGGGTTCAGCATGGTGGCCCTATACTTCCTCTCTCTTGCCCATCTCCTTCCTTGCGTGTGTGTGGGACACTGGGAGAGTTTCTGGTCCTGAGAAATTGGGCTCTGAGCCATCTTGAACTAGCCAGGCAGTGGATTGTGGAAGAGGAGGAGGACCAGAGGTGGGTTT
This sequence comes from Cyclura pinguis, assembly GCA_030412105.1. Taxonomy (NCBI): domain Eukaryota; kingdom Metazoa; phylum Chordata; class Lepidosauria; order Squamata; family Iguanidae; genus Cyclura; species Cyclura pinguis. The sequence continues at coordinate 10,051,892 of CM059609.1, forward strand.
TTAAAGGGATGCACGGACTGATCGGAGCTGCCGAGAGGTCAGGTTCTCCTGGAAAAGAAGCACTTGAGGTGAGGGGACAGTGTTTGGAGAGACTCGCAAATCACATCCATGACAGCGAAACCTGCAAATGTGGAGGGCCGGCTGTATTCTAAACTTGCTTTCATTCACAGACTGTGCTGGACTCTTCAGGTGCTCCTTGCTTGCGGAAGAATATCTTTGAAAAAGAAAGGGGAAAAGAGCACTAAACACAATCTGCCTTGTACTCAAAACTATAAAATTTCCTTTGGGGAACTTTTCAATAGCAGCTCCAGAAGAGAGAGAAGGTAAACTATCACCAGCTTTTATTCTACTTTGGAGGTCCAAGTGATAAGGCTAATGAATTCTTAGCCTTATCGCTGGATTGTTTGAGTGAAACAGTGCCCTGTGGAAGCCTTTGTGTTGATCTCTGGTTGGCATTACACTCCTCAGCTATGCTCAACAATACCCCAAAGACATGAGGAACAACAACGGTGAGCACTGAAAGAGCTGCTTGCAACATCTCTCTACAGCCATTGCCAAATGCATAGGAGAGATTGAAATTTAGCAGGGCAGTGCTGTAGCTCTGGGGAGAGGTAAAATGAGGCCATGACTCCCCAAGTAGAAATATGTCACCCAACTAAATTCTCTTTCAGTACCCAAATGTCTAGCATTGTAGGAACTTAAAAGTTTGGTTGAGCACTTACAACTCCCAGAATTTCCAATGGCTCATGAAGCCCCTTCCGACTCTATGATTCTATGGCCAGTTCACACTACACCGTTATAGTGCTATTATTCCACTTTCAACATCCTGTGGAATCCTAGGGTTTGCAGTTTAGGGAGGGGCCCTTACAATTCTCAGCCAGAGAGCTCTTTGGCATCAGTAAACTACGAACCCCAGAATTCCTCAGGATGTTCAAAGTGGAATAATAGCACTATAACAGTGCAGTGCAGAAAAGCCCTATGATTCTATGATTCCATGGCTCTATGACATAGATTTCTCTGTCTCTCTGTTTCTGTCTCTCTCTCTCTATGTGTGTGTAGTTTTCGAGAAAAATATCCACAGACAACCAAGTGAAGGAAAGCATATTCTCTAGCTGTGCTGAAGATAAGAAATTAAACAAATACTGCCCATATTTTCAACTGAGAACAGAAATCTATTTAAAGTTTACTTCTTGTCACTAGTGCCAACAACCACGATGTCTCAAATATATCCGTTTGAAATGTTTGCTTGATTTCTAATATTCTGAGCTATTCCCAGAAAATACCCCTTATGTTCTCGGCACTTGTAATCTCATCTCCTCTTATTTCTTACCACAGTGCCTGACAAAGAAAAAATAAATTACTTTCATTTATATCATACACATGAAGGAATTTTATCCTGTGTATGTTGGGAAGTAATCCCCCTGGCTATTGATTATCAACTGCCAAAATAAAAAAGAAAGTGAGAAATGGGAGAATTTCATTCTGATCATTTTTAGCAGTTCAGATTGATTCTGCTCATTTTTTACCATACTTGTGCAGTTCAGCATCAGTACGGTAAAAACCTCACACACACACACATACACACGACAAAAAGACAATTGATTTTTCAGGAGACACAAGCCTTTCATTATATACTGAACTTTCATTTGCTTGTTTTAAACAGTTTCAAATTTTGTTATGATTTAATTGCTTTTCAGTGTTTGCATGCTGTTTATTTTTAGTTCTGTCTGTTTCAACTGCTGTAAGCTTCCTTGGGTCGCAAACTGGGAAAAACACAATAACAATAATAGCAAAGCAACGGAAGACACTAAACTCTGAACTGAGTTCCCAGGTATTATATAAAAAATGCCAGCAGACAATTGTCAGTATCAGCCTCAATATCACCATCTCATAAATATCCAATACAAAAAAAAAAAAAGTTATCACACAAGAAAATTACAATTGCCCCATGAAAGGATAGGTTTGGGAAGGTGTTAAGTGAGAAGGAAACCTCCGGTTCTGACTCACCTTCTGCAAAATCCGTGAGGTCAGTCAGATTCTGAGGATCACAGCAAGGATTTCACTCAGCTACAGGACTGCAGGTCAAAGAGGTTCACTTTCTGGAAGAAGGGATTGCTACAAAGGAAGAATTCTCCCCTTTGAAAGGTGAGGGAGGGGAAAAGGGAGTCTGGAATGCAGAGGGACAGAAATGACTGTTGAAACCCAAGTGAGAGGGCATGAAAGGAGGAAGAAAAGAAGCACATGAATGTGAAGCTAAGAGATGGCTTGAGTGAGTGTGGAGTCACTTGTACTCTCTCTTGTACACACACACACACACACACACACACTTCTGTGACTCTGCTCTTTCTTTCCACACTAGCCCAGTGATCAAGTAGCTATCCACAAGAAAACTCTACAAATGGGGACAGGACTACTCTATGCTGAATGATAAAATTCTCTTAAGTAGGGCTTCCATCAAGAGTTCTGAAATATTTGCAGCTAACAAGTACTAAGACAGTTTTTTGCTAACTCTGACACCTGAAAATTTAGAATTTACGGCCTAAATACACGGACAGTAACGATCTGATCATATTATTTCCTCTCTTTCTGAGCTGTGAATGCCTTCTTTTATCTCAAACACAGTGTTATAGCCTGTTTTATAACAGACAGGATCCAGACCTACCATTAGGCACAGTGAAGTGAATGAAGTGCCTGCCTCAGGCCACAGAAATTGCATTTAAGCAATTGCATCTGCACACTGCACACTGCAATTAAAAGTTACAATGGAATCACCACTGATCTACATAAGTTGTGCTATGTTGGTATTCAGTACAGGGGTTGCAGAATGTAACCCTCTACCAGTGGCTATTTGCCCGATGACAAATTAGTGTAGAAATTCAGCCACTATCTCACCAGTACAATGTTTGGTACCTGTATTCTTAGTCTCATATGTAAGTCATGAGGGTGTTAAGGATCAGAAATTGCCTCAGCAGTTACATGTCTAAACTGAGGGCAGATCTTTCTTTTTAAAAGCATTTTCTTAAAATGATTTATGCTCTGTTGTTTTCCTTACTGCAAATACCAGTCGGAAGATTTCTAATCTGTGGATTTGGATCTTAATGAGGTGGAAACCTCACTCTGCCTAATGGTAGGGCTGGTCTCAAGGCCTGGATTATTCCTGACAGCTCCAGGTTTTCTCAACTCGCATATTGTGGTCAGAGCCCCTTATATACATAAGGGGACACTGGCATTCTTTGAATTTACTAACAGCTCTGAAAGGCCCTTTTCGCACGGTATTTTCCATGCGAAAGGGTGCCTGGAGCGTCGCACGATTGTGAGGAGCGATCTGCACGACGCACTCACAATTGTGTGATGTTCCAGGGGCCGGCAGGCGCCGATCACGCACCTTTTCATTTTTGGCTAGAAGCCGAAAATGGTGCACGATCATGCATTACTCCCAGGCCCCATGCACACTTACCTGGTGTGCAGAGCCTCCGGAGCCGCACCGGTCGCGCTTCCTGCCCCAGCGCAGCGCTGCCGAAGGAAGAGGAGGGGCTCTCGCGCGAGCAGGCAGCTCGTGCACAGCCAAAGGACCCCGGACGCGAGAGCCTCTCGCCGGAGGCTGCTCGTGCGATCCCCGCACCCCAGTGCCGGAAGAAGGTAAGGCGCGGAAAGGGCCAAAGATACATTCAAGACACTAAAAATAACATACTGAGCTTTACATCTTAAGCAATATGTAAGGGGTCTTAAATCTTCTCAGATTGAGAAACATGTAAACCATAAGGAAGAATCTTTTATATCAGTCCACCACGTTATTTAGGGCAATTACGCTGAAATGCTGCTTTGCCTTTTTGCCACAGAAAGATTGTCCTGTGTAAGAAAGGAATTACTCAGTGATTGCAGTATATATAACATGTATTCTCAAAGTCACACAGAGCATAAAATATGAACTGCACTGCCATCTAGAGAAAAGGAAGTGGGATGACAATTTTGTTTTCTTTACTAAAAGCCAATTTAGTAACAGACTATAATCCTATGCAGATTATCTAGGAGTAAATTTCATGGAGCATAGTGGTCAGTCATGCTCTCAGTCGCCCTGGGATGGGAACACAGTAGAGATTTGTCTTAGCAATTTGTTCATCTAAAGATAAACTGAAAAGAAGCAGATTCCAAAATAAGCCCGAAACAGACCTCATGGCAAGCTCTGTTCAAAAGATCCTAAAAGCACTTTGGCTGATTTTGTCAGCACTTCATTTTATAAGCAGCTGTTGAGTTTGTACAATCACAAGTGGGTACTTTTTACTTGTATTTACTGAAGCAGTAAACACGTATCTGAGTGGATTGGGGGTTCTCGAACTGGGGCTAAAGCCAGTGGCTGGGATCACTCAGAGCAAAGAAATACTGAGACACAACATTTTTTGAGCCAGCAGCTACTGAATATGCTACTACATGATTGCTGCTTTGTGCCTTTACCTATGTTAATTTCCTCATTCTGTTTCTGCATTCCTCACCCTGACTTAGATGGCTGAAGTTCCAGTAGAGTTTCCTTTCTTGGTCTGAGCTACACCTGGACTGCACCATCGTTCACAAAAAGCCTGGTACGATTATATTTCTTTTTCAGCTCCGCTTAGGCACACGATTCCTTTCTCTCTTAATTAACGATTTCATTTCTCTTCCTCTCCCATCCTCTTTTTCCTCCTTCCTCACACCTGCACCCCCCTCCTCCCATTAACTCATCTTTTGGAAACACTCTACAATTTGCCTACCTGCATCTTCTTCCTTGTTTCCCGGTTATTCTTTTTGTCTTTTTCCTGCCCCTCCAACTCTTGGCTAAACATCTTCTCTTTCCCAGTCTTTCTTTCTTCCTTGCTTCTTATATCTTCTAGTTGTACTCATCACCTCTTTTCTTATCTAGTTCCATCCTCCTCCATCTTCCTCTTTCTGGCCCCCTAATTCTCTTGGCTACATTCTTCCTCATCCCTTTTCTCTCTCTGACATCTTCCTTGTCCTTCCTGTCTCTCCATCTTTTTCTCTCCTGCCTCCATCCAGAAAACCTTGAGACTAGCCTTTTAAAGTTGTAAATCTCAATAAACACAAGAGGACTTGCTTCTGGGGAGATGTGCATAGGTAAGATTGCCCTGTTGTTTTTGCTGCTGCTGCTGTTCTTGTCATCTTCCCTTTCCCAAAGATCTAGTGATTTATAGTTGCATTATTATGAATATGATTGTGATCACGTTAGAGGTGAGAGAGGGTTCTGCAACCTGACTGTAAAAAAACGTAGCCAATGAGAGACATTATGAAAGCAATCAATTAACAGCCAAGTTTGGTATGCTTAATTTCCAATCAGCAAATTATTTCTGTTTCATTTGTTAGACAAATTAGCATCTTAGGTTGAAGGATCTCAGGTAGCTAGGGCAAGACCAACCTGAGCTACAGTGAGCAGTGGTCAGTTTTTAACTGAAGATGCTATTCGCAACAGCCGTCATAGCCAGATCCTCAAGGAAAGTCCAAACATGCAAGTAGCAGTGTTGATCTATAACAGCAAAACAGTTCTGGCAGTTTCCATTTCCACCAGGAATAGGCTATTTTTAGAATGCATAGGTCTTAAATGTTCATTCATGACCACACACCCAAAATACTTTGTATTACAACAGGAATAGCACAAAACAATGTTCTACTGCTGGGAAAATCCATCATTCACCTCAAATTACTGTGATAACTATAGCTAAGCTCAGAGGCAACAGGGACACATGAAGAGGATGGCAGAAATTGCTCTCACTGCTAATTAAAAAGTGACAGTACTTCAGCCCTGTAAGCACTGGCTGCAAATTACCGTAGGCAATCCTGGGTTAGATGGACTGACTTGTTACAAGGCAGGTTCATAACACTGACAGGCATGCAAAGCACATAAGATGAAACAGGACTCCATTTACACCAAGGAGCATTACCCACAAGAGTCATGTCAAAAAAGTTTTATTAGGCATGATTAAAAACATGTGCTGAAGACCAACAGATAAAATAACCTCATAAACATGGAAGAAAATCTATCCCAACACTTCATCAACCCAAATTTTATACTGAGTAGACAGCTTTATCGCCAGGGTTCTCTTCTGATATCCTGGAGAAAAACAACGTTCACTGGAACAGTTTGTGCAACATCCTGGCTTTTGCTGGATTGTGAGTTCTACCGTTGTTTGGTATAAAAATATCTTCTAGTTATTGTTGGATTGCAGGTACCTGGTGAAGGTTAAGAAATCATCAACGGAAGAGCTCTGCCTTTTTTTAAAAAAATGATGTTCCTTTTTAAAAAAACATACTACAAGGAAATTAGTATTTTTGACCTTTAGACTTCATACATGACGTCGATTTAGAATGGACAACCACAATTTTTCCTCCTTTCCTGTAATTAATAATAATAATAATAAAAAAACAAAAAATCAAAACGCTTCATTCACAGGCTGCTTCTTGGGTTCAACTCAGAAGATACATTTACACGGGTTTGAGGACGAAGACAGCATCATCTAAGACATAGTAGTCATTATACATATCACCTTCACATAAGTAGGGCAGTCTAGTGAATGCCTCTATGGCAAAGCCAGCTTTCCTGAAGACCTCTGGCAGGCTGTTCACCTGTTCCTCCCATGTCTGTCCTTTGATTTCCAGAACTTCAGAAGGTTTGTCCCACTTGCCACCTACTGAGAGAACAAACACATAGATTTTATTAGGTATTTGTTTTTAGTAATATACCGTATACCTCTACCTACATTGCCTTCTGGCTTAAGCCATCTAAGATGACAAGTCTTAGTGCAAGCCCATTTAAAAATATGAACCACCTCAAGTGCAAAATGGGCAACTCTAACTGGTAGCAAAGAACAAAGAGGATGAGGGCAAGCTTTTCCAAAACACCCAGAGAGCACCAAAGGCTTAACAATAGCCAATAACCATCTCAGCAAATCTCAAAAAACCCAAGAGTGACAGGATAGAATGAATTTTCCTATTCTGTTAGGTAGAAACAATCAGAGAGACCTGTGGCATTTTAAAGACCATTACAGGAAAGCTCATCTACTAATATATAAAAGCCAAAGTTTGTTTGTCTGTGTCAGGCTGGAAGACCTCATATGATTGGCTGTGTCAGACGAAGACCTCATATGATTGGTTGCCTAAGAAGATTCTATGGAATCCTGGAGTTTGCAGTTTAAGGAGGGGCCTTTAGAACTCTCAGCCAGAGAGCTCTTGGACCTATCTTGAATAGGCTGGTTGCTATGGAGATGAGGCCTAGCAGCAAGGAGGAGGGCAGCGTATTCCCTCAGGAGCCCAACCTCTATATGTTAATAACTCTGAATCCAGATTGGATTGGGGAATATGGGGAAAAGTTACAGGTACTGGACGAGAGAGTTTGGGGAATTAGAGACACAGGATCTCCAATCTTTCTAACCTATGAGAAAATAAAGTCCTGGGCAACACCAGATATATATGCAAGTGCTATAATAAATTGGGTTGGGTGTAAAGCTTCTTTGTTGGTTTTGCTGAAACAGACTGTCCTGGCTACTCCTTCGAAAACTGCTAGGTAGATCAGGGCTGGACAGCTGTGGCCCTGTAGATGCTCTTGGCTTGCAGTTCACATCAGCTTGGGTATCACTGTCAGTAGTGAGGGAAGATGGGAACTATAGTCCAAAAACATCTGGGATACAACAGTTACCAGTTGAATCAGGGAGTCTCAGTGATTTTCACTTCTCGAGTGGGTGGAAGGAAATGGCAGACATTCCATTCCTCAGGTTCTTAACTGTGTGTCTCTGGATTCCTAGGGGGTCCAGGGATGGTCTGTGAATGAACTATAGGAGGTCCATAAAATGAGTGCTTAGTTTGTTTCCTACTGATTTCTTTACTGCTACTTTGAAATTTTCCTACCACACTACATTTTGAGATTAAAAAACCCTTGTGTTTTCAAGCGCTCATTGTAATTTTTTTTCAGTCCAACTAGTCTATGCGAAGGATATCAGTTTCCAATGCAATAAAATAAACTACAGGCAAAATCTGTGTATGTATGCTTATGCATAACTACATACGTGTATGTAATTTTGGTGGAGTGGATACATAGCTTGCATCAAATTCTAGAAGGAGTTCATCACCCTAAAAATACTTAACAAGCACACACTATTCTAAACGAAAATGAGTGCTTGCCAAGTACCACACCTGTTAATAGCCATCAGACTCAATTCTCTGAATGGCATTCTTTATGTAGACGAAACAGCTACACTGATGAACAAAAAAAGAGAAGGTTCAAATCTGCCAAAGTATAGAAATTTGCAGGGAAAAAAAATCCAAAGGGGAAAAATCCTCCCCCACAGCAAGAATAGCTCCCTGAGGACTGAAGCCATTCTGCACTAGACTGTTATAGTGCTATTATTCCACTTCCAACATCCTATGGAATCCTGGGGTTTGCAGTTTAGGGACGGGCCTTGCAAAACCCAGGATTCCATAGGATGTTGAAAGTGGAATACTAGCACTATAACAATCCAGTGAGGAAATGGCCTGAGTGTGCTCAACAGCTACAGAATACTGACTGGAGGGACAGAATGGAGTGGTTGCGATCTTGAACTGCAGCACTCCACACTGCAACATTTTATTGCAGCCCTCACTTCTATCTGCTTACAGCAAATCCAGTTCTCCAAGTGCCATCCCTTACAGAGCAAAACATGGCAACACCCTTACACAAGAAGGAAGTACTAGTTTGCAAAATATTTAAAATATACAGAGGGCAATGTGTGCTGGGGAAACCACCAGAACAGCCCAATGAGGACTGAGCATGCTCACCAACCACAGAATGCTGGCTGATGGTGCACGGAGGGGGAGAAAAAGTCTGGAGGAAAGGAAAGGAGTATTTTGGAAAGGTGCACGGCTGGTTCACACCCTGATCATTTTGTAGCATATTCCACTCCCAGATTTCTAGAGACAGTGTATACAGCTATAAAGACAGTGGACTGATTAAGCTGTTAGCCACTTTATACAAAAGGAATTCAGTGAACATTTTTACCGGCTATATTTATCGACCACCATTCAAAAACATGTACACCACTGTTTGGACATAACAAAAACAAGCAAACAAACAAACAAACCACAGCCGTCATATTAACAGAATAGCAATAACCCTAGCAATAAAAGCAATTGTAAAACAATCTCTGAGAGTTTGTGTGGTTTAGTGACTTGGATGTTGGACTATGACTCTGGAGAGGGTTTAAATCACCACTCTGTCATGGGAACCCACTGGGTGAGTTTGGGCAAGTCACACCCTCTCAGCCTCAGAGGAAAGCCATGGCAAACCTGTCTGAAGAAATCTTGCCAAGAAAACCATGTGAGAGGTTCACCTTAAGGGGTAAGCTAAGACATTGGAAGATAGGAACAAAATTCAAAAGGACTCTGACAAAGTGGAAAACTGCGTAGAAACTGATAAAATGAAATTTGAGATAGACAAATGTACAATTTTACATTTAGACCACAAAAGCCAAATGCACAGGTATAGGATGGAGGATACTTGGTAGTACATGTGAAAAGGATCTTGGGATTACCATTGATGATAAGGTGAACATAAGCCAGCAGTGTGATGCTGCAGCAAAAAAAGGCAAATGCCATCCTAGCCTGCATTAATAGAAGCATAACTTCTGAGTTGAGGAAAGCAATAGTTCCCCCATATTCTGTGCTGGTCAGGCCCCATCTGGAGTACTAAGTTCAGTTCTGGATATCTCATTTTAAAAAAGATACAAACAGGTGGGAGTGAGTTTAGAGAAGGGCAACAAAGATGATAAAGAGGCATGGAGAAAAAAATATGAGCAGAGGTTGAAGGAGCCGGCTACTGTCAGCACGATGAAGAAAAGATTGAGGGGTGACACAATCACACACTTTAAATACCTCAAGGGCTGTCACAAACAGGAGGGTGCAGGCTTGTTCTCTGCTGCTTCAGAAGGTGAGACAATTCTAATAGTTTTAAGTTACAGGAGGGTGGATTTCGACTGAACATTACAAGGAACTTCTTGACAGTGAGAATGGTTCTGCAATGGAACCAATGGCCTAGAAAAGTGGTGGAGTCTCCTTCTTTGAATGTGTTCAGAAAGAAACTGGACAGCTACCTGCCGGGGACACTTTAGCTAAAGATCCTCCACCAAGCAGGGGGTTGGACCTGATGGTTCGTAGGACCCCTTCCAACTCCAGAATTCTATGATTCTACGGCGCACTCCTGCTGGATCCTGCTACTTCTTTCAGAACCGGCAACCTCTCTCCTCCCGCAGCCCACCACACCCTCCAGACCTCTTCTGTAGGGGTTAGACATCTTCTGGAGTAGTATTTGGGCAGCCTGGAGAAAGGAGTACGAAGAGGATGGGAAGAAAGAAAGAATTCCAGTAATGCTGGATACCTCTGTGCTAAAGAGCTAAGAAAAATGACTATGGGTGGATTAAGAGCTTCTTCTTTACATTTGTTCACTTGCCAAGAAGTTATAAATACACTGCTTTCACACGATGTCTCTTAGTCATGCCAGGCTTCAAGTGTGGTTGTTCTCCCTTCCTACGCAAAGAATAAAAATAAAATTAAAAAAAGCTACCAGATTCCTCCAAGAGGAAAAATTCTAGTACCCTCTTTTCCACCTATGAGACAGCATTCCCCATTACACATCCAACCTCTGCAGTCTCCACTGATTATTGGACAAGTTTATAGAATTGTTGAACCATATAGCCTGGCTTAGATGATCAGAACATGAACAAACTGCAGTGAACTTTGGGCATGCTTTCAGTTCTACCAAAACAAAAGCAAGTTCCCTATTATCTGTGACAGGGAACTGTAATTTATTCTAACCCTAGTTAAGTAATCTAGAGCATCTGAGCATTTATCCTGGAGAGAGAAGATACAAGATATGCATGCTAATAATTTATACTGAATCGAACCCTTCAGGAAAAAAAGAGTACGACAAAAGAAGAGTAAACACATATGCCACGGGAAGAAATGCTTTCTCAAACTATCTTGAAGGCTCTTAAAATCTGCGACATGCCTCTAGGTTAGCATTCTGGTATCTTGTTCATGTTCAAGATCCTCTTTTAGTGCGGTTTCTCCGAGGGAAGTAAAAGAACAGTTTGGCGGGAAGGCCAGCGTCTCACCACTAAACCTCACAAGACAGGAATTGCTACACTCTGTGGGGTTCAGCAGATCTGCTAAAAGCTAATAACTTGGTACTTTTTACCTCCTGGAAATCAGAGAGACACTTGTGGAATTTATTGCTTCAGGGGCCAAATACCTTAAACTAATTCTGAGTACTGTGCACCTTGCTTTGGGTAGGTCATGTAAGCTACAATCCGCTGCCAGACATCAGGCAGTAAAATGTCTTGAGCCAGCCCTGGGGAGCAGACAGACATGTGGGATTTGGAATCAAGTGTACTGTGAGTTAGAAGTTCAGGGGGAATGCAAACATGGTCTGTGCATCTGAAAATGCACTTAAGAGACTTCTAACAGCCTGTAAAATCTTTGGTTATCTGTCTCTCTTAAGTTTTCGGCCTGCCTTGTACAGAAAAAGAAATACAGAAAAACAGGTAATTAAGCATTTTTTTTTCAAAAGCTAAATAAAACCACAGATTTTAGCACTGTAACAAATAAAATCAACTGAAACAGTTTCAAAACCTTAAAACAGCAACAAAACATAAATAAAAATTAAAATCAAAAAGATAACAGTAAAGGTAAAAATCAAGGATTACCTGCTTGAAGAAGGTTTTAGCCTAATATCTAAATTGTGGTGTGTGTATGTGTGCGACATTTTTAGCTCAAGTACTGACTTCAATTTCAGGGAAGTTCTTGGAGGGGGGGCTTTCCAGGGGTGAGCAGAAAGAAAGGCAAAAGGATGGGACTAAGCATGGCCATATATTTAAAGCTCTTAGCTGTCACTAGCTATGCCTTAGGAGGAGCATTTCAAACTTTGAGAATGGGAAAAGCCCTGTACAAAAAGCTGGGGAACCACCAAGTGATGGCACTGTGGGAGAAGGAGCCATGGCTATATGGGGAAGCCCATGGAACCAGACTGGAATCCCAGAAGGGCCAGATTTGGCCCAGGGCCCTAATGTTCCCAGTGAAGATGATGGGAGATCTTCCTTCCAGGGCATTCCCCAGAGATCCTAACTCGGAACTCAGGTGGCACTATTAGGGCAACTTTGTTGGCTGATCTGAGAGATGATGAAGGCACATCAGGGAGGAAGTAACTTCAGAATGTCTGGACTCAAGATGATAAAGGCTCTCTAGCTCAGAACTAACCTACCACATCAAATTAGGAAAGAGTGTTCCTCCATCATAAATTGTTTGAGTCAGTGCAAAATAATGGAAGAGGAAGACTTGTTGTGTGCTTTCAAGTCATTTCAGACTTACGGCGACCCTAGGGTGAACATATCATGGGGTTTTCTGTGGCTGAAAGTGTGTGACATGTCCAAGGGCACCCACTGGGTTTCCAGACCGAATGGGAGTCAAACTCTGATCTCCAGGGTTGTAGTCCAAAACTCAAACCACTACACCACTAGGGAGATTTGAATCCAAATCCTATTCAAGACATTTCTTTCACTTGGTGACCTTGGGGTGGTCACTCTCTCTGTGTCCTATACCTATACACCATGTTAAACTCCCTGGAGAAAAGGTGACATACAAGAAATGTCAGAATTATTACCTGATAACTCTGAAGGATATTTTTTCCATTTTTGTTTTGCTTGAACCACTTCGGAATGTTTTACTCTCCATCTTGCCACTGGGCCACCAGATAACAAAAGAATCTGCTTGTTTTCAATACAGCCTGTTACATTAATCTTAAAATTTGATGTTATCAACTTTCATCAAATAAACCAGCCCTATGCAATCTTTAAACCCTGTAAACATGGTCTTAGGAAGTTCCTCTGTTGAGCAATATTACCAACAGTAACTGAGAAGAGTTTCCTACTTTGATTCTATTTCAGGGTCACATACTTCCACTTTCTGAAGCTGAAACCCTTTCAAAGGACGTTCAGAGGCAAAATGATAACCTTCACAGAACGAGTTCTGATTCTGGTTCTTGAATTTACCTGGCTATCTTACTGTGCTGGTAAGGAACCTTTTTTCCTTTATCGTTCTAGTTATCATTGAGCTTTAACAAGAACAGTCAACAGGGCCAGGCCCTATCATAAGGCAAAATGAGGTTGCCACTTAGGTAGCATACTTTGGGTGTCATGAAATGGCAGCAGGTTGCTTGTTATTTCTTATGATTACATTTTTCTTGCTAAGGATGGGAAGAATTGCTTGTGAGATTTTCTGCTCAAATCAAAATAACTTGGTTGGCTTTTGGTATTATGCACCTGAACTTAGATAAGGGGCAGTTGCTATCCTGCCCAAGGCTGGTCCTTGGTCCACATAAGAGTTCTTACAGAGACCACCAAAAATTTACTGCTCTTGGTAAACCTGGACAGGAGCGGGCGAGGCAAACAGGAAGAGTGGAAAAGATACTCCTCTACATTGAAAAAAAATCCTAATCAAGTTATTTCACAAAGGTATATGAAAAATCTAGAAGGACACATCTTGTTCTGTCTCATCATACCTTCCATAGAGCAGTTGACAAATACACTGCACAGCAGTTCAGAGGGTTCACTCTCTACTAAACATGTTTGAGAGTGTACCACAAACAGTCCTAGCTGGGCCGAGTGGAAGAAGCAAGAATGAGAACAGATCCCAAACATGTAGATATTTGTATAGTACAGCCTCTCTGAAGACCACTAATATTTTGTTCCACATGAGAAAAGATGCAAAAGTCCCCACAATGGAAAAATATGGGGTAAATGTTACTATCATTTGGACACCTCCATGTTGGTTTCTCTTGAAGGGTTTTTCAGCTCTTTAGCTAGAAGAGGTGTCACAGGTCATGTTCTCCAAGCTTCTGCCAACATAAGAAATCGACAACTACATTATCCTGTTAGGTGGCCATCTAGCCTATCTTTAAAAACTTCTAAGGAAGGACAGTTTGCCTTCTGAGGAAGTCTTTCCGACTGTCAAACTGTGGGGAAACTCTTCCTATAATATATTCTAAATCCCTTTTATTACAACTGGAAATGTTTGGTTCAGATTCCTCCCTTGTGGAACAGAAAAGAAAGTTGATTTGCCCTATATGGGAGCCCTTCATAGAGAAGAAGTTGGAACAGTGAAAGGTTACTCAAAATATTTCAGGGAGCTATAGAACAAAAACATTCTTTTTTTAACTTCCAAGAAGACTTTGAAGAGGAAGCTGGGCATAAAGCATGTGATTTTGGAAGGACAGGGAAAAGAAGTGCTTTAATATATGTGATGTCTCATATGCATTTTGAAGAAAACAGTTGCATGACAGGGCTGTATAATGCCAGTTCCTGTCCCTTTCTTTAGAAAACTCTATGCTAGGAAAGATCTATACTGCATTTTTGTTGTCATACACAAAATTAGCTTGTAAAAGTTGAACAGACTTTCCACAGCCACTGAGTTCTTGCCTTTTCTGAAGCAGCAGTTTGTTCTTCTAAAGACGCAAAAAATATTACAAAAACTATCCACAGGTTTTGTGTGTACTGATGATGGAGGTGGGGATGTCAGTAGTCCCGACCTTCAAGAAAACTCTGTTAAACAAAAATCCCAATACAATATCTGAAAAAAATTCGCACCATATTTTTCCACTCAGAGGTCCCGCACATCCTCAGCCTGCACCCATATATTTAGTGTGTTATGCCAAATCTGAGACACAGAAATAATAATTCATTTCTCATATTTTTATTTTTACTGTTTCTAGCTCCAATTATCTTTTACAGTCCTGTTCTTCAATTTCCTATGAGCTGACAACAAGACACTGAAATTGTTCCATTAACACACAATAGGAAAAAAAGTACATAACTCTTTATCTGGAGTCCTGAGGTAGGCTGAACATAAATATGCAGCACTGAAGAAAGCCACAGTTCTGCTGTGTGAAAATCTAGATTCTACACTTTGCATAGATTACGCAAATTACAAAGAATTTATTTCACTGTGCTCACTTTCTGTAATTGATTCTACTTCTGATGCTATGGGAAGAGGGCAAGAAGTACATATAATATTTAAGTCTCAGCACCTGCCCCAGAAAAATCAACTTTTACTGCTGAACAAACAAATAAATTCAGTCTAGAAATCTTTTTGGAGGGTGCTTAGAACTCCCAGAATTCCCTAGCAAGCATTGCCACCAGGAATTCTAGGTGCTGCAATTTAAAAAAAAGGAACTTCTCTAAGTTCTGCACAGAACATGCACACGCCTCAAAATAATCCTTTCAGAAGAGTTGAATAATAAACAGTTAAAATTCTCTACCAGAAAAGATGGTAACACTTGGTAAAATGGGAGACAACAGGAAAAGACCACGCTAAAGTTGGATGGAAGCAATCACGGAAGCCACAGCCTTGAGTCTGCAAGACCTGAGTAGAGGGGTTGATGAGAGGGTGATTTGGAGATCACTGTAAGTTGAATCCGACTGGACAGCAACTAACAATAAGGCCCCTGTCCTACCCACAGCTACTTTGGCACAAGCTCACAGCATCAGTGGGACTAACTTCTCAATAATCGTATCTGAGTTTATGTCAAAATGTAAGCTAGTGCTGGGCAGGAATGGAGCCTTCAAGTATTGTGCAGGTACATGAAATTTCAGATATATTACAAGCCCACACACTACAATTGCAGTAATGCAACTTTTTACTCTGCTGCAACCTTTATTTATTTTCTTTTTCATCAAGGTACATTTCTTCCTTTTCAATAGGTGCTGATCATTGTGATGTCACTGTAACACAACCTCAATTCATGGAAGCTTATATTGAATCCAACAACATTACTATACCATGCACTTTTTCTGCTCAGCAATGCCCCACACCCTCTCCTAATATTCTATGGTTTCGGTATCTTGCACATAGCCACGAGGATCTGTGTACACCTGCATGCAAAGACAGTGGAAAGTTCAAAGTTCACACAGCAGAAGATCAGACTTTGCTTCAGATCAACACACTCACTGTCCAAGACAGTGCAATTTATTATTGTGGGATAGCATTTTGGGATTCAAAGACAAGTACCTCCAAGAAAACAGGAGAAGGAACACTGCTAGTGATCAGAGGTCAGTCACACTTCTATTTTGAGAATTTTAAAATTTTATTTAAGTGATTTAAATTCTACCTTCCAAGCAAAGAATGCTCCAAAATATAGCTTATAGTACGATTTTAGAATAATTATATTCTGTATCATAAGCAAAGATTTTAGAATAATCATATGGAACAGCACACGCTTTGCATGTAGAAGGCACTGGTTTTAATTTTTGGTATTACCATTGAAACAGTGAAGCAAAAAATTCAGCCTCAGACTCTAGAGAAGTGCAACCTACTAGGATAGACCAGGTGAGGAACCTCTGCCCACCAGATGTTTTGGCCTACAACTCTAATCTGCATTATTCATCATCATCAACAGTTAGGGACTGTGGCAACTGTAGTTCAAAACATCTAGACTGAAGTAAAAATGTTCCCCACTCGGAGATATGCAACACCAAGTTATCCAAGACTAATGGAATAATTCTGTATAATAAAGCCATCACAATGTTATCTTGTGTGTGTCTTTACAGACCACCTGTCATTGGTCTAGTACCAACTGCATGATTTCCAGTTTGCTTCCAAGCTGAACTTAAGATGCTGTTTTGACCTACATAGCCCTAAAGAGCTTGGATGCAGGATATCTGAAACGCTGAGTCCTGCCCAAATTTTAAGATCATCAATTGAGAGTCTGTTGTGTGCTTAACCACCCCAAATGGCCAGGTTGGTGGGTACACAAGAGAGGACTTTCTTAGTAGAAGTACTTGGATTGTGGAATTGCATTGCAAGGGAAATTAGGCTGGCTTCATCTCTACTGAACTTGTGTTGAGTAGTCCAAACTGCAAGAATTTATATAGCCCCTATATTAATTGTGTGTATTTTTTCGTTTAAAAAATCTCTTTATATCTTTTTAAAAGAACATTTTTAATTATTATGCATTACCTAAGGAATCCTAGTGGACTGAGAGGTCCAGCTTCATAAACCATGCTTTGTGCACCTGAGAACAAATATTGGGCTTGCACAGTTCTCTTGCCTCCCCTTTCCTTCACAGACTACCCAAAGAAAATCAGTTTTCCATCTGAAATGGGAAGCCATAATTTGATGCTGATTTACTAACCAGGACCCACATTGATCCTGGATTAAGATCTCAGCAAACCAACATAAAGCTACAATTTCCCATTTTGGATGTAACAGCAAATTGTGGCTTACTTTAGACAGGCCTGAAGTGCTAAAGGTGGTAAGTGAGGGAAGGAGGCAAGATATGAAGTAACTTCCTATGTCGATATAAAACCAAAGCCCAGAGTCCTCAAATTGGAATGAGGACAACAAAGTGTTCATACTTTAATGATAATATGAATGAAAAAATACCCAAAACCCACACACTCTGTATTCTTTTTTGTTTGTCATTAACAAAGAGACTAAGAGATCTAGCAAAGGAGTTAACATCATGGTGGCCATCTTACTCCTGCTGTTCTTATACCTCACAGCCATATTGGCAATTTCAAAGTTCTTCTCCAAGGTATGTTCAAAACTGCACACTCTCTTTCTTTGCTTCTTTACAAATATAAAAGTAAAAAAAAAAGATTTATACTGCTTTCATAATGAATTTGAAAAAAGTTAATTTTCCACTACAATTCTCAGAATCCTTCAGCTGGCAAAGCCACTGAGTTGCAACTTTCCCTGTACATTGTGAAAGAGACGTGTGTGTGCCTGTGTCCATGGACAAACATATTTATAGAGAGTATGTGACAATAACACCCTCTGCACTTCTGAAAATTCTCTCAATCTGGAGCAAACTAGATATGACAGCAGCAGAACAGCTTTTAAAAGCTGCAAATGGACATTAAGAGATATCCCTTATGTAGCATAGGACTCTCCACTGGGACAACTGCAATATGCTCTGTGCATGGTTATCTTCTGAACAGAGTTCACCAACTGCATCTGGTCCAAAATGTTCTGGCCAGGCTGCTGCCAAGTGCAGCTTGTAGGAAGAACGGGATTCCCCTTTTACAAAAATTTGCATCCCCAGTCCATTTCTGAGTACAATTCCAAAATCCTAGTTCTAATATTTAATGGTCTAGGTAGCTCAGGACAGGGCTGGGCAACGTGCAGCCTAAGGGGCCACATGTGCATTCCAAATGCTACTCTGGTAGCCTCAACTGCCCCTAATGTTTTCAGCCCTATTCTTCCACGATTTTCACTTGAAACCTAATCCAAAACACCTTGAAATCACATGGAAATGGGTTGGTTAGCCCTTCCCCACTTCCCTCAAAAATCTTTCTTCAGCCAAAAATAGGCCCCAAATGCCACATCACCACTTGTACTGAGCAACGAAATGCAGGTGCAGCTGGGGTAGGGGGAGTGTACAGACGGCCTTGTTGCTGCTGCTGTGGGCCTTCATATTGTTCTGATTTACAGTGACCCTAAGGGAAACCTATCTCGTGGTTTTCTGGGGGTGAGAATGTGTGAGGCACACAAGGTCACCCAGTGGGTTTCCCTGACCAAGTGGGGAAATGAACCTAGTCTCCAGGTTCCGTGGTCAAAGCGTTCAACGACCACACCATGCTGGCTCTCCCACCCTTAATTTAGGAGACAGGTACCTCGAGGGTCACCTGCTTCAACACAAGGCATCAAAATCTGTGAGTGAGTTGCTCCTCTTGTTGATGTTGAGAGCGAGGGGGACAAGGACACAAGAGAGAGCCTTTTCAGTAACCAAATTCTTGAAAGGTTTACTTTGTCCTCTCTTTGCTGGAACTCCACCAAAATGGGTCAAAACCTTTCTATTTTAGGTGACCTTTGACATGGGTTAATTGATTTCTGCTGGCTGTTTCCTGCTGCTTGAAGATCTGATTTGATGCTATGTTTGTTTTAGTGCTGCTTATATCTTTGATATATGACCTATGGTTATTTAATATGTTTTAGAGTTTGTATTCAATGAATGTTCTTACCTGCCTTCAGCAATGTTTTCTTAGGATAGGCTGAATATAAATATCCTTTATACATAAATAAGTTAGCTCAATATTGTTTGCACCAGAGTGGGTCGATAGTAGGTTGGCTATCAGAGCTTGGAAAAGTTACTTGTTTAGACTGTACCTCTCAAGCTTGGGGATTCTAGAAACTGCAATTTAAAACAAAAACTCTTGCAATCTCTGATTGGGATTTACTGGTAATCTGATCTAATGAGTATCTACAGAAGCTGCTAGGCGAAGCCATTAGGAGTTCTAGGGTGGGGTGCTGATGACGTCCAGCGAGGATCCTACCAATATGCTGGTGACAGATAGCTCTAATTCTTGTTGTAAGAGTCAGGTGGGCTGGGTAGGTGCTGAACCAGGGGCTGGACGCTCTAATGGGCTGGATGAGGGTCAATAAACTTAAAGCGAATCCCAGTAAGACAGGCACTTTGAAGGCTGGTGGTTCCAAGGGCTGGGAAACAGATAAGCAACCCTACCCTCAATAGGGTTGAACTCCCACTGGGAATGCTCCTGGATCTATCTATGCCACTAGAGGCCCAGGTAGATTCCAGGCCGCACAGTGATTCAATTGGTCTACCAGTTGCAGCTCTTCCTAGGCCCTGATTGATTTCTTCTAAAACATAGAAGTACAGGGTGTAACCTTTTTTAAAACCTGTTTTCACTTGTTAAATTGTTTAATACATTTTAGGTTTGTTTAAATTATCTTTGATCATATAAAACCATTTAAATTGATTTTACTTCTTCAGTACCATCAGATGCTGTGATACAGGGTGGAATACAATTATTGTATTCAAATACATAAATTTAATATAATCAGCAAGAGTTTTCAATCTTCAATGAATTAAAAACAATGTTTAATCTACAATGCTGGGTCTCCAACTTCTCCACTTAAGTCTCATAAAGATTTCAGTAAATCTGCCTTTCATAGTGTGTTACGTGTCCATGCAGCAAAGGTTTTTTGTTGCTTGCAGGTGACAGCAACTAGGCTTGAAAAACTACCACTGCATTTCTAACATCTGCAAGATTACCACCTCTGTTACAATGTATACCCAGACTATCAATATTCCTTTCTTTTTTTTAACAGCCAAAATTCAAGAAATCAGAAAATGAAGACCTGACAGGGAAGCACAATGTTGGTGTAAGTATTAGCCATCTGGGAAACTAACAGCAAAGCCATTATCTGTGGCTCCTTATGTAGCCACAATGGTACCATTTGCAAAGCGGAGGGGTGAAGAGGAGTATCAACAGGTAGAAATAACCCCAAAGTTTGCAAAAGTTAATAAGAATTGAGGGGGTAGGGACACACAGAAGTAACTAAGTATGCTAAGTGGACATGAGTTGGAATCCTCTTGGCAACTGATGCTGTGTAAATGAGATTACATCCCTGGAAGTACTTCACTGGACACTGCGGAAAGAGCTGCCCTACACCTCTTCACAATGTTTTTATTCCCCCCTCTGCTGTGCAATGGAAACTAGATAGCACTCAGGAGGAGCTCCACCCCGATTCAAACACCACTGACTGGCTGTGGTGTTTGTGTCCATGCAACCCCTGACGCCATCCAACAGATCCACTCTTTTTAAGGCACTGTACTGCTGGGACCTGTCAACCAAAGTTTCCTTCTTGCCACTTTCTAAAAGGGAAAGGAAGGACAACACACAGCTAGAGAAGATGGGGTGTGTGACTACCACCCAATAAAAACATACCAATCCTTTTTTTAAAAAAAAAAAGTCTGAACGAGAGAAAAAGGACACTTCAAAAACTGATTCCAAGCATTCGGTCTTGGGATGCTTTCAGTAAGCAGCGAGTACATACTTTTAGTGCTCCCAAGCCTCTTAGGGCACCCTCAAAGCCCCTTCACTCCATTTTAAAAACTGGGCCATTTTTCACACCAATGTGCAAAAATTCTTTGAAACCACCTGAAAACTAACATGCACAATGCCTAAGCTCCCCTCTCCCCCCCAAAAAAACCTCAAAAAGGACAAAATCTACCTAAACAAAACCTGGACATGATTTGATGTCCAATGGGTGGAAAAAAACCTCCATGTGTTTTTCCACATACAATAATTCCTCCACAACACTTTTGGATGGTCAGGTACCAGGAAATTGTAGTACAAAATTCTCCCTGGTCTACTATTTTTCCTGTTTTTCAGCCTAGGAATAAATAATTACAAATATTGTTTCCATCTCTTCTTAGGAGAATTACAGTCTAATCACCTCTAGAGGGTCACCACTCTCTCAACTCTGCCATAACACAGGTTTAAAGCTTCAGCTCAGGGGTGTGTGATATGCAGCCCAACAGATGTCACTGGACTGCATGGGGAGGGGACTAGCCTCCATCCTTCTGGTCATTCCTCATTCCTGGTACCGAAGTACTGAGCTAGATAATCTAACGCTGTGTAAGGCAGTTCACTATGTCTATAGCAGAGGTGCGCCACTGCAGCCATCCAGATATTATATATTTATTTATTCATTCATTCATTCATTCATTCATTCATTCATTCATTTGTCTACAACTCTCATAAGCCCTGCTCAGCATGGTGTAGAATTATGGGAGTTTCAGACCAGAAACACTGGGAGAGCGACAGCTTCCTACCCTAACTTACACTATTCAACCCTCACACACCCTGCCAAAAGGCAACAGCAATCACCTTTCTTTTAAATTCAGCTACATTTTTTTCATAGTTTCTGTTTACACATCAGCCTATCCTACACAGATAGGTGGGATAAAGACACTATTGAAAGCCTCTTTTAATTTCCCAGGTTAAAGGGAACAAAAGAGCAGTTTGTCAAGCAATTGCAAAGGAGTTCTGCAGAAAGAAACACAAGAGAAAGCGACAGCCTGTAAGTAGCCAGCAGCATCAAGATGGATGAAATTGGGTTTACACGTATGTACTCATGGCATGCCACTTAAAAAGGGAAGGAAATGATGAACTAAGAAATAGCAATGAGGCTGGATTTCATTCTGTACTGCTATTCCACAATTATTCTGCTATTCTAACCTTAGCAGTGAAAAGGAATGAGACATCTGTATAGTAGTTTGGTACCTGATCTCTATTATAGGGCAACTGGCACTGTAACTCTGAAAACTGCATGTTTCTTATTCCGTCCTGCAACTCACAATTACACACATCCTGTTGAGAAGTGAGAATGCAAAGCAAGCTACAGAGTGTTGGCTTTTCTTAGAGCCAATCAGGTGTATGAATATTCCAAGGAATAATAATGCATCATAGAAAGGTGATGTTCGACTTTGCCACTGAGTATACCAGTGAGTAGCATGGTGTAAAGAGAACTTTAGTGAGTAGGTCTCAGAAAACACGCAAGGGTTTGGAGGAAGCTCAAAAGTCTGCAGTGTTCTTCCACTAATACAATGATGAAGCTATACATGGGATTTGCAAAGTAACTAATATGGTCCATTGAGATCATACTATCTGATAGCTTTTCTCTTTCTTTGTTTTGCATGCAAATTATTAAATGTGCTACCTTCTTTTCTTGCAGGGGCATCTAGCTAACATTGGCAAAAAAGATATACCATCCTAGTAAACTCTTTAACCATCCTAGTCATCTCTTTTTTGTGTCATGGTTCACGCAGTCGAGGACATGATTCAGATGCTGAACATTTGGAAGAAAAACACCTATATAAAAACTGCCATTGGCCAGCAAAGTATTTTGCACAGAGACTGTATCCTAACTAAAATATTAAATAACAACAAAGCATTCACCTGTTGGTCAGGAATTGCCAGAACCAAGAGGCGTCATGGCTGTGCACAGCTGCTTGGGGAGGTAAGCTGTGTGAGAGAAAAGACTGGACTATCAGACTTTCTCAAAGTACTGCCTTCCAGATTTTTGTGGGCTCCTGCCCAGCTAGCATAATCAGTAGCGGTGAGCAGTAAAAATATAGTCCAAAATATCTGGAGAGTGGCTGGGACACACCGCCTAAAAGATCTTCCTAGGTTCTGGAGTAACATGCTTAACTGTATATAGCTGCTGGCTCTTTTCACCAGGAACGACTAATAAAGGCTTTCACTTATACTTTGAAGTTTGACTGGGCAACAACATTCTTTCCTGATTCTGCTTCTTTCTGACCTTGGCTTATTCCCTGTCTTTGACACCCCTGGCTTAACACTTACCTCTCTCACCCGATGGCTCCCTTCAGCCCTATCAAATGCCTTTTCTCCCTGCAACATCCTGTAGTATTTATAGCAGTAAGTTCATATAGAGGTATAAAAGAAATCTTTCTTTTAAAAAAAAAAAACCTAGAAATTTTCAAGACAGAAAGGGATGCATCTATCAAGTAGAGGGGATTTTAAATTGATAATTGTTCATGTATGTGTGTGTAGAACAGAACCTTGTAAATTACACATTAGTTATTATATGGGAATACTGTAATACTCAGTAATACCTAAGGTCCTTCTTGAATTTACATTCTCAATTGTATACGTCAAGAAAAGGTGTTCAGCACATCCACATATGCACCATACTAGCAGAAAATCAGGACTGGCTGCAGTTCTACGTTCAAATGTACACTCGGTGGTTATCCTGAGTTTATCATTTCCTCCCTGTTTAGGAAATTCATTTCAGGTATTAGTGCTGTTCTTTATTGCAGATAAAACTGTATCATTCAGTGGATAGGTGGAGGTATCCAAAGGCATCTGGAACCTCTGAGAACTGCAGAAATAACCCCATTTCAAAATACTTCAGAGAAGACAACAGAAAGAAGAAGGGCTTTGAAACAACCACAAAAGCCCACAGGGGATTGAATGCGCTTGGTGGATCATTCAGCCCTTAGGACCTCAGTGACCCCCCATCACCCCAAAGCCCTCACTTTTTTCAAGTGAACCTCCCTGGTTCTGGCTGAAAATATTTTTAAAAGCTTATACACTTTTCAAATGCTGTTTTGCGGGCTCCTCCACCCTGAAGCACCAGTGTGGTGCAATGGTTTGAGCTTTGGATTATGGTTCTGGAGACCAGGGTTTGCCATGGAAAACCACTGGGCCACCTCGAGTAAGTCACACTCTCACAGCCTCAGAGGAAGGCAATGGCAAACCCCATCTGAACAAATCTTGCCAGGAATAAATCTTGCCAATCTTGTCAGGAAAACAGGTTGACCTTAGTTCACCGTAAGTCAGAAATGACAAGAACCACCAGCTTGAAACTGCAAGAGCCTTCCCTTCTAAAAAAGCAGTCCAAAAGACAATTGAGAGAGACATCATGGCAATCCCATTCACTCAAAATGGTGGTGGCCTTTGGAGGAGCCAAAAAATGGCTCATGCAGCTTCCTGATTCAAGAGCATGCCCAGCCTTATTCTTTATGATGACAGTCTATTCTATGCTTAGGAAATTTACATATCTAACTTCCTGATCTACTTAGAACAGACACTGGCATTTGAACCACAAGGAAGTTTAAACACACGGACACACCCTGAGATGTAACTGTTCCTCACTGCGTATCATACCAGGAAGTTACATGAGGTTTTACTATATAATTACCAAAAAGGATCCTGGTCTTGAAACAGCAGTTCTCAACCTTTCTTCCTCCCATATGTTTTTTATTTCAATTCCCAGAAGTCCCGGCCAATATGGCAAATCATCAGAAATTCTGGGAGCTTAAACATCTGGAGGACCAAAGGTTGAGAACCACTGACTTTTCTTGAAATACTTCAAAGTTACTCTCCAAACCCCTCAAAAGAAATTGAAGTGTATACTTGGAGTTTAAGATACAAAAAATGCAAAAGCCAATGGCTTTTGCACCCTACATACACTTGAAAAGTATTTCTACAGATACATCTGTGTGTGCATCTCTATTCAAGTATTCAAGCAACAATCTTTATTAATTCTTTTATGAAAGGTTAATAACAATTTATTAATATGTCAGTTAATTTTTTGTAAATATGTAATTCAGAATAGAGTCTCTGTGGGACGGACAGGAATTGTGAAATCCTTCACATGCTGTGGGACCTCAAATCCCAGCATTCTTCATTCATTTGCTGTCCTGCCTAATGCTGCTGGGATTTGCAGTTCCACAACACCTGGAGGGCTGAACATTTCACACTCCTGCTTTATTGAGTGACTCTTGTGGAACCTCAAATTATGGTTTCCAGTATAATGAGGAGCCTTATGGGTCATGTGCTCCGTCCTTCTCTTGTGCACCTCTCTCCAGTTGTGGTTTGCAATGTACTGTAATTTATGGTGTTGGCTGCTGCATAAAAGCATGGTTTGTGCTTCTCCAACAATGTGATGGATCCTCATATAGTTCTATTGAAGAACACATCTCTGACAAGGAGGAAGAAGAGGAGGAGACTGTTTGCCTTTGTTAATTTCTGCCTGTGCTTGTTTATTTGTTCCTTGGGTTATGTGCCTTTCATTTCATTTTAGCTACTTTTTGGCCTTTTCATTTTATCTGATGTGTATTCAAACTGCAAGAAACTGATATGTTAAGAGTTTGGTATTTTGATAAAACTAAAATAAACAAAACTTTTCAAAAAAGAACATGTATGCGCACATATAGTATCAAAAACCTGAAGAATGACACATGGGAGCTTGGGAGGCAGTGAGCAGGGTTTGTGTGCAAGAATTCTTTTAATCTGGAGAGATACTCTAGAAATGCAAAGCATCCAACAAGCGCCTGTCTTTCTACTCTGACTGTGGGCCATGATTGTCTAAAGCCTTCAAAGTAAGTCCTTGTAAGGGCTGCTTGATATATAATTTGAAGCGGTGTGTCTGCTTCTTTTGTAGCCACTCTTATACTGCTCTGAGAACATGGTTTGGCTTTGCTTCTTGGCATAACTTCTAAACCTTCCCACTGCTGTGTGGGAGCAGCCATAAAAGTGATGCCCACCATAGCACTACCAGGAAAACACAAAGCAGCCTCAAGTTCTAAGCACTCTGTCTGTTCTAAGAACTTCTTGTATGCCACAAGTTGTATTCCACACCCAGCATTTCTCCATCTTCCTTTTCCCAATCATTGCCTCCTCTGACCTTCGTTTTATTTGGAGTGGCACCAGTTTCTGAAACTCGTCTGACTGAACAGACTTGGTATACATCATACTAAACCCCACCCAGCTAATAACCCTAAGTCTTGACAGGCCTTAAGCATTATTAGAACCAAGGAAACAATACTGTAATGGGAGCAAAGCATGAATGTTTCTAAAATGAGATCTAGATCAACTTAATTTGGTTACTTGCACAAGTTCCTTAGAAAAATATGAACCAACTTGAACTTAGTCATCTGGGAGTCAGCTCTCCCTATGGCAAACAAAGTCTGCCACACCTGAAGGATTCCAAAACATAGCCCTTTAGTACAGTCTGAAGGAGGAAACAGGAAATAATGTTTTGAGGCCATGAGATAAAGCAACCTTGCTGGACTAAAACAGATGTGATGTTGGCTCAGCATTTGTATGGAAGAGCATACATGACTTCTTCTACCTTTAGTCCCAGAACAGGCAAAAGGTGGGAAATACGCACGCTGTGTAGTACTACTATTTCTTAGAAATTTGAAGAACTTTCTGGCCATGTTTTGGGAGAAGAAAATGATCAGATAAGTTCTTAAAAAACCAGCTTGAGTTCTTGATGTGGGGTGGAAAGACCAGTAAATAAATAATGATAATGTAAAAAAGGAAAACTGCTTCAACATAAATAAAAAAGAGTCAAACTAGGCACATTTAATACTTTTGCTTGTCTAGGGCTAGGATTACCATAGCCTTCTGAAAAACACTTTCATTAAAATGACAAGACAGGAAAGGAGTAAACCTCACATGGCAAGCAGTCCTAGATCTCCTGTATCACCTTTGAGAAAACTTTGCCAGCCCAGCCTAGCACCAGTCCATGACGTTCCAGGCAGCTTTCTGGGGCCTAGCATTCCAGGAGTACTGCCTCAGAAACTTGCCCTGTGTACTCCTCTAACAAAAGAAAACAAAATGACTGTGTCTGAGAGCTATTATTCTAATTTCCCCAAATGCCCTAGAGTACCAACATATGGAGGGTATTTTGAGAAATCTAAGCTGAGATTCCCAGGCCCAACAGTCTGGTGTTGATGCTGTGTAAGCTGGAGAAGGTCTATGATGATAGCTATGGGGCACAATGGATGGCACATTATCCAGGAATCTTTCAGCCCTGGAGGTGGCCTTGACTGTTGTCCTCTTGACCAAACTCACTGACAGAAAGCCCTCAGAGCACGACATTTATAAATCTGTAGATTCTTCTGAGAATACGCACTCTTCATGTGAGAGTTCATATGCCCCTTTTTCCCAAAAAGCATCAGGTAGAGACTTACCATTTTCCACATACGGATGAAAAGGCAGAACCAACGCCAGAATGACTCTGCCTCTTGTAGGTTCCAGTACACTTCTAATATCTTTTAATACAGTCAATGGCTGATCACACCGATCAAGCAGATTCAAGCAGCTGATGACATCATACTGGAAGCCTGTGTTCTGCCATTCGTTGATGCCAAGTACTCTGCACAAGTTTTAAAAAATGCACAAGTTTATGTCTAGTTAATGGCAGATTCTTCACTGCTTATTTTACCTACAGCAATGAAAAGAAGGTGTAGGTGTCCACAGAAAGCCTTCATCTCATTAAGTCTTGACAAAACTTGACAAAAGAAATGCTATTTTTTTACTTTACATCATTAATATATATTGGTGGTATTATGTTAATATGTATTTATAACACTATACATATAATTAAAAGTATTAATAATACTATATGTTATATATTAACAGCAAAGATATTAAAATGTGTTGATATGTATTTGGTGAGTGGAGGCCTAGAAACCAGCAAGACACAATCGCGCTGTAAAGCACGATGCAGGCAAGAGGACAAATGGACACAAATCTGACATTAGAAATGGTAATACAATGTGTCTTCCATATACACAGGAGTTCCATTCGAGGAACCCTTGCATAAAACAGAAATCACAAATGCTCCATCCCATCAATGGACGCAATGTACATGCACCCGGCACATGCATTGACAATAACTGGACACAAAGCTTCATGTGACTTCGTATTCATGTGTGCTGTGGTTGTGTCATCAGAGGGCACATTGTACTCCAAAATTAGTTGCAGAGCATTTGACTTTCTTGGACATACAACATGGGACTTACAAGTGGCAGTTTTTGAAAAGAAAAAAATTCAAAGGAAGAAAAAGAAAGGCAGAAAAAGGAAGGAGAAACAGATGAATTCACAAATTCCAATCTGTTTTGTGCCATGCTACATATATTGATACATCAGTCTTTGTAACTATATAGACAGTAAAGGAATCTTCTAGGAGGAAGTTTTTGACTCTAAAGGAACTGACTTTTGGTAAGGAGATTTATAGTTTTTGTATGTCAATATTAGCTGTCTACTTGAAAGATGTGGAAGCCATGTAGCACCTCATGCAGTTCTATAAAGATTTACAGCCAGGGTCACAATTTCCATCTTTTTATATCCTATTACACTCTATCCCATTCCCACATTATGCTTAAAACATATGACTTTAATATCACTTCATCAGTGCATCTGAAGAAGTGGGCTGATTTCTATCAATGCTCATGCTAAAATGTAAATTACTTAGTCTGAAAGGTGCTGCTAGATGTCGTGTGCCCGCAGGCTCCAAACTTCCTTCCCAGAGAAGTCAGACTGGCACTCTCCCCAGTATCCTTCGGCAATCAAATAAAGACATTTCTATTCAGACAGATCTTTGATGTATGATTATATGCAACCTGTCTGACAGAATGTGCTGCATACTGTGTTGCTGCTGGGTGTGTGAGTTTTTAATTATGTATTTTAAGATTGGTCTAATTCTTTTTGATTGTTTCATTATGTTTTAACTTTTGTATTCTGTGAGTTTTACTACGTCTTTTTAATAGTTGTAAGCCGCTTTTGAGTCCCAACTTGGGAAAAGGAGGGGTATAAATAAACATGATGATGATTACAATGACAATAGTAGTAGTAGTAGTAATAATAATAATAACAACACAAGTCACTAAATTCTGGGACTCTTTCTAGCACACAAGTCTTACTGCCCCGCCCTCCACTTCCTTCCAGTTTATCACTGTGTGTCTTGTAGAGCAAGCAGCAATTGGATGTCCTTCTCATGCAGTTTCTTTCCTTTAAATGTTCTATTCCCCTAAGAATCGGTTGCACAATTATTGCTACAGGTTCCTTTGACAGGTTATGAAAGAGGACAGGAAACAAAAACAATCCCAGTATTGAGGCACTATCAGGCCCATTTATGTGATACCTGTATTTCTTCTTCTGAAGCTGCCATATCATTGTTTCAGACAACTCAGTAGCATAGGTTTCTTCAAAATGGGGACTCATGACTTTTGTGACTTCTCCATCTCCGGCTCCTAAATCAAGAAGCCTGCGAGACTTCCAGTCTGGATTTATTTTGAGCAGTCTCTGAAATTGTTCCGGTGAAAACACAAACATTGAACCTCTTCCCAGCAACCTGAAATGTTAAAAGATACAGATTTATGTACTTATTCAACTGGAAGGAGGGACAAATTCAGAAAATGGATACTTTTCTTTCACCCAGGAGAGGTATTAGACACAGTGGTTGAAGAACTTGGAACAGAGCTTGAGAAAGTTACTCTTTTTTTTGATGACAACTTCCCAAATCCCACAGCCAGCATGGCTATGCATCTTTTTCAAGCTCTGGAATGGAATACGGGTAAATAAATTAGAACAATATGCTCTGTGTCAGTTCAGGAACCAACAGTCCATCTCTAGACTTCTCTGACTAACAACAGCTCTCCAAGCTCTCACGGAGAGGCCCTTTTCTAGCGCGACTGTCTAAGAGCCTTTGAAATGCAAGTGCCAAAAAGTGAAAATAGGATTGCCTGTGTGTTTAGAAAATGTACTGGGAAAATCTCTTGCACACCTACTAAAATATGCCTTAGTCATCAAAGGAAGCTGGGTGGCGGTAGAGAGCAGACAGATAAAAGTAACTTGTTTCTCGCAATACATAGCTTAAATATGGAATTTTCCACCACAAGATGTCACAATGGCCACCGACTCTGATAGGGATCAAACAAAAAAACTTTGATAAGGTTATCAAAAGTTACTAATCATGATGCCTATGTATCAGTATCAGCAGCAGTATACCTCATGTATCAAGAGGGTGATATCCTGCCCATGGGTTTCCCACTGGCACGTGGTTGGCCCCTGTTGTTGTAGTGTGCCTTCGAATCATTTCTGACTTGTGACAACCCTAAGGCGAACTTATAATGGGGACTTATGGGAGCTGAGAGTATGTGATGTGCTAAGATCACCTAGCAGATTTCCATGGCTGAGTGGGGAATTGAAGCCTGGTCTCCAGGGTCACAGTCCAATGCTCAAATCACTACACAACGCTGGCTCTGCATAGCTCTTCTTAGGCTCACGAAAAATATGAAAAATGTTTTCTACCACTAAGCTATAGCTCCTCTTAATGGGGTAGGTAGAGGATCACACTTTCCCCTCCTCCAGAGAGAAACTCTGCCCATAACCATGCCATGTGAGCACTATTTTTTAAAATTAATCTCTATTTGTACTCAGGGCACCTAAATAAGTAAAAAAAAAAAATGGAATAACCACCTGTTCAAACACTTATTTAAATTTTAAATCCCAATTTATATTGGGATAGAAGATCATATGAATAACAGTAGTGTGGAGGAGCCAATACCATGCAGAGGAACACAGTAGCTTATACTCACAGGGCATTTAGAGGCAGAAGAGAAGAGATCTGATCCAAAAAATGTGAGGCTTTAAAAAAACAAAGCAACAAGGAAGATGTAAAAGAATGGAAACACCCAAGTGAGAGAGAGGCTGAAGGTGACATGGATAAAGCAGTGGGAGAAGAGATTAATATTTTAAAACTGTATAATGTAACAGCAAAGGACTGCAGTAGCTACCTGAGGCTCTCTTGTGATAGGAAAGAATGTAGAATAGCAAATGAGCTGTTCGTTAAGGAACGTGCGGCAGGGGATAGGCAGGGTCTCCGTGGATCATGCCAATGGCATCACGGCCTGCTGTACTTTGAAGATTATATTGTAAGATTACAGTAGCAGTGACATAGGTTCAAGTGGATGAAAGGATACGCAGAATATACAGGGGTAAAGAAAATAATTGGTTAGCAAGAGAACAGTGCATTAGTTAGGTCGACCGTAGCTAGAGAATCCAAACGGGAGAGTAAAAAGCAATTGGCACCAAGGCATCTGCAGCTGCAAAGAGCAGATTCATGATCAAGGGAGAGGACACAGGAAGGAGAAAGAATAGGTGGCAAAGACAATGAGGCCAGATGAAAAGTGAGAAAGCACCATGGACTGATGTAAGTGGAATATAATGGTCCATAGGAAATGACCTGTTAAATGTTGATAACGGTGTTCAAGGAAAGCATTTTGTACAGAACACCACTCAGTTAAAAAGACCAACCCCCTGGCGGTACCTTTCAATGTCAGATAAATTGGCACAAGGGTATTATTCCTAAAGCCATGGGGAGAAGGGATTCAAAGCAACAGAAAACCTTTTTCAGCAGAGGAAAAATGGCAAGGAAGGCAAGAGGAGGCGGAAAGTACTACTTGACTGCACACTCCACAGGAAATTTCTAGTTGAGAAGTATGATTGGCTCTCAATATTTTACTCTCATTCTCTCTCTCTCTTCCTCACACACGCACACACACACACCAGCTTCATGAGATCAAACTGCATAAAAGGAGAACATGAGGGGGTGGGAAAGAAGGTCAAAAAGTGTAAGGTGATAGTAATTCTGCTAAAGAAGATGCAAACCTACAGAGCAGGGTGTTTGGGGTTTTCCCAGGATCACTCAATATGCCTACATGATGCTCCAATGGCAACTGTCTGAATTCCCCACCAGCAAGATGCTGTGAGATGGCAGTGTTGGATCCTAGATTCAGGACATGGGATGGAGGCTTAGGCAAAATACCCCAGGTAGCTGCTCCTCCCTGAGCCGCTCCTCCCTTCCTTGCTCCTGTCAGCACTCCCAGAGTTCCACAATGTTACATGTTGAACTGGTCATGGCTATGTTGGCTGAGGGATTCTAGGACCTGTAGTCCAAAACCACATTTCCAATCACTAGCACTGCCCATTCATTTGCCTTTTCTTACTAGGCCCAGTCTGCATAGCTGGGCTTTGGGGGGAAGATTAGACAAGCAGAGGCTCACTCTGGTTCATTCATTGCTTGTGTCTGAAGGGGCCAGGTAGCAACAGACAGGAAGTGGTTATGGGGAGTGTAATCAGCAGCATACACCCTCCACTGGTGTAGTGATACAGACTTCAGCAAGTGCCCAACAGTGGAAATTCTTGCCACTGGTCTAGGTTACAAGCAAGGGATGGAGCAAAACTGCTTATTAACTGAGGCAAAGGACAAGATTGTGCCTCATTTTCTTCACACAGAAGCAAACTGGGCTAGCAGTTGTTGTTGTTTTTTAACAGTTTGATTTATCTTTGATTTACCTGTACCTTTTCAAGCTAATGTTTTCACAAGCTGCTTTCTCCCAAAGGCAACTTGCAACACCATTAACTAAAAAAGGTCAAAGCACAGAAAGGTATAATGTTACAAGACAAGTAAATTATAATATAAAAGAACAACGGAATTAAAGGCACTTTAAAAGAATATCAATAAGGTACAGTATAAACCCATGCAAAAGTCTCTTCATCAGCAGCTCTTAAAAGCAATCCTTCTGAATTAAAAGGCTTCACAACTGAGTAGCGGATCTGAACCTGGGTCTTTGCAGTGTTAGCCTCACACTGCTTTGTGAAGTTAATTTGCACTGTACGAAATGGCCACTGCATTTCAATCAAATATCTGCCACAAGAGCAAATGGTCTTCATGTGCCTTATTACAGTACACCAAAATAAATGAAATGAGCACAATGAACACTCTCAGGAACATCATTCTGTGTGTTAGAACAAGACACATAAAACAATCTTATCCAAACATTTTGGGCATTCTTCACAAAATAAATTTACTACTGTCTGAGGCAGTAGTATTATGTATTGAGATTCTTCCAAATCTCAATACTCAATCAACTGCCTCCCTGACATCAAGGCTCTTAGAGCAAACGTTGGGTTAGAAAAGGGTCGGCAATTCACAGCCCACAGGCTGGATGTTGAAACCCTCCTGTTGCTGCACCCCATATTTCCCACTGTTCAGTTGGGTGGTACTGAAATCTGAATTTCTGGGTTAAAGCAAGACCTATGTTCCCCATGTACCTTGTTTTAATCTATAAATGGGACTTTATTTTGTTGTTACTTCCACTGTGTAATCAGCCTCAGTCAGATGTCTCTGAATGCAATTGTTGGTGGATTGCTGGAGAAACTAATTCTCAGACCCACAACATTGCCTACTGCAGGTAAGGTCAAAGTGGGCAAAGTGTGGCACATGGGACACATGAACCCCACCCCTAGACACTCTTCCTAAAAACTGGAACCTTTAAGCAATATTTCACCATCCAGAGTCCCAAATGGGTCAAACCCACAACAAAACATAGCAGTTTTGCCTTCACAAACCACAAACTCCCACATCCCCCAAAATCTTTAATCCTCCCCAAAACTGACTGAAAATCAGTTGAAAATGAAACTGGAAGTGACGTGGCTTGCCCAGACCCCTTCTGCAGTTATTCCCTTCTGGACTACACAGACCTTAAACAAGGACTCAGGAGCATTCAGGTTATGCTTTATTGTAGGGGTGAACAGACTGTGTTTATAAGATCTGCTTTGTTTTGCTTGTCTTTGTTTTTGACTAGAACCTCTGAGATCCACCAACCAGAGCCTGGTGTAGAAGAAATACACTTAGAATTAAAGCATTCTGAGCCCAGTAATCTGTTTTGAGCACTAGAGCTAAACAGAGCCCACAGTTATTGCAGGCAAAAATCCAATCCTCTCTACCCTGGGTTTTCTTCATTTCATTTTTGGCAAGAAGGGTGTCATTTTTGTGGAAATTGTTGTTAATTAATTGAGTGTTAGAAATCATTGCTGATCTAGTACAGGTCACCCATAGATCTGTCTTTTGTACACTCTTGCCTTAATGGTTAACAAGAACACCATCTACTATGAAAAAAAGCAGATCACACAAAGCTAACATTTGCATTATAGGTTTACCAAACATCAGTGCTAAATGATTTAATCAGTAATAGCAACAGCAGTTACATTTCTATATCACTTATCAGTGCTATGCACTCCCTATGCGGTTTACACTGTGTTTAGCTAATTGCCTGCAACAGGCTGGGAACTCATTTTACCAACCTATGGAAGGCTGAGTCAACCTGGAGCCCTGCAGGATTGAACTCACAATGTTGTGGCTGCAGTATGGGCATTTAACCACTGCGCCACCAGGGCTCCCTATAACAGTAACTGACCTCCATCACTGTTACTGAAATGACCAGGGTTCTTCCTGGAATCTGGGATTCTGTTGCATGTTTCAATACAATGCACATTACGTGTTATGAACCCACAACATCTTTTGCCAGTCCAAACTGAGGCTAAAACTTCCCCTGGCCCAGTCAGCGTAGATGTGTTATCTAGGGATGTGCTACAGTTCAACACACCTGGAAAGCACTAAGCTACAAAACGCTGTAACATCACAACTTTCCCTCTGAACTTGACAGATTTCACTGAAATGTCACTATAACCTATGGGATGGTTTGTTGAAATCTGGCTTGTTGTGATGGGTGAACCTGCCTCTGACAACAAGCTATAGTTCGTTAACCAGCAACAACCACAAACAACTTGAACCTACACTTAATTGTTGATACCTCTCATTTGTTTAAACCATGGCTTTCTCCAACTGTTTACCCTCAAACAACTGAAATGGGCAAGGAATGGCGGGGGAACAAACTAGAAATTGGACAGATAAGTCATAGTTTGTTTGGTCATCTGCCAAGAAATTAGCTGATTAAGTAAAAATGGCTTTATCTTAACAACAGCTAATGATGACATGTCAACATACTCAGTGGAGCAACTTCCTTCCCACTTTGGCCAACCAGAAGCTTCTGTATAGGTCATAAAAAAGCATGGAGACAACAGCCCATCCCTACTACTGTGATGATTGATATTCAAAGAGATATTGCTTCTGAATATGAAAGTCTCAGACAGCCATCAAGACCAACTCAGTTGATTCAAGTCAGGTCAATCTGATATTTCTACATGTATTTTGCACAACTTCATGCAAGTTTAAAGCTATAGCAACATAAAAAACTAATTAAAAAGCACCTCTCAAACTTGAGGCTTGCAAAAAAACATCCACTTACCCATTGATAGACGTCCTAGACATAAACAGGCTAAAAACGGAGGACACGAAGGAATGATAAAGTTGAATGAACAGCCAGCCAGATTTCTCAATGCTGTTATTTAAGAAGATCTGTGTTCCTTGATCAAGGTAACTCTGGACGAAGACAGGCTGAAGGGATTCACATAGCTGCTCTGTATTGCACATGTACCACTACAGATGAGCAGGAGAGGAAAAAAAACCAAGAATTATTATTCACATTTCAGTACTGCCAAATGAGGCTAACCCAAAGCAGAACAGTCTTGAGAGCAGAGAGGCAATGTGGTCCAACTGTAGAGCACATGCTTTGCATACAGAAGGCCCCATGTTTGATCCTTCACATAATGATTTAAAGGAATGGGAAAGACCAGTCTCTGTGTGAAACTCTAGAGAGATACTGCCAGTCAGAGCCAACAATATCAGGATGAATGGACATACAATTTGACCCGGTGTAAAAGCTTGTTAAGCTCAAGATGAAATATAAATAAAATAACACTTTAAAATACCTCAGAATTTCTGAACTTTGACAAAGAGTATAGGGTGCCTTCATTTAACACATAATAAATATTACATTGTTGTTACTATGTCCCTTTATTTATAAGCTACTCCATAAATCTTCAGTCTGAAGAGCACATAACAACTTGTTACATGCCTTCAAGTCAATTCTGAGTTACAGTTACCCTATCCTGGAGTTTTTTTGGCAAGATATATTCAGAGGAGGTTTGCCACTGCCTTCCTCTCAAGCTGAGAGTGTGTGACTTGCCCAAGATCAACTAATGGTTTTTCATGACTGATCAGGAATTTGAATCCTGGTCTCCCAAAGCCTTGGTCCAACACTTAAACCACAACGCTAAGCTGGCTCTGAAATATTATATACCAAAACATATATCATGCAAAAAAAAAATTCTTTCTCCAAAATTATTCAAGACAGTTCACAATAGAGAAATTTGAAACAAAACAGTAAAAGAAATCCTAAACAGCATACGGTCAAGACAAACATGTTGTTGTTGTATGCCTTCAAGTCATTTCCAACTTAAGGAGACCCAAAAGTGATCCTATCACAGCGTTCTGGGGCTGAGAATGTGTCATGTGCCCAAGGTCATCCAGTGGGCTTCCACGGCCAAACAGATCTCCAGGGTCATAGTCTAACGCTCAAACAACTACACCATGCTGGCTCTCTAAGACTAAGACAAACACACACACAAATATATACATACATATATACATATACATGCTTACACTTACACACATACACTCACACCAACTGCACTGAAATTAGAAGAAAGTCATAATATCACTGAGATAAAGACTGATGGAAAATAAAATAAAATCTAGCAGATAACAAGCTGTACTTTGCCCACTGTTATTTTCCAGGTCAATGCTAGGTTGACAGCATCAAAATATCTAGAGTATGAGACTGACTTTGGGGTTCTAGACTGCTAGAGAATCCTTCAAGCGACAGATAGGATTGTAATTGCTCATGGTTGATCCTGCTTGCCTGCCTGCCAAAGACTTAGCCCTCTTTCCGCAAAGATCAGGATGAAGCATCAATTCAACTGTGGCACAGTTTATCTCTACTGCAGCAATCCTGCACAGATCAGAAGGCCACTGAAATCTACAGGCAGTGGCATGCTTCAGAAAACAGAGCTTGGGTAAGTTAGCTTTTGGACTATATTTCCCAGAATCCCCCAAAAGCACAGATTATCCCCAAAGAAATGAGGCCTTCAGCAGAGAAAAGATTCCTGATTATGGGCTAGATAATCTAAGAGCCAGTGTGGTATATTGCTTTGAGCATTGTACTATGATCCTGGAGACCTGGATTTGACTCCCTGCTTGGCCACGGAAACCCACTGGGTGACCCTGGGCATGTCACACACTCTCAGCCCCAGAAAACTCTGTGATAAGTTTGCCTTAGGGTTGCCGTAAGTCAGAAATTATTTGAAGGTGCACAACAACCACCACCTACGTATAAGGCAGGTTTGAGTAATCTCAAATCATGCATCAAATAAGCAAGCCAAACCGGTCCAGCTGTCCCTCGATTAAAGTGGCTCAGTTCCACATACCATCACTGCCCGGAATCCAATTACATCCTGGGCCTTAATAAATGGTTGTAGTACACCACCAACATTGTGCCTTGCATTCCTTACACATAAAGCTCTGACTCCAGTTCTACCTCTCTGAGGTTCCCCTTTCTGAGCAACTGTGGACCCATCTCACTAGCACTTCCTCTGTGTGCCTGGAAATGTATTAATCTCCCACTGCTGCTTAGTTAAGTTCCACAAAGCGTGTGATCTTTGTCTTCTTCTAGGCTTTTAGAAGTCGGGAGGGGGCAGACTAGAATTTTCTCCATTACAAATAGCCTAATCAAGCAGATTTAAATTGCTACCATATCTCATTTATGTAAGCTACCCTTTACATAAAACTAGCATTTTATCATTTCATCATTTTAATTGACTTGGGAATCTGTTTTTTGTTTTAATTGGATTTGTTTTGCTTGCTAGTATCATTATTAGCCATCTTGAGAGCTGTACTTCAGAAGTAAGGTGGGGTATAAATCTGATAAATTAATACTTTCAAATTCTAATCACACAAATTTCAGTGGTAGTATGGAATAACACCAATAAAGTTGGCTGGCATCGTGTTTGGTAGTTACAAAATTATAAACTGGGTTTATAGTCTTTTAACTGCTGGGGATTCACTTTTACAGTCTTTAATGACTGAATACGACAGCAAAAACCTACTGTTTCAACCTGGCAGCACCTCAATAAAGGTTTCCAAGTACTGCACATTGGTGCTCTGGGAAATGGTGTGCCTTGAGACAAGCTGTTGCAGCAGGCCCTCAAGGGGTCTCTCCAGACGCTTGTTCTTAACATGTCCCATAACTGAGAAAGCACTGCAGATGTAATTTCACAGTGTTCCGGTCTGCAGCATTCAGGAACCCTTCAACTGAAGCATTCCCAGGATGAAACATAGAGGTGTATCTAGGGTGAGGCAAGCAGGACACATGCCCTGGGCACCAATGCCAGAGGGGTGCGAAAAACCCATGCCAGAAGCAGCAGAGGAGCAGGAGGAGGAGGAAGCAGCCTCGGAGGTAGGGACGAAACTTCCACGCTTGCCCTAGGCTCTGTTTAGGCTAGGTACACCTCTGATGAAACAGCAGGTTGTAGAGGAACAGCATCATTAACATAACTATGACAATGAAGCTGCATCACTGTAGTTATGTCCAACGATGCAGGATCTCAGCCATGATTTTTAAAATGACAAGAGTGTTCCAGTCAAAGTTATATCTTTTCTGTTCCACTGTTTTTTTATGGGAAAATCTTAAAACAAGTCTGAGCTACCTACACTGTACAAAGATGGTGTTTTATCCTCACTGTTGATGATGGAGAAACTATATTTTCAATTATCCTATGTAAGCTGTGCTGCTAATTAGATTGGAGGGAGGGTACAAAATCTATCAATCACGTCATTATGAGCTACTGTAATATGTTGTCATTATTATATGCAACCTATCCAGTCATGTAAGCCACTCTTAGAGCACAGTTAAAGGCTTGTGTATATAAATATTTGAAATACAGACTTATAAAATACAAAAAACAGATTTGTTATTAACTGAAACACATAAACTCTGGTACACAAAAAAACTCCAACAGTTTACACGCATCACTCCCAATTTAACCTTGGGTAAGTTAATTACACTGATTGCTTTATCAGTTCTAGTACGATAACAAAACTACAGAGGAACAAAACTCAGATTGTGGCTGCTGAGTATAACTCTGAGCTGGAACATGAATTATGATTTAGAGGATGACATCATTACAAATCTATGAACAACATATAAAGTCTTGCTCCACTTCCTTTCCCGTAGTATGCCTGCTCGACATTCATTTAGAAAAGATCCAGACTGGTTTTTGTTGAAATATGTACCCAGTTCTTTTAAGTTTTCTACACAGATAATGAGGAAAAGAACAACCCATTTTAATATCCTGAAATACAACAGCAAGAGTACAACAAGATAAAGAGGTAAACAGCAATATGACGGTAATTTATGAAAGCATTACAAGTTTAGAAACAACATGACAGCATAATTGTCTGTCCCACGGCAAATGTAGTTGGCAAAATTTTCTATTTGTCTGGAGAGAGGCACTGACTGGATTCGCACATAAAAGTAAGTCACAGTCTGTTGTATTAGATGTTTTCCAAACAGTGAAACAAATCACATTTTCTTTGCTTTATTTGTTATTTGTCTCTTTCCTGCCCTCTCTATTAATTCCAACTTCAGAATTTGAAGCTGGGGAAACAAGTCAGGGTCAAACCACAGTAATTGGTTCAGATATAACCACAAGCAATAGTTTAAATAAGTCACATTTCATTAGCAAGCAACAAATGGTAGCTTCTAATTATAGCTAACTAGTATATCACGGTTTGTTTGTGGGGAAGGTTCAGATATGACAAACCAGAATTCAGCAAACCAAAACTGGATTATAATCATACGAAAACACAACCAGTGTCTTCAAATGATTCAACTGTCTCCAAGCTTGCAAATGGGACTCACTGTAGGCTTACAATCTCTTTGAGGTGACAAACTCAAATCTGAGGATCAACTCTTTCAGTTTCAGGAGGGGGCTCAAATATAATTTGTTCTGTTCAGCTTTGGAAATTACTGGACTGGCATGCAAATTACTGTACTATCTTTTACAGCCAACTGGCTAATCAAGAAGTCCTCCTTGCTGCCCAAGTACAAGGACTGTACTCTTGGCCTTTGTAATTGCCATGAAATGGCTGCTGTACCACTAAAGACTGCAGCCAGATGCTCACACAATTGGAGAAAAAAAATCCCTTCACATACAAATCTAGCAGGAGAAAGCCAGACTACACACCTCTCTAAAAGCAACAACAACAACAAGCCTCCACACAGACAACTGTTGCGTTAGGGAGAAGACCTAACTAGCCTTCTTCCTGATATGCTAATTTTTTATTTCCTATTTCAAACGAATTTCTTTTTAAGTTTCAGTCATGCAAGCCTCTAAAGCAAGAGGGCACCTGTTGGTGACTGGGGGCCACAATACTACCACAAGGGGCCTTTTATTGAATTTATTGGTAAACGGAAAGGGGGTACCGAGGAGCCCCAAGAGCACATAGACAATTTTGGGATGATGCACTTCAATGAATTTAATTCTTCTAGTGACGACCAACACCTGCATTTTGATTCTTAATGCTACTCATCTTTGAACTATGACTCTCTTAATGACTTTGATCCTCCAGATGTTTTGGACTTCAGCTCCCAGAATTCCCAACTGTTGGCAAAATGGACTGGAGCTTCTGGGAGTTGAAGTCCAAAACACTTGGAGAACCAAAGTTTGGAAACCACTGCTTTACATACATGATTGTTATGATGTATCAATTTTCTGAGTTGTATACTTTAAATCAATTTGATATTGTGACAACATTTCCTAATGTTTTTAAAAGAAGAAGCAGCTGGCTGTAATGAGTTATTCCCACAATTTGCATATTTACCCAAATTAACCAAATTCCAAAGACAAACTGCATTCAACCATACCTCAAGGCTGAAGCCCTGTAGCTCCAATGAAAAGTTTGCTACATTACACTGAGAACTTAGGGTTGCATGTTACAATGACTGAAGCCAGTCAGTAAGACAAACTAAAAAGTTTACCAAGTACAAAATTGTGCTTCTGTATTTTTTTTCTCTGCCTGATAAGTTTAATATGGTCAAATAAGAAAAACAGATTCATAGTTCTGTTTTCACAAATTTCTTCTAATACGGGGTGAGGAACACTTAGCCCTCCAGATCTTGGCAGACTACACCTCCCATCACTACTGATGACTGCCCACGCTAGCTCTGGCTGGGGGGGCTGGACAACATCTGGAGAGACACATCTTTCCTATCCTTGCTCTAGCAAGCCACAGTAAGCCAGGTGGAACCTTCCATCCCTAATTCATATGACAGACGGAAGTTATACAGGCAAGATTAGCAATGACATTTACATTAGATAACCTGACACGACATTGCCCAATTCATTTTTATCAGCTGAACACAAAAAAAACCTGACATGGGTATAATTGATTATGAGCATGATCACTGGATCAATAAAACCCCACAATTTTCCAATTTGTGTAATTCTATAAACGGTTTCAGGGCCATGGGGGCAGTACTTTTAGAGCAAGGAAACAAAAGCAAGCTTTAATATATAAAAACACCTCTTTTGAGGTTAGCAATGTCTCAACATAAAGAAATTCAAATTCAAAGTTGAAAAAAAACCACCCTTGTTATTTTACTTAAATTTGAGCTGTAGCCCACCTTTCTCCCAAAACTGGAATGCAAAGTAGTTCATAACAACATTAATTCAAAATGCACAGATAAAAGTAGAAAAAGTTGGAATATAGTTGAACAAGCCTGGGCTCAGTCAAGCAGAAACCATAAAGCAAGCGCTTTAAAACTTACTGTATGACACTTGATTTGCAGAAGGAAGGTTGACACCCACAGCGTCTAACCATGTTATTACAGTCAGTATCACCACTTCTCCATTTTGCCTGAATTTCTAAGTGGCAACACAGAGATGGTAGTGATGACAATAAGCATAACCATGTAGGCAGACAAAAGATTTCCCTTCATGCTTACAGGTGCCACACAATAGTGTTATAATTTATTTTTTTAATCTACCTTCTACATCCTGCCTTATCATATAGTTTCAAGGTGGCTAACAATACATACAAAAATAACTGAGCCAGAACAATGAATGTATTATAAAACAAGAAGGCTGCTATCCTTTGAAAAAAAAATCAGATAAAAATGACAGGCAGCAAAAAAAAAGGAGGAAGGAAAAGCAAGGCAACACAGATAAAGTCAGGCCAGCTAGCAGATAAAAGATATGGACAAACAGAAATGTTTTCATATAGCAGTGAAAACTCACGAATAGTTAGCTGATGCTAGGAGAATCACCCTGGACTGGGTCATTACAATAAAGAATGCCCAATCCTTGGTCAACATGCCTCACCTTAGAAGGAATGATACCCAAAAAAAACCCTCCCTAAACGATCTCAAGACAGGTTCATAGAGAAGCAGGCCGCTGTTAAGGCACCCTTATCTGAAGTTATCACTTGGCTTCTGACTGTACAACTCCACCAAATAGGAAGCTATAAACTATTTCTGTTCAACAATGGCAAGCATAGATATGGTGCTGGCAAACCCTTATGCCCTCAGTTTCAGCATTCTTGTATTAGTTGATCCCAGTTCTAGACCCAGAAATGTTTACAGCTACTGTTACAACAAGCACAAAGCACTATCAACATCCATATGATCAATACCCACTGTCACTGTTGGCTTAACTTTATACTTCACAGAATTTCTATCTATATCTAAAGCTCCTCAGATTTTTTGTCTGAAAATGAGTGGTGTACAAATCTACAGACTTAAACACTACCAAAAAATATAGTTGAACAAAAATATAGATTCCAATTTGGTTTTGATGTTTTTCAATACAAGTCCATTCTTTCCATTTGGCTTTTAAATAATGAACAAGGTAGTCTGAATGTAATGTTCCACATACTGTACTTGTGTTCTCTCCAGAGTTGCTAATTTATACCAAAAGGAGACTAAAAGTACCATAATTTACCTGCCGATACATTGCCAGAACAGTATTTCCACTTTCTAGCAATGACACGAAGTTTCCAGATGCATCTGGGAGTTTTCCAGAACTGCATCGTGTTTATAAATACATGTCTCACTTGTTTGCATAATCACTCCAGAGATAGTTTGCATAATCATTCAGATATTCTTTTCCTGTTTGCATATTTTTCAATGTATTTTTGCCTCTACATTCCTGCTTTGGAGGCCAAATTGCAACGTTATCCAGTCTAACTAGCCATGCTTGTAGGACAAACATCCAAAGAGAAAAAAGAGATGAATCAGACCACACTCACCAGTTCAAAGCAGAAAACCTGCCCCCTTGAGATGGGAGGAAATCTGAGGACCTTATTAGAGGTGGGAATGAAAGGTAGATATACAAGTACTTCAGCAGATACCTCTTGTGATGTTTCAGGAAAAAGCATGTGGACAGAATAGAAGGCAGTAACAACACAAATATGGATATCAGCATGGTGTAGTGGTTTAAATCCTGGAAATCAGGATTTGAATTCTTGCTTAGCCATGGAAACCCACTGGGTGACCTTTGGCAAGTCACACTCTCTCAATGTGAGAGGAAGGCAAAGGCAAGCCCATTCTTAACAGATCTTGCCAAGAAAACCCCATGATCAGTTCACTTTAGAGTGACCATAAGTCAGAAACAACTAGAAGGCATATAACAATAAGTGTAATTAGAATAGGCTAGCATGTTGAATGCACTTAAATTGTGGCAGCGAGCTTTGAGTTCCTGTGAGTCTAAGGATGTTTATATCTTTCCTTTCCCGTTATAATCTAAACCACAGATTATATGGGGAAGAAAACCATAGAAAGTGCCAAGAAAAGGGCTTAGAAGGAAGAAAAACAACAACTTGGGGCATCCTGCTATAAATTTTAACAAAAAGACAACTTGCAAGCTAAAATCTGGATACTGCCAAATGAACTCCTAAGCTGTCAATCAACACAAGCGGGCACTTCAAAGATGGGAGAAAGAAGGTGGTGACTTCACCAGATGACAGTAGGAGAGCTTGAACAAGTAGAAGACTATTGCCAACTCATAGACATCAACAAGGTTTTAGACTCAGGCAATCAAGAACTCAGGGTTTAACAATTTGCACTAGCATCCATCTCCTGGGCTTACCCATACAAGTACAACCACAAACAAATTGGGATAGGAAACATTTTCTTCAG
Source organism: Cyclura pinguis (assembly GCA_030412105.1). Classification (NCBI taxonomy): domain Eukaryota; kingdom Metazoa; phylum Chordata; class Lepidosauria; order Squamata; family Iguanidae; genus Cyclura; species Cyclura pinguis. Next base: position 10,096,020 of record CM059609.1, read on the forward strand.
CAAGATGTTTTCTTCAGCAACCTTCCAAGCGCATTTGGCTCACTAAGATTGTAAACATATGTCATTACCTCCACCTACTCTTTCTGAACAAAAGTTATTCCTCTCCCTGTTATACGTTTGAATATTCTGGCCAGACTTCATACACGTCATCCCATTTCTAAATATTGGGGGGGACAGCAAAAAGGAAGGGATCGACCCATCCTATACAGTATTAACCTACTTGCTCACCTCTCCAAACCCCCTTCCGCCGCTCCTTCTAACTTTAAACCTCCCCTGGTGTATTTTTCACCTCTTCCCAGTAGTAGGTGCTCTTCTTATGGCTCCTGCCCTTCAAGGGGGGTGAAGAAGAAAGCCCTGTTACCCATAGCAATCACCCCACGGGTCATTGGTTTCCAGCCTCCCTCAAGGATGCCCTTGAGAGGGTTTTTTCCTCGCCTTTCTCTTAAGAAAGAGACTAAATACACAAAGGGTAACACACACGCCGCTTTGCCCTGATCTCTCCAGCTAAAGGACCCCTTTTCTCTCCCTTAGGCCTGGTATGGAGAGCTCTCCCCCTTCTTCCCCTCGGAGAAGCCGAAGTGTGTGTCTAGTGGTCTCCACGATAACTCCCCTCCGAGCCATTTGGGAGCAAGCCCCGCTCCCTCCCACAACCTGATAGTTTTAAAAGGAGGGGAGAGGTGCGAATACGTCAAAGGACGCCACCTCAAACCTTCAGAGCCTTCCCTGCATTAGGGAGCGGGCAGGCGACGGCTGTGAAGCCCACACAAAACACAGCCCTCCCCTTCTTCCTGCCCCAACTCCCCCCAAGGCTGGGGGGGGGGTGGGCTGGGGGTGGGGCGGCCCCTCCCCGTGGGTCCCTACCTGGTGGTTTTCCTTGATGCCCGGGGCTGGCTGGCTGTGGCTGCCCATCATATTCATGTAGAGCGACCTGGATAAAGGGCTCCTGAGGTACCTGGCAGGGCCAGACCACATCCTCTTCCTCAGCACCCACAGAGACAAGGTGTAGCAGCCCAGCCAGGCCAGGCAGAGTCTCATGGGGGGTGGGGTTGTGGGGGGTGGGTAGGAGAGAGAGAAAAAAGAGAGGGGCGCTCAGTCACCCCCTCCCGCAACCACCGCCTCCTTTCTCCATGGCGGCGGCGGCGGCGGCGGCAGTCAGTGCGGAGCTCCCCATTCAGTGCCCGCACATCCACGCGCACACACATACATTACTGGCAATACAGACAAGCGCGGAACCTGAGGCCTCAGGGAAAGGGGGCCGGGCCGGACGAGAGGGCCGGGGACACACAGGCGCTCGCCTCGTTCGCTCGCGTGCCTGCGTGAGTGCGCGCGCGGCGGCGCTTCTTGGCGCCCGCTCCACCAATCACGGAGCGGCCCGAGCAGCGCCTCTGGGGGCGCTGCTTTTCAAACCTCGGCGTGGCACAATAGCCGCCGGTGGGGGGGGGGAGGGCCGGGCGCGCGCGCCCGGGCGCGCGCGCAGGGGGCGAGGATGAGGACTCCGCCCCTTCCAGAGGGGCATCCCATCCCCACGCGCGTGCGGAGGGTCCTCCCCTCATTCGTGTCGGCTGCTTGGCAGACGCTAGTCCACCAGCCGGAGGAAAAGAGCCGGACGATTTTATAGAGAGACCCTGAGGTGGTTAACACCCCACAGGGTGTCCCAAGCACAAGACCAAATGGTACCCCTCCTCACTGAAGTCAAAGGCCACTTCCCCACCACACTGTTCTAGTACTGTTATTCCACTTTCCACACCCTATGGAATGTTGGGGTTTGCAGTTTAGGGAGGGGCCTTTAGAATTCTCCACCAGAGAGCTCTTTGGCCTCAGTAAACTACAAATGCCAGGATTCCACAGGAGGTTGAAAGTGGAATAACAGCGTTATAACAGTCTAGTGCGGAAATGGCCAAAGTATATTCAAGCCCAAAGTCACTCAAATTACTTTTTGTATGCGAGGCAGAAAATCCCATACCAAGTCCCTGTCAGTAAAATTAACAATTACTATTTTTTTGTGAAAGCTAACTCCACTGTCTGGCAATTGCTGCAAGCTGCCTAATAGTAGGGCTGGCCGTTCCATAGGCGTACATTCAGAAGACAAGAAAATTAGCTCAAAGGCTTTGGAGGTGGACCAGATTTACTTGAGCATCTTGTTTTCCACAGTGGCCAACCAAATGGTTATGGAAAAGGTAGATAGGAAGGTAATGGACACCTTACAATGGTACTTAATTTGGGGTCTAGGTCTGTGTAGGGTTGCCATTCATCCCAGAAAACAGGGAAAATCCCAGATTTAAGAGACTAAAAATATCCTGGCCCCTTGTGGCCGATTGTTGCAGCATTTCCTGGACTGCTCAAAGGCGGTAGTGACGATGGTGGCATCAACCTTGAGCTAGAGGCACTGGGCTCTAGTATACAGGTGTGCCAAGGAGCCTAGAAGGCAGGAAGGCGAGAGCCCAAAAAATGGGGGACGATGCCCAGCCCAGGCCTTGCATGGTGAGTGTGGCAGTGATGCCTGAGCCTGGGGCCAGGCAGTGCAGTGGAGCTTCACTTCCAAGCAGCCACAAGAATAGAAGGTAGTCCCTTTGCTGTTGTGACTGCTTGAAAGAGAGGTGGTGAGGGTCTCGGTTCTCCTTGGGGGAAAGCATGAAAGAAACACCATTTCCCCCTGAAGGAGCACCGACAAAGTAGAGAGGGTAGGTGCTTTCAAAAGAAGCACTTACCCTCTGTTTTCTTGGTGTTTCTTCAAGGGGAAACATTTATTTTGCGCTTTCACCCAAAGCAGACCTGAGTCCCTTATTTCTCAGGTGCTCCTTTGGGAGAAAGGGCAAAAGAAATTATTCTTTAGGCCTGCCTCCCATTCATAACCTTCCTTTAAGAGATTTCAGTTTATTCTATTCTCCTGGCACTTGAAGGATCACAGCAGGCTACTCCACAGATCATTAACAAGCTTCCTTTCCTTTGCATTGTCTGCTGGAAGAATAAGTGATAAGGGTGAGCAGCTGATGAGCAAATTTAAACAAAATATTTGAATATTTAAATCTAAATTTAAATATTTAAATCTTGAGTTAAGTCTTGGGGACCCTGGCAACACATTATATTTACAGGGGGGCACTGGTAAAGAAAAGGTTAAGAACCCTTGGTCTAGACTCTAGAGCATCTAGGTGTCAGAGAAACTTAGGCAGAGGTCTAGCAAGTGCTGGCTCAAAGTCAGTCATACTGCTCCTGAGTACATGGGAGCAAGTGTGATTATTCATCGGCGATAAATATATATATTCAGGCGCACTTCATTATCATCAGGTTGCACGCTAATAAAAATAGGCACCACTACCTTCCCATGTAACAAGTTTACTCTAAGTATCTGCTAGTTATGGTACAACTTGTTTGTTACTAAAACTGTGATTTTTCCCATATAGAATATACTGTTGGCAGGAACTGGAAATGTTCACAATGAAAGTTATTTGTTTTTAATTTAAGATACTGAAAAATATGAAGGAAAACAAGAACATTACAACAGATGAGAACAAAGTATTTATTGCCAAACCAGAATCATTTACAGACTTAGAAATAATTTGTACACACTTAGAAATAACTATTTTTATGTTCTCCACCCCCAGCTTCAAGTCACTACTCCTAATACAGCAAAATCCCAAACTGATTCCCATAATTTAGGAGTTAATCATTTGAAAAAAACATGCATAAGTCAACTTATACAATTTCCACTCATTTCGATGGGCCAGGTTCAAGAGAGGCTGCCAGATACCTATGCCAAAAAGAACAAAAAACAAAAAAAGCCACCACAATTGCCGTAACACCTCCCTCCAAATGTATATTATGAATTAAAAACAGAATTTGAAAACCCATCCCAGAAGTATTCCATTAAAATAAATTTAGAATTATTATTGTTCTAATATATAAATAAAAGGTATCAGAAATATTAATATTAACAAAAAAATGCAAAGATAATTGGCAGATTACTTGATTTGAAAATGAACAGAACTGTGGTAACTTCCTTATTATTTGTGACAAATTGCACTTTTGCTTTGTGAACAGTTTAGTTCAGAACACATAAATTTGTGTTAAAAGATACCACTCAGATGTATGATCTATTAACGTTTTGAGGCAATGTTTTCAATGATATAATCAATTAAATATAGGCGTTTCCTATCAGTTCTCCTTTAATAGCCGGTACTTTAACTAAGCAAGCAGGAACGTGAGGAAAAATATTAATATGCCTTTATTGTTGTTGTTGTGTGCCTATGAGTCATTTCCGACTTAAGGTGACCCCAAGGCAAACTTATAACAGCATTTTGTGGGGCTGAGTATGTGTGACGTGCCCAAGGTCACCCAGTGGGATTCCATGGCAGACTAGAGAATCAAACCCTGGTCTCCTTATTCCATAGTTCAGGTCTTATTAGAAGACAAGAATCCCAGTGTAGTCATTGCCAAGTTTTTGCTTGAGATGGTCGGGTTTAGACAGCAGTTAATATCTGTATAAGGGAAAAGTCTGAAATAAATTCTGCTTGTATGATTTAACTCAATTACTCCCTGCGCTTTTAATTTATCTTACATGTTGTTAATTTGAACTTGTTAGGTCTGGGCACCATAACAAAGAATTGTTGTTGTAGTATTTCATAGTATATTTACTTCTTGAAGAACATGGAAGCAGTCCCCTTGGAGTTAAGCTGTTTAACAAAAGAGGTAGATTGGCTTGCACTGCCTGATTAGGGGAAAAAACCCTAAATCTCATCTTAAACAAGCTTCCTAAGAAGGCATTTCCTTCTTCCAATGTTGTATTAAGAATTCCAATAAAAAGATTAGTTTTTAAAAGAAAGTACTGCATGTATAAGAAAATGATAAACTAGTGTGCCTAAAAATTAGGATGGTAGGATTTATTATGGCGTTATTTTATTTTTATTTATATTTATATTTATATTTGTATTTTTATATATATATATATATATATTTATATTTATATTTATATTTATATTTATATTTATTTATTTAAATATTATTTATATTTATATTTATTAAGGCTTTGTGATATATCTAGTAACATTACCTTTTCATTAGTCATGAATTTCATCCAAAAGATGAAAACTGTAAACGTCTTCAAAAGGGACAAATTCAAAGTGCAGTTTTCAGCTATGTGAAATAATATAAAGGAAACTTGATAGACAATCTAAATGGTCTGTCAAAGCAAGTAGAGTGCTCCAGCATATCTCTATTTGCACTGCATCAGGCTAGCCAGAAAATCCAAAGGGTTCTAGTCATTAAATTTGTGTGTGCATGCTATAAACAACATCTGAGTATTGCTCGCCAAAGAAAATCCTATGAAAGAGATGAGGTTGTCTTGAAGCCACATACTACTACTTCTGCTACTGCTACTACTATAGTCTTACAACCGAAAATTCCAAATAGCGCGATAGCCTGTTGGGTTTTCCAAATTTATTATAGTATGTTTTGGAAATACCCGACCTCCTTTTCTTCTTCTTCTTCTTCTCCTCATCTGCTTTATCTCAGACAATAACCTGTCTGCCTTCCCACCACCTGGATTTAATACTTACTAACCTGCTTCTGCTTCCTGCCTTCCTTTCCTTACAAACTGACAAACTGTAGTGTTGCTAATATAACCACCACTGGCTTTGATAAACACACACATCAATGTCAGTCTTCTCCACAGAGCATGGACATCCCTCCCTCTCTAATTACATTTTTCTTTGATTCTTGTTTCTTTACTAAACAGCCTTCATAATTTTCCACATCTGTTTTAAATGGTTACAGCTCTTTATTCTTCCCGGCAGGGTTAAAATATCACACTTAGGAAAATCATATTGAGTTTTACATACCAAATATCATTTAGAAAAACAAAAATATAACATAGATTTTCCTATATTTTCTGAGACAACATGACATCTGATTTGCAAATGCGGAAGCAATGTTCCACAGTTTTAGAGTGAAGAAATGCCTCTTTCTGAGGTTACATTTTCTAAAAGGAGTCAGATTTGAGAATGTGGCAGCTGCTCCCAAAATTCCAGTGTACCACTGATTTTTAATGTGATATACGGTATTTTAGTGTACTCTTCAAGTCTTTTTGAGATCTTTTAACATCTTCAGTTACCTGACATATTATTTCAGCTAGTAAAAGATACTTGTTTCATACTTGTTTCATGAAAAGGCCCTCAGTGACAGGATTTACAGAATGAACAATTAAGCAATAAATGGCTCAGGTTGCATTTGATCTATTAGTCCAAAATTCAAAGCTGACATTGGCTGGTGTGTAAAATTCAGTGTCTGGTATCATGGTGGCCATGTTTACAGTTTAGTGTGCAGGCATTAGGTGGCTATTCTGGATAGAAAAGGGTGTCCATATCAAAATCTGTATGACTGCAGTGCAAAGAGGAACCAGGCAAATCATGTAGAAAATGGTGTCATGGAGACCTAGAAATAAACTGGGAGAAGAGTCCACATTTTTGAAAGTTCAGTACTTACAGAACTCATTACAAAACCATGTTACAGTAAACACACACACACACACACCACATAATCTGTTGTCCTAACAGAAGATAACCAAATCATATCAGTTTTCCTTTGCTGGATTAGTCAACAGAGCCTGAATGATCTGGAAGACATATACTAATTCAATATAAACAAATAATGGCATATCCAGTCCTGAACAAGTGATGCTGTCAAAGCCAGCCATACCTTGTTTTATAAAACATTTTTCCTATTTTGCTACCTTTGGATTGCACAGGAGTGTCCTGTAAAATATGTGTCTCATTCATTTTAATAAGATTTTATATAAATTGGGGTGTTCTCTGGAGATGTATGTTTCTGAAATACTTGAAACTTAGGTAAAAATATTTAGTGACAGTTCAACACAAGAAATTTCCTTCCCTACATGTCCAGTCAGGTCTGCAATCAGTTAATTACAAGTAAGCAGTTATGTGGAAAATGGAGTGCTGTGAATCAGGCACAGAATTTATTTATTTATTTATTTGGTTATTTTACTGCAAGAACAGAATTCACTATATGAATGGTCTGTGCACAGTTCAGTTTGCATTTTGGTTATTTGTTTAGTACAGTAAAGAACAGACAGACTGATTGGATTGTACAGAGAAGGTGATTAGTTTTATGCAAATCTCCCTTCGGACTCTTGGTATTTTGAAAGCGACAGTGAAATCTGAAATATACTAAAACAAGCCCCTTACTAGTATATGTGTGTGTATATGTATATGTATGTATAAAATATTTACAATCAATGACATTTTATCACAATCAATCACTTACTGTGGGTTAGGATGAACAGTTTTGTTATTCAGTTGTGCATACCCGAACTGATTTAGTATTGTAACCACAAGCATAGGGGCTAAAGATTGGGCTGGTTTTGTAAACAGGGCATTCGTTCCAAAAACCATAGAGGAAAGCGGTGATCTGAAAAGTTGAGCAAAGATTTTTGTTACAAACTATTATCAACGTAAATGGATTGTAAACTGTTATGTCACAGTGTAGCAAGTAATGATTCAACAAGTATCAGAATGAAAAACTACCTTCTTTTATGTTTCTTTAAATCTTCATCCACAATATCGGCCAAAGGCAGATTAAACAAACTGAAGGAAGCTTGAACAATTACCCTAAAAAAATAAGAATGCAAGTTAGATATCTGGAGAAATAAATTTTGTATACCAAGCATTTTTAGTACTGCAATATTTGCATTATGCACCATTCACAAAAACAGTAATAAAACTGCAGAGCTTAAAATAAATATCAGGACTCAATTTGCAGCCAAAATAAACATTCCAGAACTAAACAGATAAAAATCCAAGGCAGTTGAAATATGTTAATTTCAAAATTTTGTTGTTTGTTAACTTGTCTAATTTTCATATATTATACATTTGAACAATTACGGAATCCCAATGCTTTTCAGTTTAAGACAACTACAGTTTGTACTACACTTAAATCAATCTGTATCTTGTACTTCCTTGAATTATCCCCAAATAACGCTCAATGGGTAGAACAATATTTAATACCCAAGAACTTTCCCAATGGTGCTAGAGACTATTTACCACAATTATTTCCAATAATTAATATAAGAATATAAGAGTCCTGCTAGTTCAGAGCTCCATCTATCATGGCTTTCCACAACTTCCCAGGAGCTTCTGCCTATAGTTTCCATCAATTCCAGTCTGCATGGCCAATGTAGGGATAACTGGATCTGTAGACCACAATATGGGCTTTTCCAGGGTGGAACAGCCTGATCTAATCCAGAATTCTGTTTCGTGCGAGTGGCCAACCAGAAATTTCCAGGAAATTCAAAATGAGGATATGAAAGCAACAATCAATATTAAAGCAATCCAGAGGAATAAGTACAAACAGATCATTCTTATATGAATTTGTCTAATCCCCTTTCAAAGGTACAGTGGTCATCAGTGCTATCTTACAGGTTAATTAGCACTGCAAAAATCATTTCACATTGCCAAAACTAGAAATAGCACCAGCAGTCTTCCCCATTGCCTCCTACTGTTGTTTTTCCCACTAAGACTATCATACCCAATGTATTGCTGCCCCTGCTGGCAACCTTTGAGCACACTTAAAAAGGCTTTCTGAAGTGTGGTTCAAATTGTTAACACATGAAGGTGGAAAAATACATATTTACTTACATGTTTCCTGTGAGATAAATAGCCAAAAGGTAGTAGTGCTCTATGCCTAGAAAAAACATGGCAGCTGCAGCTATCCCTTCCAAGTAGAAGGAAAATAAGACAATCTTGTAGTAACCAAATTTCCGCAACAAAGCTTGACTGATGAGGACGAGGCACTGAAATGTAAGAGAAAATATTTATCTCCCTATAATACTGCAATCCTGCTAAAGAGATGCTAAGTATTTGTGGCATTGCTTCGCCTGGATTTTAATAATTAGAAACATACATCAAAAATGTCATTTCAAAACACTGTTCTGCAGCTCAATAACATAGAGATTATCTCAGTAATCTGGCCAATACAATGTTCCAGCATCAGGAAATATGGACTCAGCCCATACCAGATGGAGACATAGTCCTCTTGAAGGCTCAAGTACAGAGTTTGAGGTACTGCTGGATTAGCGGTGACTTTGGATGCCTAGCTTTTAGCAGGAGTGCATTTGCACAGTTAATAATGAGTCAACTGCACTGTCTAAAAATGCCTGATTTGACTACAATGTCACATTGTTTGTTTGTGTTTATTTATTTCCACATCAATATGACATTTAAGGATAGCAGGGCTATTCTTATCATTGCAAAAACTCTTGTATGTAATACCATAAAGGAACATATACTAGAAATGTGTCAAAGTCAGAGGCACATAATGGCTGACAATGCAGACAACTGAAGCTTGTCAGCTGTTTATTGCATATATTATCTAGTGAATCACATGATACAATGAAATTAATTTCAAAATATGAAAGGCAAATATTTCTTCTGAACAGAAATGTGCCTTCTGCATGCCTACCGTATCTTTGTCTGGTGAATGGCTGCCTACAACTACTTTAGGCTCTGCTGTATCTGTCCTAGCTGCTGTATTTAAAATATATATTAACATCTCCCCATGTGGATTGACTTATAGCATCTTATTATACAATTATGTAGTCATTATCAGTGATGGTTAGGACTAGAGAGGCAGCATTGCAATCACAGCAGCTGTGTTCCAAGGAAGCAGTAAGATGTATTGCTTCTGTATTAGCTTATTCCTTATCCTTTGTTCACTAGAGAGCCATTGTTTGTTCACTGACTTTCTACAAATAAATACAGATATCATTGCCAGATGGCTGCACTCTAGGGTTTTTGAGGTTGTCTTCACATCATCTTTCAGATTTGGGTACATGATGCTGTTGTGCTGTTGTATCAGTGGATTAAACCCACCTTTGCCTCAGCCTTACCACACAACATGGTGGCTCTCTCAAAGTTGTGCTATAGAGTGATTGGGAATTTGATCTTTTTGTGCTCAAAATAACCCATTAATGACCCTCTTCTCTCTCTATGGTTTCTCCTTTAGTCAGAGCAGAACTCAAGCTTCTTTGGACAAATCCATCATGTCAAAAGCTTTGTTCTAGCATATGATAAACTCTGAGGAGGAGGAACAAGATGATGATTCATGTCAAGTACTGGGAACAATTTTCCAACAATCAGCACATTTTTCTTTTAAGAGAAAAAAAAAGATGAGGTTTTCTGCCTACCTGAGGACAAATAAAGCCTGCTCCATACATGATACTTCTGACAGAAGATGCAAGAACATCCTTTGGGATGAGGTTGTCTGCAAAGATCATCATGAAATTGTTGCAAAAGGCCAAGTGGAAGACTTGAAAGAAGTTCATTGTAACAAAAAGCAAAAAATTTTTCTGAGTCATGATCTGCTTGGTCAACAAAATTACAGAAGACCAAGACAGAGATCTCTCAGGACTTTCTGAAGCAAACCCTTCTGCAAGCTTCCCCTTTTCTTCATACTCTGTGGTGCTGTACAGCCCAGTATAACACATGCAAGCTGTTGCTATTCCTCCTACTAGAACTGTAAAGACTTGAAAAGATACGAAGTTCTCCATGTTATCTGTAATTAAGCCACAGAAAAGGATGCTGGTAGATCCAACTAGGCTTGCCACCTGGTTATACTTAATCAGCTGGAGCCTACTTTCATGTCTAGTGGAAATTTCAGCAAAGAGTGCACATTGTGCTAGCAAAACAAATGTAAGCAGGCCATCAAAAGCACACAAAGCAACAATAAGATGAAGCCCGCTAAGCCAGTCATCTTCTTCATATTGTTTCCAAGGAAACCAAGGAAGCAGAAAGGCCAAAGCATACAACGGAGCTCCATATAAAATGGAAAGCTGACGTCTGGAGCAGCATGGTACTCTGGAGTTGTCTTGAATATACCCAAAGAGAGGATCATTAATAGCATTCCATATCATAAAAACAACCTGGACAAAAACAAAACACAATCGTTTATTTATTAAAAGATTTTCCCCAACTTTGCATGGCTAGACAGAAGTCACAGAGCAGCTTATGTAAACAAACACAATATCAAAAAAATGCAACATGAAATGGAAAGATTAAATCGATTAATTATTTGATCAGTTTGATCAATTAAATAATTGATAATTGATCAGTAAAAGCAAGGTAGAAAAAACAAAAAATGTAGAAAAAGATGTTAAGTGGAGAACGGATGATAGTTTGATGTAAAGAAATGAAAACTTAGAAGAAAATGCTGCACGTATAATTCAGCTTTTATCTCATCTTTCCTCCAAGAAACTCAGAGCAATGTAAGTAACTGCCTCCCCCATATTTCTTCACAACAGCCCTACAACGGATGCCAGTGACTGGCAGACAACTAAGGAACTTCACAGCTGGTAGGGACTTGAAACTGGACCCCACAGATGCTTAAAACAATGTCTACGGGTTCTGTGGTGGCAGATACTTGAGGATGTAACACTTGGAAAAATCAAGGTGTGTCTGTGTACCATCGTGATCTGTGGCATGCATGCTTAGGGCTGAAAGCATCCATCATTAATGAAGCAATTAATAACAAATCTGTATGAGACTCTGTGTAGTCAAATTAGAGATTCAGTACATGCTGAAAGGAGATAAATTTGTTTGTACAGTAGGTAATCATCCTACTCACATAGGACTTCAGAATTAAAAAGATTAAAAGGTAATTCTCTTAAAATTGTTGACGACTGTCATGCTAGTCTCAATTAAACCAATAGATCTCAATGAAAAAGAGCTATTTTGAATATATTACTCAAGGAAATACCCTCTCTTAGCTGAATTACATAAACATTTGGAAAGTAGGCTTAAATATACAATCAGCCAAAATATCTGAATAAGTTCTTTACAAATTCATCAGAACTGGTGATCCTGTCACAATAGAGTCCCTGTTAAAATATATAATTGTGTCAATATTTTTAGATGATTAGATCCGATTGAATTCTTGAATTTCTCCTGGTTCTAGCACATCACTTCTACCAGTCTAGTCTAGTCAATCAGTTCTACCATGTATACATTTTTCCTGGGCCAGCTGCTTATCATGAGAAATAAAATTAAGCTAACTTAGATCATTCTTGAGGATGTTTTTGCATTTGTTTTTCTGTATCCGTATGGTGTCTCCCAGTCTCGTAATATCTGCTGAAAACAATCAGAAACAGTACCAGCACAGAATAAGAAATACTGTCAACAGGAGTGACAGACCCTTATCCTCTAAAACTGAGGGAAAGAGAGCCAGCATGATATAGTACAGGATACTGTGGAGGGAGTCATGATTTGAGAGATAAAAGCAAGAGTATGTAAAGACTGAGCCATGAATGTGTGGCAGCTGACTGTATCAGAAAGGACTGACAACCACCAATATATTCAGGGATGATGAAATCACATGAATGGTACTGCTGCTAATGTTTACTAACACAAAGTGTGTATGTCAGTAAATGAATTTGGTCTCCTGAGCACTCAGAAAAAGTTACACTACAACCCAGAGACACAGAACAATTTCTAAGGGTCTTTTGTCTCTAGAGTTAACATTCTTTAAAAGGGGGCAGGCAAGGATATAGCCCTTCAGTTTAAAGCAACAAGTTATGCTTGCAGTTTAACTCCAAAACAAGGAAATGTGGACCACAAATCAATGCCCCCTGCCGGTAACTTGAAACATGAGCACACTGAGGGACTCCTCTTGTACTTCAATTAGCATCAGTAGGGGTGTGGAAGAGCTGAAATTAAACATAGGCTTTGATGGTGTAGGTAGCTACACACAGCACAGTTATCCTATGCACAGTTAAACCATTCTTAACAGTGTGGTCCAATCAATCCATATTTGGGGGAAGAAAGTCTCATTGTTTACTTCTAGGAAAACCAGCTATAAATTTGTAAACATGATGCAACTAGCGGAGAGGTTTTACATCTATAGATAATAAGATTCCATCCTGCTGTCCAATCTCTCTCTTTGAATTGTAAATGGTTTCTCTTCACATCCAAACCATTCAAGGAATTTCAGTGATACATCCAGCAAGGCTATGAAATATGTGCTAAGCTCTGGAAAAGAAGTAATCACATTTCTTATAGTTATAAAACAATGGCAATTGTTTGACACTGGCCATTTCCATACCGGGCTTCTAAAACGGTGTAGAATGACCTCTAATGGAGGTCTTCTACACCGTAGAGTGGACTGGCGTGGACTACTTTTCGTAGTTCCACACCAGAATCCACTCAGGAGTAGCCGGAACCAGCCGGGCTCCATGTTTTTTAAAAACCTCTTTTTCGAGGTTTTTAAAAAGCACGGAGCGCGCAGCCCCATGCCGCTCCGTCGCCCGGCTCTAAAGTGGATTTGCAGGCGCGCGCAAGTGCGTGCCTGCAGATCTGCCGGGGGCGGGCTTCCGGCTGGCGAGCTTCTCCGGTTGGTGGAGAGCCTCCACCAACCGGAAGCTGCCATCTGGGACGCCGGAGGAGTGTGGAGCAGCAAGCTCGCGCTGCTCCGCGTGGCGACGGACTTACCCAGCTGCGGGTAAGCTCTGTTTTAGCGTGTTTTCGCCCGTTTACCCCCCCACATGTGAAAAGGGCCACTGAGTTACAATGGTGCAAAATATTAGAGATTGAGGTACACGTTTACTCGAGATATAAGTTCAGGTGGATCAGAGATGGTGAATCCACCCATGTTTAAACTTTATTCTGGGTGTGATATGTGGCTTGAGTTTCATTTTTGTGGGGGGACAAAATCCGATAATCTTAACTCTGGCTTTAAATGGGAGGGGAGGTTTTTTCTTCTTTAAGGAGTCAAGACTAGAACACACCTCTTGTTTGCTTGGGGTGAAAATAAAGGCATAAAAAGGATCCATCACAGTGAGTGTTTTGAGTTAGGACAAGAGAGATGTTAATCCTTCCTGTCTTTGCTTTTTGCAGTATAGCTTCAGTGATAACTTTTTGCTTTAAACCAATTTTTTTTCTCTTTGGGGAATCTGCCTCCTTTTTGAAATGTGGAATGGCATAAGATGGAAAAATGTAAGATAGCTAGAGTTATAACAATAAACAAAGTGGACTGTCAACAGATACATATAGCTTCAATACACTACAGAAAGTGGCTCAACTTCCTTCACCAGTTCTAGCTAGGTCTTGCTACTGACATTAAAAAGTAAGTGTCTTTAAAAAAGATGGATCCTGCATACTACAAGCCATTTCTCATAAATAAGCTCTCCCCTACAAGTTCACGGTGTGCTGCTCAACATTCTCCCCTAGAAAAAAAAGTTCTACATTCAGAAATGTTTCATCAAAAGCTAGTCTTATGGGAGAGGGAGAGAAAAAAACACAATTTTCACCCCAGAACTACTGCTTCAATAAGAGGGACAAGTAGCGATCTCAAGGTGGCAGGACTGAGAGGCAGAATTAGACCATCTGTAAATAATAGCAATAAATAGGGGGAATGGTAATGAAAAAAAGAAAGAAAGGGACAACATCCACCATTTTTTTCCAGTGAGGAGGCATCAAGGAAACCATGTTTGTCAATAAATTCATATCAGACAATAACCAGAAGTAACTAGAGTACAGAGAAGGAAACTTAAAATCATTTGAAAACAGAAGCTTTGAAAACTGTTTGTTGGAAGCAGGCTGTGTTGTTAAATGTCATCTCCCATAGTATGAGCTCATTAGTATTTGCTACTTGTAGGCTTAGCCAGTATTATACCATATTTTTTTAACACAGTTTACTTCTGAATTCAGATGAAACCAAATCCAATCCCCCAAAAAACTAATGTTTAGTGTACCTGTGCTTGATGGAATGCAGCTTCTGAGATCTTGTATCGGTTTAAAAAGAGTTTGACATAATAAAAACTGAAGATACTATTCATCATTCCAGCACCCAGTGTAGTCATGGAGTATGCCAGCGCATTGCGATGAATTCCTGAGATAAACTTCATTTTTCAAATGTGACAGTCTCTGTCTTCCCCAGGATAAAATACATACTGACAAAAAAGGTATAATGGTTATAATTTCTATCAATAGTTGAGCACTGAAATAATACTAATAACTCAGTCTTATACAGAAGTGAACCCTGCTTTCACAGAGGAATCAACGCAACACATAAGACTGCAGTCCTATGAGGGTTTACTTGCAAATATATCCTCATGCATGCAGTACGCTTCATGTTTATCGTAACTTGTAAATCAACGCTATTCAAAGTGGTAGTCCAGAGACTGGACAAGTCATTAACTACCAGTCATTAGCAAGCTTCCAGGAAAGGAACAAACATTTGTAGCCAATGGGCACAAATAAACTACTGGTCTCTGGCACATTGGGGAAAAGAATAATTGTCAGTCCTCCACATTAGTTTGGGAAGTACTGTTGTAAATGACCACAGTGTTACTCATATCAACAAAACAAAGGCAACAGGAATTTTGCTCTATAGGACTGCAGCAAAGCATGAAGAAATACATGCATGTACACAACTTTCTCATGCACACTCTGATTTTTAAAATGTTACACATGAGCACTACTTTTAAAAAATACAAACCAGCAGTTCAGAACATGTATTAAATGTACCAATATAGCAATTTGGTGCAACATTGTACAGAATGTGAAGATCAAGTAGCAAAATGAACAATGAAAGCTCCATTACATTATAATATATGCATCAGAACAGAAAGGTGAATGTCACTGAATTTCTAGCCATAGGTATTTCTGGACAAAAGTTAAGAATTGTTTACCTAGTTTTGCACATCATTTAAAATTCTGATTTATGTCAGTATGAGTTAAGAACCATGATTTTATCTTTTTTGACACTGAAAGTATCTCTTCATCCATATGCTAGGGTAAACCTGTGAGAATAGTAATATGTGCCTGTTAACATTAAATATCGGAGTCACAATTAAGGCAATATATGCTGGTAACTACTATTGTTGATACATACTAGCAGTTGTGTAGTGTATTGCTACGTGTTATGTGCTTCTCTGATTTATCTGATGCATTTAAGTGCATAATAAAAGCAAACAAGTTTGCATCATCCATTACTACAGACAATATGATTTTTTGACTGATTTATGAATTTCCCCTATATGGATAACTTTCTGTAGCTTTATGGATACATTTTTAAGGGATAAATTGTTGTCATGAAAGTGATTCATATTTCTAGTGCGATTCTACAATAAAGCAGCCACAATTCTGTCAAGAATAAACACTGTGTGTGACAGTGGTGGTGAAATATTGGTGTACGTGCAAATATTATGATTATGCTGGATTGTGGTGAAGGTATACAAAGACAGCAGAAGGAAGGTACTGGGAAAAATTAAACTGGTGGTATACATGATGTATGCTTTTAATCATCGCTGTATATCTGCTTGTTTTTTTGCTTATTTGCTCAAGTTTGAATACTGTGGAAGTGAAGTACCTGAGTGTTTTATCTTCAACCAGATGAAACCAATTTTACTTTTTTCCACTCAATACGTTTTAAAGACACAATACCCTGCTTCAATCAGAACACAGAGCTTTATGCAATTACTGTCTTCATATGATCCACAAGAGGGCAATATTTTCTCATGTATCTGTCCTTGTCTCATTTACTATAGGATGGCTCAGCATTTTGTCTGAGATCCAAGTCACACAAAAGAAGTGTAATTGATGGAGATATGAAGGAGGAACACAAAAACATCACCCCCTCAGTTTTTAAGATATTGTTTCCAAACCTGGGATACTTAGTCCATAATCTGGGTTACAGTTGTGCCAGTTGTGGTCAGAGTATCCACAGATATAGTACAAAACATGTTTTGTGAAACAAGCCAAAAAAACCCCTTGATTAGAGAGCAGAAGTGACCTTTATCAATATTTAGATTTAATCATAGGGCAAATTAGAGGCATAATAATATTGATTAGAGTGAATTGATTGTTCCATTTAAAGTGGTGCCTGGAGTACGCAAACAGTATTACACTCAAACACAAAGAACATGTAATAGCAAGTAGATTTTTTCCCCAGCTCCACTTAAAATATTCAAATCTTACAACCAGTGATCCAATCACATTTTGTATTATATGGCATTCTCACGGTATTCACACTGAATCACCCAGCAGATGTAAATATTACAGAACCATGGGCTGGCTTACACATATGAATAACAAACTCTTCCAGTTAGAACAGATACAGCGAGTAACCCTTCTCAAATTTAACTACACCAGCACACACCATACAACTACCCTGACTGCAGGCAATTTACATGTTAAAAACTCAGGAAGACAATTAACAAACTGCATACACTAGCCCATAAAATCTTATGATATGACAAATTTGTGAGCCCTTCAAGTGTGACCAGATTTCTAGATTAATGCAGTTGTCCCCTCCAAGTATCTGATCAGTTATCCTGCGGTGGGGCGGGGGGAGAAATTTGTTCTCATTGCATCAGAGGGCAGGACTGGAACTGCAGAAAAGTAAATTTCAGCTAAATAGTGGGAGCTGCTTTCCAAAGCTTTTAAACAGGTACTGAGCGGAAGTATTTAAGCAGAGTGCATGCTTATGTTATGGTAATAAGAAGAGATGTGACTGGCTGATTAAGAATTGGCCTTAGGCCAACTAATTATCCTTTTAATTTATTCTTGGAGAGAAGTACAGCTTTCAGTTGCTGTTTTCACTTTTACCTCTCGTATGTTTTAATTTAAAGATGCTTTAAATCTCATTGTCCAAGACTTAATTGAGTATTTCACAGCACAGCTGGATATCCTGTTACGCGCACTAAATGACTTCCAGCTCAGTTCTGGAAACCTTGGGAAAAAGGGTTGCTAGACCTTTAATACTTTTAACCATTGCCTACAAAGTGGAAGACGCTCTGAATGGTCACTTTTAAGTTAAACTTGAAAATTACGTAGAGCTGCTATTTTATATTGTGCTTTTATTTGCAGCATTTTTGTCCTGGTCTTAAGAAGTCTTTAAGATCTGTAATATCCGGGAACTCTTACAAATTGCAGCTGTCCTCAGTTATTACTAGCGCACAGAGTATTTAGTTGCGCCTAAACTGGATACACTGTATTTGATGGCATATAAGACACACTTTTTCCCCTGAAAAATAGTTTGAAAATGGGGTGCGTCTTATATATGTGTCTAATACGCCAGCAAACAGTACTTGCCAGTGTATAAATGAGGTGCACCTTATACGCTGGCAAGTACAGGTACACAAAATTGAAAAGTATTACGTCAAAAAGGCTAATAAAAGCTACAGGTTTAGAAGAAAGGGGGAAAAAAAGATGGACAGGTATAGCCTGTTCTGGAGCAATAAGGAAAAAGCCTCAACTTTCCCTTTTCATTTTTAAAGGGCCAGGAGGCTGTACACTCCCTTTTCATCAAGATGGCTGGTTATTCTAATCCACAAACCTAGGCCATTTCTGCACAATAATAATGCTATTGATCCACTTTCCTATTAGTATAATGCTATTATTTTAATATTTGAGGCTCCTCCCTAAACTGCAAACCCCAGGATTCCATGGGATGTTGAAAGTGGAATAATAGCACTATAACAGTCTAGTAGGGAAATGGTGCCAGAGGGTAATTCAGTTCTTTGTGGCACACACCAGCCCACTAAGAACCTTTAACAACTCTGAGGCTGGCAAATTTACTTCAGGATCTTTCACAGACTAGAATTCATTTCAAAAAACGATTTTAAAAACTTGGTATTCCCAGCTTTCCCTCCTTCCTTAGTGCTCATTCTCCTCACTCATGCCACTCTGGAGAAACTTTACGTTCACGCCACAACCAGGGTTTTTTGGAAGGTACCACAGGCTCCAAGTTACTTCAGTTACATTCCGTTACTTGGAACTAAGTTGAACTGAATGAAGCCAGTCGTCCAAAAAAACAGATAAAAAAGAGGTTAAACCGAATCGTCCCCATCATTTTCAAGGGAGGTGGAGCAACTTCCTTAAACTACAAGGTATTTAAAAAGTCGCCTTTCGGAAGCCTGGCCAAACAAGTGTATTTCTGAGCGCTGCGACCATTCACAGAAGAACCTTAAAACGCCTTTAATAGTATGTAAGCCCCGCTGTGCTCAATGGGATTTACTCCCACGTAAAGACAGGCAAGGACTGCCGCCTCAGACTCCCGAACCCGTCTCCGTTCTGGTCCCCCCTCCGGTCCCCCTGGCAACGCCCAGACAACCCTCTACACAACCCCCTCGGCAATAATAAAAAACTAACCGACCCTTCCGTCTCGGGCTGCGCAGAAAAAGTCGGAGGGCGGGCCTTTAACGTCAAATCCCACCCCTCTTCTTTTATCCCATTGGTTGAGTGGCGCGTGCCTCGCGTAGGATTGGCTGTAGGGCCCACGGCCGCCAGCCGACGGAGGCGTCCGATTGGCTCCCGGCCGGGTAAGATCAAGCACCGGCCCCGTTTTGAATTCGCTACCGCCCTCGAGTCTTTGCCACGTTGTCTCGCGGCCGTTCTCCTTGTTCTTCTCCTCCTCCTCCGATGCCGGGGAGGACGGTTGGGAGGGGTGTTCGGCCGCGCCCGGAAGCGCTCGGGCAACTTCGGAAGCGGCTTTAAAGGAGCGTCCCGGTGAGGAGAAAAGAAGAGAAGAAAAAGCGGGGCGAGGAGGGAGAAAGAAAGCCAGCAAGCCGGGCGCGCGGAGTAGGCGCCGTGGGCGGACACGCGTTCGTTCCCCGGGAAAGCGCCCGCGGGCAGCCGTGCCTGAGAAGCCGGCCGGTGACGAGGATGCTCACCGACAGCCTGGTGGAGGAGTTCGAGATCCGCGAGGATGAGCCGTGGTACGACCAGCAGGACCTGCAGCAAGGTGAGGGCGACGGAGGAGGAGGAGGAGGGAGAGCGGGCGGCTCGGGGCTCCGGGCGCGGGAAGAGGGATGCTGAGGCGGCGGGGAGGGGGGCGCGGGACGGGGCGCCGGGGAGGCAGAAGGTGAGCCGGCACGAAGAGAGGGCGCGGGGGGGGGTCTGTCGGGGGAAAGGGGAACCGGGGAGGGGCGGCCGAGGCGGAAGGGATGCCGGGGAGGCGCCTCTCCGGAGGTCACACCAACGTTCGTGAATGTAGGTAGTGCTGAAAGTGGCCCCCCCGTCCCTCCCTCCCTCAGCCGGCCCCTTCCTCTCAAGGCTTGCGCCTTGACAGGGGCTGGCTGTTTTCCTCTTCCTCGTGCCTCTGCACCTCTACTGAGGAGGTGCTTTCCCCCTTTTTCTTTCTTTCTTTCTTCTGGATCTCCCTCAACCAGCCCCTTCCTCTCAGGGCTTTCGCCTTGACAGGGGCTGCCTTTTTTTTTTTCTTCTCTTTCTCTTGCCTCCGCACCTCTGTTGAGTAGGCGCTTTCTCTCTTTCTTTCCCTCTTTCTTTCTTTCTTTCTTTCCTTTTTGTGGGGTCCCTCCCTCCCTCAACCAGCCCTTTCCTCTCAGTGCTTTCATCCTGTCATGGGGCTGGGTCTTTTTCTCTCTTCCTCTTGCCTCTGCACCTCTATTGAGTAGATGCTTTAACCTTCTTTCTTTCCTTCTTTCTTTCTTTCCTTCTTTCTTTCTTGTGGGGTCCCCCCCCCTCAACCAGCCCTTTCCTCCCAGTGCTTTCACCTTGTCATGGGCTGGCTCTTTTCCTCTTGCCTCTGCACCTCTGTTGAGTAGATGCTTTAACCTTCTGTCTGTCTGTCTGTCTGTCTGTCTTTTTCTTTCTTGTGGGGTCCCCCCCTCCCTCAACCAGCCCTTTCCTCCCAGTGCTTTCTTCTTGCCTCTGCACCTCTATTGAGTAGATGCTTTTTCCCTTTTCTTTCTTTCTTTTAAATGTTTGTTTTCTTTCTTTTTAAAAATATTTGTATTAGATTAACACACAAAGTTTACACAGAATTGACACAACATAGTTCCCACCGGCACACCAAAAAGGGAGGAAAAAAACTACAATTTGAAATGTTTTCCTCCCTTTTTTTCTTCTAAATATTCTTTAATATTTTTTAATATTTTCTTTCTTCTGAAAAATATTTTTGTCAAATTTCAACATAACGTTTACATAGAACTGACACAACATTGTTCCCACCATTAAACGACAGAGAGAGAATAAAAATTACAATTTTAAAAAAAATCCTCTTTTCTTTTTGCCCACACAGTTGCCATCACCATCTCAAGGAGATGTTCCCAGTCAGTCCTCTTTCTCCACACACACACACACACACACACACACACCTTTGGCCCTTTCGTACTCACAGTTTCATGGTTATTGGACTCACTTGTGTCCCACTCCCTGCATCAGGTATATCGCCTCCCCCTTGTACCTCTATCTTTCTTCCCAACCTTTTGACCTTCACCACTTATTTACTAAAATTATGTCCTCTCCACCTGGCAAATGCCCTTCAAAGAGTTCATAATGGTTTTTTAAAAAAAGGTCAATAAGAACAAATCAACACTGATTTCTTCCTGATTTAATTCTCCTCACCACCACATACGTCTTTTCGTCAAACCATCACTTCTCTCATTCGGTAAGCCCATTTTGAATTTCTCTTGTTCATTTTATATCAGGTCCCATTCCACTCCACTTTGAGCGGGTATTTCCAGGCATTCCTCCTTATAGCTCCTTCACATTCACCTTTTCATAATTTAGTCCTTAGTTCTGCTTCCTTAATTGGATTTTTCTACCCCAAAGTCCGCACTCTAGGGAAATCATCAGCAAATACTTTGGGAAGTGCTCTACTTCTTATAGTGGCTTAAGCAATAGCAGCTATTTATACCTCAAAAGGTGTCTCTGAACATAATAATAATGAACATTTAAGGTGTTACACCTTATAAGAAGAGAATTGAAGAAGGAGTAGAGACCCAAAACTGCAGAGGCAAAAGTGATATTGGATTGGGGTGTGAGTGGGAAGAATTTTAAGAGGTAGCATGCTGTGGGAAATGTGACTGAGGGGTGACTGAAAAAGTTAAATGGAAGGAAGGTAGATTCTCTTTGGGGGAAGAACCAGTGAGGTGATGTTGAGGGAAATAAATGGCTTAGTGCAGCGGGAAAGAACCTTATGAACCAACTGCCATCACCCTCAGCCGGCATGGCCAATGACAAAACATTCTGGCAATTGTAATCTCAGACATCTGGAGTACCAACCATTTCCTAACCTTGACAACATAAAGGGAAAGTACTGTGCAAGATACAGTATAGTTTTTCAGGTTTGTACTCAAGGGCATTTAAAATCCAACCAAAAGTGGCTAAACAAGCAGATAGCCCAATTCCATAGAAGTCTTACTTGAAAAATGAATTTTTCTGAGTAATTCTTTTGTTCCTTCTCCCACCTTGTGATCCTTGAACCACATAAGCACTGTCAAGATTGGTGGTGTTTTAAGTTCAGAGGAAACTTGAATCTTTGGATTTCTGAAAGCCCGTTATCCAGGCTGGTGGCACTAAACCTTGAATTGTCACATTTTTTTATCCATGTTTACAAGGAACACTACTTCTAATTTGAGTTCATGACCATGAGGACCAACCAGTCATTAACTTTAAAATTAACTTCTGCAGGAGGAAGCCTTCAAAATTTTACCTCAGTCCTAGCAACTTCATTTTATTAGGGCTAAGTAAACAATGAAAGCCAAGATGGTTTAGTGCTTTGAGCATTGGATTGCAACCTTGGGGACCAGGGTTCAGTTCCCCACTTGACCATGGAAACCCACTGGGTGACCTTTGGTATGTTATACACTCTCAGCCCCAGAGAAAAACATGATAGGGTCTCTAAGTCAGAAACAACTTAAAGGCGTACAAGAAGTAAGCAACAGAAGAAATAAAACCTGTTTTTAGGTATAAGCTAACCCATACATTTTGATGGAATTTCTAGATGCCTGATCTAAAACATAGTTTTTCAAGGAATAAAATGGTGTCAGTTTGAGAATATGCAATAAATCTGGTAATGGAAGCTGCTGAGAGGTGTACGTAAAGAAAATCAGCAAGGGCATGAAGTCTGGAGGAGAGTTATGTATGGAGGCTTAGAGCAAAAACAGTGTTTTTCTTATGGCAAATGCAGCTAATCCATTACAGTGCAGCTCTGTGCTTGTCTCTTTTGAGGACCAAGAATTAGACTTTGTCCTATAAGTAAGAGGTGACAGGGTGTCAGATTATCAGGAAACCCTTGCTCTCATTCACCTTTGGATGTTGAAGTATAGCTCTTTTGAAACAATCCGCTTGTACAAATTTGTACCTATTAATGTTACCTATGTTTCCACCAAAGATGGTATGTAATAATTGTTTGTTAGGATCACTGTTTTACAACCTGTAAATTCCTGAGTTAAACTGTTCTGACTGTGGTTGTTTATACTTGAAACAGAGCATCATCTTCAAAAGATATCTAGGACTTACCTTAGACTGTCCTCATTTTCTGGCAATTTGAAGGTTTTGAAACTAGATAATGCAAATCTGCCTTACTACATTGTTAGACCACTGTTTGAATATGAAGTAGTTTGAGCATTCTTCTTGGCCCTGAGTAGATTGGAGATCTAAATGGGGTTGCACCCAGTCATCCTTATGCCATCAAAAAGTAGCCATGTAATCCATGAGTAGGAACAAAATGAAGGGCTAAGTAATACCTTATGCCAACATTTACTTTTAAATTGGTAGTTTTGGGCTGTGGAAATAGTGGAGTTGTTTTTTAAAAACAAATTAACATCTTGTGTTCTGAACTACTTGGATGATTTTCCATGGTTTCAAGTGGCCAGAAATACTGCATTAAAATAAAACATGTGAAGAAATATGTTTGTTTCTGTTAACAAATATGTACTACATGCATTTGTCTTAAGCTTTCTTTTTGGGATACAGAATAGCATTAACACTTCTTTTCATGTGTTGCAATGCAATGATGAATCATTGCATATAGTACAGCATTGTCTAAACAATTGTCTTGAACAGCTTCAGGTTCCTGTCTCTGTTATACAACTAATGCATTTTAATACTTGGACTATGGTACTTATAATTTATTTTATGGCCTAAGGCTGCATAGAGAAGCTTCCTACTTCAAGACTATTTAATCTGGTTTGAATGACAAACTGCAAAACCTGTATGTAATAGAGAAGGGGAGTAGGGGAGAAAGATGAATTTGCAAAGAAGCTTTGATTTCCAGAAGAATTTTGCATTTAAGCTTACAGTTAGCTCTTACTGTTGCAGAAGATATAGAATATACACTTGTTTCTGAGTGGATGTTTTCAGGAGGGGAATTTGAAGAATGGACTACACAGAAGTGATCAGAGATGCATTAACATTTAACACATGACTGGCTTGCATCCATAAAAGAATTCTTAAGCCTGTAATCCTTTGTGCAGTTACCTGGAATTATGCTGTACAGTTGGCCCTCTACCTTTGCTAGGGTTAGGAGTATAGGACCCCCACACACAAAAATGCAAAAACTGCAAATATCAAAATATGTATGTCTGTGAAAAGGGGGCTGAGGCATGTGGGAAAGACTAGGCACCCAGGGTCCAGATCAGGTCAGGGAAAGGGAAAGGGGCTGAGTTGGCATGGTGTCCGTATACGTCATTTCTTTTGCCCATTTCCTTTCTTGGTTATGGGGAGGGTATTGAGAGAGGATTTCTGGTGCTGAGAAATTGGGCTGCGAGCTGTTTTTGGCTGGCCAGACAGTGGCTGGTGGGGGAGGAGGGAGACCAGAAGTGGGTTTTTAAAGGGCTGTGTGGCCTGATTGAAGCTGCCAAGAGGGAAGGTTCCCCCGGAAAAGAAGTGCCTGAGGTGGGGGGCAGGGGTTGAAGAAATTCACAGATGAGATCTGTGTAAGTCAAACCTGCAAATGTGGAGGGCCAACTGTATTTAACTCACTGAGACCAGCTTCTGAGTGCAGGATTCTGAGTACATACAAGATTGTAGTGGATAGAAGTCAGTGTGAAATCACTGCTCTGCTAACAGAATTATGAAACTTGGCCCTAAGATTGGCCTCCATACCAGAGGACTGGCAAGCATCCAGTGTCACATCAGTTTTTAGAGATGGATCCCAGGAGAATCTGAGAAATTACAGGCTAGTTAGATTAACATCTGTACTGGCTAAAGTGTAAATCAGAAACTTTCATGATAATGTGAATGTAAGAGACTCCCAAAATATTATCTTGGAACTGGACAAATAGGAACAAGCTATTCTACAGGAACCTGGAACAAGCTATTCTATAATGATGTATGTTAGTGTAAACAAATCCAAAATGGCATAGATATTGATCTCAACTAGCACTAACCAGGAAAAGGATATTTTGGTTGTGGCAAAGATTTCAGTCAACAATAAGTGTAGAAACTGTGAGGAAGCTACAGTCCCATTTTAGGCAGATATATTTTAATTAGAAATAAGAAAGGAATGGGGAGAACCCTGCATGATGGGGTAGACATAATTTTCTTTTCTTGCTTTTCAAATAATACTAGAATCTAGATCATCCAGTGTGTTTGATTGGCAGGAGACTCAGGTCAGAATACATGGATGACTTGTGGAATTTGCTGGGAATATAGTGGTGATCAGTATAGTGGTGTAGCTGCCTTTAAAAGAGGATTGAACAAATTCATGCAGGATAAGTCCATCAGTTGCCTTTGTAGTACCTTTCTTCCCCAGCAACCGGTATTCAATGTGCAAGAGGGCTGTTGCTCTATGTCTTGTTTGTGGGATTCCCAAAGATATCTAGTTGGTCACTATGCAAAACAGATGCTGGACTTGATTGCTTTAGATGTGATGCAGTAGAGCTGTTCTTCTCTGTGTGCTCATGAATGGAATGTAAAAGATTTCTAATAGCAAAGGAACTTTTTTTTTCCTGCCAAGGCTTTTCAGTCCATCATAGTCTATCCATCATAGTCTTAAGGAGAGAGGCTAACATAACTACATTTTCCAACAAAGACCAAGGCGGGTTGCAACTTACTTCTGTAGTGCAATTTTTGTGAAAGTTCTGGAACCTTGAATATCTTGCATTATTGTGATATTGAGGACTTTGTGTATCCAAAAGTAGGTTCACAGCCCTGTAATATGCCACTATGTGTTAAGATGGTTATTTAAATACTTATGTGTGGAGCAGATATAATGTGGTGTTTCGACTTACATTTTTCTGTTATAGTAAAGATGTCAGCAGTTCTAAAACTGCTGATCAGTTCATGTCCCGTATTGCTTTGCAAGTTCCAGACACAATGATTACAGCAATAACCAAAGACTGAGTTACTTTTTTGTTTATTTACTAAAAATTATATAATATGCTAAGTAATTTAAAGTATACCATTTGCCTTAACATTAGACATTTAACCTTCCTGAACAAACGTCAAGGTGTACAGTAGTTTTACATGAACATTTCCCATGTAGAACACCAGCACATGTGTTAAATATATTAGACATCTTAGTGTATTTTATGTGCCGAAATTAAATACAATCCTCTCTCCACATCTGCGGATTTGACGTTTGCGAATTTGATTATTCACAAGGAACATGCCTCCCCCCCTTCTCCTCGTCCCATTCCCTTGTGTTTTGTTGGGTGCAGAGAAGGAAGGCAAGTTTGGACAAAAGGCAAGGAAATGGGGGAACGCTCACCCTTTTGCCTTTGGCCCTGATACTAAGAAGTTGCACCAAGGCAAAAGGCAAGAGAATGGGGGGAGGGAAGGCTCACGTGAGCCTTTCTTCTCCCCTCCAGAGCTCCACCCTTCCATTCCCTTGCCTCTGGCCCTGGTACGCAAAAGGCAAGGGAATGGGAAAGGAAGCCCCAGAAGGGAACGGGAGGAGGATTGCAGGCAGGAGTTATCTGTGTTTTTTCCACTTCCATGAGGGTTCTGCACCCTGAACCCTCATGAAAGTGGAGGGGCCGTTGTATACCACTACCTGTTTATAGGCTTCCTCTCTACTCAGTAGAGTAAGCTGAAAAATTTTTTTGTATGCGTATTGATGGTTTTCAGGAATAAAAAAAGTGCCTTTACTTAGGAAAGGGTGGTTGACGGAAAGAAATTTTATGTTGAGGACTAACACTGAAGGATAGACTTGCTCCGAAACAAGTCCAATTAGTCAGTCTCAACCAATCAGTCTTCCAAAAGTCATATTCCAGTTCAAGAAGCTTCTTTTGTAGGCTGTAGATTTTTGATGCTCTAGTCCCATGGTTCCCAAATTTTTATCCTCCAGGTGTTTTGGACTTCAACTCCCAGAAGGCCCAGCCAGCTTGTGCCTATGAATTCTGGGAATTGATGTTCAAAACACCTGGAGGATCAAAGTCTGGGTACCACTGCTGCAGTCTATGTCAATACTGTAACAAGGCTATTTTACATCTCTCTCTGTATGGCTATTTAGATATGGTCCAAGCAATATGGAGAAAGTACAAAAAATTTTTTTTTGAAGACTTCTGTACCTGTTTGAATGCTACCTGGTGAAGACTATAATACCATTATTGGGAAGTTATTGATAAAACTATAACTGAACTTTTAACTATTGAGCATGGGCAAATATATTTGAAGGATGAATAACACAATTCTATCTCAAGTATTAGTCTATTTAATTTTCTGCTATTGCCCTCTTTCAGGATGACATTTAAACTGCTGTGAGTTCTGCATTCTTTTAGTGGTTGTCTTCCAAGTATGGCAACAGCTATATTCATGGCAGCTCTGAAGAATGTTAGATAGGATTATAGTAAATCCTGATTTAGATACCTTTTTCAAGAGTGTAAATGATCTTTACAGTAATTCTGTATTTGTTATATATTTAAAGATGATTTTGACAGAGAAGGAGGCAGCTTTTGGCATCTCCAGCACTATGTGTAACCCTTGTGATTTTCTTAAAATCTTTTATGCTGCTCTTTATGTTCTTGTAAAGGAAAAAACATTAAAAGTGTTGTTTTCTGAATGCCTGGAATTAGAAGTAAATTTGATCAGTCAATAAAAAAAACGATCACTTGTGAACTGTCAGCATTATAATAGTTTTTGCAAAGTTTTTGGTCTTTTTCTGAAACGTTTCTATCCAGAAAATTGGTTGTTAAACTTTTAAAAACTGGAGAAAAGTGAGATCACAAAAATAAGTTAGGACAAGGAATGTCTTTAAGTGATGGTGCTGTACAGATGCACCCAATTTCAAAAGAGAATTATGTTGACAGACGGCATATTACCTGGACAAGTCTCATCTTGAATGGCTTATATTAGGATTTTTTTCTCATCACAGATCAGCAACAAGAGCATTGTACATTCTCACAGCTGGAGCAGAGGTGCCCTGGGGCTGAATATAATAGTTAATGGGACAAGTTACAATTTGACCAACTTCTAATGAAATTTCTAGGCACGCAGCATTCAGAAAGCATCTGCTCTCTGCATGAAAGAACTTGCACACACACTTTATATCAACAGAAGTTAGTTTGTTTAAAAATAACTTGCATTTTCTGGTATGAAGCCAGTACTTTGGGTCTACACCAAAATTCAGCTAGGTAGCAGAATCAAAAACAGAGACGTGGCACAGATTGAACAGATACTCAAGGAAGAAAATATTTCTCAGGGACAGGGGAAGCCATGTTAGTCTGTTGTAACAAATATGTCACCTTAGAAGCTAGTTTTATTTGGCATAAGCTTTTGTGAACTGCAGTCTGATTGTTTTTGTGTCTTGTTTTCAAGAGCTTTAAAACAGCTGCATAGATAGTTTAGTCAGCTGTACTGAGGATTTACTAGAAGACCTTAAGTGCCTCCTTTAAAAAAATGTGTGGTGGTTGTTGTGTGCCTTCATGTCACTTCCAACTTATGGCAACCCTAAGGTGAAACTATCAAAGGGTTTTATTAGCAGAATTTGTTCAGAGGAGGGTTGTCCTTGCCATCCTATGAGGCTGAGAGAGTGTGACTTGCCCAGGGTCACCCATTGGGTTTCCATGGCAAAGTGGAGATTTGAACGTTGGTCTCACAGTGTCCTAGTTCAGCTCTCACACTGTTTCCAAAATATATTACTTGAAATAAGGAAATCCTTGAATGGTTTAACTAAATGCCTACTTATTTTGCCATGAGGATGTATTAGACCAGCCTTGCCCAATTTTTGATGCCATCCATATGTGTTGGAATATGTAATCTCAGACTCACCAGCCTTCATGTTGTTGTTTTTAAGGTCATGAAAAGCTACTTATACACCAAGAAGAAGAAAAAAGCACTGATTAGTTTTTCCTCAAACTATAGAGATTGTTAAAAGATATAAACAAACTTTTATGCTATAGTCCCTGAAGTTTTGAAACTTGTATTTGAAATAATAGCCATTGCATTAGGTAAAATGTGCACTACTCATTTTAGATCTTCATCTTGCTGCTGAGCTTGGAAAGACACTGTTGGACCGGAACACCGAGCTAGAAACATCTCTGCAGCAGATGTATTCAACCAATCAAGAGCAATTGCAGGAAATAGAGGTAACAACTCAGCATTGTCACATAAGAGTGGCTTAGACACAGCCAAAATGTTGCATGTTGTTTTTCTGGTGCAGAATAGTAGCTGAGGCTAGTTATATAGTCTGCCATAATCTCACTCATTGGCCTTATTTAAGTCACTGTCACCTTCTCCCCCATCTGCGGTTATGTCTAATAAAATTGTCCTTAAAATTACAATACAATACCTATGTAATGTTTTATAAACATTTGAAAATCGTGTCTTAGTATTAAAAAATTACTACCCTTAAACTTGGTGTTGATGTGAATAATTTCTATCGAGCCCATGTTGATATTTTCACAGGGAGATTTTCAGCACTGAAAATAACTAACAACTTTAACCTTTGTAATTATGTTAAATGTTAATTGTGAAGGGTGGAATTTGAATGTACTAAATAAATAAAACATTTTATATCTTCCTTTGCTGAAGGAATTGCTGATGGTAGATTTCTATACTCATTTAAAATGTTTCTGGATTAAGATTTTTGTGCCTGCAATGCATGGCTGCAGTATGAAAAAAGTATGGAATAAAATTCCAGCCCACTCATGCCTCAGTCCATTGTTCTAATGCAAATAGTCAGCACTAAAAGGGGACTGAGAGGGTTAAGTGGAGAAAATCAGTCTATGTTGTACTAGATGCATTCTTTCTTAACTGCGTTCTGAAGCTTCTTAATTTGAAATAAAAGCCTAAACTACTCAGTTTGCATTTGTCTAAATACCTTTTTAATAGAGAATGATTTGTTATAATAATGACTTCCCCTTGTTTCAGCGTAGTGGGCAAAATTAATTTGCTTCAGGTTACACTAAGATTCTGGCTAATGCTGGCCTTGACTAATCTCTGTGTTGTACACAGTCTGGTTATAAATGGCAACAGGTAATAGTGTCTAATTGATTCTCATAGGGTGAAGGTTGTGGGTGGTTGAACTAGATCAGGTTGTAATCCTGCTTTGTACTTCTCAAAATGTAAGCCTACCAATCTTTTTAATGAAGTAGGTAGTCAAGCACACAAGAGTTGATTGCATAATCGATAGGCTACTTATAAGAGTAGTGACTCTGAATTCGTTAAGCTATCAGAAAGGTTCACAGATTTAACAGTTCTCACAAAACTAGAATTGGGCATTTAGATATTGTAACTGGTTTTTGTTCAACCTGTTTTGCATATTTTTTCTTTGAAAATATCCCAAATAGAACTGTTTTCACTGCATATCAGAGAGACCCATGGAATTCTACTGAGTTTCTTTCTCCCATTCTTGGAACATGAGATTATATAGTGTGAAGTAGAAATAGAAATCCAGGGTTTGACACTAAGGTGCCTTTTGCAAAGCAGCTTAAAGTTAATGGTTTAGTGCTCTTATACAGAAGACCTCTTAGCTGAGGCTTTCTGAAAGCAGTTTTCACAACTATAAACAACCTGTTGTGTTTCCTGAATAAAGAGGATTACATTTCATACAGATTTAAACAAAACAGGAACACCCTGACTGAGATTAAAGGGAGTATCTCCTTCAGTAATTCTCTTCAAAGGGAGAACAGGAATTCTTCATCAGCTAGTACAGGTCAGCTCTAAGATGCTTTCTTGTTTAATAAGCATTGCGTAATCTCCGTTTCTATGATGTGACATGCCAGTGATTCTTGTGGAAATAAATGCTTACTCAGCATTCTTTCATGTGCACTGAAGGGGGGCAGCTAGTGAGATCTTTGATTTTGAAACAGCAATCTCTCAAGCTGCTTCATAGGCTTCCATGTATAATATGTCTTTCCATGTAATATTGAGGACATGTGGAAGGGATCATGTTTGGGAAATAGATTCCAGTGCCTCCTTGGCCCTATAGAAGTAGTTACATTACTTTGGATCCTGGCTCCAGTTTCTCTTCCTTTTAGTGTGCAAGCAGTATGCTTTTAGAGCTAAAATGGGAAAGCTCAACATGTGAGATTACTCTGCCATGTTTGATTGAAGGTTACCTACCTAGTGCCTCTTTCATTTAGATTAAGAGGATAACTTTCTTCAGTATTGTCCTCTGTGAAATACTCTTTGGTACCATTATTCAGCCCTAGAGGAAAGCAGTACAAACACTACCTGTTTTAACTGCTGGTTGAGTGGACATTTATGATGCTAGTCATGAATTATTTTTCAGTATCTTACAAAGCAGGTGGAACTTCTGCGTCAGATGAATGATCAGCATGCCAAAGTTTATGAGCAGCTTGATGTTACGGCCAGAGAATTAGAAGATGCTAATCAAAAACTGGTTGCTGACAGTAGATCCTCACAGCAAAAGATACTAAGGTAATACTCCTGTAACACTTTTCCCTCCTCCCTTATCAACCTGCACTGCAGCTATATACTGACAGAAAGGAAACACTGTGGAATAGCTGTTATCAAGGGACTTCTTCAATTGTCATACCCTGTCAGGTCGCTAAGCTTCCCTGTCATGGAAAATACTAAGCTGTTGAATGTATATTCTTTGCTAACTGTACCATGTTTGTAACCATTGCTAAAAAGGGGCTAACGTGTATCTGGGCTTAAGTATTTCTGATTGCTGTTCCATTGTCATCAAAAGGCCACTTGCTGTTACATTGTGTTTCATGTTAGGGAAGAGCAGGAACAGGCTGGAAAATGAAAGTTAAGACTGATGGTCCTAGGATAGTATGAGAATAGAGTGGTATGGAGGTAGGGATAGAGAAATATGCAGAAGGGTCACCTTGATCAAGGATGTGTGGGTTTGTGGAAAGCACCAGTCTAGGTAGAAAAAGTGGAGATAGATACATGAAGGGATTTGTGACTTTGACCAGTGAATGGTTTATGCACCCAAACTTGTATTGATAACCTATAAAAGATGTGTGCTGTACGTACCCTTCAGTTTCAGCAATGTCTGTGGAAGTGTGCAATACTGCTCATGTTTATGCATAAACTGCTGTGAGAGTGAGTTTTGTGGAGTGTGGGTTACCAGTACATGACATATCCCCTCCCACCAGATTATTTTGGCACTTTGTCCCTTTGTCTGCCATGGTAAAGGTGTTAACTAAACGTCAAGATCCCATTTTGGTCTAAATGCAGGGTTTCCCAAGTACTGCAGGATGGAAACTTCTGGAAAGGGGGACTCTCTTTCTTGTAGTCAAGGAGATGAGGCCTCCTGTTGGTGACATAAGCAGTAATACCTGCAGGTTATGTCTTCACACAGACCTTACCAAAGGAACTATCTAATACCTTCTTCCACAAGGCTGTAACCATCATGTAACAACAGCTGCAGGGGCTCTGTGCATTTGCCTAGGCTGGCTTTGGCTGTTTTTCCGCAGGAAGAAAGAGCACTAGGAATGGAAACTGTTCCTTTCCCCCTTAGTGTACAAGAGCAGCCAGAATGAGACTGTGTGTATCCTAAAACTGATCAGCACCTGGGAGACAGCTAATCCCAGCAGTTCCCCAGTTGTTGTTGCTACATACCACTAGAGACAGCCAGGAAAAGGGAGCAGCCTCTCCCATCTGCTGTAAGTATGCTGCTGGAAATGTATGCTCAACCATCATGGTGTAAGATCTTTGTTCCTGTGTCCATTTAACACTTCCATATGTGGAGGTGGTAATAAGGAAAGCTGCCTGAGCTCTTCTTCCAGTCTAACTGTGCAGGTCAAGTAATGACCAGGAGGCCCTGCTTCAGGCATCTGCCAAAATCAAGAACCTGAAACAAATACTTCTCACAGGAGCTAGGCTAAAAAAAGTCTTGCTGTCCCACACAAGTTACAGTGACAGTTTTTGTACTCTTCTCAATATTTTTCCTTTAGCCTAACTGAGACAATTGAAAGCCTTCAGACACACATTGATGATCTCCAGAGGCAAGTGGAGGAGTTGAAGAATTCTGGGCAAAGTCTTGTGAACCGCGAAAGGTCTGAGCAGCCGAGATCGGTCCACAGTTTTTCGTGCTTAAAGGAACTGTATGATCTTCGCAAGTAAGGCACAAGCTCACTTTAAAAGTGGCTGTTTTCTGTGGGAGAAAATTGTTCAAATGTTTTTGCTGTGACTGAATCAGAAAAAGTGAAGCATATGTTGACAAGATGACACCTTAAGTTTTAATGTTGCTGAAGGAGTAGGAAGTTATAATCTGCTGAAGGTGTATCTTCTTTTTTCACCTGTCATTTGTAGCTATATCTGTAGATTGTTCTGACAGCTTTTGAAACATAGCCCATGATTTTACACTGCTTTCTCTTGGTGCTGCCTTGCCATTTCCAACATTATTTTCAGGTAGTATTGCTAATCACAAATATTTTTCATAAAGAGATCGTGAAAGGTCTTGGTCTGCTCTCTTGCAGTAGCTGTTCAGGGGTCTCTAGACCACAGGATCATCTTTGCAACCTCTTCATCTTTTACATAAATACCTCATTGAAGGAAGGCCATCTGTCAGGAATGCTTTGAGCCATCTGTCGGGAGTGCTTTGATGTGGGTTCCTGCATGGCAGAGGGTTGGACTAGATGGCCCCTGTGGTCTCGTCCAACTCTATGGTTCTATGATCTTCCAAAACAGTTTTTTCCCCCCAAGGAAAAGTCAGATTCTTCCCATTTTCTCCCTATTGATTCTACTATCATGTTCTCCAAAACACTCGAAAAACCAGGTATTTTAAGGGAAGCTATCTTCAAACGTCTGAAGTTCTGCTTCGCTTACTATTTTCTCCAAGTTAACTATATCTGATATTTCAAGTGTTTCTCATAGGACTTATTTCCAGATCCCTCACGATATGGTTGCCTTCTTCAACAGCTGGTAGTGATGATAGCTCAGTTTTACTTTAAATTTGGTGAGGGGCACAAGTGGAAGGGTGCTCTTCTACTTTTGGGGACTTGTGATATGCATCATGTTGGCCACAGTGTAAACAGAACTAGATGTAATATTTCAGATATGACTTGTTCAGCTCAAATGTGAAGCAAACATTTTTTTTAAGGTAAAGTAGCAGGATGCCCATTAACGGTTCTGTGCCCATGTCAGAATCAGTGTTGCAACAATATAGGCATGACTTGGAGTCTAAAAGTTGCATCAGTGCTTCAGTCTCACAGGATTGTATGGAGACTTGATATAGATACTTAAAACTATTCAGATAGGTGAGATTAATATAATTCCAGGATAGGGCAGCAGCTGTAGCTGACAATTTCTAAGAATTGTACTCCAGCTGTCTCCTCTCTAAAGAATATTAACTGTATTATAGGGTTCACTCCAGAATGCTTAACGGGCTGTTTCTAACCTAGTATAAGAGCAAAACATGATCCTTCTGCTCTAGAGAGACAAAATACATCTAATAATCCTACTTCAGAAATCATTTCCAGAAATAGAACATATTGGTGTGTTAAGCAATAGTAAATTTATAAAGAATTAAATTTATTGTGAAAAATGGATTAATGCTTTTCCTGGCTCTTTTTTTTTAATATGTGCCTAGGTATTTTGTTTATGATCATATCTTTGCGGAAAAAATTACTTCACTGGATAGTCAGCTGAATCCTCTGGAGGAAGAAAACCAGAACCTGAAAAAGGCAGTAACACTCTTGCAAGCTCAGCTCAGTTTGGAAAAAGAGAAGAGGATGACAATGGAAGAAGAGTATAGTCTCATGCTTAAGGAGAATTGTGATCTTGAGCAGAGGCTGGTGGATGTTGATCTGTATCGAGCCAGAGCTGAAGAGCTGGAGGTGGAAGTAGCTGAAATGAAACAAATATTTCAGTCGGAAAACACATTTGTTAATGGGGTGGAAAAGCTGGTTCCAGAGTCATTCTTTATTTCGTTTAAAGACTCTTTAGAAAGAGAGCTAAGTCAGAGCCCTTCGGATGGGTTGCCTTTAACTGTTCCAGAACTTGACAAACGGGCTCTCAAAAGGAGCAGCAGTGAAACCTTTCTTGCCAGTGGTGCAGGTGGGGACCTTCTAAAAGGCCATGAAGAAACTTGTATTCGACGGGCAGAAGCTGTGAAGCAAAGGGGCATCTCTCTACTTAATGAGGTGGATGCACAGTATAATGCTCTGAAAGTCAAGTATGAAGAACTTCTGAAGAAATGTCAAATAGATGAAGAGTCCTTGAAACATAAGGCTGTGCAGACCTCAAAGCAGTATTCCAAAGATGGTCATCTGGGAAATGTATCCTTGGACACATGTACTAGAGCACCTGAGCTGACAAGTGCTGATTCAATCAGCTTATCTTCAAGTAGCCCACCTGAATACAAACTTCTCTTTAAAGAAATCTTCAGTTGTATCAAGAAAACGAAACAGGAAATAGATGAACACAGGGCAAAGTATAAATCTTTTTCTTCTCAGCCTTAACTTCTTTCTTTCTCAATGAATGTACACATTAATATTACATCGGAAAACAACTGTTCCTGAAATTGTCCTTTAAAGTTTCATATGAAACACAAGGTTGCATGTTTGTATTTTTCCAGGGTGTATGTAAGTTTTTCTGTTAATAGTTTTAGAATGGGTTGAGTCCACTAGGATACTTAAGTCCATTTGGAACACTTGATTCCGCTATATTGTAGCCCAAATTGCTCAGGGTCAGTTACTGACACTGACTAGCAGATAATGTCATCAGTGGATTCAAATAACTGCTGTAGTCAGTCTGTGGGAGATATAAGAACCAAGCAGTAGTTTGATATGTATAGAGTTGTCCCTTTTGAAATCCTGGGTTTAGATTTTTTTTCTTGTGGTCCTGTGTTGAAAAGTAGAAACATTTAAGGTCATATTCAGTGACCATTCAGACACTAAGTATGGTATAAATTAAGTTGTTTACAAGACTACTTTTTTCCCCTTGGATGTAATGTTTGGCCCTAAATATTATATGCTTTCACCACACTTTCATCAGAAATATCATTTTAGAAGACTAAACAATTCCAGACAAATCCACTGTTTCTTGATTTGCCTAAATAGGCTGATATAATTTCTTCTAAAAATCCAAATCTCTTCCCTTTCTTAAGAGGCAAAAATATTTATAAGGGAATTCACAGAGTAATGGGAACTGCCCATTGATACATCTTCATCTTTGACTTATACACTTTATTGATAATCTGTACTGAATGTTTCTCAGTACTATAAGCTCAAATTGCTTCTGAAGGCAATCAAACTGTCTCTAGGTCTTAGTGGGATTTTGGGAGCTATTTTAGTCCACTGAAAGAGGCAGCAAAAATGCTTTCTGTGAAGGGAGGACACTTGGTTTTTTGTGTGTGTGTGCATAGATAATGTGATGTAGGTCCTAATGATGGATCCTCAAAAATCTTACATTGCCTAAACAGTTTGAATACTTCAACCTAAGCAAGGTTTGACCTGAATATCTAATACTGGTATAGAAAGTACTTTGATTGTTAAATGTACCAAAATGAAAAAGGCAAAAGGTGCTACACACATGTTCCAGTATCACAGCAAATTAACAACTAATTATATGGAGACCATCTGCCACATAGCTAGTTTGATCCCAGTAATGTTTCTTAAGTAATGATGCTTCAGCACAACCTGAGGAAATGTTACTGTTAAACCACTAACCATTCCTCCTGTGCACTTGAAATGCAATTGTTGTAGCGAATGTTTTGCCTGTAAAAGAGGCTGCCTAATGTAAATGCTCCGTATGTAAAAGGAGTTATGGTGTAGGTATTTGAGGCATAATTAAAGAGCTTTGACTGAAGGTAGGAATGGGGCAATATATGTTGGTTGGACTGCAGCTTCCATCAGCCATAGCTAGTAGTGATGGGATCTGCAGTCCAGGAGCCTCTAGAGGGCCACAGGTTACCCATCCTTTGACTTAAAGCCAAAGACTGTGAACCTTGTACACAGTTCTGGTTCTGCTGCTAATGGGGCACTTGATGCAAAGTCAGTTTGGTTCATTTTTAGTGGTTTAAAAAAATGCATTTAATTGAAGATGGGAAATAACTTCCTGTTAGACAGAAAGCCTTGAGAAGCCGTAAAAAGGGAATAGGTAGGTTTTAATATATCCTGTGGCTTGGCTACAGAAACTGGGAGTATAGTTTAAGAACATTAAAGAACAACCTTACTGTTAATGAAAAATTATTAGATATTCACCAGCTTCAACAGGCTTCAGCAGTATGTTCTCAGAAATCTCAAACAGAGGAATATGATGAGATGACTGGCTTGTAACAAAGCTAAAAAAATTAGAAGGTGAAAACAGTCAGCACTACAAAGAAAACTCAAGAAGCTATACTTGTCATCAGAAGTGATGCATGACTATTATTTTACTAGTTAGGAACAAAATGAAACTTGAGCTGCCCCCGTAAATGGTATTGCAGCTTTAATTCAGTTGCTGCTATTTGCAAACTTCTCTGCCTTATGTACAGTGTAAAGTGGGAATTGCTTGTTCTGTTTAACAAGCTTTCTACATATGGAAACTCATCCCAAATGGCTTATTTAAGTTTATTTAAAGTGTTGTTAAACTATTGTGAATATTTTGTAAACAGCTAATAAATCCTTTCGGCAATTACATTTGTGCTGCTGATTTTTTTGTGTAGATGTGATCCCACACATGAAGGTACACATGTTGTGTACCTTGAGGTTCTTTCTGATTTAGGGCAACTCTACAATGGTGTTTTCCTGGCAAGATTTGTTCAGAGGGGATTTATCTTTGCCCTCCTCTGAGGCTGAGAGAGTATAACTTGCCCAAGCTTACCCAGTGGGTTTCCATGACTCAATAGGATTCAAAACCTGGCCTCTAGAATCATATTCCAGTACTTCAAACTGCTGCACCATGCTGGTTGAGTCCACGTTTATCAGGCCATATGAACATGTTTGGGCAAAAGGGGAGACTTCAGGTGAGGCTCCACCAATTATATGCAGTACATTAAAAGTAACAGCACTGTCCTATTAAGAAAAGAGTGAATAGTTATAATACAAACTACAATATTAGTTTGTTTGGCTTGAGAAGTGGCCTGCCTTTTAACATGAATCTTTTGACCCTAAATTTGCTGTCAAAATCCCACTAGAACTGACAGATGAGCAAGTTTTTCTCCTATCCAGCCTTTAGTTTGAACTAATCTGTCAATGTAGCTGCCCCATATAAAAGTCAACCATCAACTCCTCCCCTGTTGTAATGATTTTGACTGCCACCCTTCAGCTTATTTTTCTCTTATGATTCATTTTTGAAAACAGACTTTTATAGCCAGGGTGGAAATGGTGACAGGAGGAAACTGGACTGACAAATAGTATGGTCTTGGACATGCCCTGTACATGCTGGTAGCCTTGGCTTGACAGCTTATGATCTCAGTCTAAAGACACTGAGAGCAGGACCTTATGCGATCAAACTTCTGGTGTAATGGACCATGCCATTAGAGGAGAAATATGCACAAATGAGGATCCTGTTAAAAATCCCAGTAGGAGATAAATCAAGCCATGCCCTATCCTCATTATTTAAAAAATCATAGGCTTCCAAATACCCTTTTAATTTTCTTTTTTGCTCCACCAGAAGATCCAGGCAAGCAAGACTTTCAGGCTCTCATGGTCTGGTTATTAATTTTTAAGAGACCATCCACACTTTACTCTGGACATTTCTGTAGCAAGAGAGGGGAATCGCCAGCTGGGCTGCAGAAGCTTCAGAAGTTCTGCTACATCTGGAAAATCATGACATCAAACAAATGAGAATGGATAACGATACCCTAAGGCTACAACCTAAGACTTTTCCTGGATCCTGAGCAGCAGCTTTTTCCACTTCAGTGTTCATATTTTGAGATTTAAGACTTACTGGTCAAGCAAACGCTCACCATTTACTGGGATGACAGAACAAAAATTCCTCAACAGGATCACTCCTTTGGAATTTATTGTCTATTTTTTGTAGTTCTTTACAGAGGTGGTAACTGATGTTCAATCCTGGATCTCAGATTAAGTCTCTGTCTCTCTCTCTGTTTTGTCAAATCACAAAACAATTCACCTTTGAATAAGAAGCATTAAATATAGTCATAAAGTTGGTAATTTTCTAAGCAAAGGTCATAAGAATTGTGCAAACCACCTTATGTACAGCATTTTTGTCAGTCGGGTATATAGTGTTTTACCATTCCATAAATTTCTCTCAAACTTTGGAGGATAAACAACAAAGCACTGAAGCCATGTACCATAAAAGTTATATAATAACTTGCATCTGTAAGCATTGTGTTACTAATTTTTTTAATATTTCAGATATGTGTGTGTCACTAACAGTTCCCTATGATCTTGGTGTCCGATATAGGAATGTAATAATAGCTTTGTGTAACAAATACTTCTGGTTTTTTAAGAGATAAAAGGCATGGCTGATGAAACAGGAATTGTCTGGCCTGTGATTGTACTAATTTCAGAGAAGGCATCACACCAAAATTTTGCTGTATCTGGACACTTCTGCCAAACACTCTCTTTGCACTGTCACAAGCAAGTGCCACTAAAACTGGAGTTAATATCTTCACCATCTGTTGACAGTTTTTAAATCTTGCTCATGACGGGAAGAAGATACAGGTTCAAGTTGGTCTACTCCATAGTGATGACCAAATACTATTTTCTATCACTTTTCCAAATTCATGAATAGTTTCATGATTTACCAATGTTTAATGATTTATAAATGTTCCTCACCATTCATAAGATTCTCCAAAGAAACAATTTCCTGGCCTTACTAAACCTAGCAGAGGCACACTTACATGGCCCCACTGTCCTACAGAGCAGAATTTTCCTGTGCCCAGCAATATTTCCGGTTCAAGACACTATCTGATCTCTTTTGCATCCAGGAGAGTGGTACCTCTACCCAAAAGTGTTTGTCCAAATTCAGGAAAGCTTTGGCTCTGTGACAGTGGAAATACTTGCTTTAAAGCAGGCACAAGGTTTCTCATTACTATATTAAATTTTAGTGCTCAAATGCAAACGATAGGAATGCCCTTTGCCAACAAATACCATATTTCTGAGGAAGAAACTGGTGAAACCACCTTTGAGTATTCTTTGCCTAAGAAAACCCTATGAAATTC
Organism: Cyclura pinguis; assembly: GCA_030412105.1. Taxonomy (NCBI): domain Eukaryota; kingdom Metazoa; phylum Chordata; class Lepidosauria; order Squamata; family Iguanidae; genus Cyclura; species Cyclura pinguis. The sequence goes on from CM059609.1 coordinate 10,136,244, forward strand.
ATGGGGTCACCATAAGTTGACAGGTGACTTGAAAGCACATACCTTCTGCTCCCATTGTGTCTCTTATCCACTGGATGACTAAAGGAGCAATCCACAACATATGGGTTTATGCCCTCATACCAGCAGCTAAGGCAAGAATCCAAAATTATTTTCCATTAGGAATGTTGACTCCCTTCTTTAGTTTTTAATATCTTCCTTTATCACTTTTCCTCCAGAGTACTATGACAGATCATGGAATAAGAGTTGAAGGCTGTTCTAGTGCTTCTTTATTGGCCTAGGAGACTATTGTTCTTAGAAGTAATTTAACAAGTTCTGTCCAATTTATGATTCCTTTTTGTTTTTCCAGCTGTTTTTGGACAATTCTATATCCATCAAGTTTGACAGCAGTTTACCTGTATGGAAATTGAGTGATAAGTGTTAATAAGCTTGGGGTATTCACATAAAAACCCCTTTTGAACAAATCTTGCCAAGAAGACCTGATGATAGGGTCACCTTACATCAGAAACAAAGGCACACAACAACAACAATTAAGGTTGTTAACACACTCATGGTCAAATAATGTACACGGGCAAGCCAGAAAGCTTTCAACAGGTGGTGAAAGGGGAATTTAATTGACCAAACAGGCTTTTTGCAAGCTGACCTAGTTCTTGGCCTCAAGCAAAACAGTTTGAAGAAACAGAGAGCATTCTCTGTGTGGGAAAACCAAGTCACACACCTTTCCCTTCTCCTGGCACCTACATTTGACATATTTTTTAAGGTTACAACTTTCCTGCCCATCCAGTGTGTCATCTTCCTACTTTGGAGTCTTCCTCTCATGCTTGAGATGTTTATGAAACCACATTTTAAACCTCCCAGGAAGATCTCCGTAGGGTGGATTTTAAGATCTCTTTCTTAGTGGCAATCACGTCAAGCATGAGAATGTCTGAGTTGCCTGTCCTATCACTGAAAAGCTACCTCTACAACCTTTCAGAAGGTTGTTGCTTTAGTCTGGAATCTTCCTTTCCCTGTAAGGTCCTCTCTAACTTCCATCTCTTCCAAGAGGTTATCTCACCCACCTTCCTTCTACCTGAATCTTTGCGCTCCATGGAAAGACTCTAACATAAAATTGATGTGCATAGGGCACTGAGAATCTATGCGAGTAGAACTGCAACTTTAGCAAATCTGATTGTGGATTTGTGCCCAACATCTTTGGGCCTTAAGTTTCAGAAACAGCTTGACAAGATGTTTTAAGTCCTTCATTTTCTTTGCATATGATCTTGCCAAAGATCACAAACCAATCCATGTTACAATGCATACAACAAAGGCACCATCCACTACGAGCTTTGTCTTTCAGTGCCCTACCTTCAGAAGTCTGTCACTTGGTAGAGAATATAGCATGAAAGTACATCCTGAATTAATAGAGGAGAAATGTCCACACCTTTTGTCTGCTCAAACTTAGGTCATGAGTCATTGATTTGTGCCAGAATTGCTGGACCAAGTAGATTCTTTCTTTCTTATCCTTCGTTCTTGTGAAAACTTTGTCACAAAAGAAACAGATGGGGGTGCATAAACTATCAATAAACCGATCAGACCTTGAGCAAACAACTTCTCTGCCTCTTTTCTGGGTGATGATGGGTTGAACCACTTTTCTCCAAGATTTGGACTGAAGGCCTACATACGTGGAACCTACACAAGGTGAGGGGAGCAGCCACCACCAATGAAGGACTAGATGGCTCTCAATAAAAAAAGTCTTTTCAGGAAAGGGTTTGGTGGCCACCTCCACATACTTTCCTGAAGGGGTTGCTTCTGTTGAGAGCCATCTCGTTCTTCAAATGCCTGCCTTTGGTCCTTGGAAACAAAGCACTATAACAGGAGTGGCTTGGAAAATAACCTATAGAAAAGGCACTGGCAGTTTTCCCCGCCAGCCTTCCTATAGTGCCTTAGGTTTGAAGACCTCAGTGTTCTATCTGCCAAAACTGAACAGGATCTTGGCCTTGACTTTCTTAAGCCCTAGAGGATTCTGTGTAAAACATAACAAGATCGAAAACTACATATTAAAGTTACAAGAGCTGATATACTCCACAACATGGTAAACAACTTCTGGCCCTCACTTGCTGTTGGTTGCCGTTCCCAATAGCCCCAGCCAGCATAGGCAGTTGTGAAAGGTAATTAAAATGGCACTCCAAATGGCAGCGGCGGGGTCACAAGTTCCCACCCATGCTATACCGCTATTCCTAAGTGACATTCTTATTCATGCAGTTCTCCCAGTTTAATTTTAATCACCCACTATGAGCTTTTATTTATCTGGTTGGATATTGTCTCACATATCATTGGATGACGTCTCTTTTGTTCAGAGAAGAAAAGAAGGAAGTAGTATACCTGAAAAACAATTTTCTGTCTAAAATGATTTTCTGAGCAGAGAAAGATCATGATGTGATTAAAAAAAAACCAACAACACAACACAGCTGTTCTTCTCACCCACATACTTGCTAATCCTATACAATGCAAGAATTCTAACAAGTTGCAGTCTGAGTGGGTGAGGACTCAACTCCAGCTGAAACATGGCTTGCACAGTCAAAAGTCCAGAAGCAGTAAAGGTCTAGCAGTGAAGGGGGGATCTCCCTAGTTGAAAGACAAGGAGAAAGTCCTGGTTAATGCCACTTCACAACAAGGCAGAGTCCCCACATGCCTGAAGAAGACTGCTGTTAAGACCTCTTCTGAAAAAGCTTCCCTGGGTTTCCTATAGTGAATAATTATAGGCCAGTCTCCAACATCCCATACTAGGGCATGTGGTGGCCTCTCAAGTTCTGGAGTTCCTGATGAGGTGTTATTTAGACCCATTTCAATTCTGTTTCAACCCTGGTTATGGGACAGCTTTTATGGGGGCCACATGCCTCCACCCCAGACTAGAATATTGGATGTTGATTCCAGAACACCAGGATGCAAATCTGCAGTCGGCCACAAGGCTGATGGGGTGATCCTGGGCCAGTCACCCTCCACTCGATCCTCCACACAGGGTGGATGGGAGGATAAAGTGGTAATGTTGGTATACAACCCTGAAAGATGATACAAATACGTAATCCAGGGATGGGCAAAGGCTGTCCTTCCGGCTGTTTTTAAGGTTCCAAACCACTGAAGTTGACCCATTTCTGGCAAAAAAAAAGTGTGAATTGCCACCCTTTGAGATCTCCAGGTGTGACGAGTCACCTTTCAAATATGTTACAGAACACCCCTACCACATTTTAACATTGAAAAAAACAACCCAGAAATCAGTTTATGACCTCTTCTATTCCTTCTTTGTTTTGTTTTCATTTTCTGGCATTTTTGGCAGGTCATGAAACCCCAGAGTCCCAAGGGATTGGGCTCTGGACCCATCAAACTCCACCCCCATATAAAGCAATTGCAGGTTGAATATCCTTTATCCAAAGTGCTTCGGACCAGATGTGTTCTGTATTTTGCACTTTTTGGATTTTGGAATACAGTACCTTTTTGGAATAGCCTCATGTCTCGTTTGTTCATTACTCGCATTTTGTACAAGACACAAGGCTGGAGAGAGACTGGGAAATGGTGGGAATCCAAGCATAGTGCTTAGCACAAATCCAGGCTTCCTGCCATTTCACAGATCCTCAATTTCTCTCTTTTTGCTGCTCAAAGGCAGATAATGGCAGCTGGTGGCAAAAAAGTTTTGATTTTTGGAGGCTTTTGGATTTCCAGATAAGGAAAGCTCAAATAGTATTTCTTTTTTATCTGAAAAATAAGACTTATGAACCAGAGTTTTAAAATAAAATCTGAATTTTAAAAAAGGAAGATAATGTTGATTTGTGAGAAATGAATCACTATGCAAAGCATGAACAGGACTTAAGCAATATACTATCTTCAGCCTTCAAGATAAAAAGTGTATCTTACATAAAAATAGAGAATTTACCACCACCATTTATCAAGGGTGGTACCAAGTTGCACATGATCCAGGATGAGCAAGTACACAGCTCACCTGTCGACAGGTGAATATGATTATGCAAAACACTTCCCATGAAACCTAAAAGTCCCTTCAGATATATAAATGTTTCTGCATCTGACTAATTTTCATATCAAAAAAGTCTGTGAGATCACACCTAAAACAGTACATTTAATAATGTCCCTCTCCCTAAATCAGAGAAACATATTCCTTATCCTCTAAGAAGGGCCAGTAAACAAAGCAGGGGACCATAACCAAAGTCAGAATATTTAAAAGAAAGCTGGATATTTAAGTGTAAACTTGCAATTTATTGGCATTAGTTACAAAATAAAACGTTAGTTCATGATCTTCTTTAACATTTGGGCCAGTCTAAGTTTTTGTTGTTATAATCAGAATGAGACGCAAAATATATTAGGAATCCCAGACAATTCTAACAGGTTATGAAGGTCCAGTTTCTTCTTTCTATTCAATGGTGGCATTTCAGATGCCACGCAGACATGAGCAGCACTGAGTTTGTAGTTTCCTCCATCCACAGGGCCATAAGCTGAACAAGTTCTGCCCTGTACAAAGGGAAAAGTAGGGGGTTGATGTGGCTTTCTTGCCTGCTCCACTTTTGTCTCTGATCTTGGAGTTAACCTGATGCAATAAAAGCCCCTTTTGTCAAGATGTTGGCTGTTGCACTGTCCCTTTAAGGTACCACATGCCACCTTGGCTTACGCAGCAGTCCTGGAAAGAAAAGAAAAGCTGTTAAGAAGCATTCTTACAATCTCCCTATATAATCTTGCAGAAAAATAATTCTACTTTTAATTATCCGCTTTGGCTGATATCCCAACTGCGCCTCTTCCTAGAATTGGACAACCTAAAGATGGTTGTGCACATGCTGGTAACCTCAAAGTTGGACTTCTGCAATGCGCTGTACATTGGGCTATCTTTGTACCAAGTTCGGAAACTCCAAATGGTCTAAAATATGGCAGCCAGATTGGTTACAGGAACAGCAAGGAGAGAACATATCACACTGATCTTAAAACTGCTCCATAGGCTGTCAATTAGTTTACAGGCAAAGTACAAAGTGATGCTTATTACCCTTAAAGCCCTACATGGCTTGGGTCCAAGTTACCTGTAGGATTGCCTCCCCATACAATCTGCCCCGTATACTCCAGTCCTCTGGGGGTCATTTACTTAAACTGGCCAGGACTAGACTAGCAATGGTCACCCAGAGGACCTTTTTGTCAGCTGAATGATCTGCCAGAATAGATCCAATAGCAAAATATGCTACCCAAATTTTAAAAAGTGCTAAAGACCTATCTCTTCCGGTAGGCCTACCCAGTCTATTTTTAAGTATACTTTTAATTGTACTTCTAATTGTAGTTTTCAATGTATTTGTACTTTTAATTTTATTTTAACTAGGATATATCTGTATTTTAAATGGTTTTGAGATTTTAGGGCATTTTAGTCGCAATTTGTTTTTAACTGTATCTATGTTGTACCCTGCCTGCAGCCTGGGGAGAGGCACGTAACAAATAAAAATTTATTATATTATTATTACTTCCATACCTCTGGAATTAAGCTCACTGACTAGAGAGAAGCAAAAGCGTGAACAGGCAGCCTTGTTTACTCCTGCTTAAGATGCCAAGAGTAAGGGGTCCCTTCCAATGTTGTTAAGACACAATTTTCATTACAAACGATGTATGGCATTGGGCTTTTAGGAACACATGTACCAATCTGTCAGTGACTCCAAAATGGAGGACAATCTATTACTCTAGCCTCCATCTTAAAACTAGGGAAAAGGATCTGACTCTTTAGCTGGCGATGTTATCTTTTGTTTCATTCTCCAAATGGCAACTCAGCTATTTGAAAGGAGATAAGAAATATCTATTTCTCTCCGTATCTGAGATGTCTGTGCAGGGAGGAAACGGCTCTTCAAACCATAACATCTTGATTAAAATGCGACTTGCAACAGCTAGAAAGGAAAGAGAAATGATCCCAGGGGACCTATTTCAGAAGGTGGCTTGACTCATCTCGGAAAATGATTCTTTTCAAAAGGACGACCCATAAACTGAGGATTTTGTGAAAGAATAACAATGAATGTGTGGGCACATTGTCTCCCTTCACCGTGCACTTCAATGAGTTAGATTCTCCAGATCAGCAGTTCTTAACTTTTTCTTTATCACAGACCCCCTTTAAATATCTTTCATTGCTGCGGACCACCAAGATTTAACTCAAGATTTAAAATGCAGGAGCAAGAAATGTTACATGTTTTCTCTCGGCCAGTCCGTGTTGTTCATTTCCATGTTCTCACTGTGTACAGAAGCAGCAAGTGCTGAGTACATTTTTTGTTATCAGTTATTTTCATAACTTCTGAATTTGAAATACTGTAATGAAACTTTGTACAAATGATGTCTGTCATTGATAAAGACGCCTGCTCTCTAAGATCAATGTACAACTGATTGACTGATTTCCTTTTATAACATTTCTTCAAGCCTTTGGAGACCCCCCCCAGTGGGGACACCACAGCCCTCGGGTTCCACAGCCCACAGGTTAAGAGCTACTACTCCAGCTGACTCCCTGCCAAAGATAGTTTTTTTTTTCTGGAAAAAGAACTGCAGAAATTTTTTTAAGGAATTCCAATGTCCTAAATGATGTTATCTGATTTAGCATGTTTGGTTTAAATATTATACTCAAAAACTTTACGTGAGAATTGTTTTGTTGAAATAGTTCCTATTTCTCACAATGTAAAAAAGAATTATTCTTCCCGTATAATTAATAAAAAATGGCTAGCTCTGAAAAGACATTGGTTTTGTAAAGTCACATACTTAAAGAGAACTGTACTTGATATAGCTTATATCAACAGTCCAACTTCCTTTTGCTGAGAGATAACTGAAGTATTTCTTGCCTAAGAAAACTCTATGAAATTCATCAGGTTGCCATATATTGACAGGCATCTTGAAGGCATGTATGCACACAAACTCTGGTACTTCCAGCTTCATTGAGTCACTCTCTGAACTAGTTACCAGTTCCATTCAAGATAAGGGGAAAAAAATAATTCAATACAACTAGTTGAACATTTTGTTTCTCTAAAGGATATATGTGAACCTGTGGGCACAGGCAATCCATAACGTTCTCTCTTAACCCCATACATACAGCTAAAAAAAATAAAAAGTCGCACTGTGGAGCTCTCCTGTTCAGGTTATCAGCAACCGTATCTTCCAAGATACTCCATTTCATATTCCCTCTTCATCCTCCATTTTCCATCTTCCCTCTGTCAGCGTTCTGTGGAGTTTTTGAGTCATTGCCCGTGGCAAAGGGAAGATGATATTGCCATGGTGAGGGAATCACAGCTCCCTGATGGCTCACAACTGGGATTTGACTAGACTGTCAACAGGGTTACTTTCAATGAACCTAAGATTCTCAAAACGTATCTTCGAAACAATGAGGTCATGCTTTTGGTCATGTTTTTTTGGGGAAAAAAATGAAAAAATACATTATTCTCTGTCCACCATGCTTATGGATCTGTTGAGGGGCGTGTGTCCTCTTTTAACATTTTATCGAATTTCTCCAAGCTTAGCAAAACTTTTTCCCAGGCATAGATGGTTCTCTTTTGGTTCAGTAAGTTTGTTATAAAAGAACATTATTTATACACACATCCCCACACCCTGTGAGGAGGATCAGCCTAAGGAAAAATGACCTTCAAGGTCTTCTAGGGATTTCAAAGAAGGCTTGAAATAACACATGCCAGCTGGCTTCAGCGCTCCTGCTTAAAGGAGAAATAAATACTCTTTAAAGGTGATTTTAATTAAAGTTTTCAAAATATTGATGCAGCAGGTAAAAATGCTACCACAGTCAGTTGTGCAATGCAATTAAGGAGATGGGATTTAATTTCAAATGGAATCCAATAATCAAGCTAAGTGAGTTACAGCCAATACCACCCAATTTATAATTGAATATACATGAGCGTGTGAATATGCACTCCAATGATGATCATGCTTTGCATCTAGAGGTGGTGGTTTGTTTTATGCGATTACACATTCAAAAGTATTAGGGATCAAAGCTGGGAGCTTGAATACATAGTTTGCATACAGAAGATCTCAGCTTAATTCCCTGATATTTTCAGGTGGGGCTGGGAAAGATTCCTGAGACATGGAAGAGCGCAGACAATACAGACCAATGAACTGACTCGATATAAAGCTACTTCCTTGCTATGTTGTGTTGAGATCCCCTCCTCTTCTCTGCAGGCCCACCTTCTTTATCTTCCACCAAATCCATTTTACAAATAGAAAGTGGAATTAAATGTTTAAGGTTGTAGCTCTTATAATATATACGTAAAAAGAACCTGTTGGTTTCTTTAATCCTATGAACAATCCTGCACTCCACAAGAGTAAAAAAAAAAAAAAAAAGTTAAATAAAGATAAAATAACAAAATAAGCTCCACTTCAATGGGTGGTGAGCATTTCAAGTTTCATTTACAAGCACGCAAATTATTACCTTCAAGACTTTATCCACCTCCTGTTTATCTAGATCGTCTCCATATTCCTGGGCAAGCCGATTATGGATGACATTTCTACGCACTCTATAGTTTTTGGAAAAAATTTCAAGCAAAATTTGCCTGTGCTTTGAAATCAAGAAAGAACAAGGAAAAAAAGCAACTTCAGGTTAATACACACAGAATGGACAGTCAGAAGCAAAAAAGAAAATTGTTATTAGCATAAAGTAAACCCTTGTGGAATAAGTATCAGTCGTACAATCTGCTTGCTAAGATAAGCCTCGTTGTGAGAATTTTTCTGGTGAATGCAGCCCTGTGTTTAAATCAGGATATCACTAATTAACCATGGTTTCCTGGCTCATCTGAACCCAGAAACTACGGTTACCAGTTTCTGAGCAGATGAAGATCCCAAGCCACTATTCAAACTTAGTTTAATATTCCATTTTGGCTTCAATCAAAACTGGCAGCCATAGTTTCCAATTTGGATAAAATGAGAAACTATAGGCCTTTTAGTAACTTCCACATGGCATTCAATTGTGCTGTAAACAGAGAGGCAAAGAGGCTGTGGGTTCCATCCTGGGAGAAAGGTGGCAGATAAAAATAAAATCTATATGTATAGGCAAGCACTGCTCTTTATTATTTTGGCTTAGTATTCTTGATGAAAGTGTAGAGGAATCCAGACATGTACAGGCACATTTCACTCTTACATCAAAAAAGTTTGTATTTAGAGGACTGGTTCCATAATTAAGTAATACTGAAGAAGAGAGGGCATACACAAGGAACACTCAAAGCAAATGGCATACAGGTCAGATATGATTAAACTCAAGTCCCCCTGAATTCAGTGAATTTACTTCAAGTCTGACCAAATCTAGATCCAAGTCAGTGTGTATCACTAAGAATCATCTGGCCACAAAGAAGTCCATCCTCTAAGTCACCGCTTTATACACACTACTGTTCTGGATACACCTCACTTCTTTTTTTGTTACATGTATATCCTGTCTTCTCAAGGTGATATACATGGTCTCCCAGACCATTTCTATCCTATGAAACACGGTTGACCCTTCCCATTTGCGGGTTTAACTTTCCCGGATTTGGTTAGGTTCTCTAAGCCTTGTCCTACCACCTCAAGTGCTTCTCTTCCAGGGAAACCTTCCCTCTCTGCGGCTCTGACCAGGCCTTGCAGCCCTTTAAAAACTTGCCTCTGGTCCTCCTCCTCCACCAGCCACTGCCTGGTCAGCTACGGACAGCACACACCCCACTCTCAATGGTCCTCCACACACCCAAATAGAGGACACAGGTCAGATCATCAAGCGCTACATTGGAGTTGGGCAACACATTGCCTGCAGGTCAGTTGTAGCCCTTGTCCATCTGGCACCTTTAGACCTGAACACCCTCTCCACCAAATAATATGGGGAGGGAGTATTAAAAATAAAAGAAGTGCCACTGCTGAAGGCTCCAAGGAGTGTCCATGATCCTCTAAAGAAAAGCAGAGGGCGGATGCTATTGTGCGCCTTGCAGCCATTTCCAGATTATGGCACCCCTAAGGCAAACCTATCACCAGATTTTCTGGTCCCAGATTGTGTGATGTGCTCAAAGTCACCTAGTCGGTTTCCACAGCTGAGCGGAGAATCAAACTCTGGTCCCCAGGGGACACAGTCAAATGCTCAAACGACTACATCACGCTGACTCTCACTGGGGGATGTTACTCTCCCAGAAACTAGAGGTTGGCTTCTAGTCACTTTAATTTGGGGACAAAACAAGAGTGATGGCAACCCACAGCAAATCCTTAGTTGCTAAAATCCTGCCCCCCCACCCAACAAGCTGAAGTTTCCCACATTGACCTAAAGAACTAAAATTTTCCTCGGTCCAGCTCCTTCTAGTAGCTGAAGCCCCACTACTGTTATTTTTACAAAGAATGGACAAAATGCCACCCTGAATCCCATTTTGGGAGAAAGATGGGATATAAATTCAATCAATCAATCAATTAATTAATTACACTTTGCTGGAGGGGTCAGCCCAAAGTGCAGAGTTTGCAAGAGCTTACCTGGTCATACATGTCACCAGCTTCCCAAAGTGCAAAGACCTTTTGTTCATCTGGTAATGCGGCCGTCTGCGGGGGAAACTAAGAAGAGGTTGTGCCAGTTAGGATTATTGGCTTTAGGGTATTTAAAAAAAAAGAACAGGACATGAAAAAGACTAATTCAATTAAGATTCTACATTGGTCTACTGTATACAGAAGGCAGAACACAAGAGTTTACAATCTCAGCTCCAACCAAATGTAAGGAAAAAAAACTCAACCTGGTGTGTGTGTGTGTGTGTGTGTGTAAAATTTGGGAATAGAACAATATAATCTATAATTCTATAATCAAGTATAGAAAAAGTATGAGCTTATCTTGAGGGGATAAGGAGAATTTAACAACGGTTTACCCCAAAGTTTGCTTCTGTGGGTTTCAAGGCAAAAGATAGTCAATAAGTTTACTTGTGCTTCCCCAGCAGGGCTTGCACACCTTAAGGAAGTCCCAAAATTAGAAAAAAAAATGCTTTTCTGGTTTACAGTTCCCAGAATAACCCAGCCAGTAGCGGACATGCTATTCTGGGAGTTGTAGCCAAAGGAAGTAATGCTTCCAAGCTCTGACTCCATCACCTTATATTTCATTCCTTTAAATGAAGAAAAAAAAATCCACCCTGAATATCCACAGCCCACCTGGATCCACATTAACCATGGCCCACTCAAATCCAACACCATTTCAGTCTGTTCACATTAACGATCCCCCATATGGACAATCAGATTTTATACACAGCACCTTCAGTCTTTTCCTTCTGTAAGCTGGCAAATAAACCAAAAAAAAAAGTCTTCAACAAATCACAGTTTCCTGTTTTGTCCAAACTGGTTAAGAGCTTCGGAACAAGGCAGGATGTTAAATCTGTAAATCAAAAGTGTAGCCCCACCAACATTTCCTAACAACTGATCTTCTCAGAGCTGAATGACTACAAATGTATTCTCTTAAATACCAAGAAACACAAGTTGCTGGCATCCTGTTCAGCCGTTACGATATTTTAAGTCGGACTTGTGCTATAGTAAGTGCTAAGGATCCCCATTTACTGCCATGAACAACCAAATGTGACACCCCAAAGTCATCATCTCTGCAGCCTGGCAGCACCCCCAACTGAAGTGTTTCCAAGAAGACTGGCAAATAAGGTCTGCAATGGCCTCCCAACTGCAGAGTTAAACAGTTGTGCTGGGACTCTTGAGGTGTCTCTCCAACTTCTTGTTTTCCAGGCACTCCTCAACTGAGAGTGTCCTGCAGGCATCATCTCCCAGCACCATGGAAATGCTCTGGCTGGGGCACTGCCAAGCTGCAAAGTTGGGGGTCGGCATAGTCAGTCATAGCTACGATGCTGGAGCTCCATCATCATAGTTCCAATGACAATGCAGGATCTCAGCCAAGATTTCTGTCTTTTGAAGAAGCACTTGGAAACTTAAATCTCCTGTACATCACAGTCAGGGCAGAACTTAGCATATTTGCATATTCACATTTATCTTCACGGCAACAAGAAACAACACCATTTTCTACTGATATGGAATTGACTTCTACGCTTTTGATGAGAAAATAAACAGTCAGCCCTCCAACATTGGCAGGTTTCACTTTTGCAGATTTGATTATTAATGAATTATTTGCTGTCACCTCTGCTGCCTCCCTATGCCATTTTTAATAGGGACTGCAAGCCTTGTGAGACTGAGAAACTGCGATCGAGGCTTGTAAGTCCCTTTTAAAAATGGTTTGGGGTAGCAGTGGAGGTGGCAGTTAAGTCCCACCAGCTCCCCACTTTTGCCTTGTGAAGGAGCCCTGATGCCTCAAAGGAATCCATGGTGGGTTGAATATGCTGGTCATACTTTTTTTTTGTGTTAAATATGCTTTGGGAGGGCCTAGAGTTATTCACAATTTTTCCACTTTCATGGGGGTCCTGTGCCCCTGACCCTAGCAAATGTGGAGGGATGATTGTATTGCCATTCTGGGTAACTCTCCCACTCTCTTTTAAACAAACACAATTTACATGTTGCATTTTGTGGACATACTATAAAGCTAGTTTTTAGATCTCTGAAAATGAATCCACACACACTTGACTATATCTGTTTCTTTGACCTTCCTTCTGACTTCTTCCATTTAAAACAAACTTGTATTATGTCTTTTCTCTCTCAGTTCAATTCGGACATCATACCAAACCAGGGTTTGAAAAAAAAAAACAGTTTAGAACTGAACTATGGCTTCCGCTTCCCAATTTATTGGTCTGATTCAAGTTGAAAACCATTTCCTTAATCTGGGAACATGCTGTAGTGAGCTTGGGCTGGTAATCTTATCTCCTCTTTCATTCTCCTTCATACACCAGGAGAAAAAGAAGACTGGAAGGTTTCTCTACTGATTTTAAACAAACCAGAAGCTCTGGCTGGTGAGAACGAGATGGTATCCTTAGATTCCAGCTCACTGTCGTTAACCATAGTTTACACGAGCCATCTCTATGAGTTTAGATGCTGGAGGAAACTGTAGTTTGCCTAAAAATGCAAAGCTTTCCATATGCTCAAAGACACAAAATACAGCTTCTTTACTACGGTCTCTTCTTTTGTCTAATCTAAGATGATCAAGGATAACAAACTGAACTTGTGGACTGTTACAATATCCAAACTAGAGTCGTCTGATAACTATGGTTTGCAAACAGCCATCAAGCCAGAAACTATTTCACTTTCTATGAATATAAATTGGTATACATCAGTCTAGGTAATTTAGTGGTGCATATTATTTAATAATCCATAGTTTGCTTGTTGCTTTGCCCTCAGAGTTCACTGCTTGGAACAGCATCCAGAGATTTTCAGGGAAGGAAATGGGACAAACCAACCGTGCACATATCTGGAATATAAATAAATGCAAAGCAAGGGGGTGCACATGCTGAAACTGTCCCTCATTTGCAAGCCTATCACAGGGTTTTTTTTGGCAAGATTTGTTCAGAGAGGGTTTGCTTTTACCCTCCTCTGAGGCTGAGAGAATGTGACTTGCTCAAGGTCATGCAATGTCTGAGTGGGAACTGAATCTTATTCACTAGAAGCCTTTGATTAATAAATACATATTTGAATATTTAAATCTAAATTTAAATATTTAAACCTTGAGTCAAGTCTTGGGGGTCCCTGGCAACAAATTATATTTAAATTACAAATATTTATATTTGTCTCTGGCAAAGAAAAAGTTAAAAGCCACTGGTCTATTGCCTTAACCATAGTAAAGATTCCAAATGTATGCCAAATCAACGCTTCTTAAAAGCTCTACTCCAAGAGGATGTTTAAAGGGAAGCTCCGATTAAAAACTGTTTTGTTAACTTTCCAGCAGAAAAGCTGAAGAGGCAGAGAATCAGCCTCACCCATGGTTTTGCTGGTACATGTATTTTCATATCAGACCTATAGAAATCTGAAGGAAGTTATTTATTTCGGCTGTAACTTCAGAATTCACCTGTCAGCATGGCTAAGGGATTTTGGAACTTGTAGTCCAAAAATTAACTTTTTCAACTCTGCATGTATGACTACAGAAGTACCAAAGGCAACAGTGTTGCTATAATCTGATATATTAGGAACAATATAAAAACTTTCCCAGTTTAAAATACGCACGTCTCAGAGCTGTGACTAACCAGGGCTGATGAAACAATAATTCCTTTCTGACAAGCTGTTGCCTTTCAGTCATGCTCAAGTTATTTATTTCTTATTCTGGTTAAACAAGTAGTTATTTTACATTATTTTTACAGACAGACACTGCTAACTCACTCCCCGTTCTTTATGGCAAGACAGCATTTATTCCATTCCACTGAACCGCTTGGAGTTACACCCTCGACACTACTATGTTTCTTTTAGGTCAAACAAAGCGGCCGCAGAATCTCCGTTTTATTTTGCAACAGCAACACAGAAGTGGAAAGGCAGATACCAGACAAAATCTAAGCATGTCAAAATCTTTGCTTTCTTCCCTTTTATATAAAGCTTCACCCTTAAGTATGTGAAGGTGGGGCTGAAGGCCTGATGGATCTCAGATGCCAGAATGCTCTTATCATATAAGGGCTCACCTCCTCTTCACTTGAAGTGTTATAATACAAGCAGTTTGCCACCTGACCGAAAACCAGGTCATGCAAAAGCCACCCGAACTTCTCCCTCGTGCACTACATATGAAGCAGAAAAGAACATTTTTATACACCAAAATGTTCCAAAACATATATACCAACACTGGCTCTCTGTTTTCCCATAGCATCAGCCTAGATCTAACATGCACAAATTCACGGGAGGTGAAATCTGTATTACGAATCATCTCCTGTCGGTAGAAGTGTCCAGCAGTGGCACCAATTATGTAGAAGGGTGGCTTTCTTTTGCTAAACAGGGTGGAGAAACATCTCTTGGGATGTTGGGGTTTGGCTCTCCAGATGTCTGACCAACAAGTGCCAACAGTCTTACCAAACATGGCTCAGCCACTGTAGTCAAAGCCCCTTCCAACTCTTCAATCTTTTTCTACAGTTACAAGAAAGACACAATACAGTTGAGTATTCTTCATCCAAAATGCTTGGGACTAGAAGTGTTCTGCATTTCATATTTTTTTTGGATATCGGAATACAGTACCTTTTTGGGATAGCCTCGCATCTTGTTAATTCGCTACTTGTGTTGTGTATGAAATGTGAGGCTGGAGAGAAATTGAGGATCTGTGAAATGGAAGGAATTCAAGGGTGGCACTTTGTGTAAATCCATATCTTTCATCTCACTCTCTCATTTTGCTTCCAGCTGTCCCCTTCTGCCTTCAAGGCAGCAGCTATGACGCTCCTCAAATCCAAGAGACGAATGAGCAAGAGCATCACAGCTGCCATCTCAAAGGTGGTAGTACATGACTGGTGGCAAAAGGAGACTGAGGACCTGAGAGACAAATGAGTAGGAGTACCACAGCCGCCACCTCGAAGGTGGAAATGAGCAGCTGGTGGCCAAAAATGTTGGGTTTTGGAGGGTTTTGGATTTTTGCATAAAGGAAGCTTAATCTGTATAAGAAAATATATTTTCTGCGCCTTCAATAGCTGGGCAGAAACAAACCTGGATAACATTCCTCTGGGAGACTGACGCTCTGAGAATCTCCAATATGGCTACTAATCATGCTGGCTAGGAGATTCTAAGTGTTGTCGTCCAAATCATAATGTTTCCAAGACGTAAGCAGAAGTGAGAGAAGCTCTCTTTTGCTCTGCTGTTACTCATTAAAGATTTCAGCCCTCCTACTGTTCACCTTGACATTCTATTCCCTGCCAACACAGCAGGGAGACTTAGTATTCTCAGGAAATGCTGCAGCCATATCCTCTTTTACAGTGGATTTTACAGGTTAAGCTTAAGATTAGCACAGTCTCACACATTTCATGTTTTGTTTTTACTACTGATTTGAAAATATGTTTTCACCTTTCATGAGCCATTACCAGATACTTTGGGCTTACAAAAGGTGCAAAGGCAAAGTAGTACCAGAGATGCAGGAAATAAAAGCTCTTCTCAACCTCTCCCTGTGTCCAACCTCTGTCAAAGCTACAGCCACTGCTAAAGGCAGCATACGCACAAAGGAGAGAAAGGAATCTGTGGCCTGATAGGTTTGCTGGACTACACCTACCACAGTCCCTTACCATGAGCCATGTTGGCAGGGGCTGAGAGGAAATGTAGTTCAGCATCATGTGGAAGGTCACCAATCTGCCAGCCCTGCCAGCACGCAACAAGCCCTGCAACTCAAGGAAACTCTTTTACATCAGACAAACCATCCACTCATCTCAACAGTCTGCTCTCCCTGGCACAGCTCTCCAGGGTCTAAGACAGACTGAGGTCTTTCCCATTACCTGCTACCTGAACCTGTCAAATACAACCACCCAGCATCAAGGTTGGGAACTGCTGCAGGTAAAGCCATGTGCCCTACCACTGAATCAATGTGTTTACGACCAGAATGAAATTCAAACGCTCAAGGAATACAGCCTAATATATCACCTAGACAGCAGGTACATAAGCAACTTACAGATATTACAATTCCAAGCCTTGGGTCTTCTTAGAGATTTTCAAAACGTGAACCTCAGAAGCTCCCTGGCACACTGTGACACCACAGCAGCTAAGCCAATGGGCACTCTGAAAGACCATATCCTCATTCAGGCCCACAAAAGAACACATTACAGCTGTTGTTCTTGGCTGCGATCCTCTACGGCTTAGTGGTTGTGTATACCACCCTGCCGTGGGCTGAGCCACACAGCCTTCTCAGACTTTGCAGACAGCTTCGGAAATCCCACCTCCAGCTGCCATTCCATGTCTTGTGGAGAGAAGGCAGAAGAGGAAAAGTGTCTCTCCATACACAGACACAAAAGGATCACAGCAGCACTGAGATCTGCCAGGGTCCTTGGGAAGTCTCAGTGCTGTTGTCATCATTCTGCGTCGGGTTATAGAGACATAGCCAGATGCTTCTCTGAAGCTGCCCAGTTTCATTGAGGCACAGCAGGGCTGTGCCAGGGAGCTTCAGAGTGTGTATGATAAGTCCTGGGGTGGGGGCCATTTGGCCGCTGTGGTGGGAAGGACGAAATACCAATCTCCCAAGAGGACACGCACAGGCATAGGGAAAACTGACATGTGCCTATGCCACTAATGGGATGCCAGTCTTAATCTGCTACAGATAATAACAAGCAATAGTAAAATATTAAAATAAGAACACTTACAGGCACCATTATTTGTTTGCAGCCCACGTCCAACACCACGTCCTGCAACATTTTGTCTGAAATGCCACTAAACAAGAGATTCCCAGGAGGCAGGCTAGCCACGTGGAGATTAAACAACCGTTTAAGCTCATTCAGGGTTAGGACATACTGTTTCTTAAAAGTTGCCACCAAAAAGGCCCTCAGTTCTTGAGCGACCCTCTCCTGGACTGGCAAGTGGCCGTTCAAGGAGTCCACTGAATTCTCTTCCGAATGGATCCCATTGGCCAGTCCGTTATTCAGCCCATCACAGACAGATGTGTCCATTGGCTCCTCGTCACTCAATGGCTCCTCCTTTATACGGACTCCAAGAATGTCCACTGCGCGGGGGGCCTCCTTCGCTTTGCTCTCAGCCTTCCGCTTCTGAAAGTCTTGCTCCAGTTGTCCATAGCTCTGTTTGACTTTTGCTATCGCCAGGTTGACCCGCTGTTCTCCAGAAACCAGTAAGGGAGCAGCTGCACACAAAAAAGAACAGGTACTGAGGAAATTTAGGTAGAGAACCTGGGATACTAAGCAGTGAATTCATTTTGTCTATTCAGGTGTAACACTCATACCATCAATCATAATTGCAGTTTGGTCATAGGAAGAGCTGCATGGGGTCAGAAAGAAAGCAAACCCACTCTATTCCCACAGCAGCCCACCAGAAGCCTTTGGAAAGCATACGAGCACAGCACGAGTGCAAAACCACCTTTTAATTCAATTTCTGTAGCAATGGATAACTGAGAGTTCCCTTGAAGGTCGTCTGGAGGGCTAATACAGCCCTCTAGCCACCCATAGTCATCCACCCCAAGCCAGAAGATAGTCACTTGTGCCCTATCCAAAAAAGATATACATGAGGGTGAACATGGAACTGTAGAGACAAAACATTATGCTCTGCCTGTTTGATGTAGAATCTCAGCCATTACTATGTGCATTCAACCTCTCTGTTGTTGTAACCATTAAATAGTACCTTCAATGTATTTTTGATGTCCGAATTGCCAAGAAGGGTTTGGCATTTTTTGGAGAGGTATAAAACCCACCCAGTAAGCTAAGCTTTGACTTGCACATTAATTCAAAATGCACGTTTCATACAAGAAGCTACAAGAAAGGAATTCCTCAAGCCATCTCTTAGCCTACTGATATTTACTTTGACTGGCAAGGGCTCCCAGGATCTCATACATTTTGGGTGGGGTGAAAAAAAAAAAGAGCAACTCAAGCCAATTGTCTATTAATTCAAGGTAGTGTGACTGCAAGGGAGGTGACATTTCCATGTTTTGATGGGCCACAATTTGCATAATTTTCCATAATCACTGCATCCTCCATAACCATTCAGCAGTTAAGCCCCCCCCCCCCAAAAAACCCTAAGATGATATCAAAGACTCTCATCCAATTCTTGTTTTCTTTTCTGTCCCTCCTAGAGCTTGCATAAATGAGTTATATGTAACCTGGGCTATCCATAATGAGTTTCACTGTTTTTGAAATGTGGGGGAGCAAGTTGCAACCCAAAAGAATAATGTGGTGACTGAGAATGATGTTATTCTTTTATAGAGAATAATATAACACTGTTTAGTTACTTTTAAATCTACTTTTAAAAGACATTTTGAGAGGAATCTTGACTGGACTTTTTCAAGCATTATGCTATCCTGTCACCATTACCACCACCATAGTCATCATCACTACTATTCATTTACATAGTTCCATCAGCATGTATGACTCCTGAAAACGCTTTTCCCGCCCTTCTTCAGAAATAGAAAGTAATGGAATGGGGAAAAAAATGTAACTATCCCTACCAAAAAGTGGCATCTCTCTGCGTTAGCTAATTTATTTGGGCTTTGCAATCCATTATGCAATAAATGCTTTTTAAAACGCAATTTCACCAGGCTCCAGATTTTGCCAGTTTTACATGACTATTTCCAATCACACTTCCAAACACAGAAGAATTTCAAGACATAATACCAAAGGAGCTGAAGAACAATGCAATAGCTCTTGGAAAAAGCTCAAGGTATATATGCGTAACATAGACTTGCTTTAAATCAGGGCTGCCATTAAGACTGCTAATCGCATTTCAGGCTGCCCAACTACTTAATCCTTCCAAGCGGATTTTGGGTGAGGGTGGGAAGAAAGGCAGCAAAGACAGAGTAGAAGGAAAAAAGCAAGGTGCATTCACATCCTACATGGGTTCATTCCCCTTATAGCCTCCAGAGTCTCGAAAGAAGCCAAAGGCTGAGTTAGAAGTTGCCACATTCATTCGTATGAATTCTTGACTGAACGGGTTCATTCTCTTCCCACTCTGCTTCCAAAATCTCTCCTCCAGGGAAGTGTAGTTTTCATGCGGGAAGAATGCTTCTGGAGACCTCACCCACTCCCACTTCCATAAGACCTATGGTTCCTTTGGGCAGAGGACTGGTTGCTAAACCACTTTACAATGCAATATGTTTGTTTTTTTAAAAGAACTTGGTTCACTTCATGAAAAGTATTCATGAGTTTTCTTCTCCCGTCCCAGGAAGGGTGTGCCAATACACTGAGATATCCTGTTGAAAAAAACCTGTCAGCTACTGCAAGTTTTTTGTGTTCCAATCCTTTTGGCAAACATTTTGGAAGAAAACAGATTAGTTTGGTACAGAGATAAAAACAGGTTTGCACATAGGAGTTTTTGCACACACACAAAAACTTTTCATGAAATTTTCACAAAGAGTCTCAAAATATGAAAAGTCATCAAACCTCTCACAATCTCACCTGCTGGGGAGCAAACTTCAATAGTTTTCTTTCTTGCACATGAGAATGAAATAGGCAAAGATTTACATCCCTCCTACTTTCATTCACTTTCATTCAACACTACTTGCTTTTCATAAACCACAGTATCCTCTGCTGTTCAACAGAGAAACTATAGCTTGGGTGATCCCTGCAACCCAAAGTACCGAACAGAAACAAAGTACATACGCACATACCACAAGCCTGCAAAAACAGCAGATGACAAAAGCCAGATAAAACCTCAAAAAGTAAAGAAGGGAGAATTTAATAGGGTTTGCAACCATTTAAATTACAGAAAGCGTGCAAGAACAGGACAGCTTCTAGCAAGTGTCTAGCCATGTTGGCTGAGGATGCTGAGTCTACTGCACCCCCTTCCATTTTTTCCAAGGCCTGTATTAGAACAAGTGCTCAACTCATTGGGAGAAGAACAGGAACAGTGACAACCCCACCTCTTACTCCTGCTCATTCATTCCAACCTGGCATTCCAGCACCTCTAGGGCTCTTAGAATAAGGGCAGGAACTATGCGGCCTTCCAGTTGTTGGACTGCAACCCTCAGCAGCCCTAGCAGGCCTAGTCAAGAGCAAAGAATGCTGGGAGGTACGGTTCAACAATATCTGGAGGGAGACATGATTCCCACCCCTCCCTTAGACCATGGACAGGGGCCTGTTTCAGCCCAAGAGTTGAATTCAACTTCAGAAAAGCTGTGCCACATTCCAGTGGTAGGCAGAGTCAAAGGCAAAAGGGACCAAAAATGCCAGTATTTTCTTTAAAACCTCTTCTTACCTTAGGAGAGCTATCTGGAGATCTTGGTGTTTCAGCCTGATCACCCAGCAGCCCCTCTTTCATGTCTCCCACTAGATTTACAGGGTTGCACAGTGGATCCCATCTCAGTTGCCAGGAACCTTGGAGTTCTTTGGACGACTGCCTACCTCTACATTCCTCTACTGGGGCTACAGCAAAGGTATGTAACCTCCATCTTTTGAACATCTGCAGCATCCGGAAGTTCCTGAATGTTGAGACTGCCCATCTGCTTGTCTGGGCTTTGGTTATCTCACATCTAGATTACTGTAACAATTTACTGGCAGGTTTGCCTTGCTGTTCCCTTCTTCAGAACAGTGCTGCCTGGGTTGTTTCAAAGCTGCCAAAATATTCACCAGTTTCTTCTCCCCTCCCTTCACTGGCTCCCAGTTTGGGCCGGGTGTTTCAGACTTTTGGTCCTGGTATTTAAAGCTTTGCATTCTAACCTCCCTCAGTACCTCGCAGTTCAGCTTGTGTAATACATTCCATCCAGGAATTTGAGATCTACAGGCAAAGGATTATTGTCTGTTCCACCAACAGGTACAGCTCTGTCAAAGCTGTGAGCCTTTTAAGATCTGGCTCTTAATTTGTGGAATGGTCTTCCCTTGGCCCTCCAGCTGGAGGATCTCACCCGTTTTTGTAAATGGTTGAAGACCTTCCTCTTTGACTCTCCATCTTAAGCCACTGAGTTGTGTTTAAGGTGCTGAGATGGGTAGCAACTGGTGGGGTGTTAGGTATTTTATTCCATGTATAGTTGTGGTGTTCTGTTTTACTGTCTTTGTCCCTGTCAATGTTCTGCCCTTTAGTGAAAATGCCATTATAAATAAACGTTATTCTATTTCCATCTTTTATGGGGAGACACCAGAACAAAAGCTGGGAAACCATCAAACAATGGTGGCATGGAGAAATGGGTCGTAGCCCCCTGGGAAAGCCAGGGGGCTATATTGAGACCCCAGAAAGGTCATATTTGAACCCAGGGCCTCAGGTTTCCCACCTCTGTGGTAAACATAAAGCTGTCCTAACAGTCATCACAGCTATATGATCTTCTGCAAAAAGCTTGACAAGAACCAAATGAGAACGGAATGTTCTTGGCTCTCAGACTCTTTCCTTTATTCTGAAAAGCTAATCTTTTGCCCTGTGTGAGGTGTAAATCAGGGCATTTTGGTGGGAAGACTAAAAGAGCAAAAGTATTCTGAGTAGCTTACGTGTCGCAAACATTTGTGTTTGCAAACAAGTCTATGATTTGAGTTGTTCACTGTCTGCACGCTACCAACCTTTTCCTAATACAAGGAAAGAAAAGCAAAAGGAGAGCACGCTGGCACTCACGGGAAAGCGCCCTCCATGTTCACCAAATTCTTCTGCCTGAAAATCAGTGCTCGACTCCCAGAATGTCTTACCTGCTGGAGCAGCCTGTTTCTTTGGTGCCACGTGTTCTTTTGCCAGATTGTACACCTTCTCTAGCCTAAACAAAAGACAAAAGTGTATATCACTTGTTGTTGTTGTGTGTCTTCAAGTCATTTCCAACTTGTAATATCATGGAGTTTTCTTGGTAAGACTTGTTCAGAGAGGGTTTCCCTTCTGCCTTTGCTTTCCTGAGGCTGAGACAGCATGACTTGCCCAAGGTCACCCAGTGGGTTTTCATGGCTTAGCAGGGATTCAAACCCTGGTCTCCAGAGTTGTAGTTCAGTGCTCAAGCCACTACACTAT
This sequence comes from Cyclura pinguis, assembly GCA_030412105.1. Lineage (NCBI taxonomy): Eukaryota > Metazoa > Chordata > Lepidosauria > Squamata > Iguanidae > Cyclura > Cyclura pinguis. The sequence goes on from CM059609.1 coordinate 10,158,666, forward strand.
GTTATATATACCTGTGCCGTTTCAGTGGATAGCTAACCTCCATGCCTTGGAATGCACAGATCCTGACTGTTAACTCCCTTTCACAAACATTTTAGTGAAAAAAATCTACAAGATATCCAGCATTGAGTGAAAGTAGAGAATAGCAGAGATGGGGAACCAGAAGTGGATGGCCGGGGGGGAGGGCTGATCCATCCAGCCACCTTCTGCAAGTTGGATGACATCAGAGGGCCTGATCAAACCCCATGATATCATCAAGGGCCTGGCCAGAGTGCCCACCTGAGCTTTCCTACCTATTCCTTTGACTGGGAACTTAGGGCCTTTCCGCACTACACTATTATTGTGCGATTATTCCACTTTCAACATCCTATAGAATCCTGGAGTTTGCAGTTTAGGGAGGCCAAAGAGCTCTGTGGCTGAGAATTCTCAATTCCCTTCCCTAAATGGCAAACCCCAGGCTTCCACAGGATGTTGAAAGTGGAATAACAGCACTGTAACATTGTAGTGAGGAAAGGTCCTTAGTTTTGCTCCTCCTACTCCCTCTTCCTTGCAAAGGGAAGAAAAAGGAGGAGCGTTCCTGGTCAGTGTTCCAATCTGAATTCAAAAAGCCATGACGATACTCTAGTATACTAGGGGCAGGTACCATGCAACAGACTCCACAGTCACTGCTGAGGATTTCAGAAAAGAAAAAAAAAGTTTCCTCCAAATGGGGGAAGGTGGAATTCCCTTTCCTCAAACAGGGGAATGATGCCTCTACATGGCAGAATATCCCCTTTTTTTTTTAAAGTGTGCCCTCCACATCTCATTTTAGCCAAAAATCCATTTAAAAGCTGAAAGTTAACCAGAACTGACATTCTGGTCACTTCCATGTCCATTCTGAGGGACTGGCATGGCCCCCAGAGCGCCAGAGCTGGGAAAATGGCCCCAGAACCTGTCAACAATACCCAAGTCTACATGGCACCATGGGCATTTGAGTGACACTCTGAGGATGGACCTTGTTTGACCAAACCAATGGCTCTTCACTGGTCCAATCTAGGCCCACCTTCAAGCTTCCTTTTTCTAGCAACAGGCAGATGTTAACCTTCATCCCTTTCCACTACATCCCCTCCTCACTCCCTCCCCTATGAAAGGGAAAGCAAACCATTTACTTGGCCTGGATCCCCATCCAGAGCATCTGCTGCCTTTGGACCACATCTGGATGCTTCCGGACAAAATCCTCATCGTACGGGAGCTTGAATTCCCAGCCTCTGTTTATCCTCAAGAAAGACATGTGCTCCAAGAAGTCCTTCACATCTTCTGGGCCAAGCTAGAAAAAACAATATACTGATACAGTATACTTCACTGACTGGTTGGAGTAGTCAAGTGCTTTATGAGGGCAGCGGCCTTTCAAAATATCTGGGTGTGTCCCAAAGGAAACACACAGAGACTGGACAACAACTGAAACTTAGCCTAGATGGATGAATCTGTTGAAGCATGCCTAGGTGATCCCACTTGTTTAGATGGAAGAGGAACATGTAACATAAACATCTCATAGGCAAATGCGCTTACTGTGCTAGTACTGGCTGTGGGAGAAAAGCACACAACCAAGTACTTCGGCATCTCCCCACAAAACTATGGAATCTGTCAGACATCTCAAGGTGCAAGTTCTCACTGTAGATCAGGAATGGGAAAAAGAGTGACTTGTGGGCCGGACATGGTCCCCAAGGCTGCTTTCAGGGCTGCATCAAGAGAAATTTTAGCAGAACATGCCTCTTCCTACTCTTGCAGGAAAAACCAAAGAGATGTGGATTGAGGCCTGTACAGCAGAAACGGAAACCTGAACTGTGGAAAAGGCTACTTCCACTCTGCAGACCAATTGAAGTCTCAACCAGATTTTTTCAGAGCAAAATCCAACAAGGTCTACAGTTGGTCCTCCACATTCGCTGGGGTTAGGGGTGCAGGACCCCCACAACAGTGGAAAAACTGCAAATATCAAAATCTGTCTGTCTGTCTGTTTGTGGGAAGGGGGCCAAGGCATAGTGGGGAGAAGGAGTACCCAGGCCCTAAACCCGGTCAGGGAAAGGAGAGGGAAAGGAGGAGGGGCAGGTTGGCATGGCGGCCCTAGGTTTCCTTTCTCTTACTCATCTCCTTCCTTGGGTGTTTGGAGGGGTATCGGGAGAGAGTTTGTGGCACTGAGAAATTGGGCTGTGAGCTATCCTCAGCTGGCCAGGCAGCTGTTGGTCGTGTTGGAAGAAGAGGAGTAGAGGTGGGTTTTTAAAGGGCTGCATGGCCTGATCAGAGTGGTCGAGAGAGAATGTCCCCCCAGACAAGAAGCACCTGAGATCGGGGGGCAAGCGCTGGAAAAACTTGCAAATAATCAAATGCGTGAAAGTTAAACCCGCAAATGTGGAGGGTTGGCTGTAGTTTTTTTAAAAAATCATTTTATTTAAAAAAACCAAAATCAGAACAGAAAGCTCAACTCAGGATGCTTAGGTATAGACCTCACTCTATGTCTTTCCTAGAACATCTCATTTGGGTCAGCAACAAGGCTCATCCTATTGGATATGATCTAGAGAGTGAGTTCTGCCTTGAGATAGAAGTTGCTCTGAGTAGAACATTAAGCCTTATCATCATTAAGTAACTATAAAAGAAGCTTACTTTTGTAATGGTTGCTACTTCTTTCCGTATCACCCAGCGGTCTTGTGTAAACTTCCACATCTGAGCAGGAGAAATGAAGGGAAGAAAACAAGAAGACCACCACATTTGAAACTACAAAAAATGACTGACAGTTCTCTAACATGAATAAATCCACTATCTTAAAACACACACACACACACACACACACAAACACACACACACAGACACTTTTAACTGAATTGTTTTAGGACAAGGATGTGGAAAATCCTTGGTTTCAGATATTTTGGCTTACAATTCTCATTAGCCTCCACTTAGCATCATGAGTGGTAAGAAGCTGCTGAGTGCTGTAGTCCAAAATATCTGGAGGTTCAAAAATTTCCCTCCTTTGTTTTAAAGAATGGGCTGTAGCTCAGAGGCAGATCACAGACTTGCCATGTTAACTGTCCCTTGTTTGGCCTGCTTCTCAGGCAGGGCTGGTGTCGAACTGCACATCTGGGCTGACACCAAGCTCAGTCAAAATGGACGGCTCCTATTAAAGCACAAATGGCTGTGTAGTCTCCCACTTCCAAATGTAAAAATGGCCTACCTAGGCCCACAGCCTGCTTCACCAAAGTGGCCAAACTTGATGTGTCTGGAAAGGTCACAAACAGGACAAAAGGGCAACAGTAGGGTTGCTCAAGTCCCCATCACCTGCTGCTTCTGTCATTAGAGGGAAACTACATCCATCGTGACTGGGACCTTTTCTCCACAAACCTTTCTGCATGGGAAATGAAACAACCAGGTCATGCAAGTCTTGTATTAAGTAGAGGGTTGGATTCAATGGCCCTTGTGGTCTCTTCCAGCTCTAGGATTCTACAATAAACAAACAAATACATTTGGCATCGTGTAGAGATTGCTTGAAGGTTGCATCCAAAATGCATCGACGGATGACTTTTTCTCTGATTTCTGTTCTGGTTGCCAAACATGAGAGCCAGTGTGCTTGGGCCAGGAGCCCAGAGACCAGGTTTGATTCCCAGCTCAGCCATGGAAACCCACTGAATGACCTGGGCACATCACAGACTCTCAGCCCCAGAAAACCCTGTGACAGGTTCACCTTAGGGTTGCTGTAAGTCAATTACAGATCTATGCTATAAGTCAGTTATAGATCTATGCTCATTTAACTACTAGCTACAAGCCAACGTTATCGATCTGTGCTTATTTAACACGCTGGGGTCAGCTCGTGAGGCAGGCTTGTCTGCTCTCCCCTTTCCTCTCTGTTTTGCTGTTCGTACATGCTTAGTACGGGATTCTCAAAGCTGACACTTACAGTACCTATTTTATGGAAGCGCACCTAGCTACAGTAGGATCAGCTAGAATAGAAACCCACTCTTCCCCAGCAAAAGTATTGCTTATTGCATTGTTCACCGCAGACACATCTCTGCAGAGCAACACAGGAAGTCTGTTTCTCCAGCCCTCCTTCACTCTCTGCCTAGTGCCAATGCTGCTAAAAACTTCCATCTAGACAGAGGACAAGGTGGAAAATAGGGGCTGAGTGGGTGTAAAAAGCTTTTTTTCAAAAAAGATGTCAGTTAACTGAAGTATGCCTATACTGAGTCAGACCACTGACAGTGTATTACTGACAATGACTGGTACAGCATTCCAGAATTTGAGTCTCAGCCCTAACGGGAGGTGCCGAGGACTGATTCTGGGGCTGTCTGCACGCAAAGCATGTGTTCTGTCAGTGAGCTACAACCCTTGCCCACTCAATATCTCTAGTAGCGGAGGGAACAGTCAAGAAAATATGACTTTCATACTCACAACAAAATCTCTTCCCCGGCAAAGTACTTCTGCTGGGACTCCGCTGTGTGGGCTGGAGGTATCCTTTGGGTACAGGACATCACTGTTCATTAAGACAAATGCTTGTTAACAGTGGCTCTACATGATGCCAGAGGTTATTAATACAGCAGCTCCAGGCACCTGTCCAGCAGCACCTTGTAATGCACTCTGGATTACATGCTGCCCAGGTCACTCAAAAGGGAACAAAAGCTCTTGGTATATTACACTCAAAAAGGATTTCACAAAGCAAACAGTACATTAAAACCAGTCATGTCAGGTCTGGTTCCATGCAGGTAGGTTGGAGAGTATGGCAGGGGCTGGACACGCACCAGTTCAAGTAGGTGCGTTTATTTATTTTTTTCATCCTTTTATTGATAAGTCAACGTTCTTCGTATTGGGGCTCCGGGTATGTTGAAAACAAAGGGGTTGTTTCAAAAACTAAATGGCCCCTGGAGGCTGCATCTACTTCTCAGAGCTTGGTAGTGCAGTGGTTAAATGCCAGTACTGTAGCCACAAGATTGTGAGTTCAATCCTGCTGGGCTCCAGGTTGACTCAGCCTTCCATCTTTTTGCAGGTCAGTAAAATGAGTACCCAGCTTTTTGGGGGCAATTAGCTAACACATTGTAAACCGCTCAGAGAGCACTTAGCTTAAGCAGTATAGAAATACACATGCTATTGCCATTTTTCTTTTTTTTGGAAACTCATACTCTCCAGTATTTCACAGATGAATACAGGGACACGTATGGCTGAGCAGCATCAGAAAAAAAAATACAGAACTATTATTTTATGTAAAGTCAAAGAATTTATGTACTGAGTTTAGAAAAGCCTGAAAAAAAGAAAAGAAGCAGTAAAAGAGTCTGCCAGGAATGGTAAGACTCCTTGTCCTCCTCTCACCCCCTTCTGCTGAGTTAACTGAGTGCAAACTACTTTTGCACTCTGAACTCAGTTTGTAGGAACTGAAAGAAGCTGAGGACAAAGGAGGAGTGGGAGGATGACAGAGAATCCAGGACATTTTAAAATCAGCTGAGAAACTGAGGCAGCAAAGAATAAACCAGGATTGCCAAGCTTGCCAAACTGGGACAGTTGGAGGATATTAGATGCCAACTCCCAGAAGTTCTGGGAGTTTTCATCCAAAAAAGTATGCTTAAAAGAACTGCCTTCTCTTGTAAGAGGAGAGTATTCAAAACACCAATAAAGGACAGTCAAAATTCATGGTACATGGGATTGACATTCATAAAGTGGCTATTAATAAAAATGTTTCCTACTTATCTACTATATAAAAGTCAAATTTTTTAAATTTGTTCGTCTGTGTCAAGCGAAGACCTCATATGACTGGCTGCCTGAGAAGATTCTATGGAATCCTGGGCTTGCAGTTTAGGGAAGGGCCTTTAGAATTCTCAGCCAGAGAGCTCTTGGATCTGGCCAGCTGCTATGGAGATGAGGCCTAACAGCAAGGAGAGGGGCAGTGTATTCCCTCAGGAACCCAACCTCTGTATGTTAATAACTCTGAATACAGATTGGATTGGGGAATATGGGGAAAAGTTATAGGTACTGGACAAGATAGTTTGGGGAATCAGAAACACAGGATCTCAAATCTTTCTAACAAGTATTACCTATGAGAAAACAAAATCCTGGGCAACGCTGGGCATACATGCTAATACTAAATAAATGTAATAATTCTGCACCACACTTGACCCTGCTCACTATTGCTGCTCCCCGCAAAAAATAACAACAAAACCCATATTTGAACAGGAGAGGCTCTTTTGTAATGACAAACAGCTCAAGAACAAAAGGCATGCTTACCTTTTCACAACCCAGTTTCCCTGCACCAACAGTGCCACCTGCTGTATGCAACGCAAGGTTGCTGTAGGATCAGTCCCAGAAGCCAAGAGGCCCATTAGGTTTGCGAATGCAATGACCTTCACTGAAAGATAAGGGGGGGGAAAAAACCAGAACTGCAAGTCTGTTTCAGAGACTCTGATAATGATTAACTCAGCCTTCCCCTTGATGCACCAGACTACAACCCCAACAAGCCACAGCCATGTAGGCTGGGAGTTGTAATCCAACATGTCTGCAGAAGAGTATAGTGGAGCTATGGCTCACAGGGTCGGAAGAACAAGGGCCCTCTTCATTATTAGGGAAGATGATACCATCTGCAGCTCTTTTCAGGCTTCCCTGTTCACTTTGAATTTAACTGTATGGGGGGGGGCATAGATTTTTCTCAGCAGAAATTATTTGTTTGAGCTTTCCTGTTATAATGCAAGTACTTTTGGGTGGCTCAGTCTCTGAATGAAGACCTGTTAATTTTACAAAAGACTTGCTACTGATGGGAATGAAAACTGCAAGAACTGATTTGTTCATATGCATCAATACAACAGTGAGCCCTTCACTTTCACAGCAGTTAGGGATGCAAGACCCTTCACAAAAGTGGACAAAAATAAAAATAAAAATCACACATAGTATTTTTTTTAAAACCTAGGAACACTTACCTAGGAATCTCTAAGTCCTCCAGCATGACTCTTATGGTCCACTTCCAGCAGAACTGGAACACCTGATTCATGCTGGGGGGAACCTAGAGATTCCCAAAGAGAACATTTTTTTTTTCTGTGGCAGGAGTAAATAGAGTAAGAATTTTTTTTAATAAATAAATGAAGTAAAATAAATAACACACAAATAATCAAATCCGCTTGTGCAGAATGTGAAAAAGTAGAGGTCTCACTCTACCTACATTTTCAGATATTCTCCTTAAAAAGGCAACTATCTTTGGGGAAGGGAGCCTGCCACCTTCAAAGTTTGTCAGGACACCTCTGAATAAGCTTAACTTTTAGAAGCATCAACAAGCTGAATAAATGCAAAAAACAGCATACCATTTTTCATCAGGATCTTGATTTGGTCAGCAAGGGGCAGAGTCCTCAGCTGAGCCATGGAGAGGACATTACTAGGAGCCACAGGCTTGTCCCTGCATATAAAAGGAAATGCATTCAGAAAACAAAAGAAGATGTCACCACACTGGCTTCTCAGCAGGACTGCCACTGAAAAGGTGGGAGAAAGCAGGCAGCCCTGGAAGGGTCAAACAGGAGGAAAGCACAAAGCTATACTTGCAAACAGGAATGTTTGTTGCTTGCCATCAAGTTGACTTGGACAAATGGCAACCCTATGAAAGACCTACAAGTTAACTTGTTATCAACTGCCATGCTCAAGTCCTGAAAATTCAGGGCCATGGCTTCCTCGATTGGTCAACCCACCTGTAGAGTGGTCTCCCTTTTTCCCTACTGCCTTCCATTTTACCAACCATGGTGTTGCTGTGTGTCTTAGAGAAAATTCCAACTTATGGTGACCCTATCATGGAGTTTTCTGAAGCTGAGAGTGTGGTAACATGCCCAATGTTACCCAGTGGATTTCCAGGGCTGAGTGGGGAATCAAACCCTGGTCTCTAAGGTTGTAGTCCAAATGCTCAAACCACTACACCACACTCTCCCTTATCAAGCATACCTTATGCCAAAGTAAACCATCGGTCCATCTAGCTTATATCACCTACAGCAAGGGTGGTGAGAGGTGGGTGTTGGAACTCCAAATCCCATCATCCCTTATCACAGATCATGGTGACAAGTCCCAGTTTCCTCACTGTAATCCCCAGACTGTCAACAATCCTCTAGTTTTTCAGATATGTTCTTTCCCAACTCTGTTTGGATATGCTGGCTGAAAAACTCTTGAGGAAGTATGAAGGCCAGGCCTTTTCTGTCTAGCTCTTCATTCCCATCCACTTACTTTTCCTCTTCCACACTTGGAGGCACCAACATCATCAAGTATTCACTGTAGAAAGAGAAAGAATGTACCCTTATTGCACTTCCATTGAGAGAACTGTCAAAAGACAAATGACTTCTTTCTCTATGGCACATGTGTCAAACACAAGGCCCGCAGGCCGAATCTGGCCCACCAGGCCATTTCATGTGGCCCTTGCACCTCTCCTGCAGCTGCAGCATTCCCCCTGCCTGGCGAGCCTGATCCCCACATTGCGGGCCCCCAGCTGCGGTATTCTGAAGAAGGGTCCCGCAGCCAGCACTCACAATCTACTTCTACTTCTGACTGCTCCTCTGTCCAAGTCTCAGTGTACGAGCGTTGTCGCAGGTTACCGTGGCAATGCTCTGTGTGGCTCGTGAGAGTTGGACAGAAGAGCAGTCAGAAGTAGAAGAAGATCGCAAGTGCTGACTGCTGGGTCCCTCTACAGAATACTGGCAGCTGGGGGCCCGCAAGGTGGGGATCAGGCTCACCAGGTACAGAGAGTGGCATGGGGGCAGAAAGAACCACAGGGAAGGGGGGGCAGAAAGAGGCACAGAGAGGGCCTGGGGAGCAGAAAGTGGCACACTTTGGATATACTGACCAATTCTATGTCACTTTACAGAGGTATAGGGGTCATAAACTACGATCAAATAGCCCCAAAATGTCAAAGAAAAGTCGATGCAGAGGGAAGGTAATTTAAAAACCAGTAATAATCGAACGTAGAGGCAATTATTTAATATGATAAAAGAGTAGATACATGTATATAGTCTTAGAGATACAATCGGCCCTTTGAGGGCAACCATAATGCTGATGCAGCCCAAGATGAAATTGAGTTTGACTCCCCTGCTCTCTGGCCTTCCACAAAGACAACACAGGGAATCTATTTTGTGGGTGGCCTTGGGTCCCAAATTGGGAGAAAAGTCCCTGTGGCCTCAGAGGGAGAAAAGAAGAGAGGCGGACCTAGCACCAATATGCTTCCGCCCCGCCAGCGGCGGAAAGGCTCTCTCCTCCATCACAACTGCCACCTCTGTGATTTCTGAGGAAGAGGAGAAGAAGCAGTATCTGCTGGACTTACTCCACTTCTCCACTGCTCTTTCCCCTTGCTTCTGTTTTGTGTGTTATTTAGATTGTAAGCCTGAGGCCAAAGGAATATCAAATCAACAATTTGTTGCTGCTCTGGCAGTCTTGGCTTGAAGAGCAGGGCATAAATGTAAGTTCCCCCTGAACTGAGAGTTGTTCCCAACAAATAATCCATGAATTAAGAGCACGAGTTTTTACCTTGGAGATTTAATTAATTCAGTATTTCCAGCCATGCTATGACCTTGACTAAACAAATACTGGCGTTCGTGTTCAGAACGGCTGTCCTAAGAAAGACGAGAAGAAAGCCATGATGGGATATAGATTCCAAGCAATCTTTAAACATTTCATTGGCTTTCACATAAACAACCGGCCAGATCCCACCGTGCTTAAGTCTCCTTGTTAAGTACTGCATAATGTTAAACAGAATAGCTGGAATTCTTTTCGCTTTGCTACAAGATCAACACATAGGAGTTTGCAAAGCTGCTTTTTCCTGTTCAGAAACAAAGAAGCCTAGCACTTTTACTATAAAAAAATAATAAAAGTTCATGTCCTTATGGATATGACAAACACACTGGAAATGTACACACTCTTTGTGTACCAATCTGCCTTCCCACAAGAAAGTAGTTCCAATCTAAAACACGTATACTCACCAAAAAATATCACAAATATATAAAAGAGATTCACAGTTCTTACTAAAGGTTTACTTGAAAGACACTTCCTCACTCTATTCAAGGTGAAGACTTGTTTCAAAATAAACCAGGGACAGGCCAAGTGAGGCTATTTTTGTGGGCCCAAGGGCTCAATTTTGATTTTAATTTTTACAAGAGACGCGACGTTGGAGAGATGTGAGGATCTGTGAAATGGTGCGATGCATGGATAAACACCATTTCACAGATCCTCAGTCCCTCTCCAGCCTTGCATCTCGTACACAACACAAGTAGCAAACAAACGAGACGTGAGGCTGGAGAGACGGAGGGCCGATAAAGAGAACAGGGACATTTAGAAGTATTATTTACTGCCTGTCCTCTCCTCTGGCTCTGTTCTTTGTTTTTCCTTAGACAAAATGAGAATCTTGGTGGAGGGCTGGAGGCGGAAAAATTAGTGTTTACTCTTGGCTCTCATTTTCAACATCTCATTATGTACATATATGCAAATACAGGTTTTTCAAAATCCAAAATCCCAAAATCCAAAACATGTCTGGTCTCAAGCATTTTGGATAAGAGAGGCTCAACCTGTATATGTATATGTGTGCTCCAAATGCCTTCTACAAGGTGTGGGAGGCAGTTCTGCCATGTTTTGGGCTTCTCTGAGTCATTTTAGGCTTAAGAGAGTCCTTTAAAAAAAAAGGAGGTAAACAAACGTGTTTTCTGACCACTTCCTGTTGCTAAGAAATGCCTCTAAGCCTAAAATGGCCCAAGGGGCTGAAAAATATTGTGAAAATGTTCCCTGAGCTCCCTAGAGGGCATTTGGGTTTGGTTATTTTTCCAGGGAGCACAAATCCACAAGGTCTCCCGCAGACATCTAGCCTCAAATCTAGCCCCTGAAGTAAAGAAACACAGGTACAGACTGTTAGTTTTGTCCAGGGGTGGGGAAACAATGGCCTGTGGTATGCTGAGGGGCAATTCCTACCATCTAGCTGTGTGGGTTGTGTCTGCTTTGGGGAGAGATCTTCTGGAGTTCTTTGCTAACCCTTTTTTGCTACTTAAACGAACTTGATGCCATTTGCAAATGACCACCTTGCTGCTCATCGCTAACTCCAGATTATTAATAGACAAATTGAAAAGCATGGTTCTCAGCACCAAGCCTCCTGCTATTTTGTTTCTCATCCTAACACAAACGGCAGATGATTCCACCCTCTCTCAAGTTCTCTCTGAGTGAGGGGTTTCCTCTCACTTATGTAGCAGCTTGCAAAAGGGAAGACAGGGCAGAGGTCCTGCTGTTGGGTTTTGCTTTTTCCAAACAGTCTTACAAAGAGGCATGGCTCAAGGAGGTCCAGCATCAGAAAGCGACATTCTTGGGCACCTGATGGTGCCTCATCAGAGCCTTCAGCTGAGAATGCCAATACCCACAAAGTTTTGGGAAGCATTATAGAATTTTAAAATGGTGGCTCCCAGAACCAACCACCTCACCTTTCCTATAGTGCTGTTGTTGCCTGGTCTACTCCCCTGAGACCCATTGACATTACAGAATTATAGCACTGCCACATCACTTTAACTGCTATGGTTCCATGGAAGCCTGGGGCTTATAGTTTGATGAGGCACTAGAGCATTCTAGTGAGAGAATTCTCACTAGGGTGATAATTCTAAATACTCCCTAAACTGCCAGTCCCAGGATTCCATGGAATGAAACCATGACTGTTAAAGTGGGATCATATTGCTATAATTATAGCCCTTGCGGTCACTGCAACTCTATTATTTTGTATGCCAACTTTCTTCAAGCTGGCTCCCTTCAGATGGACTGGACTACTAAAGTGGCCGACGTATTATGGCAGTTGTAGTCATCAGGAAGGCATTTCTGCCACATTTCTGGACCTTCTTGGGTCATTCTACCCCTAGGAGAATTCTTTTTAAAAACAAGAAGAGGCTTCTGGGTCATTTCCTCTTAGTAAGAAAGGCTAAAAGGTCTACAGGAAGGCTAAAACAGCGTAAAAGTGTTCTCTGTGTCCCTGAAGGGTGTTTGAAGGTGAAATAAAATAAATAATAAAATAAATCCTTTACAGAGGGGTGTGGTCTGAAGTGCAGCCCCAAAAAGTCTCCTGAAGAAGGCCAAGGTGTACAGGGATACAACTAGGAAAACATGCAGTTTATTTAACAACCCACATCTACAGCTAAAAGATGCAAACACTTACCCTTAAACCGTAATAATGGAGGTGGACCCAGTGCTCCTCAGCTTGTCTTTTCTGCAAGAACTCGTAGGACTGAACCCGCCGTTGACGCGCCTGTTCTGACTCCGGGCGGGAGAACCTCACCTGAAAGAGTTATTCCCGTTATTAGTTGACAGGATCAAATCTCTTCAAATGATGCTGTAAACAGAGGAGAAGCAGCTCTTCCCTTCCCTGACACGAGAATGCTCTCTAGATGAGATGCAATGGGACTGCAATTCCCATAAGCCTCAGCACAGAGGCTGATGGGAAGGATGTTGGGAGCTGCAGTCCAACAACACCTTGAAGGGCCTTCTGTTCCCTGTTCCTGCTCTGAATATATAATTCAGAACAAGAACAGAATATAAAGAACCAAAATGCACGGAAACCAGAGTGCTTCTTGGTACAGAAGTTGTGGCCAGTACTACCAGTTACCCTTTTCAGAACTGCTAAGATACTGAGTTAAGAAGATTCCAGATAGCAAGTGACAGGAAACATTCCTGGGTGAAACTTCAGCTCCTGCCAGTCAGAGCAGGCAATGCTGGATTAGATTTAGGGTATTATCACGCTACACTGTTATAGTGCTATTAGTGTGCTTTAACTACCATGACAACTTTGCATGCAATCCTGGAATTTGCAGTTTAGGGAGGAGAATTCAGAATTCTCAGTCAGAGAACTCTTGGGCTCTCTAAACTACAACCCCCAGAATTCCACAGAATGTAGCCATGGCAATTAAAGTGGAATAATAGCATTATAACAGTGTAGTATGATTGGGTCCTTAGAATTTGTCTTTGTATAAGACAACTTCCTAGCTCCCTACATAACAACAATCAAGCCAAGCTTACAACTCTGAAATGGTTATTGAAAAGGAAGTTCTGCTATACCGTGATTTGCTTGACATCATCCTCAGCCTCATCCTGGGAAGAATCGCCAGCTGTGCCAAGAAAAACATGAGAATCAGTAATAAAGTAACATGATGATTTCTGGACAAAGATGAGTGCTCCAAGCCTGATTCTGCTGAACATGCTGGAACTGTTGAGGGTACCTATAACTATCTAGTCCGATACCTTGTTTTGCATCTTGGAAGCCTATAGGCAGTACCAGAGCTTGAAAAAAATTGAGGGCAGTGGGAGGGATCATAGAATCTCAGTGAATGCTTGGCTTGGGAATTCTGGAAATTAGTAATACAAAAAAGTTTTTTCCCCCAAGCTCTTAGAAGAACATAAAGGTAATTCCATAGCATACTGCTTCTTAATGTGTAGGTGGCACATAATTATCACAATCAGGTAAACAAAAACGGGTTGCAGGGAGCACATAACTCCCTCATTGCAACAGCTCTACTGGCTGCTGGTCTGTTTCCATGGACAATTTTTAACCATGTGTGTTTTTACTGTAATTCTCTCTATTATTTTGTAAGCTGCCTCGAGTCCCAGTTTGGGAAAAAGGCAAAGTACAGCTAAAGTAATGGATAGATAGATGCAAAAATATGTCAGTTTTGTTTTCACAGCAGTTCTCAGAAACTTGCCAGCAGTCTTGCCTCACCCAAGTTCTGTTATCAAAGCCTGAAATATTCCCTTTTGCCTATTTTTAAAACAGATGCCTCTTTGAAGTCATGCATATTTAATTGTATGTAATTTACCTGAAAAGGTTTTAAAAGGGAAAAAAAGAACAATGCTCAGCGTTTCCTACCAATGGCAAGAAACCTAAAAAGCTGTTCATGCTCTCATTAACAATTCTGCCAACTCTGAGCTGGATAATTTCAGTAAAAGCCTTGCTTAATGCCAATTTCTTCTCCATCTCTAAACATACCTAGCAACCACTGATAGCCTTAACATACATAAATTTTTTTAATCCACTTTGAAAGCCCATTTCAGCCACTGGATATTGACACCATCAAATGAGAACACATATCAAGCCACTCACGTTCATTAGCAGCTTCTCTTTCCCGGTATTTAGCATCAGCTTTGTCCAAGTAGGTGAAACTGGGCCTCATTTGCAAGATTCCATGTAGTGGTGTAAGATGGAGCTCACCTGAAGAAAATAAGTAACATTTTCATTCATTCGTTATATTTATATCCTGCCTTTCTTTCAATGAGATCATGTCTATGTACTTTCTGCTTCCCGAGAAACGGTTATCTTTCTCTGCACTTCACCTTCACAAAAAAACCTCTAAAGGAGATCAAGAGAGAGACTGACTCAGAATGACTTAGTGTGAATTCCACAGCCCAGCAGGGATTAGAACCAAGATCTCTCAAACTGCAGCTCAATACTCTAACCATTACAGCAGATTTCACAGCAAAGACTTCCCGTGGAAGCAGCAACAAGCAGAGCATAGGCCTATGTGTTATGCCAGGAGTATTGGGAAGTGGTGGTAAACAGGAGGGAAATACAGTCTTCCACTTTGAAGGCAGAATTCTGAGGTTTAAGAATGCCACTTAAAAAAAGCTTATTGTTCAGTTTGTTCTCATTTTTTAACAGCAGAAAGGCAGGATAACCATTTAATAAAATAAATAAGTAAAATTCAAAAAACCAGTAATGATTCTTTTTCAAGGGTGGCAGAAATCTTGAGATTAAGTTACCTTTCCTGTAGATAGCAGTAGCATATCGTGAAACGTTACTTGTGGTTTGCGAAGAGCAGAAAGATTGCTTGTCCATCATTTTGCTGCAAAATATACAAAGTTGCTTTGATTGTGACTACTTGAGGAGAGCGATCTTCTATGAACACCTCAGAAATGGACAGAAGGTACCTCTGGATCTACTGACAGATCTCTAGGCGATCCAAAGAATATTATTGAGAAGTTGTAAATTGACAGTCTACTTCCAGATCGTTTGAAAAACGCAGCCACAAAATGACTCCTTTCTGCCAGAAATTATACCAGTGAAAAGCTTAGGATTGCCCGCAGTCGACTTTGCAGTTCTACTACACCAAATCCAACTCCTGGGCTCAGAAATTTCTTAACTCTAAATGTATCATTTTCACACTAGCCCCCTCTGCATCTCAGCATTCTAATAAAAAAGTAGGTTCACAAACTTTAAATCTGACCCTGTGATCCAACTTATTTGTTTTTTGCGGCTCCCTGCTTTTTAAAGAAAGCAGGTGGAAAGCAGAAGAAACAAAGAAGAAGAAGGATCTCTTGCATATCTACAGTACGAATGTTTTTTAACACACACACACACACACACACATATACACACACACTCAGTAAGTGATAAATACAATCATCCCTCCACATTCGCTGGGGACAGAGGTGCAGGACTCCTCCCCCAGAACACCTAAGTTTGCATTTGTACATTTATATTAACATATGGAACTATGTGCCCTCTTTTTTGATTATGTATTTCTTCCTTTAGAGAGGCCACGTAAGTGGTCATTTTATCTGTTAAACATTTGTACAGTCATCCCTCCACATTCACCGGGGTTAAGGGGCACAGGACCTCCACAAAAGTGGCACAACCAAATAACTCTAGCTCCGCCCGATCATATTCAACACACACACAAAAAGTATGATCCACGTATTCAACACACCGTAAACGCCTCTGAGGAGTCGGGATTCTTTCGCAAGGCAGAAGTGGTGACTGGTACAGTTTGCTGCCGCCTACGCTGCTGCCCTATGCCATTTTTAATAGGGACTTACCAGCCTTGTTCAAAGTCTCTCAGTCTCACGATGCTTGCAACCCCTATTAAAAATGCCACGGGGAAGCAGTGGAGGCAGCAGCAAATTGCTGAATAATCAAATCCGCAAAAGTGAAACCGGCAAATCTGGAGGGCCAACTATACTCAGTAAGTGGGTAGATCATCGTGTGGGGTGAGGGGTGATGGAACACATGATAGAACACCCAGAACTGTGAATTATTCTACTACCTCACCCACTTCCTCAGCACATCTTTTGTAATTTTTATATGCCTCTACCCTTTCCACGTTGTTGTATTTTGTCCCAAAGCACCAAAAGTCATTTATTCAGGTTTTTCCCACCAACATCCAAAACGCCAGCTTGAAAAGAGAAGTTTCCTCTAAATCCAGTGGCACCAATTCTTATTCACTTCACTTCGTTGATACACAGATGGCAGTAAATGACTCTTTGCTTTCAGACTACGACCACACTGGACATGAAGCTAAAATCAACAGCACGTGCCCAAATTATTTGCAGTGGTTCAGTGCCTTCAAGTGGACTCCAACTTATGGAGATCCCATCACAGGGTTTTCTTGGTGAGAATTGTTGAAAAAAGGTTTCCCATTGCTACTGCAAAGGCTGATAGAGTATGATTTGCACACGGTCAAATCATGGGTTTCCATGGCTGAGTGGGGATTCAAACTCTGAGCTTCCAAAGTCCTAGATTTTTGGACTGTAATGCCCACCATACGGAGTGAAGTCCAACAAAATTGCCAAGGATTATGAAAAATGCAGCCCAAAATAACTCAAAGGCACCTGGCTGCCTTTTTCTGGCTTAACATGATGTTCAGATACAGCATATACTGTGATGGGGAAAATGTGGGCCGAGGCCTCCCAGCACCCTTCTTTTCTTGTCCCCCATGTTGACTTCCGGGTCACTTCCTATTTTAAAAATAGCCTCCCCTGGGTGTAAAACAGCCAACAGGAGCTGAAAACATGGCAAAATTGCTCCTCTCCCACTACCTAGGTCTTATTGGGAGACACTTGGGGATAAAATGTTTTTTTCTGGATTCTTCTTGTTGTCATTGTGTGCCTTCAAGTTGTTTCTGACTTACAGTGACCGTACGGGTTTCATGGCAGCTGAGAGTGTGTCACGCGCCCACGGTCACCCAGAAGGTTTCTATGGTTGAATGGGGAATCAAGCCCTGGTCACCTGCGTCTTAGGCCATTTCCGCACTAGCCTGTTATATGCTATTATTCCACTTTCAACATCCTCAAAGGCCCCTCCCTAAACTGCAAACCCCAGGATTCCATGGGATGTTGAAAGTGGAATACTAGCACTATAACAGGCTGCTGAGGAAATGGTCTTAGTCCAATGCTTAAATCACTACACTACGCTGGTTCTCGGAGGAGGGGTACAGCCCTCCAAGTTCTCCTAGGGTGATACTGTGTCCTTCTGATAACAGCCCACCTTCAGGCCTATCTGATCCCTCCCAATCTGGTGCTGTCCAAGTTTCAGACTACAATTCCCATCATCCCCTGTCCAAACATACTGATAAAGAAGGGATCTGAAACCTTGACTTTAGAATAGACCAGCACAGAAACCCAGCACCCAGATCCAAAACGATGGCCATACTTACGAGGAATACGTGCTTGTTTCATCTATAGATGTGCCATCCACGTTGAGCGCAATTTGTTCCCCTTTGCTGCGACAGTAGTTGGGATTCAACGTGTCAATCGCCATCTCCAGCTCAACCTAAGCAACAGCAGTTTAATAACGATAAATTAGCCGTTAAAAAACAAAGCCAACACCTATAATAGGGTTTCACTTTTGTGGATTTGATTATTCACAGATTATTTGCTGTCACCTCTGTTGCCTCTCTATGTCATATTTAATAGGGACTGCAAGCCTCATGAGACTGAGAAACTGCAAACGAGGCTTGTAAGTCCCTATTACAAATGGTGTGGGGCAGCAGTGGAGGTGGCAGTAAGCCCCACCAGCCTCCCGCTTCTGCCTCGTGAAGGAACCCTGAGGCCTCAAAGGAATCCACGGTGGGTTGAATATGGTGATCATACTTTTTTGTGTGTTAAATATGGTCTGGGAGGGCCTAGAGTTATTCACATTTTTTCATTGTCATGGGGGTCCTATACCCCTAACCCTAACAAACGTGAATGGATGACTGTGGGCTTTTTCTTAACATCCCTCCCTCATCTGATCTAATGGAGACATACGACAGAGCTTTCTCCACCGGCAAGCTAAGAACTTTCTATTCAGACAGGTCTTTGGTTTTTAATCACACGGGAGGAAAAAAAGTAATGCGCTCTGCTTTCACCTTGCAAGTTTCTATTTTGCATTAAATACATTCTAAACTCTTTTTAACTATGAACCTTCAGTAGAACTGCTGTTTAATTGCATTTTCACTTTTGTAATATGGGCATCCCTTGCTTATCTGACGGGTTAGGGACCAGAACACTGTCAGAAAGTAGAAACGGTTGAAAAGTGGAACCCAGTCTTTTGTCAGTTCTTCTCCTCTTGCCTTCTTCCTGTAGAGAATATGCAAGCCTCCATGATTCCCTTATGTTCCCTTCAGGAAGAAGGCAAGAGGAAAAGAACTGACGAAAGCATGGGCCCCACATTGAAAGAAAGTTATAATTTATAACAGTCGAAGGAGCAGAACGGCAAAAAGCCAGTTGTCGACTGTAGGATTTCGTAATTAGTATTCTGGGAAAAGCAGCACTGGAAATATTTGAATGATATTTGCATTTAGGGAAAGGATTGTTTTTTTCTTTTCATCTTTCAAGTGACCAAGAGTCTATGTTGGGAAAGCTTGAAACCATCCTTTGAAATATATGTAGCGTTTCTGTTAATTGTTTTCCGTAAATCACGTAGTAATTTGTAACTGCCTTTTGGTTGGTTTGTTAAATAAACAGTTTATTTATCTGGGTTTCTGCTTTTTTAAATGTTTTTGTTCTGTGTAAAACTAGTAGCTGTTGTAATTAGTTATTTTTACTTAGGTTTGCAGTTGAAAGTTTGTATTGAATTTTTAAAAAGAAAGTTAAAAAAGAAAAAGCAGTCACTGAAAAGATGGGGGTGGCACGCCTGTATAATGTTTTAGCTAAACGTTCATTTTAAATTATTGTAAGCTGCCTTGGGTCCCATGGTGGGAGAATGGTGGGGTATAAACTGAATAAATAATAAATAACATCATGTTAAAAACCTAATGGGGAAGTCAAAAACTCTGACTGAATTCAGAAGGAACACAAATTAAAGACAATGGAAGAACAGATTTTAGGAATGCATTCCATACCGGATTCTCTTCTCTCTAATGTCTTCCTTCTTTAAGGCCCAAGCTTTCATCTTATATATGAGGTTGACTCATATACGAGTATATACAGTAGTTGCGATTTTCCACCCCATGGAAACTTAACCAAGGAATAGGCATCACCAAGCACACTGAGACTTCCTTTTGGGAAAAAGATTGTGCTGTTGATTTCTTAGCCACTGCATCATGGCTGAGGAATGTGTGGCCCTTACTAGATCGCAACTTTCATCAGCCCTAGCAAAGCCAAGACTGAAGGACGATGGAAGCTGCAGTACATTTTGGAGAGCCATGTGTTTCCCATTCTTAAAACTATCTTGTATCAGTAAGACAATTAAATACCCTTCAGTTAAACCCCTTTTCTATGGTAATTTATGGCTAAAACAGGAAAGACTAACCACATTTTTCAATTTTTAGTACAATCGAGAAGTGGCTGGATGGACTGAAAAGGTATATGCCTGCATGGAGACATTCCCCCCTCCCCAGACTAAGCTTTAATATTTTTAAGCAGGTTACCATTTTTATGCAAGTTAATTTTAAAAAACACAGGCTTAAAATTATGCTCAACCTTTTGCTGCTTCGGTTTTATCTTCGCTGACAAGTGAGTCACATCGTCATAGGTCATCGAAGCCGGGCGAATGGGATACTATGAGAGAACAAAAATGCTGAATTGATTCATGTTAAAAACACGTTACTGCTTTAACACATGTACTTTCATTTTTCAGCAATAAAAAGTTAATCCAAAAATACCTGGAACAGATAGAGTTTCTCCGACAGACTTTTGGCCAGGTACACATCAATCTGGGAAAAAGGAAACAAAATTAAAATAAAATGTAATTATGTTTTTTATTTACTTTAAATATTTATATCATGCTTACAAAAATCACAAGAAAAGCAACACAGTGCAACAGAGAACAAATAATGTAAAAAATAATGGTTCATCTTAAAATCGTTTAAGAAAATACTTGATGGGGAGAAGTCTTCATGGTCTGTGTAGAACACAGAAGAGTCTTGACTAAATTCTTTGGGAAAGACTTCCAAAACTATGAGGGTCGCTATGCCCTCATCTGATCCTCCACAGTGGTAGGCCAGCCTGGTCTTCTGGGATCAGAACTTCCAAGTTAGGTTTTTGAAATGCTCTCCCAAAATTCTCTAGCTAGCATGGCCATAGGACTTGTAGTCAAAAAAAAAATAATTTTTTCCCCCCCAAGTTCAGTCTGAACTACGGAATGGGGGTCAGATTTCTGTTGGATCAAACGATAAATAATGTGAGCAAAATGAATGCTTTGTGCCACCGGCCTCAGAGAATGGTTGAGATTAATCCTACCTTGCAGAGCTTGTGTGCCATTTAACGGTTGTGAAGAAGCAGGAATTTTAGCAGGTGTTGCTGAAATTCCCACTCCTGCAAAACAATTAAGGATGCAAAAGCCCATCTCCAGTTTGCACACTGGGCGCTATACACAGTACAATGGGCCCCCTACTTTTGCGGGGGTTAGGAGTGCAGGACCCTTGTGAAAGTGGAAAAATGCGAATAAAAATAAAGTAAAAATAAAACCACGAACGCTATTTTTCTCACCTCAGAACACTTCTCTAGTAACGTCTAGGCCCTCCAGCATGATTCTATTGTCAGCTTCAGGAGGAAATGGGTCACAGAGCCACACTGGAAGACCGAGCGATGCCTAGAGAAATATTCTTTCCAGGTCTTCCAGTGCAATTCTACACTTTACTTCCACTAGAAGGGGACCATAGAGTCAAGCTGGAGACCTAGAGAGAACGGATTCTTCTGTGGCATAGGTAGATGCAGTCACTTCTTTAATAAATAAATTAAATAAATAAATAACCCGCAGATAATAAAATCTGTGAATGCTGAACCCATGAAAGTGGAAGGCCAACTGTACAGTGCTATTTTCCACTTTAACTGCCATGGCAGCACCCCACGGAATCCTGGGACTGATGTTCAGGGAGGGGCGCTTAGAATTCTCAGCTAGAATGCTCTGCTGCCTCACCAGACTACAAATCCCAGGATTCCATAGGATGTTGTCATGGTAGTTAAAATGGAATATAGCACTATACTTGTGTAGTGTCAATGGGTCTTCGGACAACCCTAATGGCCTGACACAAAACACACCTGGTCTTTTGTTAGTATTTTTGCTTTCTGACCATTTGCACCAAGATTAACGGTAAGCAGACACAAACATCTTCAAAGAAATGCTATGTACGATGAACTTTTTTCTTCAAATTAACTCAAATTTGGCATGCTTAGATGTCCTCTGAATTTCAGTTAATCAGCCACCATGCTAGAAAAAAGCACTGCACTCATGGCCAGAATGAGACACTTTGCTGCAAAAAACCTACATTGCTCCTGGTCAAAAAGTCATGGTACACAGTATCTGAAGCCAGTCAAATTACTTTTGGCAAGTGAGGCAGAAAATCCCACAAGTACTACTTTCCATCATTCTAGCAGGGGGAAAAAACTAACCATTTCCCCCCCACAAATTCTGCCATGTGAGTGCCAGTATAAGGCACTTTTTGGAGCCTAAATACCCTACAGGCAGCAGATCCTTGTCTGATCTCGGAAGCTAAGCGGGACTGGCCCTAGTTAGTACTTGGATGGGAGACTGCCAATGAATACTAGGGGTTGCAGGCTATATTTCAGAGGAACTGGCAAAACCACCCCGAGTACTCCTTGCCTAAGAAAACCCTATGAAATTCAGGGGTCGCCATAAGTCAACAGGTGACCTGAAGACAGACACATACAACCACGGTGGTAACACAAAAGAGAATTTTGTCTCCACCACCAGAGAAGCTGTCTTATTTGACCCCAAGCAGCTTGAGAGCCGCCACGGCAATTTCTTAGGTTGTCTCCCCTGTTGCTGCAATTTTGCCCCTACTGCTGTGCCACCCCTGCCACCTATGCCAACACAGTTACTTCTGATGTAGAGTCGAAGGCGTTCACGGCCAGAATCCATTGGTTCTTGCGGGTTTTTCGGGCTTTGAGACCGTGTTCTGATTAGACCAGAACACGGTCCCAAAGCCCGAAAAACCCACAAGAACCAACAGTTACTTCTGTCAGCAAGGTGGTTTTTCTATCTGCTTTGGGGTATGGCTAGCCCCAGTCGTATTTGCTGCTCTTCATCTTGGAATCTAAGCTCAACCTGCCTCCATTTCAAACTAATCATTAATTACTCAGGCCAGCAAGACACGCAATATTCTTTGATCAGTGCAAAACTTTAACGCAAGAAGTCTTAAAAGAAACAAGATGCATCTATTTACCTCCTGTATAATTGGGTCATCTTCTTCATTTGCCATAGTAGCATTGAAAGAAAATTGGCCTCGGAGTCTCACTTAGAGGTGGCTGAAAGAAGACACACGAGGAGTCAGCTAAGTCATCGCTACTCATTCCACAGTAAACACACAGGATTGGCAACTGGTAACTGAGGAATTCACTCAACCCCATCAGCTGCTTGCTCTTAACTTCTTGTTCAACAGGAGGAAGAGTCAGAGACACACAAGGAACTCTTTCCCGTACCCCCTCTACCATCTCCTCTGCTTGTCTTTCCAAGCAATATCTGGAGCATGAAGACAAGCAACGGCAGAGAACTTTGTACACTCTTCTCTCCTCAAGGTATTTCCCAGGTCTAACAGGAATGTACTAAAACGGATTACGATTGAGAAAGACAATTCTCATATTTCATCTTTGTCCCATTCCAACATCACAACTTCCATGTGGGAGTCATCAAATGTGCTTATAGCGTCTTTCAGATAGGAAAAGGTTTCCGCCCTAGTGACTGCATGGTATAATCCCAGCACACGGACATTTTCACACTACCATTGCATGGTCTTGGTGGTAGCACTCACAACTGGCAAGAGCCTGCAGGTAACTACGTCAAGTCATGACACTTATATGGTGGCATACAATAGTTGAGCAAGCATGATGTAGGCGTGTAAGCACTGGACTATGACCCTGGAGACCAGAGTTCGATTCCCCAGTCGGACATGGAAACCCACTGCAAGCCCACCTTGGGCGTGTCTCAAACACTCGCCCTAGAAAATTCTGCCTTAGGGTCACCATAAGTCAGAACTAATTTGAAAGCAGAAAATAACAATATGAGGGTTAGAAACACCACATAGATTCTTTAATGTTTTTATCAGCATGTGTGAGTTTCCTATTGCACGGAATTCCTGAAGGTAAAAGTGTGGAAAACGCATAGGGGTGCACGCAGGTTTTGTATGCAGGAGGTCTCCAATTTCTCTGTTTATATCTTGAGTCAGCAAACAGGAAAGCACCTTTTTTGGGAATCTGTCAGCGAAAGGGGAAAATATTGAATATAATGCAACGTCTAACTGAAGAAGTACACCTTCCTTTTCATATCAGTAACCTCATTTCCTGTGTCCTAAGCCAATGAAAGGTTACAAATATCCCTTTCTAACCTACTTCATATCTCTGATGAAAGGGCAGAGAAGAATAGAGATTTTAAGGACTGGAGAAATAGAGGAAAATACTTCTTTTCCAAGTTTTTCTGCCAAAACAGGGTGGGAGGAGAGTCTCTTCCTCATTTCTTCTTGTGTATGATTTTTTCCTGGAATTTGCACTTTAGGAAGGGGCATGTAGAATTCCCAGCCAGAGAATTCTAGCGCCTCACGAAACTGCAAATCCCAGGATTCCATAAAAGTAGAATCACTGTGCTACAACTGCATAATGTGAGAAAGCCTTTAAGGAAAAGTCCTACTGACTAAACAGTATGTTCCAGACATTAAACTCTTAGCAGAACCTTTCCCACCACCACACCTTCTCCAGATTGAAAACTGAGTTCTATAGATACTGAAAGAGTTCTGGTTTGTTAAAATCCTGCCTGATCATGTACAACCAGCATGGTGGTATTTGCTGCTTAATTACTCCTACTTGCTTATTGTACCCTGTGAACATGGGCTCCTCCCCTACTCAGATTTCTCCCCGCAAAAAACAGAAACAAACCAAGAACAAGCCATGGCTTCTTTCTCTCTGGGAAGAAAACCAGAGAAGTGAAACTTCTTCCATTATATAAGATGCACCTGAAAAGAAGTGGGGGAGTCTGTACTACAAAGTTCTGTATGGGGTTTTTAGTCACTCTCACTGCAAAAGGGAGAGACTGAAGAGTGTGTTATCAGTCCTCTCAGGGCACCTCCTCCACAACTTAAGTGGAGACAGACAGTGGGAGTTCATCCTTGTTGTACCAAATCTTGCAAAGCAGCCAAAGGACTTGCTAAGCCAGGACAAGGCCCTGCTGCTCTCTGAGGCTTCTTGTAGTCAGCACAACCTCGAGGAAACAGTATACCTGTCTCTCCAGATATAGAAGAAAAGTAGACTGTTATTATCATAGAAAAAAAAGGTTTTGCCCATATCAACTTGGCAAGTGCAGGTATCACTCCTTACATATGTACATAGCCTGATATCCTACATCACAATCTACATTTCGCAAGTTTACGAAGCCATAGCTACATTGCAGAAATGCAAAGAAACTCTGTGAGTGAATTCGGAAGATTCATATCTAGGCACTGGCAAGACGGTTCTGACGTGCATCACGCATTTCTCATGCACACTGGGACTCCCCTTGGGTTCTGGCTCTTAGTTGCCAGTGTCTGGATGTGCAAGGGAGAGTGCCCCAACACACATGAGTGTCCACTGAGGAGTGGGCCAGGGCTCATCAGTCAGTCCAACACTGTGTAATGGAAGCCCTATGTTGTCACTTCACAGCAGCCCCTAGGTCAACATGGATGTCGCAAAACTGCTCAGTTCAATTTTGTGCACCCATAGGACCATTTACAAAACCATAAGAACCAGTGTGATGTAGTAGTTTCAGCACCTGACTATGATTCTGGAGACCAGGGTTTGAATCCCTGCTCAGCCATGGAAACCCATTGTTACATTCTCTCAGCCTCAGAGGAAGGCAAAGGCAAACACTTCTGAACTAATATTGCCAAGATAACCCCATGATAGGGTAGCTGTAAATTGCAAACAGCTTCACATTCTCTTTCTAAAAATTTTGAACCCAATAGGTAGGTCATTGCAGAATTTAGAACAGCATAGAGTAACATGGTGATCTTTGCAGGTAAATGAAAAATGAAGGGGAAAATGGGTAATAAGAGAATATGGTTAGACATTAGTAGGGATGGAAAATGATAGGTCTGTGGCTCAGCTAGAGAGCATATGCCGAAGGCCTCAGGTTCAGTCCCTGGTAGCAACATTTAACAGGGTCATGAAGCAGAAGATTGAAAAGACCAAATGATGAGAGAACAGCCATTTTGTCGTTGTTGTGAAGACTTACGGTGATCCTAAGGCAAACATATCACAGAGTTTTCCAGGGCAGAGAGTGTGTGACGTACCAAAGGTCAACCAACGGATTTCCATGGCCAAATGGGGAATCGAACTCTGGGCTCCAGAGCCATACTGGTCAAAATAAATAAAACTGTGAGATGGGCAAACCAGTCATAAGGCAGCCTCCTATGCCACAAAGATGAGAAAAGCTCTGCTTATGGACCCAGAGTCCACTGCAGCCAGCACCTAAATGGGATCAAACATTGTTTAGATAACAGGGACTAGAAACTTGCATTTAAGAAAAAACACTGACATTCCAGTTATCTGGACAAGGACTGAGAAGAAGAAATGCCATTTTCAAATTTTCTGCTGTCGTCTGTTTGGCGTGTTGTGCTGGCCTGGTTTCTGTGCCAGTTCACAAACACTGACAACCAATATTTTTTTATCTCCACGTGGTAAAACAAACAAAACAGGTACGGTCTGAAGACCAAGTGAATTGTTTAAAGGCATAGAACCAATCAAAGCTGGTACAAGAAATGGACATACAGTTAGCCCTCCACATCTGCTGGGGTTAGGGGTGCAGGACCCTTGCAAAAGTGGAAAAATTGCAAATATCAAAATGTAACTGTGTACCTATGGGAAGGGGGCCAAAGCATGGTGGGGAGAACAGGCACCCAGGGTCCAAACTAGGTCAGAGAAAGGAGAGGGAAAAGGGAGTGGGTTCTCATGGTGGCCATATACTTTCTCTCTCTCTCATCTCTTTCCTTGGGTGTGGGAAGTTCATGGAGCTAAGAAACTGGGCTGTGATCCACCCTTAGCCGCCCAGGCAGTAGCTGGTGGAGGAGGAGGACCAGAGGCAAGTTATTAAAGGACTCTGCTGCCTAATTGGAGCTGTCAAGAGAGAAGGTTGTTCTCTACCGCTCCAGAGACCAGGACAAGGAGCAATGGATTCAAGTTGCAGGAAAGGAGATTCCACTTGAATCTCAGGAAGAACTTCCTGACATCCAGAGCTGTCTGGCAATGGAATATGGTGCCTCGGAGTGTGGTGGAGTCTCCTTCTTTGGAGGTTTTTAAGCAGAGGCTGGATGGCCATCTGTCGGGAATGCTTTGATGGGTGTTCCTGCATGGCAGGGGTTGGACTCGATGGCCCCTGGGGTCTCTTCCAACTGTAGGATTCTATGATTCTAAGGTTCCCCAAGAAAAGAAGCACCAGAGGTGGTGAGGCAGAGGTTGAAGAAATTTGCAAATAATCACATCCATGGAACTCAAATCCACAAATATGAAAGGCCAACTATACTAACAGAGTTAGCAACTCCAATAATCTATGTGGATTGCAATATCGTACTAAGGGCAGTTTAATCATTTAAAAACAACAACAACAACAACTCAAAAGCCAGGATAACCTAGCTGGGCAGTGAGTCACTGAAAACCTCATGGCAGGGATTAATCTTGCAACTGCTGAGCCAGGCCAGGCCTTTGCCACACAGTCACTCCCTGCTCAAAAGTCATGTAGCAAACACCCCAAAGACAAACTGAACTCCACTGATACAAAACCCATTGGTTTCCATGCACATGCACTAAAGGCTCAGTTTTAATTTAGTCAAATTATCCCCCCCCCCACCTCCACCATTAGGTGATCTCAGCAAGAGTGTAATACTCCCTGTATAAAACATGCCTCATATGTTTTATCTGATCCTCAGAAAGTAAAAAATCTTCAGGTTCACTAGCACCATTTTCTCTACAGGAAGACAGCAGAAGGGTCCTTAGATTTTGCCCATATTCTCTTGGCTTCCCGGCAGCATCTAAACTTCCCAAATATAAAACACACTGATGTAATGATAAAACACTCTGATGTAATAAGGCAGCAATACCGGGAGAGAGGAGGAAGAAATCTATTTTTGTCCTAACCCAAACCACTGCCTCTTTGATGGTCTAGCAACAGCATCTCCCCTCCATTTATTCCAGAGGAAAGCTTTATTATTCCTGAGCCCTTGCGGAATGGATTTAAAGACTTCTGCAAAAGCTGTTAGAAGAAATATTTTTATTTTAGGCATTTTTTAAAAAAGGCTCATTGCTGTGAAGGAGGCGGTGGCTGATGTAACTATGCTGCATGCAAAGGAGGCTCTGCAGAATAGGGTTGTTTCCACACTAGCCTGTTACAGCGCTATGATTTCACCTTCAACATCCTATGGAATCCTGGGGTTTGCAGTTTAGGGAGGGGCCTAAAAACTGCAAACCCCAGCATTCCATAGGATGTTGAAAGTGGAATCATAGCGCTATAACCGGCTAGTGCGGAAATGGTCTGGGAGACAGACAGGAGGTAACGTCTTTGCGCCGGAGTAACTGCTCTGCCAAACTCCCCAGGTTTCTAACTTTTGCTCTGCAAGGCGGGAGAGCTCTGGGGACCTCTCCTCCCCAGCGATCCCCATCATTTCCTAAGCCTCCCAGCTTCGATCCCACCCCACCCACTCTGTGAGAGGCAGATTTCTGGAGCTGCCGCCCCCTGCTCTCGCCCTCCACTGATGATGCCCCAGTGATTTACAGGACACGAAGGCGGGGAGAGCGTTCACCATCCAGGCCTTGCCACAAGCGCACACCATCTCAGCCCAGCAAACATGCACAGACAAAAAAGGGAACCCCCCCGATCTTTGCCCCTCGCCTACCTTCTGCTCCGACGGGGCGGGAGGAGAGGGGGGCGGGCGACCCCTTTTCCCCCTCCACCTCCTTCGGCCGGTCGCAGCGGACGGGCTCTCAGCCAGCAGCCATGTTGGGATCCCTCTCGCAGACACGTGGGGAGGTTTGGGTCCTCCTCTTACCCACAATGCTCGCCGGGGATGTGGCGGCGACGCGAAGCGGGCGGCAGGCGGCGCTGTGGCCCCCTTTAACCCGGCGGCGAGGCTCTCCGCGCGGGCCTGTGTAAAAATGAAAAACGTTCTGGCAGCGGTGGGATTCGAACCCACGCCCCCGAAGAGACTGGAGCCTTAATCCAGCGCCTTAGACCGCTCGGCCACGCTACCGTGACGGTACGGTAGGCTTTCCATTGTTTACTTATTCCCGAACACACGATGTTCTCCTAACTCTCTTTTGAAGTCCTGTTTGTCCAGAGATCATGTTGCAAGTCTTTCGTTCAAAATAACAATTATGCTGGAGAGACATTATTGACTGGGAGCAGGCAGGCGGGGTGGAAGCAGAGCAACGGGGCTCATGAGGAATTACCAGGAACTAGTTGCTTGCAGTTTTGAGCATAGAAACTGTAATCTTAATAATAGCAGAGTGTTTAAAATAAAAACAAGGTGACGGAGGGATCCACCAGATTCATAAGATTCCGGGATCGTTCTGCTGTGATGAATTGCTCTCCTGTGCTCTTTCTGCCCCCATCCTCAGTAGCAAAGCATTACTTGCCCTACTCTGGATGAGGAATGTTTCCACATAAACACATAATAGAAGAAACACAGTGGCCATTTCCGCACTAGACTGTTACAGTGCTATTATTCCAGTTTCAACATCCTATGGAATCCTGGGGTAAACTGCAAACCCCAGGATTCCATGGGATGTTGAAAGTGGAATAATAGCACTGTAACAGTCTAGTGCGGAAATGGCCTTATTAAACACATACGAGTGTTGAACCTTATACTGCACCGAATTCCAATTGCTTGAGACCAGCTCTACCTTTTAGGAAAACTGGGTGGGTTGTCTCAGGCAGCAGATTCTGGCAGGTGGCAGCAAAGTGCTAGAGGGAGTGCTGTGTGTGACAGACAGCGGGCGGCTTGCCCTTTGCCCCCTTGTGGTACCCTATTGCCTCTAGGTATGGTGGGGAGATACAGACCCATCACCCATGTTGGCAAAACCATTGGCCTTAGTTGTTTTGTTGTTAACTGTCATCAAATTGACTTTGAGTTATGGCAACCCTATGGATGAGAAACCTCTAAGTCACCCTGTCCGCAACGGCCCTGCTCAGGTCTTGCAGATTCAGGGCCGTGTCTTCCTAGATTGAATCTATCCCTCCGTAATGTGGTCTTCCTCTTTTCTTACTGCCTTCCTCCTCGTCAAGCATTATGATTTCTACTGAGTCACGTCTTCTCGTGATACTGCCAAACTATGACAACCTCAGTGCAGCCTTCTTGGCTTTTAAGGAGAGTTCTGGCTTGCTTTGCTCTAGGACCCATTCATTTTTCTCTTTAGCAGTCCGGGTTATTCATAGAACTCTTCTGCAGGACCACATGTCAAACGATGTTTTTCTTTCCCCTATCGGCTATCTTCACCGTCCAGCTTTGCATAACCACACATAAAAATTCAAAATGCGATGGCATGAACAATCCTAATTTTAGTATTCAGTGATATAGCTTTACCCTTCAGGGTCTTTCCTAGTTTTTTCATAGCTGCCCTTTCAAGTCCTAGGCCATTTCCACACTACACTGTTATAGTGCTATTATTCCACTTTCAACCTCCTGTGGAATTCTGGGGGTTGTAGCTTACTGAGGTCCAAGAGCTCTCTGGCTGAGAATTCGCAGTGCCCCTCCTTCAACTGCAAACCCCAGGATTCCATAAGAGGTTGAAACCGGAATAAGTACATAGAAATTGGGAACTACACCATCCTAACTCGGCAATGCATCTTTACATTTCAGGATCTTGCCTAGTTCCTTCATAGGTGTCCTTCCAAGTCCTAGGCGTCGTCTTCTGATTTCTTGACTGCCGTCTCCATTTTGACTAATGACTGAGCCAAGGCATGGAAAATCTTGAACTATTTCAAGGTCGTCGTCTTCCACTTTGAGTAAATCGGCTGCGCTCGCTATTTTTGTTTTCTTTGCTTTCATACCCAAGTCCAACTGGCTTTTGTACCTGAATGGGAGGGGCAGGCGTTGCCCTGTGCTGTCAGCCCACCAAGGCCTCCAGTTGTATAATCGGGCCACCGGCAGGACCTTAGCAGGCAAAGTCTGTCTTGGTCAGTCCAAGTTCTTAACAGAAAACAGGTCCAAATTTACTGTGAGTCTAAAAAGAGGGTGTGCAGGAGAAGGTCGAAGCTTTGAGGACTGCAAGGAGGACAGGAGCCAGCTGGGCTGTTATCGCTGATGGAATCAAGTTGGCTCCAACAGCTTCCTCCCCGTCTGGCCTCTTCTTATATAGGCTCAGCCTCTTACCCCGCTGTGGCCTAATAAACAAGCTCTTCCTATATAAACACTGCCAGGAGCCTGGGCTCTTCTTTTTCCACCTACAGTGGCTGATATAAGTACTTTTCCATGTGCCTGTTGGGAAGGGTTCTGTCTGGGTCCTGGGACAGGGGCATAACAGACACCCTGTCTTTTGCAACATATTTTGGGGTGGCCCCACCAGCGAGATGGCAATGATAGCTTTGTGAAAGGGCAACATGTGGCCTGTAGTTGCTGCTATTTTTTGTTGTCTTCAGATCTATTTTGAATTATGGCAGCCCTATGAATGAAGACCTCCAAGAGCCCTGGATATCAACTATCCTGCTCAAGTCTTGCAAACTCAAACCATGACTTCCTTAATTTAATCAATCCACCATCCATCTTTTCCTACTGTTGTTGTTGTTGTGTGCATTCAAGTTGTTATGATGACTTATGATGACCCTAAGGTACTGGATCTTGTCTGATCTGGAAGCTAAACAGGGTCATCTAACCACCAACCCTGCTTAGTACTTGGATGGGACACCACCAATAGCTATCATATTTTGGATGGGAGACCACCAATAACTATCAATAGCTAGCTATATTTTGAGGAAAGAACTGGCAAAGCCACCTCTGAGTGATTACTGAGTGCTTAAGAAAACCCTGTGAAATTCATGGGGGTCACCATAAATTGGAGAGCCAGGGTGGTATTGTGGTTTGAATATTAGATTACAACCCTGAGGACCGGGGTTTGTTTTTCCACTTGGCCGTGGAAACCTACTGGGTGACTCTGGGTTTGTCACACATGCCCCAGAAAAACCTGATAGGTTTACCTGAGCGTCGCCATAAGTCAGAAACAACTTGAAGGCACGCAACAACACCAGAAATCAAGAGGTGACTTAACAGCACGTATACAAATAAAGCATAAACCTCTCACAGGGTTTTCTTGGCAAGATTTGTTCAGAGGGGTTTGCCTTTGCTTTCCCCTGAGGCTGAGAGGATGTGACCTGCCCAGAGGCAGCCGGTGGTTTTCCATGGCTGAGCAGGGATTTGAACTCTGGTCTCCGGAGTCATAGTCCAATGGTCCAACAACTACAGCATGCTGGCTCTCCAACTATCTTCCTTTTTACCAAGTGTAGTTCTCTTTTCCAGAGTCACCTCATATTATGTCGAGTTTAGTCAACTTTGCTTCTAGTAGTTCAGGCATAATTTGCTCGAAGACCCATTGACTGGTCTTTGCGGCAGTCCATGGTATCTATAGAACTCTTATTCAGCATCATATTCCAAATAAGTTGATTTTCTTGTCAGCTTTCTTCACTGTCCAGCTTTCACACGGATACACAGAAATCACAAATATAAATGGCCTGGAAAATCAAAGATCTTATTGAGTTCATAGAATCATAGAGTTGGAAGAGACCACAGGGGCCATCCAGTCCAACCCCCTGCCATGCAGGAACCCACATCAATGCACTCCCAACAGAGTTCCTCAATGACTTTTAGACTGCTTAAATCCAACTCTTAAATAAGTCTTGTTTCACACTACACAGTTAGAGCACTTCAATCTCACTTTAACTGCTGTGGTTCCATCATATGGGATTGATAGTTTCGGGAGGTGCTTCAGATTCTCTGCTAGAAAGCTCTAGTGCAATGCTTCTTAAGCTACCTGATATGAGGGCCCAGAAGGATTTTTCTCCCCATATTCAAGGGACTGTCACTGTATTTATGTCCGTTGGCTACAACTGCTTCTTTCTTTCCTGGCTGTAGATCTGCAGCCAATCACTTGTGGACCTGGGCCTGTCCATGCACCACTACTGTGAGTATCACTGCTCCAGTGCCTCCCCAAACTACAAATCCCAGGACTCCATAGGAAGCCACTGTCAGTCAAAGTGGGATCAAAATGCTATAATTGTATAGTGTTAAAGGCACCATAGGTCCACGTGTTCAGATGAATAGGTCCAGCCCTAACATTAGGCAGAGCTGGGCAACTGCTTCGGGCAGGCAATGTTGCAGGGTGGTAATGGCTGCTCCCAAGCTGTTTCTGCTGAGCATCTCCAGTTTGTACCACAATCCTGATAGTAGCCTGTTGTTCCCAGGCATCATACAGGACACTTTCACTAGTTTTGCACAAAAAAAATAAAAATAAAATAAAAAATAAAAAATTGCAGAATTGCAGAATTAGGTAGAATTAAAGATGTGAACATCTTGAGTTTTGCCTTAGGCAGCAAAATGTTTTGGCCTGACCTTGTTGATCAGGACTGTCTACTTGAGGTCTTACGTTTTAGTGAGATATATAGTAGCTAATTTTTGTGTGCATATACAGAGCTATGTATATATGGAGAGAGAGGGGGAGTGAGAGAGCACTACACTGTGCTGTCCATCTTCCCAAAAGGCTTTGCAATATGTCCTGAGTGCTGTAAAAACTCTTTGACACGCATACATATTTGCAAAGACAATTTTGTGTTTGGCATCTAGATGGAGAAACTTTGACCATTGCCACCACTTGGCCACCAAATGTAACACTTCTACCTGGCACCTTAAATCACAGTCTATCAAGTTGGCAAACTAAGTTCCCTACCATGAAAATACTAATCTGTTGAATGTGTATTCTTTGCTAACTGCCACTTTGTATTTACCATTGAAAAAGGGGTTAGTTTGTATCTAGGCCTAAGGGCTGCTAATCGTTGCTTCATTGTAATTCAAAGGCCGTTTGTCACTATGGTGTATTTCATGTTAGGGAAGACTGGGAATACCGAAAGTAATGATGTTTTAAGAACGGACCCATTTGGAAATAACAAGAGAGAAATATGCCGAGGGGGACGGTTTACCTTCACCAAGGGTCTAAGAGGTTGTGGCAAGTTGCAGGCCTGAGAAAGAAATAGGAGGATAGACAGATAGAGATATTTATGGCTTTTTTTTAAATATAATTTTATTCAAATTTCACATATAAAACAAACATTATTACTGTTAATTTACATGAAATATTTTTGATCTTCCACACTGATCTAGATTTCCTTTCCAACATCTCTTAACATAGTTGTATCAATGCACCACTTTATGCTGATAATGTTACATGATAGTTCTTGCATTTCATTCTCTGCATTACAGTTCCATGGTTTACATCAGTAGCCCCCTCATTAGTTATCTTAACTATGAATCACTCATTTTCATTTAACAGTGCCCAGCAATTACCCGTTACAATCTGCCATTCCTTTTTGATCTCATCGTCTGTTTTCCCCTTTAGTTTCTGTGAAATTATATCAGCATTTCTATTTTTCATAAATGTTCCCCACCATTGTTCTATTGTAGGTATTTGTTGAGTTTTCCAAAGCTTTGCATATTCTATCCGGGCTGTTGTTATCATATAAAGAATTATTCGCCAATATTTCTTTACTTCAGTACCATCAAGTACCTTTGTCATATTTAACAAATACAATTCCGGTATCTTGGCAAACTGAACTTTCATTATAGCACAAATTTTATTATGTACATCAGTCCAATATTTCTTAGCTTTGGGACATGACCACCACATGTGATATATTGTACCGACCTCTTTCTGACACTTCCAACACAGACCGGTACCTGTATTGTAAATTTTTTTTTTTAATTTGTCTGGTGTCATGTACCATCTATGAAACAGTTTGTAATAGTTCTCTTTCAAATTCTGAGCAACTGTAAATTTTTGTGTCTTTTTCCAACTTTCTTCCCAGAATTCTAACTGAATTGAATGTCCAATATTTTGAGCCCATAAGATCATTGCTGACTTGATTGTTTCTTCTTGCCTTTCCTGTTGTATTATTTCTTGATATATATGTGATAATAAATGAGGGGGGTTTTCGAACAACCCTTTGATAATCCCTGTTTTCTCTTTTGATTCTGTTCCATATGTCTTTAAGTCCATTTGAAACCTTTCCGTTAACTGTCTGTATGGGAACCAACTTAACGTTATTCCTTCTAGTTCCAATTTTTCTCTTGTTTTGATCTTGAAATTATTTAAGACTGATTTCTCTAATATGTCTTCATATCGCAACCATTTGTCTGTTTCAATCCATCTACCGAAGAAGGCTTCCTGAGGGGACACCCATGTGGGAAGCCGCCTTATGTTTTTAATCTTATATTCATTCCATATCTTCAAAAGTGATTTCCTAATGTAATGATGCATGAAATCTTTATCAATTATTGCTTTGTCATAAAACATATGGGCATGCCATCCCATCCTCAAGTCCGCACCTTCCAGTGCCAGCATTCTCTTATCTTGTAAATCAACCCAGTCTTTTATCCATGTGAAGACCGCGGCTTTGTAATATAACTGAAAATCTGGAAGTCCCATTCCACCTCTGCTCTTTTGGTCTGTCATAATACTCCACTTTATTCTGGGTTTTTTCCCTTACCATCTAAATTTAGTTAGTTCTCTCTTCCATTGTGTAAAAGGCTTGTTGTTTGTTATAATAGGAAGATTTTGAAACAAGAAGTTCATTTTTGGGAGTACATTCATTTTTATTGCTGCTATCCTCCCCATTATCGATACTCACATAGAGGTCCAACTTTCCAAATCTTTTGTTATTTCTTTCCATTTTTTTTTCATAATTATTTTGGTATAGCTCATTATTCCTTTTAGCTATCCAGACACCCAGATACTTTGCCTTTCGAGCTCTGTTAAATCCTGTTAATTCTGCTAATTCCTTCTCTTCTCTCTCAGTCATGTTTTTAGTTAACAATACTGTTTTATCCTTGTTCACTCGAAATCCAGAGAATTCGCCGTATTCTTGAACTATTCTATTCAAATCTTTAATACTTCTCCTTGGATCGTCCAAAAACAAAACCAAATCATCAGCAAATGCTTTTAGCTTATATTGATGGTTCCTAATTTGAACTCCTTTTATAGTTTTATCTTCTCTTATTGCATTGTTAAGTATTTCCATTGTCAAAATAAACAAAAGAGGGGACAAAGGACAACCTTGTCGTGTCCCTCTATGCAATTCGATCGGTTTTGTTTTTTCTCCGTTTATGACCAATCGAGCTTGTTGTTGATTATAAATTGCTTCAATCCATGATACAAATTTGTTTCCAGCCCGCATCTGTTTAATCATCGACTTCATAAATGGCCGGCTGATCATGTCGAAAGCCTTCTCCGCATCAACAAATATCATAGCCATTTTCCATTCATTGTGCCTTTCATAATATTCAGTTATATCTAAGACCGTTCTTATGTTATTTCTCAAAGTTCTTTTTGGTAAAAAACCATTCTGGTCTTCATCGATGACCTCTGTCAGCACTTTTTTAAGCCTCGTTGCAAGGACTGAAGCAAAAATCTTATAATCTGTAGAGATATTTATGGCTTTGAGCAATGAATGCTTTGTGCTTAAACATGTATTGATAACCTGTATAAGTTGTGTGCTGTGTGTGACCTCCAGTTTCAGCAACTTCTGTGGAAGTGTGTTGTGTTGCTCATGCTATCCATAAATAATAAACTTCTGTCTACTTGGGAGTGAGTTCTGTGGGATGTGGGTTATCTGGTACATAACATGATCAGAAAGTATTTCTGGACAGATGTTCTTATTTGTGGGATCAGAACTGATCCATATTTATGTAGAAGCAAGCCCACTTGCTTCCATTGGAATTATTCCCAAGGTAGCAAGGTTGAGCGTACGAAGCTAAAGCAAAGCGTATCCAACAAAGTCACTAATGCAAATTAACCGTTATGATGCTACTGAACGGCTGTTATGGTTTGGCTTTGAGGCTAACAAGGACTCCAAAGCCATGTGTCTGATGACAGAGGTCCTACTCACTGCCGTATCCTTTATCTGAAGGGCTGCCCGTCCAAGTCCAATTCAAAAAAGAGAGGACCCTAAAAAGGGAAAGGATATTTTTGGGAAGTGGAAAGACAACCCTTTTGCTATTTTCTGTTTGTTATCTCAGTTGAGAGGGATAATATGTTTAGAAAGTTAATATTTTACTTTTTTTTTCTTTTGTCTCTTTCTGGGTTTTGGAAAGTTTATATTGATGTTGATTAGTCCTATGCTGCCACCTCAGCATGCAGGAAGCCCACTTCTGTTAAATGTTTAGATACTAACTGTTTAAATGTTTTGTATTCGCATTTGCTTAGTATTCGTATTTATGTACTTAATTTTTATAAAAATATTTATTAAAAAAAAAAGGGAGAGGAAGGGTCCTGAAGTTGCTCATCAGGTAACAACACCCACTTGGACAGCAGATAGTGGTTCACAGTCTCCCCCACTATGGTGACGTGTATTTTTACTGAAATTATACTAAATATTTGCATGGCGTAGTGGTTTGAACATTGAAATATGACCTTGGAGATCACAGTTGAACTCCTTGCTCAGCCATCGAACCCCCACCCCAAACAAATCTTGCCAAGAAAACCTTGTGATAGGTTCGCTTTAGGATCGCCATGGGTCAGAAATGAAGGCACAAAACAACAACACTTAAATTTGCATTTGTATATTTCCATTAACATATGGAACTATATGCCCTCTTTTTTGATCATGCATCTCTTCTTTTTGGGTAGGCCACATAAGGGTCATTTTGTCTATTAAACATGTGTACAGTTATCCCTCCACATTTGCTGGGGGTTAGGGGTACAGGACCCCCACAAAAGTGGAAAAACCACAAGTAACTCTAGGCTCCCACCAGCCATATTTGGCACACAGAAAAGTATGATCCACATATTCAGCCCACAATGGATACCTTCAAATTGTTCCTTCATAAGGCAGAAGTGGGCAGCTGTTGGGGCTTTGTGCCGCCTCCATGGCTCTCCTGCACCATTTTTAGACACTTGCAAGTCTCATTCAAAGTCTCTCAGTCTTGTGAGGCTTGCAATCCCTATTAAAAATGGCATAGGGCACCAGCAAATAAGTCAGCAGCAAACAATCCATGAATAATCAAATCCACAAAAGTGAATCCTGCAAATACGGAGGGCCGACTGTACTATGACTTTTGCAGTTCATTAGTTTAAGTTATCTTAGAAAGAGGCCTGTATCTCTGTAGTATGATTAGGGATGTAAATCTATATAAAATTTGTTCTTATATGCAAGAACACATAATTTCAAAAAATTTTTCCCTTAGTGTGAGAAAGTCCTCAAAAAAACCTGTTAATTGCAGTTTGAGATGTACTCTGTACAAAGAACACCCACACAAACTTGTGTGGAAACTTGCTTTTTGTGCAGAAAATTCCATTTTCTGAGGGAAAATGTGTGTCTCTGCACAACTAAGGTTCTGAACTGTGAAGATTCCAATTTTTCTGTCTATTATTCAAATGTTTTTGAATTTTTTTCCACCTCCAGGTAAGACACACACTTTGCATCAGAGCTTGGAAAGTGGCTTCATAAAAATAATGAATGTCTTTTACTTGTTATGGTGTATTAAAAGTATTGTCACTACTCATTGCAACGAGAGCCAGCGTGATGCAGCAGATTGAATGTTGCATTAGGACACCGAGAGACCAGGATTTGAATTCCTATTTGGCCATGGAAACCCACCGGTTAACCTTGGTCAAGTCACAGTCTCTCAGCCTCAGAGGAATGCAAGGGTAAGCCCCCTCTGAACAAAGAAAATAATTTGCTAGGTTTGCCTAAGTCAGAAAGGACTTAAAGGCACACAGCAGCAACACTCATTGCAAATTTTGAAAAAGTAATGCCAGAAAACATTGCACAAATATAGTTTCTTCCTATTGGTGTTTCCACTTTTGAAATGTTACACCTACGCTACTTGTCACACCTTACATCTAAGCTGTTTTGTATGCAGAAGGTCCCAGTTCTTTATCTTCACATCATGCCTCCCTTTTATTTTTGTAATGACAAAACTGCAGCCTCTTTAACCCACTCCATATACGGAAAATATATTCTGATTATTCAGCATTCAACCTGGATGTAAGCTAGGGATAGTGAATATTAATTTCCAAGTTGCAGTTTGAATTTTTCATGCGAGAAACACATATTCAGCCATGCTGCAACTTAAGTTTCTGCTGTGTTACTAATTTCTGTCCAGGATCTGATGGTCACCAAGCAAGCACTAGTCTCAGAGATCAGAGGCCTGTTTGCAGAACACTATTATAGCTCTATTATTCCACCTTTAACTGCCATGGTTCCATTCTATGGAATGCTAGGGTTTGTAATTTGTTGAGGCACTGGAGCTGTCTGGATGAGAATTCCAAACTGTTGTTGTGTGCCTTCAAGTCATTTCTGACTTGACTTACGGTGATCTTAAGGTGACCTTATCACAGGTTTTCTGGGTTGAGAGTGTGTGATATGCCCAAGGTAACTCAAACCCTGGTCTCCAGGGCTGTAGTTCAAACCACTACACCGCAACAAATCCCAAAGATCCAACAGGACAGAACTATGGCAGTTAATGTGGAATCACGGCACAATTATGTAGTGTGAATGAGCCCCAAATGCTTGAAGTGTGTTTTGACAATGAAGAATATAGATACTTTCACCTGTGCCCTAATGCAGATAAACTAGAGTAATCAATAAGTTCACACTGAAGTCTAGAAAAAGAAGATGCAAGCTTAGAAGAAATTTTGTTTTCAGATATTTATTGAAAATGTACCCATCACAGCATTTTTGTGCTTCCTCTCTTGCACAGGATAATGTAAACATCACACAGGAACTCAAGCCTTTTGGGTTGGCGAGCTTTTGATCCTTTGCAGCATGCACAGCAAATCTGTAAGGTGTTCACACGTTCTAAATACCTGCAAGTAATAATCAGTCTCCCTCGGTGTCTCTTACAGTAAAAATATACTTCCAAAAGGTCTTACTAGGAAGCACTGGTAGCGAGAAACAGAGTTCAGAACGTTTCAGGTTCATTCTTAGTCCAGCAATAATGACTGAAATCTGCAAAAAGCCATGGATGGAGTAAACGAAAAGTCTGCAGTGTAAATTGATCGTATAGTGACTCATGACATGAATGAGCACTGCCAACATCTAGTAACAGGCAGAAGTGTATGTTCCTATGGACAGAGAGGTAGTAGATGTACATCTAAGTTGCTCTGACCTCTTCTAGGGAGCAATACTTTGCAAAGTGCAGCAAAAAGAATCAACAGTCTGTTCACAAACCTAACTGTGCCAGCCAGGCCCATCCACAAACCCAATCAAGTGATGTATGAACTACTGCGCGACTGTAAAGTTAAAAGCCCAAAGTAGCCCAGGGAGATAGTTAGGGATGGAGAAGCCACAGGTTTTGTTCTTAGATACAGAGGACACAGACTGCATTCACCCCTCTTGAGTAGCAGCCAGGAGCTCACATGACTGAGCCCCTCCCCATACAAATATATTACAGGAACTCTCCACCTTTTGATGCCCCATTATCTGAAGACTTGTTCTTTTGATGCTTCCAAAATGAAGCAACTTCCATTAATTTGACAGGGGTGCCACTCTTTCATCAGTCCTTCTTGCCTACGGAGGCTCACTTGGAACTGTTCACACACACGTGTTTCTTGCAAAATGAGCTGAGAGGGAGGCTAAGAGACTTTGCTGGTTAAGAGACTTTGCAAGCAGTGTACATGTGGTCAGTCCCAAGTGAGCCTCCATGGCCATTTCTGCACTACACTGTTATAGTGCTATTATTCCCCCTTCATCATCCTATGGAATCCTGGGGTTTGCAGAAGCCTCTCCTGAAATTGCAAACTGCAGGATTTCATAGGATGTTGAAAGTAGAATAGCACTACAACTGTGTAGTGTGGAAATGGCCCCTAAGTCCTTCCTGCTTCCTATAGTACAGTACATGGGTTCCATTTCTCAACCAATTCCGTTTTCTGGCAGTGCTTTGGCTCAGGTAAGTGGGGAAAGCCTGTATCAAGACACAAAAATATAGATATTGCAGGGAAAGGATCTAGCCCTAGCTTTCTTGAGATCTGTTTTTTTTCTCCTACCCAAGGGATATGTTTGTACCAAGGAGGTCTCACATACAAGCGTGTGAGCACTCACTTGTGGTTATAAAGTGGTACAGTCCAGGTACAAATGAAGCACATCATCATCTGCTTTGCCTACCCCAAGAATCAGGTCAGATGATCCTGTGCTTTTTAAGGGGCTATGCTTGTCCATCTGTAGAAGTGGTTATCCTTCCAGTATCACACAGAACAACTTAACCTCACTGGGAATAGAGATGTCACTAGCACAAAATGAAATGAATAGATACCAAGATGCTGTGATGGAAGCAGAAGCAGAGGCCTTAATTGCATAGACGAACAAGCAAGACAACAGTACTATCTTGCAGCATTTAATCAGAAGAGTTGCAACCCAATCCTGAGCATGCTCAGTGGGAATTAAGTCTCCGTGGATCCAGCTGGACTCAGTATGGGTGAGTAGGATTGGCCATTTTAAACATACATTCTGGGATCTTCTGTATTGTCCTTATGTTTCTCAAATTTATATGAGGTTTGTTTAAAAAGTAACTGCAATGCTCACCTGCCTGGGTGCTCACAGGCATAGTATCACAGTAGGGCTCTCAGTATCTACTAGGGTTTGCTTCCAGGGCTCCCCCCGGACACGAACATTTGTGGATGCTCAAGTCCCATTATGTACAGTAGTGTAGTAAAATGATGTCGCTTATATAAAAAGACAAGACCAAGGTTTGCTTTTTGAATTTTTAAAAATATTTTCAAGCTATGGTTGGTTGAAATCATGGATAAAGAATACGGAGGGCCAACAGTATTAATGTTTTTAAGGGCTAATGTGTCTTTAACTAAAAGCTTCTTGTTTGCAGCCTCTGGCTGTTTTATTGCATTCTGTTCAGCCCAGCTAGGAGGTTAGTCATGAATTACACCTTAACTGGTGTTTATTTTGTTGACTTTCTTTCCTGCAGGGCGCTGGCAGTAGCAGCTTTAATTGTTTGTTTCCCTGTTGTTAAACTGTACTAATCTGCTACAAAAATATACACAAATCTGAGCATGGGAAAACTAGTAAGTAAAATCCTTCCCACCCAAAAAGAACAGGATCTGACAGAATAAGGGGCAACTGGACGACAATTAATTCCTAACTCCCTAGCGGCACTGAAGAAGACGGAATAACAATGGATAAATCCACAAGGAGAAAACTTTTAACTAGCAGTGCAAAATAGCTTTGTTGAAGCAAGGGCATTCCTGAATAATACAGTACTTATTGAACAATTGTGAATTTCCTATTAATTCCAGCTAACTGTGCAAAGGCCTCATCAGTGTTAAAGAGCTCTGGTGTGAAAGCAATACTTTTGAATCCCACCAGTCTTGTTGTGGAAACATAGCATCTTATTTGCTACATTTGCATTCATTCCTACTTCTCTTTTTTTTTTCTTCTCATGAACAGTGGAAAGACAATATATGCATATAAGCAGGAGTTTGCTTATTTTCTGGAGTACATCTCATCAACAAGGATAAAGTGAAATTTGCAGTCAGCATTTGCTTTTTGTCAGCATGATCCTACCAGAATTCCAGCTGGCTGACAGCTGAGAAAACTAGCACATTAATTTGCGTTAACCAGGGATCCACACATATCCCCAGGACTCCCACTATGACCTGGCTATTTCTCAGAACTGATTAGTGTTATGACAACGTTGTTGTTTTTCAAAATGGGCAGGATTTTGTTCTTAATTATTCCCATTAAGAATGGCATGAAACAAAGGCCATGTGTTATGGTCCTTTTCTCGGACCACAATCACCACACAAAACGCACAGGGCATCATTTCTTTGGAAGAACAAAATCTCCTCACTCTCCAAAGTGAAGGAACTGGTAAGCCATCAAGAAGAAAGCTTTCAGCCTCATCTGATACCCAGTGGGTCAATGTTTCTTGTGCAAGAGACTAACTACGTATTTTTGAGTATGGATACTCAAATGGATACTCAAAAAGTTCTACAAGAGGACTGTTCTAGCTGCTGCACTGTATGTTTAAACATGCACCTAAGCTTTGGGGGGATGAAGTGGGACAGAGAGTAAAATTACCACTCCTTTCTTAGCTTCGATAAAGAGGATAGAAGGTGCCAGCTCAGGGTGTCATCAAACCAAGAAGACTTCCTCCATCCTCTTCTGTAACTTTTAAGTGGAAGCATTCACATGATGAAAGAAGCCCCATCTGCGGATGTCATCTTCAATCAACTGCTGCTTCCTAGTGTGAGAACTAATATGGCATATTGTGAACACCTAGGACCAGGGAGACCCATGTTTGAGATCTCATACACCCCATGGGTGACTTCAACTAGTTACATGTTCTCAACCTAACCTACATTACAGGACGGTTGGACAGATAAAAGGAGGACACTAGATCTGTGAAGCCACTGGGTGTTCCGTGGAGGAAAGATGGAACATGACTCTAATACAAAGGAAAGAAGCGTTCCTATTCCTAGATAGTCTCTCTGCTTCCGTCCCTAGATTCAAGAACTGTGGGGACAGAAGGTTCCCTTCTCCAGCCTCACATCCCAGATCCTCATGCCTGTGTCTTCTACTGGACAAGCAACTCTCACAACAACACACCTGTTTGCAACAAACAAGGCCCACTGCAGAACGTCTACGCGTGTAACACGGCGAGGCTGGGAGGGAAGCCAGAGGTGTACCTGAAGTAACCTTCAATCATGCCTTTACTATGAAGATGCCATTTAAGCAGACGTCGGCTTTATTTCTTCCAAATGAAGAAACTGCTTTCCGTGGTTGGACAATTTTACATAAAAAGAAAAAAATATCCACAGCAATTGATACGGCAGCTCTAAAATGCC
The DNA here is from genome assembly GCA_030412105.1 of Cyclura pinguis. NCBI lineage: Eukaryota > Metazoa > Chordata > Lepidosauria > Squamata > Iguanidae > Cyclura > Cyclura pinguis. The sequence goes on from CM059609.1 coordinate 10,201,863, forward strand.
AGTAACAGTACATTTTGTTTTTGTCTGTCTTTCAGTTGGAACAGAGTTAGAAAAGTCATCATATGAAAAACACAAGTTAACAACACATTAAAAAAGACTATTTTCTCTCTCTCTTCCCCAACCCACCCTCTTTGCCCCAAACAAAATAAGAATCTTTTAAAAATCTATTATCTGATATATACAAGTAAACAGGCTTTTTCTTCAAGTTTCACTCCTCCATCATGGCCCAGGCTTCTTCTGCTTTCTGGTAATACTGGTTGGCCAGCCTGCCCTTCATGGCTTGCATAGCAGCTTCTGCAGCTTCTGTGTACAGGTCACCTAAGACAGAGGGACGGAAGAGAGCAAACACAAGACACTTTCTTCTCACGTAGATGCAACACAAGCCAGAGTGGCCTTTCTTCATCTGCTGCCTGTGACCGGGCTACAGCTCCCATCATCCCCAGCCAGAGACACCGGGCTTCCAGTCCAATACATGGTTGAGAAAGGGTTTGCTAAATGAATCTAAACCCAAAGAGCTCAAGGCAAGCCTGATTCATAACCCCCTTTTTCCCTTCTCGATGCTACAAAATGACTTGATTACTGCTAGGACTTTTCTACCCAAACTGCAAAATGAGAGGAAGATGCCATTTCCCACTTCTTTTTGTTTCTCTTCAAGAGAGAAATAATATGGCCCTGAAAGGGGGGGGGCAGTTTGTTGGACTACATGATCTGTCCCTGCCAAACAGGCTTTTTCCAATGCCTGCTGTCACAAGCAGAATGGGATACTGGATATTTACCATAGAATCTCAAAGTTGCAGCACAAGTTGCAGGTCCATTCTGGGTTGGTGAGGAGGAGGAGAAGGCATGCACCCAGGTTGGGTTACATCCATCACTGCCCAACCAGACGCAGGGAATCACATGCGCTAAAACACTGCTGACAAGTTGCCTCCTCTGGCTGCACCTTTCACATTCTCCTTCCCTGCCTTCATTCATAACTAGCTCTCAGAGTTCCCTTTCCACTCCTGTTTTCTTGTTCTTACCCTGTCTACTCTTCTCCTAATTTCTTCCCTGAAGTTTATTCTTTTTCTCTGCTAACAGGGTTTACACAGATACTTGGTTGTTGTGTAGCTTCTAACTTGAGAGCCAGTGTGGTGTAGTGGTTAGAGCACTGGAGTATGGCTCTGAATACCAAGGTCTGAATCCCCACTTGGCCATAGAAACCCTCTGGGTGACCTTGGGTGAGTCACACTCTCTCAGCCTCAAAGGAACGCAAAGGCAAGCCCTCTCTGAAAAGAACTGAAAAGAACTTCTCAATTCAAGAAGGATATTGGCACGCTGGAACGTGTCCAGAGGAGGGCGACCGAAATGGTGAAAGGTCTAGAAGCCATGCCCTATGAGGAGCGGCTTAGGGAGCTGGGGATGCAGAAGAGAAGGGGACATGATAGCCATATTTAAATATTTGAAGGGATGTCATGTGGAGGATGGAGCGGGCTTGTTTTCTGCTGCTCCAGAGACTAGGACAAGGAGCAATGGATTCAAGCTGCAGCAAAGGAGATTCCACTTGAACCTCAGGAAGAACTTCCTGACGGTCAGAGCTTTTTGGCAGTGTAATGTGCTACCTCAGAGTGTGGTGGAGTCTCCTTCTTTGGAGGTTTTTAAGCAGCGGCTGGATGGCCATTTGTTGGGAATGCTTTGATGGGTGTTGCTGTATTGCAGGGGGTTGGACTGGATGGCCTCTGGGGTCTCTTCCAACTCTATGATTCTATAAGACAACCCCATGATATGGTTGCCTTAGGATCACCATGAGTCAGAAACAATTTGAAGGGACACACAACAACAATTTATAACTCATGGTACCTCTAAGACCATTGTATCATTGGGTTTTCTTGGGAAGAACTAAGAATCAGAGAACATAAAACCAACCAAATCCTGGTTTTCTCTTTTTGTTCTCTCTGTCTGCTTGTCTACTTTGGAGGAGAAAAAGTATTTTGCAAATTCTTATACTGGCACACAGAACTCATGTTCTAAATACTCTCACAACTGGAAACTTTTAGGTGCCTTTCAGATGAATCACCTCTGGATATATCTGATGAACTGGGACGCAGGCCACGAAAGCTTATGCCAAATAAAGTTTCTGTCTTTAAGGTGCCACAAGACAATTTGCTGACTGTGCTGCTACAGATTAACAAGGCTCCCTCCAACCCCACAAACTTTTCCAGATGAATGACTACAAGCTAGCACCATACCTGATCTCTGTGGATCCTTGTCCAGATTAAACCCTCCAGTCATCAGCATCTCTGCCTCCCTTGCCAGGAGGAGATACCGGGGCTCATCCTGTGTTCCATCATATTCACCTCCTTCGTCATAATCAGTCATGTTCAATGCTGCGTCATACCAATGCAAGGCTTCCTTCCAGTCTCGGTCTCTGAGGAATTAAAGAACAAAAAGCAATCATGAAAAACTCGGGGAGTACTGTAATCATCCCTTATCCATGGGGGATACATACCAAGACCCCTCATGGACACCTGAAACCACAGACAATGCCGAACGCTGTACTACTGGATAGTATGAAGCCTCTCTGCGGTCTCTGCAAAGATAGAGGGCTATCTCTGGTGGTTCCAGGGTTGTTTCCACTGGCCGTGTTGTGGAAGACGTGGCTAAAATAGGGAGCATCAGGCAGGCAGGCAAAATATGGGCAGCAGGACTTGGAGCAGGCCATGTGGGTGCCGTCACCTGGATACCAGTATTTCCCAGTCAATATTTTTGGACCGGAGGTAACCAAAACCACAGAAAGCAAGACCACAAATCCCTGTGTTACTGGAGAAAGGCTTTTGTTCAGAGCTGCTTGCAAACTGTTGAATTTTGACAGTCAGCTCCCCCCACAAAACTTGTAAGGAGCCAAGACTTGAAATACTGGTTTAAACTAAATCTCCATCAGGTGGGTTATGGATAGTTAATTAAAACAGGCATCTTACTTAGAGTGCTCATCACTTTAAAAAAATGTGCACTTACAAGTACTTAACAGGTTCATTCACCTTCCATCCCTAACAACAGAGATTGAAAATCAAATGGGTTAATATCCTTCACCAGAACTACTCTTGTGCACTCTCTGGGAAATTCCAGGTTAACACTAAAGCAGTGTTTCCCAAACTCTGGTCTTCCAGGTATTTTGGACTTCAGCTCCCAGAATCTCTGATCATTGGCCAAGGCAGCTGGGTCTTCTGGGAGTTGAAGTTCAAAACATCTGGAAGACTAGAATTTGGAAATCACTGCACTAAAGTAAAGGTGGGTAACCTGTGATCCCTGGCCTAATTTCAAAAACCCCATTGCAAGGTATCTGTTCAGACCTCTGGCAAGAGAGCTCTGCCCTCTCCAAGCAGCCTCTTGGATGGGGAGGGAAGAAAGAGACAGAAGGATGGTCCTGCTCCCTTATGCTTTTAGTCCTGGCCCCATCCAATGTTGGCTACAGCACCGCCTACTGCTAGCATGCAGCCCTGGAGATATTACTGAAGGGAAAGTGGTCCCTGACAAAAAAAGGTTCTTCACTCTTTCATTAAAGGATGATTTCCTTTATATAACCCCACCCAACTGGCCAACCAAGGAACGGCCAGCATCTCTAACAACGTAATTTAATACCTGTCAGGAGCAAGGTTTAGGCCGGTATCATATGCTCTTGCAACAAGGATCATGGAAGGCCGGTCTCCAGCTGCTGCTGCTCTGCATAAATAATCAAATCCTTTGGTTCTGTTCTCCTTGCTGTCCTAGAAAAGTCAGGAGGAAGAAACTATTATTTTTATTAAGCAAAGTAGTCCTTTCCCACATCCTCTTGTCGGAAAAGGCTGAACTAGTACAGGGAGGTTATTGTTTGGCATCTTAATCTTCTGAAATGTTATGATCACCGTAGTGCAAGATATGATTGGCAGAAAAACATTTTTGTTGCCTGAGGGAGAGCAGCAGATAATGCCAGCCACTCACCCAAGTCACATTATCCTAGATCTAAAGCCAGTCAAGTTTTTTTTTTGGCCTCAGAGACAAAAAAATCCAATATGCCCATCTCTTGGCACTAAACTAACAAACTAAAAACTTGGTCACGCAGCTGCCACACTCTGCCAGAAGCAGGGCCATCTCTGATGGTAGGGCATTCATGGCTTAGGAGGTTGATGAGGGCATGTGGGTGTCCACAGGACACCCTATGACCAGAAGTTTACATATTTTGTCTGGCCACAGTATGGCCAGACAAAATATACTTTTATTTTTTTCATTTGTCATTGCTTTCAAGCTGGCCCTGCTCCAAAATCTTCAGGCATGTACACAGGGCTTGGGGGTCAGTAAACCATTTTTCCAACTATAACCACTCTTCAACCTCACTCATGTAAGTAATCCAATGACCACACTTTCTGTTCATACCACAAAAATATTCAGAGAAGAGGAAGAGTCTGTTCTATGCTAGGAACAGGTAGGAAGTAGCCAGGAAAAGATTCTGCATTTATGGGGTTACCTGAAGAGTGTATTAATAAATGCATTTGCCTTATTTGCCCTTCATATTTTTAGACATGCAGAAAATGTGTAAGGTGGAGAGGGCCCACAGCTCAATGACAGAGTAGCTGCCTTGCATTGACAAAAATCATGGTTCAATCCCGGCCATCTCCAGGTATGACCAGAAAAGAACTGTGTGTCAAACTCCGGAAAGCTATCAGACAACCGGCAACCAGGCTGGATTATAGAATCCAAGAACCATAGAGCTGGAAGGGGCCCCATAGCCATTGAGCCCTATCCCCCATTCAATGCGGGAAATCCAGCTAAAACATCACCAGCAGGTAGCTGTCCAACCTCTTTCTGAAAACGTTCAGAGGAGATGCCACCACCTCTGTGGGTTCAATTGCTGAATTGCTCTTCCCACCAAGAAATTTCTTCTGATCTTCAATTGAAATCAACCATCCTGTAACTTAAAACCATTAGACTGGATCCTACCTTCTAGGGCACTAGAGAACAAACCTGCTCCCTCCTCTCTGTACAGCCCTTTAGATATTTAAAAAGTGCAGTACTCCAGATAAGGCCTCCTAGCACAGAATACAGTGAAATCATTACAGAATATATTGGGATTATTACCTCCCTTGGTCCTGTGCTTCTGAGTGAGCATGAAAAAGTTGTGTAATATGTTTCTGCTTTCACACAAGAACATGAGTGAAGAAGCACAGAAAGAAGGTTGCAAGGATTTACAGCTAGTCTCCATCAGCTTTAGCACTGTGTTGCTTACTTTTAGTGTGAAAAGAAGGAGGCTGGACTCCACGGGCTTATAGATGGAGAAAATTTTATTCCTTGTTTTTCAAAAGGAATAAAATTTTCTCCATCTATTAGCACATGGAGTCCAGTCTCCAATTTTTCTGCTGAATTGTTGCAGGTGCTTCCCAATATTTGTTCTTGCTCTTACCTTTAGTGTGACCTCAGAAAGAATGTGGTGTGGCAGCTGAGAGTACATGAGTCCCAGCCCAACAATGGCTTCCAGCTCGCCACAGTCCGCCGCATGCTCCAGGTGGAAAATTGCTGATTCTTCATCCCACTCCTGGTCTTTTTCGCAGAAACGGCCAGCTTCATGGTATCGAACCATGGCCAAATGAACCTATAGGAGAGAGAGAAGAGAAGAAATTGGAGAAGAAAATGATTAAAATGAAGATAAATCTTACAGCCAAGTATGGACCCAGCTCCACAAGATTTTTTTTAAAAATTATTTTATTATTTATATCTGCTTTAGATGGACTCTGGTCCAGATCTCTACCTGTTTTAGCAATAACACAACACCAAGGTAGATCTCCAAGGTAGGTTATGGGCAAAATGCATGGCCCTTCAGTTATTTTCGATAACAATTCCCCATCAGCCCAACTGGAACCCAATCTGTCCACTTAAGGCCTATGAAAATTACAAACCTTTGTCTCTGGACAACCAAACGTTCCCCAACCCTGCACTAGGCTTTGCTCCCTAAAACACTTAGCAGCTCTTTCCCGTAGATGTGTTGTAGATATCTTGTAGAAGTAGACTGGTAATAAGATTTAAACATAGGTTCCTCTCCCCCCAAGTTTCTTCTCTTCCAGCTGTGACAAGAATGATGTAGAACTGGGCTCCAACCACGTCTTCTATCTCACTGTCAACAACTATATATTTTTTAGAGAACACACTTGCTTTACACATGCAGATTAGAAAATGGAACACCTTTTGGACACTTACACTAACTCAGTTTGATGGAGCCAGTGCAAGTATGTTTGTACACAGAAAGAGGAGTTACTCCACTCTGGCAAGTGCACCCACCTGGTTGCCACCCACAGCTTTCTCACTTGAGGACTGAGTTTAGGCTGAACAAGTTCAATTCCATTCAAATCAAGAGGGGCTTGGTGCTCAGCCCTGACTGACTTGGTGCTTCTGACATCACAAGTAACTTTTTGCATTAAAAAGAAAAGGTCTGATTTCACAATTTTGTTTTTTTAAAAACTCAGATATTGTACAATTATTTAAATGCCCCCATCATACAAATGTCACTTTAAACAACAACAGGCTGTCCACCAGAAGTGGGTGGTGGGAGGCAAAAAGGATGACAAAAACCAGTTGTTGCCTTGGAAGCGGGTGTGGGTGTCACTTGGAAGTGCAAAGGCAGAAGGCAGTATGATTGATTCACAGGGGCATCCCGCCTCATAAAAGCAACTCCTTGGTTTCTGACTGTACATCTGCATCCTGAATTGATAATCTTATGGCAAGGGAGAGGAGAACAAAGGTTGCTTTTGCTAAACTAAATAGAAAAGAACATACTCCACCAAGTGGTGGAAGCAGATAGTACAAAATGTGGGAGGTAAAGCTCAGCATGCAGCCCTTATCTTCATATTGAGTAGAGCTGTACCATACATCCTCTGTAACTAATATAATAAGTTAAAGTACAAAAGGCTGATAGGGATATGCAATACTTTGGATAATCCCCAAAAGTCAGACAAAAAACGAAACACCAAAGAACCAAAATGGATTTAGTAGGTGCCACTGATTTCAAGCATAAGAACAGTTCAGATCGTCAGCTTTCTCTTTGCAATGGTAAAGCTTAGTTCCTAGTTTTTTGCTGCTGCTGCTACAGTTGATATAGTAAGATCGGCTGCAGTTCTCTCCATCTCTTCTTGCTAGATGTAGCGCTACTGTTCTCCCATGGCCGCTTGGGCTCAAGATGACCACTGGCACAGTGCAGCACTCTTACTGAGTGTGTCTTGCAAGTACTATTATTATATCATTATTAATTTTAGTTGTTGTTGTTGCTTCTGTGTGTTTTCAAGTTGTTTCCAACTTATAGTGACCTTAAGGCAAAGGTATTAGGGGGTTTTCTGGGGCTGAGAGTGTGTGATGCGCCCAAGGTCACCCAGTGGGTTTCCATGGCTGAACAGGGAACTGAATCCTGCTCTCCAGGATCATAGCCCAACACTCAAACCACTACAGCATGCTGGCTCTCATAACTCTATTTATACCCTGCCTTTTCCTGAAAACTGGGACTCAAGGCAGCATCTCAAACAGACTTTTGTTCCTTCATGAACTCATTCCAACAGAAAACATGGTACAGCTCTACCCAATGGGGGCTGCACAGCGGACTCTCCTCCCCTGCTAGTATTGCTTCTATTGCTGTTGAGTATGTTTGTTTCTCTACCATTTTACACACTCTTGCCTCCTCTGCTTTTTCTAAGACCTAAGCCCTCCATCCCCTAAAAAGCGTTATTAGTTCCATGAGCAGAAATAACGGTTGTGCAGTATTTCTACAGTGGTCCTTAGCAAACCATGAACTCCACAAAAGTTGAAGACCAAGTACTGGCAAGAAGCACTGCTGACCAAGATGAAGAATGAATGGGTGAACAGAGAACAGGGTAACTTCTTTTCTGTGTAAGGAAAGCGATGAGCCCTTTATAGGAACCCTTATTCCTTTCTGGAGGGCAAGTCACCAAATCAGAAGATGGTTGGAGCCTGCCAGATGCAAGAGACTGTGGTGCTCAAACCTTCCCAAGGATGGATTTCCCAATTTTCTTCTCAAGCTCCAAGGCATTGAGCCTCTGCACTTCCACCGCAACACAGGAGGGTCTGTGAATGTGAACTCTGGCCGCGTTGTAGAGATTCCATTTCTCCACACTGACCTAAAATAGGGCGAATGCATCGGTGACTTGGGTTTGAAAAGTATTATTTTAAAGGAAAAAGAAAGAAAGAACAAGTGTGCCATCCTATCAACACCACACTGCCATCCAGAATTGAGAAAGCCTTCTCAAGCTTCTCTGCAGCAAATTTTTTTTTCAAAAACAAATGTATGCTAGTAACAAAGGAATCAAAACAAAACTTATAAACTTCCAGGCAGCCATCCTACATACCTATCTACCTGGACTCGGTGGAAATTAAATCTAAATTAGACACACACAGGATCACACTGTAACTTAGGCACAGGAACTGTGTGGCTCTGCAGATGTTGAACTGCAAGCCCCAACAACCCCTGCCAGTATAATCAAAGGTGCAGAATGCTGGAAGCTGCAGTTCTACACCATCTGGAGGGCCACACAGTTCCCATCCTGGCTGTAACTCACTCTCCACAACTAGACTTTCTGGTTGCTTTGGCGAACAGGCAGGTCACACCCACAAATGCCTAGTTACTACTTCCGTGGTCACAGCAAAAGGCTAGCGAGACATGTGACAAGGGTTACCTATCAGCAAGGTAAGATGCATATGGGGAAGAAAACATCCTCTAGAGCCTGGGCAAAAGACTGTGAAAAAATTTAGAAAAAGCTCCTTGCTCAGAGCTCCCAGAATCCCCTAGCCAGCTTGGCCAATGGTTTTCCAAGTGCTGAGTGAAACAGTGTGCTTGAAATCCTGAATTTTGGCTTATCTACATACAGGTGTGCAGCTCTCTTGATACCTAAACTCCTTCCTCCAGGAAGAAAAAAAAAAAGGGAACCAGGTTGTATTGTTACAAAAGTACCATTACTATTTTTAATAGCTTCAGTAATTTGGGACTCTAAGAATAATTAGCCAATCATGAATAGCTGATCATGGCCAAATATAAAGAAAGGAAGGACTTCTGCCCCTTTAACAGCTGTGCAGGATGCTGAATTTCACCATATACGGTCTACATAAGGTCCACCTGCTGATATTCTCTCTTCTGCACAATGATTAAAGGTGCAGGAGCCCTGTGGGTGATGGCTGGGAAGGGGAGCTTTCCTGCTCTGCTGTCTATGGAGTTAGAGTTACTTATTAAGAATTAGAATTCTTCAATTCTAAAGGAAGGTCTTTTGCCTAGAGCATCACTGGATGCTGGGAGGTTAGTACATCTTGCAATCCAAAAGTCTGTCCAGCCCTGCTTCAGAGTACCTTACTTGCTACAGAGTACATTACTTGCACGTTTGTTCAAAAAGTAAGAGCCATTAATAATCATGCAGTTGTTCCCTTACACAGACTGCCTTCACATGTTAATACAGAAAATCACAGCAGAAGTCAAGACAAGTTTCCAGGCTTTGACTGAGCTAAGTGCTTACGCATACGCATATGCAAGCATGTGAAAAAAGTCCTGAAGCAGCTACATGCTGAAGTTATGTGCACTAGGGCCTTAAAAACAATCCTGGGAAATGATTAAAACTTTCTCTGATTAAGCACTCCAGACACTCAGCAAAATCAGGCTGGATAAAAGTATGCTGTTCTCTTTGTGGGCCTTGCCTAGTCTCAAACTGCAACTTGGCAATACACAGTAGTAGTATTATCCCAAGGTGCCCCCTCCAGCAACTATGGATACATGGGGACTTCCAAGGAGGAACAAAATTGCCAGTGAACTTCAAGGACAAATTTTGTCATTTCAAGTTGTTCCTAATTTGAGAACTAAACAAAATGGATCTGCATTATCATGCATTTCAATTTGAATGCTAAGGTCGAAGCTTCTTACAAAGCATATTTATTTTCCTAGAGGTTTGCAACTAAGGAGAACTTCACAGATCAACAGACTCATTTTTCTTCCCATTCACAATGAGCTGGATTTTAAAAACTATTACTGAAAATCATAAATGAACATGAAATAATGAAACATTTGAAAGAAAAATAAATTACCCAGTAATGACATGGAAGTCCACACTGTTTGCTTTGTGTTAAGAAAAAAAAAAGGCAGCAATGGCAAGACATACTAGCACACTCCAAGGCCTGCGGTATTTTAGAGAGAAATATTTGGACCATGTAAACAACAGCAGAATAGAACAAAAGCAAAGTGTATCAGCAGGAAGAAAATAAAGCCAAGAACACCATGGAGGAATTCATGCAGAATCACCCGTTTGTTCCAGGGGCTGGTTTTAGTAGTTGAAGAGGGTTTATTTTCAACAGCAGATTTCTAATTGTGGAGTGGGACAATTAAAAAGTGAAGGAGAAAGAGATGTAAGTCATGAGAAACAATATTCAGCAACTCAAAGAGAAATAGCTTTCATCTACGTGTGAGTTGGATGAGTGATAGAAAAGGCTTAGGGAGCCAATCAACACAAGTCAGAGAGTTTCTGCCTTATTTACCCTTGCGGAACTGCCCAAACTGTCTTCATCATTTTCGTGTCTTCGGTTACAATTGGAATGCCCCTACGTTAATGTAAAAAAAACAAAAACAAAAGTAATTTTGTTGAGCATCGTTACAAGAAACTCACTTTTCTGTAAAACCTTCACTGACTGTATTCCCCATGAAGTCCATAACTAACTAGCTAGCTAACTATTATTCAAAAATGTAAATGAATTTTGAAACAACGGAGGGAGCACTGGGGTTTCTGATATCTACTACTCATTCTGCTCACAGTTCAAGGATGCTAAACAAATTGTAAAGAAAGGAAACAGGCATGTCCAAACAGGAATAAAAGGTATTACTTTGTGATCCATGTCTTCGTGCTCACTCCTCTTTTCACTGGGGTATCCACTATCACCTCCATTTTCAGAGTCCTACGAAGAAAAAAAAATGATGTAGGGTCAGTTCTTTCTTTGATCTTCCGATGTGAAAAGCAAGAACAGATATCTTTGTTTGATAGAGTGAGCTGTGACCTTCCAGGGCTGCTGTGTCACAGCTTTGTACCTTGTTTACCAAATCTTCATGTTTTTAGAGTCCTTGGCTTGAATCACAAAACATGCCTTAAACTGGGGCAGGAAACCAGTAGTCCTTCCAGATATTGTTGGATTTCTACTCCCATCAGCCACTGCCAGCATGGCAAATGGTTAGGGATTATGTGGTTTGTAGTCCAATAACAGCTGGAGGGCCACAGGTTGCCCATATTTGCATTAAACAAAAAGATCCAACAATGGGAATCATCAAACCAGCTCACAATGCTAGTTACACAAATAGCGGGAAATGAAGAAAGGTATGTAAATGTTAGAAAATTTTAATTTGGGCAGGGAGAAAGAGTAGAAGATTAAGGCCCCTGCTTGCTGCTATAGTGCTGTAAACTTAAATGAATCCTCTTTGGAGAGTAAGATATTTGGACCAGATAAAATATCCTATTCAAGTATGAGAGTTCAGTGGCATTTCACATTGCAAGGACTAAGAGCAGAGATTTTTACACTGTTGGCCACACCTTTCAGTGACTTGGAAGAGAACATTAGGCTAAAACTAGACATTAATGCTTTTGTTCTTGTGTGTCTAGCACCAAACTTCTGCAATAATGGAAACAGAGGTGTGGCTGGAAAGAAACATTCAGAAAGAAGGGCAGGGAACAAAATCAGGGCCATGGTACGACCTCTGCACTCCTCATCTGTCTGTGCACTCTCATGCCACACTTTCCACATAATTGGGGAAGTCCTATGTTTAAAAGGCACACACACAACTTGCACAATCAGTTTTAATTTGCCCCTTGAAGAAACACTTACTTACACTTACCCTTTGATTATCAAGGCCTTCATGATCATTATGAACCAAGTTGTCAACTTCATTGAATACAGGCCAGTCTAGAGGGGGAAAATGGAAAGACTGTATTTGTTAGAAACAGGTCTTTTTTGCCAAGAGAAAGAGCAGCATCAGGGTCCAGCATGCAGGCATTTCTACAAAGCAATATTAAGCCTGCCATAATTCTGCCCAGAATACAATTGTGCTCCTGACATCCTTTTCTCCCTCAGTTCTTATTCCCACTAACTCCTAACCACTTTAACTGGTTAGGAATAACACTGGGATTTTGGTTCACAAAGCACTTGGACTAAACTAATTGTATCTTAAAAGAACTGAGGCACAACCCAGTCGGTACTTGTGCACACAAGTGTGGTTTTGCTTTAGGCTTAGATCAAAGAACCCCACCAACAGCCAAAACTTTAGCTTTGCGCCTGGAATAAAGGCAAGAAAGCTCAGGAATAGTAACATAGCAATAGCAGTTACATTTCTATGCCACTTATCAGTGCAAAGCACTCCTAAGTGGTTTACATATATTTTAGCTAACTGTCCCCAACAAGCTGGATATTCATTTTACCGACCTACAGAAGGATGGAAGGCTGCCTCAACCTGGAGCCCTGCAGGATCAAACTCACAATGCTGTGGCTGCAGTAGTGGCATCCAACCACTGCGCCACCAGGGCTCTAAGGTAGACTCTTCCCTGAGAGGAAGTTCTGTAACGGGTGAGCACCGATGTCCCCTTTCTGTCCCTGCATACTTCAGGTACTAGAGGGACATTCGTTTCTGTGGAATGTCTCTATTCCACAGAAAGGAATGTCTAGTACCTGAAGGACTTCCAACTGCTTTCAGGGGGCTTTTGAAATTAGGCCAAGAGCAAAAACTTACAGTCTTGCCCAGCAAAGGGAAAACTCTTGGAACACCTCCTTCTAATTAATGAGAAGATCTACATCCTAGGGTCACTTACGAAGATTCTCATTTTTTTGGCTATGAGGTGTTGCTGAAGACGGCGATGAAGGCAAGGAGTCAAATGCCATGTCACTCATGCTCTCATCTCCCGAATTTTCAGACAATCGGTAAAGCAGAGGAGGCCGACTGCCCGAGATGGTTCGAACCCGGCTGCTACCACATTTTTCTTCTGTGCCTCGCACAACAGTCTGAGCAGATTCCTTGACAAAAAGAAGCAAAGAAAGATACATCACTTTATGTATTTGTCACATTTATGTATTTGTCATATCTTTCCTCCAATGAGCTCCAGACAACGTGAATAGCTCTCTTCCTCCTCACCCAATCTTTACTATACCCCTGTAAGGTAGGCCACACAGACGGGCTGACCAGCCCAAGCAGAGACATGGGATATATTCTTCTATCTAAAATGTTCCAAACCATATCTATATACCCATATTTATATGTATCCATGGTTATCTGGGCAGTTGCACTGTAATAAATCTTGTCAGCTGGGCTCAATATAGGCTATGAGCATTTAGCTAGTCTTCTAAGGAGACAAACACTGACAGTCCCTAGTGTTCAGAGGAACAAACTGGCAAATAACTCGCTGCTAAGTTTCTTTCTGTTTCACAAAATCTCTTCTTTCCCAGTCAGCCACAAGTAGAAGCAATCAAACCAAAAATATGATAAGTTGCCTGTGCCCACAGGCTCACATCCACTCTTTACTGAAAGAGAATTGAACTGAATCAGATTTTTCTCAGTGTGAAATGGAACTGGTAAGGTGTTCAGAGAGTGAGTGAATAAAGCTCGAAGTACTACTGTTATAACTCTGCAAAAGAAAATTAAAGACAGCGCTCTTTAGATATGGGCCCCAGAAAACAGTGTTCTTTCATGTGCGTTTTTTTTTTTGTTAAACAGAAGGGAAACATATGCTATTTGATTTACATTATGACGAATATTCCAACAGAATTATTTCCATACAAAGCTTTGAATGTGTTTGAATATAACATTTAAACCAAGTGTGCTAACTAAGACACAGTGGACCCCCCACATACATGGGGGTTTTTGTTCCAGGAACCCCTGTGAGTAGTAGAAACTGCAAATTCTTGCACCCAATTATATTCAGTGGGGGCAACGAAGCACGCCCACATTCAGGTTGCCATCATTTTAGATATAGGACATGACGCTTTGCATAAACTGGAAGTGGCAGATGCAGATGTCAAGGGTAAGAGCCCAACTATCATGTTATTTCCAGCACTGGAAAATGTTCCAGAAAACTCACATCACTGGATCCAAGGTCAACCAATGAGTTTCATGATTCAGTGGACACGTACACCTGGATCTCTGAAAGCCCAGTCCCACACTCTAGCTAGTACAATATATTAGCTCACACTGAACATCCTGGTACTCAGGACTGTGCGTTTTTTTTACTGCATTTGGAGACACAAACTACCTTTCAATAACCCAGTCCAAGCACAGATAGTCTGATATATTTCTTAGAGTTAGTCTGTCTCCTGCAGCTTCCCCCCTTCATTTGTAAACAAGAAAACACATGGGAAACACGCAACAGCTACCATCAGAAACAGATCCTAATGGCTACACTAGATGTGACTTTATTCCTATGTAGCAGTTAATTTTCACATTTGTAATTTGCAAGTGTATCATTTTAAAAAAATTAAATAAGATCTGCCATGCAAACTTTACCCATTTGTTCCTGCTATAGCCTGAATCTATATCAGACTCCACCACACCAATTTGCAATGCGAGTAAAGTTTTCATTGTGGCAAATCTGGATCAGCACTATTTTAAAGGAAAGGGAGTAAAGACTTCCACTATGATTAGCATAAATGAGGAAGGAGATATTTCCAGTCTTCTTCTTGCAGCTACGCCAGAGGACGGAGGAAAGATCAAGGTTTGCTCTAGGTCATTTATGTACAGCTGAATCATATTTTATTCTTATTTTGGAACTGGACCCTGGCTATGTTTGGTATGGATGTATGTCTGAGTGGGAAACCTTTGGCCCTCCAGATGTTTTGGACAAACTCCCAGAAGCACCAACCAACATGGCTAATGGTCAGGAATTGTACCAAAGGCTCGATTGCTCTCACTGAGTTGTTCCACTGATTATCTCTTCTTAATTTTAAATGGCCAGGGAAAATGTCAATATACAAAAAATGTAAATAGCTGTAGTTAAAATATTATTAATAGGGATATAACTAAATTTAAAAAATCCTACTCTACTCCTACAATTTTTAAGTCAATTAATTAGCATTAGGTCTGAAGCAAAATGCATCCTTCCTGTTGCACTTTTTATAAATACTTGTATTAAAATCCTTCTTTTAAAAAAAACCCCACTGTTTGTTTAATCAAGTACATCCTTTTAGCTGATTGGTTTTTTTTAAAATGTAGTTGTCTTTTTTAAATCAGTTGAACATCATTTTGGGGGGAAGAATATAATACACAGTCATTCAAAAAGAGAAAAGAAAACTTCATCCCAAATCGCTTTCTAAATCTATTATATAACATAACTACATTATTTCATCATTACATAAATCATTATGTAACACACAGATGTTTGAAACAAGCCTATGGCCAGGATCGAATTATTTATTTTTGCAAGTTCTTGTTGCTTATGGCAAAATGGGTGATTTCCCCCTTCAGTTCTCTATGTACTCTAAAAATCTGCTTTGGAGGGGTAGGAAAGCCTCTGGAGCAGATTTTTGGTTCTACGGAGGACCAAAGTGGGAAGTAAGCCCCAATTCTGCTAGTGTTGGATACTGAAACGTACTACTGGATTTTGGCCACAACATTTAAACAAATACTGGAACAACTCAAACAGAAGATGCTAAAATTCATTTACTACAGTATACTGGCAACGAATTCCCACTCTCATAATGTTCCCTTGTTGTCCAAATGAAGCCACTGTAGTCATCACAGAAACGTGGGCTGCCCTGAATGATGCTATGTCAGCTTAATAAACCAAGTTACATTTTTTAAAAAAATGTTTGCTCTGTCTTTCACAACAGGAGCAAACCAATCAGGCAATCTTCAATTACTGTATGTACATGTCTATAAGCTGACCTCATGCATAAATCGAAGACAGGTTTGGGGGCTCAAATTATTCATTCTGATATGATCGGCGGATAAATCAAGGGTCATTCCACAAGGGGAAAACAGAAGCACATCACAAGAAGCCTGCTGCCACTGTCATTTTCCCACTCCGGGCATTCAAAAAGGCATTTCGCCACTCCACTCAGAGAAGGAGATAAATCTTCTTCTGCCCTCTTTAAGAAAAGTTAAGGTACAGTACTAATTCTTTTCAAATAAGGGACCATCAACTTCTTTAAGTAGAATGGCGAAACGTAAGAGCTTAATTTGTCCCAAGAGAACCTAAAGGAAGGACTTCTTTTAGGTTCTTCTGGTTCTTCACCTTTTGCCACTTTACTCAGAGAAAAAGATGGTTCTTTACTCAGAGAAGGGGATGGTTCCTTTTGTGATAAGAGTTAAGGTGTAGTACTTACATTGACCTCTGGAGAAGTCAATCCAGTTTTTTGGGGTTTTTTTTTTTTTACTAAAATTTCTAGATGTATACATGAGTATATACAGTAACTAGGACACTCTTACACCCAAAAACTGAAACTACAGTTAGCGGATTGAGAAATGGTAGAATATTAACCCAATTTCAAAACCATAGGCCATTTCCGCACTACACTGTTATAGTGCTATTATTCCACTTTCAACATCCTATGGAATCCTGGGGTTTGCAGTTTAGGAGGGGGCATTTAGGATTCTCAGCCAGAGAGGTCTTTAGCCTCAGGAAACTACAAATCCCAGAATTCCACAGGATGTTGAAAGTGGAATAATACCACTATAACAGTAGCCATTTCCGCACGAGGCTGTTACGGTGCTATGATTCCACTTTCAACATCCTACAGAATCCTGGGGTTTGCAGTTTCGGGAGGGGCCGGGTGGCCCCTCCCGAAACTGCAAACCCCAGGATTCTGTAGGATGTTGAAAGTGGAATCATAGCACCGTAACAGCCTCGTGCGGAAATGGCCAGTGAAGTGTGGAAATGGCCTCTGTTTCACATTCTGGTTTGGTCCAAAGCTGTTAATCATAGTTTCCCAACAAGAAACTATAGTTAACAGACGACAACTTTTTGTGTCCACCCATTCACAGAAAGGCTTTGCATGTTCAGGCTCCTTCATTTCTCATCCTAAAAACACAATACACTTGTCTGAAGGTAACCAAAGTATACCAAGTGCTTTCAGCACTTTATAAAGACACATAAGTGTTAAGCGTTACTATTACATTACATGTTTTCCTTTGATCTAGAGACGGAAAAGGACTTACAAGCAATTTGTTACTTTGAAATAAGGCATCTTTCTCTTTGGTGGAGAGATCAAATGGTGTCAGTCCCATGCTCTTGCAAATCTTGTTACAGGAGTGCGAATGAAAGAATAAAGCCATTCCCCGTACACCTGGGTGATAGCAAAAAAAAAGCCCATGAAAAATTCAATATGCAAAGTCCAAAATCTTTCCTGTGAATCTGTTCGGATACGACTATTCCTGTCACTGCTCCCAGGTCTTTTTTAAGATTTGAAAATACTGCAGTCAGATGCATAATATATGTTTATCCAGCGCTGTGAAACTTATAAAAAAACTTTCTGTGGTTCTGAAAGCAAACAGTCATCTATGAAAAGTATTATGCTGCCCTACGCACATGTGCTCCAAGGATCTTTGCATCCTGCTAATTTTTATGGAAGAGGGCTATATAAAATCTATACAAACATGAGTGGGAGGAAGGTAGTGAATGACGGTGTGGCTACATTACTCTAAAGGAGGCACCAACATATACTCAACATAATCCACCCCATCTAATATATAAAAGTCAAAGTTTTTATGTTTGTTTGTCTGTGTCAGACAGGCAGAGACCTCATATGATTGGCTGTGTCAAGCAAAGACCTCATATGATTGGCTGCCTAAAAAGATTCCATGGAATCCTGGGGTTTGCAGTTTAGGGAGGGGCCTTTAGAATTCTTAGCCAGCGAGCTCTGAATAGGCCAACTGCTACGGAGATGAGGCCTAGCAGCAAGGAGGAGGGCAGCGTATTCCCCCAGGAACCCAACCTCTTTATGTTAATAACTCTGAATACAGACTGGATTGGGGAACATGGGGAAAAGTTACAGCTACTGCACAAGACAGTTTGGGGAATTAGAGACACAGGATCTCCGATCTTTCTAACAAGTATTACCTATGAGAAAATAAAATCCTGGGCAATGCCAGGTATATACGCTAGTAATATAAAAATCTTCAAGGTTTTGATGCACACATGTGAAGAGGTGTAATATTCCTTCCAATTGTGTGTGAGTATGTGTGTTGTACCACTAAAAAATGAAGGTATCTATATTTGTCCACTGTTTCCACTGGAGCCTGTGTGCAAACATTAAGTTAGAGGGAGTGTCAGTCCACTTAACCAATATTTAAGTTCCTGGATGTTGTACCAGGAAATTATAATTGTCTGGACATATCTGTGCCAACACTTGGCATCCATGAACACTGGTTGGTGTCTGAGAGCCTCAGCAAGGCCCATCCTGTCAGGTGCTTGAGGGCCTATCTGCTGACTGGTTTTGGGAAGTCACCCATCATTTGGATTTATGTTCAATGTCCTGGAACACCAGATGTGGCACTACAGGAAAATGGATGGCTGCTTCTTCCATCAGCCATCGCTTCTAGCTAAGCCAATAGCCAGAGTGCTATGTGGTGGTCAGCCAAATAGCAAGTTGAGTCAGGAAACCAAAGCGTATTTTGCTAGGATGGGGTGTGGTGTATGTCCCTTCTTACCCAGAACAACCTTGCTAAGAACACAACTAGACATTTTGTTGGGGACATCCATTTTAAGATCCTCTCCTGTTTTTCTGAAGTTTGACAAAAGCTACAGAACACGAAAATATGTGAATCTTATCAGAACTGCAATTCTGGTGTCTGTATTGGGGGAGGATTTAGCTCTTCCCCTATGGCATTTCCTCAGCTAAAAAACAAAAACAAAACTTTATCCTTCCACAACTGTTATTTGTTCCATAGGAACTAGTACATTTTTCCTGACAAGTTAAACAGCAGCTGCTGGGAGAAAAGAGATTTTAAGGGGGGCAATGACAAAAGAATGCGCATGTCACCATCCCAGCACCATGGTTGCAATCAGATACGCACTTTACTGTAGCTACGACTACTAGACTTTTAAGAAAACAGTAGGGGATCTGATCATGGTCTGTCCAATGGTACTTTCAGTCTGAATCTAAACAGCTTCAAGCTTAAGTCATAGCGATGGCAACTGCTGCTTTTTTTGTGTGTGCTCTCTTATGAGAGATGACAAGTCCTGGCTCGGAAAAACACCTGGCAATTCTAACTATGCACATGCTGTTAGACTTTCCTGCCCCCTCTATATTGGACAGTGTTTTGAAATTAATAAACCTCCTGCTATGACACAAAGTCATAGTAGGAGGTTTATTAATTTCTGCATCATGCTGATTTCACAAAAGAATTCACAGACTGTAAATGCTGTCTTGTTTCCCTCACCCCTGCGTCAGATCAGGACTCAAAAAGAAAATAAATATTTTCTATTTTGAGTCCCTCTGCTGCTCCTCAGCCACAAAGAATGGCATACATAGATCTGTATGAATTAGTGGCAGAATTGTTACCTCCTGTCTAGCATACCAACATGTATGTAATATACTACAACACCCATCACCCCCAATTGGGAATGTATGGAAGTTGTTCTCCAGTATGTGTGGAGGCAACTAGTTAGGGAAGACTAAAGTAACTTATTAAAGAATTGCTTTAACAGATTACTCCAATTCATTCTCTTTCTAGCAGGGGACAGTAGGATGGAGGAGAGTGAAGAAGGACAATGCTTTTTATATACTCTTTTTTTAAAAAGTATGCCGTAACTCCTATGTGTATGTAGAAAGACAAATTATCAAAACACCCTTAGCAGTGGTTGCCTGGACTGTGGCCTTTGTCTGCAAGCCAGCCCTATTCCTCTAACTAGTCATCATGGTTACGATTTGAGAGGTCAGCTTTTACCAAGGTTGCCATCTCCGAAGTCTGTGCCGCTCTCTGTGTGAATCTGAGGGTCCGTGTAAAGGTCCCCAACTCCTTGGATGTCCACAATGATAAGCTGGTGTCCTGAGCGTTCAAACGTGAAATGGCTAAAAGCCTGCAGTGAATCATAAGCTTCATTAGGTTCAGTCGTAAGGTTCAGTCATGAGAGAACAGATGTGAGGTTTGCTTCGGATATGATAGGACCAACTACTGAAATGCAGAACTATGGGAACAATCTTTCTCTTAGGAGATGGCTGAGAATGAAGAGGCTGTCCAGACCTTATTGAACTATAACTCCTAGCACACCTTACAACTGACTATTTGGGCTGCAGCTGCAGTCCAACAACTTCTGGAGGGCCATATGATCCAGAAGAGCCAACCTGCTCCACACAGTGGTGTCATCCCCTCACATCCATGGGGGTAAGGGGGGCTGGACCTCCACAAAGGTGGAAAAACTGCAACTATCTATAGGCCATGATGGGGAGCCACACCAGTCATCCAGTGTTGCCTTTGAGGAGACAGGGTTCCTTCGCATGGCAGAAGCAGGCAGCTGGGGCGGCTTGCTGCTGACTCCACTGCACCCTATGCCATTTTTAATAGGGATTTACAAGCCTCCCCTTGTGTTTGTCATCTCTTGCAGTCTCAGTCTTGCGAGGTTTGCCAAGTAAGTGCAAATGTGAGGTGAGATTTGTAAGTCCCTATAAAAAATGGTTCAGAGCAGCAGCGGAGGCGGTAGCAAATAATCTGTGAATAATCAAATCCGTAAATGTTAAACCCATGGATGTGGAGGGTGACTTTAACAGAAAAAATGAGAATCAGTGGACAAAATTACGCAGCTCATCCATGCCCAGGCAGCAGTTTCCCCCATGAAAATGTTGGTCACATTATGCCTTTTTTCCAGTTACAGTTATAAATACATTGCTTATAGTTCCCACCATCTCTGACCACAGGCCAAGCTATCTGGGGATGATGGGAGCTGTAGTGCAACATCATCTGCAGGATACTAAGTTGGACAGGTCAAATGTATAGCATTGGCCACCCACAAAGCAATGTGACCCAAAAGACATTAAGAATATGTGAGCCTCTGCCTTAATTTAGTGTGCATTTTAAAACCTACGTTTAAAAATTAGATTTAAAGAAATCTTAAAAGTTTAAGAGACATTTGACTCAGGAAATGAAAAGATGGAATAATTCAGCATAACATATGACAAGGCAATGATACTCCATAGCTCTGCATAGGTAACATGAGAATGCATGTAGTGTAAGTTCAGAGAAAGAGTGACTACTACAGATTGTGTTCTGTGATCCAAGGGCACCATCCAGGTTGCAATACCAGCCTACCTGAGCGTTAAGTCATGTGATTCTGAGGGGGCCAATCCCTGGCCATTTCCACACTACACTGTTATAGTGCTATTATTCCACTTTCAACATCCTGTTGAATTCTGGGGGTTGCAGCTTACTGAGGCCAAAAAGCTCTCTGGCTGAGAATTCTAAACGCTATTCCCTAAACTGCAAGCCCCAGGATTCCACAGGACATTAAAAGTGGAATAACAGCACTATAACAGCATAGTGTGGAAATGGCCCCTTGTCTTCCAGCCCTTATTAAAGCTCATGCCTCAGAGTCCACTCTTCAGTCTAAGCAACCCATCTCTTTTTCTCTCCTTTTCTGTCATCTTCCAGCTTGATCCCTTCCTGGTTTGGACTAGTCATCTGCTCCTGGATCCGCAGTCTGAGAACCAGTTCAAGCCACTAGCCAACCTGGCTACCAAGCCAATGTCACCAGGAAAAGCTCACCTGTGGGGTGAGACGGATGTTGTCATCTCGCACGAATCCTGAGTTTGAGTTATATTTGATATATTTCCCTTCAATGTAATGTTCCAAATGAAACAGAGGTTTGCCTGGTCTGTTCTTCATTTCAATGATGCAGGTCTGGACTATGTCCACCTAGAAAAAGGAAAGAAGTGAGAAAGGTTTGGCAAATGGTTCATGTCTCATTTGAATCAAACAGGAAACAGGTGAGAAAAACTCTGGCCAAGAAAGAATAATATCTATGCTGTGTTTAAGGAAGGTTTTCTTAACCCATATGTATTAGCATACGACATTTTGAGTTCCCCAGAGTCAAGAAGGGATGGAGAGGAAAGAACGCTTAAGAAGATGGCTTGTTCTGGTTCATTCACACAGCAGAAAATCATGGTTCTGTCTGATTCAAGCCACACCAGGGTGGTAGTGGAGGGCCAACAGCATTACAGAGCTGCCTTTTTGCTAAA
Organism: Cyclura pinguis; assembly: GCA_030412105.1. Lineage (NCBI taxonomy): Eukaryota > Metazoa > Chordata > Lepidosauria > Squamata > Iguanidae > Cyclura > Cyclura pinguis. Next base: position 10,224,039 of record CM059609.1, read on the forward strand.
ATTATCAGAACATACCTTGTCTCCAGCAACAATTCATAACAAAATACATACCAAACTAAAAATACTGCTCAATGTTGATTCAAGAATTATGTAATATACTTATATGGCTACCCATCAAAATATATTCTCTGGGCAGTTTGCTTAAGTCAATGTATTTGTGTTTCAACAGAACAAGCTCCATAGCTGAGATCAATCCAGTTTAGAAACACACCAATCTCCTTAAATGGTTTGAGGAACACAATCTTAACAAGACTTCTACTCTTTTTTTCTTTTTTTTTTTGGAATTTAGTCCCCACTGAACTGTTAGTGGAATATTCACTGATTTATCTGTAGTAAATGAACTGGCACTATCTTTAATGGATCTACAGAGGAGATGCTTTGCAAACTCAAGGGATCTTCCCCCTTTCTTGATCACTGTTATTTTGCTTTTTCTCTTGGAAAAAATGTACCTGTTTGGGGGGCTTGTGACGGTTATATTCTTCTCCCCACAGCTTGGCCTCCATTTGGAGTCTTACATCCTCAAAGTAGACATCTCTGTTCACTGTTTCTATGTATCGCTTGGCCACATAGTTAAAGGCACCTTTCCAGTTTTGAGTGTGCAAAAAATTGGACAGCTTTTTCCTACAGGAGAAAAAGAAAAATGGTGCAAAAACTGGTCCCAATGACCTCCGAAAACAGGATGGCAGGGTAGCAGGGAGGTGCAAGGGAACTTCCACAACAAGAAAGTATTACATTCTAGCCATTTCCGCACTAGGCTGTTATAGCGCTACTGTTCCACTTTCAACATCCTATGGAATCCTGGGGTTTGCAGTCTCGGGAGGGGCCAGCTGGCCCCTCCCGAGACTGCAAACCCCAGGATTCCATAGGATGTTGAAAGTGGAACAGTAGCGCTATAACAGCCTAGTGCGGAAATGACCTCTGTGAGGTTTTCCACATCATCAAGGTCCTTAATCTGTGAGAACTACTTTATAACACTGGACCAATTCCCAGGATATACAGTACTTTGCTTTTTACTAGAATGCAAAGCCCACCAGATAGAGCCAGATGCAAAACAGTAACTCAGGCCAATGGATATTGTGTGCTTTTAAGTTGTTTCCAACTTATGGCGACCCTACGTTGAATCTATCATGGGGTTTTCCTGGGCTGAGAATGTGTGACGCACCCAAAGTCACCCAGTGGGTTTCCATGGCTGAGCAGGGAATCAAACCTTGGTCTCCTGGGGCAAAGTCCAATGTTTAAACCACTAAACCACACTGGCTCAGGCCAACGGATATAAGCTACAAATTAAGGAACAGATATGCCCAGTCCAAGCATTATCAGTACCACAGTCAAGCTCACAGGTCCCTGCATACAAAAATGCATCCCTTGTTTTCCCAAGCAGCTACGTTTACCTATGTCACAAAAATATTTTTCCCCCAAAATCTACTACATAACAAGAAATTCCATCAAACTCAGTACATCTTGTTTTTGAATGTCTTTGCATAAGATCAGGTTTCAGATGAATTTAGTACAGCAAAGAGAAGGAAATGTAGGAAGACCACCCACAGATGAATGTGGTCATTGGGCTGAAAATTTTCCTTGCTTTTGGGTGAAACTGGCCAATAGACCGTTTCAGTTATCTCCTTTCTTATGGGTAGCACCAATAACTGCCCTTGAGCAGTTCTCTTTCCTCTAATGGGACATGTGTGATATTGAAGTAACACTGTCTGAGGTCACTTCTTAAAGGCAAATAATCCAAATTTTCCCTTCCTGCAACAAACAAACAAAGGAAAATCACAGCAGTAGTAACACTTACGTTCTGAAGCATTCTCGCATAGCTCCACGACCAAAAGGCTGGAAAACAGTACAGAGATAGTCACTCAACTGCAGGCTATTTAGATGTAAAAAATCCCTGTATTTAATACAGAGAAACTGATACCCGCAAGTATAGTTTACAGATGTTTCTCAGGAAGCCCTAAATTTGATATCAGCAGAGTTAGAACTGAATGGAATACAGAGTGAGACTGTTTTGTGCAAGTCAGTTGGTGAAAAATTGCTCTAGCTTCAACATCTAAAATCTCTTTAGATTTGAAACTATGTTTGGTTAAGGAAAAATTGATGTCTTTGGTATACTGGAGAGTACTACGTCATTTTTTTTACAATGAAACAGATTGCTAAATGTTGGCAGTGTAATACAGCTAACAACTCCTTGTGCCATAGGATGTGAGCATGTCCAGTGGCTACTTCTTTCTGGCTGGCTATACTGCAATGTTTTAATTTTGTATTAGAAAAGAATACAGTTGGAACTTAACTAATGGTTGTAATTGTTGATTCCTGCATGCTCTTGATGAAGTTGAAAGAGTTACACTTCAAGGATATAAAGCGAAATATTCACTATCTGTCACTTAAAGGATTATACGGACACAAATCTGACATTAGAAATGGCAATACCCAAAAACCAGCTGCACAACATTTCAATCTTCCTAGCTATATGGTAAGGAATTTACAGGTTGCAGTCACAGAAAAAGGAAATTCACAGGAAGACTAGAAAGGGAAAGAGCTGTATTAAATTATATTCACAAATTCCAATCCATTAGCAGAGGTATGAACAAAGACAACAGCTTCATGGCACTCCATACGTATTAGTACAGGAGCCCTTGCTGCTACACATAGAACAACAAAAAAAATATTTTCAAAGTGTGAACCCCGGAAAACTGACTTTTGGTAAGTGGACGTATTCTTTCACACATCAACACTAACTGATCACTGTAAGCATCTGAAGGACCTGTATCACCTTGCCCAGACCCTTGAAAATTTAAGGCAAAGTCCAGGATTTGAATTTTTCTGTTTTTCTATTACATTCCATCCCACTCCCACAATTCTATAAATATGCTTTATATCTGAGGCTTTAATTGTTGCATCTCAGGAAATGGGTTTATGTCCATAAAAGCTTATGCAAAAATAAAAACTAATTAGTCTTAAAGGTGTTACCACATTTTTCCTTTTTTCCTCTACCACACTATCTCCTTTTAATGATCAGAAAATCTTACTGCTTTAACCACACATGAATATATATCCTATGGATGTCAATTCCAAGATTTTCTTTAGAGGTATGGTTAAAAGTATGTAAATATTTAGTTCACATTCATCACCTGTATAGTTCTTCTCCCCTTACTTCTTTGTATTTATTCTTGTTGTTGTTCTGCGCCTTCAAGTCATTTACAATTTCACTCTATCAAGGAGGTTTTTTTGGTAATTTTTTTTCAGAGGAGGTTTGCCACTGCCCTCCTCCAAGGCTGAGACAGTGTGACCCTCAGAGTTACCATTCGGGTTTCCATGGCCAAGCAGGGATTTGAACTCTGTTCTCCCAGAGCTCTAGCCCAACAGTCAAACCACAACGTCACGCTGGCTCTCTCATCTTTGTATTTGCATTTTAGAAATTCAATAAATATATATATATATTTTAAAAAAGAATGGCCTTGGATCAACTGCTAGTTCTAGGCCTAACCCAGGGTTGATGTGAAGATAAAATGGTTAGAATACTTCATAAGCCACCTTCAGCATGGAGGAAGGAATATGGAAATAATGAAGGAAAAATGTACTTTTAAAAAAAATAAGCATAAGCGACAGAGACACAGCTATCCTCACCTGTGCAGCCATTTTGATCAGAACCTCGTCCTCAATCCACTCCTCGGTAACAGCATTGTATCTATCCAACAAATAAAACATCAAAGTCTGATAATTAAAATGCACAAAAGAAGTTAACGCTTCCCTCCATTTCATATACCAGTGTCAGGTCTTGAATGAGGAAATCAGAGAAATCAATACCAGAAGTTGCTGTTTTATTTTCCCACAATGCCCCAGAACAATGCTACATCAGGGGCATTGTGGGAAATCAAGAAAATAAGATGATATAAACCAGAAACCTACCTAGTCCAGTATCCTTCTTCCTACAGATAATGGCAAAAACCTTCTGCAATTGTTCTCCAGCAAATTGATATTTGGGGCCATAAAAACCCTCCGATGAGGTTTTCTACTGTATTTTAAACACACACACACACACACACACACACACACCCTAGCAACTATGAGACAGGGAAAGGTCAAACCTGATCAGATGGTAATGACGAGGTCTCTTTTTCCTCCTCATCCTGCTATTTTCCTAATTGCATTTGCGTGGGCACACACATATATGCGTGTAGATAGAGCAAATCTCATAGCAACTGCAGCTTTCTGGGATAGGGAATGACGGAATTAATCCTTACGCCCTTAGCCTTCTTCTGGTGAAAACTATTCCTTAACGATAAACAAATAGGATTTGGGAAGGAGGAAGACATTTTCTCCAGAAAAAGGGTGGAAGAAAGGGTAAAATTCCCACCTCCCAATGGGCTGGACTACTGACGTCTCCACGCATCTGCACACTACCCTTTGGCAGAACCTTAAAACAAAACACAGAGAGTTCTTCTTGCTCATGTTTACTATGCCCCGCATGTACTATTGTTCCCTCTTTTACTCACCTGGGGGCCCTTTCGCACTCCACAATTATAGCACTTTGATACTACTTTAATTGCCATCGCTCCATCCTGTGGAATCCTGTGATCTGTAGTTTCAGGAAGGATTTAGAGTTTTCCGTGAAAGAGTTCTAGTGCTTCCCCAAACTACAAACCACAGGATGTTGCCACGGCAGCTAAAGCCGAATCAACCTGCCAGAAATTGTGTACTGTTAACACCCAGGAGCCCTTTCACACTACATAATTATCACACAGTGGCCCTTTCCGCACCCTCTCCTGTACCGTTGTGTTCTGGTGGCGATTCCGGCAGCGGCTGTGCTGGGAAGGGACCGCAAGAGGGGTGCTCCCCTCCGCGCTGGCTGGCTCCCTGCCGAAGGAAGCACAATGGACACACCTCTTCCTTCCGCAGCGCAGCCCGGCATTTTCCCAGGCTGCGCCAGGGCAAGAAGCACCTCCATCACGCTTCAGGGGCCTCCGCGGGCCAGGTAAGTGCAGGTCGGTAGAGCAATTGCGGGTTATTGACGGGGAAAACTTGTCAATGACTGAATCTGTGATTGTGCTGCCTGGTGACGGGAGAAGGGTGGGACCACGATGACGTCCTGCTCCTCTCCCGTCCCCATCACGGGACAACAGCATCCCCTGGAAAGGGCCTACGATTCCACTTTAACCACCATGGCTGCACTTAATGGAATCCGGAGGTCTCTAGTTCAGTGGGATGCTAGAGCTCTCTGGCACAGAATTCTAAATGCAGCCCCTTATATTCCGGATCCCAGGATTCCCAAGGACGGAATCATGACTGTGGAAACACAGCGCTCCGACTGTGTAGTGTGGAAGGGCCCCCTTAGTTGGGAAGACGCATTTTAACTGGTATAACAACATCCTGTGGAATTCTAGGACTCCCAGTGGAGTTTGAAAGGACACCAAATCTTTAAAGCCCACATACAATCAAACAGGTCCAGTACCAGCACCCTCCAATTTCAGGGTGCTAGACGTTGTCTGGAGTTAATAGGAGATGGCAGCTCATTCATTTTTGTGCATGTGAGAGCAAATAGGTTTTTCTGGCCCGTAAAGCGCAATACAATGTATAGTTGCACGACTATTTCTCACCGGTGAGGGCTTTATCATCAAAACAAAACAGGTGCAGGTAGCTACAAGCTGAGCTGAAACAGCAACGTTGCTAGACTGATAATCATCAGTGTAAGTGGAGCACTAGCACAGATAAGCAATACTGACTAATTCTGTTTTAAAACTGTTGCAAGACCATAGGCAACTATCTATTAGAGATGTGCACATACTGTGCCACTCCTGAAACAGATTTTACTTTCTCTTGCATGCGTATACTTGCTCCTTTGTTAAGCACGGCCAGAATATAAACCTTTAAAAAGAATAGCTCAGCAAAGTTTGCCAAGGAAAGTGTTAAACAGGTTCAAAAATGTTCCAGCAGAGAAAAAGATCTTGGTTTTAAAAATGAGGACCTAGGAACTCCTTACCTCTCAGGTCAATCACTGCCAAGATTGAGAGATCATAGTTTAAAAACTATTTTTTGTTGGTATAATGCATCATTAAAACTTAGTGATATGGGTAAGCAACTATCACCTAGACACTGGAGAAATTTTAATGAAATAAGTTCCTTATTCCACAGGTAGCAGCTATGTCCTTTGTTTAAAGAATTTTAGCAAAAAAAATCTTAACAGAAACGGGAAAAATAACCAACCAGAATATGGTGGTTAAACCATCTCTGGCATTTAGTGTCATTCTTTGTAAAAGATAACAAAGACGTTTCACATAAAAAAGTAATAGTCTTTTGTTTAACAGAAAGGCTAGCAACTGCACAGCAATGGAAACCTGCATATAACTTACCACTGCATCTTAGAAAAGAGAAATGTGGCCATTTGCCCTTATGGTGCAACTTGAAAAATCAGACACTTTAAAAACGAACACGATGAAAATCCCTTTATAAGAAAATTGATTGGTTTCCATTTATTTATTATGGTAACCATAACAAATACAGTTGGCTTTCCATATTTGTGTGTTTCACTTTCATGGATTTGATTATAGGTGAATTTGTTCAACCCTGCTGCCCCCGTGCTTCCTTTTTTGGAGGAACCTTCTTTCTTGGTGGCTCGGAGAAAGCTGTGCAGCCCTTTAAAAATCTGCTCTTGTCTTCCCCCTCCTCCTCTACCAATGGCTGTCTGCCCAGCGATGGATGGACTGCAGCCTGATTTCTCAGCACCACAAACTCTCTCCCAATGCCCCCTTGCATTCTTCACACCACGTCCTGGCCTCCTTCCCACAGACACACACACATTTTGATATTTGAGACTTTTTTCCACTTTTGCGGAGGTCCTGTGCCCCTAAGCCTAGCAAGTGTGGAGGGCTGACTGTACACGGAGAAGTTTGCAAATAATCAAATCCATTGAAAGTGACACCTGCAAATATAGAGGGCCGGCTGTAATCCCAAAATATTATCAAGGAGAAGACCAGCCAGTTGAATTTCACACTGAGTGCATATGTCACATCTACGTATACCATGTACAGATGAGTGACACATGTCTGCATATCAATACTGCATCCAACTCAGAGATCAGCAGTCTTCTCTGTACGGTTTCTCGTCTTTGCTACATTGGTCCTTTTAAAAAGGTTTACATCCAAGTCATGCTCAGCAGAGAATCATGTACTTCTGAGAGAAGGAAAAAGCTATTTAAAGAACAGCACAGCATGTTACCAAGAGGTCAAGCTATGAATAGCTTTGAATAAAAATATTTCTGAAGCACTTTTGCCCTAATTAGATTAAGTCTAAAGAATATCATGCTTTTGTTTGTTTGTTTGTTTAGGACCGGGGGGGGGGGGGCAAAAAAATACCCCAAGTGTCAAAAACCAGGATAAGTGAAAGAGATATTTACACACCCTTCCTTCACCTCCATAAGCCTGTCAGAGTCTTTCTCAAATTGTCCATCTTTAAAATGATTTAGACAGGCGGGCAAAGATAGAGGGCCTTCTCAGTAGTGACTTCCCAACTGTGGAACTCCTAAGAGATTTAGGTCATTTTCATAATTAACAATTCTAGCATTTTGATACTATTTCAACCGCCTTGGCTGCATCCTATGGAGTCCTGGCATTTGGAATTTGAGAAGCCACTACAGCTCCCTAGCAAAGAATTCCAAGTCTCTCATGAAATCAACGGATCCTACAGACAGAACTACGGGAGTTAAAGCAGGATAAAAGTGCTAGAATTGTGCAGAGCAAAGGAGATCTTACAGCTCAGGCTTCTCCCCATACATTCAGAACAGCCTTGAAGAATTTCCTCTTCAAGACTGTTTTTAACTGAAGTAGTAACAAATCTGGTACTTAGAAGAGGTCTACAATATATTCTATGTATCTGTTACGGCAGCTCTGTTTTTGTTTGCTTGCTTACATCGCAATGAAAGCTTATCACAACAACTAACATGGAGTAGAATAAGCAAGAAGAAAAAACCTATTCAAGCATAAATAGTCATAAACAAAATTGCTAATTAAAACAAGCCATGTGGTTATCACTGCTTTCATTTAATTTGTTTGTACATCAATCAGTAGGTTGCAGCAACCTGTTTAAGGTTTCCTCTTCATTTCTCCCCCAGGGCACCTCTACGACCAGTGCTTACTGAATGGGGGAAATCAATTTTTCTCTATCGGCTTATCTTGTATTTTGTCAATTACATTTTAATTGCATTTCAAACTGTTTTAATCCATGTACTTTTTAACAGAACTGTTGCAGAATTGCTTTTTTAAACATCTGTAAAATGAAATTTTAGCTAAACTCCTATTTAAATTTTTGTAAGACACTTCGGAGAAAGGCAGGGTTTAAATTGAATGAATGAGCGAATGACTGACTGATGTGATCCATCCATCTCAGCCTGGGTCTTCTTGAAACAAACTTATATGGATGCCAACCCATGCATAAAAAGCCCAAAATGATGGGCCTGGGCTATTTCTGCACTAAACTGTTATAGTGCTATTATTCCACTTTCAACATCCTATGGAATCTTGGGGTTTGCAGTTTAGGAAACCGCAAACCCCACGATTCCATAGGATGTTGAAAGTGGAATCATAGCACTGTAAGAGGCTAGTATGGAAATAGCTTTAGCGTCAAGTACTGGAATCAGAAATAACTACAGACCTGTAACGCGTGGCATTTTCTGTTTCAATCTCCTCCAGGTGAAATTCTGCCCAGGGATCTGGCATGTGTTTGGCCTTCTCAATGGCATGCTTCCAGGCTTCCTGTAGGAAGTGAAAACTGTTAAGTTGGGGTGTTTTCAGATGGACAACTCCTACTGCCACCAGTAGAGTTCCCGGAGTGAAAAATGGAGAGGGCTCCTGTACCTTTAACGGTTGTGCAGGAGAGGAAATTTCAGCAGGTGTTGCTCTTTGCACAACCAGACAGCAAGTAGCACCTGCTGAAATGCCCTCTTCTACACAACCAATAAAGGTACAAGAGGCCTTGCCAGTCTTCACTCCAATAGCCCTAGCTACCACTTTAAACTTACTGTATACCAATTCTCCCTTTCCTTCTCTAATGGATTTTGCTTATGATAAAGACAGAAGAAGTGATGGGAAATCTCAGGAGGACTATAAATGGAAGGCAGCAGATGTTTCCAGAAAGAGGGCTCCTCAAATAGGCAATTAGAAGCCAGCATACAATTCAGTCTGTCTCTCCTTAATGGATTTTCTGTGGCTACGAATTTTGGAGTGGCACTACAGAGGACCTCTTCCTCAGAGGGTAAAAACCACAACAGTCCATACAGAAGTTACGGGTTCTTAATCCAACTGTTTAAAAATAAAGAAAAGGCAACTGAGGAACCCGTGAACTAAAGCAGAGCTTGATGTGTGAAGTTGTAGGACCTACCGTTCTTTTAGTGTAAAAAACACCCCAACTACTTATTTCATGGCGACTGAAAAGATATAGGAATTTACTCTTGTGGGGTAAAACACAATAAAAGTTCTACTTTTTTTTTTTGTGGCAGCAAAATAAACAGTTAAAAATCATTCTGTCATCCCACCCTACTCTCCTCTTCTATCTCAATGCATCTCTCAAGCTATCTGTTATGGGAACTGGCAAGTGTTTTTTCCCATGTGCCAGGGAGTGCGGTACTGTATTTCTGCCCCGTGGCTACAACTATTTCTTCCTTTCCTAGAAAACTTGCCAGGTACTGGCGGCCTACAGCTTGGGCACCAGCTCTGGTTCATTTTCAGCTGCACTGTTCTACTAAACTTCAAAGCCCCTGCAGCTGCATTTTGTAAAACAAAACAAAAAAGTCCAGAATTAAACTAAATGCACTCGAGCATCCTATGTAAGTTGTTCCTGACTGCCCAGTTTTGCAACATCTTGGTCCAAAAAGCATTCAGCTAAAGGACAATGAATGTGAAGACAGGAACTCAACACAGACGATTTCTTTTACAATATTTTGACTTAGGCCATTAAGTCAGCAGATCCTTTCCAGGGAAGCTTCTAAACTGTTGACCTCAGATGAGTGCCTCCTTGTTTTGCCATGCACTCTTACCGCATTTTCAATCTTTTAAAGTGAGGTGGTCACGCTGAAACGTGCAAAAACAAAAACTCCCCCATCACATAAGAAGCAAATGCCTTTTCAAACACTGCCTTTAAACCCCAAGCTCACCGCCGCCAAGCAGCAAAAGCAGATGTTAGTATGTGAAAGATGCAGATCAATATTACAGCTCCAGATGAGCCACTGGCTCCATTATTTTATAGGAGCGATTCAGCTTTAGTCAGCCATGCTTCAAGCAGATTCACTGAAATCTATGGGACTTATGTTAATCATGACTAGCTTAAGTCTTATTGATTTCAACAAGCCTGACTACATTTGGATTCAAACCTGTTACTGTGCGAATGCCAGTCTTCAATATTCAAATGATTTCCTTCATCTGCTAAAATGCAACCCAGTCTTTACTTTATCCTCATCAAGAAAATATTAACTTTTTTAAAGATTTTCAAGCTGTTAGAAAGAAAATTAAAAAAGCGGAAGTGTTTCGTCACACTTCAGTCAATGCTAGTTCAAACAGGACATGCAGAACGCAGAAACTACACCCACGTAGAAAATCTAAGACCAGATTGTTTGCAAGTCACTCCCAGTAACAACTGCACATGTGACTTTTAATGTGTGAGTATGACTTCCTAGCACATATTTTGTAGCTGCAAATCAGTACGTATTTATCTGGAAAAAAATTGAACTCAGTAGAACTTCCTTGTGAGTAGACAAGTACAGGGTTGCATTTAAATTCTCAGATTCTCAGAAATGACACACTACTTTATTGATTTTGACAGGCTACAATTTCATAAAATGAAGATAATTTGGGGGGAAAAAACCCCCAAACGGAACAAACATCTACAAGAATCTCTTAAGAAATATTATATTATTTTTGACCTACCCGACTACGGTCAACCACAGAGCCATGCTTAGAATGCCGCTGACTGCCATTCTAAAGGACATACATGAGAAACAATCAAGCAGAGGACAAAGACACAGCAAAATAAACTATCATTTAAACTGAACCACAGACTAACATCACATAGCAACAACTTCCTAAAAATCACTTTTCTCCACAAAATGCACAATAACACACACATGTGTCCACATGGTTTTACCAAACAATTTCTAATTCAAGAGATTTGCTATGAACATTAAGCCTCTCTTAATGACACAGCTGTATGCAACTACTGGGAGGATGATTTGGTACGTAACTTGTTTGGGATCTACAAGGACCCCCTTTATTTCTTAGTCAAAAGAAATAGTTACTGCTTAGATAAAAACCCCAGTCTCATGGTTTGGCATGCTACTTTTGACTTGACCTTTGCATTTCTGTGATAATGATTGATAGTATTATAAATATTGTATTAAGAATGGAGAATGTCTATTTAATATTAAAATTACAATAATGATCAGCCATTGGACATTGAACTAAATTCAGCTTTGTGAACGGTGCAACCTGTTGATTTATGTCAGTGGCTCCCAACCTTTGGGCTTCCTGTTTTTTTGAACTTCAACTCCAAGAAGCCCCAGTCAGCTTGGCCAACAGGAAGGAATTCTGGGAGCAAAAGTCCACAACATCTGCAGTACCAAAAGCTGGGAACCATTGATTTATCTGATATGTGATTTATGCCATCAGGTATCCCTGCAACAAATTATATATAGGAAAAACACCTAGAGCCTCAAAGATACATATAGGGGAACACTTTAGCAGTATCAGGAACAGAAGATCGGGTGCCCATCAGCTGACCATTTTCTGCAACATGATGACTCCTTTAAGCATCTGTGCTTTAGGGTGCTTGAGAAACTTTTTTCACAGAATGAAAGGAGCACGCTTGAATAAGAAATGGATTGGCTATTGAGAATCAACATGTCCATTCCAAATGGTCTAAATGCAGAACTAGAGTATATCCATCTACTTCAAAATGTGAATTTTAACATATACCATAACTTTCCATCTCCTTGGAATTGTTGCTGTTACTGTAAGAATGGTAAGAATGTCCTTGGTACACACTGAAAAAAGTGGAATAATATAATGTTCTGCCTCCTGCTTCTCAAACTATCAATTGTCAGGCATAACACTTGGAAAAGACTCTTTTTGGGAATCCCTGCAGGAGGTTTTAGAGCTGCATTCTAAATTATATTTTGTATTTGTGTAAGTTTATCTGGCTTAATAGTGTTTTTAAAGTTGAGACATTTTACGTGCATTTGTACGTAAGATACAATGTGCACATAGTTGATATAGCAAACTGTAACCTATCTCCTGTGATCATTTTTGTTGTTTATGCATTGTCCCTTTTCCTTCTTTTAGCAGCCCCCGAAGAAGGCCATTAAATATTACCAGGCCAAAAGGCACTGGGCTAACTGGAAAAATAAAATAGTCTTTTTCAGCATCTTAAGACTTTGTCTCTTTTCTCCACCCCTTCTGTTGGGTGTTACCAGTCCTCATTGCTTTTTGCAGAACGGTTCAACCTAGATGTCAACTAACAGGCAAAGGAGATGGTACTAGTTAGTGGTCCTAGCAGGCCATTTTAGGAGGTACAGGGTTGAGTAGGTGACTCAACACACTTGCTTCTTTCTCAAAATGCCTATAAAAAGGGCATGGTGTAAACAAAAGAGAGCAAGAACACTATTTCCTGCAGCTGCCTGGTGCTCATCCATGTTTCTCATGTCAAGGTGTCTGCCATTCACAATCTTTTCTATGATCCGCAAATATGCAAGCTGAAGAAAGTGCAACTTGTGTCCGCACATGAATAAATGGACTAGAGCACTGCCTCAGAGCAGAGATAGACCCAGGTTAAACACACCAGAGCTGTAATGTTCATCGCACTAGTTAGTACAAGAAAAGCAACCGCTAAAAGCACCAGCTTTGGATGTCATGCCAGTGTAAGAGAGAGCAGGTTAGACAGAGACGGACACTTACCCTGAAATGGAAAGAATTTCGAGGAGAAGCACTAGACGAATACCGCTCGCTTTTGGCCAAGTTACTGTAATAGTTGCTGACTTTCTCATTCCTTGCCTTGTTCAAGATAGGCTCGTGATCATCTGTTATTGGGCAGATGTAATAGTTGTCTTCATCCTCGCTATCAGCGTCATGGTAGTTTCCAGGTGTTAACTTGGCATTGTCGAGGCATTCGATGTGAAAAATAAGATCGTCCTCCGCCATGCTGGTAGGAGAAGAGCCTTGTTCGCGTGATGATTGAAGTAGCCAGTATTACAAATGGAAGAACCTAGCAGACAGAAGTTGGGGAGGGGAAATCAGTAGTCAAATTACTTTTGGGATGGGTTGCAGAGGACATGGCATGTGGAAATGACTGTTTAGGCACTTTTGCAACTACTATCTGGCCTGCAAGCTGCATAATATTGACCAAGATGGGCTACTGCAGCAGGGATGGGAGCTATATATAGCCGACAGACTGCACTGTTGCATTTTGGGCTGAAAATACAACCCAGAAGTGTCTGGAGGTCAATTTGAGCTTCTGATATCTCCAGACATTTTTTGGTCTATTCCTTGGAATTTTTTTAGGGGGAGAGGGAAGGGAAGTAGTGAGAGGTGCACAGTAGGAAGACTTTGGCAATTTTGTGCACTTCTGTGGTGTTCTGAGCCATTTTCAGGTGATTTTTTTTTTACCTGGGGATTTAAGAGGCACAGATGAATTAGGGGCTGCATGGAGGGTCACATGCCACACTTTTCTTCCACTGATAGTTGAGCAGCAAACACCTTAAACTTGTGGCCGCTTCACTCTATACCATCATAGTGCTATCATTTTCCATTTAACTATCATGGTTCCATGAAATTTTGGGATTTGCAGTTAACGGAAGGTTATTTACAATTCTCAGCATGAAAGCCAAAATATCTGAGTAAACATACTCCACAATTGCAAAGCATGTTGCCAGGGCACTTAAAATGGAATCATAGTGCTCTAATTATGCAGTGTGAAAGGGCCCCTGGCTATATTCTCTTTAAGCAAGTGTACGTATGTGCCTTCAAGTCACCAGTCGGCTTACCGCAACCTCATGAATTCTACAGGGTTTTCCTAGGCAAAGAATCCTCAGAGGTATTTTTGCCAGTTCCTTCCGCTGGAATACAGTCAGTCCTCCACATTTGTTGGTTTCATTTTTGCGGATTTGATTATTCACGGATTATTTGCTGTCACCTCTGCTGCCTCCCTGTGCCATGTTTAATAGGCACTGCAAGCCCCATGAGACTGAGAAACTGCAAACAAGGCAAGTAAGCCCCTATTAAAAATGGTGTGGGACAACAGTGGAGGTGGCAGTAAGCCCTACCAGCCACCCACTTTTGCCTTGAGAAGGCATCCACAGTGGGTTGAATATGGTGATCATACTTTTGTGTGTGTGTTAAATGTGGTTTAGGATGGCCTAGAGTTTTTCCTGGTTTTTCACCTTCATGGGGGTCCTGTGCCCCTAACCCTAGCAAATGTGGAGGGATGGCTGTATAGCCTACCACAGTGGTTCCGAACCTTTGGTCCTCCAGGTGTTGGGGACATCAACTTCCAGAAGCCCCAGCCAGCTTGGCTAACAGTCAGGAATTCTGGGAGCTGAAGTCCAAAACACCTGGAGGGAACCACTGGCTCCCTCCCTTAATGGAATCTGCTTAGCAGAGGACTGTTGTGCTCCCACTGTAAATAGAGTGCCTTCTTTTATTGTTAATTTTTAATGTTGATTACAGCAATTCAAGAGAGAAAAGTTATCACCATTATGGAATTCTCTTCCTTTGGAGACTCAATTACGGGAGCCACAATTACAGGATTCTCTTTGTTTGGAGACTAAAGAAAGCCTAAGCATCTTTCAGAAGTTTAGCAAGGTTTTTGGCTTATCTTTGACTTTGGAGCTGACAAAAGAAATTAGACTTTTAATATGCATTAATTCTAAAATTTTAGTCCATGTTATTGTCTTTCACTATTTATGTTTTCAGATATGGCGTTAATTGACACAATCCACATATTAATCAATTTTACTCATTAAACAATAAGGGGCTGGGTTTACTGGCAGGACAAAACGTAAAACACACAGGCAGAAAGTTAAGACCATTTGGAGATGTCGATTTCAAAAAATGATATTTTTAGTGTGATAACTGCAACAAGGAATGAAAAATTAAATAAAGATAGGGAAATGAGCAGCTCCATGCCATTATTAAATAATAAGTTAGCACACAACTTGCCTTGCAATGGTATGCAGCCTTTTATCAATTTAGTCATTTCCCTAATATTGGCTGGTGAAAAGGCAGCTGAATAAGTCACCTAACTTTTCAGTTTGATGAAAACTTTCAATGTTATTTCAAACTTAACAGTGTAACAGTGTTTTACCAGAGCAACTAGGATGTCAAAAACAACAAACAACTATGGTCTCTCTTTTTGTTGCTGAAGTAGAGTAAGGAGAATCCCACAAGCGGCCCAGGTAACATATCACATACACAAGCATTCTTTCTTCTTCAACTATTGTACCTACATCACACCCCTTTCCTTTGTTCTTTGCTTTAAGTCAAATTTCAGAGCAGGGCTAAATAACCTGTAGACCTTGATATGGTCAATATCTGCTAACTATCCCAATTTGGCAGGTCTGTGTGTACGTGCCTTCAAGTGGCCTGTGGACTTACAGCAACATAGAATTTTCTTAGGCAAGGAAAGCATACAGCACCTGGTATTCACCGGTGGTCTCTCATCCAGGTACTAACCAGGGCTGACCCTGCTTAGCCTTCCAAGATCAGATGGGATCTGGTGCCTACAGTCCTCTGCTGCTCCATTTTCTCAGTTGCTTGTAAAACATCCCAGTTTCTCTCCCAGCTTCCCCCTTTTCCCTCAGACTATTTCAATTGCAGCAAACCGAGTTCAAAGTGTAAAAGTAGTCTGCACTTGATCAACCCCGTAGTGGGGAGAGGAGGGTGGCCATTCCCAGTAAGCTCAGGGAAAAGTAAACCATCCTGCAGCCTCTTCCAGCTTGCCTTTTCAATCCTTGTTACTAACGCCATTCCTGCATTACACCGTTATAGTGCTATTGTTCCACTTTCAACTTCCTGTGGAATTCTGGGGTTTGTAGTCTGCTGAGGCCAAAGAGCTCTCTCGACAATTCCAAATGTCCCTCCCTAAACTGCAAACCCCAGGATTCCATAGGAGGTTGAAAGTGGAATAATAGCACTATAAGTGAGGAAATGGCCTGTGCTTTGCTGACTTGAGAACACTCTGATGTTGCTTGGTCACATGTATCCTGTTTTCATCTATGAAATGCTGGTGGGTATGATGGTCGTGGATTGCTACTCCCATTAGCCAGTATAGCCAATTACAAGGATGATAGGAATAACAGTTCAAAACATCTGGACTGAGGTTCTGTACTTCATTGGTGTAGTTACACCAACAGCCGGGGCAAAGTTAGCAGCCAGGAGAGAAAGGTAAAGATGGCAGCAGCAGTTAGGGGAGGAGAAAGATGACAATTCCCATCAGCCTATTTCTTGAACGCCTGGTTTTCCGGGGAGAGCTGAGAGCCGGCAGGCTTCACCTCTCATCCCTGCCGTTTCTGTGCACAAGCAGAAAGAAAGTAACACTGCTTGCACGATCGACTCTTATTCAAGCAGCCTGCCGCGACAGGATTCTTGACCTAGGCCCTTTTCGCACGCCATTTCTAAAGCGAACGGGCCCCTTGAGCGTCGCGTTAATGGGAGGAGCGGTCCGTACGACGCATTCCCATTTACGCGACGCTCAAGAGCCGGACGCAGAGCGGACACGCACCTTTCTATTTTCGGCTCTAAGCCGAAAATGGTGCGCACTCGAGCCATGCTCCCGGGGCCCGCACGCACTTACCTGCTGAGCGGTGCGTCGGGAGCTGGGCCGGCTGCGCTTCCTGCCTCAGCGCTAGCCTGCAATTCCCAGGTTGCGCCGCGGTAGGAAGGGGCGGGGCGTTCGCGCGACATTCGCGCGACCAGGACGCCGATGCAGAACTCAAGCAGCAGGGAAGCGGCAGCGTTTCTGCTGAGCCTTTTCGCGCGACCGCCACCCCCCACCTCCGTGAAAAGGTAAGGTGTGGAAAGGCCCCTAGATGGGCTGCAAGTTGCGCAGCCATTTTAGAATGTAACCTCTTTGGGGCAGAAACCTGTCCTCTCATACAGGCTTTCGCCACTTATCTGACAGGTTAAGGACCGGAGCACCGTCAGAAAATGGAATTGATTAAAAAGCAGAACCCATCTATTGTAGCAAGCATGAAGGACTTAGGGAGGCTCACTTGGGACTGACTGCGTGCATGCTGCTTGCAGAGTCTCCCAGCTGGCTTAGTGTCTTTGCCCCCCCCCAGCTTGCTTTGCAAGCAGCATGCGCACACAAGTGGTCCCAAGCGAGCCTTCGTAAGCAAGAAGAACTAATGAAAGAGCAGAACCCCACTGAATTAACGGAACTTGTCCTTAATTTGGAAGTGTCGAAAGAGCAAGTCATCAAACAATGGGGTGTCAAAAGGCAGGGGCTTCCTGTACTTTTTAAGAGGCCACACATATTCAAATGTATATTGTATGATGCCCTGAAATCCTATTATAAAGGGCAGGATAGAAATGTTTAAACAAACAAACAATCACTGATGGCATAAGTAAGCAAGGAGGATCATTTTTTACCCTCTAAATTGCAAGCTTTCTCTTAGCTGATCACACACGCACAATTATTTCAACAGCCACTGGTAAACAGGCAGCTATTATCCTATCTGTCATTATGGGGCCTAAATATCCTAAAGGCATCAGATGATTTTGGAAGCTCAGCAGGGTCAGCCCTGGTTAGTACTCACATGGGAGACCACCAACAAATACCAGGCACTGCGGGTTATATTTGAGAGGAAGGAACTGGCAAAACCACCTGTGAATATTCCTTGCCAGAGAAAACTCTGTGAAATTCAACGGAAGAAGCATTCAGCATTTAGCAATTAACTATGATAATCACATACTTCCTGCCACATGAGTGACCTTACACGGCTGCCCCCTCGGAAGTGTGTTTATTGTTAGATTTAGTTACGCATTTCCAACAGCTATTTAAATTGGCGAGTTCTGTATGCCGCAGCTGCATAAGAGTTTAGTTCTTTTTAGAAAAAGGAATTATTTTATTATTGCTGCTACTCAGAGGCCCAAAGCAAATAATCCTCAACCATTACATTCTCTTATAAAAAGCCCATCTTTCTATGTTTTTTTCATTTGTTGTCATGAAGTAGGACTGTAGTATTTCTACATATCAACAGCTTGTCATTTCAAGTCATTTCTGACTTATGGTGAGCCTAAGTCATTTCTGACTTATGGTGACCCTAAGGCGGACCTATGACGGAGTTTTCTGGGCTGAGAGTGTGCGACCTGCCCAAGGTCACCCCAGTGTTTTTCCATGGCTGTGTGGGGAACTGAACTCTGGTCTCCAGAGTTGTAGTGCAATGTTCAAACCACTACGCCAAGCTGGCTCTCTATCAGTAATGACAATATTTTTCTTTCTTTCTTTGCACTTCAATTACACTGTCAAGGCAGGCCCAAGAGGCTCTGTGAAGCGAAGAACATGATTGCACCACTTCACGTTCCTCATCCAAAGCCGACCGAACTGACAAATGAATTTTCCTTTGACGCTTTTGATGGATCAGCATCTTCTACGGTACCTGACAGAAGCAGGCTAGCTTTGGTGAAAAACAGGTTGTTTCGCTCGCAGCTCTCTCAGGCAGCATCCTATGGCAGGCTGCCAGCATCTATCTAATGTTAGGGCCAGCCTAACATGCTGCACATCTATCGTTATTTTACTACTGGCGTATTTACCCGCTGTTGCCCAGGGTTTTTATTTTCCACTTAAGAACTCACCAAACCATCTTCTCCATTTCCTGTAACTTTGCTCCATACTTCCCAATGCAATCTGTATTCAGAGTTATTTACATACAGAGTTTGGGTTCCCGAGGGAGTACGCTGTCCTCCTCCTTGCTGCTAGGCCTTGTGTCCATAGCCACCGGCCTATTCCAGAATCTGTAACTTTGCCCCGTAGTCCCCGATCCAATCTGTGTTCTCTGGCGACGTTGATGTACTGGCTTTTGATTTTTTTGCTTTCTGTTGAATTTGTGCAAAGGCTTTACGTTTTCCTGGAAGCATTTTTTGTTTTGAATTTCAGCTTTAAGATTGTTCACGTGTGGAACCCACACAATCTACTGTGTGAGGTGAGAAGACCTTGTAACTGTGCTGTGTATGACACTTCAATTTTTCTCACACGTGTCTCCGAAAAGTTTTCTGGCATCCTTATTGATGGTAGGCCTCGTCTCCATAGCAACCGACCTGAGGCCCAAGAGCTCTCTGGCTGAGAACTCTAAAGGCCCCTCCCTAAAATGCCAACCCAGGATTCCATAGGATGTTGAAAGCAGAATAATAGCACTGTAACAGTCTAGTGTGGAAATGGTCTTAGTTTCCCCTCCCCGGTCCCCACTGGTGGCTGGTGCAGCCTGTGCTGGGTCCTAAGGATGGAAAATGAGTTACCGAGCCCCCAGAAGTAGCCCATTCCCTGATCTAAAGAATATACCCTGCCACAAAAATCACATAAGTGGAAGGAAACCCTGCTAGATGGCCATCCAACCTTGGTTTAAAAGGCTGGATAGACTCAACTATGGATAAAAGCGGACCGTCTGGATCAAGGAAGCCACAGCTCAGAATCTGCAGGGCTGCTGACGAAAGCTTTCTTAGAGGTCTCTCCTTTTTAGGGTTGCCGTAAGTCAAAGCCTACTTGGCAGCAATGTAACAAAAACAAGGAGGAGATGCCACCAACTTCTGAGGTAGTCTGTTCCAATGTCAGTCAGCTCTTACCATTAGGGAATTTTCCTAATATTTAACAGAAATCTCTTTTCTTCTCAGGGGAATCCATTGCTTCGGATCCTATGCTCTGCAGCAACGATTGCCGTGGTGGCTTAAAACAAGACACTGTCAGCCCTTCACATTTGCGGGTTTTGCTTTTGGGGATTTGATTATTCATGGATTATTTGCTGTCACCTCTGCTGCTTCCCTATGCCATTTTTAATAGGGACTGCAAACCTTGTGAGACTGAGAAACTGCAAACTATCCCAATTAAAAATGGTGTGGGGCAGCAGTGGACGTGGCAGGAAGCCCCACCAGCGACCCACTTCTGCCTTGCGAAGGGACCCTGATGCCTCAAAGGAACCCATGGTGGGGTGAATATGGCAATTATACTTTTCTGTGTGTTAACTATGGTTTGGGGGGTCCTAGAATTATTCACACATTTTCCACTTTCCCGGGGGTCCTGTGCCCCTAACCCCAGCCAATGTGGAGGGATTGCTATATACTAATACAAACACACGCACATTCTGAACTATACATATACACACCCCAAGAAACCCTATTTTTTTAGTTGATAAGATGAGGCCAGAATGTAACTCTCTCTCTCTTTCTTTTTCTGTTCCATGACAACCAGCAGTTGGAACATTATGTTCTTTTCAAAACAGAGGGAGTATTCTGTGTTTCCTGTTAAGAATCTGCTATCAAAAGGTACTATCAGTGTTCCAGCTTCTTCCCCCAGGAAGACAACTTGCTTCCCACCAGGGAATACAGGTTTCAACATGCAAAGTTAAGCATTCAGAAAGATCACAAACAGAGCATCACAAGTTAGGGCTTGATGTTCATGCCACCTGCTCCACCACATTAAGAAACTACGAGATGACCAAAAAGATCGCCACTTGCTACCCTTGGTTCTGTGATTAAAAAATGTTACAAGCTTAATATAGTCTTATTAACCACAATGGGAACTGCCCAACACCCAAAGCAACACTACGCATATAAAGCAGCTCAGGCAGACTTCCCACGCTCCCTCCTCACCATTGTGCAGGACTTTTCATATCTGAATATGGCATTTAATGTGTTGATGTGTGTTTTTTTTTTTTTTGCATACACAAAAATACTGTCTGTTCTACCAAGAACCCTTCCATTTCTGAAAATGCCTTTTCTGCTCCCATTAGCCCTTTCTGAGTTGACTTTGACACATCTTTCTTGTCTTCCAATTTTCTCTATTTTCTATGCATTTTTTCTCATCTTTTTCAATCCTCTTGTAAAATGCAGACTGGGAACCTGAGAGCAGCTTGATGCGATAGGAGTACGTGCTTTGCATGCAAAAGATCCCAAGTCCAGTTCCCGACATCTCTAAATAGAGCTGGCAAAGTCTCCTGCCTGAAACGTCCGGGAGCCAACCAGTGTTCTGTCAGTCAAACTATGTCCACTAAAAGTGACCAAAAGGAAGATCCAGATTTGCAGCACAACAGTGTAATGGGAATTTCAACGGGCCTAAAGGTGATGTGTAATGTAATGGTATTTAGGGCACTCGACCAGTGTAATAGGCCTAAATACTCTAAAGGCATCAGATCCTGCCTGATTTTGGGAGCTAAGGAGGGTCAACTCTGGTTGGTAGGAGACCACCAACAAATAGAAGTGCTGTAGGCTACGTTTCAGAGAAAGGAATTGACAAAACTACCTCTGAGTATTCCTTGCCTAAGAAAACTCTATGAAATTCATGAGGTTGCTGTAGTCGACAGGTGATCTGAAGACACATACAGATAATACTGGTGTTAACAATTCTGGGAGCTTAAGTGAACTAAACAATAAACTCTAAGAATTTTAACTAGAAACAGATTGGCATGGATAAAGCAAAGAACCTTCAATCCCTCACCAAAGATAAAGGTGTCTGGGAACAACACATAAGCAAAGATTCCTGACATTCAAATGTTTTATAGCAATAGCAACAAAACGAACAGATACATCCCGTTAAATTGTACTGCTGAATCTTAAAAAGTTCAAGGTAACCACAGATTTGCATAGAAGGATGACGCCCTCTGAACAGTTCTGGTATTCGAAACCATTTTCTGTGCTCAGAATTCTTTAATTCTAAATGGGGAAATTTAATTATGGATAGATCATTATTAGTGCCTCTAAAATTTTTTGCCCTTTGGAATAGCATATATAGCATATTTAATTATATTTATAAACAATAAATTATCATGGTATTCAAAGGAGATTATAATGAGGAATAGGAGAGATGTGCGCAGAGTGGACAAAGGAGAGTCTTCTACGGAAAGGAACTTATATTAAAATTCGATATGCGCTTCTTTCAATGAAGGGTGAGAAGGAAGTTAA
Organism: Cyclura pinguis; assembly: GCA_030412105.1. NCBI lineage: Eukaryota > Metazoa > Chordata > Lepidosauria > Squamata > Iguanidae > Cyclura > Cyclura pinguis. The sequence goes on from CM059609.1 coordinate 10,246,184, forward strand.
TATAAACAACCTAGTTTTTACATTTTATTCAAAATATATTTAGGAGAATCAATTAAGGGAGACTAAGGAAATATTGAATTGATCTCTACAAGGAAGCTGAGATATGAAAGAATATACTGTAAATCTATAGTACGTTAAGAATTTTGTTAACATTATTTCTCTCTTTCCTTTTTTCCTTTATGTAAAATACAAAGTTATGTGTTATGTGTTATCTGTTACCTGTTATTAATAATTTTGTCTTTCTTAGTCAATAAAAATATAATTAAAAATAGAATTCTTTAATTCTAAGTTTACATCTCATATCCAAGATCTTGACTGGTGGGTCTTGGGATTCTTGTAAAATACAAGGCAAATCCCATAAGGCTACCCACGCCTGGTATGTACAGCTAGCTGGGGGAAGCAACCAGATGGGAAATTCGGTTTGAGAAATATTTCTGCTCAAGATCAACCAGTAAATTCAGTTAGGATGAAAGAGGGAAAAAAGGGGGAAATATTACCTCTTCTGGAGCAGCTTCCAATGAAGGAAGCTGAATGCAAGCCTCCACGTTTCACAGAACTCTTCTCCAGGTCGTCTGCAAGAATCAAGTGGACCAGAAAAGCTACGTGTTCTATCAGATCAACAACCTTGTGAGAAGAAAGACAGGTCTGTTACCACCAGTGCCAAGAACTGGCCTGCTCCAGCAAACCTTTCTGTCAAGCACAGTGCAATGGTTCAACTTCACTCGAGCTCAGTCACCAGCTAAAATTAGAGATGATATTCTTCCCCAATGACACCGTGTAAGCAGTTTTCTAAGGGCAAAAAACCCAGACTCTTTGACAATCCTGTTTAATCTGAGAAGCAAATATTACGGATAAGGGTATCTAGCTTTATCTTAATTATTTCAGATTCTTAAAAAGGAAAAGAGCACAGCAGAAAGACCGAGGGAAAACGGCCTCAGTGAAATTAACTCGAGTGCCATCAAGACAGGACTTTGGGACAACGGTCCAGAGCCCAACTCAGAGGGATGAGCAGAAGGGCCCCATATGTAGCAAGGATTGCTTGCCACATTGCTTTGACTTATTGAAGGAGGGGACAGTTCAGTTCAAAGGCTACACATAGGGCCTTTCCACACTACACTGTTATAATGCTATTATTCCACTTTTAACATCCTGCGAAATTCTGGGGTTTGCAGTTTACTGAAGCCAAAGAGCTCTCTGGCTCAGAATTCTAAACACCTCTCCCTAAACAGCAAACACCAGGATTTCATAGGATGTTGAAAGTGGAATAACAGCACTATAACAGTGCAGTGCGGAAAGGTCCACAGTCCCAAGGCTATTTTTGTGGCCTCAGACCCACAATTTTCCCAAACTGCTTTTCCTATTTTCTTTTGGCCCAGAACAATCCCCCTTCCCCTCCTCCGTTTCATTACGTTTTAGGTCCCCCAGACCCAATAATAAACAAAGAAGTAAACCTGTAAAAGTAAGAGGAAGTAAAAATTCAGCCTACATTCCAGCCAAAACACGTTTAACTACGGGGTAACGGTTTGAGAGGTGAACTACAACCCTGGAGATCTGGGTTCGATTCCCTATTTGGCCATGGAAACCCTCCGGGTAATCTTGGGCACATCACATACTCTCAGCCCCAGAAAACTCTGTAACAAGTTTGTCTTAGGGTCTCCTTAAGTTGGAAATGGCTAGAAGGCACACCACAAAAACAAACCCAAGGCAAATATAATTTTTCCTCCTTCTACAGCCGTGCTTTCTCATCTGTCTAGCACACTGAGGCTATTTCCACGCTTTACTCTTATAGTGCGATTATTCCACTTTCAACATCCTATGGAATCCTGGGGTTTGCAGTTTAGCGGGGGGCTGCCCGGCCCCTCCCTAAACTGCAAGCCCCAGGATTCCATAAGATGCTGAAAGTGGAATAATCGCGCTATAAGAGTGAAGTGTGGAAATGGCCCGAGAGCTGACTAGGATCACTCACTTCCCATTGCAGTTTTTAATGCCCAGCTGGTCATTCATTCCTCCTGCTTCACAACTGTGTCATTGCCCGTGGCAGCTGATGGAGATCTGAAAACTTTGCATTGTGTCCCCTGGAATCCCAGAAGATTAGGTATCTTTAGCATACCTTCTCCAAAGCAAACGCAGTGGCTTTTATTTAATTCATTTACTTCAATATATCTTCCAGAGCTTAGAAATTACATGTTACAATAAAGTTATCTATAAAAGATTATTGAGGGATAAGAGTGTAACAACAAGAAGTCCTGTGGCATCTGAAAGACTAAAATCTTATTTCTCACAAGCCTTCTGGGACTCCAGCCCATTTCATCAGATGCGTAACAAAGGGTGTAACCCAGTTCCTTCGGCAAAAATAACACGACTGATAACGTCATTACTTGTGCTTTCTATTTTTAAAGAGTGTAACAGCATCGGTTAGCTCCTTCCAAAAGAGTTTGGCCATTTTGGTATCTTTAAGTAATATTTTTGTAACCATAAACCAAGTAGCTAAAAAGCAATGCACCTACTACCTTGCCAAAAGAGGTACACACAAGTAATGTTTAAGGTCTTACTCCGAAAAAGCAACAAGAGACACCAAGCAGTGTTACCAAGTGACATGACAGCTCAATAACATTACCTGTTTAATAACCAAACTGAAATCTTTGTAGCGGCTTATGTCAGTGTAATGTTTCTTTTGCAAAAGTGAAAAGGAGCAGGAAGATGGAAGCTGCTGAAGGCAACTATGCCAACTGTCCTTTCGCTGCAGTGGTTGCAACCATATTCTGCACTGCATTGTTATAGTGCTATTATTCCACTTTCAACATCCTATGGAATCCTGGGATTTGTAGTTTAGGGAAGGGCATTTAGAATTCTCAGCCAAAGAACTCTTTGATCTCAGTAAACTCCAAACCTCAAGCCATTTCCGCACGAGACTGTTATAGCGCGACGATTCCACTTTCAACCTCCTATGGAATCCTGGGGTTTGCAGTTTCGGGAGGGGCCGGCCGGCCCCTCCCGAAACTGCAAACCCCAGGATTCCATAGGAGGTTGAAAGTGGAATCGTCGTGCTATAACAGTCTCGTGCGGAAATGGCCTCAGAATTCCACAGGAGGCTGAAAGTGGAATAAAAGCAGTCTAAGGCGGAAATGGCCTCTGTCACCTACACTGGTGTAATTATAGCGGACAACAGAATTATGCTCAGAATTATGCTCAGCTGTTCTCACACAATTTCCCGCTTGAGCACTGATCAAACCCAGACTTGGTTAGCTGCGGCAAGATGGCTGCATCGTCTCTCCTCGGAATATGGCATCGGTTCCCGCTCTGAGATATTTTAAGCAGCTGAATTGGGACAAGCTTGGAATTCTGGCAAGCCAGCAGCAGCTTAGTTTATCATTATAGAGAAATCAAATCTGCCCTTAAGAAGAGCCGCAGCCCAAAACACACACAAGACGCTTAATTCCTTGACAATCAATAACTAAGTAATAAGTAACTTTCTGATCCTAGGACACGTTCACTTGTTTGCTTTCCCCCTTTCCCAGCGATAAACTAATTGCAAGAGAAGGCACAAAAAGAGAGTAGAGAAATGCCTGTATCTTTACAGCTTACACACAAACCAGCCAACACAAACACAGCCTTATCTTAGGGACTGGAGAAGCGGCATTACAATCAGTCTGCAAACATACCACACACAAATAGCACTTCGCCTGGAAATGCGTGTGTGTGGTGGGGTGTTCACAATCACACATGCACACACACATGCATGTGGACAGATATAGCTTCGTTTGAGGAAAAGCCGAAGAGGTTGCAGTCATCTATACTGCCCCATATAGCTGTACTCGAGGAATACAGCGTGGGGAGGGGGATTATAATAATAATTTATACAGTACATCTCAGTTAACAAAAATAGATACGTTCCTGAGCACTGCTTCTTTAGCAGGGAACTTGGTATCAGAGGCAGAAAGAACATGGAAAGAGTAAGGATAAGAATAGGTTCCTATACCACAAAAAAAAGAAGAGCAGTTCAACAGTTTCGAAACAACCATTTTATACAAAACAAACAAGATGCCCATGTAAAATGAATGACCAGATCAGGCAAGCTTTATGCAAGTAAACAAAAACATTTTTGAACCTTCTAGGGATCATTTGTGAACATCTTCCAAAAAGTATTTAGGATTCGTTTATTTGTTTTTTTCTTTCATCAGTCTCCCCTTTTCTTATGATTTCCATTTGGATGGGCAAAAAGTACAGATCTCGGTTTCATTAACATGAAACACTGGGGTAGCCAGTGAGGCCGGCTTCTCTTTTCTCCCATCTTCCAGCTCTTTATGCGTGCTCAGTAAAGAACGCTGGAGGCACCTGCTGTTTACCAGGTCTGTTGTAGGCAGGCACACATAGCTAAATTACGATTAACTACTGAAGAGCCCATTCTTTCCTAGTTCAAGCTTCATGGCACGTTTACCGCAGACACGTTACTGCAATCCAACGCTTCTGTGTTTCTCCATCCCTTTTCCGCCATCTTCCCAATGCTGATGCAGATAAAAACATCTGGGTAGAAAGAGGATGAGAAACAAAGAGCGACTAGGGCAGAGCTTTCCAAATGGTGTGCTGTGACACATTAGTGTGTTGCCTGAAGTATGTAGGTGTGTCGCCCACAGTCTTGAAAATGTATGTTATTATTTATAAATCATATATTTAAAAAATATATGAAGGGTTTTCACGAGATATGTTGTATCTCCATACATTTCATTATTACAATGAAATAAAATAATGAAATAATAATATAATGGAATAGTATAAGGTAAGATAATAAAATAACAATAACATTATATATTATTATAAGGGGTTAGTTTAACCTCCGGTTTGCTAGTAAAACTGAATTACTGTGTCACGAAATGATGCGTGTCTAAAAAGGGTGTCACCAACACGAAAAGGCTGGAAAGCTCTGGACTAGGGAGCAAAACAGATTTTGTAAAAAGAAACCTCACTGTCAGAGAGTTTGTTAACTGAGATGTGCCTATATCTGCACACACCTGAATACGGTCAGTTACATGCATATGCATAAAACATACTCCCTGTCACTGAAAGCTTATTCGAACTGGAAATCTCCTGTGCAAGAAATTCCAGCACACTTCTCTCATGCCCCAGCCACATACAAACGCTGTGTCATCAGCAGAAGCGGCAACGTTGCTGAAACAAATCCAGCAGCCCTCCTCCAGGCGGTCGCTCTGTGACCGGCAGAAGCTGCCCGGCGAGCTGTTCACTTCCCCAAGAACCCCCTGTCCTTTCTCTGCTTCAACAACAGCCACACACAAGTGCCAAAGGAGCAGATTTCTCAAGAAGCCAATGATTCTACTGTTGCGGCTGCCCAAGAGCTCAATGCTCCTACTGCAGAGGGAGGGAGGGCTGAGACTTTGTGGCACCGAGAAACAAGCAGAGACCTGTTATTAAAACCCAAGGGTGATGCAAAGCCTCTCTACTGGGATAGCATCTTGCTCATACACAAAATGGAGCTCTTGGCAGTTCCAAAAGGATATTTCTCGTGTATCTTGTCAGCCAGATACTTCACCTTTCCTGATGTCTTTGCAGAACTGCATTATACGTGCTGGCTGGCATGCTTAGTAACATATACAGGCTAAGTCCGCCTTATGCCTACATAACATACACAGGCTAAATCCACCTTACACCTTTTTTGGTTGTTGCGGAAGAGCATTCTCTTCTACCTTCCACAGTGATCTAAGTCACTCCACAATGGAGGGGGGAAGAATTGGAGAAGCATCTGGCTATGTCCCTGTAGCCAGGTGTGAAAATGATGACATCGTCCACTGATACCTTCAGAGGACCCTGGCTGGCCTCAGCAGACGAAGTTATCATTCTGTGCCTGGCTACAGGAACACAGCCAGACCCTGCTCCAATCCTCCCGCCTGTTCCCCACCAGTGACAAAATGGCCACAAAGCGGGACTGCAGTGATTGACCAGTTAGTCCAGAGGACCGAGAGGAGATATGTAGTGTTGCTCTGCATACGGAGTTATTATGCTATGCTGAGCCCTACAGGATCTTGGCCACTCTGTGCTTCAGGGGTTGCCCTGCCTTTTTGGTCCCTTTTGCCAATCCCTTTTGCCAATCAAAAATTTCATCCACCAAATGAAAAGGGTACATCACATGATAAAAACATTTCTGAAGGTTAATGTTCAAATGGAACCTGAATTGCATTTTTGGGGTTTAGTAGAAGAACAACTGGAGAAGAAATATGGCAAGATATTGATATATGACTACCACAGCAAGACAGTTACATGTGCAGAAATAGATGCGACAAGGCTTACTTCTTTCTCTCTCCGATTGGGGAACTGGGGCCACTTCTGCACTAGACTGTCATAGTGCTATTATTCCAGTTTCAACATCCTATGGAATCCTGAGGTTTGCACTAAACTGCAAGCCTCAGGATTCCGTAGGATGTTGAAAGTCGAATAACAGCACTATAACAGTCCAGTGCAGAAATGGCCCCGGTTCCCCAATCTGACAAGTCACCCTGTCTTTTCAACACAGCTCTGCCTTCCCACTTATAATACCACCTTTCTGTAAAAGGATGAGGCCTTTCAACGGTTATTTAGAACCCCTTAATAGGGGTTCTAAATATGGGTAGTGTGTTTTCTGTTTTGCTTTTTTAAAATACTATATACAACTCTGCGGAGTCAGTATTTATAAAAATAAACTATAACATTTATTAAGACAATATACGGCATAAAGTATTAGCGTTCATCTGCAGATCAAAATTAATCCAGTTCTTCACAGTACTTTTAAACAATTCCCTTACATAAGCACTGGTCTCATGAATAGCCCTTTGGCTACACTTTTACCAAAGCCTCAATGCCAAATTAACATTACTGATACAAGAAAAAAGCCTGTGGAGACATTTGCGGAAGGCTGGGATCTGTTAATATGATTTGCCAAGAAAAAAAGTATCACACGTTGACAGCAGGATTCAGCAAATTAATATTTTGGGAAGGGTAGCAGTGGAAGCATTTAATTGGTATGTGGAATTTGAGAAGTTTTTCTTTACCTAGTTACGGAAGCAGGAAACGACATTTTAAATTATTTTTATTCCTTCTTTGTTCTTGTTTTTTTTAATGGAGTTCTTCTTTTCTTCTGTGCCTGTTTTTTAAAATTTAGTATAGTAGTTTAAAAACCTTTAATACATTTTTTTTAAAGCATCCACCAAATGGTTCTTCCTATGTGGTAGGGTGTTGTGTGTGTGTGTTTTTTGGCCTGCCGGTGTATTCTACCAATGTTTACATATACTAAACTACTTGTACTTTGAAATCGTCTGATTTTAACTGTGCACACATCAAAAGAACAGAGAGTAAAAAGAAAAAGATACTGCTTCTTCAAACACACATGCATTTTTCTCTCAGACCCACACAAATCAGGGGACAATCTCCCTCCCCAAAAAGACCATCACCAATGTAACTGCCAATCAAATAGTCAGCCAAATAGCCAAAATCCAGTCACAAAATGCCATATATAAGATCCATGCCATTTCTTGTTCCCATACAAAATCTGCAGCAAGAAAAGCTGCATTCTTCAAGTTCTATAAAATAATGACAACTAAAATCCAACTATGGCATTATTATTTGCATTATTTTACTATTTGCATGATTTATTCCCTGGTGCAATTTCAAAAAGCAACGCCTTTTTTCCCAGCCTCTTTGCAGCCTTAAAAGACTAGAAGCTTTGGTGATATTAAATCCACAGAGAAAACAACAAAAGCTTTCTCCTCTAAGCCACTGAATCAATTGTTCTCATAATTCTAACTATAATTTGCATTTCTTCTTGCCTGAATTCACAGTGTAGGTCTGAACAATACTATAACTGTATGAGATTTTAACTGTGCATTGAGAATTGAAAATTATTTTACATACTGTTCCAATGAATGCCATCTTAAATCATTTCCACCATTACTATTTTATATTAGAAACTTAATTTTATTAATAATTCGGGGCCTGAAGCAAGCACGCATCTACTTCTAGAGGGAGATAATTTACTGAATCATAACACCCAGAAAGCAAAGGAATCTGTGCAGTCTTAAATGCAAAATAGTCTCTACAAAAGGAATGCAATACAAATTCACATTCTTATGTGTTCTGCATGCAGACCATAACCTCTAAATATACAGTGCAGGCCTTTGTTTGAACAACAAGATCTGCTGATTATCATGTGCTTTCTCTCAGTCCTCATGCAGCTGCAACCCTTTCCAGAGCCATAAGACATGACATCTCAAGCAGAAAGTTATTTTTGCAAGACTTTAGCGTAACAACATGGCCACGATTACATAATTCTTAACATACACGAGGCAGGTGGTTGCCATCATGTAGCAGAGTTTACCGCGATATTTATTTTTCTCGTTCCAGCTGTTCCCTTTCCCTTTATTATGTGGATAGAAAAAAATGTGATTTTTGTCAATAAACAGATCTGCTGACTGAGTGAATGTGAGTGCCACAGCATTATATCAACACTTTGCAATCGAAGAGACAAGGAGAATTCTCTGCTAAGAAATGAGAACTGGACTGCAATCTGATTATCCAACATTCCAGTTTTAAGAGTAGTCAGTTTTTGTTTGTTCGTGTGTGAGAAGCGTTAATAATCATTTCCTTGATAAGCATCCAGATGACCCCTGCCATGGGTGCAATTTCAAAAAAGCCACAGTGGGTGTATTAAAATCCACAAAATCCTACTACAGACTCCTCTATTCATTCTTACTCAAACAAAGATCTCATGATGTCCACAGGCGCACCTTTATCTAGAAGTAGTCTCAAGAAGACTTATTTCCCCAAGTAAAAAACAGTACAGTTAGAATGCCAAGCAGTTTTCTCCACGAGTTTGTAAAACGTTTTAGTGGCCCATAGACATGGCTCACAGACAAGTACATATGCAAGGGTGTAGCTGTCAGTGGGGTGAAAGTAATCACTTGGAATACCATGTCCAGTTCTGGGCACCACAGTTCAAGAAGCTGGAACATGTCCAAAGTAGGGTGACCAAAATGGTGAAGGGTCTGGAAACCATGCCCTTTGAGGAGCGGCTTAGGGAGCTGGGGGTGTATAGTCTGCAGAAGAGAAGATTAAGAGGGGACACGATAGCTATGTTTAAATATTTGAAGGGATGTCATGTTGAAGATGGAACAAGCTTGTTTTCTGCTGCTCCAGAGACTAGGACATGGAGCAATGGTTTTAAACTACAGGAAAAGAGATTTCACTTAAACATCAGGAAGAACTTCCCGACAGTAAAAGCAGTCTGACAGTGGAATATGCTGCCTCAGAGTGTGCTGGAATCCCCTTCTTTGGAAGTGTTTAAACAGAGGCTGGATGGCCATTTGCTGGGGTTGCTTTGAGTGTGTGTTCTTGCATGGCAGGGGGTTGGACTCAATGCCCGTTGTGGTCTCTTCCAACTCTACGATTCTATGAAATGAGGGCATTCTAAGCCTTTTCACACCGATCCTTTATGCCACATTATTCCATTTGAAATCCACTCCAGCCATCCTCACGTGAGTAGCTGATTGCTGGTGCTCTCTGTCACACCCTTGCTGCATTTGTGCTTTAATAGCGTCATTTACATGGTTTGTTCTTCTGCACAAAGGCATCATTACTGACTCCTGTACCCTGCCCCACACTTCATGATTAGTTTATGTCGATGAAATAGCACCATAATGGTACAACATCACGACACTATAACGTATCAGGGAGGGATAACCTGGCCACACACACAACACACCCACAAACGGATCGCCAGTGGGAAAAAAGTGCTATGAGACATCTGCACCCTAACTGGGTGGATCATTAACAGATTATTACCATGGTGAAAAATAATACATTTTCAATGACCCTGCAACACAATAGTACCTGCCGAGCAACGTTGTGCAATAAAGCTGAAGCAAAAGCAGGATTAATGCATTGCTATGACGGTATAACACCATGGTGTGATAAGGCTCTCTGCGCTCTCCAAATGAAATTTTCCTTCAGTCCCCAAATTTCTAGCATTGAGGTAACTTTAAAAAAAAATACTAAGCATTTGGAAATAGAGTTTAGGCATCCAAAGGAAAGGGATAGGCAAAGTTTCCAAGGGAACACACACACAGCAAATATAACAGTTCTGTGTGGGAACGATTTACCCTGCCTCACTCTCCGCAATGCTAGAAATTTAGAAACTGAAGGAAAATTTCATCTGGGGGAAGAGAATTCTTATATGAAGGGGCATTCTGTCCCTCCTGTGCATATAATAAAGTAAGAAAAGCTGGACAGAAAGGCCTTTTCTGGGGCTCAGGTTTGAGGAGGACAAATGAAGGATATTCAAAACACAGAACGTAATGTTCTCTCTCTAATCAACAAGACCTAGAATGTTTTGCAGAAAAGCAACATTCACTATCTTTTCACGGAGCTTCTTTATCCGACTCCCTTAATATCATTATTTTCCTTTTAGCGAAAAGTGCTGGAGAACAGATGCCACCAAATCCTCCTCCCCGACCCCGGTCTCCGCGTGCAGATATTAAATGGCATGGAAACGTATTTTAGTGGGAGTACATTTCAAAGCAACAGAGTAAGTCTCTGCCTGAGAAGCAAGCACGGCTGAAGGCAAGGGGAGAAGCACACTATGGGCACCCAGGCTTCAAGAAAGGGCTACAAACTCGTGCTTTTTCCAAACAGAATTCCATAATTTGATCTCCAACCTAGTGAAAAGCCAGTTGACCCTATTACTCTTGTCATTTAGCTGTCCACTACAAACACCTTTATTTGTGCAAGCTTGCAGAGAACTATTAAAGTGCCAATTTGTTTAGCTGGTGACTGTCGGTCGCATTTCATTAGATGCCTGTGACATGCAAGAATAGCATGTAGTGGTCTGAGCATTGGACTACGACCCTGGAGATCTGGGTTCGATTCCCAGTTCAGCCATGGAAACCCACTGGGGGAGCTCGGGTGCCTCACCCTCTCAGCCCCAAAAAACCGCGTGACAGGTTCACCTTGGAGTTGCCATTAGTCAGAAATGACTTGAAGGCATACAACAACAAACCACAATGATGTGTATTATGTTTTCTGTAGGCCGTCATCTGTCTGAATTATTTTTATAGTCTTGTTTTCATCTAAACAAAAACTCAATGCAGTTTAGAGCATTGTTAAGACAACAAAAACATCCACCCACCAAATACACTTTCAAAATGCTAAAGGCTGATGGAAAGCCTAGGTAGAAAGACAACTTTCATACAAGGTCTATTATTACTGTTAACCACCCTGGGCTAAGCTAGGATACAGATGAAAGGGAATAAATGCAGGATCCTATCATCTTACTGAACAGCAAACCCAGCAGTAACACAAACTGGGGCAATCTGAATAGGATTTCTAAATAATTGAATAGCAAGAAGTGCACTGCAGCTACCATTTCTGGGACTGTCATGCTCAGAGGCCACTCACTGTGTACTGAAATGAGGAACATCTGGTGTTCTTTACGTTTTGAACTGGAATCCTCACAATCTCCTCTTATTGTTCATGTTAAGGAAAGCTTCTGAGAGCTGAAAACTGAAATATTTGGAGTGCCAAGGTTTCCCCATGCTTGATTTCTAGACTGCCTGTCCCACAGATTATGAAACACACTCCAGGGTGACCACAAAGAAAGGAGGTGGGAACAGTGGACACCACAATAAGGCTCCCCATAAAATGGGTCACTCAAGCAAGCAAGCCCAGCTGTAGGGGAAAGCAAAGCAAGACAGGACGCAGCCTTATGCTGAGTCAAAGCCACTGGTGCATTTAAATCAGTACTGTTTATCCCGGAGACAGCATGTTCCACAGAGCGGGCATTTTATCCAAACTGTACGGAAGAGTGCCAGAGGCCCTGCAGTCTGAACAGTTCTCACTCAGGGCCTCTACTGACTACCAGCAGCTCTCTAAGATCTTCCAGCCCAAAGCACTGCTCCAGCCCTTCCTCCAAAGAGAAGTAGTAGTCAAGAATCACCCGTTAAGAATACAATCCTATACAGTCAGCCCTCCACATCTGCGGATTTCACTTTTGCGGATTTGATTATTCACGGATTATTTGCTGTCACCTCTGCTGCTTCCCTACATCATTTTTAATAGGGACTGCAAACCTCATGAGACTGAGAAACTGCAAATGAGGCTTGCAAGTCCCTATTAAAAATGGTGTGGGGCAGCAGTGGAGATGGCAGTAAGCCCCACCAGCCGCCCACTTGTGCCTTGGGAAGGAACCCTGGTGCCTCAAAGGAATCCACAGTGGGTTGACTACAGTGATCATACTTTTTTGTGCGTTAAATACGGTTTGGGAGGGCCTAGAGTTCTTCATGGTTTTTCCACTTTCCCAGGGGTCCTGTGCCCCTAACCCTAGCGAATGTGGAGGGATGATGATACTTGCTTACTCCAAAATTAGACCCATTACGAAGAAACCAGAGCTGAGAAATGTTGCTTTTTTGCACTCTAGATTTCAGGATCTTCTACCAGTATGGCCTTTGTCCACTCTGCCTGGTGAATTCTGGAAGGCATTGTCCAAAACCAGCAGCATTTCCAAACTTCGGAAGGAACATCTGCTCACATATCAGCCAACACTGACTCTCAGCAATTATTCAGATTTTCCTAAAACTTCACCTAACTCTCTCTCTTTCAGGTACCCACATGAAATAGATGGGCGACCACAGATAGGGTCTTATTGGTGGTGGCAGTCTGAGTTTGAAATTCTGCTCCCATTGAGGTCTGCCTAGCTTTTTAACACTCATTTATTTCAATTACTTCTTTGGTTATTTTATTATCATTCTGGATTTATATTTATATTTTAAATTTTCTCATTCTTCTTCATTCGGCTCTAAAAACACACTGAAAACACAGCAGAGGAGCTCACTGGCATTTCAGTAACTGAAAGCAGCATTTAAGATCAACCCATCTTGGAGGAAGTTTCAGTGAACTCAGTGGAACTCACTTCTGCCAATACATGTATGGAGTTCACTGAAGATATATTTAAAGAGGGGTTATCTCAGGTGAATGTGTACAGAATTACAATCTAAACCGGGAAGGAAATTTCCTTTCCTAAACGGCGAAGCACAAGAGGCAGAGCAAAACACAATACCAAGTAACTCTCTCCAAAAGGACAAACGGCAAATATTCTTGATGTAAATTCCAGACTAAGACATTTATTTATAAGTGCAGGAGGGCGACTGGTGTCTTTCGCTCTGAGATTATCCATTCCAGATGTTCTGGCCTACAATTTCCACAGTTCTTTACCCTGGAGCATAGTGAGTAGAGCTTATTACAGACCAAGGCCATTTCCACACTAGACGGTTATAGTGCTATTATTCTACTTTAAACATCCTATGGAATCCTGGGGTTTGCAGTTTAGGGAGGGACCTCCCTACACTGCAAACCCCAGGATTCCACAGGATGTTGAAAGTGGAATAATAATAGCATTAAACTGTCTAGTGCGGAAATGGCCCAAGATGTCCGGAGGGCAGCAAAAATTCCTCTAAACAAGTGGTTCCCAAACTCTGGTCATCCAGGGTTTTTTTTGGACTTCAACTCCCAGAAGCCCCAGTCAGCTTGTCCTGTGGACAGGTGTTCTGGGAGCTGAAGTCTTTAAAAAAAAAATCTGAGAGACTCAAAGTTTGGGAACCACAGCTCTCCACTAGAGATCCCAGTGGCGCCCTAAAGCAGCCACTCCTCTATCAGGTGCCTTTTAGACATACTGGACAAAAAACTCCATCAGCAATCAAATTTGCAAGTCAGCTCAGACCATGGGGCTTAGGGATGATGGGAGTTGCATTAGAGGGAATCAAGCCTGCGGCTAGTCGGAAAATGCTTCCCTGAAGCTTAAACATTAACCGTGAGCTGATTTTCCTGCCTTTCTCCTCCCTTTTTTCTGCAATAAATAATGGCACTTCCTCCTCCCGCAGGAATCTGTCCTGTCAAAAGACACTCAGGTCATTTCCGCACTGCCCTGTTATAGTGCTATGATTCCACTCTCCAAAACCTGTGACATTCTGGGGTGCACATTTGGTGCCTAACTGCATCCTAAATTGGCTTACCATTCAGGAAATATAAATTTGGTATATTTATATCTGCACTGACATGCACACCGAATGAATTTTCTACCTAGTTCTTATCATCTAGAGGTAACTTGACTAGTCATGCGAGCCAAATTTTAATGACGGACATGTTTACGAATCATCACTTCATACTGGAGAAGCTGATGAGATGAGCAGATTATCAGCATGGGTAAAAGCTCTTCCTTTAAAAAAAAATGCAAGCCAAACCTTCAGAAGGTGACAAACGCTTTCTAAGTAATATATATTTCCATTCTGAAATGCAAAATGATTTCTACCATGATGCATTTCATTTATGCAGGATTCTCACACACGACTTTAAAAATGTTTTTCAGTCGCAAAGAAAAAGACAGGGATATATCACCCCGCACATATGCTTTTTGGCCTGTGCGTGTGAGAAGGAAAATATGCAGTAAATGGAACCAATTTTCAGAGACTAGGGCCATCTCTGCCCTACACCGTTATAGTGCTATTATTCCACTTTCAACATCCTGTGGAATTCTGGAGTTTGTAGTTTACTGAGGCCAAAGAGCTCTCCGGCTGAGAACCCGAAAGGCCCCTCCCTAAACTGCAAACCCCAGGATTCCACAGGATGTTGAAAGTGGAATAAAAGCACTATAAGAGTCTAGTGCGGAAATGGTCCCTATTCGAGTCTAAGTCTGCAAAATAGGAGGCACCTGATCTGTGACCCTGATCAACAAGAGAAAAAATAAAATAAAAATGAAAATACAAAGAGCCCGTCAATACTATAAATGGACACACTAGGAAACCAATAAAATAAAAATAAGAAGAGCTCATCAATACCATAAATGGACACGCTAAGGAACCAAAAAGCCACCCAAGTCAAATGAGGCATCGCCACCAACAGCAAAAAAGATCCGAATACAGTTAGCAGTGGGCCCCGAAACTCTCCCCTAAGGCCATTTCCCCACTAGACCGTTACAGCGCTATGATTCCACTTTCAACATCCTACTGAGTCCCGGGGTCTGCAGTTCAGACCGCGAGCTCCAGGCTTCCACAGGAGGTTGAAAGCGGAATCATGGCACCGCAACAGTGCAGGGTGGAAACGGCCAGAGAGATCAATTTTCGGGAGGTTTAGCTCCTTCCTGGGCCTTGGGCTGGCCCCTTCGCCTGCCACCCTCGCCCACCGGCCCGGTCGCCGCCAGCAGCCGCCAGCAGCCGCGGTAGCTCGCGACTGTTCCGAGAAAGACCCGGGATTCGGACGTGTCAGCAAAGCGGGCCGGAGCCTGAGGGGCGGGGAGGTGACCTGGCTGGCAGGTCCAGCGAGACCGGGCGGGGCGGCACCCTCCGGTTCGCGCGGCTGCGGCCGTTTCCGCACCAGGCCGTTATAGCGCTATGATTCCACTTTCCACATCCTGTGGAACTCTGGATTTTGTAGTTTCCTGAAGCCCAAGAGCTCTCCGGCTGAGAAGGCCAACGGCCCCTCCCTGAACGGCAAACCCCAGGATTCCATAGGATATCGAAAGTGGAATCATAGCGCTGTAACAGCCTAGCGCAGCTGCCGGCCCAAGCCCCGCGCTGCAAAGGCACTTATGACTTAGGCTTATGGCTTAGGGGCTCCCCCTCCAAAAGAGACGGATTCCCCGCAAAACCCACGCACACGACACCACTGCATCTCCGTGCAGGCCGGGCCTACCTCTTTGCAGAAAACACGCACGCCCTGCGCCGGCAGCGAGCCCGCCCGCCCGTCCGCCAGCCGGCCGCCTCTTCCCAGCACCGAGGAGGAAGGCTCTGGCTCCTGTCTCCGGGCTGGCGCTCCCTTTCCCCCCGCTCGCTCTCTCCTCTCCCCTCCGCGAAGGAAACGCGCGTGGAAGTGCCCACGCGAGACGCAGAGCGCGCGGTCTGCGGCGGCGCCGGCGGGCAGCGGGACTCGGCTCCAGAGGGATCCGCCGCGGAGTGCGCGCCGCCGGCACTTCCCCTTCGGGACGGGACCCGGGCGCGCCGAGCCACGTTCCGACGCGCAACGACGGCGGCGGCCGCGCTAATCTCCGCCCACGGGGCTGGCCCCCCCCCCGCCGCCCTCTCGCCCCGCGCGGAGCGGGAGGGAAAGGAGAGTGCCGATCAGCCCGGGCGCGCCCCGGCCCGCCCGTTCCGCACCAGGCTGTTACAGCGCGGTGACTCCACTTTCAACCTCCTCTGGAATCCTGGGGTTTGCGGTTTCGGGAGGGGCCGGCTAGACCTAGCACGGTATAGTGCGGACAGGGCCCAACTCTCCCTCCCGGAACCGCAAACCCCGGGATTCCGGAGGAGGTTGAAAGTGGAATCGTCGCGCTGTAACAGCCTCGTGCGTGCCGCTTCCCAGGCAGTTGTTTTCCCGAGAAACCAGATTTCTAGCATTTTTGCCTCTCCGTCGGGAGGACAGAGGGGCCTTTCTGCACCAGACGACCGTTGCACTACGATCCCGCTTTAACTGCCGCCGTTTTGTTCTATGGAAATCCTGGGATTTTGCCGCTTCGGGAGGGAGATTTGGGCCACATCCGCGCTATGCTGTTCTAGTGCTGTTATTCCGCTTTCAACCCCCTATGGAATCCTAAGGGTTACAGTTTCGGGAGGGGCCTTTGGAATTCCCAGCCAGAGAGCTCTTTGGACTCAGTGAGCTACAAATCCCAGAATTCCAAAGGGTGTTGAAAGTGGAATAATAGCACTATAGACACTTCCGCACTAGCCTGTTATGGCGTGATGATTCCACTTTCAACATCCTCTGGAATCCTGGGGTTTGCAGTTTCGGGAGGGGCCGCCTGGCCCCTCCCGAAACTGCAAACCCCAGGATTCCAGAGGATGTTGAAAGTGGAATCATCACGCTATAACGGGCTAGTGCGGACAGTGTAAGGCGGAAATGGTCTTAGAATCCTCAGCCAGAGAGCTCAGGTACTTCCCAAGATTACAAACCCCAGGATTCTGTAGGTGGCAGCCATAGTAGTTAAAGTGCAATTGTAGTGCAATAATTGTGTAGTGCAGAAAGACCCCGGGTTTCACTTAAGATCAAGGCATCGTGGTTTGCATTACAGAAAGGATAGCTGTTGTTTTTATTCATCGTTCCTTTCTATTCCACTTTCCCCCTAATATACTAGGGTTCAAAGGGACCTACGAAAGTTAAATACAAACAGAAAAAGGAAAAAAAAAAAGGCAAAACCGCGTTAAAAAGTAATTTCTCAATCCCCCTCCCTCCTGTTTCCCCCCTTGGGGTAATGGAAATGATTTCCCCTAACTGTCCCGATCTTGCAAGGACAGTTACGGATGAAATCCAATGTCATCCCACTTTTCCAGCTGCTTCTGAAAAGTCCCAGGTCATTCCCACACTACACCCTTCTAGTGCTGTTATTGTACTTTCAACATCCTGTGGAATTCTGGGCTTTGTATTTTCTCTAGCCCAAAGAGCTCTCTGCTGAGAATCCTAAATGCCCCTCCCTAAACTGCAAACCCCAGGATTCCAGAGGATGTTGAAAGTGGAATAAAAGCACCCTAACAATCTAGCTTCCAGAGGAAAGGGACGGGCGCAGCTAGCAAGGGAAAGCCTCTGCGAACGCTCTGATGCTTGGAGGAAAATCCTGGCGCGCCACCGCCGCCTCGTGTCCACCAGGCGCAACTGCATCCAGGAAGAGCCGCGGCAACGTTTGGCCGGGAAAAAAAAACTGGCGCGCCACCGCCACCGCGTGTCCATCACGCGCAACTGCACCCCCCGAGAGCGGCTCCCGCCTCTGCCGTTCGGCGCGGAGGACGCCATTAGGCTCGTTGCTTAAGAAACCCGTTTAGGATTCGTCGTTCACCTGTTGCCGAGGGAGGAATGCAACGATTTAATCCCTTTCTGAGATTGTCTTCTTTTTGTTGGTGTGTATATATGTGTGTATGTGAGAGGGGGGGGATCCTTTAACCTAAATAAATAAAATGGAGGAGATGGCTTACGTGGATCTACATTTTATCCGTTACTGAAAGGAAAGGGAAACCATTTTAGGTGAACGGGGAAAGAACCGAATAATACGGCTGCAGTGCAGAAGAAATCGTTTTCTGTTTGCAAAGAATAAATGGGGGAGGGACGCGAAGCTAGTGCGTAGGCCTTATATGCCGTCCGCGATCTCTCTTTGAGCGGGAGGTAGCGTGGCCGAGTGGTCTAAGGCGCTGGATTTAGGCTCCAGTCATTTCGATGGCGTGGGTTCGAATCCCACCGCTGCCAAATACCAATTTTCTGCTTTTTCCCACCTAAACGGCTTTACTTGGCTGCCTTCGCTTTGAGTGGTGAGGGCGTGACCTGGTACGGCATCCAGTGCTGTAGTTGAAAATCCAGATTTTTTTTAAATATATAGGCAAGAAGTAGTTCCTCAGTGCATGATTTGCAATTCACGCCTGCGGACTGCAGCTTCCAGATAAGGAATGCGATGAGCAAACACAACACATGCATGCTGAAAATGCCTTAAGATTTAGGTGTCTGTCCCATTCTTCGAAAAAGATTGGAAGAGCACTAAAACCCCTCCGTCAGTCATCTCAGTCGGGATCGGAGAGATGCACGTGTTAAACCAACTGCAAGTGCTTTAGAACACAGAAATCCCCTCTGTGGGGGCCTCTGTTCCCCTCTGTTGGGGGGCCTCTGTTCAGGCCCCCCCCACAGAATAAACCAGACAGAACAACAGAATAAACCAGCCCTGCAAAATAATATTGAGGGGCTGAGGAGAGGGTGATTTCAGAAAAAAGGAATATAAATTAAACCTGGTATCAGTGGGAGATTAGCAGAAAGGAAAATAGACTAGGTGGAATGTACTGATCATCTCACCTCTTTTTCAAGCAGAAATTTTCTGTCCCAAAGGATGCAAACAGAACTGTTCTTCTCCCAGCATCCGAAACGGGCTTAAAACACAGTTCTCAGATAGAGCCTGCTGCAGATCGGGGGGGGGGGGATCTTTAAAAAAGAAAAATCAGAAGGCTTGAATTCACAAGAGGGGCAGTACAGCATTTCCATTTCCGCAGGAGTCTGTTATAGGGGGACGATTCCACTTTCAACCTCCTATGGAATCCTGGGGTTTGCAGTTTCGGGAGGGGCCGGCCGGCCCCTCCCGAAACTGCAAACCCCAGGATTCCATAGGAGGTTGAAAGTGGAATCGTCCCCCTATAACAGACTCCTGCGGAAACGGCCCATGAAATGTAGCTACATGAACCCCAGAGGTCATCCAATTCAGCATGCTTTAAAAGGAGAGAGGGTATATTCCTTAAGGACGGGTCCATAGATGGCTACTAGTCTAGATGGCCACGTCCCACTTCCAGAACTGGAGGGAATATGCCTTTGGGTGTCCATAGCTATGGGGTGCAAGACAGACCGTGCAGCTGCACACATGTGGTGCTGGGGGCTTCCCCACGGATAATGCATTGGGACTAGGAACTCCTCTGACGCAGCTCTTACGTGAGCTTGGCGAGCGAGAAAAACAGGGCATATATACTGTGTTTCTTAAAAAGGTACAGAAGCATTTTAATGCTCATGAAGGCCAGCAATACATCGGTGGCCATCAGAAAAAGTACAGCCATCCCTCCACAGTCGCTAGGGTTAGGGACACAAGACCCCCCCGTGAATGTGGAAAAAAGTATTGGTAACTCTAGGCCCTCCCAAACCATATTTTAACACACACAAAAAAGTACGATCAGCGCAGTCAACCCACTGTGGATTCCTTTGAGGCGTCAGGGTCCCTTCCCAAGGCACAAGTGGGGGGTTGGGGGGGCTTCCTGCCGCCTCCATGGCTGCCCCACCCCATTTTAAAGAGGGACTTACAAGCCCCGTTCACGGTTTCTCCGTCTCACCAGGCTTGCAGGCCCTATTAAAAATGGCACGGGGGGGCGGCGGAGGGGACAGCAAATAATCCGTGAATAATCGAATCCACAAAAGTGAAACCTGCAAATGCGGAGGGCCGGCTGTACAACGGTGTACCAGGTGGCAGGTCAGGGACACAAGAGGTCACTGAACCCATCGAAACAACACATTTTGGAAGGCCGTGCATCTTGGAACTACGCCTCTTGGAAGGACAAGCACTGTACCCCCATCCCAACTCCTTTCCCTCACAGATTTTGTGGTCAGTTCTAGAGAATGCAGTTACCATGCAATTGCCTCACTCCCAGAATTTTATTTCAGTATGATGGAAAATGGCCACCTGCCACTCTCCTAAGGCAACCAAAGGGCTGGGGAGATAGATGTACCCTGCTCCCCCTTTTAGCCCATTCTAGATGTGAACTGTTCTCTAAGTTGTGTCACAGTAAGGCTCAGCTTTCAGTCCTCTTCCATTTTATATGTGTAATGGGCAGGGCTGGGCCTGTCCTTTGCCTCAGGCAGCAAAACATCTTGGGCTGCCTGCATTCCACACTAGGATGATTTTGAAGGGCTGTCATATGTTTTCTGCTGCTCCAGAGACGAGGACATGGAGCAATGGTTTCAAGCTACAGGGAAAGAGATTCTACCTAAACTTTTGGAAGAACTTCCTGACCATTTGAACTGTCCAACAGTGGGACACGCTGCCTGTGTGGGGGCGTCTCCTTCTTTGGAGGGTTTTAAGCACAGGCTAGATGGCCATCTGTCGGGAATGCTTTGAGTAAATATTCCTGCATGGCACAGAGTTGGGCTCAATGGCCCTTGTGGTTTCTGCCAGCTCTATGATTCTATGATTATTAACAACGTAAAATAAACTGCCTTCAGGTATCAGATCCTATCTGATTTTGGAAGCTAAGTAGGATCAGCCCTGGTTAGTACTTCGATGAGAAGCGGTCAGTGAATACCAGGTACTGTAGGCTTTATTTCAGAGGAAGGAACTGGCAAGACCACCTCTGACTATCCATTGCTTAAGAAAACCCCATGAAATTCAAGTGATAGCCATTAAATCAACAGGAAACTTGAAGGCAGATAATACATGTGTGCCCAGATGTAATAATAATAATTTAAAAAAACTGCCAAAAATTATGTGTGAATAAGAAAAGGAGACATTTTTGATGGTAGTGTCAATGGCTCTCCATCTTGCCTTGTTTGATATTACACTTGTTATGGTATTTATAAATGAGCAGTGGCTGGCAGCTTCCATATAGCAGAAGAGTTGGGGGTGCTGTTTAGTGGATGAGATTCAGCACCTTGGACAGTGCCTTTAAAGGTCAGACTAAGGCCGTTTCCACACTAGACTGTTACAGTACTATTGTTCCACTTTCAACATCCTCTGGAATCCTGGGGTTTACAGTTTAAAACTGTAAACCCCAGGATTCCAGAGGATGTTGAAAGTGGAATAATAGCACTATCTAGGGTGGAAATGGTCTAAAACCCAGAGTGGATTCACTGCCCCTTGACATGGGAGCCGCAGGCCACCACTGTTCAAAACAGGACTGAACTGAACGTGAGGAGGGCCGCCGTGCTGGTGGAGGGATGAGAACGGACAGTGGCAGGAACTGCACGCTCCCCTTTCTGCTGTGTTCAGTTTAGTCCTAACCTGAAGGCCTGTTCAGGGCCCTTGGGAGAAGGACATCGATGCTCCATAAAAAGTGAGTGAACAAAGGGTGGGTTGCAGAGGCTCTTCAGGATAAAATCCACTGATTCTGACTGAGCACTGGGAGCCAGCGTCCAGCACCATCTGGGGGACCACAGCTTCTCCATCCCTGGAGAATACCCCATGCTGTAATTGTGAACAGGACACAAACAGCATTTTTTTCAAGCTAACATGGCTACTCGGGCCCTCAAAAAAAAGCATACACAGATTTTTAAGCAGGGTTTTATTTCCAGCTTGTGTTACATTGATATCGCTGCCACAAAGCAAACCGGTGAGATATGTTAGGTGTGGTGTCACGGTTCCATGTGAGCTGCCAGTGTTGTTCTCCTTGATCTCTTTTTTCACTTCATCATTCTACTTGTCATCGTAACGTGGAGTGACACGGTTGTCGCCACTTCTGTGGTGAGGTTTTCACACGGAGCCCCTTTTTTTGGTCTCATTTTAAAATACCCTCTCACTGTTCCCTTCTTCTAGTTTGACAAAAAAACACCAAAGAACCAACTGAAGCAGGACACATGGCATAAAATAACCACCAAAGTCCCCAAAGTTGTGCAGTTGCGTTGCTGACAATTTCCTGCAGGTCTTCTGTTCCTCAGTCAACTTTGGACAATTAATTGCCTCTTAACCTGGGCTTATTTATTTCCCTGAAGGTATCTGCTTGCCTATGGCCATGGAGTTAAGACACTGTGCCACAACACTGACCAGTTGATTTGAGAACAATGCTCTCTGACCACATACCACACTGTTGCTATTGATGGTTTGGCTATTCCAGAATACCCCCATATACTTCCCAAAGCTCTAGGAGAACTTTTAAAATCTCTGGGAATTTAATAAGCACAATAATCAGGCCAATCAGGAAGACAGTCACAAGGAAGAATTTCAGTAAGAAAAAATTCCTCTGCTTTGGTTTTTTCTTCAAATAGTGATCCACGCAGTCGGCAAACAAGTACTTCTTCGGGGAGTAGCCTAGCTGTGCACGGGCTTTATCTATTTTGAATGTATGCATGCAAGACACGTTGAGCACCTGAAAATGAAAAACAACTGAACAAGTGGCTTTTTTAAAAAAAAACGAATATTCAAAAAGCATGAAAATGACTGGCTGATGGGAGTAACCACGGCCTACTGCAGCCTTCCCCAGCCTGGCACCTTCCAGATTTTCCTGATTATAACCTGGATCATCCACGCAGTGGCCATACTTGCTGTGAATGAAAGGAGTTGTGGTCCAAGCCATCCAAGAATGCTAGTTTGAGGAATTCTCTGAGGAATCTTTACACAGTGAATAGCGCTGGACTACAATCCTGATCTTGCCCAGCTAGAATGGCCAGTGGTTAGGAATGACTGGAATTTGAATTCAGCTAAAGTGTCGTAGTTACCCCCACCCCTGCATCTGAGAGCTGGATAAGTCAGGGAATCACCACAGGTCCATACGCAAGTACCACAGTCCCGGCAGGGAAAGCTACCTCCCCAACCTGACAGCCTCCCTGTCCCCCAAAGGGCACGTCTAAATCTCCCGGCCTCAGAGAGGGTGATCTCCTTGAATTTTCAGTCAGAATTACTGTTGTCAGGTTTACAAAACATCAACAAGGGGCAGTCAAAATTTATGACGCGGAGCATCAACAATCAGGAAGCAGCTGTGAACAAGTTTTTTTTCCTACCTAAATAGGAAACGAAAGTACTGATTTCAGTTAAAGTCGCTACGTATTTCTCTCTAGAATTAACATATTGTCCAGTGGAGTAGAGTGGTTTGAGTGTTGGTCTATGTCGCTGGAGACCAGGGCTTGGTTCCCCACTCGGCCATGGAAATCCACTGGGTGACCTTGGGCGCGTCTCATACTCTCAGCCCCAGGAAACCTTGTGATAGGTTAGCCGTGGAGTCCACTTAAGTCGGAAATGACTTGAAGGGACACAACAACAACCACATTCATAAATTACACGATGCACACATTTCTGTCTTTATGGAGGGCCCACGCTCCAAAATATGAGATTTTTTTTGTGGGAGGGGGGAAATCTTACTCAGGAAAAGCTTTTCAAACCTCAGATAGGGAGTCACCGATCAGCTCAATAAGGGACAAACTTTTCTGACCTTCAAGTAAAGAGAAATATCTTCCAATAAGGGATGCCTGGTAACCCTAGGCAGAATAGACTTCATTTTTTTCCTCTCACAAGGAAAAAAAATCAGCCAAAGAGATTAGCGGTGCAACGCAAGTGTTCACACATCTTGGGATCTCTGCACCACACCCTAAATCTTAGCAAAAAAAGCAGCCTCCTGTTTTTTTCTAACTCTAGTCTTCAAATGAACATAGTATTTTTATTTAAAAAAACTATTCCTTTTTTGGTCGCGTAGAAGCACAACCTGCTTAAAAGCAGGAAGCGGACTCACACCCACTGAGTTTCAACAATGCCATAGATCAGCTGCTCCAAACACCCACAGATGCTGGGGCCAGACCACAAATGGCAAGTGTGCTGTCCCAGGAGAGTAGCCTGAGTGGGAGTGGGATGTCGGGCAAAGGTTCTAAAGCCAACCAGTGATGATGAGGTTCTCATAAGAATGTCAAGAATACGTTTTAAAGTAGTCTTCCCAGTTTCAGTTGCCTGCGATCAACTAGGAATCTTGCAGAACCTACTGGGAGTGAGGAGAGCGTGCTGTGATGCCATAGAGGGAAAGTGATGTCCGGGCCTGTGAAACCCACAGCTCCTCCAGGAACGGTCCCCATGGCTGGGCGTCACCGTCCCCTTCCCTCATAGATTTGCCCCTTCCTCCTGCCCACTCTTTGGTCCAGTTCTGACGTCTGGGTGACAGCACCCGCACGGCCTGCTCCAGGTCCTGCCACCCGCACCTTGTTTGCTTCCTCGTCTGCCCCCACCACCGCTTTAACCACCCTTTTGCCAACACCGCCACAGGAAACGGCTCTGCATTGCCGACAGTAACCATCTAGCTTCATAAGGTACTATATATTTGGTACTATACGATTTGGTACTGTCTGTGGCTCCAAGCATCCATGGGAGTTCTTGGAACATATCTCTCATGGATAAAGGAGGCGGAGGGACGACTGTACTGCATTTTCACATTCTGTAATATTCCCTGGGAATTTGCATGAAAGGTTGGGTATAAATCCCCATAAGCAACAAACCAGAGTTTCAAAATATTTGTGCTAGTGCTAATGCACTGATGTTAAACTACTAAAGAAAAGTAATATCTTTAGTAAGAGATCATTACAAAGTTAATTCATTTTAACAATGTTTAAGTAGTAAATAGTTTAAAGTAAGAATAATGTAAAAATTGGTAAATGTAAGAGTAATTTAAAATGACTATAAATGGCCCACTACTCTCAGATGCAGTAAATTAACAATGTAAAATGGAATCAATACTCAAAAGGTTAGCGTCACTGGCCGTAACAATTTAACCAAGTTTAAAATCGCTCTTGAAATCTTAACCAGTTAGGGATAAATTAACTAACTTTCAACAGATTACTTCCAAGCTCTGAGCAAAACCAATAAAGGCAATCTATATATTACCTCATTTCTGGTGATGGGAGGCGTAATTTCAACAATCGGGTATAACACATAGTGTACAATTTCCATGAATATAGCTGTGCAAATGAAAGCAACAATTTGAGATCTTAATGGTTACTTCAAATGGGAAGGTAGGAAGCTGCCTCATACCAAGTCTGATCATCAGCCCATCTAACTCAGGATTGGGATGTTATTTTTAGGACTACAACTGGGTGGAGAAATTCTGCTACAGTCTAAAAAATAAAGTTTCCAAGCCCTAGTAAGCTTCACAAAGGGGTCTTAATCAAATTTTGCCTGAAGATGCCGGATAGTCTACTTAAGATATTCCATATGCAATGCACAGAATCACAGAATCATAGAGCTGGAAGGAGCTTCATGGGTCACTGAGCCATTGGGCCATGAGGGCTCTTATTCTCATTGCCCTTCTCTCAATCTGTTCCAACTTGTCTATATTCTTCTTAAAATGACATGCCCAGAACCGAATGCAATACTCCAAAAGAGGCCTGACCAAGCACAGAATATAGTGGTACTCCCCTCAAAATGGAAACTATGCTTCTATTAATGCAAGCTAAAATAGCATTTGCTGTTTTTTTCTGCAGCATCACACTGCAGTCTCACCTTGGCTCAACAGCCATTTGGCACCTTCCTTCTCAGGACTGTCTCCTTGAATGACAATTTGATTTAGCTGTTATGCAATTTAATTATGTAACAGCATCAAAGTGGGGGTGCCTGCTTTTGCATATTGCACTCCACCCCTCTACCTGGTCTATTCCTTTTGTATCATAGTTCTAGAAGCCAAGCTAAAGATGATGGCAACATACGTGTTAGTAAAATCCACCATGAATGCCATGGGCTATGCAGGAGTCTCACAGCTACAGTCCAAAAAAAGTAATGTTTCCAAGCTCTGGATTCATGCTCAGGTAATGCTTAGCCATGGTTTGGCCTTATTCCCAAATCATAAAAACAACCAGAGAATCAAACATACAACGCTTACCTGACAAATGAACCAGGAAAAGAGGAATACGCATGCTTGGTTTCCTAGCACCCAATCCTTCAAACTGAAAGAAACATTTTTAATTTGAGGAAAGTGGCCACATCATCTGACCAACTCCTCTATCAGGTGACTGGAAGTAAACACAGCCATACTGGAACCCAGGCGGGGCAAGGAAGCAGAGAAGGAGGGCGGCAACATCCTGGGTTCCTCCAGCAACTCCCCAGGGGACAGAGGATTGCTCTCCTGAGACTATAATAAAAAGATCTTCTACTCACCAGTGGAGATAACCACTCAAAAAGGTTCACTTTCTCGTTATCATTGATAAAATAGGCCTGGCCACCCTACAAATGATTCAGGGAAAAGACTGATTAGTAGTTCTGTCAGGAAGTCTAACGATAACAAAGAATTACTTGGCACATTCACCAAACTACAAATCACAGGATCCTTAGGGAGGAAACTTTTAATGCTGAACTGTTTTGCAGTGTAACTCTTATGTATATCCATAGAATGCTGGACTCCAAATATACCAGGTGGTTTGGCAGAATGGGAAAGAGTAAGGATGGAGCACAAATAGAATTATTCCTATGTAGATTCCAACTGCCACCGCTGTAGCTTTGGAGGGAGAAAAGAAGATACAGTGTCTGCTGGACTTAATTCCCTCTCCCACTTGTTTCTCCTTTTTCTTGTTTGTGCTGTTTTATTTAGATTGTAAGCCCAAGAGCAGGAAACTGTCAAATTAATATTTGTAAGCCACTCTAGGAGCCTTTTTGGCCAACGGATGGAGTATAAATATTCTAAATAAATAAATAATAATGGGACACTTATGCCTGATGTCATCCTGGTCCCGTCCTGGTCCTGTCCTTCTCCCATACCCAAGTGGTGCGATCAAGCTGCAAATCACTGACGAGCTTTCCCTGTCAATGGCTGGTGATCACGCTGCCCTCCTGCCATGCGCCTGCACTTACCTTGCTTGTGGAGGTCCTGGAAGCGCAATGGCTGCGCTTCCTGCTCCAGTGCAGCCCGGGTCAGTACCTGGCTGCACTGCCACAGGAAGAGGTATAGCCATCACGCTTCCTGGATCCTGTGCTCCCCTCCTGGGAGAGCCGCCGCTACCACTGTCACTGGATGCCACCGAGACAAAGGTATGCTGCGGAAAGGGCCTCTATGTGGACGCATTCTCGACGTGGGTATTTAGGGCCAAATTACATGTAACTTCAATCATACAGAGCTGATCTTCAGTGCAGAGTTATTTTTTTCATAAATTGTCAGTGTGCAATCCAATCCAGATCAGAAATTTAGTACAGGAAGAATATAGAAAGATATACTTGTGCTATACTCCCGATGCAGAGCATGCCCCTTTCTCCTTACCAAACAAAATAAAACAAGGCAAAACGAAACAAATGAGATCTCTCTCTTTTTTGGCATTGCACATTTGATATTGTTGGCTGTGGTCAGGACTGAAGCAGAGCGCAAACATCAACACTCCTTTGCTTGCCTTCTGTGCTAGGGTCCAAAGTACCCTCCTCCACTGGCAATGTAAGAAAAAACTCTACACTCAGTCAGAACTATGGGATTAAAAATCAGATGCGGTTTGGCCCTCGGCTTATTAATGGTATGCAGATTGCTCTGGTACTTTAGGTATTATTTTGATCTTCGTATCAAAAGAGTTATAAACATCACAATAAAACCTCCATTTTAAAAAAAGAAAGAAATGGGAGAAATGAATCAACAGGGCAAAGTTTTACTTACAGCTATGTAATTTTTCTCCAGAGTGAGCGCCTCAGCAGCAAGGATATGAGCTTGTACAAGATTCTTGACGTGGACCCAGTTCATTAAGGCTCCAGGATCCCCAAATTTGAAGGCAAACAGCCCTCTCTCAATATTCAGCTGTTGGCATATATGAAATGTTAAATCATTAACGTGTTGCCAAATTAGCAACTGAATGGATATGATGTGAGAGGGTTGTGGCAAATTCTCTGGATTTGAAAAAAAGAGGTACTGCCACAGAACTTTAAAGCATTTGTTAAAATGCAGCACTTTCATTCTTGTACTTGATCGGTGGGTATTTAATTTACCCACCCAGATTTCCACATCTGTATATTCCACTAAAACAATGACTGGATTAATACATTTTAGAAGCACATCAGTACAGAAATACAGCAACACTCTCATTGAAGACCCCATGCCTTGTGGTTGTCAAAAGCCAATCTTGATAAAAAGGGCTTTCACTGATGATGGAAGGACAACAGAGAGGCAACGTAGCCTGCCACGAGAGGAACTCCCACAGCTTGGACACAACCCTCCCTCCCATCCTCACTAAATGTGGTTCTGAGGACAGTGGGACTGAGAGAACCAGTGGAACTTTCTAAAATCAAAAGGCAATCCGTCACTGGCAAAAGGTCAGGAGAAAAGGATTGTTTTTACCAACCATCTCAAGGTCATCAATGCAAAGTCCTTGGGAACGGGGTTCCACAACTGGGATGCAGTTACACAGAAGGCCCTATCTTATGTAGAAACAGTATTTTAGGCTAGTCAAAATACATACTGCCAGTCGGGGCAAATGTCTTTGTTCTTCTGGCCCATATATGCCTGGTGAGCGAAGAGCACACGTGTAGAGTTTGCCACCTCCTGTGAAACAGGACACAATTAGAATAGATTCAGCCAATGGTTTTATTCCCATGTCTTCATTACGCAGCTGAGCTTTATGTTAATTTATTTGCATTCAGGTGACAGGATCTGGATTCCATTGTTAAAAAACTTAGGAAGTAGAATGCAGAAAAATAAAGATTCTGTATTGCACTGCCATATGGAAGCATATTAAATTTCAAAATGGTGAACAATAAGTGGCCACCTGATATTCTTGGTAAAACAATGATGTAAGAATGTGCTAAACCTCTGCAATGAGACTGTTTCATGCAGGGTTCGGAAACAGAGCTTGGAAAGTTTGACTTGAAAATGGATTTGCCAATGTCAACCTCTTGAAATGAAGAAATTAATTCAGTATCATGAACAATAATAATTGAAATTGCTCAGTTAGTTCCATTATTGTTAACTCGCTACTCAAAATTTTAGAGCGGGGCCAGATTGTGGGATTCATTGAATGGATTTACAGCACGTCCTTCTTAGGTGAGCACATTTTGCTACTGGCTCCTTCAAAAGAACTCTTTTTGTCCTTTTAAAGTTGCCTGTATCCAACCTTGATTTTTCTCCCCACATGGACTACAAAGCCATAATATGATTGTCACCATTTTCAGGCAGCAAACCAACTCTTCCAGAAAATGTCATTTGGAAAAGCTTGTCCGAAAGCATGGGATCTCATTTTACAACCGCTTCACTTTGTCACACATTTGCATCCTTCTTTTATTTTCCATCCCTGGCAACATGTACACTTTACTCATTTTTCGAACGCTTTAAGATTAATAAGAAATAATATATTTCAGCTAGAGAACATTGAACCACAACAGTAACTGGACAGCTATAGCGATCAGTCACTGAATAAAGAGTGGAGAACTCTTAATTAGAAGTTATTTGAGAGCCTCTGGTTATGCAGGATATTTCTCTGCACAACTGACCATTCAGATCTGTTGACGGACAGAGTTGTGTACACACCCTATCCCTGACCCCCCTAAACTAGCCTACTACTTCTGGTGGGAAGACACTATCCCATTGCAAAGACTGAAATGGGGCCCAGCTATTGTTTCTGCATGGCTTCTATATAGAGAATGAGAGAGGGAAACCATCTCATCCATTATCTTAGGCAACAAAATGTCTTGGGTTGGCCTTAGGCTGCAGGGTGCTAAGGTAAAAAATACCTGCTAGTGATGATCCATTAGCAGCTAGTATCATCTGTTCTGCAACAGCCTTGGTTCTGGCATATTCATTAACTTGCTGAAATAGTACAAAATGGAATTATTATAATGCATTGCCCCACTTGGGTCATTTATCATGCCTGGTACTAAAAATTCTTGATAACTTAATGACACAGTAAAGCAAGTGTGAAGGAGCCAAACTGATGAGCTTGAGCAAGTAATACACTCTTAGCCTGCTTACTCCTTCATGCTCCGTTCACACAGTCACCATATTAAAGCCAAGCTACTAAAGCATGCCCCAGCTTTCTCCAACCCAATGCCCTTAAGATGTATTGAACTACAACTGCCATAACCCTCAGCCAGCGTGCCCACTTGCACTTTGTGTTCATTGCTCATCTTCATGAAAGTCAGCATTTATATCACTCACACTCAGCTACAAGAAGGTAGGCTTAGAAGAGTTTCATGTCTAAACCAGCAACAGGCCAATTTGTTATTTTTTTTTAAGCTACAGCTGGCCCTCTACATTTGTGGGATTGATTTTCACTGATTTGATTATTTGTGAACTTCTTCAACTTCACCCCTCCCATGCTTCTTTTCCAGGGGAACCTTCGTTCTTGGCCACTTCGATCGGGTCATGCAGTCCTTTAAAAAAACCGCCTCTGGTCCTATACCAGCTACTGCCTGGTCAGCTAAGGATGGCTCATAGCCCAGTTTCTCAGCACCAGAAACCCTCTTTCAATACACCCCCCTGCATCCAACAAAGGAGACGGGTGAGAGAGGAAGTATAGGGCCACCAAGCTGACCCACCCCTTCTTTCTCCTTTCCATGACCTAGTTTGGCCCCTGGGTGCCTGCTTTCCCCACCATGCCTCATCCCCCTTTCCCAAGGCACACATACACATTTTGATATCTGTGATTTTTTCCACTTTTGTGGGGGTCCCGCCCCCCCCAACCCTAGAGAATGTGGAGGGCTGACTGTAGAATCTTAAGAGCTATTAACAGGAGTCACGTAAAAAGCAGTGGCAAACAAACTACTCTACAAACTAAGGAAGTGGGTAGCTCTGAATATAGCCTCAGCCCAGGACGTTCTGATCAGTATCAGAACCAAGCACATGGCTCCTTTCACAAAAAAATCCGCGACCCACCAGCCCAATATTCTGATTGAACAAGCTCAGCTGAGACGGAAAATAGCTTTTCTGTAAGGAATTATGTTTTTCACAAGTCCTGTCCTCCCAATTTTTTTTCACCACTTGCAATAAACTGTTGTAGTCAAACATAAAATGCGGGGGAAAGCCCAGTTACCTGATCTAGAGGAAAATATGTCAAAGTTTCCTCATCACCATCTATAATGGTTTGCCCTGCAAATACCACATTGACTGAGCTGGTATATATCAGTCTGGGGATGTTTCGTCGCTTGCAGACTGCAGAGATGTAAGATTCAAAATCATTTGTTATGGAAAAGAACAACATGGAAGAAACTTTCAGAAAAGACAAATGTTCTTACAGAGTTTGGAAAAGTTATTTTTTGGGATTTTAGCTCTCAGAAATTACCAACCAGCATGGCCAAAAAAGTACCTTTTCCATGGCATCATAAGACATTTAGGAGGACACAAATTTCACAAAGAACAAGTGCGTCCAATTATGGCAAAACAGGGAGGCAACTTTCAAAAACATTCTATTATGAACAAATATGCATATGCTCTTTGGGCTTCCAGCAACAGATACGTATCATCACCACATCACTAAGTGACTGACAGATCTCTAGCACAACGATAAGATATCTTTAGCTTGCATGGGAGATCATAACACCAAACATCTGGAGAGCCAAAGGGATTCCTTCATGCTTTATAACACACTCCTTTCCAAAATCCACAAAAGAATGATACCTTTATTGGCCAACCGAAACGTACAAAGCACATCACACAAGCTTTTGAAGCTCCACTGCCTTCTTCATCTGGTATAAGATGTTTAAAAATGTAGGCCTATGACTGTAACATCATTCCTTTTTTTTGTCCTGTATGATTTTTAAACATCTTTTGCCTGTTGAAGAAGGCAGCGGAGCTCTTTTGTGGATTTTGGATTTTGCTTTATGGCCAAAACGAATACTGTCGAATATGCTCCTTTCCGTTACCATGCTTCTAAGTCAGAGGTAGGCAAAGTATGAACTCCAGATGTTGTTGGCCACTAGCCCTGTACAATAGCCAAAAATGAGAAATATGAGGGTGGCAACCACAGCTGGGGGGCACACTTTGCTCATCCTTGTTCTGAGTGAACGTACCATCCTCCAGATTTGATGGACTACAACTCCCACCCCCATAGCGAAGCAACCTGTTTGATGATGGGAACTATATTCCAGAAGGTATTGGCTAGGGGATGGTTGTTCCAAGCTGCAAATAACACTAATCTCAATCTGCTTAGATTCCCACAAAGATGTCCCATTCCCCTTCCAGCCCGCCCTGTCCCAGCGCAAGCTAGAACACCAGGCTGCAAAAAGAAAAAAACAAGTATGCCTAAGTTCGTGCAAAGCAATGCCTTCCTCTTCCCACGCCAAAGCTGCCATCTGTCCATGCACATCCCAAGGAAATCACAGGTACACACCTTCGAGAACTACTTCGGTTCCTCCAATGTTGACGGACTGAATTTCTTTCTTGTGCAACTAGGAAAAGTGGAGAGAGACTTAATTTCACACCACCCGCTGTAAGAAAAGCAAGAAGATCTACTTTATTGCATTTTTTGTTTTGTTAAAAAAATGAGAAGTCGGCAGAATATGCATTTTAGGATAGTTGGATGAGCAATCCATAACACCTTTGGGTTCTTCCCCATGTGCTAGCTGGCCAGGCAGGAGTTCTCAGTCCAATGTTCTTTTTTCTTTTTAATTTTTTCAGTTACGTCCATTGTTCCTTTCCCCTTCGGTATCAATTTTAATACAAACCCTTGCCTGACAACTTCTCTCAACTATGTGGCATAGTTTAACTATTTATTACTAACTCTTTCTACTTATTTCCATGTATACATGCAGCCATTCCTTAGTCACTGTTATCTTGGATATTGGCAGCTCTCTCCATATGACCCTGTTATGCCCACTCCTGTTTCTTACTTTATGCTCCCAGTTTCAGCTTTTTTACCTTTTTTCCCAGGCAAACGTTCCTTCTCTTTCTTTTTCTTTTCTGGCGGGGAGGGGTGCTGCCCTGATTTCTTTCCCAAATTGCTCTTGCTGGAAGTTAATAATATGATTTTTAAACCTGCTGCCTCTGTGCCACCAGAGCCATGCTGGGTAGCAGACATCTGGTTGGCATTAGACTTTATGTCTTTCACAGCCATGACTTGCTGGCAAGCAGTCAGTAAGGTGGTATCAAGTGGCCCCTCAATTGCCCTTTTCTCTTCCTTCAAGACAGAGGCTGCCTCACTTTTCCTATCTCTTCCTCAGGTGACTTTTTCTTCCTCATATTACACTCCATTTCTTACTACCAAAAGGTCTTACTATATTAAATCTAGCGGTTTACTACAAAGGGGGTGAAACATGACCAGCTGGCAATGCAGGGAATAAAAAACTGATGGATGTTACTGCCCTGGCTAGTCCGAGCTTTGGGGATATTAAAAGATGTCCTCCTGATATCATAATTCGGCTTCCCTTCTCTATTCCTCTACACGTGCTTGCGAGGCCACTGGACAAGCACGTAAACAAGCTCGGCCGTTAATAGCCATAATATTCAAACTACAATACAGGCAGGCCAGAAATAGCTGACTCACTGCTTGAGGAGACCTCCAGGCAAGTACTCTAATGAAGTATGCACGCCACCTACAAAAGAGCCTCTGCCCCATGCTGGCAGCTTGATGGGTAAGCTATGCAATACCCAAGTACTCTGCGTCTGCATACTGGCTACTCTATTGAGAACTGCTACGATAACTCAATCATTCAGATTTTGACCTTTCGGAGGCTTTGTCTCCAACTCCAAATCTATGGTTTTCCCCCAAGTACGGCATAGCTTGCAGTCACAATTCTCCTTATAAAAACCCTTGATTCCGAGACCTTCCTCAGATCGCTCCCAAGTTTCATCCCGCCTTGCTGCCACTTTGCTTGGCGAGCCTCCCCTCAGCTCCACGTGCTGAGCTACATCGCACCCCAGCTTCACTCTCTACTTTTCCGGGTTTCAGGACAGGTGAAGTATCACCCAAACCAGCAATCCCTCTAAAAATCCCTCTATACCACTCCAACCTTTATTTTCTTTAGTTATCTTGTATGAGTGTGTCGCATACACTGTTTTGCTTATATTTAGTAAACATCATTTATTATTTCAACTTCTGTGTTCTCCTTGACTCGACCCGACCCCGTAGACGTAGGGTTCAAGATCTCGCTACATTACCCTGCCTCTCGTAACGCTAAGCAGTGCTCTGAGCTAATTTTCCCCAGCTTTAGTTGAGCACATTTTGGTGTCCCTCTTGGGACCCCCAGTTCACAGGGTAACATGGAGAAGAGGAAAAGAGCAATGGATGTAACTGGAAAAAGAATGGTGGACTGAGAACTCCTGCCTGGCCAGCTGGTGTGTGGGGAATAACCCAAAGGTGTTGCGGATTACTCCTCCTACTATCCTGAGAATAAATCAATCTGGACACCTCCCAAGCTTCAAGATGACTGGCAAGGTCCCTGCAGAACTTCATCTTTGTGGTTTAAGGCTATTAATGGGAAAAGGAAAGTAGGGCAACAGGACTCTGGGAGATGGTCCTTGGTTTCAGATCTTGGTCACCGGGGAAGAACTCTGCCTGCAACTGTTGCTGCCACTTTGTTGGTACTATTATTGAACAACTGGAAGTCAGAAATGCTTGCCAATCTATGCCAGATTACCCAGAAATCTGCCACTAGATCCACATCCACCTTCTCTCAGCTCTAGCAAATCTATACCCCTGGTCTCGAATGGCTGATTTAATACAAAAACTCAGGTCTAAAAAAGCAAAGGTATACTCACTTGTTCTGTTCCTGACATTCCATATGCAGCTGCATGAATGACACAGTCTGCCCCTTCACATGCATCATAGAAGTCATTGAAGTCTCTCACATCAGCCTACAACACAGGTCAGAAAATGCCTGAGTGGTGGCTGGGGTAGCTGTATTTTTCTACAGATCACTAATGGAGCAGGATGGAAGCCAAGAAGGAAAAGTCAGGATTACTTGCAATGTTGAAGAATGTTGAAGAAGAGGCTAAAGTGCAACAGCTCCTGGATCATGTCTAACTACACACAGCACAATGGCTGCACCTCCAGAACCTCTCTGTTATTTCACAAAAAAGATCACTGGGCAAACACTGGATATTGCACTGTTCAGCTAGTTGGGGTGACTGAATGCTTAAAACCTCATCTTGGTCACTGGATTTCCCTGGATGTCCAAATAAATTGTGGAAGCAGTTTAGGCTTCATTTGTGTGAAGACTTGGAGTTAAGATGACAGTACCACTAGAAGTATACATGAATTGCTGTTCTTGCTGTTGGTGTGTCCCTTCAAGTTGTTTCCGCTGTCATGAGCCAGGCTGACCCCGCTCCCGATTCAGACTTGGACTCCGAGCCTGGGGTGAGTCCTGGGGAGGGGCCTCCTGGAGGGGGGTCTGCTTCAGAGTCTAGGGAGGAGCCTGCCTGTGACTCCCCAGCTGTCCCTGGCACGGAGCCCGGGCCAGCACCTGCAGCAGACGTTTGCGTTCCAGAGGCAGAGGCCAGGGTTTCTGACTCCAGTCCAGAGTTTGCAGCAGACCCTCCCCCCACGTTCCTCCAGAGGCGACTGGAGAAGGGGGCGGTCCGGAGGTCTCAGCGACTGCGGGAGAGGCGCTTGATGAAGCGGCTCTGAACTCTTGAGAGGCTCCAGCTGTGAGCGGGGCCAACGGACAGTTGACCAGCCTCAGCTGGGCTGAAAACTGAGTAATTAAGTCAGACGCTGTTGGGGGTGGGCATGGGGCAACAACCGTCTACCAACCGTGAATCTGCGTCCCGTGTCGTGAGCTTTCTGCCCCAGTCGGACCTTGCTGCCTGAGTCTGCCGCTCCAGGGACTTTGTCGCTTGTGCATACTTTCTTTTGGTGACGTAACCGCTTTGCTTTATTTACGACTAAAGCCATAAAACTCAGCTCCTGCCTCTGTGTCTGCTTAGCCGCCGGCTGGACATTGACATCCGCCTTTTGGAGACCTTAAGGTGACCCTATCACGGGGGGTTTTTTGGCAAGAATTTTTTGGAAGCTGCCTCAAGTCCCACTCTGGGAGAAGGACAGCATATAAATATAATGCATAAAATAAATAAAAATAAGATTTGTTCAGAGGTTGGTTTGCCATTGCTTTCCTCTAAAGCCTAGAGAATGTGACTAGCTCAAGGTCACCCAGTGAGTTTCCATGTTTGAGTGGGAATTGAACCCTAGTCTTCAGAGTTGTAGTCCAATGCTCAAACCAGTACATCATGTTGGCTCTGCTCACAAATAAAGATTTAAAAAACACCACATCAGACCCACCCCTTGGGATATATTCAGCATTACCCCTTGGAATATATTCTTGCCCACACTGCTTATCCTAGGCTTCAGTGTCCAACAGACTGATCAGTGAGATAAGCTTCTCTTGGGCCATTTCTGCACTATACTGTTATAGTACTATTATTCCACTTTCAACATCCTATGGAATCCTGGGCTTTGCAGTTTAGGGAGGGGCCTTTGAGGCCCCTCCCTAAACTGCAAAGCCCAGGATTCCATAGGATGTTGAAAGTGGAATAATAGTACTATAACAGTGTAGTGAGGAAATGACCTTAGTCAGGGTTAGAGATAGGGGACTGTTAAGAGCCAGGGTTAGAGTTAGGTGGGAGATGAGTGTGAGAGAGTGAGAGACATGATTTAGATGCATTAAGTAGAAATCTGTGATGTTATGTGCAAATTCTGTTTAATAAATCTATCTATCTATTCCATGCTTTTGCATCAAAGTACACTGTATAAGGGACACTGGAAAGCTTAGATTCAGATGCATGATGTCTTTGGTGGCAGCAGTTAATTAAGAACAGTGGTGTCTGGTGGGGACAGAAGATAATCAGAATCTCACACAGGAACCAAGAGGGCATCAAGGAGGTCCCTGCAGTTGGTGGCCACAGCCATGGCACAGGAGGAGGGCCTTAAATTGGTAGCAGTGATGGGGATAAGTGGAAACCCTCACAGTTGGTGATAGTGGAGGCAAAACCTCACAGAAGCCCCCCTTCCTTTGGAATTTCTAGTTTTGACCTGAAACTGGGTGTTGGAACTTGGGCCACAACCTAAAACCTGCCAAATTTTGAGGTGCCTACCACAATTTCCTGAGGTGACCCTCTTTTTCTGCTTAAGCTCCCCATCTGCAATTTTGACTTAACATTGAGTACTGCAACTTTGAATGCTAACCAAAAATATCCTTTGCTTTGTTATGATGGATTATGGCTGCTACAGACAAGCAGACTTTCTTTTATTATTATAAATTCACTTATTAAACTTTATCATACTACTCCTCCAAGAGGCTGGCTGCATTCCACCAGATCCCCTTTATCCTCATAAAGCTCTGAGGTAAATTAGTTCAAGAGAGAGTACCCAATCCAAGCTCAACCAATGAGCTTTATGGTTGACTGGGCAGAGATTTGAACCCTTGTTTTCCCAGATCCTAGCCTAAGCACTATACTACCCTCATGTTTTCTAATATACTCTGTATGGAGAACTGCATCAAACCTTCTTAAGAAGAGTTTTAAACAGCTCTACTGACACTTGAACTACACAAAAATACATCCTTTTTTTTCCTTTCGAAAAAGATGGTAAGTTATGAGCAATAAAAGAAAAGGTAAGTACCTGTACAAGTTCTACTCCTTTTGGAACTTCCCACAGAGGTGTCTGTATGTCATAGAGAATTACTTCAGTTCCTGATTTGGCAAGAGCACGGCCAAGTGTAAAGCCAAAATATCCAGCGCCTCCAGTGACCACTGTCTTGTCACTTACTCTCTTCAGGGTTTGCTTACTGCTGTCTGGTTTTTGTTCAACAGGTCTGGGGTCCTGCCTAAAGAACATACGGTGCTTTCGGTCCTTCTGAGGTGGTTTCTCCATGGTGTGCTGGGGTATTCAGTGATTTACCAGATTTTGTGTTACAAAGCTCCATGCAGGGTAGTAACAGTTCACCTTCTCATGACCTGTTTAAAGAGCATCAAGATCAATTATGCTGCAGCCACAGAATTTCTTTGTTATTCAGTCAAGACAGTTGCTTATATAAATTAGCATATTTTTTTGCCCCTTTCATGTTATATTTAAAATTCAAACTTATGGAATCAGCCTCCAAGAATAAGAATGCCCGCATGTGACCACTTCTTTTATTTCCTTTCATTCTCAAAACTCAAGAGAAGATCATCTGCCTAACCTAATCCTTGCTGCCAGGTCTCCCAATGTTTGGGTGGGAAGTGGTTTCATTCTTCTGCTGGGTCACCATCGGAGGATGATCTGGAGCTCTCTGAACGAGAAACATAATGGAAGAACACAGCCACATCAGAGGGATCTGCCATACTTGGGGAAACAACACTTAAACCTCCCTCCCAAGATGTGGCGAGTCCTCTTCAAAAGGATTTTGCTTTTTGGCCAGCATTCAGAGAAATGCCAGACTTTGAAAAACAAAATCCTTTTGAAGCAGGTCTCCTCATGAGTAAATACTGTTCCTAAGTAGGCCACTCCTTGCCACAGGGATGGGGAAAGTGAGGGCCTCCACATGCTCTTGGCGCATACTGGAGCTCTAAGCATGTCTCACCACTGGCTATACTGGCTAGGCCTGCTGAGAACGACAATCCAACAAAAGCTGAAAAGCCATCCTTTGCCCGTCCCTGACTTATTAGATCAATTCCACAGGTAACACTGTTATAGTACTCTGCCTGGGGCTTTGAAGATTCAGCCTTAAAAGCCTCCAGAACTAGGCACGGAATGCTAGAACTTTGCTTCATCCCCTACCCGTGTCTATCCCCTGAGTACTAAATTGGACCCTACTTTTCATGTGCAAAGTATGTTCATACCTTGCTTTTGTACTGACCTTATGTATTCAGACTTTGCAGTTGTCTTCAGACTGTGAGTTCAGTACTAGCCCCTGCTGTAGTTTCTTTACAGTACTGAAGCAGGACAGATGGGCACAACTGGAAGTCTGAGAGGGGCGAATGGGTTTTGCCCATTCACAAAATGGCTGCCATGAGTAGGAACAGCGAGTCAAAAAACATTCATTTCCGAAGAAGCAAATGGCTGAGACTAAGGGCTCTTTTACAATACACAATTATAGTTCTATAATTCCGCTTTAACTACCATGACAACATCCTGTGGAATCCTAGAATCTGCAGTTTAGGGAAGGGTATTTAGAATTCTTGAGAGCCAGTCTGGTGTAGTGGGTTGAGAGCTGAACTATGACCCTGGAGAACAGGGTTCAATTCCCCGCTTTGCCATGGAAACCCAGAAAACTTCATGACACATTCACCTTAAGGTTGCCGTAAGTCAGAAACAACTTGAAGGCACACAACAACAACAATTAGAATTCTCAGCCAGGGAGCTCCAGTGCCTCCCCAAACCACACAGTCCAGGATTCCACAGAATGGAACCATGGGCAGTTAACAGTAGAATCATAGCCCTATAACTGTGCAGTGTGAAAAGCACATAAAAGAAAAACAACTTGCCTGAGATCCCAGTACAATGCAGAGCTGGCGTCTCATTCCCAAATTCTAACTGTGTATCTGTTCAACAAGGGAACCACCGACCTAGACAAGTGGTGGGGTTTCTTTCTCTTCAAAAAGATAGTGGAGAACAACTTGTCGGGGATACTGTAGCTGGATTTCTTGCACTGAGCAGAGTGTGGTGGGGTCTGGACTCGATCGCCCATGGGGACCATTTTCAACTCCATGATTCTATTTTACTCCAGAAACAAGACAGCCATGAAACTAATTTCACAGAAGACAAACTGATGAAGATCAGTGGAACATGCACACAAGCAAAATAACTGCCCACACCACACATTCATATACGTCTATACACATACTGAAATAATCACAAAGGCATACCCATGCCTCTATTTCTCATTTCTTCTGTTTGTCTGTTTTTTTAATTGCAATTCATTTGTCAGTGACTTGTCATATCACTCTTTAATGTACCCTGCAAATGAGCTGGTGCTAAATAAATAAACAGACGAATGATGACAAATGCTGTCTGAACTGAATGGTGCCTTGTTCCCTTAACTCCTGCTTTGTTCTTCCCTGGTCTGATTAACTTTTTCCTTCAAACTTGAGATCTTGGTTTGTTCTCTGAATATAAGCAAGGATTGTGAACCTGGTTTTACTACTGGTTTATAAGTCCTGACTCAGTTTTGATGACACATTGAGCACTAAACAAAATTTTCCTAGTTTATTGTATATAAATAAATAAATAAGAATTTACATATTGCCCTTCATCTAGGGTGCAAGCATAGAGAATGTGGCCATTCAGATGTTGTCAGATTGTACTACTAATGGGCTCTAGCCAACATATCCAGTAGTG
Source organism: Cyclura pinguis (assembly GCA_030412105.1). NCBI lineage: Eukaryota > Metazoa > Chordata > Lepidosauria > Squamata > Iguanidae > Cyclura > Cyclura pinguis. The sequence goes on from CM059609.1 coordinate 10,286,597, forward strand.
AGAGAAGATGGGACTTACAATGCAACGTCTAGAGGGCCATATGGTCTCTGTCTAAGGACAGTCATACTGGGCCAGTTTGCAAAAGGGCTTGTTTAGCAGCTGAGGTAATGTGAAAGAGCAAAATGGCAAAGAATGGGTTGTATGAATGAACTGGAACATTAACACCAGGCTAAGATTCTCCAGAATTCTGGCTTTTATTCCTGTGTGAATGCAGTCAATATTGACTTAAGGAAATGCAAGAGTTCTTTCACAACCTATAATTAGTTCACCAACATGTGCTTTAGGCTGCTAAAGAACTAAGCTCTTCTGAGTAATTAGAGAACTATTCGTTTATCTTAAACCTGTGACCATACTGATTATTGTCTTCATACAACACAAACTAACCAGAATTAAGCACTGTTGCCTTTAATATATATCATCTCTAGAAAGTGATTGAAAATACTGCTCAATAATTAGAAAGCACAATAAATTCATAGCCTGATCTGTTTGTTACTTAGCTGCTTTACGCATTATTCCCTATCATGCCAATTTAGGTATGAAATAGCCAGCATGTCTAATCTATTCCACAGAACTGTTGTGAGATAATTGTGAGATAAAGAATAAAGAACCACAAATGTTGCCTTGAGGTCCTTGAAGAGCAGACAGCAATTAAATCTGATAAATTCATAAACAAAAGAACTCTCATTACGAGATCCCAAGTATATGCCTGGTTCGAGAGTTATTTACTGAAAGCATTTTAACTTGCCCTTCAACTAAAATGCCTCCCTGAGCAAGTTCACACAACCTTGTTTAAAAAAAATGAAAGAGGAATTTAAATCCAATTGTTAGTCCCAACTACTGTAAATGCATTAACTCAATGTGTTTCCCATTGATTGCATGGGTTTACTTTAGTCGGGATTAACAACTGAATTTAGACCAGGGCTATTTAGGGGACGAAGCAAGCCGTGGTATGTCAGCCACATTGTTATGCACCATGCCATGTCGAATCTGGAGTAAAAGGTACCTAAGCATATGGCACGCGTACATAAGACTCTTTCACAAAGAAGCAGCAACAGAGGAATTCCCACACTTCTCCATTGCTTTAGAATGTTTCCATTTAAAAGAAGACATTTCCTTTCTGGCAGTTAGTGCAGTTACACAGAATTCTATCTCAGCTGTCTGTGCAGCAAATTCAGAAATTCTAGGTGTGCTTATCTGGAAGTAAATTTCAGGGGGCTTCTTTCAAAGTCAATATGGTTGACAGGGGCCAACAATTTTAAAAATGATTCTATAATTTGGGAACTGCTTCTTTCAATATTTACCGTGATTATGCACCAGTCTTCATACTCAGAATGTTGAAAATCCTGACCCTGTAATTCTTTTTTTTCCCTTTAAATACAATGCATTTTTAGTGTCTTGGGAAGCCACTGCATCTTGAAAGATGGTTTTGTTTTTAAACCATACTTACTAAATAAACAAACACAAACAAAACATTGTTGCATAACATGTATACCTTAGTGTTCATCCTTTTAAAACTGTGGCCATTATTTTCTCCCTCTTTGCCCTGATTACAACATACAAATGGAAAGCTTTATTTTAAAGTGAATGAACATCATCACCTATTCTGTCATCTTGAACCATCTCCCGGTTATAAGCCAAATAGCTAACTTTAGTTAAACTTTATTTTGGCAACATATTTTTCAGTCACTTTGTAATACATTTGAAATTGTTTTTTTTAACCTTATTTTTTACATTAATTTCAATTGTACCACAACTGCTCTAGTACAAACCAATGATACTTGATAAAAAAAATAAAAAAAGGATCCACTTCTATATTTAAAAGAGGGAAGACCTGTAGACACCTTTCTTAAATTTCTATTTAAGAAATTTTATGTATTTAGTATCTTGTTTTATTGCTTCAACTGTACAATGGGTCTCAATTTTGATGAATTATAGTCTAAAAAAAATAAACTAAAAAATGGAGCAGTTTCAAGGTGTCTTCTCAGATATAAATTCAGTGGGGTTATGTGTACCTAAAACTGCAATCTTTTGATTGATTATAACATTACTGTCCAGGAAGATCAGGGTTTTTTTGCTCAGGTGACCAGATATATAATCCCCAAACAATAATAGCTGCAGAGATCACAGTGAGAAATGTAGCATTTTTAAAATCATGTTTTCTTTCTAACAAATACTATTTATGCTTATTCTCTCCAAACCTAATGTCATCCCAATGCATTTTAACGAAATTTCGTTCAGCATACCCTGTGATTTTGGCGGGGGAGAGAAATCCAACAAGCAGCTCCCTGGCCATTTCCACACTAGGCTATTATAGCGCTATTATTCCACTTTCAACCGCCTATGGAATCCTGGGGTTGGCAGTTTAGGGAGGGGCCAAAGGCAAACCCCAGGATTCCATAGGATGTTGAAAGTGGAATAATAGCGCTATAACACAGTAGTGAGGAAATGACACCCGTCTTCATTGGTGGCCGTAAAAAATACAATAATGAAAATGAACAACCGTTTTTCGCCTTTTCTTGGCGCCTCACCCTGCCTAACGGTCGGGTTGACCTTGTAGCTACACTTCTGGTTTATATTTCAACGAAATTTTTAACCAGTCTTTCCCTGTCATCACTCCAACTTTCAAAAAATAAAAACCGGCCACAAGAAGAGTCGTTACCACCCTCTCTCAGGGAAACTGAAGGCAGAGTTTTCTGTTAGGAGTTCTCTAGCATATTATTATTAATATTTTTTTACTATTATTCTTATTATTACCCTGCCACGGGAGTCCCGCTAAAAGCCTCCCCCAGGCCAGCTGGGTCGAAGTCAGGGGCGAGCGGCGGGGCTGTGAGGGGGCCACCGTCCCTTCAGAGCGGCTCAGCAAACGCGCCCTACGCGAGACGCCTTTCCCGCCAACCCGCTCATAGCCTCAGCTCGTCCATCTTGAGGCGGGGGACCCGGCGGGAAGAAGAGGCGCCCGCGGCTGGGGCGGGGAGCCGGGCGCGGCCAGACGGGCGACGGGGCAGCGCACGCTCCGCAGAGCCGCTTGGCGCGGGGCTCCGGCGGGCGGGGGCGTAGCGGCCGCCCAGCCGGCGCGCCTCACGCGAAGGCGCTTCTTTCCGTGCCTGGCGGCGGGGCCGTTATAAAGGCGCCTTTGGGCGGGTTCGCGGTTCTTTGCCTTCAAGTGGTTTGCGACTTAAGGCAACCCTAGGGCCATTTCCGCACTGGACTGTTACAGTGCTATGATTCCTTTACGGCCCCTCCCTAAACTGCCCATCCCAGGATTTCATAGGATGTCGAAAGCGGAATCGTAGCACTGTAACAGTCTAGTAAGGAAATTGCTAAGCTGCACCTATCACCGGGTTTTCTGGGGCTGAGAGTGTGTGACACACCCAAGCTCACCCAGTGGGTTTCCATGGCCAAGCAGGGCGTTGAACCCTGGTCTCTCACATCCCTCGAACCGCTACACCACACTGGCTCTCTTTTGTGGCTTTACAGTGGTATGCATGGACAAACATACATATATACACATCCCTAGTAGGATTGTCAGGGCCCTTTCCGCACTACACAGTTATAGTGCCAGTATGCCACTTTCAACAGCCTCTGGAATTTTGGGATTTGTAGTTTACGGAGGCCAAAGAGCTCTTTGGCTGAGAACTCTAAATGCTGCCTCCCTTGACTGCAAACTCCAGGATTCCCTGGGATGTTGGAAGCGGAATAATACCACTGTAACAGTGTCGTGCGGCAATGGCGCAGGTGTCGTTTATTGTAAGGGCTGTCCCTTATTTGAGGGCTGGAAAACTTGTCCTGGCAGGTATTCCTCTTATACTGTAAGCAGCGTCCTCTGTTTCAGGGTTGGAAAGTTTTGGCTTTTATGTAGACTGAAGAAGATGCCCGAAAAATCCAAAGAGAGAATGATCTGGGCTGTGGTACTTAGGCCATATCATGGGAAGACACGACTCACTAGAAAAGACAATAAAGTTTGGGAAGGTAGGAGGCAGTAGGAACAAGAGGAAGACCCCATTACGTATGGATAGACTCAATCAAGAAAGACGCATCCCTGAATCTGCAAGACCTGAGTAGGGTGGTTGAGAAGAGGGTGAGTTGGAGGTTTCATCTATGAGGTGACCATAAGTGTGAGCCATTTCCACACCCCGTTATTCTAGTGCTATGATTCCACTTTCAACATCCTGTGGATTCTGGGGTTTGTAGTTTACTGAGGCCAAAGAGCTAACTGGCTGAGAATTCCAAATGCCCCTCCCTAAACTGCAAACCCCAGGATTCCATAGGAGGTTGAAAGTGGAATGACAGCGCTACAACAGTCTAGTGCGGAAATGGCCTAGGCCAACCGGATGGCAGGTAACAACAATAATTTAGGTAAAATAGAAGCAACTTATTAATAGCCACCTTCCTGATTGTCAACCCTGTATGTCATGAATTTCATCTATCCCTTATTGCTCTTTTGAAAACCTAGCAACTTCCAATCCCTAGGAGTAAATCCCATTGCACGCAATGGGTCTTCCTTGGAAGTAGAGGCAGGTAGCAGTTGCCCTCTGTCACCCATTTTGCAGTTTGACCTCACAAAGGATTATGGAGCATGGGACAGTGGTCACTTTGGATCTGTGACAAAATCACACTGCATCATTTCCAGTCATTATTACTACATGTGGTACAGGAGTATTAAATAATTACATTCGCACAACACACATAAATCACTGTTATTTATTGTTAATAACTACTGCATTGACCCAAACAGTTGAATAGCTTCCATGTTGAAGAGGCTCTAGGATATCATTTATAGCGATATTCACTGAATTATTTATAGCACATAACAGTCAAAAGCGTGAGTTTTATGCACGGCTTCTAAGTTGTGCATAAATTATGTATAATGCCTCTAGACTTTTTCTGTGTATATAAAATATGCGTGTATATTCTGTGTTATACACAAGCATATGTTCGTGAGTGCATTCATACCTATCTTCTAGGCCTGGCTGAAATTACTTAAATGTTTATTAAATTTATATCCTGCCATTCCTTGGAAGACTTCAAGATGATAGACATTATTCCCTTCTCCACCCTTTATCCTCTGTGAGGTATGTTAGGCTGGAAAAGAATGGCCCCAAGTCACCTAGTGAGCTTCATTGCTAAGCAGACTTAACTATGGCCATTTCTGCACTAGCCTGTTATAGTGCTATGATTCCACTTTCAACATCCTATGGAATCCTGGGATTTGCAGTTTTGGGAGGGGCCAGCCGGACCCTCCCAAAACTGCAAACTCCAGGATTCTATAGGATGTTGAAAGTGGAATCATAGCACTATAACAGGCTAGTGTGGAAATGGCCTATGACGTACCTGCTTCTATCACATTCATATAAGAATGCATGTGCATACTTATCAACCAAATGGTTTTGGGGGTGGAACTGCAGGTGGGAGAAGAGGGATTTTTTCAGACCCCTAATAGTTTAAATAGGAATCCTAGAAGCTGAGATGTATATAGTTCTGTATAGGAAGGATGGGGGAAAATCACCCTTTTTTAATCGGCTTCAAACCCAGTAGTTCTAGTGCTACATATGTGTATATATGTTTCTCAACCCCAAAGCAGAAGAAAAGGGGGGAAAAATCCTTTCCCCTCTACAACCTCGAACCCCTCAAAATGACAGGATCTTGTTGCAGGTTGGCTAGAGAAACAGGAGCATTCCTCTCAAAGGTGGAAATAAAGCTGCAATAATTTTACATGTCCTCCTTATATTAAGCAGCGTATGCACAGAACTAGTTCCGTGGGGTTTGGCTGAAAACCAGTTGTTGATCTATTAAAAAGTTTTGGTGATATGTCTCTATTATTTAACTTGAATGAAATACCACTTTAGGTTCATAGGGTGAGTTATCACATTCTTCTTCTTTAAGGTTTTTTTTTCTACTCAGGTGATTATATTGCTGAGAAAAGGAGCCGGTTGAAGTGGAACAATATATTTTACAGATCAAAGGGTTCTCCTCCCTGTGCATTAATGATGAAGGTATAGTCTTGTTTAGCTTTGTAAGCCTGCACTATAACATATTTCTGGCTTTATATGTGAAGCAGGGCCAGCAACCCTCCCCAAAATACATATATTTGCTCCATGGACTCCATTTAAGAATTCCAGTTTCATTGCAAATGAAGTGAGCTTATGTTTATAGGCTGTTTTTACACAGAAATGTCACTGCAAGGTGAAAATTCCTAAGTAATAGTACCTCTGAAAAGAATTCAGAACTGTATAATGTTAACTGTAAATGATCACTAAGGAATGAGTAATTCAGCCCATTACCAATTCTTCACAAATTATCTGGTACTTAAACACACACACACACAACAAAGACATAGGAAATGATACTCCAAACAGTTAAAACAAAGAACAAAAAATAGAAATATCATGGGGAAGAATGGTTACTCTTGATGCTTGAGTCTTGTTTTCAGGCAATGATCCACTGTGTCGACCAAAGCAAACTTCTTTGGATAGTAACCCAGCTGTTTACATGCCTTGTCTATTCGAAAAGTGTGAGTAACAATTATATTTATCACCTATGGAAGGAAAAACAAATCAAACACCCAGTGACACACAGCAGAGGGAAGACAGTAAAGTGAATTTCAATTTGGAATCTTAATAGCAACTTCATAAGGCTTGTGCTGCTCTCAATCCCTTTTACTTCTTTTAAACAAGGTTGGATAACGGCAGTACCATTCCGCATACAGGAGCTGTGCTGGGAGACAGCTAAAGGAATCTTACTTTAACACAAAAAATGGGACAACACTGTCCTCCACACCTGAGGACAGCAGTGGACAGTGATCCTACCCTTTCGCCCTCTGAAGGTTCTTGACTTCCAACTCCTCCCACTCCTGACCATCTGCAATGCAGGAAATTCTAGGAACTGAAATCAAACACTTCTGAAGGACCAAATATTGAAGTAAACTGGTTTAGCTGTGTGGGGCAGTGTGCACAGGTTTGTTCTCCACCATCCCACTTCTGCCACCAGCCCATAGGATCTGTTGCCCGAGGCAGCCGCCTCACTTTGCCTAGTGGTAGAGTCACCCCTTGAAAAATCCCTTCAGTTTCTCTTCTATATGATTTCTCCCCATGTATGTAGATTCATGTATAGCTCGAACTATTTTAAAGCATGCTACCGGGCATGTCACAAAATCTAAGCCCCAGAAAACCCCGTGACAGGTTTGCTTTAGGGTCAACGTAAGTCAGAAACAACTTGAAGGCACACAAGAACATCAAAACAACTTCATGGCACCCTACTAAGGAATCTCTCTCTCAAGCTTTCACAAGCAGTCACATTAACCTGTCAAATACACTGAAGCTTTCTCTCCCAAAAGATACGCGTGTACATAATTACTGGTTCACCCCACACCATTATGTTTTATGGCTCTATTTTTCTGTGTTGTTGAGACAAGGTGCTGTAATAAGACAAGAGCAGTCAACACCTGGCCCTGTAATACCATATCTTAAAACTGTCATTTGTACAAAGCTAATATAAGGATTGCCTCTGACTCAGGGTTTCAGCACCACATTCATGCTCCATACACATTCTCACGCTGCCACTTCAGCTGTTCTTTCAGATCAACATACATCTGGGAACTACAAGTGGTGATGCTAGCAATACTTGACACTCGTATTTGTTTTGTATGTTAACAACTAAGGGCCTGGCAAATTTGGACTTTTTTTCTTCCGTTTTCCACTGTTTGGATCAGTTTTGGAGGCTGGGTGCCATTCATCATCACTAGAAACAAGCAAAAAGGAAAGGCAACAAGGGGGCAGGGTGGAAAGACAGACAGGAACATACCCTAGTCTTCTCTAGGAATGAGTTTTTGAAAATGATCCCAGTTCATTTTAGGCAGTAAAAAAATAATCCTTCAAAACTGAATACCTTCATCCCTCCACATTTGCTAGGGTTAGGGGCATCCTCGTGAAAGTGGAAAAACCGTGAATGACTCTAGGCCCTCCCAAACCATATTTAACACATAAAAAAGTATGATCATCACGTGCAACCCATCATGGAGTCCTTTGAGATATCAGGGCTCCTTCACAAGGCAGAAGTGGGAGCTGGTAGGACTTATTGCCACCCCCACTGCTGCCCCACACCATTTTTAATGGGGACGTACAAGCCTTGCTGGCAGTTTCTCCGTCTCACAAGGTGTGCAGTCCTCATTAAAAATGGCATAGGGAGGCAGCAGAGGTGACAGCAAATAATCCGTGAATAATTAAATCTACAAATGTGGAGGGCTGACTGTATTATGGTTTCTTGGTTTACGTTAGGTTTTCTTGACTCTTTCACCAGAAAATTGTCCCAGGCCACCAGGTTGCTGGTAAGTTGCAGCATCACTCCTTTCGGACATATTATATATCTCAGTTTCATGGTAAATAGATGGATTAGGAGCAAGGAATAAAAGCAGTGGGTAGGTGAATTTTATTTATTTATATTTATTTATTTATTTACTTATTTATTTATTATGGTTAGGAAGGCAGGAGATTTTCAGTGAGCCCAAATAAGCAGACTCCCCCTGTGAGCTGCTGCTGAACATAGGCATTGGAGGGAACCATTCTAAATGTATTATTATTGTTAGTGTTACTATAAACTTTATACTTCACCTCCTTGGGACTCAAAACAGTTAGCAATAATTAACGTGACACTGTCCTACAGTAACCATTCATGCTCCTCTCTGCATATAACTCTGTCTTGTAACATCATGGAAATGCTCTACCACCACCACCGAAAGTACATATACATTTTTACCTCATTTTTAGTCAGTATAGGTGTAAATTTAAAAACTGGTTTAAGGAGCAGCTCCAGATATTCAAACAAGGGGGCTATAGAAAAGAGAATGTTGATAGTAAGAGGTGAGTAACAAGAGACAAGCAATACCATAAAAATACACAAGAGTGCAAAATACACATAATGTAGTGGTTTAAGCATTGAACTATGATCCTGAGACCAGAGTTCAGTTCCCTGCTCAGACATGGAAACTCCCTGGGTGACCCTGAGCGCATCACACACTCGTAGCCTCAGAAAACCCTGTGATAAATTTTAGGCCATTTCTGCACTATACTGTTATTCCGCTATTATTCCACTTTCAACTTCCTGTGAAGTACTGGGGTTTGCAGTTTAGCCAGAGAGTTCTTTGGCTTCAGTAAACTGCAAACCCCAGAATTCGACAGGATTCTACTACTACTACTATAACAGTGTAGTGCAGAAATGGTCTTAATGTCACCATAAGTGCAAAAGAACTTGAAGGCACACAACAACAATAACAACAACAGACAATCAGTTATAACCTTATAAATGACAACTTCATTCCCCTGGTGAATAACATATACACCCCCCCCCCAAAAAAAAGCCAATGAAATTTTAAACAGGTATCCCCAACAGTTGTACATTTACCCAGGCAAGTGAAATATGAGTAAAAGGTAAGCATTTCTGTTACCTATGAACCGAACAAGAAAGGCAGGAAGATAGATATATGGCTTCTGGTAGCCAAATTTTTCATACTGTAAAGGAGAGAAAAGTGCATCAGAATAAAAAACATAAGGTTTAAATGCAAGGGTGGTGAGCAATGGTTACACTGTTAGAAGTAAAAAGCTAAGCTTCAAATCCTTCCTGAACCATGAAAGTCACTAAGCGGCCTCGGGAACATCGCAATTACATCCTAACCTAACCAACTTGTTATGAGGCTAAAAGTCTGCTTGGAGTAAGTTACTCTGCCGGCAACTCAGTTTTATTTGGTTTTATTTGTATTTCTGCCCAGCTACACAGCTAATGGGGCAAAGGATAGAAAGACGTACTTAGCCACCACTGTTGAAGCAACATCTGGGAGGGAATGTGCCATTACTGGACAAGAAAACTAGATGGTAGGTAAGGCAAAACAAGGAAATGGGAGGATCTGTTGTTACTGTTCAGGTTTGTTGCTGTGTAACTGGCCAGTACCTCTTTGTGTAGATGCCAGTAGGATGTGTAGGCTAATTCATGGCTCTTTGGCTGTTTGGTAGCCATATGCTTGCACAGTATGCCTGACCCACGCCCCCATCCCACCCTGCTGGTTTTCTCTTGTTAGAACATGGGGCTTGCAGCTCACCAAATGTAGCTTAAGTATTGCCTCATGTTTCTCCGGTATTACAGCTGGGCTTTAAAAGGAAAATGACCTTGCTTGCCTTCTTGGAGATTATCATCAGGAAGTACTGCACCTGTGTTGCTCCACAGACAAAGTAGTTCCAGGCGGAACGGCTGACATGGACATGAAAATAATCTGATTCTAATCTTCTAAATGAAAGCTCTGTATTGTCTCCAGTTGTACAGTGGGTACAAAGAGCTGATGCCTCAGATAGGAATGTGCCTTCCTCCCTTGCACCAAGAGACATTAGGTTTCCCCTTCTTTGTTTTCAATGGGCACTGTGTTGCAACAAGAGTGTGTAGCCAGAAGGTCATCTTGTGGGTTTGTAGTTGGATTTGAATTTAAGAAATCAAGATGCTAGTCCTTACTGATACACGATACTACAGTGGTCGCCAACCAGTGGTCTGTGGACCACTGATGGGCCGCAAGAAAATTTTGGTGTTCCGTGGAAACATTTGGACGTTATTTGATTTCCGACTTCCGGTTCGGATATGAGAGCTGGAGACACGGCCCGTAGTGTGCTCCACGAAAGATCGCCGCTGCCACAGGTTGCTGATACTGGGGGTACCCCCATACTGGCTTGTCAAGTACCCCTGAGCTAAAGGGATCTTGCCAGAGGTGGATTTGCAACCAGGAGCCAAGAGAGGACCTGTACAGTGAACCAGGAGGAGGTAGCCGAAGGGTCTCCCAAGAGGCTGTCACTGTCATTTTTTCATCTTTGCTTGCAGCAGTTTGGAGGAGATGGGAGGGGTTACCTCTCTCTCCATACACCCGGCTGCCGAATTTCTTCTGGCCAATACACACACACACACACACACACACACACACACACACTATTTTTTCATCATGTGATAGAGCTGGAAGACCTGTGTTGGGGATAGGGCAATAAGATCTTCTAGTTTGGACTTTGAATTAACTTTCTACAGAGGACCTCCATGAGTCCAGGAGGATTTCCTCCCCTTCCCTCACGCTTCTTTGGAACGGTTCGTTTGTTGCTCTAAGAAGAAGAAGAAGTCCGGCACAAGGTATTTGACAACTATCATACAACAGATAAACTAGACTCAACCTTGCTGCTTTCCCTACTGGACTGAATTTTTTTGTTTTGTTTTGTTTTTTGTTTCTGTGCCTAATTTCTCGCATTTCCCTCTTCGTTGGCTAAGACATAGCCGAAGACAATCCTTCATTCCTTTTTCCCTTCTGCTCTAAACTCAAGATGAACTAACAGCCCAGAAGTACTTAGTTTAAATTTTCAGCCAGTTCCATTTTGCAAAACTGATTTTTTCCTCTTTTTTTGAATTTTGGAGACCCCACGTGTGTGAAAATTGACAACGTGAAAGACTCTCCCAATCTATGTAGTTCTGACTGCTTGAAACGCTGTGTTTCATTGATTTATCCTCCGCTCCCCGTTTTCCAACTTGAGTGTGATTTTCCTGTCATCTTTGCCCAGATTTGTTGGAGGGTATTGCGTGTGAGCTCTATGACTGCAACTGTTACTGCTCTAACTTAGATCCATACAGTTAGACATTTGACGGCTGTATCTGTTTACCCTCTGAGACCAAAATCAACTGCAACACAAAAAGAAAAGAACAACTCAGTGAGAAGAAGTGAGAGGAACTGTGAGAAAACGACGGTAAAGGAGAAAGAGACAACAAGAGAGGGAGAAGTGGGGAGAGTGGAGAGAGGTCAGGAAAGGATAGTGAAAGATAATGAACTTGTTTATTGAACCTGCCTAATGAATTTATTTGATGAATCTATTGAATCAATTTCTGTATGGACTGGGAAACCAAAAGTCAGTGTATGAATTCTGTAACACCCACACTGCAGAAACACTAAATATGTTATTAGGATAGATATTTTGAATGAATTGACACAGTGGCTAATGAACAAACTGATATTTTGATTTGTCTTTATAGCATCTGCCTGATGAACTAAGGTGTCTGTAAATATCAGAATATGAATCAATTGGTATTTTGATTTATCTCTATAATATCTACTTGATGATTTAAGTTGCTTGTAAATAATAATTTTGTTATAATTAAACAAGTGCATTTCATATTAATAAAATGGAACTTTTATGATCATTATTTTATAGATGTTTGTACCTTTTTAAAAAAAATTCATGTTAGTGGTCTGTGGGATTCAATATTGTGAGTTTAGTGGTCCGTGAGGTCCGAAAGATTGGCGACCCCAGGATTAGACTATTGGAGCAGTTACAGACTTGCAGCTCACTTGCCTTGTTGTTAGCATGTGGTGAAGAAGAGAAAAGCACTCTGAGCTCACTGGAAGAAATATGTGACATACGTGTAACTGCTAAATAATAAAATATCTACCCAGACTGGCTATGGATAGAGAAGCAGCAACTTGCTGGTTTAAGGTGAATATCTTTAAGAAAATTTATGATTACTTTCTTATGCCATAATGGCATTGCTCTCGCATTCTTGATGATGGTGAGAATACTACTACTAATAATTAAATAACAACAGTTTTTTGAATGATTGGTGCTGCTACCAGCACCTTCTGCATTTAATCCCCCTCTGACATCATTCTTTACAGTTCCTTCCCTGTCTATGTGTACGCAAGTATACTTGAAATTCTGGATCACCATGCATCTGATAGGCATATCTTTCATCAAAGTTTATGATGTAACAGAATTCCTTAGGCCATTTCCATACCGGGCTTCTGAAATGGTGCACAGTGACCTCTCATGGAGGTCTTCTACACCATAGAGTGGACTGGCGTGGACTACTTTTTGTAGTTTCACACCAGAATCCACTCAGGAGCAGCCGGAACTAGCCGCGCGGCGTGTTTTTTAAAAACCTCTTTTTTGAGGTTTTTAAAAAGCACGGAGCGCGCAGCCCCGTGCCACTCCGTCGCCCGGCTCCGACGTGGATTTGCAGGCGCGTGCAAGTGTGTGCCTGCAGATCTGCCGGGGGCGGGCTTCCAGCTGGCGAGCTTCTCCGGTTGGTGGAGAGCCTCCACCAACTGGAAGCTGCCAGTTGGGACGCCGGAGGACTGCGGAGCAGCGAGCTCGCGCTGCTCCGCGTGGCGACGGACTTACCCGGTTTCAGGCAAGCTCCGTTTTTGGGCGTTTTCACCCATTCCCCCCCCCCATGTGAAAAGGGCCTTAGTCTTTAAAGATAATCCTCATTATATTCTTTGTTGTTTTGGATGTTCTCTATGTTATTCTCAAGACAAAAAGAAATTTAAAAGCTCATACCAATGGTGCAATCCAGTCGAAAAAATGGACGTTCTCTCCATCATGTATATAATATGCCTGCCCGCTCTGTAATACAACCAAAAGGGGGAAAACATAACTAATTAGAAACAAACAGGAATGTGAAATTAATGTGTTGATCTTTTGTATCAGCCCTCGCTAGCCCATAATCTCTACAAAACTTTAGTTTATGGCTTTATTACATGCTGATTTGTTGCATGATTGCACTGACTTGGTTCTGTTTTTGATCTCTCTTTATCAGATGATTCCACATACCATTGCTGCATTACATTCCCATCATCATTGGGTCATCTCTTTTTCATCTTTGGGAAATACCCGTGAATGGCTCCAGTAATGCTGCCTTTCCCCTGTTGTGTATTGGTGCAATGTGTCATTTGGCTCTAGTTCCAACGCTACAGCAATCATGTGGTGTCGGTGGGCATTGTTCTCCCCTTTCGCCCTCCCAATCCCCAAGCATGGTGAAGTCATTTTACTTCTGGAAAAGAAGACATCGTGGTGCATATTGAGACATATCGCTTTTACTCCATTCCCCAGTATATGTGTGTGTGTTTTTATAATACTATCGGTGTAATTGCATACTTGCTCTGCCCTGGTGGTTGCCAGCACACTGCAGTTATGCCATTACAGCACACTACAGTTACATCATTACGCACACCACAATTACACCATCAGGGTAAAATTGAAAAACTATGACTCCACAAGAGTGAAATGCTGAAATGGTGGCACTGCACGAAAACATGGGCCAAAATGATGGGGAGGAAGTCCCTCTACATGTGGAAACTGTGCTAGGTAGCACAAAGAGGGGAAGGGTGGCAGGCTCTGCAGGGCAGTGTGGAAGATCTATTGGAGAAAGATACATCACCAAGCCAACAGCATAGTGTTGTTGCACAGGCCGTGTGATAGTGATAACTGCCATACTGGGAATGTTTTCATTTCCTTAAATAACATGATTCCTCTGAGACAACAGACCAGTGTGATAAAGCTCCATAGCTTGTTTTATATATCAAACAGTGAAAATACACCAAGAAACCAACACAACCCTGATCCAAATTAATGAATCTAGTGTATTGTGGTTACTTTTCTACTGACAGGGTAAATTACAATCACATCATATGGTAAAACGTATCAAGAGTATTTTAAGGGCCATTCTAATATGCAGCACTAACCTGTATGAGAAATAAATAAAATGCTTATTTAAGAAAAAATTATACATGTATTGTAAAACTAACAAAAAGCCATGTGGTACCTTACAGTCTTACAAATTTTATTTGACATAAACCTTTGTAGACCACAGCCTACTTCATCAAATACATGGAATGTTGGGTGGGTGGGTGGATGAGTGACTAGGATATTGTAATCGGAGGGTAGATGCAATGTAAGTGCAAAAAGCACAATGATAATTAGTTGCTAGCTTCTTGTTGTCTGTCTTCAAGCCATTTCCACTTTTGATGACCCTGAGGAGACCCTATCTTGGGTTTTTCTTGGCAATGTTTGTTCAGTGGGGAGTTGCCTTTCCCTTCATCTGAGCCCAAGGTCACCCAGTGAGTTTCCATGACCAAGCGAGGATTCATACTCTGGTCACCAGAGTAGTACAGTTGGCCCTCCACATTGGCAGGTCTAACTTTCATGGATTTGATTAATTGTGTTTCTCCAATCCCTGCCCATCGCCTCCGGCTCTTCTTTTCTGGATGAATCTTCCCTCTCAGAAGCTCCAGTCAGGCTGGGCAACCCTTTAACAACCCTTTACAATCTACCTCCAGTCCTCCTCCACCAGCCTCTCCCTAGCCAGCAAAGGACAGCTTGCAGCCCGATTTCTAAGCACCACAAACCCTGATGCTCTCCTCCTAAGTTGGGAAATTGATGGGAGAGAGGAAATATGGGGCTACCATGCCAACCCACCCCCTTTTCCTCTCCTTTCCCTGACCTGGTTTGGACCCTGTGTGCCTGTTCTCCCCACCATGTCTTGGCCCCTTAGGGAATCACAAAGGGAATCACAAGCCAGGATTCTGGGTTCTGACACCATGGTAAATGCTTTCTGGTTAGTTTACCCAATCAACCCAATGGCAGGAGCCAAAAGGACACAAACAGGCAGTATATATCAATATACAGCCTGTTCACAATGAGTCAAGACTCCTCAAAATCTTAAAATTCAATGCAAATGCCACCATTCGTAGAAACTCTCAAGTTTTTCAGCTATTCGGTCTCTGGAAAAAACAACCCATGTGTCTTGGAGGGTTGGCAGGACAAGAAATACCACTTGTTCACTGTCTCAGCAGAGCAAATATTGTGTGTGTGTGGATGTGTGTCCAGTCACCCATTAATTTCAAAGGGTTTTCTTAGGCAAGGAATACTCAGAGGTGGCTTAGGAAGCAGTAATGACAACCTCTTGAACTCCAGACTGATCCTCTATGTGAGAGACAGAGAAGTGGATGCAGCTTGGCCTATCCTGGGCGAGCTAAGCCAGCTTGCTGCCTCGAGTGTGCTAGAAGACACTATCCCATCCCCAGTGCTAAAGTAAGATTCAATTGCCAATTCAGCCAGCTTCGGGCAATGGGGAACCATTCTGTCGCCCACCTAAGGAATCAAAATGTTTTGGGCAGTGATGGTTGTTGAGAAATTTTCAAATCCCTATTTGGGTATGAAGGGGTATATTTCAGATAAACCTATCTGATACGATGATTGTGAGATCACCCTATCCCAGAGGAAAGGAAGTTACAGAAATAGTAATGGCGGGAAAAAAGAGAGAAATATAGTAGCCCAAATTTCTCTTTCCAAGCATGGAAGTTTCCAAATTTACATTTCAGAGAGAGATGCAGCCATATCTCCTGACTGAGTGCATGGAATTAACTCTGACAAAGCTTTTAATAACCCAAACATTCCATGCTTGGAAAGAAACTGTCCTGAACTGTTATCTGGGTTCATAATGTACCGCTGCACTTTTGGCCAAGATCCAGATGTCCTCTGGTGAGGGAAATGCCGCGTACCTGTGTGAATGCATAACTCTGATGCAATTCACATGCATCATTTGTTGGGTGAAATAAGCTTCCTGTGAGAAATAGTTTATTATCTCTGAACCTTAAGAATCTTGAGTTCTCTCTAGTAACCTGCTTGCACAGCAAAAACAGCTGTAAAGATTTTTAGCCAGTCTGAGGGCCAAAAACTGCCACTAGATTGACCCAGGAAGGTAGGTAGACTCCTCCAGACTCACTTGTGCACCTAAATACTGAATTAATTCTATTTTGTATGTCGCTATAATTTTCTTTATACAGTCATCCCTCCACATTTGCTAGGGTTAGGGGCACAGCACTCCCGTGAAAGTGGAAAAAACATGAATAACTCTGGGCCTTCCAAGCCATATTTAACACACAAAAAGATATGATCACCATATTCAAACCACCATGGGTTCCTTTGAGGCATCAAGGTTCTTTCACAAGACAGTAGTGGCTGGCTGGTGGGGCTTACTCCCACCTCCACTGCTGTCTCATACCATTTTTAAGAGGGACTTACAAGCCTCTTTTGCAGTTTCTCAGTCTCATGAGGCTTCCAGTCCCTATTAAAAATGGCATAGAGAGGCAGCAGAGGTGACAACAAGTAATCTGTGAATAATCAAATCCGCAAAAATGAAACTTGCAAACGTGGAGGGCTGACTGTATTTCACCAATTTAACAACGGATGTCAAAAAAGAAAAATGATAATACTACCAAGAAAGATATATGAAACATAGTCTGGCCCTGGGCCCCCTTCTGGACCACTGGCTCCTGGTAAATTGTACCTGCTTCCCATTTTGCATCCCTTTGACTCTTGTGTTATGCATGCGTGTAAGCAGACACATACATACATGTATATACCTATCTGAAAGCTAGGATAGTGCTTGTGCCTGCCAGTGTGAACATGTCTTTGGAAGGTTTCCCCTGTGGGGTTAGACTTCCTTTATAGCCATACTTTCCTTCCTAGTCATTTTTGAAAATCTTTATTATGCTATTTTTCCTTGCCAGATTTTTGCTCCATTATCCATCCATCTTACACTTTTTCGTATTGATCTGCTTGGGAGAGCCTTCATTTTGCAGTTTCATCCCAGCTTCTTTTCCTTTGTGTATGCAAAGATATACAATAGTCACATTCATTTTTTGTAAGAAAATCACCTGCTGTGGGTTTTGGCTGATGGAATTAAAAGCCATGGAAAAGATATTAGCCATGTTTTAGCACTGAGCTATAAGAGTTAAAAGTGTGAAAGTGGTTTTACTTACAGCAACATATCCTTTGTCAGCTGTAAGAGCCATAGCAGCTAAGAGGTGACCTTGTACAAGATTAGAAATATGAACCCAGTTCATCAGTGTGTTTGAATCTCCAAATCTGAAACACAGCAGTCTTCTCTGGATGTTGCTCTGTGAAAAAGTGAATAAGTGTCAAACAATCTGAGGAACAACATTGGTTCTGTTTCCATGCGCCATAATAAAAGCACTGTATTTATTTGGTGGTTTCTAATTCAAATGAAATGATTGATGTTGGAACAGAACTGTAGAGATTTGCGTTCAAATATCCAATCAGCCACTACGTTCATAGGATAATTTTGGGCCAATGATTATTTTTTAACCTGATCAACCCCATGGGATGATGTGAGGGTGAAAATTGGACAAAGGAAAACCCCAGATCATCTTGGAGGAATGATTGGATATCAACGTAATTGACTAGTTAAAAATAATTAAAACTGCTTCCATGATTTTCATCCACAAAGTCTCATTTGACATCCCATAGCATGTAGGCAATAATGAAGTGTGTAGTAGCATGACAAGTCTGATTAAGAGGATTTAAAACTAAATCTTTGGAGATTGGAGATGATAGTGCAAACATCAGTCCAAAAGCAAATTCTAAACACAAGGATGTGAATTCCAAAGGAGAAGCTGAGGGAGAGAATGTGAGCCATAGAAAAATGGACAACAAATTGATAGGTGAGAGAACAAATAAAGCTCCCAATGTCTGTACACCAATGGAGAGTTTGGGAAACAAACAAGATGATCTTGAAGTCCTAGTGCATGAAGGTAAATATGACTTTATAGGCATAATGGAGACCTAGTGGGATAACTCTCATGATTGGAAAATTACAACTGAAGGGTATAACCTATTAAAAAAGAATAGATAAGTCAGAAAAGGAGTGGGAGTAGCCTTATACGTCAAAGACAAATTCACTGGTAGAGAAATCCATGAAAGTGATCAGACTGGGGCAGTTGAGAGTATCTGGATAAAAATAAGTGGAAAAAGAAATGAATGTAACACTTTGGGTGGGAGTTCACTATGGTCCTTTTCACATGTGGGGGGGGGGACGGGTGAAAACATGCTAAAACGGAGCTTACCCGCAGCCGGGTAAGTCTGTCGCCATGCGGAGCAGCACGAGCTTGCTGCTGCACAGTCCTCCGGCATCCCAGATGGCAGCTTCCGGTTGGTGGAGGCTCTCCACCAACCGGAGAAGCTCGCCAACCGGAAGCCCGCCCCCGGCAGATCTGCAGGCACGCACTTGCGCGCGCCTGCAAATCCACTTTGGAGCCGGGCGACGGAGCAGCACGGGGCTGCGCGCTCCGTGCTTTTTAAAAACCTCGAAAAAGAGGTTTTTAAAAAACACACAGCCTGGCTAGTTCTGGCCGCTCCTGAGTGGATTCTGGTGTGGAACTACAAAAAGTAGTCCACGCCAGTCCACTCTACGGTGTAGAAGAACTCCGTGACAGGTCGCTCTGCACCGTTTCAGAAGCCCGGTATGGAAATGGCCTATAGGTCACCAAAGCAAAAAGAGGTGGTGGATGATGCTTTTCAGAAACAAATCTCAGAAATCTCAAAGATGCAAGAATTAGTAGTTATGGGGGACTTCCATTACTCTGGGAGACTAACTACCGGGAGACTAACTCTGCTAACATAGTCTGTCCAACAAATTCTTGATTGGCCTTACAGATAATTTCCTATTTCAAAAGGTAGATTCAGGACCAAAGGGATAAGCAATCCTGCTGCAACTTATCTTTTTCTGAAGCCATGGTGTGGGGATCCAGGGAAAGCCTCTTCCAGGAGGGGAGTGCTTCTGTCACGCTCCCCCTCTGCACCGGCTGCCTGCTGGATGGGAGGAAGTGCAATGGCTCTGCCCCTCCCTTCTGCAGCGCAGCCCGGCAGTTTCCCGGGCTGTGCTGGGGGAGGAAGCGCAGCCATTGTGCTTCCTGCCATTCCGCATGACAGCTAAGTGCAGGAGAAAGGCGGAAGGACTGTGCAATCACATGTCATTGGCAGGAGAAACCCGACAATTATTTAATCCACGATTGCAATGGGTTGCCACAGGATCGCCACAGGATCACGATGACGTCATGCAGAACCGTCATCGTGATCCCATGGTGATCCTGTGGCCATTGCAGGTTGGAGGTGGTGTGTGAAAAGGTCTTGATCCTAACCAGTAGGGAGGGGTTGATCACTGGAATCAAAGCATTTGGTACTTTATAGGGAAGTGACCATGTAACACTAGAATTCACAGTTGTGGGACAAGGCAAAGAAGAGTATAGCCAAACACAGACCTTGGATTTCAAGAAAGCTGATTTTAACAAGGAAATACTGGGTGGAATCCCATGGCTAGACATGCTAAAAGAAAAAGACACCCAGCAGGAGTGAGAGTTCTTGAAGAAGGAGCTGCAAGAAACACAATCAAATCAAACAGTCACATGAAAGAAGAAAAACGGGAAACATCTGAAAAAGCCAATGTGGCTGCACAGCAAACTCAGAGAGGAAGGGAAAATAAAAAATAAAAATAAAAAAAACAGTATATATAAAGAATGGAAGGAAGGATGAAACTCCAAGGAAGAATATAGATGTATAGCCCAAAGTTGCAGGAATAATGTAAAGAAATCTAAAGTTCAGTATGAACTGGAACTGGCTAGGCAAATAAGGAGGAACAGAAAGGGGGTTTTCAGATAATGACCAAGGAGACAGTGTGGCCACTGTTCAGTAAGAATGGTAAAATGCTAACAAATCACAACAAAAAAGGCAGAACTACCGAATGCCTACTTTGCTTCAGTTTGCAACCTTCGCCTCCAAAAAAGAACTATGCACTTCCATGCAGCTGCAGAGACTTTGACAAGGGATGTGGATTGCAAATCAAGACGGATAGGGAGTTAGTCAGGAATCACCTAGCTAACCCAAATGAGTTCAAATCTGCAGGGCCAGATGAACAGCATCCCAGAGTACTAAAGAAATTTGCTGATTCATTTGCCATTGTTTTTGAGAAATCTTGGAGAACAAGTGAGGTGCCAGAGGACTGGAAAAGGGCAAACATGGCCCCTTTCTTCAAAAAAAGCCAAAAAAAGAAGATCCAGGGAATTACAGACAAGTCAGCTTAACGTCAGTATCAGCAAAAATAATAGAACGGATTATATAGGAATCTATCTGTAAGTATCTTGATGAAAATGCAGTGATCAATAAGAACCAGCATGGGTTTACCATAAACAAGTCTTGCCAAACAAATCCTATATCTTTTTTCAGTCTGGTCACCAGTTCAGTGGATTGTGAGAGCGCTGTGGGTGTCATTTATCTGGATTTCTTCAATGCATTTCATAAGATCCCCTATAAAGTTTGATTAGCAAACCGCTTAAATGTAGAATAGATGGGAACTCTATCAGATGGCTGGAAAACAATGCCTAAAGAGTTGTTATCAAGGGCTGAGCTTAAAACTGGAAAGAACACCTTGAGCAGAGTGCCTCAGAGTTCTGTCCTAGGGCCATTAGAGTAATTATTTTTGTCAGTGACCTAGATGACGGGCTGGAGGGTATCCTTATCAAGTTTGCAGATGACACAAAATTGGGAGGGGTGGCTAACTCTTTGGGAAACGGGAATAGAATTTAAAAGAATCTTGATAAATTAGAAATTTGGGCAGAAATTAATAAAATGAAATTCAATAGAGATAAATGCAAAATTCTACATTTAGGCCACAAAAAACAAACGTACAAGTATAGGATGGAGGATATATGTCTCAGCAGTACTACGTGAGAAAAGAACCTTGGGATGATTGTGGATCATAAGTTGAACATGAGCCGGCAGTGTGCTGCAGCAGCAAAGAAGGCAAACACTATTTTTGCATACATTAATAGGAAAGTAATATTTCCACTATAGTCTCCTCTGGTTAGGCCTCATCTGGAGTACTGCATTCAGTTCTGGGTGCCTCATTTTAAGAAGGATATAGACAAGTTGGAGTGGGTTCAGAGAAGGGCAACAAGGATGATAAGAGTTGCAGAGAACAAAGCATGAGAAGACAGGTTGAAGGAGCTGGGCATGTTCAGTTTGGGTAAGAGAAGACTGAGGGGTGACATGATTGCATTTTTTTTAAAATATCTCAAGGGCTGTCATAGAGAGGAGGGGGCAGGCCTGTTCTCTGCTGCTCCAGAGGGTAGAACCACGCCGAATGGTTTGAAGTTAAAGGAGAGTAAATTTTGATTGACCATTAGAAAAAAAAATCTTGATAGCAAGAACGGTTCTGCAATGGAACTAATTGCCTAGGTGGGGGTCTCCTTCTTTGGATGACTTCCAAAAGAGGTTGGAAAGCTACCTGCTGGGGCTGCTTTAGCTGGAGACCCAAGAGTGAGCAGGTGGTTGGATTCATAGCCCAGGAGACTCCTTTCAGCTCAATGATTCTATGAAGCTTCTCTCTGTGACATCAGAGATTAACCAATACACTCAGAGCCCCATGGCAAGTAAAATTGTCTCTTCATTATTTAAAACTTCTTTTACTTTGGATATATTCTCATTCTGATATCCTGTTCAGAATGATAGAAAATGGTGAACAGTTTCAAAATAACAGTATATTTTTCAAAGGTTTAGTTAGCATTACTACTTCGCTGGATGCACAGTTGTTTTTGCATTTATAGTGAGGGCTCTTTCTTTCTAAGTCGATCTTTGGCTGTCAGTTCATATTGCACTTCTGTGCTGTTATGTCAGTTCTTATATTTCTGAAAGACACTAAAAACCAGAGTTTTCAGAACTGCAACGAAATAAAAACATCCATGCAAAGATCAGGAAACCCAGTGTGGTATGATGATTTGAATGCTGGACTACCATCTGAATCTCTACTCAGTCATAGAAACCCACTGGGTGACTTTGAGCAAGTCATGCTCTCTCAGCCAAGGTGGGAGGAAATGGGAAAAACTCCACTGGAAAAAAAATTGCCACGAAAATCCTGTGATAGGGTCTTTATAAATCAGAATCATAGAATCATAGCGCTGGAAGAAACCACAAGGACCATCAAATCAAATCACCCGAGTTGACTTGAAGACATATAACAACAGAAATAACAAAGAACAAGCCATAAAACCCTCTAGAATGTATGTGGGATGTTTAGGAATAGCTGGGATACGAATCAAAACAGGTAAACAGACAGATACAAGGACAGAGAAGCAAAAGTACCACGTCCCCTAGAATGTACATAACCTGCAAAAGTTACCATGTGCCTTGACTGACACATAACTAGAATATTTCAGGGGCTTTTGATTTAGTGAAAATACCCACACAGTACTTGCATCTCAGTCCGAGATATATACACTCTGAAGTCGCTCTTGTTATGTTTGAGGCGTCTTACTTTCAAGAAAATGGGAGTATCATTGCAATCCCAATGAAACAAGCAATTAAACTTTATCAAGCTTTTCACCTACCCACACAAACTGTTTCAGCTGAAGATTTCTTAATTCCCTGTGTTCCACCTCCCAACAAGTGTTTACTAACACAGTGAACTTCAGCTCCGAGCTGTATCTTGCTTAACCCACCTGGCAGCCAAATAGGATCTACACACGACACAGAATATAGACCTCAGAGACCTGAGAGTATCACATTTTGGAATGCTCGGACTCTCCTAAGCTTTTTGTGATTATAAAGGCTAATATAAATTCATTGTAACCAGAAAACTACAAAGGCAGGGAACATGCAAAGCTAGCATGTTCCTTTCTGATTTGCTAGTTACACTTTTAGAAAATGTTTTACGGGAGGAGGATAAAGGAACATCTTACCCCATAGTGTTATGGGGCACAGTCCGTTTGAGTATCTTAGGATTCTACCATCTGCTTGTGCTAGTAGGGTAGATCCTGACTTTAGGATATATTTGAAATATTTGTTCCAAACAGGGGATCTTTTTTTTTGTTTCTGAATAAGAGTTCTATGTGTTTTCCTCTGTTGTAGAAATCAGTATGCCCCAAAGCTCTGTACTAAACAAACTGGCATAATAAATTTGAAGATGAACACAAAGTCTCAGACCAAAAGTCCAGAAGCCATTGTTCTCCACTATTTATTCCTCTTATCTCTCTGCTATTCTTTTTCAATATTTTACTTTGTAAATTAGTTGTATCGAAATAAACGACAACATCACGATCCATAAGAAACACGTTTCTCAGCCCAGTTTCAGCACTTCTTCTTTTTCTTTACGAAAAATCCCCATGACTTCATACTAAATAATAAATGTATAAATAATAATAAATAAATAAATAAATAAATAAATAAATAAATAATAAATAATAAAACTAAGAAGCCAGAAAAAAAGAAGTCAAAGGTCAAGTGTAAAGGGTTTTGTTTTGGGAACTGTTTCTATTAAAAGAGCAGATTATACTGTTTTTGTAGTCAGTTTCCACTATGGGTCCAGATCCACTATTTTGTGCAGAGCTTGGAAAAGTTGTGTTATTGTTGTTGAGCTTGGAAAAGTTACTGTTTTTATTGTTACAATAACTCCACCACTGAACACTGACTTTGTAAAATGTACTCCCAAGGCTCAGAAACCGATACACAGTCATGTAGGGACGGGGGAGCGATGGGGGTGGTTCACCCCAGGTGGCAATTTTTGGGGGGGCACCCCAGCTCGTAGCCACGCCCCTGCACACTGTAGCCCCACCCCCTCACACCGTGGCCACGCCCCATGCACCGTGGCCATGCCCTCCACCGACCCACCCTCCCTCCACGCACTCCAAGCTCCGCCACTGCCAATACATACAACTAAACGTGGAATGTGCCTCTGCTCTTCTGGTCCATAGATGCCTGGTGGGCGAAGGACACATGTTCGTAGCTTACCACCTCCTAGGAGCAAAGTCATGGTAGGATAATTTCACATGACAAAGCAGCACAAACAAGGATGGCTCTTTAACAAGCAGAAAAGCACAGTAAGTGCAGAAGAATGTTAACATTCTGATCAGCGGCCTATCTGGTGTTCTTTTCTCACCATGATCAATCAGTTGTTTATGAGAAGCCCACAAGCAGAAGATGGGTGCAGCAGCAGCAGCACCTTCTACTTGTGTTCCTGGAAGAAACAGAGCCAGCACAACTAGAAACCATTGATTGTCTCAGATGTTCCATGAAATCTGTTTATAAATCTGTTGAAGTAGGTATCTACCATTACATGTACTTCCTTTTATCTGTCCTGAACTTGCCGTCATTCAAGTATGGTATTACAAGAAAGGGAGAAAAGCAACTTGAAACATTTCATTTGCAGTTGCATCCACTGGTCCAGTTGTACAAACATTGAAACTGTCTCTCTATGGACAGCCCCCGTTTCCTGGGCCTTGGCTTGTTTTTGTTTGGTTTTGGTATTTTGCTCTTGATGGATGGCTGCTTAACATTTTTAGAGAACTGCCTTATACTGAATCAGAGCAATGGTTCATTGAGAATTCCCTACGCTGTCAAGATACTATATCATGTAGACAAAGAGTAATGTTCTGCTCAGTTCTGTGTCCTCCCATGCCCAAGCAGCTGTCAAACTCTGAGAAGAGTCCTTGCCGCTGCTACTGCAGATTATTGGTGGGTTGGGGTGGGAGGATGGACACAATCCAGATGGACTTGGCTCCATGGGGAAGGGGAACCAGAGTGTGTTCACAGATGCAATACATCCTTCTTTCCTTCCCCCTGGAGTCCAGTGCAACCACATCTTCATTGTGTGAACTGACTCGTGCCTCTCTTCTCCCCTAGGAAAAAAAAACAGCAGATGTAGGGCCCTTCTTGGGTGTGGCAGCTTGTTCAGGAGGTTTGGAACAGGATACAAGGGCTAGAGAAAAGCCCCCGTGCTCTCTCCAGAAAGAGATATACATGTGCATGAGCCACACTTAAATGTGTATATGTCACTAACAGGATTCTACCCACCAACTGGCATAAAGTTGCAACCCAAAATGAAGGATACCAATGATCCAGCACGAAACTCTTTACATCTTTTGTACCACTGAGTTTCAAGTCATTAATATAAGCTGCTGAGATCTGCCATTTCTCAAGGATTAAGCCCTGACTACCCTTAAGGTCTGTACGTGTCTGAGCAGGCAACAGTCAGCAGTATGGCAGGGCCAGTGGTGCACGCTGGAGTCGAGGAATGGGACTCTTCTTTCATAGGGAGTGCGGGGCAAGAAAATCCTCCTCTGAGACAGCCCTGCATCCAGGACTGATTCAGAACATTTTGTTGTCTGAGGTGCAGTAGCAAATGTTGCTCAGAGCCTGACCAGGTCATAGACAGTATTTAAAGGCAAGCAGACTGTTTAGGTACCTCTTCCCCTTCCCTGACATTAACAGAGCAAATATGCTGTCCTTTATACTACCTGAGTTGGTTGTCTCAGTTTGCCTAATGGTAGCTCCTGCTCTGTTTGCATCATCAAAGAAAGCAATTGTGTCACTATATGCTTTGCTGGGGTAGCCTAGCTATGCCATCTTTCTCCAGCCTGGGGCCCTCCAGAGGTACTGAATCACCGACTCCATAATCCCCAGTAGGCACAACCAACGGTCCTGTTGTCTAGGTTGATGGGATTTGTAGTGAAACACATATGGAAGGCATTCAGTTGGGGGTGACCGATTATGAAACAGAACAAGGCAGTATAGCGAATTTGCATCAATTCAAACTCCAGGGGGAGGGTGACATTTTTGAAGGTTCCCCCATATAAAGGACATTCTGCAAGTAAAAAATAAACGTACAAAGCCTAGCATATGAAGGAGATGTTGGAAATAAAAAGGCATCCATGCAGATAGCATGTAACCAGTGGGCGGAGACAATGGGCAGATACTCTTGGGATTTTCCCCTCCGTGTTTTCTAAGACCCTAAAGTGTGTTTAGGGGTACTGGAGGCAAAAAAATTATTAAGGGAGGATGGGAACAAGTGTGATGGGGTGTCACCCTTCACATTTTTGAGAGGGACTAATGCATCCCAGTAGCCTTCCACTGTCATCCACCTCTGATCCGGAAGTTTTATGATGAAAGATATTCTCATGTTTTTTTTTAATAAAATGCAAATAAAACACAGAAAGGCACTGAGGATTACACTCTGGCTAGTTCTATTTGGCTTTAATTATAGGACAAAGTCTGCAGCTTTGAACATACCTTTAAGCAGGATCCCATTAGCAGCTAGTACCATTTGATCAGCAATTGCTTTGGTTCTGGAATAATGGTCAATTTGCTAAAACAAAGCACCAAAGAACATAAATGTTCACTTAACAGTAACACTGTTCTGTAAGCACCTCTTTTTTCCATTCCAATTTTCATTCCGCTAATTTGACAAAATTGAATCAACAGGGCATATCAGATGTAACTTGCTGAATCCTCCATATCATGATTTTTTAGAGAAAGGGAGGGGAGTTCTACCTGGCAGGCCTGACCTGATCCTTGGAGATTCCCCATCCAGCCCACAAACCAGAAGTGGGCATTATATGGCCTTACGGATATTGCTGGACTGTAAGTCCCAACAGCTCTAGTCAGGATAGTTAATGTTAAGGAATGCTGGCTAAAGTTGAGAATCAGGAACACATTGAAGACTTGCAGACTCCATCCTCTCTCCATGTGTGGTTTTTACACAAAAATACATTTTTTCACTCCAAAAACATGTTTTCCAAGCAGACACATTTTTTCTGCAAGACTGCTGGGTTTTGTGCCAGCCCCTCTGCCTTTATTGCCCCAAGTACATGGCTATCTGGAAACAAGTTTTTTTTTCATGAATTTTTTTTTTTTACAGAAGGCCCCACAATTTTCACACATGCACACACATACACACACAACTGCACAGAACAAGGTGCAGAGTAATTTCCCAACACGCTTTGTGATGTGCGAATACCAGGCAAAAACGGTACAAAATTCTTGTCACTATGTTATTCTTCCTGACCAAGTTTCCTAAGTGTTGGGAAAGCCATTTTTCAGTCAGGATTTAAATAATGGTGTACATTATATCCATTGTTAATTCACAGTAGCATGACCTGGTAATTTTAAATTCTTCACTTAATTGTTCTACGGTATGGGGGAGCCCTTTAGATAGTAAATTGTGTTGCTTTACTTACTTTAAAAAATGTAAGAGTAGAGAGGCACACTAAATTTCTGTCCAAAATCCTGCCCTGCAGGCACCATAATCTCCATTTAGACACTTCATAAACAACTACAAACTAATCTATGGCACAACAGCTATCAGCATTTCTTTTCCCTAATGTTCCCAGGGCTGCTACCATATTTGTGCCCGTTGGGTACAACGATTCTTTTCTTTCCAGAACACTTGCTGCAGACT
Source organism: Cyclura pinguis (assembly GCA_030412105.1). Classification (NCBI taxonomy): domain Eukaryota; kingdom Metazoa; phylum Chordata; class Lepidosauria; order Squamata; family Iguanidae; genus Cyclura; species Cyclura pinguis. The sequence continues at coordinate 10,314,464 of CM059609.1, forward strand.
GGCTGCCAATGGCTTATAGACTAGCACCAGTCTATGAGTAACATCGCTCTAGGGGAAATTCAGTTAATGGTGGCGGCAAATGGTTCTCCTGGAACAAATGGCTCTACTATACCACGTCTCAGAGAAGATGCTATCTTTCCTATCCTGCGCTTCACTCTCTGTCATAAATGGGAGGGACGAAGGGCAACGATTCTACGGACAATCTAGAGATCCTTCTCCAATAATGACAGACATTTTGGTAGTTATAAAGATTGGAAAATGTACTTTTTTCAATTATAGTTCCCAGAATGCTCTAGACTGCACAATCAGGTTAAACATGGTATGAGGTGTCCTAAAAAGTAATGTCTCCAAGCTCCAAATACAAAAACAAAACAAAAACAAAAACAAAAACGATGACTATCAAGAGAATGGGGCAATATAAACATGAGAAGTCAGTCTTCTGGTACACTTTGCTTCAGTGTCTTAGACTGGAAGAATACATCCTCAGAAACCCTACTATGCATCTGTTTCCCAAATACCTTCTCTAAGGGAAAATACGGCACCGTTTCCTCATCTCCGTCTTCAATAGGTTTGCCACCAAATACAACATTCACTGAGCTGGTATATATCAATCTGGAAATACTTCTTTTTTGGCAAACTGTATTGAGGCATAAATATTATAAAATAAAGTATTAAAAAAAAAGGGAAAAAACATTTGAGGAGGCTGAATATTAGCAGTTTTTCTGTGCTTGTAAGAAAAATTACATTTTGATGGACCATCCATTTTTCAGAGTTCGGTCTGATAATGTCTCATTATTGAAAGAGATTCAATCCAGATGTAAACCCACTTAGAGCAGAGTCAATAAAATCAATGGAATTCATGATCCAGTTTCCAAAGTAATACTAATTCTAATGGTCTAATTACCAATTTAGCACTAATGTATTAGGATAATATTTCCAAGCGCTGAGTAAATCTTGATCCAAACCATAATTTCTCTCTCTCTTGCTATATCTATAGAGAGAGAGAGAAAGAGAAGGAGAGAGAGAGAGAGACAGAGAGAGAAAAGGCAAAATTATACCTAGAACTAAAAAATTAGTGAGACTTGCTTTTAGGTTTGAGGTGTTAGAAATATGTCTATGAGAAAATATACAGGATTTTTGGGACAGCAAAGAAGAAACACACTATGAAAATTTAAAAAATATTGCCACCAAATAATGTGGTGGTAGTAGTAGTAGTAGTAGTAGTAGTAGTAATAATAATAATAATAATAATAATAATAATAATAATAATATATTTTATTTCCTATTACTCTGTAGACATGTTGTCCATGATCCTGCTGTAGCTCTGCACAACTAATTATGTAGAACAACTACTGGACCTGTGATGAAGACGTATGTGGTATGCCATCATATAGTATGCCGCAAAATAAATTGCTTTAAGGCAAATAGCAGAAACTTGAGGCTGTCCCAGCCATATAGGGTATTGACAGAGTACTGCCTGTGTTCGTTCTGAACATCTAGGTACAGACGAGGATGTCAAGAAAAAGCCTGTCTTTTCTTTATTCTTCCTTTCGGAGAGAACTCTAAAGCAGGCCACCGGACACTTGAGAAGATCACCACAGGCAAATGTTTATGAGATAATCCAATTACTACCTACCATCAGTAATTACTTTTGTTCCTCCAACATTTACTGACTCAATCTCTTCTTTGTTTCCTAGCTAGAAGCAAAGAAACAATTAAGTGATGATTATTCAGGCATCATTATAATAGTGCAAGGAACTGATCGTTCAACTATTTCCCCTGAGCAACACTTTTCCAGTTAAAATTACAGTGACAGGGAGTAAACGTAAACAGCCTAGCGTGGGGTGGGCAGTAAGCTAGGTACAAGCACCCTTTCTCTCAGTGCATTTAAAAATGAGGCAAATTACGAATTGCATTTAACTTATCATGTGTGTAAGTTTTTTAAAAAATAGCAGTCGGCAGGGGAGGCAAGTAAAACTGGCACTATTGCCTAAGCCTTCTCCGCTAGCTCACAATCTAGATACACCCTCCAGTGCTTTTCAGCCCGGGAAGAATCTGGATCATCCCCACTCTCTAAATTAACTGGCATTGGCTGCTATTTTTAAAAATATGTGAACACCCTCCTCTCCTATTGCTCAAGAAAACCCCACCACTGCCACCCCACACCTATTCTTAACCTTTTTCAAAGACACTGGAAATCCAAATATGCACCTCCTTCATCATGCACATTGTGGCCTTTCACTGGCATATCATATCTCACTACAGGACTTCTTTGTAAAATCCATCTACATTCTCCTGAACCTAGTTTTGCCCAGTGCTACCTTGCTTACTCAAAGTTCACCTGACATTACCTCAGAGCTAAGTAAAAATACTTTTGGGGACTACAGTGCACAGAGTTTTCAGCTATATGGCCACTGCCAGTGCTCCCTGGGGAATTCTGGTAGTTAGAGTCCAAAAAACCCCTAACGTTTTCCTTTGTTACTTCATCAGCAGTGCCAGCCAAGACATTTTGCTGTTTGAGGCAAAGCACAAGATGGCATCCCTTCCCGTTCCATGTAGAAAAGCCACATGAACAGGTACTGGAATTGGTATTCAACACTTACAATGGGACAATGCCTTTCAGTGCACATGAAGGCAGTGCTAGCTTAGAGTGCAAAGGACAAATCACACAGCACACAGTTCTCTTCTCCAACATCTTGTGATGTTACCAGAGTAAGACTGCAACCACTTGTGAACAGCAGCTAGACACTTGTTCTGGGCTCACTATGATAGAGGTCAAGAGTCAGGCCCTTTCCGCACCTTACCTTGTTCCGGCGCTGGGGTGCGGGGATCGCGGGAGCAGCCTCTGCCGAAAGGCTCTCCCTTCTCTGCTGCTTCAGTTCTGCACAAGCTGCCTGCTCGTGTGAGAGCCCTGCCTCTTCCTTCCGCAGCGCAGCCCAGGACCTTCCCAGGCTGCGCTGGGGCAGGAAGCGCGAACGGCCCAGCTCCAGAGGCTCCTCATGCCAGGTAAGTGCGTGCGGGGCCCGGGAGCAATGCACGATTGCGCACCATTTTTGGCTTCCAGCCGAAAATGAAAAGGTGCATGATCGGCGCCTGCCGGCCCCTGGAGTGTCGCGCGATTGTGAGTGCGTCGTGCAGATCACTCCTCGCAATCACGCGACGCTCCGGGCCCTCTTTTGCATGGCAAATGCCGTGCGAAAAGGGCCTCAGTGTGGTGTAGTAGTGGTTTGAGTGCTGGATCGAGACTCTGGAGTTCAAATCCCCACTCAGCCATGGAAACCCACTGGGTGACCTTTAGCAAGTCACAGAACATTTCCGTATGACACTCTTATAGTGCGATAATTCCACTTTCAACCTCCTATGGAATCCTGGGGTTTGCAGTTCTGGATTCCACAGCAGGTTGAAAGTGGAACCATCGCGCTATAAGAGTGTCGTGTAAAAACGGCCATACTCTCTCAGCCTTAGAGGAAAGGCAAAGGCAAACTCCCTCTTAATAATCTTGCCAATAAAAACCCATGATAAGTTTGCCTTAGGATCATCATAAGTTGGAAACAACTTGAAGGCTCATACCAACCACGACAGATGTCAACTTACCTGATCTGAGGATGAGATGCCATATGATGCTGTATGGAACACACAGTCCACTCCTTCACAGGCTCTGAACACTGTGTCATAATCTCTCACATCACCCTGCAAATCACAATATGAATATTAATAGTGGCATACTAAGCATATCCGTAGACTTCCAGAGGAATGCAAGAGGAAGAACACAAGCCAATGTAGAAGTGTTCTGCGACGTGCAAACTACACAAACATGCCATAGAAACCTCAACAGAAATACATGAAATGTACAAACCAGACAACCTTGGGCATCTCACAGTATGAGGCATCGGTACCATTTCCCCTGCAATATCTGTTTTTATGGACTCCATTCTCTGGTATTTCAAGTTATTTATGGGATATCACTGATTTCCTGGGGAAATCACAATCAGCTCATGTTCTCTCACAAAATACCATCCTAGCTACAATGGATGCTGAAATCCTTTATGTCAGGATTTCTCACAAATAACAGGCTACAAGCCACTTGAAATATTCTAGATACAGCATACTTAGCTACCAAATGTAGCCACTTTGCATACGTGTGTATATGTGCCTTTAAGTCCCCTGTCAATTTATGGTGACCTCTGTGAATTTCATAGGGTTTTCTTACGCAAGGAATACTCACAGGTGGTTTTGGCAGTTCTCTCCTCTGAAATAAAGCCTATAGCACCTGGTATTCGTTGGTGGTCTCCCATCCAAGTACTAACCAGGGATGGCCTTGCATAACTTCCAAGATTTATTAATTAATTGATCAAGCAAGCTTTGGAGACAACATGTATTCACAGTTTGGTGCTCATGCCATTGGCACTCACATGGTTTCACAGCACACCAAAACATTCACAGCTGACCTGGAAAACAACTTTCTCTATTTATGTCCCTAGAAGTATCTCTTCCGCCCAGATACACTGTTAACATCCTTCTTACCTGGTTCACCTTGTTGGTACTTGAGTGAAACAACATAACGGACAAAGAAGCACCACATTTTTTCAAAAAGCTACTAGCTGCTAAATATACTTACATGATTCCATCTTCCAGAGCATAAAGTCTGCTGTTTGTGTGGCCAAGCCTTAAAATACAACTCCTTACTTTGGAATTTGTTGAACGGAGATCATAGTGTGAATATTCACACCAGGTACTTCACAAACTACAATACTCACTCATTGAGGTGTGAAAAAAATAGTTTGACAAGGGCAGGAATCATTTACTACGGGACAGACCTAGAAAACAACGGACCACCACTTGTCACCTGCAGGTTCTAGCTGAAGCCAGTCAAATATAGGATCAATGAACTATAGTCCATCCTAGACAATGAGATTTCCTTCTCTGAAGCTTTGGGTGGATGTCCTGTACTAACAGACAATACTCATATATTAAATAACTACTCATTAGCAACAGACAAGGGAAGAAACAGCAATATTAAAAAGAGAGAGAGAGAGAGAGAGAGAGTGAGAGATGATTTCAATCTCACTAGATTCTATGACATGGCTTTAAAGTTGTGGAGCAAGGTAACTTCAAAGACAGATTCAAATGAGAAATTGCTTACAATTCATTTGGAAATTTCAGCCTGCAATCACAATACCTTCTGATCACATTACATGCACTAATTACTACATCAAAAGACATTATCAGCATCAGCAATGTTATGATTGATAAACAAATAGAAGTACAGTTTGGGAAGTCCTCCACTAGAGCCAAGCAAAACAGCACAAAATCTAGAACAGACGTCTGTGGTCTCTGGACCCCTGGGGGGGCACAATCTCCTCACAGGGGGTCCATGTGCAGAGAGAAGTGAATGGAGCAGAAGGGAGGGTGTCACTGATTGCCTCATTTTGCTGCCACCACCAGGTAGGAGTTATCAGTTGCACAACGAATAGAAGGAAAGCAGGGGGTGCTGGCGGTGGTCCCAAGCTGAGTGCTTAGTCCTGGAGCCCCTCAAGACTCTCTGCAAAGCAGGGGAGAGGGAAAAGTAGAAGCCGGGCAGCTCCCATGCATTCTCAAGATTAGGACAGCTGCTTCTGTGGAGACAAAGCCTGACTGAGGAAGAATACATCCCTCTCACATTATAGAGTCAGGACTGATTGGGAAGCTGTTGAAGCGCTATCCAAAAACTGCACTCAAAAGTGGCCATGATCCAGGTCTCACGTAAACAGTCCTTAGTCAAAGGAGTGGTGAAACACCAGCTTCTTCCCACTGGCACAGTTCATCTCTCTTCCTTCAGAAGAAGGGTGCTTTCACTGCTCCCACCATTTTTATGCCTTGTTGGTTTCAGTGAAGCTTAGGTCCTTTCTGCAGGATGCTCTCATCCCAGCACGGGGATGGAGAAAAGCCAGACCACGATGACACTTCTGCAAGACGTTGTCACCGTCCTGTCCTTCTCCCATCACCAGCCGGCACGATAGTGGGGTAAATCATGGATGGGTTTGCCCTGTTAATGACCCCTGATCATGCAACTCTCTTGCACTTACCTGCCCTGTGGAAGTCCCGGAAGTGCCATGGAGGTGCTTCCTGCCACAGCGCAGCATAAGAAACTGCCTGGCTGCACTGCAGAAGGAAGAAGTGTGTCTATCGCGCTCCCTTCCGCAGGGAGCTGGTCCGGTGCAGAGGAGAGCATTCCCGTCATGCTCCCTTCCCAGCAGAGCCACTGCTGGGATCACCACCGGAAGACGACAAGACAGGGTAGGGTGTGGAAAGGGCCTTAGTCCTAAGTAACTGTAGTTGCATTTCAGTTCTGCCCATGTTCAATGAGACACCTCCTTTCAAGCATGCATATTTGTCTCTGTGTGCATGCGTATGCAGGAGAGGGACAAGGTGGTGGAACTCCTGTTTTCTGGTAGGATCAGAGGTTTCCACTGAGTCAACCGTGCCAGATGGTCTACACATCAGATATTATTGTTGGCGTTGTTTCTGTCGTTTTACGTTTCTACCGAATAGTAGTTTGTACATTTACTTATTTCTCCCTTCTCTCCAAATTTGAAGACCCTTGATGAACAGATTTAAATAAATATTTGATACACTTTAGCGTTTTAAATTTTGAGTTAAGTCTTGTGGGTCCATGGCAACAAAATATATTTAAAGGGGGTTCCATTGCAAAGAAAAGATTTAAGAACCACTGGTCTAGAACTCTTCAACAGGTTAGGTGACACAAAAAAGCAGAAGGGAGGTGAAACAGAAAAGTCCAACAACCAGGCCAACTGTTGTGACCACGAGGTCTTCAGTTAGACTGAGGGCCTTTCCACCCTACACTGTTATAGTGCTATTATTCCACTTTGAACATCCTATGGAATCCTGAGGTTTGCACTTCAGGGAGGGGCATTTAGATGTCTCAGCAAGAGAGCTCTTTGACGTCAATAAACTGCAAACCCCAGCATTCCGCAGGATGTCGAAAATGGAATAATCGCATTATAACAATGTAGTGTGGAAAGGCTCTCAATCTCAAGACAATCTTTAGCTTCAAGTCTCAGGCTGAGCTGAATGCAGGTTGAATGAATCTGCCCTCTGGCAGGTATATGTTAATTGTCATTCACTGGGCACATTTTATACTGCATTAACATAAACTGACCTGAGGAGCTGGTATAATAAGTCTCTGATCATGCTGGGAGCTGATACAAAATAGTCTGAGATAAACAAAACGTATATGAATCTCCGAAATAAAATCAGAAAGAACAGGAACAAAACCGGGGACCTTCTCATCTTTTTAATCAGTCTAGATGTGACCATTGTCAGTAACTGTCTGTATTTAGTGTGCCACTTACCTCAGCATCTACCTCCAGCCTCTCCTCTGTGTACTGTACACTTAATACATCATACATCTGATGAAACAGGCTATGTAATGTGCTTTTAACTGTTGTAATTTAGTGTTTTCAATGAAACAGTTTATTTAATACTTTTAAAACTTGTGTATTAAATAGGATTTTAGTTTACTTTGTTCTTAACTTGATGCAAGCCACCTTGGGTCTTAGCCAGGAGAAAGGAGGGATAAATAAATTCACAAAAGCTTATGCCATATTAAATGCTATCATTAATGTTTTAGTCTTCAGGTTACTATAGGACTTTTCATTTACTGATGAAATGAAGAAAGCCTAGGGCAACAGGATTTGTGTGTGTTAAGATTATAAACTACACTGAGCTTGTTTATTCAAAAGATACTCTTCGTCTCAAAAATCTCTAATGCTAAGCACATGTTTTTTTCACCAGGTTTTGGATCTCAAGACTCAAGTATGTAAACCCTGCAAGGTACATTTGTCCACCTTTGTTCTGGATGATACACCAGAAGGTCTCTCTCGTTGCTGATATATTGTAAATTACTCTGAGACCTCTTTGGGCAAAAGAATAGAGTGAAAATACAGCTATTTATCTGCTAGTAACCTCTTGTTTGAGTTACTGCAATGATTGATAGGTTGGCCAACCTCTGCTATTGCTTCAAACATTTCAGCTAGTGCTTTGGTAACCAATTAGTTTCTGGGTCTAATTTACAATGTCGGTGCTAACTCTGAAAGACTTTAGACCCAGATATCTGAAGGAGTACGTGCTCCCATTATCTTATTGCCCATTTATTAAAGTAACGGACTTTGAGAGGGTCATCTCTAGATACCACTGCCTACAAAAATATAGTAGCCTTCTTATTAGAGGTCCCATGTGTGGAATGCCCTGCTAGAAAAATCTACTTGACATTCTCTTTGGTAACACTGAGTTGCCAAGCTAATACTATAATCTCCCAACATACATTTTGTCCTTGATTTCTTTTCATTGCATAAATTTTACTGTTGGCTGTTAACATCCTAGCATGTTAACATTTTGATACTGTCTGGGCTGATTGATTTGTTTTAGTTCTACTTTTTATTTGTTGCACTGAATTTGTACGTTTATAAACCGTCCCAAGGGCACGTACCCGTTGGTGGCATATAGAAGAAAGGAAGGAAGGAAAACTATGTGCATCTTACCTGGATAAAGACAGCTCTGCTGGGGATCGCCCCTCTCGGTTTCTGTTTGTCAAACAAAATGACATTGACTCCTTCACTTGTGAGAGCAGAGCCCAGGTGATATCCCAAATAACCTGCACCTCCTGTTATTAACACCTTAGACATTCTTTTATATAACGGCTCAATGTGCCTGCTGAGTCTTCAATCAGATGCCTGGCTGCAGTGAGGCAAAACTCCATTGGATCGGGTCCTTATCACATCTCCGGGTTCAGGAAACATTTTTAGAATGTGTACAATCCGCTCCCTGAGGCTGCATGCAATTTTCCCGGTGCTGTTGTATCACCCGCCTCCATATATAATTACCTCTTTCAAAATCAGCCTGTACAAAATATACAGGAAAGATAGCTGGTTAAAAAAGCTTTAACTCACCTGGATTGTAACCAATCCTTCATAGGTCACATCTAAGAAAGTTACTTGTGGTTTAGTCATGCATTGAAATCGATGGAGCAAGACAGATCCTAAACTTGTATCCAACCAAATGACAGTGGCAAAAGTGTGTTTAAAGGATTGTAAACCCCTTGCCTGTGTTCTTGATTTGCTTTAAGGTCTAGGACCTTTACCACTCGGTAAATAAAAGCTTCTGTTGGCAGACACTCAACTATTGTGTTCAGTCTTTTGGGCATGCCAGGCATGAATCTGGGAGAGCGTTTGCCTTTTTAGGTGTGACATTTCAGGCCTTTCTGCATGTAGAACATTCTTAGAACTAAGATCTCAAGATATTAATCAATATATATGTGATTGTGTTATGTTTTGTTTTATCAACAGTAGATATTCTTTTAAAATGTGTATAAATATAGATACGGAATATAGAGGAAGGGCCATTCCTCACTACACTGTTATAGTGGTATTATTCCACTTTCCACATCCTGTGGAATTCTGGGGTTTGTAGTTTACTGAGGCCAAACAGCTCTCTGGCTGAGATAGTCCCACTTTTGAGATACCGTCACTTCATGGCTCTCTGGATTCAAATGGTTATGGACGCCAATGATCTTGGTAATAATTTTGGTGGAACCATTTGCTTTGATATGTTGTTGTATTCAGTGTTGACTGTTATGTGTAACAGCTCTAAAGCCCGGGATAAAACCAAGTGGACAGTACATGGCCCTCAGAAGAATTGGAGATAGTGAGATGAGGTCATGGGAAGGACATACAGAAAAGGAAGAAGCCAAGAACTAGTCGGAAAGCTAAGGAGCTATCACTGCCAAACAGCCACCTTGGAAAGTTAATGAGCCGAGGAATTGGACAAGGCTTTAGCTGACAAAGAGATAGATATTACTATAATAAGGAACATCAAAAGATTCTTTTGGCCTAAGAGAGGAAGCCAATGTGTCAGTGTGACCTGGGAATATGTCAGAGAAGAGGTAAGCCAAAAATGATGGGGTAACCTACTAGTATTTTGACCAATTGTAGGCAGTAAAAGAGTACAGAAAAAATAAATAGTACTTCTCAGCTTTTCCCTGGTCTACTCTGCAGGGCTGCTAGAGGTTCAGCACCCTGGACAGTTCAATTCATAGAGGATATTGTCTGCTTAAATGTCTAAGCTAAAGAAATTTTATTTCTGTCTTTCTGTATTTGGTTAACTAAGTTCCTCCATTCCGAATTGTAGTCAGCTTTAAAGGCTGTCCCTGTTGTCAGCCCTTTTTCCTACTTAAAATTATGCTGACATTAATTGGCAATGTCAGTGCTTGGATTCCCAATGTTCTCTGTAACAATTTTTCTTATACTTCACTGCTGAGTGAATACATGGGTGATTCAAGGTTCATTGTGGACTATTAACCAGAAGTTACATTGTCAACCATGTATCAGAATTTTAATCCTGGGAAAGCGAGTATTCTCGCACATCTGCTATATGCTTTTTGAGGTCATTGTCATCCCAAATCTATAAAATTCCCTCCTTTTTTTTTTACGATAAAGGGTCCTTCTCTTTGCTCATGTAAGAAATAGTTTTGAGTTGACTGAGTTCTTCCTCGGGTGGGGGAGTCCCTTTGGCCAAAGCTGGGAACCTTTCCAGGCTGATTCAGAGCTCACCTGCAATTGCGTAGACTATTCAGGGTAATCCGTGCGGACCTGATATTTTAACTCTGACCCTACATGCTTTTTTAAGAGTTCGGGGGTAACCCTAACACAATCAGGTTGGATTTTAAAGAACCAATCGAATGATGGACCCTAAACTTGTAACCAATCAGACAATACCGGCAAAAGCGTATTCAAAAGACTGTAAAACCTTTGTCTGGGTCCTTGATTTGCTTTAAGGCCTCGGACCTTTACTGTGCAGTAAATCAATAAAAGCTTCTCTTGGAAGACAGTTGACTTACGTTCAGTCTTTTGGGTGCGCAGGGCACGAACCTGGAAGAGCTTTTGCCTGTTTAGGTGTGACACTTCCTCTATGTTCCTTCTCTATATCTATACAAATTTTAAAAGAATATCTACTGTTGATAAAACAAAACTTAACACAATCACATAGATATAGATTAATATCTCGAGATCTTAGTTCTAATAATGTTCTACTCTGTATGTAATAATAAATCATGAACAGTTCATCAATTAACCAAAACCTCTTACTGCTCGTTTCCCTTCCACTGTCTTTAAACATAGTATAACCCTGTCCCTCTGTTTCTTAAATTCAAACAGAGAAGCATCTGTTGATTAAGCCATGAACTGATCCATCTCTGACAATTTTTGGCCCGGTTTGAGTGAGCTACTAACTGCTCTGGTCTCCCTGCTACTCCCTCCCCTCCCAGCGAAAAGAAAAACTGGGGAAGAACTGTTTTTAAAAAAGGCCCAAAGCCTGGTGACTCACCATTTAAGACCATTTCTCTCCCCCTCTCGGTGCATGCACACACACATACACACTTTTAAAACAATAGCTAAATAACTGACTACCAGAAAGTAGTGGAGCACTGGTCATCCCTCTGCCAGTATTACATTAGGTGTTATTCTGAGGCAGCAGGCTTCTCCATTGCCACTAGGCTTCAATCTTATCCTTCTGGGCTTTTTCTGTTTCTCCTTGGCTGAGCTCCAGACTCCCACTCCTACATTACTGGTGAGGAACCTTCGGAGACTCAGCTGCTTGTCCGCACTACTGACTCACATCAGAGGGACTGATTCAGTAAAGGAAGCCACGGCACTGAATTTGCAAGACCTGACGTAGGGCTGTTGATGGCTTGGGTTCACGGAGGTCTCTGATTCACAAGGTTGCTGCACGTCACATATCTTCCAATCATCCTGATTAACTCACTGCTATTCCACATTTTCAGCTATTTTTAAAATATCCCAATTTCTCTCTCTCCCCCCCCCCGCCACTTTTCCCCTTTGTCTCCAGCCTACTTTCATTACTGCAGACTGAGTTCAAGTGCAAGAGTAGTTTGTACTCAATTCACTCAGGAAGGGGGAGAGGAGGGAAGGGGACTGAAGCTTGGCCTTTCTTGCAGACTCAGCAAAGAGCAAACTGACCCAACCTTTCTTAGCTGGTATGGTCTTCGTCATCAATAACTTTTGCCATCTTGTTACCCTGTGAACTGGGGGTCCCGGGAGGGACACCAAAATGTGCTCAACTACAGGTGGGGAAAATTAGCTCAGAGCACTGCTTAGCCTTACGAGAGGCAGGGTAGCGTAGCGAGCTCTTGAACCCTACGTCTACGGGATCGGGTCGAGTCAAGGAGAACACAGAAGTTGAAATAATAAATGATGTTTACTAAATATAAGCAAAACAGTGTATGCGACACACTCATACAAGATAACTAAAGAAAATAAAGATTGGAGTGGTATAGAGGGATTTTTAGAGGGATTGCTGGTTTGGGTGATACTTCACCTGTCCTGAAGCCCAGAAAAATAGAGAGTGAAGCTGGGGTGCGATGTAGCTCAGCACGTGGAGCTGAGGGGAGGTTCGCCAAGCAAAGCGGCAGCAAGGCGGGATGAAACTCGGGAGCGTTCCGAGGAAGGTCTCGGAATCAAGGGTTTTTATAAGGAGAATTGTGACTGCAGGCTATGCCGTACTTGGGGGGAAACCATAGATTTGGAGTTGGAGACAAAGCCTCCGAAAGGTCAGAATCTGAATGATTGAGTTATCATAGCGGTTCTCAATAGAGTAGCCAGTATGCAAACGCAGAGTACTTGGGTATTGCATAGGTTACCCACCAAGCTGCCATCGCGGGGCAGAGGCTCTTTTGTAGGTGGCGTGCATACTTCATTAGAGTACTTGCCTGGAGGTCTCCTAAAGCAGTGAGTCAGCTATTTCTGGCCTGCCTGTATTGTAGTTTGAATCTTACGGCTATTAACGGCTGAGCTTGTTTAAGTGCTTGTCCGGTGGCCTCGCAAGCGCGTGGAGAGGAATAGAGAAGTGCAGCCGAATTGTGATATCAAGGGATATCTTTTAATATCCCCAAAGCTCGGACTAGCCAGGGCAGTAACAATCTTGACTACATTTTGATGTTGTTTGGCCATATGAGTCCCTGTTTTCCTCTGTGAAATGCTGAGGGTATGAAATCTAAGGCACTTTGATAGCACATAACAGCAACAACAAATTACTTTGGAAAGTCCATGGAAAAGAGAATGGATGCGTTGGTGTGAATTTTGATGCTATTATCTTGCTAGCATCATTTTGATGCTATCATCTCTGTTGGCAATAAATGACACAAAGGAATATACAGTAGCAATTATCATTGCCTTCCACCAACATTTTCAGCATTAACCTGGTTTGTGGTTGCTACACAGATATAACATCACTTAATGAAGTAGATGTGTTCCTGGGCATTACTTCTTCAACTGAAACTTTGATACTGGAGGTAGAAATAACATGGAAAGAATAGAGATAGGTTCCTACATCATAGACAATAAAACTGATTCAACCTGTTTCAGCAGACTTTTTATTCCAAACAAACTTTATGCACATGTGAAACGAAACAACCAGGTGAGGTAAGCCTTGCACAAGTGAACAAAAATCATTTTGAATCTTTTAGACACCACCTGAAAGCGACTTCTAAAATACATCCTGGAATCTTTTCTTTTTCTTTCAACAAACTCCACTTTTCTTACGATTTCTATTTTTCCCTTTTTCGGCAAAAATTTATAGTTCTATGCTTTTTCAACATGCCAGCGTGGCTGGTGAGGCAGGCTACCCTGGTTTCCCTTTTCTTTCTGTTCTCCTCTTCACACATGCTCAGTAGGTGATTGTGGAGGCAGCTCTTTACCATGCCTGCTGTAGGTAAGCACACACAGCTATGGTAGGATCACCTGGGATAGCATGCCATTCTTTCCCAGGTCAAGCTTTATTGCTTTGTTTACTGTAGACACACTGCTGCAACCCAGCAATGAAAGTCTGTCTTTCATCAGCTCTTCTTTACCATCTTTCCAGTGCCAATGCTGCAAAACAACAAACCTTTCCAGCTAGACTCAAGACAAGAAGGGGGCAGGGTTGTGCTGGGCTCCTGTAAAAAGTCTTGGGCCATTTCTGCACTACTTTGTTATATTGGTATTATTCCACTTTCAACGTCCTGTGGAATTCTGGGGATTGTAGTTTCCTGAGGCCAAAGAGCTCTCTGGCTGAGAATCCTAAATGGCCCTCCCTAAACTGCAAACCCCAGGATTCCAGTGGATCTTGAAAGTGGAATAATAGCACTTAGTGTAGTAGGAAAATGACCTTTGTCAGTGGCTTTGTTAAATGAGGTATGCCCTGCCTTTCAGCACCTGGTTATCTGACGACTCACTCTTTTGGTGCTTCCAAATTAAAGATGAGTTCCATTAATTCAATTCGGGTTCTACCCTTTTATCAATTCTCCCTGCCTACAGAGGCTCACTTGGGACTGCTCACACAGTCACGCTGCTTGCAAAGCGAGCTGAGAGTGGGGAAAACGGCACTAAGCCTGCCGAGGGACTTATGGAGATGCACTTCTTACTGACTGCCCTCTGCTTGCAGTGAATCTCCATAAGTCCTTCCTGCTCCATACAGTACAGTACATGTGTTCTGCTGCTCAACCAATTCCATTTTCTGACAATGGTCCTAATGTGTCAGATAAGCGGGGGGAAACTGTACAAAAGCATGATCCTTCTTATCCTCGTCATGGTTGTTTGGCCATTTGTATACCTTCTTGCAGATTGCTTTCTTTCTTGTTCCTATTTAATTTTAATCCGTTACTTTGCTCATGGCTACAGGTGTGTACATATAGCAGATATTTTTATCTGAGTGAGAATCAACACTTTTTAATCCTGCCTTTCAAATTTAAATGTTTTCTTTTCAGGGAACTGCTGGACACTAATTATTACTAGGCCATTACCGCACAAGATACTATTCACACACCTACAATTTGGCATTTTAAATGTCATATATTCCGCATATATATGCACTCACACATCCACAAACACGCATGCACGCATATTCCGATTAAGGCTGTGTGAAGGACCCTACTTTATTTATGTTATTTATATTGCACCTTTCTCCCAGTTGGGACCCAAGGTGGCTTATGAACATGCTGAAACCTGAAAAAGCTAAAAACTTGATGATAAAAAAGTTAAAACGCAATTCAATAAGTTACCATATTAAAAGGCACCTAAAATGTTAAAGTGAAAAATCTTTTAAAAACACAACAGTAAAGTTAAATATACAGCACAGTCCTCATGTCTCCTTCTCATGCCTCCCTCTCATGTCTCTCTCTCGTGTCTGTGAACACAAAGATCCTTACCTGCCAGCAAAAGGAGGGAAGGGGCAGAGCAGCCTAGTTTCCTGTGGAAGGGAGTTCCACAGCCTGGGAGCAGCCACCAAGAAGGCTCTGTTCTCTACCTCTTCGAGATGGGTCTCTAATGGTAATGGGACCAAGAGAAAGCTCTTCCCAGTCATCTTAAGACTCTAGCAGATTCATGTCTGCCAGAAATGTTATTTGATTTGATTTGATTTGGTACAAGATCAAGATCAAGGTGGCCTACAGCATTGACGTTATTTACATAACATCATTTATGCACGTTTTAAAAGAATAAAATAGCAGCTCGATTAAAAGCAGGAGATTAAAATAGCATAAAAACACAGATCGTGATAAGAGAGACAAAAAAACACAGCCCCACCATGAGTCCTTTCTGTTACATAGGTTTTAAACCAAGGGCCTGCCTGAATAAGAATGTCTTAAGCCTGCTGGTATAAAGGAAAGAGAGAGGGGGCCAACCAAACCTCCCATGGGAAAGTGTGAGCTGTGTAATACTGAATCAAAGCGTGTCCGTTTTGCGCACTCTGTATGCTTTCAACGCTTCCTTTGTGTTTCCTGTCCTTGGCATGACTGTCAGTAAAATATGATAAAGGAGCTACAGGACTGTGAGGCTGGCATGAATTGTGTTTGGCTGGTTCATCAGGCAGCCAACATGAAGGCTTAGGCCATTTCCGCACTAGCCTGTTATAGCGCGGCGATTCCACTTTCAACATCCTCTGGAATCCTGGGGTTTGCAGTTTCGGGAGGGGCCAGCCGGCCCCTCCCGAAACTGCAAACCCCAGGATTCCAGAGGATGTTGAAAGTGGAATCGTCACGCTATAACAGGCTAGTGCGGAAATGGCCTCAGTTCAGCTAAGCAAGTGGTAAAGGTAAGCACGTGCAGCAAAATTTCTTGGAAGTTTGCTTTGTTTTGAACCTAATATAAAAGGCTCGTGGGTGTTTAATACGCTTGTCCTACTTGCTTCCACGCTGTGTAGCCTGTGGGTGGGGTGTGACCCTTTTGATCAAAAGCTCCGTGTCGTGTGCTTTCTTTTTCTGACCTGATGCAGAGTTTGCTCTAGAGCTCTGTGCCTACTTGGCGAGGAGGATGCCGGAAGATCCAGTGAGCCAACAGCGAATTCCACAATCTGGGAGGATCCACGGAGACGATTCTTTTCACGGTCCTCATCAAATATGCCTGTGATATTGGTGGGACCAAGAGGAATCTTACGAGTAGGTTTCTTTCAATCAGCAGGTTTCTCCTTCAGGACTAGCTGCAGAGTACAGTAGTTAATTTTTGAGAAGGTCTTTGGCAAAACAGATTTGTGGCTTCTTATGGATAAAGCACTGACATTCTTTTACAGAACTCGGGCAAAACTGTAAATCGTAAAGTCAGGGCTGGCCCTACTCCTTTAACAGAGTTGCCAGATGGAAAACTGGAGCGTTTCAGCAGATGTCGCTCTTTGCCCAACTAGTTAGCAAGCAAGACCTGCTGAATTTCTCTCTTCTACGTGCGAGAAATGAAATCTAGTTTCGCTTCTGCACTGTGTATACAGTATTAGAAGTAGATATTAGCTTATACGTATAGATGTATTTACACATATATTTCAGAATATTTTGTATTTGAGCTTCTGCAATACAATAAAGTCTAAGAAAGCATATTTTTAGATAGCAGTCGAACAAGGGAGGGCCTCCCAAGACCTTGGAGGGTGACGGGTATATTTCAGATAACACAGGAAGACAAGACAAGGCCTATGTAAGGAGTAAACTGATTTATAGGGACATGGCAGAGCACAAAGGGGTATTTTGAAACTGCTGATGAGACGCCTGGGATGTAACATGAGAATTAAGGATGCACGAGGGAAATGCATGATCGAGCGCATGAACACGCATACTGTAAATATGGGAAAGGGGAAATGTAACTTCTTAGGCCATCCTGATAGGTTGTAACTTTTGGGGTCCTGTTCAATGGGATCCCAGGGGAGGGAAAACCTGCATTGGAGACAGGGATAAAATATGAGGTATTCCATAATGGGGGGTGTCCTTCTCTCTCTGGGAGGCACCCGGTTCTGCAGAAACGTATTTTTAAATAAACATTTAATGCTTCAGCCGATCCTGTGCTAAATTGTTTTATGAGTCTTTTCAGCTATTTCTTACATACACAGCCATGAAAGATACAGGCGCCTTCTCCACTTTTCAGCCTGACAACCTTTCTCCAAGGGACAGCAAAGCTGCAGCACACCCCCCCCCGCCATTTCCTCCTCCTCCCCACCCTCCTGAATTTCCTTCTTGAGTGGCAGCCATGTCTGCTTGTTGCAAGCCAACCTGGGCAGGTCGGTGCGTCTGTGTCACTGAGTAGCCTTCCCAAGGTATGCCTTCCGGAAAGATATTCCATCCTGACAAGTCTTTCCCAAAAAGTGTCATTGGGAAAAGCTCCTGACAAGGTGAGCAGGGGGAGAAGAAAACCAGCCCGCTAGGTATCCCAGACTGTATTCTCTTGCAGGTGGATGCGCTGCTTTGCTAATCTGATGCATGTTGGCATTGCAACATTTCAGCAGGCGACGGACGGCAAGCAGGTGGGAAGGGGAGGAGTTGTGTTCGCACAGCTGTCATAGGTTCAGGAGCCTCTCTCTTCCTTTGCGTCTGCCCAGCAGAACTGGAGGCATTTGGGGACCTAAATCCTATTGACTGATTCACTCAGCTGGATTTACTTCCATGTTGACTTACTATTCAACAGTTGGTTCAACAGGTCTGCTCTAGCTGGGACGAGCCAACGGGATTCCAGCCAGAGTCCTTTTGTGCACACCCGATGGCTGAAACGTCACCCGGAAAGTCAGCAATGGAGAAAGTGTAGTCCTGGGGCCACATGCAGCCCCAAGGCTGTTTTTGTGCCCCCCTCTCCCCAGATTTCCCAGTCCACACTTTTTCTTGCATTTTTTGCACTTCACCTTTTAAATAGATTGAAGGGACCCTCTGCACTGTTTAGCTTCAAAAACTCACAGATTTTCAACACTCAAAGTTGCAGTCATGTCTGGCCATTCTTTTTGTTTTCTGGCATCTTGGGCAGTCCATGTGGCCCCAGAAGTTCCCAAGAGCAGAAAACTGGCCCCTGGACCCATCACACTCACTGCCCCTGCTCTAAACTAAGATGCTGCTTTCAAAGGAGATAGAGGGTGCTGTCTTGGATTTCCCAAACCTCCCTCGAGATGCCCAGATGCAAAAGGCCAGAGTGACTATGCACCTCTAATAGTTGTGGAGAAGGGAATTTCAGCAGTCTGCCTCAGCCCGGTAGCTCCGGTTTTGTTGGACTACAATTCCCACTATCCCCAGCCAGCTGCCTGGGAGATTACCTGGAGGGCACCAGGTTGGGTGGCTGGTACAAAGGAATCACATGTTTGCCTTGGTGACATTTTCTTTGCACTTTGGCTGCTCTAAAGAAATGCAATGCCGCCACAGTGGATGCACTGGTCTAGAGAAGGAAATCTAGACAGGCTACAAAATGTAAGTAATGATGATGGCTATGATTTTATAGCAAGGTCCACACTACACAACTTGCTATTTACTTAGCTATGTAACGGATTAGCCACGGAATCCTCCCAGCGAACTGCAGAGATGTATCTCAGGGCACGTGAAGAGTGTCCTGCTGCACATTGGACTCTATCGATGTGCACTGACAGTCTCTAGCTGTGGTCCAGAAGGGCACTGAGAGCTCTCACTGTACCTTGACACCTGTTGCACAGTGATTCGCATGTGCAACGGACACTTCACAGGCTCCTATATGTAGTAAGATCATGGCAGCAACATTGTGAAACTGCTCAGTTCTGTTGCCTGCAGATAGAAATAATAGAGCTGGAAGAGACTACAAGGGCCATGAAGTCCAACCCCTGCTATGCAGCAATACGTACTCAGAGCGTTTCCAACAAATGGCCCTCCAGCCTCTGTTTAAAAATCTCCAAAGAAGGAGATTACACCACACTCTGAGGCAGCAGCGCATTCCACTGCTGAACTGTTCTCACCATCAGAAAGTTCTTCTTTATGTTTAGATGGACTATTTTTCCTGAAGTATGAAGCCATTGCTCCGTGTCCTAGTCTCTGGAGTAACAGAAAACAAGCTTGTTCCATCTTCCACATGACATCCCTTCAAATACTGAAACATAACTAATCATGTTATCTCTAAACCATCTCTTCTCCAGGGTAAAATACCCACATCCCTAAGCTGCTCCACTCATGTGAGTTTAAGTCCATATAAGTCTCATGCTGAATTCCAGCTTCCTTTCACAACATTTTTAACCATCCATATACTTTGAGGTTGTTGTGCCCCTTCAAGTCCTTTCTGACTTATGGTGACCCTAAGGCAATCCTATCATGGAGCTGAGAGTGTGTGATACACCCAAAGTCATCCATTGGGTTTCCAAGGATGAACAGCGAATCAAGCCCTGATCTCCAAGACCATAGTCCAATGCTCAAATCAGTATACTGCACTTTTTTGCAAATACTGGGACTCAAGATGGCTTACCAACAAAAATAAAAATAAGATAATTAAAAACGTAGAAAACTTCAACATTAAAATAGAATTGAGCTATTAATAACATTAAAACGTCTTAAAGCACACAAGTACAATTATAAACACAACTCTAAAACAGAACAAAAAATTATACTTAAAACAAAATAGCGTACTCTTAAAAGCCCTTTATCTGAAAACTTTCCATTTTTGCCCTTTGGCATAAAAAAAAGTCTTTTGCCTACCAACAAAAGGACAGCATTGAAGGTTTCCTTGTTACCCCATGAACAGACCTCCCCATCCTGGGGAGTATAATTTTGATATTAAAATGCATCTGAGCCAGAGGTGGCTGAGTTGGTACGTAGACAGTCAGGCTAGTGATCGGACAAAATATCGAAGACTCGTAACTTCCCCTATCATTTCTCCATAGGAAACCTCGGAAAGGCACGTAAGCACAGGTAATGGGCCATCAGCACGACCATACTTTGGGGAGATTGCCTGATTCCTCCCAGAATGCTTGGAACAAAGCAAGGCATATCAAAGCAAGGTCCAGTTACCTGGTGTGACTATCATGCGGCCATCAGGCAGATATCATGCAGCCATCAGGCGGCTCTCACACTCCATCATCCTTCTGTTTCGGCCATTATTCTTTCCAGGAAGAGGGTCTGCCCCCAAGGCATGTTTAGCTCTATAACTAGACCCTTTTTTGACTCCATTTTGGGGTTTTCCCAGACTTAACTGGCAGGCTGTCACTCTGTCGGTAGAGGCTCCCCTCAGCCTCTTCCCTACGCTGAGTTTTGCTCTCTGTTTGTCTTTTTCCCAGCCAAAGACTTCTGGACCGGAACAGTATTACCCTCTCCTCTGGTTCCCTCCACTTTTTCTCTATCAATTTTCACCTCTTTCCATTTCAATAGTCCTTGTGTGCTTGCGTGGGCGTGTGATTCTGAGTGAGTGTGATTGAATATATTTTCTAATAAAATATCTTGAGTAAACTTTTAGCCTGGTTCTTTCGTGATCTGACTCCGTAGACATTGGGTTAAAAGATCTCGCTAGGTGTTGCCCTGCTCTCCACATTGTTAAAAGCCAGTGCTCTGCTAATTTACCCAATTCTGGCATTTTAGAGCAAATCAGGATGTCCCCCAAGGATCACCCCCAGCAGTCAGGGTAACATCCTCATATGGCCTGCTAGGTAGCCTGGACCTAAGCCACAGAGGGCTTCATAGGCCATAACTACCTTTTTTAAAAATTATTTTAAAATCAAATTTTATTACAGTAAAAAATCCACAAGGTACAAACAAATACAAAATACCATTCGATATCAATCAAACCAGAATGTGATCATTAGAACCATTTCCTTCTCAAAGATCTAATGGCTATTATATCTTATGGTTTGAAGTGAAGTTGCAGGATCTCCAATAACATCTCCGTTAAATGTTCAAGTATAGAACATCTCTCCAGAAATTCCACATTAGAGAAATGGTGGAAGTGCATATGGGACACTTGCTTGCTTGAGAAACCATAATCAGATAATATAAGAAGGACAACAAGAGACACAAACCAAGACCTTTTTTTAAATTGGAAAGTGGCTCCCTTCATTAATTTTATAAATACAGGCACACACGTGAGAGGACCACCAGACCACCACCAAGATAACTACCGTTTTGAATTGTGCTTGCAAACAGTAAACAAAGCAGCCTGCGTACTCCAAGGTTTTTAAACAGTTTTAAAATGATCTTTTCAGGTTTTTTGTATCAGTCTAACACATATACTTTTAAGCTGTTTTTCCCTTGTGGGTCTTTCACCAGGAAAACGGACGGACCTCTCTGAATGAATGAATAATAAAGTAGACATTGTACAAATAAAATAAAATTGTACATGGAAAAAAAGTAATGGATATTATTGCTTTTTTCTCTTTGATAACTAAAAGCTTACAGACTAAACCAAATCTCCCTTGGACAAATATCCTAGCAGGGTTGGCAGTACAGTTGCCAGTTTAGGACTGTCTCAGGTTGTAAGGTTTCTGGGTCCAAGCCACATTATGCACTGAGTATAACCACAGCTGCTCACAACTTGTCATTCAAACACAGCATAACACAAACACACACACACACACACACACACACACACAGTTACTATGGCCATTTCTGCACTACACTCTTATAGCACGGTTATTCCACTTTCAACATCCTATGGAATCCTGGATTTGCCAGTCCCTCCCTAAACTGCAAACCCCAGGATTCCATAGGATGTTGAAAGTGGAATAATCGCGCTATAAGAGTGTAGTGTGGAAATGACCTATATTTTCCTAATTGGAATTTAAGACAGAAATCTTAGCTAAAGGGACCCTTCCCAGATCCGGATAAAAAGAGGACATTATTCCTTCTTGCCTACTTGGAAAACAAGATAAGGAACATGTCATGGAGCCTGCTTGCGTCTAGCCACAAGGTGAATGCAGAGCATTTCAAGTACTGGGATGGAAGGAGGAAACTAACTGAGTATGAAACATACCACTCCCGGAAAAACTTTGCAAGATGTAGCAACAAATCAATTAACCCTTGCAAATTGTAGTGAGCTGCTGCTCTACTACTTGAGCTGGAGATTTGTACCCAGTCCTTTTGTCTTGCCCAGAACTGAGCTTCTCCAAGTGGAAGAATTTCTCATCTCGTCTCCTGCCTGGACATGACCGATGACAACTGGAGACTTGGGCCAGGCCCTGAGATGTGGCAACCATAGTTGGTTGGTGTGGCGGCCTGCAGTAGAGGTCCCTGACAGGGCACCTTCCACAAGCAGCGCAACGACAGGCCTGTTGTTACTGCATCCGAAATTTCTTTTGCAAGAAAGGCATTACAGAGCTGGACATCCACTCTACCTTGCACCGGCCTAGAGACGGCATAGGTACTCCCTCACACCTATGCATGTACATTTTAGAATCAATGGGAAGATGAAAGTCATGTGGGTTTCAATAAAAGTAAAGCTGACCACCACATCTTCTCTCCATCACTGTGAGCCACTGTGGCTTTGGAAGTGGAATATCCTCCAACATTTCACAGATGAAACTAGGACACGTATGGCCAAACAACATCAAGATGCCAAATTATTAATGAGAAAAAATTCACCAAATGGGAGAGGCTGCAGCAGTTTGCTCTTGCCTGAGCCAACTGGGAAGAACAAGACTCCACTCTCCGGCCTCTTCTGTCCTCTCCTCTTGCTGAATTACAGTGCGCTCTCTGCTGGTGCAACCTCCACACAAACAAATACAAGGTCACACAAAGCCTTGTATTTCATTATTGTAAACAGACACGCTGGACACACACAGACACATGCACGTTGCATCCATTGACAATAACAAGAGAGAGCATTTGCAATTTTTGTTTTGTGTGAAGGTTCCTGGAATTGATCTTCTGCATATACAGAGGGCGCACTGTAACTGAGTAAAAACAACTTTGGCATTTTGAACGCAAGTTGCAGCAATTGAAGTAAGCTGGGGACAAAGTGGGAAAATGGGAGGAGGAGAAAGAACCTGGGACATTTTCAAAATAGCTAAAAATGTGGTAAAGCAGAGGATTAATCAGGATGGTTGGAGAGTATGTGACTTATGGCAACCCTAAGAATGAGAGATCTCCATGAACTCCAGTCATCAAGAGCCCTGTTCAGGTCATGAAGACTCAAGCCATTTCTGCACTAGACTGTTATAGTGCTATTATTCCACTTTCAACATCCTATGGAATCCTGGGGTTTGCAGTTTAGGGAGGGGCCAAGGCCCAGGATTCTATAGGATGTTGAAAGTGGAATAATAGCACTATAGTAGTCTAGTGTGAAAATGGCCTAAGTGTCATTGGTTTCTTTGTTGAACCAGTCTCTCTGTAACGCAGTCTGAAGTAAGCTGCGGACAAAGAAGGAAAGTGGCAGGTGGAGAGAGAAACTGGGATGGCAGAAGATTAATTGGGACTGTGCCTGACAAACTGGGACAGTTGGAGAATATAAACCAGCATGAAATTCACCACTTTTCACCCATTCCACCTCCCAGTAGGTTTGTTCGTTTGGTTATTTAATTTATATCCCAACTTTCTCTCAGCATGGATCCCAAGGTGGCTTACACCATAGGCTAAAAGGAAAGATGTCTGAGACAATGTACAGTCGTCCCTCCATACTCACGAGAGTTAGGGGCACGGGACCCCCGTGGAAGTGGAAAAACCGTGAATAACTCTAGGCCCTCCCAAACCATATTTTAACACACACGAAAAGTATGATCACCCTAGTCAACCCACCGTGGATTCCTTTGAGGCATCAGGGTTCCTTCCCAAGGCACAAGTGGGGGGCTGGTGGGGCTTCCGGCCCCCTCCACGGCTGCCCCACACCATTTTTAAGAGGAACTTACAAGCCTCATTCGCAGTTTCTCAGTCTCATGAGGCTTGCAGTCCCTATTAAAAATGACATAGAGAGGCAACAGAAGTGACAGCAAATAATCCGTGAATAATCAAATCCTCAAAAGTGAAACCCACAAATGTGGAGGGCTGACTGTATAATATTAACATTAACAAAAAGTTAAATAAACATTAAGTACGTTTATTAAAAGCACTAAATAAAATGATTTTGAACACATTGCACTATAATTAGGTGTTTGTTTAAATCATTTAGTTTCAACCCTGGCTTTTTCCTCCAAAATGGAACTCAAGACGATTAAGAATGTAAAATCAACTCAAATAAATGCAGTTTTCTTTTAGCTCTGGTATCATCTTTTTTTGAACAGTCAACCCTTAGGGAGGGCTTCATTTCTAATTCCATGTAGACTTCTCCAGCAGCCTTTTTGCCTGAGGAGGTGAATTTAAATATTTTAAATAAAGCATTACATTACAAATGAAAAAAAGAAACCTATTCAAAAGACTTGGCTTGTCATCTCAGAGGGTTATCCAAAGTACTGCTGTCTGCTTCACAAAAAATCAGTGTTTTTACTATCCTTAAAATACATATTGGTTTTTAAATACAAATTTCAAATTATATTGCAATAGCATATTTTGTATGTACAAATAATAAAAAAGTAATAATCACCTTTAGGGTAATCCTGACGACTTTTTCTGTAGAATTCTGATAGCATCAAATGTCCCTGGACTGATTACAGTTCCAGAGACGTCTTTTATAGTAGCTCTTTATTTCGTGTGTGGGATAATGTATATGTGTAAGAGGCAGACAGAAATAGACTCACCTGCAACAGTAACCTGGGCTATCAGCCAGGTAAGGGATGGGCGCTAAGTGTCGGCATTCTTGCATCCTTTGTTAGAAGCTCGGTCAACCAGGGCCGTGTTCCAATTTGTTTTGTTACACAGAGCGTGGAAAAGTTATAGTCTGGGGAGCATAAACCCCTAAGTTTCCCAGATTCAGTGTTGATTGGGGTTTCTGGGAGCTGAAATCCAACAAATTATATAAAGCTGATGCTAAGAGCAAAGACTGTCGATTTATGATATACTGATTTGTAATACGCCTATTTCTATGGAAATACACACAAAGAGCCATAGGTTTACATTTTACAAATAGATATCATGTGTTCAATGCAACACGACACGAACTCTCCCTTTCTTTCTCCCTCTCCTTTAAAGACCTTTAGGTGTGTACACCAAAGACAGTGAACAACATACTGGAGATTGCAAATGGTTCACAGATACTTTGCACAAAGGTAAGAGGACAGAAATACATGATGTTGCATATGACTGATATACTAGAGGGTATTGGTATAAAGAAGCATTGGAGAATATTATTGTACATGATAACAACAGCTCGTATTGAATATGCAAAGTTATGGAAAACTCAGCAAATACCCACAATAGAACAATGGTGGGCTACACTTATTGAAAATAAAAATGCGGACATGGACTCCCAGAGATTAAAGGGGAAATCGGACGATGAGATACAGAAAGAATGGCAAATTGTAACGGGTAATTGCTGGGTTTTAACAGCTGGAAATACGTAATTCATGATTGAAGTTATATTAAGTGGGGGCGACAGGATATATATCATGAAGCGGAAATATGAAAAATGAAATGTAAGAACTATCAGATAAACTAACAGTATAATGTTGTACAGTACCTAAAGCTTGTAGAAATCTGGAAAATGAAATCTAGATCAATGTGGAAGATCAGATATATTTCAATGAAGCTGACAATTAAATATGTATGTTTTATAATGAGAATTTTGAATAAAATGATATATAAAAAAAGAAATACATGATGTTGCGAAACTGAACTTCACGCAGAAATGATATGAATATATTAATAATCCATGGGCAGAAATATGCAGACATACAAGCATCAAGGTAGCACCATTTCATGTAAGACATTATTCAGGTATAAGGCTTGGGTTCGCTCTAATGACCACACATTATGTTATCTTTCTGGTCTCTGGCTGTTGGTTTTTGACCGCTGGTAGCCTGGCTTGTGTGATTGACAACTCCATATAATAGCTATGTGGAGGTCAGAAGACATTTTTGGAGTACAAGTATTTCAAACTCATTTGTTATGTTCAGGATGCTGATCATTGCCTTTGTTGTATGCCCCTAAGTGTCTTGCTATGGTCACGTACATTCATAATACACAGTATTGTATAATATTTGTGCTACACTGATTGCACGATTGATAGCGTCTATGCTATGTTTTTAGGGATGTTATATTTATTCATAAAGCTAGCTGCTGTACATAGTGTTGCTTGGGAGAATCATTTAAATGTAGTTAATGATTGCCCGATTTCAACAGCTTTGTAGGAGTGGCGCTTCATTCTTTGGGTGCTGAAACGTTCCCCACATTGCGCATCCGTCTCAGCTGCCCTGGACAGACTGTGCCTCTCTCAGCTGATCACCAAACATCACTACTCTGTATACCTGAAAAATAATTGAGATGACTCTCCAAAGTGAACTGTGGCAACCTATACCAGGTACCAGATGTTCGCAGGACAAGCAGTATTGGACTGCCAAGGACTCAGCCCTGTTGTCAAAGTACTCCAGGTGCTTTTGCTTAGTTAGGCTTTAAGAGATAGATCACTTTGTAACAGCAGCGCTAATTATAGCCTGTAACAATGAATTGAATACAGTGGTGGGGAAATCCAGCTTGGGAAATCAAAGGCGCCACGTGTGAAATTGTAACACCCAAGGATCATCTGGTCAATAGAATGAGGAACATCAAAGACAGATAATGTGTGATCCCAGAAAGGTATTGGCAACAACCTGAAAAGGAACAGATAAGAAAACCTGGGAAGAGGAGCCGAAGGACCCCGGACGCGAGAGCCTCTCGCCGGAGGCTGCTCGAGCGATCCCTGCACCCTAGCGCCGGAAATAAGTAAAGTGCGGAAAGGGTAAAGGACATGGAGCAATAGATTCAAGCTGCAGGAAAGGAGAGTCCACCTGAACCTCAGGAAGAATTTCCTGACTGTCAGAGCTGTCCAGCAGTGGAATACGCTGCCTCAAGGGAGTGTGGTGGAGTCTCTTTCTTTGGAAGTTTTTAAGCAGAGGCTGGATGGCCATCTGCTGGGAATGCTTGGTTGCGTGTTCCTGCATAGCAGGGGGTTGGACTGGATGGCCCTGTGGTCTCTTCCAACTCTGTGATTCTATGATTTTATGAACAAAGGCAAGCCCAAGGTCAGGATGCTGGTGGCCAGGAAGCCAATCGGGGAAAAGGAGTTGTTTTAAACAGCTGACAAATAAGGTCTTTGCGTGTGCAAACACGTAATCTTTCTGCTTACAAGACGACGCAATTCCAATAGGGCTTTCAGTCTTGGCAGTGGCCAGAATGTGCAACTGTTACTCCACTGTTTCTTGAATAAAGCCTTGCAAATTTCTAAGCTTAATTTCTGGAACTGGAGTTATCTTGTACATGACATTGTACTACACATTGTGGAAGATCTTTCCATGCCCACTGTAAACTGCATTCAATCACCTTGCACAAATCCATCCTGAACACATATCTCTAGTAAACCTACAATATTGCTTGCTTTTTTTTTTGCTTTCTTTTCCAAAAAGAAAAAGGAATGTTTACTATAATGTTTAATCTCATAGTGGATGTGGGTGTGCCTGTTATTGGAAAAGCTAGAGCACAAGCACAAGCACATGACTAACAATGTGTATGCTACCTGGATCAGAGCTTGACAAAATTACTTTTTGGTACCATGTTTGTCTGGATCATTGTTCATCATATGCTGAATATGAGCCAGCAGTCTGATACTGCAGCAAAGAAGGCAAATGCTATTTTAGCCTGCATTAACAGAACCATATTTTCTAAGTCAAGAAAAGTAAAATTTCTACTATATTCTCTGGTCAGGCTTCACCTGCAGTACTATGTTCAGCTCTGAGCACCTGAAAGCAGGTGGGCAGAGATACTGCAGGTGGAAGGCAAGCCAGCCAGCAGAAGAGTACTGTAGTGGGCAACAGGCAGGCCCCACAAACCTGGCTCAGGGTACACAAAGGAGGGAAAGGCACTGCCGGGGGAAGCAGTAGGAAGGAACAGGGCCATAGGAACAATTGGCCAGTGGTAATGCAAAGGGTACCCCAGAAAGAAGGAAGATGCCCTTGGGGGAGACTGCCAAGACTGCTCCCCCAGAATCCTGGAAGGCCCGGGGGGAGGAACGCAACAACCAGGAGCCCTGGGTGAGCTGAGCTGGGAGAGAAAAAGGAAGATTTTCAGGGGGAGGAGACTGTCACGACTGCTCCCCCAGAAATCCAGAAAAGCCCAGAGAAGGTGGGGGGACACCACAGCCAGGAAGCCCAGAGTGGACCGAGAAGCGATCAGCTCCACGGCATGCCAGGCAAGGCTGCTGTCTGGACCACTCCTCTCAAGTCATCTCAGGGACCGGGAGTGTGACAAAACCAGGAAGGAGCCCTGAAAAGGGCTGTTGGGTGACCAGCTCTGCAGCAACGCCCGGCTTGCCAATCTTCCTCCTCTTCTTCCTCCTTCTCTCTGTTGCTTTGGTCCTCCTCTTCTTTCTTCCCCTCACTGCGGCGCTCCGGTCTTTGTCGCCGCTAGCTGCTCACTGCTCCTCTTTGTCCTCTTCTTCCAGAGATCCTTGGCGGACTAAGCTTGATCTCACTGACTGTTCCAAGACATCTTCCCAGGGCTGCGCAGCCTGCTGGGAGGAGGAACCTGGTGACCTTCCATGATGCTTAGAGCTACCCCATCATTGCTGCCCCGTAGCTGCAAAAAAGCCAGCCAGTAAGTTTCACAGCTCAAGAATGGCAGCAGGGTCAGGTATTCTCGCATTTAAAGCAATCAGTCTTAAATTAAAGCAATCTTAAATTACCAGCTTCTTTCCTACAATGAATAAAATCTGTCTGAGCCAGATTAATTAATACGTCATTATACTTTGAATCTTATAAGCCAGTGTTGCTTCCTGTATTTTGACGTCAGTGTTTAAGGCTTAAGAGGAAGATTGAGCCACAATTCACACATGTTGGTAAGAATCTTGTACGACCTACGGTAGCATAGTAGTTCTGCCCTGGCTATTCAACACTCCTGGGCTTATTGCTGAGCTGGTGCAGGCCCCTGGTCACTCAAGGGAAGAACATCTGGTTACGTCTCTGTAGCTAGATGCAAAATGATTACATCACCTACTGAGAGTTGCTGGTGTTCTCCAGAACTCTTGGTGGAAGATGTAATCGTTTGCATCTCGCTACTTGGATGCAGCTGGATGTTTCTTTGATTTCCCCCCAGCCATAGAAAGGTATGGGAGGTGGGCTTCAGCAGCTTAATGGTAAGTCACAGGGAGGGGTTTTAGTCATTGTAGAGTGAATACCAGCCTCCGAAACAACCTAAAGAAGACAAAAATATCTAAGGTGGACATTCACCTGCACACACCATCACCAGGATGCCAGCTTTACTCTGGTATTTTGCTGGTTTGAGAATAACATAAATAGAGGCTTCATACACAGAAGTTAGGCTCAAACATCTTTTGATACACACACAAAAGTCTGGCAACTAACAAGTGTGAGTTTGTTTTATGCTATTCAGAAGGAAAATCCTCTGGCCCTGGAGCTTTTCTGTTTCTCACACACGCAACAAGTTTTAAAATCTCTTTCATACACAAGAAATTCTTGCACGTTCAGCTGAAAAACAAAACGTTTTTAGATCCAGACCTGTGGGATTGTCACCTGAGCCCTGGTGGTTCAGTGGTTAAATGCCGGTACTGCAGCCACAAGGTTGTGAGTTCAATGCTGCCGGGCTCCAGGTTGACTCAGCCTTCTATCCTTCCGTAGGTCGGTAAAATGAGTACCCAGCTTGTTGGGGGCAATTAGCTGACACATTGTAAACCGCTTAGAGAGCGCTTAGCTGATAAGTGGATTAGAAATACACATGCTATTGCTATTACTATTTCATGTACAATAATGGATGCAGGCTTCCCCTACTTATCTGACAGGTTAGGGAATGGAGCACAGTCAGAAAAGGGAATTGGTTGAAAAGTGGAACCCATGTGCTGTACTGCAGGGAGCATGAAGGACTTATGGAAGTTCACTTGGGACTAATTGTGTGAGTGCTGCTTGCAAAGTTTCTCAGCCAGCAGCTGAGTTTCTCATCTTGCCCCCTCCCTCATTTTGCAAGCAGTATGCATGTGTGAGTGGCCCCAAACAAGCCTCCATAGGCAGGAAGAACGGATGAAAGCACGGCACCGCTGTTGAATTAATAGAACTTGTCCTTAATTTGGAAGCATCAAAAGAGCAAATCAACAAGGTGTTAAAAGTTGGGGGCTTTCTGGACAAATTTTGAAATTCTAAAGTAGCATCTTTCAGTGTAGTCTACAGAATATGCTGTTTGACATTTGTTTTTGTTTTTTTCTTGCTTTAGATTTTGTAACCTCTGAAGTAAATTGTCCAAGCTTTGGAGCCTGTAATTGACCCAGTCACAAATGCAGGTCAGATCGTATCTCAGAATGCACAGTCCTTGTTGAGATCAATAGAAGCTGCGCAAGAAGCCCAATGTGTTCCACTGCAACTCCTCTTTCATTTCCAGATGCCATGCAACAAACATTCTTGTGATTTATGTCCCGGGATAAGGGCTATCTCTCAGATCTTTTGATGTTTCAATCAGGACATAAAATTTGTGAGATGAGAAAATATGTGAAGTAGGAAAAAAACACACACTTTACAGTCAGGCTGTCTCTGGGCAACAATTTGCCACCTAATGGTTACTTCCAGATGATATGCTTTATGTGTGCATTGTACAAATCCCTGGTCTTTGTTCCTAACAGCAGAAAAAACAAAACAAAATTTTGAAATGTTATTACTTTTTAGAACATATAATATGAACTTTTTTTCCTTGAGGATAATATGGCAATCCAAATGTAGAGTTAGGAACAGCATAAAGGAAAAGAAAGGTAACATAATCAGAATAAAATTTTAAGGGAAGGGAAATGGCCAGCTGTTGCAAGAAATTTACACTCTGTCTCGATCTTTTGGAAAGTTCAGCTAATTTGCCTGTGTCCCACAAGTGTGGAGGTCCAAAACTTCCACTCTCTCACTGTATGGAGATCTAAATATACATACATACCGTATTTAAGGAGTTTCCCTCCAAAACTGCATTTGCTCTTTGGGGTGGTTTAACAGAGCACAAATTAGTGCTGACATGTAGAAATAAATGGACCATGTGTCCATACATTTGTTTTGTTTCTCAGTCCATTGTGCAGCTCTCAGTTTGCACGTAGGTTTCTCATGCAGGGCAACCAAACATGTCTTATCCAAACTTGTGCAACCAGACATTTCCAACACTATGGTCATTTCTACGCTATACAGTTATAGCGCTATTATTCCACTTTCAACATCCTATGGAATCCTAGGGTTTTCACTTTAGGGAGGGGTGTTACCCCGTGTACTGGGGCTCCCAGGAGGGACACCAAAATGTGCTCAACTAAAGGTGGGAAAAATTAGCTCAGAGCACTGCTTAGCGTTACGAGAGGCAGGGTAACATAGCGAGATCTTGAACCCTATGTCTACGGGGTCGGGTCAAGTCAAGTAGCACACAGAAGTTGAAGCAATAAATGATGTTTTATTAAACACAAGCAAAACAGTGTATGTGACACATTCACACAAGATAACTAAAGGAAATAAAGGTTGGAGTGGTATAGAGGGATTTTTAGAGGGACTGCTGGTTTGGGTGATACTTCACCTGTCCTGAAGCCCAGAAAAGTAGAGAGTGAAGCTGGGGTGCGATGTAACTCAGCACGTGGAGCTGAGGGGAGGCTCGCCAAGCAAAGCGGCAGCAAGGCGGGATGAAACTCGGGAGCGATCCGAGGAAGGTCTCGGAATCAAGGGTTTTTATAAGGAGAATTGTGACTACAGGCTATGCCGTACTTGGGGGAAAACAATAGATTTGGAGTTGGAGACAAAGCCTCCGAAAGGTCAGAATCTGAATGATGGAGTTATTGTAGCGGTTCTCAATAGAGTAGCCAGTATGCAAACGCAGAATGCTTAGGTATTGTATAGGTTACCCATCAAGCTGCCATCGCGGGGCAGAGGCTCTTTTGTAGGTTGCTTGCATGCCTGATTAGAGTATTTGCCTGGAGGTCTCCTAAAGCAGTGAGTCAGCTATTTTCTGGCCTGCCTGTATTGTCCAGGAATATTACGGCAATTAATGGCCGAGCTTGTTTACCTGCTTGTCCGGGGGCCTCGCAAGCACGTGGAGGGGAATAGAGAAGTGAAGCTGAATTATGATATCAAGAGGATATCTTTTAATATCCCCAAAGCTCGGACTAGCCAGGGCAGTAACAGGGGCATTTAGAATTTTCAGTCAGAGAGCTCTTGGGCCTCAGTAAACAACAAATCCCAAATTCCACAGGATGTTGAAAGTGGAATAACAACACCATTACAATGTAGCGTGGAAATGGCTTATGCTATTTCCATCCTCCCAGCAGTTAACAATGTAACAATTTAGTCTCTATGAATAACAGATGCAATATTATCTGAAAATGTGGGACCCCTTTCATGCGACACAGTTACAGCACTGTGGTTCCCCTTTAATTGACATCAAAGGGAATCCTGAGATATGTAGTTTGGTGCAGCACTAGAGCTCTCCAGTTGAGAATTCTGAATACTCCTCCCTAATCTGCAAATTGAGAATGAGCACAGTGTAGTGGTTTGAGCATTGGACTACAACGCTAGGGAACAGAGTTCGAGTCCCCACTCAGCCGTAGAAACCCACTGGGTGACCTTGGGCATGTCACACACTCTCAGCCCCATGATAGAATCACCTTAGGTTTGCATAATCCAGGTCAAGCTTCCGTAATTGTCTCGTGTTCCCTACAGGAAGAATGCAAGAGGAGAAGAACTGATGAAAGAGTGGACTCTATATCAAAAAAGCAGTCCATGTCTATAATTTACCATAGTTGAAAGCACAACATCCAAAAACAAGTCATTGAAAAGAGGGGGATGCCTGTATATGGTATTCCACAGCTGTTGGAAGAAGCTATGCTCAGTAAATGAATACTGAATTTTGGACCTAGTCGTTGGTCTTTGTGGATGGGGCTGTCTCCTTATTTCTTGCTCAGAAAACGGAAGTCTGAAAGGTTAACGTGAATGGAGCTGTCTTGTTTCCCAGACATTTCTTAGCGAAACATTTCTGAATCCTCTCTCTCACATAGTCAAATAACTTTTAAACTTCTGGCTTCCAAAATACAGGGCCCTAAATGAAACCTCCTCCTCCTCCTCCTCCTCCTCCTCCTCCTCCTCCTCCTCCTCCTCCTCCTCCGCGGCAAATCATAGCTGATTTCCTATGAGGAAATCCGCAATTTCGTATTGCAGAATCATAAGAAGGCCTAATTGGAACACTGAGAACTGTAATTGAGCGAAACGATTGCATACGGCACTCACACAACCACGTATTTAATTTCGAAATGGATAGCTTTATTTGTTCTTCTTTAATAGGCAAATTTCGCAAAGCAGGCTTATGGTAAGTAGCAGTCCAAAGCAAACACCGAAAGGCTTTAAATTTGAATATAAAGCAACAGCAGATAAAATCAACTTGACTATGTGAGAGATAAGATACAGAAATGTTTTGCTAAGAAATATCTGGGAAACAAGATAGCCCCATTCATATGTGGATGAAAATAAACTACAGCCTGAGAAGGGGATGAAGATGCTAACCAGCAACTCTTGTGATCTCTTCTCTGTCTCTCCAAAGAAGCGTGAAGTGTTTGACACCAGAGACCCTCAGGAAGATATCCTCAGGAAAGAATCTAGCAGTAAGAACAAGAAATTAACCCTTTCAACAGCAGCACAACTTTTGGATGATCAGGACAGTTCTAGAACTATGCACTGGAACTTGAGCTTGGTGAAGAATAAACTTGTTTTTAGTAATTATCCAAAACCTGGCAGGAGTGAACATGATCCTGCTTCTTCTATAGTTAATCCGAAAGTGAAGATGGAAGAAAGGCCAAGCAGACCTCAAGATCTCAGTAAATTAGAAGAACCTATTCCCTTATCAACAACACAATTACAAAAAGAAAAGTGCCCTAATAGGATGTTCCTCCAGAAAAATGGCCCAGTGTTCCTTGATAGGGAGGGACATTTGGACCAGATTCATTCTATAGATTGACAACTCAAGCATCATAGTGAGTTGTCTATCTTTGCCACATCACAAAGCTGTAGTTTCACTTCCCTGACCTGCATTAATACAAAATTAGCTTCCCCAAAATATCAGTTCAAAACATTGTCATGGAATATAGCTGGTTGGAATCACAAATCTAGAGCCATCGTTGTGATAAACTTTATTGGAGAGCATGACATGATCTTCCTTCAAGAGACATGGTGTACAAATAAATTAGATGTTAATGGTTATTTTATCAATGACTTATCAGAGGTTATTTCCACCACCACTGGTAAGGGAAGATCAAAGACAGGGCTAGACATTTTGGTTGACACATCCCTTCAAGTTTCCATTAAATGCCTGCCTCATTGCGGACAGATTGTTATATCTTGTTTAATTGTCTTTGGCTGTATGAGTTTTCTGCTTGTAAATGTTTATATTCCTCCCACTTCTAGAAGAGATCAGACCATACAGCATTGGGAAGAATTAGAAAACTATATAGTAAATTTAGAGACACAGTTTTCCTCAGCCTACTTCGTTGTTATGGGGGATTTCAATGCTAGAATTGGACCTAATAATGACACCCTTTTTGCTTCCCAGTATTGGTGTCTGACTGACATAGAGGACCGCATATTTAATAATGACAGGTACTCTAAAGATACTGGGATAAATTTTGCAGGCATATTCCTTGTTCAGTTGGCAGGTCGGCTCACTTTAAGAATACTTAATGGGAACCCACTTTTTGAGTCTTGTGGAGAATTTACATACATTTCAGGGACAGGGAGCAGTACTATTGATTATGTACTAATTTCAGATATGCTGTTCAGTTCCATTAAAAACTTTTATGTGGTGGACAGAATCAAAAGTGATCATCTGCCCCTCTCTCTTACTCTTGGGATCCCTATCGACATTCATTTGCAGGTGCATAGTCAGTTTGTTGATTCAGCTATGACAGTTAGGCATAAGAGGCTGATACGGTCAGAAAACATAAATGTTAAAACTTCTGCATTTTTAAATTCACCAGAAGGCACGAAGCTTAAAAACACCATTACTGAAGCCAGTGACATTCAGGTGATATTGGGAAGTTATACTCAATTGTTGTCTGCTCTGTCTCTGACAATGAGGAATACTGAAATGAGAATACAAAGGTGTATCTTGATTCGACAAGGAATGTTTCGAGACAAAAAAAGTTTATTGACTCTGTATTGCCAATATAGAAGGGACAATAGTAAAACTTTGTCTCAGTCCTATTATCTTATTAAAAAACATTATAAAGCCCCGATTGCACGAAAAATGTATAGGCAACGGAGCCTTTTGATAAATTCCTCTATCCAAAAAAAAAATCCAAACAATTTTGGTCTATAGTATCAGGCATGTTAGGGAACCTAACAGGCCCAATTCAATGTAATATTCCTGCCCAGGTGTGGGAATCTTATTTTTCCACCTTATTTAGAGATCACGGAGAACAGATCTCTACAGAGACTGATTCCCATTCCTTGAACTTTGTGGATGTTCCACACTGGGCACCTATGACCCAAGCTGAAATAAAGACACTAATTACACAGGTCAAATCTGGTAAATCCCCAGGACCCAATTCCATAATGCCTGAGGAAAGTCAATATCATAGACTCATAGAATCATAGAGTTGGATGAGAACCCAGGGCCATCGAGTCCAACCCCTTGCTATGCAGGAACACCCATCAAAGCATTCCCAACAGATGGCCATCCAGCCTCTGCTTAAAAACCTCCAAAGAAAGAGACTCTACCACACTCCAAGGCAGCACATTCCACTGCCGGACAGCTCTGACCATCAGAAAGTTCTTCCTGAGGTTCAATCGCATGGTGGGCACCTTTATTAGCGGCTGTGATAACTGAAGACCCTGCTAGAGCTGCAGATGACGAGGTCTCTGTTGCTCAGGGTGGAGATGACGAGCAGCAGCAGCAGCTGTTGGTCCCTGTGGCTCTGGCTGGAGATGAGTCCTGCAGCTCAGGAGCTCCCCCTGCTGCCATGGATCAAGCAGGCGTGGACGTTCCTCTGCCTGCTCCTTTAGAGCAACAGGGATCTGATTCTGTGCCTGCTCCTTTGGGGCAACAGGGATCTGATTCTGTGCCTGCTCTTTTAGAGCAACAGGGATCCGATTCTGAGGAGGCTCTGGAGCCTGGGTCAATAAGCCCCCAATCAAGGCAGAGACTCAAGAGGGCTGTGCAAAGGGAGGCTTCCTTGGCTAAGTTTAAGAAACGGTGACTGGACACACCTGTGCCCGGGGCTATACAACTGCCTGCCTGGAAGCTTCCCTTTGCCTGTGGCAAACTTCTCACAAGCTTGCCTCTTGCTTGCTCCCAGCACCTGGTTCCTGCTACCTTGAATTGATCTCTGGACTCTTGGCTTTTGGAACTCTGACTATGGCTTTTGCTTGATGCTCTGGTAAATGAACTTCCTTGTGTAAAGGGTGCGCTTGTCTCCTCCTGGCTGGACTTTGCTGGCTCTTCCACTCCCTTCTCTGGGCTGGCTTGCTGCCCAGGTCTCTGACCTTGACAGCAGCCCTGTTCACTCAAATTAACAGGACTGCTCAATTACCCAATAACTGGACTCAGGCTATTATAATTCCTATTTATAAAAAAGGGGACAGGTATGATCTCTCCAACTATTGGCTCATTAGCCTGCTTTCAGTAGTGGATAAAATGTATGCCCAATACCTTAATAATAGACTTATCAGCTGGATTGAGGATGAAAACATTCTAGGAGATGAGCAGGCTGGCTTTAGAAAGAACAGGTCAACGCTTTACCGTTATTTAATTTTAAGCCACCTATTGGAGAAGTATACAAGCTCATTTAGTTTCAAATTATATGTGGCCTTTATAGATTTAAAATCAGCCTTCGATTCAATATCCCGAGATCGACTGTAGGCTAAACTTTCTTCCTCTTCTATGGATAAAAGACTTCTTTTGTTAATTATGTCCCTATACCACAAAACCACCAGACAAATTAGATGTGGCATACAGGAGAGTCTAACTAAAGCTATTCCTGTTCAAAAAGGAGTCTGTCAAGGCTGCATTTTGGCACCTACTCTCTTTAATTTGTACCTCAATGACCTTTCCACAGTCTTTGACTCAGAGTCCTTCCATGCGCCAAACCTGGCTACTGCTAAAATCCCCTTACTCCTGTGCGCGGATGCTGCTGCTCCGCTCTTTTAGTAAAGTGGGCCTTATGCGTATGCTGAGAGTTTTTGTGGATTACTGTAAAGATAATCTACTAACCATCAACTTTAGCAAAACTAAAATCATGTTTATTCTAAAAAATCACTCTATCTGAATGGATTATAGCAGGACACAAGACAGAACAGGTTAGACGGTTTAGATATTTAGGTGTCACTTTTCAATCTACTGGTACTTGGGCATCTCACCAAACTTCTGCCCTCCAATCTGCATCTAATAGTGCCAAAGCTATAGTCTGTTTTTACTATACTAAAGATGGGCAATTTATTCCTGCTGCCCTTAGGGTACTGAAGGCCAAAGTACTGCCCCAATTGTTATTCAGTATCTCTACCTGGATTTTAGGTTTTTCCAAGGCTATGGAACAAATACTTTCAGCGTTTTTGTGGTGATCGTTTGGTGTACCTACCTGTGTGCCATCAGCAGCACTTCGCCTTGAAGCAGGTATTTCATCTGCGGAACACACAGCTTGGCTATGGGCATTAAGATACTGGCTTAAATTTTTTTCAAAACCTGAATTTGGCTATATACACCTTTTGCCAGCAGACAATTATCAAAGCCATCAATGTCAAAGTACAAAGATTAGGCTTTTCCAATGCCTTTCTTTCTACCCAAGATTTGGTCAAAGCTAAAATGATCCTTGATCATTGTATTAAAGTATCTGTTGCTTGTACTTCCTATTCTCCAATCCACCTGGGACTGTCATTTAATAGTGAAAGGGGTGCAAATTATTTGGATAAATTGACTGTCATCAAACACCACAGGGTTTTTGCCGAAGCTCATTTTAACGTTCTACCATCAGCCCTTCTAGAAGGTCGTTTGCAGGGAATTCCTTATAAAGAACCATTTTGTCCCTGTGGTGATAGCTCAATAGAGTCCTTATCCCATGTAATTCTCTTTTGTAACTTTTACCGAGATGATAGACTCAGATTAATTTCACCTCTCTTAAATAAATTATTTGGTATTTGGCCTATCTGTTAGGAGACATAAAGAAACCTGTAACAGAAACTATTGCAAAGTTTCTTCTTGCTGCTCTTAATACTTGTAAAAATATGATGAAGACCCATAATCCCTTGAGTCTGTGATTATATGCTTCCTTTTGGTTTGTCTGTTCTCTGCTCTGTTTTAAACACTTTTTTTACAATGGATTTCACATGCTTTTAACGGTGTATGACTCCCTAATTAAGAATGTTTGAATGACTGGCTTAATCGTAATACACCCCCCATGTTTTGTGTGTGTGTTCTTTTAAGATCCGTATGTTTAACTGACTTTGGTTTTAACAGTTATGCTTCGAACTTTTGTACCATCTATGTTGTTATTGTTTTGCTTGTTTTATTGGGTCTGTGACTGCACAATAAATATCTATCTATCTTGCTAACGGTGGCTCCGTTCGTGTGAGCCTTTCAGGCTTTATTCGTTACTCGCCTCTCCCCAAGGCTGGAGACAGAGTACAGCATAGCTACAATCAGAAACAAATCTTGGTAAAAATACACTAAAACACAAACCATTTAAAATCCAAATATACCATAATTAAAATATATCATAATTAAAAGTACAGGGGGGGGAGGAGGGCAAAAAAAAGAGGTCCCGTACGGGGGGGAGGAGGGCAAAAAAAAGAGGTCCCGTACGGGGGGGAGGAGGGCAAAAAAAAGGAGGTCCCGTACGGGGGGGAGGAGGGCAAAAAAAAAGAGGTCCCGTACGGGGGGGAGGAGGGCAAAAAAAAAGAGGTCCCGTACGGGGGGGAGGAGGGCAAAAAAAAAGAGGTCCCGTACGGGGGGGAGGAGGGCAAAAAAAAAGAGGTCCCGTACGGGGGGGAGGAGGGCAAAAAAAAAGAGGTCCCGTACGGGGGGGAGGAGGGCAAAAAAAAAGAGGTCCCGTACGGGGGGGAGGAGGGCAAAAAAAAAGAGGTCCCGTACGGGGGGGAGGAGGGCAAAAAAAAAGAGGTCCCGTACGGGGGGGAGGAGGGCAAAAAAAAGAAGTCCCGTACGGGGGGGAGGAGGGCCTGTACTGGACTTTTCTTTCCTCTTCCCCCTGTACTGGACTTTTTTTTGCTCTTCCCCCTGTACTGGACTTTTTTTTTTGCTCTTCCCCTGTACTGGACTTTTTTTTCTCTCCCCCCTGTACTGGACTTTTTTTCTGCTCTTCCCCCTGTACTGGACTGTTTTTTTTTGCTCTTCCCCCTCTACTGGACTTTTCTTTGCTCTTCCCTCTGTACTGGACTTTTTTTTTGCTCTTTCCTCTGTACTGGACTTTTTTTTGCTCTCCCCCCTGTACTGGACTTTTTTTGCTCTCCCCCCTGTGCTGGACTTTTTTTGCTCTTCCCCCTGTACTGGACTTTTTTTGCTCTTCCCCCTGTACTGGACTTTTTTTTTGCTCTTCACCCTGTACTGGACTTTTTTTTTTGCTCTTCCCCCTGTGCTGGACTTTTTTTTGCTCTCCCCCGTGTACTGGACTTTTTTTGCTCTTCCCCCTGTGCTGGACTTTTTTTGCTCTCCCCCCTGTGCTGGACTTTTTTTGCTCTCCCCCCTGTGCTGGACTTTTACTGCTCTTCCCCCTGTGCTGGACTTTTTTTTGCTCTTTCCCCTGTGCTGGACTTTTTTTGCTCTTCCCCCTGTGCTGGACTTTTTTTGCTCTCCCCCCTGTGCTGGACTTTTTTTGCTCTCCCCCCTGTGCTGGACTTTTTTTTGCTCTCCCCCGTGTACTGGACTTTTTTTGCTCTCCCCCCTGTACTGGACTTTTTTTGCTCTCCCCCCTGTGCTGGACTTTTTTTGCTCTTCCCCCTGTGCTGGACTTTTTTTGCTCTCCCCCCTGTGCTGGACTTTTTTTGCTCTCCCCCCTGTGCTGGACTTTTTTTTGCTCTCCCCCGTGTACTGGACTTTTTTTGCTCTCCCCCCTGTACTGGACTTTTTTTTGCTCTTCCCCCTGTGCTGGACTTTTTTTTGCTCTCCCCCGTGTACTGGACTTTTTTTGCTCTTCCCCCTGTGCTGGACTTTTTTTGTTCTTCCCCCTGTGCTGGACTTTTTTTTGCTCTCCCCCCTGTGCTGGACTTTTTTTGCTCTCCCCCCTGTGCTGGACTTTTTTTTGCTGTCCCCCCTGTGTTGGACTTTTTTTTTTTGCTCTCCCCGGTGTACTGGACTTTTTTTGCTCTTCCCCCTGTGCTGGACTTTTTTTGCTCTTCCCCCTGTGCTGGACTTTTTTTTGCTCTTCCCCCTGTGCTGGACTTTTTTTTGCTCTCCCCCCTGTGCTGGACTCTTTTTCGCTCTTCCCCCTGTGCTGGACTTTTTTTTTGCTCTTCCCCCTGTGCTGGACTTTTTTTTGCTCTTCCCCCTGTGCTGGACTTTTTTTTGCTCTCCCCCCTGTGCTGGACTTTTTTTACTCTCCCCCCTGTGCTGGACTTTTTTTTGCTCTCCCCCCTGTGTTGGACTTTTTTTTTTTTGCTCTCCCCCGTGTACTGGACTTTTTTTGCTCTTCCCCCTGTGCTGGACTTTTTTTGCTGTCCCCCCTGTGCTGGACTTTTTTTTGCTCTTCCCCCTGTGCTGGACTTTTTTTTGCTCTCCCCCCTGTGCTGGACTTTTTTTACTCTCCCCCCTGTGCTGGACTTTTTTTTGCTCTCCCCCCTGTGTTGGACTTTTTTTTTTTGCTCTCCCCCGTGTACTGGACTTTTTTTGCTCTTCCCCCTGTGCTGGACTTTTTTTGCTCTTCCCCCTGTGCTGGACTTTTTTTTGCTCTCCCCCCTGTGCTGGACTTTTTTTGCTCTCCCCCTTGTGCTGGACTTTTTTTTGCTGTCCCCCCTGTGTTGGACTTTTTTTTTTTGCTCTCCCCCATGTACTGGACTTTTTTTGCTCTTCCCCCTGTGCTGGACTTTTTTTGCTCTTCCCCCTGTGCTGGACTTTTTTTTGCTCTTCCCCCTGTGCTGGACTTTTTTTTGCTCTCCCCCCTGTGCTGGACTCTTTTTTGCTCTCCCCCCTGTGCTGGACTTTTTTTTTGCTCTCCCCCCTGTGCTGGACTTTTTTTGCTCTTCCCCCTGTGCTGGACTTTTTTTTGCTCTTTCCCCTGTGCTGGACTTTTTTTGCTCTTCCCCCTGTGCTGGACTTTTTTTGCTCTCCCCCTGTGCTGGACTTTTTTTTGCTCTCCCCCCTGTGCTGGACTTTTTTTGCTCTTCCCCCTGTGCTGGACTTTTTTTTGCTCTTCCCCCTGTGCTGGACTTTTTTTGCTCTTCCCCCTGTGCTGGACTTTTCTTGCTCTTCCCCCTGTGCTGGACTTTTTTTTGCTCTCCCCCCTGTGCTGGACTTTTTTTGCTCTCCCCCCTGTGCTGGACTTTTTTTTGCTCTTCCCCCTGTGCTGGACTTTTTTTTGCTCTCCCCCCTGTGCTGGACTTTTTTTTGCTCTTCCCCCTGTGCTGGACTTTTTTTTGCTCTCCCCCCTGTGCTGGACTTTTTTTGCTCTTCCCTCTGTGCTGGACTTTTTTTGCTCTCCCCCGTGTGCTGGACTTTTTTTGCTCTCCCCCCTGTGCTGGACTTTTTTTTGCTGTCCCCTCTGTGTTGGACTTTTTTTTTTTGCTCTCCCCCGTGTACTGGACTTTTTTTGCTCTTCCCCCTGTGCTGGACTTTTTTTGCTCTTCCCCCTGTGCTGGACTTTTTTTTGCTCTCCCCCCTGTGCTGGACTCTTTTTCGCTCTTCCCCCTGTGCTGGACTTTTTTTTTGCTCTTCCCCCTGTGCTGGACTTTTTTTTGCTCTTCCCCCTGTGCTGGACTTTTTTTTGCTCTCCCCCCTGTGCTGGACTTTTTTTACTCTCCCCCCTGTGCTGGACTTTTTTTTGCTCTCCCCCCTGTGTTGGACTTTTTTTTTTTTGCTCTCCCCCGTGTACTGGACTTTTTTTGCTCTTCCCCCTGTGCTGGACTTTTTTTGCTGTCCCCCCTGTGCTGGACTTTTTTTTGCTCTTCCCCCTGTGCTGGACTTTTTTTTGCTCTCCCCCCTGTGCTGGACTTTTTTTACTCTCCCCCCTGTGCTGGACTTTTTTTTGCTCTCCCCCCTGTGTTGGACTTTTTTTTTTTGCTCTCCCCCGTGTACTGGACTTTTTTTGCTCTTCCCCCTGTGCTGGACTTTTTTTGCTCTTCCCCCTGTGCTGGACTTTTTTTTGCTCTCCCCCCTGTGCTGGACTTTTTTTGCTCTCCCCCTTGTGCTGGACTTTTTTTTGCTGTCCCCCCTGTGTTGGACTTTTTTTTTTTGCTCTCCCCCATGTACTGGACTTTTTTTGCTCTTCCCCCTGTGCTGGACTTTTTTTGCTCTTCCCCCTGTGCTGGACTTTTTTTTGCTCTTCCCCCTGTGCTGGACTTTTTTTTGCTCTCCCCCCTGTGCTGGACTCTTTTTTGCTCTCCCCCCTGTGCTGGACTTTTTTTTTGCTCTCCCCCCTGTGCTGGACTTTTTTTGCTCTTCCCCCTGTGCTGGACTTTTTTTTGCTCTTTCCCCTGTGCTGGACTTTTTTTGCTCTTCCCCCTGTGCTGGACTTTTTTTGCTCTCCCCCTGTGCTGGACTTTTTTTTGCTCTCCCCCCTGTGCTGGACTTTTTTTGCTCTTCCCCCTGTGCTGGACTTTTTTTTGCTCTTCCCCCTGTGCTGGACTTTTTTTGCTCTTCCCCCTGTGCTGGACTTTTCTTGCTCTTCCCCCTGTGCTGGACTTTTTTTTGCTCTCCCCCCTGTGCTGGACTTTTTTTGCTCTCCCCCCTGTGCTGGACTTTTTTTTGCTCTTCCCCCTGTGCTGGACTTTTTTTTGCTCTCCCCCCTGTGCTGGACTTTTTTTTGCTCTTCCCCCTGTGCTGGACTTTTTTTTGCTCTCCCCCCTGTGCTGGACTTTTTTTGCTCTTCCCTCTGTGCTGGACTTTTTTTGCTCTCCCCCGTGTGCTGGACTTTTTTTGCTCTCCCCCCTGTGCTGGACTTTTTTTTGCTGTCCCCTCTGTGTTGGACTTTTTTTTTTTGCTCTCCCCCGTGTACTGGACTTTTTTTGCTCTCCCCCCTGTGCTGGACTTTTTTTGCTCTTCCCCGTGTGCTGGACTTTTTTTTG
Organism: Cyclura pinguis; assembly: GCA_030412105.1. Classification (NCBI taxonomy): domain Eukaryota; kingdom Metazoa; phylum Chordata; class Lepidosauria; order Squamata; family Iguanidae; genus Cyclura; species Cyclura pinguis. The sequence continues at coordinate 10,358,033 of CM059609.1, forward strand.
CTCTTCCCCCTGTGCTGGACTTTTTTTTGCTCTCCCCCCTGTGCTGGACTTTTTTTTGCTCTTCCCCCTGTGCTGGACTTTTTTTTGCTCTCCCCCCTGTGCTGGACTTTTTTTGCTCTCCCCCCTGTGCTGGACTTTTTTTTGCTCTACCCCCTGTGCTGGACTTTTTTTGCTCTTCCCCCGTGTACTGGACTTTTTTTGCTCTTCCCCCTGTGCTGGACTTTTTTTTGCTCTCCCCCCTGTGCTCGAATTTTTTTGCTCTCCCCCCTGTGCTGGACTTTTTTTTGCTCTCCCCCCTGTGTTGGACTTTTTTTTGTTTTCCCCCTGTGCTGGACTTTTTTTTGTTTTCCCCCTGTACGGGACTTTTTTTTTTGCTCTTCCCCCTGTATGGGCCTTTTTTTTTTAGGTCTTCCCCCTATCTCTGTATTTTTTTTTGCTCTCCCCCTGTTCTGGACTTTTTTCCCCCTCTCCCCCCTGTATTGTACTTTTATTTTGCTCTCCTCCCTGTACTGGACTTTTTTTTGCCCTCCCCCCTGTACTGAACTTTTTTTTCCTCCCCCCCCGTGCTGGACTTTTTTTTGCTCTTCCCCCTGTGCTGGACTTTTTTTGCTTTTCCCCCTGTGTGGACTTTTTTTTGCTCTTCCCCCTGTGCTTTAATTTTTTTTGCTCTTCCCCCTGTGCTGGACCTTTTTTTGCTGTCCCCCCTGTGCTGGACTTTTTTTGCTTTTCCCCCTGTGTGGACTTTTTTTTGCTCTTCCCCCTGTGCTTTAATTTTGTTTGCTCTTCCCCATGTACTGGACTTTTTTTTGTTCTTCCCCATGTATGGGACTTTCTTTTTTGCTCTTCCCCCTCTACTGGACTTTTTTTTGCTCTTCCTTCTGTACTTTACTTTTTTTTTGCTCTTCGCTCTGTACTCAAGTTTTTTTTGGTCTTCCCCCTCTACTGGACTTTTTTTTGTTTTCCCCCTGTATGGGACTTTTTTTTTGCTCTCCCCCCTGTGGTAGACTTTCTTTTTCTCTTTCCCCCGTACTGGACTTTTTTTGGTCTTCCCACCATGCTGTACCAAAAAAAAAAGGTCCCGTACAGGGAAGATCAAAAAAAGATAAGCGGGGGGGAGAGCAAAAAAAGTGAGCACTGGGGGAAGAGTAAAAAAAAGTACAGCAAGGGGGGAAGTGCAAAAAAAAGTACAGCATGGGGGGGAGAGAAAAAAAAGTACAGCACGGTGGGAAGACCAAAAAAAAAGTCCAGCACAGGGGAAAGAGAAAAAAAAAAGTCTAGCACAGGGGGCAGAGCAAAAAAAAAAAAAGTCCCATACAGGGGGAAAACAAAAAAAAGTCCAGTAGAGGGGGAAGAGCAAAAGGAAGTTGAGTACAGGGGGAAGAGCAAAAGCAAAAGTCCCATACAGGGGGAAGAGCAAAAAAAGAAGTCCCGTACAGGGGGAAAACAAAAAAAAGTCCAGTACAGGGGGGAGAGCAAAAAAAAAGTCCAGCACGGGGGGAAGAGTAAAAAAAAGTCCAGCACGGGGGGAAGAGCAAAAAAAAGTCCGGAACGGGGGGAAGAGCAAAAAAAAGTCCAGCACGGGGGGAAGAGCAAGAAAAAGTCCAGCACAGGGGAAAGACGAAAATAAAGTCCAGCACGGGGGAAAGAGAAAAAAAAAGTCCAGCACAGGGGGGAGAGCAAAAACAGTCGAGTACTGGGGGGAGGAGCAAAAAAAAGTCCAGCACAGGGGGAAAACAAAAAAAAAGTTCAGTACAGAGGGGAAGGCAAAAAAAAGTCCAGCACAGGGGGGAGAGCAAAAACAGTCGAGTACTGGGGGGAGGAGCAAAAAAAAGTCCAGCACAGGGGGAAAACAAAAAAAAAGTTCAGTACAGAGGGGAAGGCAAAAAAAAGTCCAGCACAGGGGGGAGAGCAAAAAAAGTCGAGGACCGGGGGGAGAGCAAAAAAAGTCGAGGACCGGAGGGAAGAGCAAAAAAAAGTCCAGCACGAGGGAGAAGAGCAAGAAAAAGTCCAGCACGGGGGGAAGAGCAAGAAAAAGTCCAGCACGAGAGGAAGAGAAACAAAAAGTCCACTACAGAGGGAAGAACAAAAAAAGTCCAGTACAGGGGAAGAGGAAGAAAAAGTCCCGTACAGGGGGAAGAGCAAAAAAAGAAGTCCCGTACAGGGGGAAGAGCAAAAAAAAAAAATACCCAGATAGGGGGAAGACCAAAAAAAAATGGCCCGTACAGGGGGAAGAGCAAAAAAAAAAAAAAAAAAACCCAGATAGGGGGGAGACCAAAAAAAAAAGTCCCGTACACGGGGAAAACAAAAAAAAAGTCCAGTAGAGGGGAAAGAGCAAAAAAAAGTCGAGTACACGGCGAACAGCAAAAACAAAAGTCCCATACAGGGGAAGAGCAAAAAAGAAAGTCCCGTACATGGGGAAGAACAAAAAAAAAGTCCAGTACAGGGGGAAGAGCAAAAAAAAAGTCCAGTACAGGGGGAAGAGCAAAAAAAAAGTCCAGTACAGGGGGAAGAATTAAAAAAAGAGTCCAGTACGGGGGGGAGAGCAAAAAAAGGTCCAGCACGGGGGGAAGAGCCAGAAAAAGTCCACTACGGGGGGAAGAGCAAAAAAAAGTCCAGTACGGGGAAAGAGGAAAAAAAAAGTCTCGTACGGGGAAAGAGCAAAAAAAATGGCACGTACAGGGGGAAGAGCAAAAAAAAAAAAAATACCCAGATAGGGGGAAGAGCAAAAAAAAAAGTCCCATACATGGGGGAAACAAAAAAAAGTCCAGTAGAGGGGAAAGAGCAAAAAAAAGTCGAGTACACAGCGAACAGCAAAAACAAAAGTCCCATACAGGGGAAGAGCAAAAAAAAAAGTCCCGTACATGGGGAAGAACAAAAAAAAAGTCCAGTACACGGGGAAGAGCAAAAAAAAGTCCAGTACAGGGGGAAGAATTAAAAAAAGAGTCCAGTACGGGGGGGAGAGCAAAAAAAAGTCCAGCATGGGGGGAAGAGGAAAAAAAAATTCCAGCACAGAGGAAAGAGCAAAAAAATGTTCACACAGGAGGAAAAGCAAAAAAAGTCCACACAGGGGGAAAAGCAAAAAAACTCCAGCACAGGGGGGAGAGCAAAAAAAAGTCTAGCACAGGGGGAAGAGCAAAAAAAAAGTCCAGTACAGGGAGGAGAGCAAAAAAAAATGGTCCGTACAGGGGGAAGAGCAAAAAAAATATACCGAGATAGGGGGAAGACGGGAAGAAAAAAGGCCCGTACAGGGGGAAAACAAAAAAAAGTCCAGCACAGGGGGAAGAGCAAAAAAAAGTCCAGTACGGGGCGGAGGGCAAAAAAAAAGTCCAGTACATGGGAGACAGCAAAAAAAAAGTCCAGAACAGGGGGGAGGGCAAAAAAAAAGTCCAATACATGGGAGAGAGCAAAAAAAAAGTCCGGTAGAGGGGGGAGAGCGAAAAAAAGTCCAGTACAGGGCGAAGAGCAAAAAAAGTCCAGTACGGGGCGAACAGAAAAAAAAGGGTCCAGTACGGGGCGAAGAGAAGAGAAAGGTCCGGTATGGGGCAAAGAGCAAAAAAAAGTCCAGTACGGGGCAAAGAGCAAACAAAAGTGAAGGACGGGGTGAAGAGCAAAAAAAAACCGAGGACAGGATGAAGAGCAAAAACAAGTCCAGGACGGGGGAGGACCAAAAAAAAAGGTCCCGTACGGGGAAGATCAAAAAAAGATAAGCAGGGGGGAAGAGCAAAAAAAGTGAGCACGAGGGGAAGAGCAAAAAAAAGTACAGCACGGGGGGAAGAGCAAAAAAAAGTACAGCACGGGGGGGAGAGCAAAAAAAAGTCTAGCACGGGGGGAGAGCAAAAAAAATAAAAACCGTCCCGTACAGGGGGAAAACAAAAAAAAGTCCAGTAGAGGGGGGAGAGCAAAAAGAAGTTGAGTACAGAGGGAAGAGCAAAAAAAAGTCCAGTACAGCAGGAAGAGCAAAAAAAGGTCCACCACAGGGGTAAGAGCAAAAAAAAGTTCAGCACAGGGGAAGAGCAAAAAAAAGTCCAGCACAGGGGAAAGAGCAAAAAAAGTTCAGTACAGGGAGGAGAGCAAAATAAAAGCCCAATAGAGGGGAGAGAGGGGGGAAAAAGTCCAGTGCAGGGGGGAGAGCAAAAAAGAGTCCAGTACAGGTGGAAGAGCAAAAAAAAAGTCCAGTAGAGGGGGAAGAGCAAAAAAAAGTCGAGTACACGGCGAAGAGCAAAAGCAAAACTCCCATACAGGGGGAAGAGCAAAAAAAGAAGTCCCGTACGGAGGAAGAACAAAAAAATAGGCCCATACAGGGGAAGAGCAAAAAAAAAAAAAGTCCCGTACAGGGGGAAAACAAAAAAAAGTCCAGTACAGGGGGGAGAGCAAAAAAAAAGTCCAGCACGGGGGGAAGAGCAAACAAAAGTCTAGCACAGGGGGAAGAGCAAAAAAAAAAGTCCAGTACAGGGAGGAGAGCAAAATAAAAGTACAAAACAGGGGGGAGAGGGGGGAAAAAGTCCAGTATGGGGTGAAGAGCAAAAAAAAGGTCCAGTACGGGGCGAAGAGAAAAAAAAGGGTCCAATACGGGGCGAAGAGAAAAGAAAGGTCCAGTACGGGGAGAAGAGCAAAAAAAAAGGTCCAGTACAGGGCGAAGAGAAAAAAAAAGTCCAGTACGGGGCAAAGAGCAAACAAATGTCCAGGACGGGGTGAAGAGCAAACAAAAGTCCAGGACAGGAGGAAGAGCAAAAAAAGTCCAGGATGGAGGAGGGCCAAAAAAAAGGTCCCGTACGGGGAAGAGCAAAAAAAGATAAGCATGGGAGGAAGAGCAAAAAAAGTGAACACGGGGGGAAGAGCAAAAAAAAGTCCAGCACGGGGGGGGAGAGCAAAAATAAGTCCAGCACAGGGGGAAGACCAAAACAAGTCCAGCACGGGGGAAAGAGAAAAAAAAAGTCTACCACAGGGGGGAGAGCAAAAAAAAAGTCCCATACAGGGGGAAAACAAAAAAAAGTCCAGTAGAGGGGGAAGACCAAAAAAACTTAAGTACAGAGCGAAGAGCAAAAAAAAAGTAAAGTACAGAAGGAAGAGCAAAAAAAAGTCCAGTAGAGGGGGAAGAGCAAAAAAGAAAGTCCCATACAGGGGAAGAGCAAAAAAAAAAAAGTCCTGTACATGGGGAAGAACAAAAAAAGGTCCAGTACAGAAGGAAGAGCAAAAAAAACTCCACTAGAGGGGGGAGAGCAAAAAAAGTCCAGTACACGGGGGAGAGCAAAAAAAAGAAGTCCAACACAGGGGGGACAGCAAAAAAGAGTCCAGCACAGGGGGGACAGCAAAAAAAGTCCAGCACAGGGGGAAGAGCAAAAAAAGTCCAGTACACAGGGGAGAGCAAAAAAAGAAAGTCCAACACAGGGGGGGCAGCAAAAAAAAGTCCAACACAGGGGGGAGAGCAAAAAAAGTCCAGCACAGGGGGGAGAGCAAAAAAAAGTCCAGCACAGGGGGAAGAGCAAAAAAAGTCCAGCACAGGGGGAAGAGCAAAAAAAGTCCAGTACACGGGGGAGAGCAAAAAAAAAAAGTCCAACACAGGGGGGACAGCAAAAAAAAGTCCAGCACAGGGGGGAGAGCAAAAAAAGTCCAGCACAGGGGGGAGAGCAAAAAAAGTCCAGCACAGGGGGAAGAGCAAAAAAAGTCCAGCACAGGGGGGAGAGCAAAAAAAGTCCAGCACAGGGGGGAGAGCAAAAAAAGTCCAGTACACGGGGGAAGAGCAAAAAAAGTCCAGCACAGGGGGGAGAGCAAAAAAAAGTCCAGCACAGGGGGAAGAGCAAAAAAAAAAGTCCAGTACAGGGAGGAGAGCAAAATAAAAGTACAAAACAGGGGGGAGAGGGGGGAAAAAGTCCAGTATGGGGTGAAGAGCAAAAAAAAGGTCCAGTACGGGGCGAAGAGAAAAAAAAGGGTCCAGTACGGGGCGAAGAGAAAAGAAAGGTCCAGTACGGGGAGAAGAGCAAAAAAAAAGGTCCAGTACAGGGCGAAGAGAAAAAAAAAGTCCAGTACGGGGCAAAGAGCAAACAAATGTCCAGGACGGGGTGAAGAGCAAACAAAAGTCCAGGACAGGAGGAAGAGCAAAAAAAGTCCAGGATGGAGGAGGGCCAAAAAAAAGGTCCCGTACGGGGAAGAGCAAAAAAAGATAAGCACGAGAGGAAGAGCAAAAAAAGTGAACACGGGGGGAAGAGCAAAAAAAAGTCCAGCACGGGGGGGGAGAGCAAAAATAAGTCCAGCACAGGGGGAAGACCAAAACAAGTCCAGTACGGGGGAAAGAGAAAAAAAAGTCTAGCACGGGGGGAGAGCAAAAAAAAAGTCCCATACAGGGGGAAAACAAAAAAAAGTCCAGTAGAGGGGGAAGACCAAAAAAACTTAAGTACAGAGCGAAGAGCAAAAAAAAAGTAAAGTACAGAAGGAAGAGCAAAAAAAAGTCCAGTAGAGGGGGAAGAGCAAAAAAGAAAGTCCCATACAGGGGAAGAGCAAAAAAAAAAAGTCCTGTACATGGGGAAGAACAAAAAAAGGTCCAGTACAGAAGGAAGAGCAAAAAAAACTCCACTAGAGGGGGAAGAGCAAAAAAATGTCCACTAGAGGAAGAAGAGTTAAAAAAAAAGTCCAGTACAGGGGGAAGAGCAAAAAAAAACTCCAGCACAGGAGGGAGAGGAAAAAAAAGTCCAGTACAGAGGGGAGAGAAAAAAAAGTCCAGTACATGGGGAAGAGCAAAAAAAAGTGCAGTATAGGAGGAGGAGCCAAAAAAAAAGGCCAGTAAAGGGGGGAGAGCAAAAAAAAGGCCAGTACAGGGGGAGGAGGGAAAAAAAAGTCCAGTACAGGGGGACAAGGAAACAAAATGGCCAGTACAGGGGGAAGAGTAAAAAAAAAGTCCAGTACCGGGGGAAGAGCCAAAAAAAGGCCATTACAAGGGGGAGAGCAAAAAAAAGTCCAGTACGGGGGAAGAGGAAAAAAAAGTCCAGTAGAGGGGGGAGAGAAAAAAAAAAGTCCAGTACGGGGCGAAGAGCAAAAAAAAGTCCAGTACGGGGCGAAGAGCAAAAAAAAGTCCAGTACGGGGCGACCAGAAAAAAAAGGTCCAGTACGGGGCGAAAAGCAAGCAAAGTCCAATACGGGGCGAAAAGCAAACAAAAGTCCAGTACGGGGCGAAGAGGAAAAAAAAAGTCCAGTAAGGGGCGAAGAGCAAACAAAAGTCCAGTACGGGGGGGGGGGCAAAAAAAAAGTCCAGGAGGGGGGGGGCAAAAAAGAATCCAGCACGGGGGGAAGAGCAAGAAAAAGTCCAGCACGGGGGAAAGACCAAAAAAAAGTCCAGCACAGGGGAAAGAGAAAGAAAAAGTCCAGCACAAGGGGGAGAGCAAAAAAAGTCGAGGACCGGAGGGAAGAGCAAAAAAAAGTCCAGCACGAGGGAGAAGAGCAAGAAAAAGTCCAGCACGGGGGAAACACCAAAAAAAAGTCCAGCACGGGGGAAAGAGAAAAAAAAAGTCCAGCACAGGGGGGAGAGCAAAAAAAGTCAAATACCAGGGGGAAGAGCAAGAAAAAGTCCAGCACAGGGGGAAGAGCAAAAAAAAGTCCAGCATGAGGAGAAGAGCAAGTCCCATACAGGGGGAAGAGCAAAAAAAAATACCCAGATAGGGGGAAGACCAAAAAAAAAATGGCCCGTACAGGGGGAAGAGCAAAAAAAAATACCCAGATGGGGGGAGACCAAAAAAAAAAAGTCCCGTACACGGGGAAAACAAAAAAAAGTCCAGTAGAGGGGGAAGAGCAAAAAAAAAGTCGAGTACACGGCGAACAGCAAAAACAAAAGTCCCATACAGGGGAAGAGCAAAAAAAAGTCCAGTACAGGGGGAAGAGCAAAAAAAAGTCCAGTACAGAAGGAAGAGCAAAAAAAAGTCCACTAGAGGGGAAAGAGCAAAACAAAGTCCAGTAGAGGGGGAAGAGTTGAAAAAAAAAGTCCAGTACAGGGGGAAGAGCAAAAAAACGTCCAGCACAGAGGGGGAGAGCAAAAAAAGTCGAGTACTGGGGGGAAGAGCAAAAAAAAGTCCAGCACACGGGGAAGAGCAAAAAAAAGTCCAGCATGGGGGGAAGAGCAAGAAAAAGTCCAGCACAAGAGGAAGAGCAAGAAAAAGTCCAGCACAAGAGGAAGAGCAAGAAAAAGTCCACTACAGGGGAAGAGCAAAAAAAAGTCCAGTACGGGGGAAGAGGAAAAAAAAAGTCTTGTACGGGGAAAGAGCAAAAAAAAAAGTCCCGTACAGGGGGAAGAGCAAAAAAAGAAGTCCCGTACAGGGGGAAGAGAAAAAAAAGAAGTCCCGTACGGAGGAAGAACAAAAAAAAAGTCCCGTACGGGGAAAAAGCAAAAAAAAAAGTCCCGTACAGGGGGAAGAGCAAAAAAAAAAAAAACCAGATAGGGGGAAGACCAGAAAAAAAATGGCCCGTACAGGGGGAAGAGCAAAAAAAAAAAAAACCCCCAGATAGGGGGGAGAGCAAAAAAAAAAGTCCCGTACACGGGGAAAGCAAAAAAATGTCCAGTAGAGGGGGAAGAGCAAAAAAAAGTCGAGTACACGGCGAACAGCAAAAACAAAAGTCCCATACAGGGGAAGAGCAAAAAAAAAAGTCCCGTACATGGGGAAGAACAAAAAAAAGTCCAGTACATGGGGAAGAACAAAAAAAAGTCCAGTACAGGGGGAAGAGCAAAAAAAAAGTCCAGTACATGGGGAAGAACAAAAAAAAGTCCAGTACATGGGGAAGAACAAAAAAAAGTCCAGTACAGAGGGAAGAGCAAAAAAAAAGTCCAGTACAGAAGGAACAGCAAAAAAAAGTCCACTAGAGGGGGAAGAGCAAAAAAAAGTCCAGTAGAGGGGGAAGAGTTAAAAAAAAAGTCCAGTACAGGGGGGAGAGCAAAAAAAGTCCAGCACGGGGAAAGAGCAAAAAAAGTCCAGCACAGGGGGGAGAGCAAAAAAAGTCCAGTACACGGGGGAAGAGCAAAAAAAAGTCCAGCACAGGGGGAAGAGCAAAAAAAGTCCAGTACACGGGGGAGAGCAAAAAAAGTCCAGCACAGGGGGAAGAGCAGAAAAAGTCCAGCACAGGGGGAAGAGCAAAAAAAAAGTCCAGCACAGGGGGAAGAGCGAAAAAGAGTCCAGCACAGGGGGAAGAGCAAAAAAAAGTCCAGCACAGGGGGAAGAGCAAAAAAAAGTCCAGCACAGGGGGGAGAGCAAAAAAAAGTCCAGCACAGGGGGAAGAGCAAAAAAAGTCCAGCACGGGGGGAGAGCAAAAAAAAGTCCAGCACAGGGGGAAGAGCAAAAAAAGTCCAGCACAGGGGGAAGAGCAAAAAAAGTCCAGCACAGGGGGAAGAGCAAAAAAAGTCCAGCACAGGGGGAAGAGCAAAAAAAAGTCCAGCACAGGGGGAAGAGCAAAAAAGAGTCCAGCACAAGGGGGAGAGCAAAAAAAAGTCCAGCACAGGGGGAAGAGCAAAAAAAAGTCCAGCACAGGGGAAAGAGCAAAAGAAAGTCCAGCACAGGGGGAAGAGCAAAAAAAGTCCAGCACAGCGGGAAGAGCAAAAAAAGTCCAGTACACGGGGGAGAGCAAAAAAAAGAAGTCCAACACAGGGGGGACAGCAAAAAAAAGTCCAGCACAGGGGGGAGAGCAAAAAAAGTCCAGCACAGGGGGGAGAGCAAAAAAAGTCCAGCACAGGGGGAAGAGCAAAAAAAGTCCAGTACACGGGGGAGAGCAAAAAAAGTCCAGTACACGGGGGAGAGCAAAAAAAAGAAGTCCAACACAGGGGGGACAGCAAAAAAAAGTCCAGCACAGGGGGGAGAGCAAAAAAAGTCCAGCACAGGGGGGAGAGCAAAAAAAAAGTCCAGCACAGGGGGAAGAGCAAAAAAAGTCCAGCACAGGGGGAAGAGCAAAAAAAGTCCAGTACACGGGGGAGAGCAAAAAAAAAAGTCCAACACAGGGGGGAGAGCAAAAAAAAGTCCAGCACAGGGGGGAGAGCAAAAAAAGTCCAGCACAGGGGGAAGAGCAAAAAAAGTCCAGTACACGGGGGAGAGCAAAAAAAAGAAGTCCAACACAGGGGGGACAGCAAAAAAAAGTCCAGCACAGGGGGGAGAGCAAAAAAAGTCCAGCACAGGGGGGAGAGCAAAAAAAAGTCCAGCACAGGGGGAAGAGCAAAAAAAGTCCAGCACAGGGGGAAGAGTAAAAAAAGGCCAGCACAGGGGGAAGAGCAAAAAAAGGCCAGTACACGGGGGAGAGCAAAAAAAAAAGTCCAACACAGGGGGGACAGCAAAAAAAAGTCCAGCACAGGGGGGAGAGCAAAAAAAGTCCAGCACAGGGGGGAGAGAAAAAAAGTCCAGCACAGGGGGAAGAGCAAAAAAAAAGTCCAGCACAGGGGGAAGAGCAAAAAAAGTCCAGTACACGGGGGAGAGCAAAAAAAAAAAGTCCAACACAGGGGGGACAGCAAAAAAAAAGTCCAGCACAGGGGGGAGAGCAAAAAAAGTCCAGCACAGGGGGGAGAGCAAAAAAAAGTCCAGCACAGGGGGAAGAGCAAAAAAAGTCCAGCACAGGGGGAAGAGCAAAAAAAGTCCAGCACAGGGGGAAGAGCAAAAAAAGTCCAGTACACAGGGGAGAGCAAAAAAAAAAAGTCCAACACAGGGGGGAGAGCAAAAAAAAGTCCAGCACAGGGGGGAGAGCAAAAAAAGTCCAGCACAGGGGGGAGAGCAAAAAAAAGTCCAGCACAGGGGGAGGAGCAAAAAAAGTCCAGTACACGGGGGAAGAGAAAAAAAAAGTCCAGTACACGGGGGAGAGCAAAAAAAAAAGTCCAACACAGGGGGGACAGCAAAAAAAAGTCCAGCACAGGGGGGAGAGCAAAAAAAGTCCAGCACAGGGGAGAGAGCAAAAAAAAGTCCAGCACAGGGGGAAGAGCGAAAAAGAGTCCAGCGCAGGGGGGAGAGCAAAAAAAAGTCCAGCACAGGGGGAAGAGCAAAAAAAGTCCAGCACAGGGGGAAGAGCAAAAAAAGTCCAGCACAAGGGGAAGAGCAAAAAAAGTCCAGCACAGGGGGAAGAGCAAAAAAAGTCCAGCACAGGGGGAAGAGCGAAAAAGAGTCCAGCGCAGGGGGGAGAGCAAAAAAAAGTCCAGCACAGGGGGAAGAGCAAGAAAAGTCCAGCACAGGGGGAAGAGCAAAAAAAGTCCAGCACAAGGGGAAGAGCAAAAAAAGTCCAGCACAGGGGGAAGAGCAAAAAAAGTCCAGCACAGGGGGAAGAGCAAACAAAGTCCATTACAGGGGGGAGAGCAAAAAAAAAAAAAGTCCACACAGGGGGAAGAGCAAAAAAAGTCCAGCACAGGGGGAAGAGCAAAAAAAGTCCAGCACAGGGGGGAGAGCAAAAAAAAGTCCAGCACAGGGGGAAGAGCAAAAAAAGTCCAGTACACGGGGGAGAGCAAAAAAAAGTCCAGCACAGGGGGAAGAGCAAAAAAAAAAGTCCAGTACAGGGTGAAGAGCAAAAAAAAAGTCCAGTACAGGGCGAAGAGCAAAAAAAGTCCAGCACAGGGGGAAGAGCAAAAAAAAAGTCCAGTACAGGGCGAAGAGCAAAAAAAGTCCAGCACAGGGGGAAGAGCAAAAAAAACAGTCCAGTACAGGGGGAAGAGCAGAAAAAAAGTCCAGTACAGGGGGGAGAGAAAAAAAAGTTCAGTACAGGGGAAGAGCAAAAAAAAAAGTCCAGTACAGAGTGAATAGCAAAAAAAAAAAGTCCAGTACAGGGGGAAGAGCAAAAAAAAAAAGTCCAGTACAGGGGGAAGAGCAAAAAAAAAAATTCCAGTACAGGGGGAAGAGCAAAAAAAAAAGTTCAGTACAGGGAGAAGAGCAAAAAAAAAGTCCAGTAGAGGGGGGAGAGCAAAAAAAAGTCCAGCACAGGGGGAAGAGCAAAAAAAAGTCCAGCACAGGGGGAAGAGCAAAAAAGAGTCCAGCACAGGGGAAAGAGCAAAAAAAAGTCCAGTACACGGGGGAGAGCAAAAAAAAAAAAGTCCAACACAGGGGGGACAGCAAAAAAAAGTCCAGCACAGGGGGGAGAGCAAAAAAAGTCCAGCACAGGGGAGAGAGCAAAAAAAGGTCCAGCACAGGGGGAAGAGCGAAAAAGAGTCCAGCACAGGGGGGAGAGCAAAAAAAAGTCCAGCACAGAGGGAAGAGCAAAAAAAGTCCAGCACAGGGGGAAGAGCAAAAAAAAGTCCAGCACAGAGGGAAGAGCAAAAAAAGTCCAGCACAGGGGGAAGAGCAAAAAAAGTCCAGTACACGGGGGAGAGCAAAAAAAAAAAGTCCAACACAGGGGGGACAGCAAAAAAAAGTCCAGCACAGGGGGGAGAGCAAAAAAAAGTCCAACACAGGGGGGGCAGCAAAAAAAAGTCCAGCACAGGGGGGAGAGCAAAAAACAGTCCAGCACAGGGGGAAGAGCAAAAAAAGTCCAGCACAGGGGGAAGAGCAAAAAAAGGCCAGCACAGGGGGAAGAGCAAAAAAAGTCCAGTACACGGGGGAGAGCAAAAGAAAAAGTCCAACACAGGGGGGAGAGCAAAAAAAAGTCCAGCACAGGGGGGAGAGCAAAAAAAGTCCAGCACAGGGGGAAGAGCAAAAAAAGTCCAGTACACGGGGGAGAGCAAAAAAAAGAAGTCCAACACAGGGGGGACAGCAAAAAAAAGTCCTGCACAGGGGGGAGAGCAAAAAAAGTCCAGCACAGGGGGAAGAGTAAAAAAAAGTCCAGCACAGGGGGGAGAGCAAAAAAAGTCCAGCACAGGGGGAAGAGTAAAAAAAGGCCAGCACAGGGGGAAGAGCAAAAAAAGTCCAGTACACGGGGGAGAGCAAAAAAAAAAGTCCAACACAGGGGGGACAGCAAAAAAAAGTCCAGCACAGGGGGGAGAGCAAAAAAAGTCCAGCACAGGGGGGAGAGCAAAAAAAGTCCAGCACAGGGGGAAGAGCAAAAAAAGTCCAGTACACAGGGGAGAGCAAAAAAAAAAAGTCCAACACAGGGGGGACAGCAAAAAAAAAGTCCAGCACAGGGGGGAGAGCAAAAAAAGTCCAGCACAGGGGGGAGAGCAAAAAAAAGTCCAGCACAGGGGGGAGAGCAAAAAAAAGTCCAGCACAGGGGGAAGAGCAAAAAAAGTCCAGCACAGGGGGAAGAGCAAAAAAAGTCCAGTACACGCGGGAGAGCAAAAAAAAAAAGTCCAACACAGGGGGGAGAGCAAAAAAGAGTCCAGCACAGGGGGGAGAGCAAAAAAAGTCCAGCACAGGGGGGAGAGCAAAAAAAAGTCCAGCACAGGGGGAGGAGCAAAAAAAGTCCAGTACACGGGGGAAGAGAAAAAAAAAGTCCAGTACACGGGGGAGAGCAAAAAAAAAAAGTCCAGCACAGGGGGGACAGCAAAAAAAAGTCCAGCACAGGGGGAAGAGCAAAAAAAGTCCAGCACAGGGGGAAGAGCAAAAAAAGTCCAGCACAGGGGGAAGAGCAAAAAAAGTCCAGTACACGGGGGAGAGCAAAAAAAAAAAGTCCAACACAGGGGGGACAGCAAAAAAAAGTCCAGCACAGGGGGAAGAGCAAAAAAGAGTCCAGCACAGGGGGGAGAGCAAAAAAAAGTCCAGCACAGGGGGAAGAGCAAAAAAAGTCCAGCACAGGGGAAAGAGCAAAAAAAAGTCCAGTACACGGGGGAGAGCAAAAAAAAAAAGTCCAACACAGGGGGGACAGCAAAAAAAAGTCCAGCACAGGGGGGAGAGCAAAAAAAGTCCAGCACAGGGGAGAGAGCAAAAAAAGGTCCAGCACAGGGGGAAGAGCGAAAAAGAGTCCAGCACAGGGGGGAGAGCAAAAAAAAGTCCAGCACAGAGGGAAGAGCAAAAAAAGTCCAGCACAGGGGGAAGAGCAAAAAAAGTCCAGTACACGGGGGAGAGCAAAAAAAAAAAGTCCAACACAGGGGGGACAGCAAAAAAAAGTCCAGCACAGGGGGGAGAGCAAAAAAAGTCCAGCACAGGGGGGAGAGCAAAAAAAAGTCCAGCACAGGGGGAAGAACAAAAAAAGTCCAGCACAGGGGGAAGAGCAAAAAAAGTCCAGTACACGGGGGAGAGCAAAAAAAAAAGTCCAACACAGGGGGGGCAGCAAAAAAAAGTCCAGCACAGGGGGAAGAGCAAAAAAAGTCCAGTACAGGGGGGAGAGCAAAAAAAAAAAGTCCAACACAGGGGGGAGAGCAAAAAAAAGTCCAGCACAGGGGGGAGAGCGAAAAAAGTCCAGCACAGGGGGAAGAGCAAAAAAAGTCCAGCACAGGGGGAAGAGCAAAAAAAGTCCAGTACAGGGGGGAGAGCAAAAAAAAAAAGTCCAACACAGGGGGGAGAGCAAAAAAAAGTCCAGCACAGGGGGGAGAGCGAAAAAAGTCCAGCACAGGGGGAGGAGCAAAAAAAGTCCAGTACACGGGGGAAGAGAAAAAAAAAGTCCAGTACACGGGGGAGAGCAAAAAAAAAAAGTCCAACACAGGGGGGACAGCAAAAAAAAGTCCAGCACAGGGGGGAGAGAAAAAAAAGTCCAGCACAGGGGAGAGAGCAAAAAAAAGTCCAGCACAGGGGGAAGTGCGAAAAAGAGTCCAGCACAGGGGGGAGAGCAAAAAAAAGTCCAGCACAGGGGGAAGAGCAAAAAAAGTCCAGTACACGGGGGAGAGCAAAAAAAAAAAGTCCAACACAGGGGGGACAGCAAAAAAAAGTCCAGCACAGGGGGGAGAGCAAAAAAATTCCAGCACGGGGGGAGAGCAAAAAAAAGTCCAGCACAGGGGGAAGAACAAAAAAAGTCCAGCACAGGGGGAAGAGCAAAAAAAGTCCAGTACACGGGGGAGAGCAAAAAAAAAAAGTCCAACACAGGGGGGACAGCAAAAAAAAGTCCAGCACAGGGGGGAGAGCAAAAAAATTCCAGCACGGGGGGAGAGCAAAAAAAAGTCCAGCACAGGGGGAAGAACAAAAAAAGTCCAGCACAGGGGGAAGAGCAAAAAAAGTCCAGTACACGGGGGAGAGCAAAAAAAAAAGTCCAACACAGGGGGGGCAGCAAAAAAAAGTCCAGCACAGGGGGGAGAGCAAAAAAAGTCCAGCACAGGGGGGAGAGCAAAAAAAGTCCAGCACAGGGGGAAGAGCAAAAAAAGTCCAGCACAGGGGGGAGAGCAAAAAAAAGTCCAGCACAGGGGGAAGAGCAAAAAAAAGTCCAGCACAGGGGGGAGAGCAAAAAAAAGGCCAGTACAGGGGGAAGAGCAAAAAAAGTCCAGCACAGGGGGAGAGCAAAAAAAGTCCAATACACGGGGGAGAGCAAAAAAAAAAAGTCCAACACAGGGGGGAGAGCAAAAAAAAGTCCAGCACAGGAGGAAGAGCAAAAAAAGTCCAGCACAGGGGGGAGAGCAAAAAAAAGTCCAGCACAGGGGGAAGAGCAAAAAAAAGTCCAGCACAGGGGGGAGAGCAAAAAAAAGGCCAGCACAGGGGGAAGAGCAAAAAAAGTCCAGCACAGGGGGAAGAGCAAAAAAAGTCCATTACAGGGGGGAGAGCAAAAAAAAAAAAGTCCACACAGGGGGAAGAGCAAAAAAAGTCCAGCACAGGGGGAAGAGTAAAAAAAGTCCAGCACAGGGGGGAGAGCAAAAAAAAGTCCAGCACAGGGGGAAGAGCAAAAAAAGTCCAGTACACGGGGGAGAGCAAAAAAAAGTCCAGCACAGGGAGAAGAGCAAAAAAAAAAGTCCAGTACAGGGTGAAGAGCAAAAAAAAAGTCCAGTACAGGGGGAAGAGCAAAAAAAGTCCAGCACAGGGGGAAGAGCAAAAAAAGTCCAGCACAGGGGGGAGAGCAAAAGAAGTCCAGCACAGGGGGAGAGCAAAAAAAAGTCCAGCACAGGGGGAAGAGCAAAAAAAAAAGTCCAGTACAGGGTGAAGAGCAAAAAAAAAGTCCAGTACAGGGGGAAGAGCAAAAAAAAAAAGTCCAGTACAGGGTGAAGAGCAAAGAAAAGTCCAGTAGAGGGGGAAGAGCAAAAAAAAAAGTCCAGTACAGGGGGGAGAGCAAAAAAAGTCCAGTACAGGGGAAGAGCAAAAAAAAAAGTCCAGTACAGAGTGAATCGCAAAAAAAAAAAAAAGTCCAGTACAGGGGGAAGAGCAGAAAAAAAGTCCAGTACAGGGGGGAGAGAAAAAAATGTCCAGTAGAGGGGGAAGAGCAAAAAAAAGTCCAGTACAGAGGAAAGAGCAAAAAAAAAGTCCAGTACAGAGGGAAGAGCAAAGAAAAGTCCAGTAGAGGGGGAAGAGCAAAAAAAACAGTCCAGTACAGGGGGAAGAGCAGAAAAAAAGTCCAGTACAGGGGGGAGAGAAAAAAAAGTCCAGTACAGGGGAAGAGCAAAAAAAAAAGTCCAGTACAGAGTGAATAGCAAAAAAAAAAGTCCAGTACAGGGGGAAGAGCAGAAAAAAAGTCCAGTACAGGGGGGAGAGAAAAAAAAGTCCAGTAGAGGGGGAAGAGCAAAAAAAAGTCCAGTACAGAGGAAAGAGCAAAAAAAAAGTCCAGTACAGAGGGAAGAGCAAAGAAAAGTCCAGTAGAGGGGGAAGAGCAAAAAAAACAGTCCAGTACAGGGGGAAGAGCAGAAAAAAAGTCCAGTACAGGGGAGAGAGAGAAAAAAGTTCAGTACAGGGGAAGAGCAAAAAAAAAATTCCAGTACAGAGTGAATAGCAAAAAAAAAAGTCCAGTACAGGGGGAAGAGCAAAAAAAAAAGTCCAGTACAGGGGGAAGAGCAAAAAAAAAAATTCCAGTACAGGGGGAAGAGCAAAAAAAAAAGTTCAGTACAGGGAGAAGAGCAAAAAAAAAAGTCCAGTAGAGGGGGGAGAGCAAAAAAAAGTCCAGCACAGGGGGAAGAGCAAAAAAAAGTCCAGCACAGGGGGAAGAGCAAAAAAGAGTCCAGCACAGGGGGGAGAGCAAAAAAAAGTCCAGCACAGGGGGAAGAGCAAAAAAAAGTCCAGCACAGGGGGAAGAGCAAAAAAAGTCCAGCACAGGGGGAAGAGCAAAAAAAGTCCAGTACAGGGGGAAGAGCAAAAAAAGTCCAGTACACGGGGGAGAGCAAAAAAAAAAAGTCCAACACAGGGGGGACAGCAAAAAAAAGTCCAGCACAGGGGGGAGAGCAAAAAAAGTCCAGCACAGGGGGGAGAGCAAAAAAAAGTCCAGCACAGGGGGAAGAACAAAAAAATTCCAGCACAGGGGGAAGAGCAAAAAAAGTCCAGTACACGGGGGAGAGCAAAAAAAAAAGTCCAACACAGGGGGGGCAGCAAAAAAAAGTCCAGCACAGGGGGGAGAGCAAAAAACAGTCCAGCACAGGGGGAAGAGCAAAAAAAGTCCAGCACAGGGGGAAGAGCAAAAAAAGTCCAGCACAGGGGGGAGAGCAAAAAAAAGTCCAGCACAGGGGGGAGAGCAAAAAAAAGGCCAGCACAGGGGGAAGAGCAAAAAAAGTCCAGCACAGGGGGGAGAGCAAAAAAAAGTCCAGCACACGGGGAAGAGCAAAAAAAGTCCAGTACACGGGGGAGAGCAAAAAAAGTCCAGCACAGGGGGGAGAGCAAAAAAAAAAAAAAGTCCACACCGGGGGAAGAGCAAAAAAAGTCCAGCACAGGGGGGAGAGCAAAAAAAAGTCCAGCACAGGGGGAAGAGCAAAAAAAGTCCAGCACAGGGGGGAGAGCAAAAAAAATTCCACCACAGGGGGAAGAGCAAAAAAAAAAGTCCAGTACAGGGGGAAGAGCAAAAAAAAAAGTCCAGTACAGGGTGAAGAGCAATAAAAAAAAGTCCAGTAGAGGGGGAAGAGCAAAAAAAAAAGTCCAGTACAGGGTGAAGAGCAATAAAAAAAAGTCCAGTAGAGGGGGAAGAGCAAAAAAAAGTCCAGTACAGGGGGAAGAGCAAAAAAAAAAGTCCAGTACAGGGGGAAGAGCAATAAAAAAAAGTCCAGCACAGGGGGAAGAGCAAAAAAAAAAGTCCAGTACAGGGTGAAGAGCAATAAAAAAAAGTCCAGTAGAGGGGGAAGAGCAAAAAAAAAAGTCCAGTACAGGGTGAAGAGCAATAAAAAAAAGTCCAGTAGAGGGGGGAGAGCAAAAAAAAGTCCAGTACAGGGGGAAGAGCAAAAAAAAAAGTCCAGTACAGGGGGAAGAGCAAAAAAAAAAGTCCAGTAGAGGGGGGAGAGCAAAAAAAAGTCCAGCACAGGGGGAAGAGCAAAAAAAAAAGTCCAGTACAGGGTGAAGAGCAATAAAAAAAAGTCCAGTAGAGGGGGGAGAGCAAAAAAAAGTCCAGCACAGGGGGAAGAGCAAAAAAAAAAGTCCAGTACAGGGTGAAGAGCAATAAAAAAAAGTCCAGTAGAGGGGGAAGAGCAAAAAAAAGTCCAGCACAGGGGGAAGAGCAAAAAAAAAAGTCCAGTACAGGGTGAAGAGCAATAAAAAAAAGTCCAGTAGAGGGGGGAGAGCAAAAAAAAGTCCAGCACAGGGGGAAGAGCAAAAAAAAAAGTCCAGTAGAGGGGGAAGAGCAAAAAAAAAAGTCCAGTACAGGTTGAAGAGCAATAAAAAAAAGTCCAGTAGAGGGGGAAGAGCAAAAAAAAAAGTCCAGTACAGGGTGAAGAGCAATAAAAAAAAGTCCAGTAGAGGGGGGAGAGCAAAAAAAAGTCCAGTACAGGGGGAAGAGCAAAAAAAAAAGTTCAGTACAGGGGGAAGAGCAAAAAAAAAAGTCCAGTACAGGGTGAAGAGCAATAAAAAAAAGTCCAGTAGAGGGGGGAGAGCAAAAAAAAGTCCAGCACAGGGGGAAGAGCAATAAAAAAAAGTCCAGTAGAGGGGGAAGAGCAAAAAAAAAAGTCCAGTACAGGTTGAAGAGCAATAAAAAAAAGTCCAGTAGAGGGGGAAGAGCAAAAAAAAAAGTCCAGTACAGGGTGAAGAGCAATAAAAAAAAGTCCAGTAGAGGGGGGAGAGCAAAAAAAAGTCCAGTACAGGGGGAAGAGCAAAAAAAAAAGTTCAGTACAGGGGGAAGAGCAAAAAAAAAAGTCCAGTACAGGGGGAAGAGCAAAAAAAAAAGTCCAGTACAGGGGGAAGAGCAGTAAAAAAGTCCAGTACAGAGGAAAGAGCAAAAAAAAAGTCCAGCACAGAGGAAAGAGCAAAGAAAAGTCCAGTAGAGGGGGAAGAGCAAAAAAAAAGTCCAGTACAGGGGGAAGAGCAGTAAAAAAGTCCAGTACAGAGGAAAGAGCAAAAAAAAAGTCCAGCACAGAGGAAAGAGCAAAGAAAAGTCCAGTACAGGGTGAAGAGCAAAAAAAAAGTCCAGTACAGGGGGAAGAGCAAAAAAAGTCCAGCACAGGGGGAAGAGCAAAAAAAGTCCAGCACAGGGGGGAGAGCAAAAAAAGTCCAGCACAGGGGGGAGAGCAAAAAAAAGTCCAGTACAGAGGAAAGAGCAAAAAAAAAGTCCAGTACAGAGGGAAGAGCAAAGAAAAGTCCAGTAGAGGGGGAAGAGCAAAAAAAAAAGTCCAGTACAGGGGGAAGAGCAAAAAAAAGTCCAGTACAGGGGGGAGAGAAAAAAAAGTCCAGTACAGGGGGAAGAGCAAAAAAAAGTCCAGTACAGAGGAAAGAGCAAAAAAAAAGTCCAGTACAGAGGGAAGAGCAAAGAAAAGTCCAGTAGAGGGGGAAGAGCAAAAAAAACAGTCCAGTACAGGGGGAAGAGCAGAAAAAAAGTCCAGTACAGGGGGGAGAGAAAAAAAAGTCCAGTACAGGGGAAGAGCAAAAAAAAAAGTCCAGTACAGAGTGAATAGCAAAAAAAAAAGTCCAGTACAGGGGGAAGAGCAAAAAAAAAAAGTCCAGTACAGGGGGAAGAGCAAAAAAAAAAATTCCAGTACAGGGGGAAGAGCAAAAAAAAAAGTTCAGTACAGGGAGAAGAGCAAAAAAAAGTCCAGTAGAGGGGGGAGAGCAAAAAAAAGTCCAGTATAGGGGGAGGAGGGGGGGAAAAGGCCAGCACAGGGGGAGGGGGGAAAAAAAGGCCAGTACAGGGGGAGGAGGGGGGGGGAAGGCCAGTACAGGGGGAGGAGCGAAAAAACGGCCAGTACAGGGGGGAGAGCAAAAAAAACGGCCAGTACAGGGGGAAGAGCGGGAAAAAGTCCAGTACAGGGGGAAGAGTGAAAAAAAGTCCAGTACAGGGGGAAGAGCCAAAAAAAAGTTAAGTACAGGGGGAAGAGCAAAAAAAAAGTCCAGTACAGGGGGAAGAGGAAAGAAAAGTCCAGTACAGGGGTTAATCAGGGATTAATTTATGAGGATTAGCCTGGAGGATACAACGGTGGGGGTTAAAATCAAAATATCAAAGACCAAGGAGGAAATTCTAAAGATCAAAGTGACTGTAGACAGGAGTTGCTTCAACCAAAGAAAACGCATTTGGCAATTATAGGAAAGGGGAGGGGGTGTAAACCTGGAAGAACCACCAATGGGAGTTAGGAATAGATGCTGATAGATTGTTGTGTTTTACTATATAACAAAATAGCTGAAGCAAGGTTTTAACTCCAGCAACATTTGTTTTACTAACCTATTGTGTTTCCAATAAACAACATGGAAATTACACATGGATTTTCTTGAGCAACACAAAGTTGCAGTTTTGACACAACACTTCTTTTTACTTTGCCCAGAAACTAATTGGCAGCCAGTGGAGGCATTTTAATATGTGTGTGATATGTTCGCTCCTTGATGTACCTGTAATCCATCTGGCTTCCATATTTTGGACCAGTTGGAGTTTCCAAACTTGGTACCAAAGGTAGCCCAATGTAGTGTGTATTGCAGAAGTCCAACTTTGGGGTTCCCAGGGTGTGCACTACCATCTTTAGGTCATCCAATTCTAGGAAGAGGTGCAGTTGACCTACCAGCCAAACGGATGGTTCTGCACTGCAATTCATATTGCGTCTTATCTCCATTAATATCCAACAGTGTCCATCCACAGGGTGAAAGAAAAAAATGGAGCAGGGATGTGGTTACGTGCAGAATTCACTCAAGACATTTTATTCCTTATGGTGAGGGACAAGACGATACACAAGAAGATATTAGAGCAGGTTGGAGGCCAAATCACTTCAGTACTTGTGGTCAGGTGCACACAACAACAATTTTAGTCACAATGTATTAATGACCTTATGAAACACTTGGTCAGGTTTCTGCACTGACAGATGAGATTAATGGCAGAATGTGATCACTCGAAAGGATCTCCTTGTTCTCAAGGTACTGACAGCAGGGCAAAAATTGATTGCAAGCAAGTCGGTGATCAAGTTCACTGTATTTGTATTGTCGGACTGATAAATTGCCTGCAGGCTTTGTCTCCACATGTCCTCATAGCCCCATGTTTTCATAGAACAATCATGGCATTTCCATTTTCTGGCATTCATTTCTTAATTTATTTCTCCTCAAACATATTGTACTGCAAAACTGTTGTTCATATCCAAACAAATTAATGGGTAACAGCGGGGAAACAACAGCCAAGGGGAGGAGGAGTAGATAAGATGGGGTAAAGTGAGAAGGCCAGGAAAGGGGCCTGGATAAGGCTCCATGACCTAAGGCAGCTTTCCCCAAGCTGAATGGGGCCCTCTAAATGAGTTAGAGGCTAAAATTCCTATCATTCACAATCAGTACAGGTTACAGGCATGCTGCTTATAGATGCTAAAAAAAAACAAGGACATTTCTGCACTAGGTTGTTATAGTGCTATTATTCCACTTTCAACATTCTGTGGAACCCTGGAGTTTGCGGTTTAGGGAGGGGTCTTTGAGGCCCCACCTCCACCTGTGGGACAGAGTCCTGCATCACAACCCACGAGGCTTCAAGCTAGATTGGGAGATCATGAAAGCTTGTGTTGCATTTATAGAACTGCCCTCCAGCAGAGGATAACAGCTGAGGAGATCAGGGAGGCACCCCCACTGCCCCTCCCCATATTTGCTGCGTGAGGCAATCACTTCCTTCACTTTGATGTTAGAATCAGCCCTGCCTTTAGGCCGAGATACAAGAAGCAACTGCCTTTCGCCTGAAAGCATGGTGAATATGCATGACTCCAAAGTAGGGCTGTAAGGTCAGGACTATACCAGGTCTTGAGATTTCATCAGCTAAACCTGTGACTTGGGTGCAACCCCTTGTGTTATCACAGTGGGTGGGCTGTTACCCCAAAACATGAGTGACTCAGAGGTCCACCCACAATGCCAGAGCCTCCGTGAGACAGTGGGGAATATTAGCTCAAAGAGAAGGCCAGCCAGAGGGGGGTAACCTAACAGGATCTTTTACACCTCTGTTATCACTGCTAGTGCAGGGAAAAGCCAGCCAGAGATTTCAGAGGTAAGCTTTTTCATTTTATTGGGGGAATTAGCAATCACACACACACATGATCCAAGCAGTCTTGCAATCACAAAAGGCTAGCTGAAGAAAAAGGGGGCAAAAGTTGGATAGCAAGAGTTTAGGACAATGTGGGTGATATTTACCTACCCAGAAGGAAGAGACAAGGTGATGTGGCTGAGACCAAGGGTCTAAGGGTAGTACAAAATAGGAATTAGAGTGGCAGAGTGACGGCCAGTATGCCAAAAGTACTACAAGTTGTCTGGCTCAGAGCAACAGTTTAAATACTGTTTTTCTGCCATGAAGGGGAAGGTACTAATGGCTGTCTGGTAGAGTAGACAATGGGGTCTGGCATGAGCTAATGGTATTAGCATTAGGTGACAAAGGGACTGATGGGAATCATGATAGCTCCTTAATGGTGGGACAGGTGAGGGGACAAAAGGAGAGTTTTGACAGACAAAGGGAAGAGGTTGAAGACAGTTGTTCCATGGAAACAGTTTCAGGCACTATTGTTTCTAAAGGTTGAGTCATTGAGGGAACATTTGCAAGTCTATTATCACCAGAGCTTCCCTGACTATGACCTAGCCATGCCACAAGGTCCTGTAAGGTTAACTCCCTCTCAGAGGTCTCCTTTGCGCGAATAATTCCCCACCATTCCATGGAGGCACTGGCACCAGGCATGGACCTCTGAGTCACCCACCTTTTTGGGGTAACAGGTCCTCTATCATATTCTTCTTCAAATTTAAAAGTTCAATACACCATCCACTGTAACACATCCTGAAAATATTCCTGGAAAGTTTCAATCTTTCATTCACCCAGCAATTGCAAAGTTAACAACTCACTTGTCTTCTGACTAGCCTGAAGCAGACAGCAAGCCAGTTTTATCAACATCAAATAAATAATGTCTGGACTTTCTCACGTTATAGTTTCTCTCACACTTCTAAAATCCAATTTTATCTTAAAAATATAATGTACTGTATTTGCCGACGTATAAGACACATCCGTGTATAAGACGCGCCCCATTTATACACTGGCAAATACTGTTTGTCGGGATATAAGACACACTACCATATAAGAAACACCTCATTTGCAAACACTATTTTTTGGGGGGGAAAGTGAGATATATGCCAGCAAATACAGTAATTCAGTCTATTCACAAAAAATATGGGCTTCAATCCTTAGTTATTTTCTTTTGAAGACATCAACCCCCAATTTTCTAATTTATTTGTCCAGATCCTGTGGGGTAAACACACTTACTTGGCCCTTAATGGCAGAAAAAAGGTGGCTGTGGAGGCTTCATTGTTCCAATTTAATCTGAAGGATACATTAAATTTAGAGTTTCTTCTTTAAAAAAGCAGATTGCCAGCGTAGAGCCATCAGATCCTTAGATCCAAACTGGTGCATTTTACAGCAAGGGTAAAATGTCACTCCTTTAGTCCTCCGTATTCATTGTGCATTTACTCATGAGTAAACACAAGTAATGGGAATTCTGGACCCTAATGGGTAATCCTCCATTCCCCCATTAATTCAGGGGGAATTTCTCCAGCCAGAGGTCCTTCTGGCTAGCACTTTTACTGTGAAAGCTCTCCTTGCTGCAGAGCTGCAGCCAAGAGTGCCTGGCTGGCTGGGCTGCTGGAACTCAAATCTGTTATTTGGCTAACTTTGGATGCTTTGGGTGTGGGTACGGGGAAAATCACTTGCTCCTCAGCTTCAGGCAACAAAACATCTTGAGTAGACCATAGAATGCGGGTGGCAGCAAAGGAGACTAGGAGTTGTGGAATTATCTGCTGAGGGTATCACATTTGAGGATCACCCAAAACCTGATGATATCTCTTTTGAGAGCCTGTCCCAAACCTCAGCAGCATCTTATTGAAGGACTCACCCAAAACTTGGAACAAGTGCTGGGGCTATGCACGCAAGTGTGACAGAACATTGCTTGCTCCTCAGCTTCAGACAACAAAACATCTTGTGCTTCTTCCATCTCTAATTTCAATAAAATATTTGTACATCTTTGCAATGAAATGGTCATTGTTGGAGCATAGCAGTAATTCCAAACCAGATTTAGTCTCTTAAAATTGTTTAGCCTTCTTATCCTCTTTAAATCCTATATATAACTGTGTACATGAGAGCTATTGCATATCTAGATGTTCATCATGTAATTGTTATAATGACTTGATACTATAGCTTTGGTTATGTTTTTCTAAAAGATGATGTCAACCATTTTGGATCAGTTCTCATTTATTTCCTATAAAAAGTCCCAACATCTTTCATAGATGAGCCCTCCTCTTCTTTACCTTCTGCAACCAAAGCAATTGTTCTCTGTTGTTCTGAAGACTCTTTAAGCGCCTGTTCTACTTCTTGTTGGCCCATTTCTCTTTCAAAATCTCCTCAAACCTTCTAAGGAAGTCATTGGCCTTGTCAATTGAGTTTAGTCTGTGTCTTTCATTATTATAAGTAAAGATCACACTTTCCAGTAGCAAACAAGGTCCTTGCCTTTCCCCATCAAAACTGATACATTCAAAACTTGACCTGGCTGCAAGAGATCTGGAAAAGGCTAATGTAAAGTCCATATAGGGGTTTGTACAACACTCAGTTCCTCCGAAGCACACGATTTCTTCTCCAGCCTTGGATCCCTTCTGACGGTCGCTAAGTTCCTGAGCGGACGATTTACGGGTACCAATCCCACAGACCCTCCGTGTATCAGAGATTCAGCTGTTTGACAGGAGAAGACTCTCTTGTCAAGCATGATGTCTCGGGGTTTCGCAATCTAGTGGATGATAGCTAGATTGCCTCCTCCATTAACCCCACCAGAAACTGGAACCCCAGAAAATAAACATGTTCAGTATGAATAACAAGTTAAAACTATTTTAACACCATGTGCATTAATATTTCCAGATCAGTCAGTGAGGCCCAAAGGTATAATGAACAGACATGCTTTTACTTGGCACCTAAATGATACTAGTGTTAGCACCAACTGGGTCTCCAAGGGGAGGCACCACACAATTGGGGTGGCACAACCGAGAAGGCCCTCTCGCATGTCTTCCTCTCCCCCCACAGCAGACTCAGTCCTTGGTCAGGCACATAAAAGGGGTATTGTTGACTTAAGTATCAAGATCCCAAATTGTTTAGGGCTTGGAAGTGTATTGGCAGCCAGTAGTGTACTCCTCACCATCTATGGGATGTTCTCTTCAGCTAGATGTGCTTTACCCTGAAATGTTGATAGAACCATAGAATCACAGAGTTGGAAGAGACCACAGGGGCCATCCAGTTCACCCTCCTGCTATGCAGCAACACACATCAAAATACTCCCAACAGATGGTCATCTAGCCTCTGTTTAAAAGAAGGAGACTCCTCTACAGTCTGAGGCAGCATATTCCACTGCCAGACAGCTCTGACCATCAGGAAGTTCTTCCTAAGGTTCAGGTCGAACCTCTTTTCCTGTAGCTTGAATCCACTGCTCCTTGTCCTAGTTTCTGGAGCAGCAGAAAACAAGCCCGTTCCCTTTTTGATATGACAGCCTTTCAAATATTTGAACATGGCTATGTCCCCTCTTAACCTTCTTTTCTGCAGACTAAACCTACCCAGCTCCCTAAGCCACTCTTCATAGGACATGGCTTCCAGACCCTCCACCATTTTGGTCGCCCTCCTCTGGACACGCTCCAGCTTCCTTCTTGAAATGAGGTGCCCAGAACTGGTGATCCTTTCAGCTGTTTTATATTACACAGATATCATTGCTTTAAAATGTTTTAGTATTTTAATTATAGGATGCCTTTATTTATTTATTTTAGGAACAAGTATCTAAAAAAATTTAACAGCAGCAGCAGCAGCAACAACAACAATTAGAAAATCCAGAAAGTACAGCATTTCTTTTTTTCAAAAACTGCCAGAAGTATAGGTGGGAATTAAGAGTTCATCTTGGATCCATGCAAAGAAAAGTCACCACCTTCTTACAACACTGAAATGGATTCCAAAGCATACAGATAGACTTGTGCAGCAGGGGTGGATTTTAAAGCATAAAGCTACCATTTTACTTCTGGGTCCCAGGAGAATGAGTTCAATCACTTTGAACAAATATTTGTAAGTGATTAACAAAACAGAATATTAAAATGCTATAGCAAAACAGTTCAGCTGCCACCTTTATCAGTATGTTATAGCCAAGATATACAAAGGCATGCGCTGTTATTACCTACGTCTATTTCAGGAACACGCCGATCTTTATGAGCGCTAGCAGGACATACTGTATGAAACAGAACCTCGTTTTGCAGGTCAAGAAGCACAACCTGGACAAAGAGGTAGGATGGCATCTGTCATATGTATGGACAACAACCAACTCAATTGCATGTTTTGGTCTGCAGTTTTCAGTAAAAAAAAAAAATAGGATAACCAGTTACGAAGCTGTTTAGTTTCAAAGCCTATCTATCCGATTTGTCAATTACCAGAACAGAAATGTTGTCAGATCCAAGAACATGGGAATATCTAGATCTGTAGATGCAACATGTCAACATCACATGGCATTGACCTGCAAGATAAAAAATACCTTCATTCATTAGCTCTGGGATATTCCACACCCTGTGTTCTGTATCTGTCATCTTGGCTACAGCATATTTTGGTACAGAGTAACTGAAGAATGCATAAAGCAGAAGGTTTTGTTATAGCATTTAATATTTGTTGTGTGTGTGTATGTTCCTGTACGTACACACAAATTAGTATACATACACAAAATCCACACTCAGCATTTCAACTGTAACATTCACAGCTGCCACTACCACCACCCTGCCCCTTATTTCTATGGTCAACTGGAAGATGTGGCAGTAATAAAAAATAATGCTTTATGAGAATTTGAATATTCCAGAACAGCACTACACTCTTGCTCAGAAAATCTAACACTTCCCCTTTCCAAAGCACTCATATAGGCTAAATTTATATTTTAACATTCCTCAAAATATAGTTGTATAAGGTATCCAATTATGTGGGCTACCTTTAGTGCAGAAGGCATCATCAAAAATGTGACTTGTTTGGTGCATGCTGCCTAATGCTTAGAACATACACTGCACCACGGATTTTCTCCTGTTTGGAAGATTACAATGAAAATATTCTTTTCAAGAAAGAAATGGCAGAACTTTCCCACTATTTCATTGGTGAGAGAAATAAAATGTAGCAGCAAAAGGTGGTGGTAAGAGTCTGGCCATATATCTTCAATTGCCATATCACTAGTCAAGCCAGTTTTAAATATGGCAAAGGACTGGCACTGACATACCTGGTTTCCATGACTAGACATCAATGTGTGTTGAACTGGTTTATGTCATTTGCAGGCCAGTCCTGAGTCTGCCAACTTGGGCAGATTGCCGGAAAATTCAGCTCACATTGAAACCCAAGATTGAACATACACCAGCATTTACGAGTTCTGGGGACTCATTCTGCTGGTTAGCTGGTATCCTAAAACAATACCAGACAACACCTAAGTTTGGCAGGGCAGTTTGAACATGGTGACAGGCATTCATATTTAGCCCTGTTTTCTAAGCTAGAAAGAAAGAAATTACATCCCTTGTCAAGAAGTTGAGCTACAACGACATTTCGTGACAAGCTACCAGGAACTTTGCAATATACACAGTCCATGGAAAAGCTTTCCACGAGGCCTAGCAGGACTGAACAGGAACCATACAACTCTTGCTCTATTTAGTGACACTGAAAAGATTCCTGCGAATCATGTTGAATACATCTCTTGTGTACGATCATGTTTCCGCATCCTCCAACTCAATCAAATCGGGGATGAATGAAACACACACATCTTCCTTTTTTTGTTTTTTGTTTCGGTGAAGGGAATGACACAAATGCTTGAGGAAAATACCCAAACGGCCAAGATGCAAAACAAAGTATCTTTGTTTTTATTCTAAGAGAGAGGGAGATGGAAAATCATTGACTAAAAGAAGATTTCACCATATATATGATTATAATTGGGCCAAACCAAAAATTGAGCGGTTCATGTGAATTGACCTAATGAAGATACTACCCCGACATAGATCGCAGCTGCAGTTTAATATCTTCTGAAACTTTCAATGTCACTTTAAGAGAACCTGTAGCTCTTTATGTTTTCCAGACAGATGCCATCCAATTTGAAGGGCCAAATTATTCTACTTTCCTATGTGTGCATAAAGGCCAAATGTCAAGAATTTCATCAACTGAACCGATCAGTTCTTTCTTGGCAGTAGCCATAGTACACAGTGATAACAATCCAATCTTGGGTGTTCATGTACATAAAGAAATTTTGACCATCCTAGAGTGTGTCTCCAGTTTCTTTCAGTCTCTTTTGCCATCCCGGTGTTCTGTTGAAACAACAGTGTTAGAGCAATAACATCACTTAATGAAAGAAAGCCAAATAGAAATAGTGATAAACTATCTAGCTTTTAAAAAGGTGAAGGCCAGTGGCTTGGTTAAAAATCTAAAACAAAATCCAATTAGCAATAGGATTTCAAATAAAAGTTTAAATTAATTTGTTGCTTGCAAGTGACCATAGTTTAGTGGAAAAGAAAGTCTCGGGTTCTGTCCATGGTATCCCCAGATTAAAAAGGAGCAGGCAGAAAGTGATGTAAGGGACCTCTTTTGGTCATCCTGGTGTGAGAAGGCGTTACAGTTGGACCTCCACATTCCCAGGTTTGACTTTCACGGATTTGATTATTTGTGGGTGCTTCTTGTCAGGGATTCCAGAGCAGGAACCCTGGGAAAATGATCAGCCCACTGCAAAGATGCTGCATCATGCTCCAGCTGTGGGTGATTACAAGGTTGCATAAGAAACTGGGGTCGTGTGCAGATGGTAGAGGGAGGTGTGCAAACCTCTACCTGATTGGTTGTAAATGTGTATATAAGAAAGCAATCCCCAGTATGTATTTGTCTGTTGACCAAACCGGTGTCTGGCGCAAGCCTTTGTCCGTCTGTTCCATGTTGTGTATATAACGGAACGTTGCTACAAGGTAAAGTGCCTCCTGTTTGGAAGAAACTCCTCCGTGTGTGAGTATCCTTACTGGGGAACAAGGCTGCTGCTGTTGGCTCGCTGCCTTCTGGTTTTTCCGCTGCATCTCTGTGGGGCTGAAACTCCTATCATCCCCCAATACTTCTTTTCTGGGGGAGCCTTCCCTCTCAGTGGCTCAAATCAAGCCGTGCATCCCTTCCAAAACCCACCTCTGGCCCTTGTCCTCCACCAGCTGCTGCCTAGCCAGCTAAGGATGGCTCACAGCCTGATTTCTCTGCACCACAAACCCTCTCCTACCACTCAAGGAAGGAGATGGACAAGAAAGAGGAAGTATAAGGGCATCATGCTGACCCATCCCCTTCCCTCTCCTTTCCCCCACCTGGTTTGGACCCTGGGCGCCTGCTCTCCCCACCATGCCTCGGCCTCCACTCCACATCTTGATATTTGCAGGTTTTCCACCTTTGTGGAGGTTCTGTGCCCCTTACCCTAGCAAATGCGGAGGGCCAACTGTACAGTTTGCCTTTGTTTTGTTTATTCCTCCCACTTTAAGAGAACCCAGTAGAATAAAAGGAAAAAAGAAAAGAAAAGCAGACTATTCATGTTATTGTTTGCCTTATATTTCATCTTTTTTTTTCAATGATGGGTTAAGGCAGCTCATAATAAGATTAGATTGAGACAAGGAGAGGAAGTTACAGCCCCGGATTTGCAAGACTGAACAGGGCTATTAATGGCATGGGTCATTTCCACATTACACTGTTCTAGTGCTATTATTCCACTTTCAATACCCTAAGGAATTCTGGGGTCTGTGGTTTACTGAAGCCAAAGAGCTCTCTGGCTGAGAATTCTTAAAGCCCTCCCTAAACTGCAAGCCCCAGGATTCTACAGGATGTTGAAAGTGGAACAAGAGCACTACAACAGTGTAGTGTGGAAATGGCCATGGTCTTTTGCAGGTCTCCTGATCAGAAAGCCACTTTGATGGCCCATAATGAAAATACCATCACAACTCATAACTGTTATCTACTAAATTTAAAGCACAATTGAAAGCAACTGAAAGCACAATTAAAAAACAAGTTTCTAAGAAAAGTCTAGCACTCTTGAATCACAAACACACCCTCAACTGCCAATCAATTGCCAACCCCTGCCTGGATAAAACTACTTGTCGGTTCCAAAACCTGAGAACAATCACCAAAAAAAGCTTTGCCTCACGTTCCCACTAGAAATGCTTCTAAGAGCTGGCAAGCTTGTGTGGAGTTAAAGGACAGTTAAGTCAGAAATGCAAATTTAAGTCTCTGCAAAGTTGGAAAATGTTTTCAACAACCAATGTTTTCAATACTAATAACACTGGCAGCCATCTGTATTCTGCGTCTGGATACAGTCAGCCTTCTACATTTGCTAGTTTCAGGGATGCAAGACCCCTGCAAAAGTGGAAAAATGGCAAATGTCAAGATGTTTATGTGTGTCTGTGGAAAGCGGGCTGAAGCACAGTGGGGAGAATGGGCACCCAGGGTCTAAACTAGGGCCATTTCCGCACTAGCCTGTTATAGCGCTATGATTCCACTTTCAACATCCTATGGAATCCTGGGGTTTGCAGTTTAGGGAGGGGCCTTAAGGCCCCTCCCTAAACTGCAAACCCCAGGATTCCATAGGATGTTGAAATCGGAATCATAGCGCTATAACAGGCTAGTGCAGAAATGTCCTAGGTTAGAGAAAGGAGAGGGAAAGGGGTGGATTGACATGGCAGGCTTATACTCTCACCCATCTCCTTCCTTGGGTGTGTTTGGGGGTATCAGGAAACGGTTTATCGTGCTGAGAAATCAGGCTGTGAGCTTCCATTAGCTGGTCAGCCAGCTGTTGGTGGTGGTGGCGGAGGAGGAGGAGGACCAGAGGTGGGTTTTTAAAGAGCTGCATGGCCTGATTAGAGCTGCTAAGGGGGAAGGTTCCCTAGGAAAAGAAGCGCCTAAAATTCTGGAGGAGGAGGGGGAGCAAGGTTTGGAGAAACTCAGAAATAAATCCATAAAAGTCAAACCTGAAAATGTGGAGGGCCAACTGTATTTGAAGGCAGCTTGTACTGAACCTACTCTAAGATAGGTGGGGTGGATCTTGTAATGAGAAATATCCGTTGCCACTTCTGATCAGTACTACATGCATCTCTTTGGAGATTAATGCATTTATACTTCATCATTGATTCTCTGTAAAGCCTGAGAACAAGATATTAGAAGCACACATACATAGATTAACATCCTACCTGTGGTAGCTGTGTTAGGAAGAACGGCTCCTTTGGCTTAAATTTCGTTTTTCTAATAGTGACCTGGGGCAAAAAATAGATCAAATAATATTACTACCACTCTTTTCCTGCCCCTTTTTGTGTCTGTCAGATTTGGCAAATGGGATCTCTGGATCAAGTTTCCTGGATTGTGGTGCCCAGATATTGGAAATGCCTCTCCTGGAAGGCATTTTCTGGATCCTCCATTCCATTCTAGATCCTCCATTCCAATGCCCAGTCTCTTCCAGTTCTATGTTTCTAAGATTCTAAGAACCAACATTTAGGTAAATGGAATAATACTGAAAGGCCGCAGATAGCTAGGCACTAACCTAAAGAACGTAGCCTGTGTCAGATAGCTTCTGGCTTTTGCTATTTCTTCAGCAAGCTTCTTTAAGTCATCTCCTTCAAACAAAGGAAAAACAGGATCCTGCAAAACAAAACAAAGCATTCATTTGCTTATTTTATTTATTTATTTAGTATATTTGTATGACACATTTCTCCTGGCACGGGACCCATCAACAAATTAAGACAGTAAAACATTTAAAAACCATTAAAAACCATTAAAAACATATAAAATCATAAAAACCTAAAACAATATCCTATTAAAACAAGTTACTAAATAAAGCTCCCTGGCTTACATGAAAGCCTGTTTAAAAAGAAATGTTTTTGCCTACCGGTGAAAGGAAAGCAGGGAGGGGGACAGCCTAGCCTCCAGTGGACGGGTGTCCCACAGGGTGGGAGCAGCCACTAAGAAGGCTCGGTCCCATGTCCTCACCAGGCAAACCTGGGATGGTGGTGGGACAGAGAGAAAGCCTTCCCCAGCAGATTTTAAGGCTCTACCTGGTTTGTACAGGGAGATACAGTCTATCAGATAGCCTGGACCTAAGCCATATAGGGCTTTATAGGTCATAACCAGCACTCTGAATTGTGCCTGGAAATGAACAGGTGGAGCTGTTTTAACAAGAGAGTTTTGTGCTCCCCGCAACTGGCCCCAGACAGCATTCTGGCTGCTGCATTTTGTACCCACTGAAGTTTCCAAACAGTTTCCAAAGGCAACCCCACGTACAGTCCAACTGAGATATAATCAAGGCATGTGTCACTGAAGCAAGATCTGACATCTCAAGGAATGGGTGCACCAGCACACAAGTTTTAACTGTGCAAATGCACTCCTGACCACTGCTGGGACCTGGGCATCCAGGCTCAGAGTTGAGTCCAGGAGAACACCAAGGCTGAGATCCTGAGATTTCAAGGGGAGTGTAACCCCATCCAGCACAGGCAAAGTCCCTATCCCTGAGCTGCCTTTTGACTGGCCAGGAGCACCTCTGTCTTGTCTGGATTAAGCTTCAATTTGTTTGCCACCATCTACTCCATTACTGACAGCAGACATTGATTCAAGACCGATACAGATGGAAAGGACAGATAGAGCTGGTGACATCAGCATATTGGTGACACTGAACCTCCAAACTCTGGATGATCTTTCCCAGTGGTTTCATGTAGATGTTAAACAGCATGGAGGACAAAACAGAATCCAGAAGGACCCCACCAGCCAATGGCCAGGGAGTCAAATAGGAGCCCTCTAGTGGTACCCCACAGGTATACCCTATCCTGGGGTCCATAATCTTTAATATTAAAAGTGATTCAACATGCCAGAGAAGTCGCCCGGATGAGCACATAGGCAGCAATGGTCGAACGATCGAAAACCAGGTCAGGCCAGTAAAATCCCCAGTCATGTAGCCCCAGGAGACCTCAAACTGTATGAACCCACGGTAAACAAAAGGTTCTCAGCTACTGAGGAGCCAGCTTGAGGGGATTAGCGTGTTTTCCCCAAGTTGAGCTCCGATATCAGAAAAATCATATCAGGCAAGGACCATCTACATAAATTCACATCACAACTCAATGCAAACATTGGCACCACTTCATAAGACCATCATGCAAAAGGAGTTGCCAGTGTGGAGCTTTTCTTCCGTTGCAACACCTATTGTTCTCCCTGGGAGAGGATTTGCCCTCAAGGTACGTTTTCCCCTACAAATAGCCCTGGTTTTTGAGAGTTCCTTTGGATAACTCCTGGTCATATCAGCAGACCATTTCTCCATCAGTCCAGTAATCCCCTCAGCCCTCTCTGTGCTTAGCTCTACTTTGTTCGCTGTTTTCCCGGATCAAGGAATTCAGGAAAAGGTGCAGTATCACCCCGACTACAATCCCTTCAATATTTCCCCTATCCAGTTTCCTCTCTTTTGCTTCTTAATAGGTCTTGAGTGAGTGCGTGAGTGTGTTGACGCGTGATGTTTCCATTCAATAAAATCACTTATTTGACATCTTTGTCTGGTTTTTGGCTTGGCCTGACCCCATAAAAACTGGGTAAAAAGACCCCGCTAGGTTACCCTGCCTCTTGCATTGCTATTGCTTGTGGTCTGTTGAGTTCCCATTCGCTATCACGCAGAACACATTAAGGCGTCCCCTAAGGGACCCCAGAAATCAGGGTAACACTAGGACCACCTTCTGAGTTTGTCCCCCCAGGAATGAGCAGAACCACTGCATAACAGTGCCTCCAAGTCTCATCCCAGAGAGTCGGCTCAGAAGGATACCATGGTCGACGGTATCAAAAGCTGCTGAGAGGTCCAGCAGAACCAACAGGGACACATTCCTCCTGTCTAGTTCCCAGCGTAGGTCATCCACCAAGGCAACCAAAGCTGTCTCTGTCTCGTAACCAGGCCAGAAGCCAGATTCAAATGGATCTAGATCATCAGTTTCATCCAGAAACCCTTGGAGCTGGGAGGCCACAACACGCTCCAGAACTTTGCCTAAAAATGGGATATTGGAGACTGGTTGATAATTATCCAGAATAGTGGGACAGAGAGAGGGCTTTTTTTTCAGTAGTGGCCTCACCATAGTCTCTTTTAGGCATGTTGGAAACTTTCCTTGCTGCAGTGAGGCATGCACCACTCCCCTTATCCAGTTGGCCAGTCCCTCTCTGGCTGCTTTCATCATTTGGATGTGAAGTAATATTGTTTCACTAAACACACACACACACATACAGGGATGTTGGGTGCTGTCATTGTTCCATTCCCTGTGTGCAAAAGTCATCTCTCTTCATTCACGCTGCACAGAGAATAGGGCTCTGCAGACAGAAGCAGGGTTGATCTCCAACAGTTGGGATCACTAAATACAGCAAAAAAACCCTAACCTCCATCCCACTGTTAATTTTCTCAGTACAATCTATAGAACAGGACTGAGTCATTGTTGCACTCCAGAAGTTCTTGAACTCCAACCTCATCTGCTCTAGCCAACATCCAAAGAACCATGTGTTCCCTATCTCTGTTGGAGAACATAGGCAAGTATGGACAAACTGCAGCCCTGGAGTTACCTGTGTCCACCAAAAGAAGATGAACTGCCTCTCCTGGATGCCTCCAGGAGTAGCAATTAACCTCTTAAATGGATTATGCCCCCTCTACAATGTAAAAGTTGCACGTTTGGCAGTCAGTACAGCCCTGATGGGTTCTAGGTGGCAGAGCCCTAGTCCTCAAACCTGCTGCAGCTGTCCACCCAAATTAAGGGAAGTCCATTCTGCCATCAATCTGGGGATCAAACAAAGGCTGCTGGAAGACTTGACTGCCATTTTCTCAGGAAAAAAAGAACACATCATGACTAGGAAAGATCAGCTTGGCCCTTCAGAGGCCAAGATGAAAGATCACAAACAGGATGCAATGCAAGACATTGTGCCAGTTGAGCTTACATCCTCATCTTTAAAGCCTTCGGACAGCAACCGGTGTGCTGCCAGCTGTCCGTCCACATCCCCGTGGCACCGATGGTAACGTCCACTTGTCTGGAAGGCCAGTTTCTTGAGGAAGTCATTGGCCGCTCTGTTGAAGGGGAAAAATTAAGTGCTTTGGGACAGGCTCCAGATATCCTGTATGTCATGCATCATTACATTTCTAAGGAGGCCAGTTCACTGTGTATACTCAAGGTTTTGTTTTCACACACTTGCTGCACTGCTAGGAAAATGAACCTGGTGTCACTTACAACTGCTGGTCCAGAGCCAAACTGAGCTGGACATTGCTAGCTTGCTAGGGAACCACACCTAGGGTGATTTTGTATCTCGTTCTCAATATGCAAAGTAAATTGTTAAAATTTAAATTAAAAGAAAAACCAATGGACTTTGTGAAAAGGTCCTTGAAACTGAACAAAACATATAATAATACTTTGAAAAATGTTGTGTGTCATTTGAACAGAGTTTTGAAGAGGTTGGACAGAGGCAAAGGCTGTGAAAATTGACTACAGCTTCATAGAAGCTTTTTCCATGTCAGACAATTTAAAAAAACAACAACATTAAAATCATCTTTTCCACCAAAGCAACACATACCTGTCTGTGCAATTAAATGAAATAGTGTGGATTGTAACTGCCTGTTTCTTTCTAAGCATTTCAATTTCTTTGAGAACCAAATTGCAGCTGGTATCTGGTTTTCCATCCGTCAGAATGTACAAAGCCTCTACATCTTGAAGACTGAAAGCCCTCTGAAAAGCAAAAAGTCACAGTTTGAACACCAGTCCATTCTACCACACCATGGTAAAATTTATTTCACAACTACAGGTAAGGGCATGGAGAGGATTGCTACCCTTAATTGTTCAAATTTCTATTTTGTCCCTCTTTTGACGATGGTAAATGCACCAAATTGCAGTCATTAATATATAAATGGCTTGGTCAACATCACTTCCCCAAAACAGTTCTGTTCTAAAAGTGGTGAAGAAAACCGTAGACTCCCTTCCAAATATTGTTGAATTCCAATTACCATCTGCTCTAGCCTGCCTGGGCATTGTTGAGGCATGATGGGAATACTAGTCCATTAGCATCTGAAGGTTGCCGTAGCAGAAAAAAAGATTCCACTACAGATTATGCCAGTAGAACAGAAGCGGGGTCAAAATAAAAGACAAGCAGTAGAGCACAAGTTTTGTAGTGAAAAACCCTCTCACTATGAGAGGGCTGATCCAGGACATTTTGCTGCCCGAGGCAAAGCAGTAAATCTCCCCTCTCTCTCCTCTCAGAACCTCTAAAGTGAAGTTACTTACTACTGAAAGCCAAGCAAATTATTTTGGCACCTGTGACAGAGAAGCACACATTCACTTCCCTACGTTAAAAATATATTCTTCCTAGTTTTGCAACAATACCAAATAAAACAATAATTCATTTAGGTAAAGCACCTCTCTTCCTAACAAACTGCTGCCTTCTCATGACATCTATAATCTGCTGCTGCAGGCAGCCTGGTCGGTCTCCCTAATCGCTGGGCCATGCCAATTCTGCAACCACACCAAAGTTCAGAGCCCACACTAGCTCTGATACACATAGGTATACTCCGCTCTTCATAACAAACCCGCAAAGCCTTGAGGATGGAAGTATTCCCGTGAGCTTGAAACATTGACACCCACTGCGTGGCATCATGGCATGCTTCATCGGTGGCCTCCACAAGGCACTCTTGCCAAACTTCAACATCTTCTGCAAAACAGATCAGGTTGAACCTGGGAAGAAAGTGGTCTATTCATCAACAAGTCAAGTTCAGTTGTCGAGCCACCATTACGACAGTAAGACACAGTTTTCAATACAGTTTCGAGATGCTAACTCCATTTAGAAAAAGAAATGACTTAATGGAAACCAGCTGACGGTTGTATCCTGTGACTTGTTCCTGTGTACATCCGAGATGGAAAATATGTTTTTCCTTTTAAGATAAAGGATTAAATAAGATTTTATTGTCACATTTAACTGCTTTGTCAAAGATGTACATTAAAGATTTTTGAGCAAGATAAAAAATAAAATTTCTTGAATTAACAGACGAGATAGCAAGAGCATTTATTTAATAAACCAGTACTACAGTTGTTTGTAGATACTCAAAATTAATAAAACCAGAACAACTATGTTCTTCTGTAATGGTAAGGTCTCAGGGTTATGGTGCTCACCTCATATTTGGGATACAAGATGCCAAGATTATTATTTCCAAGTAAAAGTGCCAAAACAGGGTGACATATCTTAACATTTGTTTAACAAAATCTTAAAGGATCAAAAGACAGGCTAGTCAAAGAATCTAATTAAGTCACATTAAATCATAGATTCTCTTTTCTTTAATGGAGAGGAGAGTGTACCAAGGATGAAAGAGACAAGCTGGATTGCATCCAAAGCCTTTTTGGTCCTAAATTCTGTATCTATAGTTGCTAACCAGTTGCCTATGGGAAGTCTGCCAGCAGCACCTTCCTTACTTGGTATTGTTCTTCCTCAGCTGTTCCCAGATAAGGGAGGTGAGCTCTTGGTTGACCTGTTCCAAAGAGCCGTCCATGGAACCTGATGTATCAATCAGGAGGCAAACATTCGCTTCCAAAATGACACCAAACAACCGACGGCTTCCTAAATGAAAATAATGTAACATAAAATTTCAGCATTTTATCTTATGCTGTGACTTCATCTTATCCAGTTCTTGGGCTCAGTTCATCTAAAATGATGTGTCAGGAAAAGTCACAAGTAAAAATGCCTATTACTACGACCTCCTAGGAAAAAAAAGCTAATCTCCTAAACCTCTAGAAGCGGCTTCAAAGCATCTGAACATCAGGTGCCTGCTGAGGATGAACTATGGGTTTCACTGGCCAGTCTTTGATACTTTGTTAGAGTTCATGTTGGCATTTGAAGCAAGAACCCCATCCCCTTGCCTCTGCTTACTTTGGACCAGAAATGGAGCCCATTTCAGCTTTGAACAGGGTAGTGTGCATGTCCCCATGAGGCTACATAGGTTTGTTAAGGAAGGAGGTTCTTGCACTCTTCCTTCTCCGGTCTTCCCTTGGCTCAAAGTGGAACTCCAAGACACACGTGCCTAGCTGCCTAGGGCATTCTCCCATGTCCCTTCTTCTCTGGAAGGTGGAGGATTGGGAAAAGAAAAAATATATCCATCCAATTTTGTCAGGTATATATTCCTAAATTACGATAGCAACAGCAACATGATCATTATGATTACCATAAGAACACCATTCAATTTTGTGTGTGTGTGTGTGAAAAATGAATGGAGCAATCTTAGAATTTTTGCAGGTGGAACCAAGTGTGGTACATGAAACTGAGCTCTCGCCTTTCCTGCCAGATCTCCAAGATGAAAAGATGCTTTGCCATGAACATTTTGGATTATCTTGGACAATTCATTATCTCTCATCCTCAATCTATCATCTGTGGTAGGAGTGACTAACTTAGTTGGTCTAGAGGCAAATTTTCTGACCTGGGATGTTCTAAAGGCCACAAAGATTTCCCAGAGTGAAAAACAAACAACAAACAAACGAACAAATGTGCAAACAGGAGCAGCCCCAAATCCACTTTTGGTTTTGAGAAATGGGCAATTTTATTTGAAAATGTTAATTTGTTTTTAATACACTAAACAATTATTGTATGAATTATAATCCATTTAGGAGTAATAACAATTCATTAGAGAGCAAACTAAGCTCACTATAGAAAGATTCATAACTAATTATAGAGTACGTTTACAGTTTAAATCAACTGTGGGATCCATGAACTTAACTATGATAGAGTAGCACAGACAATAGCAGTAGCGGTGACAACAGGAACACCACCTGTTTTTGAGATGTTTCTAAAATCAAGTGCAAATAAAAGACCATAAAGTTAACTACATTAGTTAAGCCATACTTTCTCTAAAAAATGAAAGACTTCTGATGTACGATAAGGTAAGGAAGTCTGTTCTTTGCAGAAAAGCTTTCATTTGACTAACATCGAGTTCTTCCAGACTGGTATAAAGACGTATGAGATCTCACAGTATACCTCCGTGAAATTTGAAAGCTGTGGTCCACATTCACTTGTTCCATTCTTTTGGGAGTGAGGGTTTCAAGGACATACATTCTCCTCTCTGAATTTTTATTTT
Organism: Cyclura pinguis; assembly: GCA_030412105.1. Lineage (NCBI taxonomy): Eukaryota > Metazoa > Chordata > Lepidosauria > Squamata > Iguanidae > Cyclura > Cyclura pinguis. The sequence goes on from CM059609.1 coordinate 10,397,490, forward strand.
TCTCCCTCAGATTTACAGAGTTACAGCACAAACCTGCCATTTCACTGATGTACCAACATATTGTTCTGACATGTCTCGGAATGAAAAAGAAACCCAGATGAGGGTGGGAATAAAATGTCAGAGGTGGTGCTGGGAATTAGCAGAAAATAGTCCAAGACAACAAACACGTAGGCCGGACATTTAAAACTTGGAACGTGGCAACTCAGCCTTGACTAGTGAATTTATATGTAAAGATTCCATCTTGGATGAATATATAAATAAAACAAATGTAAGAGCAACAGCAACAAATACCACACCCTCCCAAAGAGGGGTCCACAGCCAGTTAACTTGATGGAAAATTAGTCAACCACTACATTTGGCAAAATTTGGCAATTTTGATTTTTGGTGGCGGCGGGAGGGGTTAATGGATCCCCCCCCCCCCGAAGCATAGCGGTGTGTTTCTGATCGGGAACTGCTTGCCCAATCTGATCTATGGAATGCAAATCACCTTACAACAATACACAGGCTCATTTTATATTTTAGGGTGATATACTTCAATGACTTCCTTTTTAAAAAAAAATTTTTTTTAATGTGTATAAATTTTATTGAAGGATAAAAAAGACAAATAATAAAACAAGATATACATATTGCACATAGTATACTAATATGCATCCAAATACAATATACAAAAAGGAAAAGAAGAGAAGAAGAAAGAAAAGAGAAGCAAAGAAAAAGAAACACAAAGAAGAAAAGAAAGAAAGAAGGAAAAAGGTGATGAAGCAAGTGAGCAAAAGGGGGGGGGAGAGAAAAGGGGAAAAAAATGAATCAGCTAAATTACATATTAAAAACATCACAGGTACTTACGTTACTAATTGTCCTGTTACGAACATACAAAAAGTGGTTGGGAACTGCTTGCCCGCTCTGCTCTATGGAATGCAAACCACTTTACGACAATACACAGGCTCATTTTATACTTCAAGGTGATACACTTCAATGGCTTCCCACTGTCAAGATAGTACACACCTGAGAGAAGCCACTGTAATCTTTGAACATAACGTCGCAACACCTTTTTCAGCTGCTCAATGTAATCCTCCAAATCCTTGGGCTGCACCTGCAGGTGTTTCACAATACCCTAGAACGCAGTTAGCAAAGTGTTGTTACAGATGGGATTTTTACAGTATGCAAAAATGGTATACTTGCATGGAATTATCATCAATGAGATAAGAGTTGGAGATCCGAGGTTAATCTGTAATACGACTCAAAGCGTGAGCCTGTGAACATTCCTTTGGGAAAAGAAGAAGCAAGGGTAGAGAGAGACTGATGGGAACTGAGAACACAGAAACCACTTAGTTGGAATGGCTGACGAAGCAATCTTGAAGATAATTTGTTTTACTTAAGGCCGGTCCAAACCAGGCAGTTCAACGTAAGGATGTAGACGATGGGGAAAGGGAGGGTTTTTTTTTTTAACTTCTACTACAAATACAAAGCCCATCATGACACTACTTTTCTGTGGTGGTGGGATTGTGTGCTCCTGTGAAGCAAGAGGCTATGCTGATGGTAGTAGTGCTGCTGATAAGGTCTCCCATGTCAGACAGACTTTTGCTGTCTACCAGGCAGCAGAAATAGTGGAAGGACAGGGGTGACACTGATGGAGGATCTCTCAAAGACAACAGCGGTAGCACCATAGCTAACACTTGTTAGTACCGTGGAGAAGGAGGTACAGTAAAGCCCTTGCAAATCCTATGATGAGACAATCCACAATGAGACCACAGATAGTGCCAGAAGATGAGACTCTCAGTTGGAAGGCACTGAACAAGCCACTGGGGTATGGCAGAAGACAATTATGAGTACTGCTGTGGCTAATGGTTTAACTGGACTCAAGTCAAAAGGACGTCAGCTGTTGATGTGCTCAGAGGGGAAAGGAAATTAAGAAACTGCACAACATATACTACAGCAGAGCTTTCCAAACTTTTCATATTGGTGACACACTTTTTAGACATGCATCATTTCGCAACACAGTAATTCAGTAAGTAATTCAGTAAGTAGAGGCAGCCCCTCAATCTGTTATGTTCGCGCAACACACCTACACACTGCAGCCAACACACTAACATGTCACAACACACAGTTTGGAAAGCTCTGTACTATAGGAACATGGAATGTGAGAAGCATGAATCAAGAGAAGCTAGACACAGTAAAACAAGAAATGAAATGTATAAACATTGCAGTACTTGGGGTGAGTGAGCTAAAGTGGACAGCAATAGGACATTCTGAGTCACAAAATTAGACAGTGTTTTGCTCAGGAAATGAAAATCTATGAAGAAATGGGGTGGCATTAATAGTGAAGAAGAGATACAGCAAACATAGTCAAAGGATATAACACAAAGTCTGACCAAATAATATCAGTAAAACTTCAGGAAAAAATCCATCAGTATAACCATAAACCGAGTTTATGCCCAACTACAAAGGCAGAAGAAGAAGAAAAGTAAAGATTCCATGATGGGGTCCACGAGGAAATTGACAACACACCAGAACAGGACTTCTTGTTAGTAATCATAGTCAACTGGAATCCAAAAGTAGGAAACAGCAGATTTAAAGATTACAGGAAAATTTAGCCTATGATCAAGAAATGAAGCAGGAGAGTGACTGCTTGAATTTTGCCAGGCCAACAGTCTGGTCATTGCAAACATATTCTCCAAACAACCAGTGAGATGACTGTATACATAGACATCACCTTAGGGCCATTATAAAAATCAAAGAGTACATAATTTAAATACAATGAAGATAATGTAAAAACAGATTGCACTTTCAAAGTCTAATTTACTGCGAGCCGGAACACGGAACATATCACGACTTTTGAAAAAAAAATGTGACACTTGAGGTCACATGCAGTCCACTGATGTAAAAGGTGAACAGTGAAAGAGTGGCATTAAGTGATGCTGACCTTTCAACATTTCACAGATGAAAAACAGCCAAGCAACATCAGAGTGTGGTCAGAATGGCAAAGGTTATTAATGACGACGAACACACAAGCTAGGAAAGGCTGCAGGAGTTTGCTTTTGCTTGAGCCTACTGGGAAGGGTAAGATTCCCCACTCTTTCTTCCCGCTCCTCCTTCACAGGGCCTAACATTTGATTGAAGGAGGTGAGCGACAAGAGTGCTTATCCCTTTCCTCAATGACAGATGTTCTCAGCCCTCCTCCCAAAAAATTATCCCTCAAGTTGCTTTTCTCTTTGTTGGGTTCTATACTAATATTGCTACAATAATAAATTATTCTTATTTATTGCATACAAATGTGGGTACAGTTGTCAGGGAAAAAATCACGCCTTTTCCAATTCCAGCCTTCCAAGCAATAAGCCAATGTCTTAACATTATATACAACAGCTCCTTATTTTACAGCCTGAGAAAGACCAATGTGAATTTGATTTCATGCACGGAAAAATGAAGTTGCAATCCTCAAAACGGAAGTCTGGATAACAGGCAGAGATGACTGAAAAGAGATTGCATGCTTAAAAGAGGAAACAGACCCAGGGGACTTACATGCACTTCTACGCTAGGGAAGATCTCACAGTACTTAGCTGACACTTGTTTGTGCAAAGATTCCACCATGCGCTTCTGATGCCTGCTCTGAGGTCCAAAAATGAGACTGGGCAAGTCGAGCTTCACTTTCTTTATACCGAATTTGCTCAACCACTTTTTGGAGAGAAAGGATGACAGATTGTTAATGACGGGTACCTGGCGTGCAGCGGCCAATGAAAGCCAGAAATGCTTCACAAAGCAAATAAGGCAGCATAATATGGAGACTGTTGTACCTCCTTGCTGGAGCATATTTCTTCTTCATGAGGCAAAATGACCTTGGGAACCAGCGTCCTCACGCACTTGGGGCTTGAATATTTTTTATAAACCGCACCTAGGAAAAGCAGCAGCAATGTTCTACTACAGGCAACAAAAAAAGTGTTTTATGAATGACAAAGGACAAATCTGTATAGATTTGTTGATAAGGGCATTGCTTTCAGTGCTTTTAAGGACATAGGTAAGTTATTGTATCGGACAAAGGGTCCTTTAAGGCCGGCCCTTTCATTAGGTAGAATGAGGCAGCAAATGCAGGGAGCAGATGTTTGGCAAGTGTTGCGTAGCAACAAGATGATATAGAGGGAGGTGTTACAAGGTTTGTCCTGCATCCCCTGATGCTAGTTTGCCACCATCGGGTGCAACAGAAGATGGTGGCCTACTGTCCGTGCACGGACAGTAGGCCACCATCTTCTGTTGCACCCGATGGTGGCAAACTAGCATCAGGGGATGCAGGACAAACCTTGTAACACCTCCCCCTATATCATCTTGCTGCTACTCAGAATGTTAACTTCAAAAAAGTAATTCTTTGCTCTCTGGTGCTAAAATGTAACACATTAACATTGCTTTTTTTTGTTTTACAGAGCAACACAACATATTGCTTTTTACTTTATAGTTCCTTCTCAGACAATTCTTTTGTTAGTTCTTTTCATAAATATGCTTTCTAAACAACACAATCAAACCATCCCAACAAATGACCCCTGCCTCCCAACCCGTGTTTTAGGAGAAAGAAGAAAACAATACTTGTGGCACTCCAAACGGCACAACAAGTGACTGTGCCCTGAGAAGGAATAGTTCTGTAGCTCCCACTCGACAAGTAAAAAGTGAAAGAGAAGTCTGCATGTCTACTGTGTGTAAACTGGCTACACTAGAGACCACGCTTCCTCAACTTCTGAAAAATCACAACCACTTGCATAATTATCTTTCCACTAAATTAACGTCCTAACGGGATTCCGGGCATGGTCATTACTTTTAACATGCGGTCATGCACTCTACAGAAGGTTCAAGTGCCAATCCAACTGTTGCGGAAAAGACTACCGTCTTTTCCTTTCGTTCATACGGCAACATTCAACACGATTGTTCCCCAACAGAAAAAAAAAAAATCACTGGCTGAAGTTGGAGAATTTAGCTGTGGGTAACAACGGAAAAGGAAAAACTATTTATCCTCCCCATGCTGAAATTTTTAAAATTGTTGTGGTTTATCACAAAAAAAGAGAACCCGTATCTTTAGGATACCCACCTACATTTTTTCCTTTGTCTGTGTAAAACAATGAGAGGGAAACCTCCGGGTGCTTCTTTGACTTTGAGTTGTGTTTTTTCCTCCACAGAAAAATCTCGCTCAGTGACTGCACTGCAACATCACAACAAAATTACTGTATTGCATCTAGGATCATACTGTGTGTATCCCACCATCATTATTGTTATCACCACGATCAATCTAGGCACACATCCATCTTGGACAGGGAGTCCCCCCTCAGTTAATTGCTTTATAAGACTAGGGCATGGGTTAGCATTGAAGACTGGCTCCTAAGTTTGGAATACAGTCATTCCATTGATGTAGACTTGAATTGATAGACTCAGACTCAAGTCGGACTTAAGCTGGTTCAGTGACTCAACTCGGACTCAACTCAGCCATAAATGATGCACTGACTCGACCCGACTCGAGACTTGTATATTTTTAATGACTGACTTGCTGCCCTTGCTTCAGTAACATAACACGTTCATCCAGAAACCTCACCACTTTGAACAACATCTCCGTCTCTTTGTGCCTACTAGTCACACGACAATCCCTCTCAAGCCCAAAGTGTGGGCGCATTTCTCAGAGGTGAACGACAGCAAACAGGTTAGGCAATGAGCTCGAAGCAGACTTGAGGTCTGCTCAGTAGCCTGTCCCTGCTGCATATCGGAGGAGCCTTTTAAAACATTTCCTAAGAGTAAAAGACAAGATTCATCCTCAGAGTACAGGGTGCATTTCTCAGAGGGGAACAGCAAATGTGTTAGGCAACAGGCTTGAAGAGGAAGGATCTTTCCTTCTAAAGCTTTTGAATCTTCAGTAATGGGGAGTAAGATAGGATCCTATTCCCCACTTCTGAAGCTGCAGATGGCAGAATTGCAAACGCGGAGAGCCGACTCGGCTTAAATTGTTAAAATCGACTTTATTTCACTCTATCTAATAATTCTGGAATTTTGGTTGAGGTATAAAGTTGGCTTCCAGACTTGAGGCTTGACTTGAAAGTATCTTCAAGGACTTGAGACTTGACTTGAGACTTGGAGTAAAAGACTTATATACATCACTGGGTCATTCTGCCCCGATTGGTCAAGATTCCATCTTTGAATCAAGATGGCAGTCGAACTAATGGAAAAAAGGCTCAGGCAGATATAGAAAGAAGAACTGAGAAAAATATTGTGAATAGTGGTAATTAACTATTATTAATATGAAGCCTAATCCTTCACTCATCCTTCTTAGCTACAAATTACTGTAATTCAATATTCATTGAAAGGAATCAGTGAACAGCACAAGATACTTTGCTCACTGGCATCAAAGCAATGTACAATCAACAGATCATTAGAGGAAACAACCTAGCTAAAGCCAGCAGTTGGATATTTCCAAAAATCATCATCATCACCATCACCATCACCCTCGTCATCATCAGTAACATCATCAGTATTTATATAGCAGTCTCCATACAACAATCTTTCATTTTCTGTTCTACTTGGGTTGCAGGAGATGGAGAGGCAGAACACTGAAGCCCTCCACCGGTTCAGCGGAAAAGCTATCTGTCATTTGGCTCCCTCAACTATTTATATCCAAACTGTTCATTATCAGCCCAGAAAAAGGAAACCTCTTTGTACAAAAAGTCACAGTTTGTTCAAGCCACCACTGATTCGAGTGACATGGGGATCAGAGCCAGCCCTATCAGTAAAGAAAGTGAAACTTTTCCAAGCTAAAGAAAAAAAATCCAGTCACAGCTTTTCATAGGTTTCACCTCACGGGCCATATTTTCTTCCTCCACTTTCCTTTTCATTTTAAAGACCAGGTTGTGGAATCTTCCTCACCCACAAAATAAACACGATCATAATAATGCTACTAGAAATGATCAAATATTATGGAGAAGAGGAGGAGAGAAATAATTATGATGATGATGACAATGACCATAATAACAGGGTAAACCTACGTATACATTCAGAAGCAAGATCTACTGATTTTAGTAAACTGTAATGTTTCAAAATACTGAGAAACTGTATTGAAGATGTGTTAGAAGATGTAGTACAATCTTCTAATAAATTGAATGCTGAATTAGATAACCTTTTTTTTTTTTTGGTCCAACCCGATGGATTGTAACTCCATAGTTACATATATCTATGAGTTTTAAACTTGTTAATTCTGCCCCCCCCCAATTGTTTTAGGTATATTGTACTCCACAACTATCTGTTCACTATCGGTATTGTAATTCTCCACATGCATTTCTTAAACATATGGCATGGTTAGCCCCAGTGGCTGTTTTCCTTCTAGGAAAAAGTTATCACCAAAATTAATTTTGTTTCACAGCAGTCTTTGAATTCTACATGTACTCTCAAACAATTTGCCCACAACTTGGAAATTAACTCTTGGTGAACAGGAGTATCCTTTCAGTGGCTAAAAGACTTGAGTGGCTTCACTGCGAAAACAAACACATACCCTCTATTACTTAGTGGACAGAGAAAATCTCGTAACACTTTTAACACTTCTTTTTAATTAATTTGGTTTCACTTCTCTCTCTCTCTCTAACATGATTTGTGCACAATAAAAAATAAAGGGGAGCTTGTGATATCAAATGTACTTATTTATAATCACAAGTACTGTTGGCAATTCCAGCTGTTTATTTACACATAGTTCTTCATTTCTGATTTTAACTTACACATACCTGGTGGAATTTCTGGATTGGCACTTGGTGGACGCCAGAGGAGGGCCTTCGTGCTGCCGTTTCTGTCTCCGTCACAGTGGCCTCTCAAACTCTAAAGGTACAGTTAATACTTAACATAAAAAAGAGCTGCTTGCATCAAACCAAAGTCCTGTCTACTTCTGCATTCCGTTCATCTAGTGCAGTGTTTCCCAAACTAATCTTCCAGGTGTTTTGGACTTCACTGATCATTGGCCGAGGCAGCTGGGCTTCTGGGAGTTGAAGTCCAAAACATCTGGAAGACTAGAGTTTAGGAATCACTGATCTAGTGTTTAATCAGCTTCTTATAAGAGGCCTATAAGCAGAATATGAGAACAGCGCTATCCTGTGGGAGCATGTTTCCCAGTAATTGACATAAAGAGGCATGAATCTGAAAGCACTCTGTTTTCCCACATCCCCGCAACGTAAGAAGAGCCCTGCTGCATCAGATCAAATCTAGACCAGCATTTTGATTCCACAGTGGTTCCTCTGGGAAGCCTACTTGTGTTCCAGATTAACAGGAATATAGAAAACACACCACAACACAACATATAGTCACCATGACTAGCAGCCTCTGATAGTTTTCTCCTCCATGCACCTCCCCAGTTCTCTTTTAAATCTGTTCAAATTGGTAGCTATATATCTTATGGTAGAAAATTCCTCATTTTACTGTGTGCTGTGTGAATTAAGGCCCTTTCTGCAGGATGGCAACCTCCTGGCATAGGGACATTAGTGGACCGAGACCGTGACAATGCTTCCACATGACATTGTCGTAGTCCTGCCCTTCTTGCATCACCAGCTGGCACGATTGCAGGGTATATCATTGACGGAAAAACTCCATTGATGGCCCCTGATCGTGCGAGCCTTCCGTCGCAGCCGTTCATGCAGAAGGGCCAGAAGCACGATGACCCTCTTCCTTCCCTACTGCAGCATGGGAAGAAGGCTGGTGGCAGGGCATGTCCCTCGCGCTCCCTTCTGCAGGCAGCCGGTCGCGTGCAGAGAGGAGCACTGGGGACACGCTCCCATCCTGTCAGAGGCGCTGCTGAGATTGTGATGGAGTGATGCGTGAGAGCATCATCTTCTGGAAAAGGTCTAAGATTCCTTTTCATCTTTACTGAATCTCCCACCTTAAGTATAATATGAAAGAGGGATTATTTTAAGCTTTTCTTCCTAATGAGAAATCCCTAATGGAATTTCCTCTTGCCATGGCAGGCTAACTAGTAAGTCTCTTGGAAGTTGGGGATTTGAATCAAACCCTTCCTGATTGTCTGTCTTGTTCACTGGTGGAGGGAACTGCCACCTTTATGCCAGTTGAAAGTAAATTCTGTAAATTACTAAAAGTGATTCCCTGGTTCCAGAACTGGATTTGAGACAATACTGGGCACCATAAATATACTTCTGTTTTCAAGGAAATGATGGTGGTATGAAGAAAGGCTTCATCTTTCAAATACTAAACACAATCATACCATTCTGGCAAGGGTGAGGGCTGTCGGTTTTGGAGAGGACAGTTTCTGTGGCCTGCTCTTCTTCTCTGGTTTCTCTAATATTGCCAGGTTTTCTTCAGGAATCAACTGGTTACCTCTTGCTCTTTGCCTTAAGGATTCCAGTAGTAAGGCACACTGAAAAGAAAAACTTACACTTAAAAACTCTCTGGCAAGCAACGATTCTATGAAACATTTTGGTCATTTTAGCAGTTCCTATCTTGGCTAAACCCCAAAGGAAATAACAATGACTATTTTCACCCAGTCTGAAAGCAAAGTAGAGATCTTTCTTCCCAAACATGTGAAAAAGCATGGGGTTGAAACATGCCTTGTACGTGGATAAAACTGAGTTCTATCTCTCTTGCTCTGTCAGCTTCCTAGGATAACGATTGCTTGTATCTTCTATCTTCTGTATATTTCTACCAGACCTTATTTTATTGTTCTTATTCTAACCAGCTCATTAGCTGCCTTGGGCATACCAACAGATGGGAAAGAAATTATATACATATATATATATGATGTGATTCTCTAGCCTGTGCCTACTGAAAGTTAGAAACACATTTCTCTCTTTTATATTTCATCGGTTTGTCGCAGCAGCTGTCACTGGGACAAACACAAGAAGTGACTTGTGACTGTGGCCAGGGCTAATATCAGACTTAGAAGTTGGTACTGTTGAGCATCTGCTCAGTTACTCTATATAGTAGGGTGCCAACTCGCTGGCTCTACTGGACTCTCCCAATGTTCCACTGCTGTTCTTGCCTCTTTGGTCATTTCCGCACTACACTGTTATAGTGCTACTATTCCACTTTCAGCCTCCTGTGGAATTCTGGGGTTTGTAGTTTCCTGAGGCCAAAGAGCTCTCTGGCTGAGAATTCTAAATGCCCCTCCCTAAACTGCAAACCCCAGGATTCCTCAGGATGTTGAAAGTGGAAGAATAGCACTATAACAGTGTAGTGCGGAAATGGTCTTTGTCTGCCTTCTTCAAGCAAATTAATAATGATGAGAGCAAGGACAAGGAGCTGTAGTTTCTGCCTGGCTTGTCCTCCTGCTCTTGGCAACGATGGAGAGGAAAGAGCGGACTCAGCGAAGCCATCTTGGACACCCTTCCCAAAAAGCAGAACAAACACTGGATGTTTCTGAACAGTTGTCTACCATTCAGCTCAATCAGCATGGCAGCCTTTTGAGAAGAAGTCAGATTTGAAGGCATACCTTATGAGAAAAGCTGATTGCTTTTTCCATCTCAGACAGGATAAGGCTGATATCATCACTTTCATAGATGCCTAGTGTGGGGTGGGGAGTGAAAGAAGCATAGAAAAAGGCCATCTTGAGTATACATGTGCAACTCTTCAAACCCTACTCAGTGAAGACTAGAAGTGTGATGCAGATGATGTTGGATTATGACTCTCGTCAACTCGAAATATTAGCTGTGCTGCCTGGGGTCCATGGGAATTAAGGTTCAACAACCTATGGAAGGAAGCAGATTTGTACCACCCTTGGTTCAGACAATAGTAAATTCGATGGATTAATGATCTGATGCTGCATAAGGCAGCCTTCTATACTCCCATGAAAGAAAGAGAGCTTTGGGAAGTACTTTCGCTGTAGAGGTTGGGACAAGGATGAATAAGAATGGATTCAAAAGGAAGCACTGACATATTCTTGTTTTAAAGCTTAATCCCAGTGGGACTAAGGAGGAGCCTCAATTTTGGAAAAGTACAGGAGCCCACCTGCAGTTTCCGAGCAGAAGCTGCAGGCAAAGTAAAAGCATACAGAAATCCACCAGCCCACCTGTTTCTCCGAACCAACGAAAGCGTCCATTGGCAGACCGCACAATTTCTTTAAAAGTGGCAGCAGTTTCATTTGAACTTGCGTAGCGTGGGGGGACGTCTTCATCGAAGGGAAAGCCATTGATGCTGAACAGACAGACATGGAGCTGCAAGTCACAGCCTCCACAGACCTCTGTCATGTAAGAACATATTGCATGCTGGAAGGCAAAGTGATGAGTCACTATTACCACTTAGGAATGCATCCTAATGTGACAACGACCATTTCCACACTACACTGTTATAATGCTATTATTCCACTTTCATCCTGTGCAGTTCTGGGGTTTGTAGTTTACTGAGGCCAAAGAGCTCTCTGGCTGAGAATCCTAAAGGCGCCTCCCTAAACGGCAAATCCCAAGATTCCATAGGATGTTGAAAGTGGAATAATAGTACTATAACAGTGTAGTGCGGAAATGGTCAATATCACTGCTTCACATTTATATTGGGGGTGGAAAACCTCAGGTCTTGGGGCCAAATTCAGCTCCTAAGGTCCCAAGCTGACTCTCTGGGTTTCTTCCAATGGCTAGAAAACCCATCCCATGATACTATCATCTGGTGCAAAACCGAACTTTGTACATTTTCTCCTCATTATAAAAGACTGGAATGCTTCTCTTAAATCTGGGTTAGTGGTACTAATGCTGAAAGATTTTACCAGTAGTAAAATATAAAGTGCAGGAGATCATCTCAACACTCTCACAGAGATGTCTTGAAATCCCAAAATACAGGCAGTTGTGTTGGCCTATTTCTAGCAGTCTCCATCTTTGCAAGCAGCAGGGCTTTTTGTGAAGCCCATGGCTCTTAGACCATCTCTGCACTACACTGTTACAGTGTTATTATTCCACTTTCAACATCCTGTGGAACTCTGGAGTTTGTAGTTTACTGAGGCCAAACAGCTCTCCGGCTAAGAATTCCAAATGCCCCTCCCTGAGCTGCAAAGCCCAGGATTCCATAGGATGTTGAAAGTGGAATAATAACACTGCAACAGGATAGTATAGAAATGGCCTTAGTTGTCCATTCAAGTCCCAATTACACTAAAATACTTCAAGTTTGCCCAAAAAGGAGAGCTCACAGCAATGTGTTTTTGCAGAGAAAATCCATTTCAACCTGCAGTTACCGTGAGGATTGCTGTCAAATCAGAAGGCACGGCAGATGACATCATTCCTGCTAATCAGGGAGTCCTGGGATTTGGATCTTGAAAGATACACGAAAGCACTACCCCTTACCTGAAGGTGTCGTAAGGTAGACTAAAGAGATTTGCCAATTTCATGCTATTTAAGTGTGTGGCTGCTGAGGTGGTAGCAGTATTTGGCGAAGATCATTGGTGCCATCCCTTGTGCTTGGAATTCTACACATTCAGAGCTGAAGTAATCGGCTCTGTGGCTTACTGTACTCATGCCATCTCAATTTAGCAGAAATTTCGGTGAGTGAAGGGTTGTGTTCTTGATAACAGAACTGAAAACATTCTTTTTAAGAAGAAAGAATATGGCGGCATGCCAAAGCCATCCACAACTTAACAGTGGTACGGTGATATTCGGGGAGCCATAAGGTTACAGCATGTCCATTATACTCATTCTTTCTAATAGGAACACTCCAAGCTCTGCTTAAGAGTGCTAATAATTTCAAAATGTATATATCTGTACAAACATTAACAAAGAAAATATAGGAGAGACCACATGAGACAGTACCATCTCAAAATGCCTACAGGGGACCTACATATATGAATGTAATCTTCCCTACACGTCAAAGTCTCTCTAAATGTGCAGGTTAGCATACATAAAATTTTGGGAAGTATAACAAGTGGAGCTTGATGTATTGCAAGTTAACAACGGATTCCTACCCACCATCTCTTGGTCAGGAACTCCAGTAGTGAGTAAGTAAAGGCTTTGAGATTCATGTTTGTCTTTTTCTTGGAAATCCACCTCCACAGCTCTTCTGAGAGCACTCATAAAATTTCTAGTGCCTTCACACTGCAGGGTCAGTACCCATCTTTAAAACAAACAAACAAAATTCAGCAATGACGAACGGTCAAGTGTTGCCACAGTTCTAATATGATACCCCAAGTATTTATTATGCTGTGTGGCAGTTAAAGCTGGAGTTCCGATAAGCAGCTTTAGATATTGCCTAGCAGCAAAGAATGGCAGGACCTGTGAGGAAGGGATGTGCAAAAACTGATTTTGCATCTGGAATTTGCATCAGATATGCTCTTTTCTCACTAGAGGCACTCATTTATACTTCCTGTTGCCTGCAACCGATAGCATCCACATGAAAATAAGGGAAAAGAAATTACTAATTTGGGCTTTCTGCCGATATTTCAAAAGCAATAAATGGAATTGTATTTACTTACTTCCAGGCACTTTGTAAATTATCTGGGTGTGCAGGAACCATTTCAGGCTGCCAGGCCTTAACACCACTTCCAAAGCTGCAAGAATATAGGACAATAATTAACGTTGCCTAGAAAGGTATAACAATAATGGCCATATTATGTGGGATTATCTGGGATGTCGGTAGGTGTGCCAAAACAAGCTACTTTTTCTTCAAGTTCTTCAACCAGTAACTAAGCCACCAGAGAAGCATCCTCTCATTTCTAGGGTTCCTCAAAAGCCTTCAGCACCATATGTTGGCCATTTCCACACTACACTCTTTATAGTGCTATTATTCCACTTTCAACATCCTGTGGAATTCTGGGGTTTGTAGTTTACTGAAGCCAAACAGCTCTCTGGCAGAGAATTCTAAATGTCCCTCCTTAAACTACAAACCCCAGGATTCCATAGGATATTGTTGGAATAATAGCACTATAATAGTATAGTATGGAAATGGCCATCGTCAGAGGCTTTTTTATAGGCTATACTTAAAGTGCCTCCTGGCTAGAGATGGAAAAGATATTCAAACAATATTTGAAAAATGATTGAAAAAATGTGTTTCTCAAGTGTCTGGAAACCATGATGAGGAGAATCCTGGATTCATGAGAATCTTGGCAGTCCAGAATCTATTCTGCACAAAATTTGGATTCTTAAAATCTGTATTTATTTGCAGATAGACCAGTATTTCCTATAAGGAAACAGCATTTTCTGTGCAAAAAATGCCATTTTCTGCACAAAAACATGAAAACATTCTGCACAGAGTAAGTCCCAAACTAGAGAGTCTTAAGAAACTGCACAACTTTTGAAGACCTTCTCACAGAAGAAAGAAAGTTGCTAAAATGACCAGTATTACCACTTCCTTCAAGAACAAAATTAGTGAAGAATGACATCCCTACTTCTGATTCACACTTTTCTAGTGTTTTTCCATCTCCACCCATCTCTAGGTGAGTACTTCCTCTTACTGCAGATGGTTCATGCAGCAACGATGCTCAATGCCCACTGAAGGACCTATCCTCCACGAACAGTTACAGCATTGCTTCATAATTACTTACGCTATGATATTGAAGAAATGCTTGCCTGGCATTTGCTCCTCAAGTAAGAGTCTCAGGGAATGCTGGATATGAATGATGTACATGGAATTTGCTTTGGAGACATCAATAAGTACAACAACCCTGTATGTGAAATAACCAGTGTCAGTTACATATGAAATGGAATTGTGGAATCTAGAGCAGGGAACTTCTGAAGCAGGGTTGGGGAAATCTGTGGTTCTCTGGATATATTGGGGTACAATATACCCTTTCCCCAGGATCCAGATTCCCGGGACCCAGACAGGTCCCTTCCCAGCAGCCACACCCCAGAAACACGGAAAGGCAGTACCTACAGCAGCCAGTGCAGGAGATAAAGGGAAAGCCCAGGCCTCCAGCAGTGCTTAGAAGGGAAGGGCTTGTTAATTAGGACACAGCGGCCAGGATGCCGAGGCTATATAATCAGAGGCCTCAAAACAGAAGGTTGCAGGAAAATACTGATGCTGTTGGTAGTGACAGCCGTGGTGATTCTTGCATTCTCTACCTGTGTGCTTTGGACCCTGGACCTCGATACTCCACTCAGATTATCAGTTTGGCTTTTGGACTATTCCCTTTCTGGACTGTTCTTGTGCTTTACTGAGAGTTTATTTCAGCCCTGAAGCTGTTTTATGGAGCTGCTGTTATCTAGCTAATCAGGTAGCTGAGGAATCTTGGTGAGCTGCCAAAACTGGGGCTTCTGGGAGCTGAAATCCAAAACATCTAGAGATCTAACAGTTCTCCACCTGAAGGTTGGAGATTTGGGGTTACAGATTTGGGGTGGAAATTATATTAGTGTAACCACCATACTTCTGATTCCTGTTGATACTACCCAAATGATGCCCCCATTGGCAGCTCATAAAATGTAACGTTTTGCAGCATATCGTATCCCACCTCCCATGCTCCAAGCATTGATGTAGGGCCTTGATTGGATGCAGCTCACACACATTACCAATTATAGGTCATTTCCGCACTAGACTGTTACAGCATGATTATTCCACTTTCAACATCCTATGGAATCCTGGGCTTTGCAGTTTAGGGAGGGACCGGCTGGCCCCTCCCTAAGCTGCAAACCCCAGGATTCCACAGGATGTTGAAAGCGGAATAATCGCGCTATAACAGTCTAGTGCAGAAATGGCCATACTCTAGGACAGAGACGAGGTACCTCTTTCAGCCCACTGGCCAGTTCAATTCCCCATAAGTTGTCAGGGGCCACATTCATTTGACTGGGAAGAGAGGGCAAAAATACCAGCACACGTTAGTTTCAAGCTCTTGAAGCCACTAACTAAGTTTTAGCAGAGGTACTTCAACCATTTAGAACGGGTTGGGACTCTAGAAGGTCACCTTAGGACTCCAGGAGGAGTCAGGTTTGGCTTCAGAGCTTGAGAAATCCCACCTCTGCATCAGCAACTAAGGTCCTTTCCTCACTACACTGTTATAGTGCTATTATTCCACTTTCTACATCCTGTGGAATTCTGGGATTTGTAGTTTACTGAGGCCAAAGGGCTCTCTGGCTGAGAATTCTAAAGGCCCCTCCCTAAACTGCAAACCCCGGGATTCCATAAGATGTTGAAAGTGGAATAATAGCACTACACCAGTGTAATGTGGAAATGGTCCCTATGTTATCAGATATTATTACGGTCAGAAGACCCTTGCTTTTGAGGGGCCCTGTGGATGGAATGACTTCAGCAAAAGGACACCTGGCACCAACTCTGATGTCATTTTGTCATCAGGCAAAGATTTTTTTTTGTTTTAATTCAATTTGCCCAGGTTATTCAAATTTTCCCCAGCTCTGGGACTCAAAGCAACACTCACGCAATATTAAATTGTTTTGGTAGATGGTTATATCTCCTCCATTTTGTGAGAGAACATGGTATGTTGTGCCCTGCTGTTTTATTCTTTGACTTTTATATATTTGTTGTTTTGCAAAAAATATTCTATATTGCCCTGTGAGTACTCTGTTTGCTGGTATATAAAACTCACTTTTTTTTCCTGAAAAATATCGTTTTTAATGGGGTGCGTCTTTATGCCAGTGCATCTTATACACCGACAAATAGCATTTGGCAGCATATAAATGGGGTGCGTCTTATATACTGGTGTGTCTTATACACCGGCAAATACAGTATTTACTGAAAGGCAATATAGTCAAAATAAAGTAAAAAGAAACAGAAACAAAAGGAAAAAGTTAGACATCATGTCATAGAACTGGGTGCACAAGTAGAGGGAAAAATACTGATACCTCCTCTCTCCTACTGTCCCCCAAATTCTTCTACTACCAATGGAGAGCCAATCAATGCGCCTTTCATACATCCTTACAATCCTTCCAAGCTGCTTCTGTGAATATAATGCAAACATGGGTGTTGCCACACTATAGTAACTACATAGACATCGAGTATTCCATTATTATCGATTTTGATTTTCTTTTCCTTTTTTTCTTAATATATGTGTCTTCTACTTCTGTAATTATTTTTAAAAATAAAATTTAAAAATTACATAGACATTTCATTTCAGACAATAATTTGGGCTACTGTGAAGGGTCCAGGATGGTAATGCTTGTCCTGTTAAGTGTGCTCTAAAGATGTTTCTTCTGTGTCAGAAGAGAAGACTCTCTAACATGTGGGCCTAATCTGGCTTGCAAAGGTCTATGGCCAAGTTGTGCATTCTGTAACCTCACCTTTCCTTCATCCCTGGAAGCTACCCTGCAGAGAAGTGCTGCTGTCTCCAATCACTGAAGGCACATCCACACTACATAATTACAACAAATCTGACACAACTTCAACTATCATACCTCCATCCTATGGAATCCTGGGATTCAGTTTTGTGAGGTACTTAAAAATTCTCTGCCAGCAAGCTCTAGTGCTGCAGTTGGAGAGAGTAAAATACAGTATTCTAAGTCCCTCCCCAAACTACGGATCCCAAAATTCCATTCAAAGGAGCCACTGCAGTTAAAGTAGTATCAAACTGCTATAATTGTGCAGTGTAAGTACACCATAAGTCTACATAATATAATTTGTATGCAGAGAATCCTGAGCCTAAGACACTAAAAAACCGCTTGCTATTTATTTGAGTAGATACTATGAGGTAAGACACCTTAATAGCAAAAAGCAGCATCTTCTGCTTGTAACAAATGCACTAAAATCAAGGAGGACATCTCCTTATCAGGCAGAATGAATTACACCGGTTAATCTCTGATTAAAAATAGTTTAGCATTTTCTGTTTTATGTGCTGGTCATATTTGCATTATGAGCTAGGAATATGTGAAGTTTGTATAAAGCTGACATATGATGTTTTGTTGTCTAAGGCATCCTCACCCCACCCCACTGTATGCCTTAAGACAAAAGACAAGATGGCATATTCAATCTAGCCCACCTTGAATTCGTGCATGTACGCAAGTATGGCCATTTCTGCACTGGCCTGTTATAGTGCTATTATTCCACTTTCAACATCCTATGGAATCCTGGGGTTTGCAGTTTAGGGAGGGGCCTCAAAGGCTACAAGGTACACAGTGGCAACACACACAGTGGCAAATTCACAGTAATGTTGCCTTGCTAGCAGATATATTGGAATGCATGTATGTTTGGAGAAAGCATCACTGGTGAGTTATTCTGTTGACTGCTTGTAATCCTCTGTTTCTGAATGCCAGGACAGTATAATGCACATGTGTCAAACACAAGGCCCATGGGCTAAATCTGGCCTGCCAGGCCATTTCATGTGGCCCTCGCACCTCTCCTGCAGCTGTGGCACTCCTTCCACCTGGCAAGCCCGATGCCCACATTGCGGGCCCTTGGCTGCCGGTATCCTGAAGAGAGGTCCGGTAGCCAGCACTCACAATCTTCTTCTATTTCTGACTCCTCCTCTATCCAAGTCTTGGCCTCAGAGCATGGCAACGTGCTGCATGGCCGGCTCACAAGAGTTGGACAGAGGAGCAGTCAGAAGTAGAAGTAGATCGTGAGTGCTGGCTGCTGGGCCCTTCTTCAGAATACTGGCAGCTGGGGGCCTGCAATGTGGGGACTGGGCTCACCAGGTACAGAGAAGGGCAGGGAGGCAGAAAGAGGCACAGGGGAGGGGGGAGCAGAAAGAGGCATGGGGGGGTCAGGGAGCAGAAAGGGGCATAGAGAGGGTCTGGGGGGCAGAAAGAGGCACAGAGAGGGTCTCAGCTGGGACCAAAAAGTTAAACAAAGTTAATGCAATAAACAGTGCTTGGTAGTATTTGTCTGATGACTAAAAAAATAACTTTCTGTTTTCAAAATTCACTTTTCAATAAATTTTACAACAGCTGTACACTTGAATATCTGCTTGCCATTATTTTTCCTAGACTTCTAGTTTCAGAGCTAGTTATTACTAAAACCAGTAATAATGGAATGCAGAGGCAATTATTTAATATGATAACAGAGTAGATACACTTATATAGTCTTACGGATACAACCAGCCCTTTGAGGGCAACATAATGCTGACACAACCCAAGATGAAATTGAGTTTGACACCCCTGGTATAATGGATTTATCTGGAATGCTATCCAATCAGCCCTCAGGGAGTGCTACACGTGGAAGTCTCTCATTCACCTGGTAGTCATAAAGTATTGGTGGGTCTACGTGAATGTTTTTAATGGTTCCATCATGCCATTCAATCTGCATCATTGCTTTCTGAAATGAGAAGGAAACAACACAATATTAACCTTGCTGTTCTGAAAGTGTGGAAGAAGGACATGCCACAAGGATGATACTCAAACAATGCCCTCTCCCTTGCTTGCCAGAAAATGAATACTATCTCTGGGTTTTACCATACCAGCCCGTTGTCTCACAGCAATCACATTGTTTTAGCAAATAGAAACATAGCAGAATAGAAACAATCACTTTCATGCCTTCTCTGCAATAATGCTATGGAGCCATTTTGGTGATGCATGTTCCCGCAACCAGCGTTCTGCACTGCCTGGTTGACCCCACCTTCATGCACACAATTTATTTTTCCTTTTGCTCCAATTGCGCGATTTCAGTTCCCCAGTACACATTTCTCTTTAATTAATTTTGTTATACTTGTGTTATTGCGGTACGCTGGTGATTGCCACAGCAACGCAATTGTGCAATTATGGCAAAATGCACACAAAAAAGTACCAGAGACAGAGTAAAAGACAGAGCGCAAGCAATGTTGTTCCTATTTATTTGCTGCCACAATTGTACAATCTCCCCACTATGCATTTCTTTTTTTATTTGTTTTGCTGTAATTGATCATTGCAATCCAACAATTCCTGATGGGCTCTGCTCCCCATTCCTGTCCTGCATGGGTCCCAGCCACCTTGGGTCCCATTCAGGAGAAATGTGGGACATAAATTAAATAAAATGAACAAACGAATGAACAAATGAATAAAAATATATCAAGAAGTATGCTGGACTGGAAGCATTCTAATTATGTTATTCTTTAAAAACCCCAGGTACTCTGTATTTGAGAGCCAACATGGTACAAATGTTGGACTATGACCTTGGAAACGAAGGTTTGATTCCCCACTCAATCATGGAAACCCACTGGGTTACTTTGGACAAGTTACACACTCTCAGCCCCAGAAAATCCTGTGATATATTTGCCTTAGAATCACTAAAAATCAGAAATAAGTTGAAGGCATACAACAACCACCACAACTCTGTATTTACCTCATGTAAGGTAGATGATACTGTTTTCTGAAGCACAGGTACAAATTCTGCTACTGGGGAAAAGGCATTTGGTGCTAAAACTTGATAAAGGTTCAGTTTCTTGGCTATAGAAAAAAGAACATGAAGGATAAGTGAGCATCCTTTTCTGTTAAGACTTCATTCCATGTGGAATTCTTTGACCTACTTTACCTTTCAGGCCATTTGTTTTCAGCCATTCAGCCGAACTCTTGGCTAAAACATTTGGGGTTTGTACCACAAGTGGACTTTCATGTTTTGGTGGTTTCGGCAGGCAGACGGCTGAAGAAACCTTCAAACTCTTCATGGAACCCTAAATACAAGAATGTAAAATGTTCTCTCTAGAAACCAGTATAAACATCTTTATCTCTGTTGTATTTTTTAATTCTACATTTTACATTTTCCAACCCAGACTGAGGACCTTGGTGACACCTTCCTCAACCAAATGACTGCGCATTCAAAAAGGAGAGATACAGTAATAATAGGAGATTTCAATTACTCGGATATATGTTGGCAGTCAAACTCTGCCAAGACAGCAAGGTCCAGCAAGTTTCTTGCTTGTCTTGCAGACAATGTCATGGTCCAGAAGGTGGAAGAGGCCACAAGGGGATCAAATATTCTAGATCTGATCCTGACCAATAGGGATGACCTTGTTAATGAGGTAGAAGTGGTTGGATCTTTAGGGGGGAGTGACCATGCCCTATTGGAATTTGACATTCAGTGGGAAGGAGAAAATAAGTGTAGCCAGACACTCGTCTTAGATTTTAAAAAAGCGGACTTCTGTAAACTTAAGGAGCTGCTGGCTGAAATTCCGTGGTCAAGAATAGTGAAAGAGAAAGGAGCTCAGGAGGCATGGGAGTTCCTTAAAAGGGAGATACTGAAGGCACAGTCTAAAACTGTGCCAATAAGGAGGAAAAATGGAAGGCATCTGAAGAACCCAGAATGGTTGACTAAAGAACTCTCAGCTGAGCTAAGTGTTAGGAGAAACATGTATAGGAAATGGAAGAAGGGGGAAACCACCAAAGAAGAATTTAAGCAAGTAGCCAGGAGATGTAGGGAGAAGGTCAGAACGGCTAAAGCACAGAACAAACTTAGGCTGGCCAGAGACATCAAAAACAATAAAAAGGGCTTTTTAAAATATGTCCGCAGCAAAAGGAAAAAGAAAGAGGCGATCGGGTCGCTGCGCAGAGAAGATGGCGAATTACTAACAGGGGGAAGAGAAAAGGCAGAACTACTTAACACCTTCTTTGCCTCAGATTTTTCCCAAAAGGATACAAGCACTCAACCTGGCGGTTGGGGAGCAGGGGAGGAAGCAGGGAAAATGAGGCACATAATAGGTAGAGAGGTGGTACAAGAATACCTGGCCACACTGGATGAACTCAAGTCTCCAGGGCCAAATGAATTGCATCCTAGGATATTAAAAGAACTGGCAGAGGTCATTTCGGAACCGCTTGCTATAATCTTTGAGAAATCTTGGAGGACAGGAGAAGTTCCAGCAGACTGGAAGAGGGCAAATGTTGTCCCCATCTTCAAGAAGGGAAAAAAAGAGGACCCAAATAATTATCGCCCAGTCAGCCTGACATCAGTACCCGGAAAGATCCTGGAGCAGATCAGTAAGCAGTCAGTTTCTAATCACTTAGAAAGCAATGCGGTAATCACGAGAAGTCAACATGGATTTCTCAAAAATAAGTCATGCTTATCTCTTTTTATGATAGAGTTACTAGCTTGATAGATGAAGGGAATGCTGTGGATGTAGCATATCTTGATTTCAGTAAGGCCTTTGACAAAGTTCCCCATGACATTCTTGCAAAGAAGCTAGTAAAATGTGGGCTGGACAAGGCTACTTTCAGGTGGATCTGTAACTGGTTGAGCGACCGTTCCCAAAGGGTGCTCACGAATGGCTGCTTTTCATCCTGGAGAGAAGTGACTAGCGGGGTGCCACAGGGTTCTGTCCTGGGCCCAGTGCTCTTCAATATTTTCATCAACGACTTGGATGAAGGAATAGAGGGCATGCTCATCAAATCTGCAGATGACACCAAATTGGGAGGGGTTGCTAATACACCAGAGGACAGGATCAAAATTCAAAATGACCTGGACAGATTGGAGAGCTGGGCCAAGGCTAACAAAATGAAATTCAACAGAGAGAAGTGTAAGGTCCTACACTTAGGTAGAAAAAATGGAATGCAGAAATATAGGATGGGGGACACGTGGCTGGATGGCAGTACGTGTGAAAGGGATCTAGGAATCTTAATAGACTATAAGCTGAACATGAGTCAGCAGTGTGATGTGGCAGCCAAGAAAGCCAATGCAATTCTCGGCTGCATCAATAGGAGTATGGTGTCTAGATCGAGGGAGGTACTGGTATCACTCTACTCTGCTTTGGTTAGACCTCATCTTGAATACTGTGTCCAGTTCTGGGCATCCCAACTCAAGAAGGACATGGTCAGGCTGGAGCAGGTCCAGAGGAGGGTGACCAAAATGGTGAAGGGCCTGGAAGCCAAGCCCTATGAGGATAGACTTAGAGAGATGGGTATGTTTAATCTGCAGAAGAGAAGGTTAAGAGGGGACATGATAGCTCTGTTTAAATATTTGAAGGGATGCCATGTAGAGGAAGGAGAGGGCTTGTTTTCCGCTGCTCCAGGGACCAGAACAAGGAGCAATGGATTCAAGCTGCAGGAAAGGAGATTCCACCTGAACCTCAGGAAGAACTTCCTGACAGTCAGGGCTGTCCGGCAGTGGAATGTGCTGCCTCGGAGTGTGGTGGAGTCTCCTTCTTTGGAGGTTTTTAAGCAGAGGCTGGATGGCCATCTGTCGGGAGTGCTTTGAGGGTGTTCCTGCATGGCAGGGGGTTGGACTGGATGGCCCGTGTGGTCTCTTCCAACTCTACATTTCTATGATTCTATGATTCCTCAGAGAAGCTCAGAATAGGGTATACTTCTTCCTGCTTTTATTCTCAGAATCACCCTGTCTGGTAGGTTAAGGCAAAAGACAGTATCTGGCCTAGTTACAGAGAAAGCCTTGTGTTTGAGTGGGGTTATGATCATAGAAGACCTAAATCTAAGCCAAGGATCTGTTGTCCTTCACATGTTTTGGACTCCAGCTTCCACCAGCCCCAGCCAGCATGACCAATGATCAAGATTGTGGGAGTTGCAGTTTTGAAACATCTGGAGGGTCCAAGGGGCTTCCACTCCTGATCTAACCACTGTGCCTAGTCAGTTTCTGAGTGCAAAGATTCTGCAAAAATCAGTAGCTACAATCAAAATACACACTGCAGACATGCTGCACAGGAAAAGCACATTCTGCTGTTCTCCACACACTGATGAATCTAGGATAGCTTCCCAGTGGAGAAAAGCTAAGGATGCCCAAGAGCAGGGAAGCATGCTTAAGGTTTATAAAATTATGCATGGCATATAAGAAGAGAGATGTTTTTGTCCTTTTCTTGTAATAATAGGACTCACAGTAAGATTCTGGAAAAACAAGAGAAAATATTTCTTCACATAACACATAATTAATATACGGAATTTGCCGCTGCAAGATATGGAAACAGGAAAGAATTATCAAAAAGGGAGTTACTCAAATTAATCTGTCTACAGTCTTTGAGATGGTATCTCCCTAATTAGAGACAGTATATTGTTTGAAGTACCTGCTTATTTATTCAATTTGTTAATTACATTTCAATCCTCCTTTGTTCCCCTCTGAACTGGCTGGCTCCCTGTGGAAGGGAGTACACCTCTTCCTTCTGCACTGCCGCTGGGTGCTTTCCCAGGCTGCACTGGGGCAGAAAGCACGGCCATCACACTTCTGCGGCCTCTGCAGGACGCGTAAGTGTGGGATGGGTAAGTGCACAATTGCGTGTCATTGACAGGGAAAACCTGTCCATGATTTAATCCACGATTGCGTCGCCTGGCGATGGGAGAAGGATGGGACCGCAACAGCACCGTGCAAAAGCACTGTCGTAGTCCCATCCTTCTCCCATCCCCATTGCAGGGTGGAAGGGTATCGTGGAAAGGGCCCATGTCTCTCTTCCACACATAATCCTCACAGCAGCAGCAACTCTGCGAGATACGTTAGGATGGAAGAGTGTGGCTGGCCCAAGATTGTACAGTGAGTATCACAGACGACCCCCGCACTTTTAACTACTGCACCACACACTGGCCCACCTAGTTGCTGGATAACAACAGCAGAGGAGCATTACTATTTTCACGCTGTAACCTGTGAGCTTCCCAGGAACATGGTTGGTTGGCCATTGTGGGAGGCAGGGAGACTATACTTAACTAGACGGGCCTTTGATGTGGTGTTCGATGCCTTTTCTTATGCTATCAGACACGACCACCACTTCTGAAGTATGAACTTCTCTCACTATAAAGTTAAGCCATACAACACAATATATGTTTGAATCTCCAGTCCTTTCTACAGCGCCCTCCCATCTGGCAACAAGGACAGGAGAAGGACGGGACTGCGAAGAGGCTTCTGCACGATGTCGTCACGGTCCTGTCCTTCTCCCATCCCCAGGTAGTGCAATCATGGATTAAATCGTTGATGGGTTTTCCCTGTCGATGACACGTGATCGTGCCACCACCCCAGACTTACTTCTCCTGTGGAAGCCACAGAAGCACAATAGCTGGGAAAGTACCCGGCTGTGCTAGAGAAGGCACACAAGAAGAAGAAGAAGAAGAAGAAATAAAGCATTAGAAAATTAGACATTCCACAACTTTTTGGATCTACTGTCTTTCTAAAGTAAAAGTACTTACATCTTTAATTAAATTAAAAAGTGAGTCTACCATCCTGCCTTCGTAGATTTCATTTATGATGTTGAGCAAGTGATTGGCTTTTTGATGTTCGCAAAGGACAAGGTGGATATCAGTGCTTTCACAATTCTGATTGCACAACAGCACAATAAAAAAGATGGAGGTGATTATCAGATTTATTTAGAATAATTTGCAGATGCACTAGTTTAGCATGTATTCATTATTTTCTTATAATTTCCAATATTGCATTATACAAAAATATAATATTATTTAATTCTAGCATGTATTTACCACTTTTTAAATGAAATCTCAAAACTCAGATTTAAAAATATCCCATTAAGGTCAGAAACATGAATTATAAATGTAAGAAGAGCCATGATGGACCAAAGTGAAGGTCTATTGAGCTCACCAAGTTCACACAGTCACTAATTATTTGCCTGCGACAAATCTGTCTGCAAAAAATGAAGATGACTACATCCTTTGCTTCATCTTCCCCAGCAACTGAATACAGAGGCATACTGCCTCTGATTCTGGAGACAATGTATAGCCATCCCAGAACTTGAAAAAAGCTCTCATTCGGGACAACAAAAAACCCCGAACCAATGGCCATCCAGGCTGGGGAATACTGTAGGCTGCTGTCCAAAGGATCACTGTTAAACTAAATGAAAGCACCAATAACAAAACGAAATAAAACAAGAGTGGGACACATAAACCAAAATGAATTCTCTAAAGCCCAGTGGGCTTTAATATGAGGCACCCCAACCCTTGGAAGGGCAAGATGTGGTCTTCCAGATGTTGCTGGACTGGAATTTTCATTAAATTGAGGGATGATGGGAATTATAATCCAACAGCATCAGGAGAGCCACAAGTTGCTCACTCCTGCTTTGCAAGGGTGCACAGCTTTTTTATCTAAAAGTGTTAAATTTAAACTTAAGTAGTTTAACAGACCAAAAGATACAGCAAAAGCAACCCAGAAAACATATTTTCCTGTCCATCTTTTCCTAACTCAAAAACTTTTCAGACAGTCTATGAACTCTGTAAGATGAGTCTTCCATTTTTCCTGTGCAATTTTTTTATTTTTCATCTTGTAACCAGATGAGAAGTGCGGGGAGAGATCTGTGAACAGGAGTTTCCACAATTTTTATCACCGTTTAAGAAAAAAACATGGGGAACAATTTAGGCTGAGACAGGCAGATTTTACTCCTGATCTCCCCAGTCATTTTCCTTTTTAAAATTGCATGCCCTTCTCCCCAACAGCTGTTCTTTGCTGCACAGAAGGAAATATTGAACCTCCATAAAGGAATGGTTAAGTACAATGTCAACTTCTTTGCAGAAATCTGGCCAGAAATGGGAGGCTCACATGTGTGAAGCTGGCACGAAATGAAATACTTTCTAGCAATGTTGGCATGAATCTCAAAACATGGTTGGATCTGTTCCTTCTCTTGCTGTTGTAACTAGCCTCTTCCAGGAGGAAGATTCTTATCCATTTTGATAACCAAATGAATGAGCTAGTGCAATGCCAAGGATCTTCGTAACAACTTTTTAAAACAATGCACAAACTACTCCAGTGAAACATCACTTACTTCCCTTTTAGCCGAATAACAGTGGTAACTGCCTCTCACGTCTTCAGCCATGCTTTTTAAAACAGCCTACATTGATTATATCAAAGAAAATTGCTTAGCACAGAAGAACTCCAAAAGTATCAGATTCAATAAACCAGAACTTTATAATGAATAAGAGAGAAAAAAAACTAGATCTAACTAGAAAACAATTACAAAGTTACAAAAATGTTCATTTTTAAAGCAATTCTTTGTTGCAGCTTGTCTAAATGATCATGTTTGGTTATGCATACACGCAGTTCTATGCACAATTAAACAGTTCCCGATTGTTTCAATGCAACAACAGGGACAAATTCATGCCTCATTACTCACATTGGCAAATACCATTTAAAAATGCTTCAAACAAGCAACAATTTGCCTGTTAAAGTAAATCACAATTACAGGAATATTACAGCGCCTTTGGCTGGGACTTATCATATTACCTTGTCCCTCTTCTTTTGTTCTCCTGGTGGGATACCATTTGGAAAGGCTTTCTTTTATGAAGGAGGTCATTAATGTTTTTTTAAATGTTAATTTAGTTTTCAAACAGTCTCCCACCAGGAGAACAACAGAAAAAAAATAATATGTGATAAGTCCTAACCACAGACACTATTGCCCTGCTGCACTTGTGATTTACCTGCCTTGTGTGATAAAGCCCCCAGACTTTGGCCATTTCCGCACTAGAATGGAGGAGCGTTTCACCGCGTGTCACGAGTGGTGTTTTTTATTCTGACTTACTCCGATTCCTATCTGCACGCCCTCCGGTTTCTATCGAAGTAAAGCGGAGAAAATTGTCCGTAGCTTCCACAGCGTCAATTCTCGTGGAATTCCTATTTCCCTCCCTTGCTCCACCCTGCCGCCACTGACTGGCCAATTTAAAAAAAGAAGTTGTAGAAACCTTTGCTATGTTTTAGCGCAAGTGGTGTGAATCAACGTAACGCTTCTGCATGTAGGAAAAAATGCAGCAAAACCAGTTTGGGTGGTCTACATTGGAATTTTTCCGTTTTTACAATACATCGGTTTAACGTTGATTTTATCCGCGCTAAGATCTCAACTTGTGCGGAACCACGGAGGACAGAACGAAGTCAAACCGGTTTAACGTCCAGATGTAAAAGCGACAATACGATGCTACTGCAATGTATCAGCCTCATGCAGAGAAGCCTTTGAAAAGAGACATTTTGGTGGCTTGGAAGACTCAAAACTTCCTGCCTGGAAGGTGAATCTATCAGTTTCATCTTCTCTCACATTTGAATTTTTTTAAATCTGTAGGTATTTCCATCCTGAATATGAGGAAACTTTGGTAAATTCTTATCAGAGCTGAAACAAAACAGAGCTCTCACACAGTCCTATTTAAGGAGCCTCTCAAACAACTCGTGGTCATTCACCAGTCTGCAGATTCCCATCTCAATCTCAGAAGGAGAATTTTCTTCAATTCCTACCAATTGTCGGCAACTAGAGATGCCAGTGGCTGAAACGGGGGCTTACTGCATGAACTTAATTATGCCCTGACCCCCAACCACAGACTTACCGGAGGCACTTGACTGCTACAGTCATATGTGACAGTATGGATGAGAAGATCTCTCCCCACTGTACCTTGTTGGATATAGTCAGACAGTATATCAGAAGACTGATCTGGACT
This sequence comes from Cyclura pinguis, assembly GCA_030412105.1. Lineage (NCBI taxonomy): Eukaryota > Metazoa > Chordata > Lepidosauria > Squamata > Iguanidae > Cyclura > Cyclura pinguis. The sequence goes on from CM059609.1 coordinate 10,425,602, forward strand.
GGTTTGGGAAAGAAGAAAAGACTGTAACTATCAGAGAAAAAGGTGGCAGACGCAGTTCTGGACTGATACATGCTGAAGCAATGCAAAATTTAAGAAGCCCCATAGCATTACATAAAATGTAAGAAGCCCCATAGTATTACCTAAAACTTGAAATCTGGTAATTTGTCTGTCTGTCTGTCTGTCTGTCTGTCTGTCTATTTATCTATCTATCACTGAAAACAGGTACTTGTAAAAAGCAACAAACATCTGAGTTTTTCCCTTGCTTGGTGACGTCAATCAAATATTTCAATGGACATCACCGAGGGAGTAAGAAGCCAAAGGGGTTGATTCTTTTCATAAATATCTGTTTTCAATAATTTTGTTCAATGTAATTAAATTATCTTCAATTTTACAGTATCCTGCTGGGATCCAGGTTACCTCTAAAAATAACACTGTTAGTTCCTTTTTCTTTTCAACGAGAGATAGACAGAGATGGACCGATATGGCATCTAGGAACTGTCCAGATCCAGAGCTGCTTAAAATTGTTGCAACCCAGACTAACAGCTGCCAGAGTATTTGATTTTGGAAATAAATTGGTTAACTACGAGCCTTTCTGCACTACATGGTTTTAGTGCTATTATTCCACTTTCAGCATTCTGTGGAATCCTGGGATTTGCAGTTTAGGGAGGGACATTTAGAATTCTCAGCCAGAGAGCTCTTTAGCCTCAGTAAACTACAGACCCCAGAATTCCGAAGGAACTTGAAAGTGGAATAATAGCACTATAACAGTGTAGTGCAGAAAGGTCCTATGTATCTGTTAGGACTGATTCGTTCAAAATTTTGACAATCATTTTAAAAGCTATCTTTTTAATATTGAACAATCACTGATATTATTTCCAATTAAAGACTAATGTTATAACTGCTTTAGTAATAAAATAAATTATTTTGCTTTTGCTTTTTATTTGTAGTTCTTCCAAATGATTTTTAAATGAAATTAACAATTTCACAAGCTGATCAACAAATTAAATCAAATAATTCAGTTTATCAAGCCAAACAAAAAATCAACGTTTGCTGTTGGCTTCGATAAGTGGCCTACCAGCTTCCGACAACAATGACAAGTGAATCCAATTCTTTTATGACAAGGGTTTTCTTCAGAGCTTTCAGCAAATTGCAGCTTCCACTGGGTTTCAGCTCTTGTACCCATTGCTTTGCTTCATGTAAACTAGGGGAGGGGGATGAAAACAGAATATAGTGCATGCCAGTTAGATACAAGTCAAAGTGTCAAACAATGTTAAAAAAAAATTAGCAAAACCATACATGACTATATTAGTGGGATCCCAATGCCAATCTGTAAATGCCTGGCAGCCAGACATGACAGAAGACAGTCCTCACGTACACAACAAAGAATCAACTTACAGAACGAAAGAATTGCTTTTGGTGACAGATGGTGGGACACGGCAGTGGAATGACCCAACTGAGCCCCTTAGGACATTCCCCTCAGTTGTGTAAGGACATGGGTGTGGGGGGAGCGATTTGCCCCGGGCAGCAATGTTTCTGGGGTGTCCCAGCCCATAGCCACGCCCCCACATGCCCTGGCCACGCCCCTCCCACTGTAGCTCCGCCCCCTCCCGCCCCCTCCTGTCCCCCTCCACACATTCCAAGCTCTGTCACTGGTTCCCCTCCATTGGAGGAAAATTACGTTTGTCACTTGGTTTGTGCAGTATCCACATACTAACTTTCTGCCATGGAAGATACTGTTCAATCGCTAAGGTTGGAGTAAGATTTAACTGAAATTCCAGTTTGCCTCTGTATGAGACATGGGGAGGGACAGCTTGTCCTGTGTCACGGCCCCCCAAATCTCTTGGGCCAGATGTGGTGCGGGTCACTGGGTTGAAAAAGGAAGTAGAAGAAAACTGTAAGGAAAAGTGTTATTTCCCGAAGCCACCACAGTTGGCCATGCGGTTGTAGTTCAACACAGCCGTGGTTCTGAGACTGCATGTCTCTGAATACTAATAGGTGCGAAGCAAGCAATGGGTTAGTAAAAGGGGTTGAATGCGCTATTTATCTTCCTGTCTTCCTTCTGGGTTTTCCATAAGTATATGGAAGACCAATGCCAGGGTCCAACCCTTTCTACTGGGCTTCATGGACTGGGGAAGAATTCCAGTGTATAAACTTCTAAAATTCCATATAGGGTTGACCCTCCACATTGGCTAGGGTTAGGGGCACAGGACCCTCATGAAGTAGAAAAACTGCAAGTATCAAAATGTGTGTGTCTGTGAAAAGGAGGTTGAGGTATGGTGGGGAGAGCAAGCCCCCAGTATCCATACCAGGCCAAGGAAAGGAGAGGGAAGGAGGAGCTGGTTGGCATGGTGCCCCTATACCTCCTCACCCATCTTCTTTCTTGGGTGCGTGGGACATCAGGAGAGGGCTTGTGGTGCTGAGAAACCAAGCGGTGAGCTGTCCTTAGCTGGCCAGGGAGTGGCTGGTGGTGGTGGTGGAGGAGACGGACCAGAGACAGGTTTTTTAAAGGAGCGTCTGGCCTGATCACAACCACCAAGAGGGAAGGTTTCCCCAGAAAAGAAGCACCCGAGGTGAGGGGAAAGGGTTAGAAAAACAAACAAATAATCAAATCCATGAAAGTCAAACGTGGAGGGCCGGCTGCGTACGTCTGTCTACTCATCTGCGCACATACACGCAAACAGACACACATATATACAAACACAATCCGATCTATATTATAGCATGCTGCCCCTTCTGCTGGGGGCTGTTTCACAGTGGCTACTCGTAGACTCTTCGGGGTCATAGAGGTATTAAAAAATGAGCCGAGAAGTTTGCTTCTGTCCAGTACAGAGTTAAGAGAACTCAGTTTCCAACAACACACACACACACACACACACACACACATCTCATTTGTTAGCATTTGTGTTTTTCATTTGAATTACATGCTCTGTGCAACTTTGGCTGATGCTTAATGACATCACCAGGGTGACCTCCTACAATGTCACTGGGACACAAACAAGTAATTATCCCAGAAGGACTACTCCAGAAGCTATTTAAATTCAGGCCAGCCAGTCACACAGACTGACGGAAACTCCCACAGAGGTCTAAAAAGCAAGCAAAATAACTAAACGATGTAAACCATAACTTTCCCCGCAGCTCTGATCCTTCACACAAAGTGACCCTGTACCTTCTGCATAACTAAGATACAGAAAACCATTATATTCCAGGGATGTGTGTAACTGAAGAACAAATTTGGCTCCAACAGCTTTCTCCCATTCTGGCCTCTTGTTATACAGGCTCAGCACTGTACCCAGCTTTGGCTTAATTAACAAGTTCTTCTCATACAAATGCTGCCAGAATCCTGGCTTCTCCTTTTTCCACCTACACTGGCTGCCGTATGTACCGTTCCTCTCACATCTCTGGGGTGTGACTGTCGGTAAGAGTCCTGTCTGGGTCCTGGGACAGGGGTGTGACACCTGCTCTGTTCCAGTGACATCTACACTTCATTGCAGATTAGTTTACATTGACAGGAAAGCTTGCTGTGTTTTGCCCTTGCAGAGCCAGAAGGTATCTTCAGAAACCACTCTTGAGATTGCAAGTGCAACTAACAAGCAATTCCTAAAATCCTTCTTTAAATACCCTAGCAACCTTCAACTTTTTGAAAGACGGTTGTATAGAAAACAGAGTGTATTTTTCTCCACCAGCAGAAAACAGGAGCTGAATCAATGCATGAAAGGAGATACAACTAAACATTAGGAAGAACTTCCTGATGCCAAGAGCAATGGGCAAAGACAGTCTTCTTTGTTAGAGGAATTTAAACTGGTTAGATGGGCTGGAATGTTTTAGCTGTGGATTCCCACATTGGCAAAGCGATGGATTAGACACCTCTCGAGTTGCCTTCCAACTCTGCGTTTCTACGAGACTATGAAAAGCAACGATGTACAACAGAAACAAGCAAGAGAACACAGAAAAGCTCCTGAGCCAAAAAGAGACTTACACGTTCACGCTGATTGCTTGTGGCTTTTCCCAAAGAGATGAAGCCTCAGTGCCAAATGCAATGAAGTATAATTCCTTCATGTAACACAGCTGCTCATCTATTAACAACTTAAGGATAAAACAAAAAGTTTCAGTCAAGGATTATCAGGGCGGCCCCCTCGCAGAACCAACCATATAGAGTTCCTTATATTCTTCCCCTTCCCCATACAATTTGTTAAAAGCAGTGCTGTCATTTCCTGGTTGGAAAACAAAACAAATATTACCTTTCCAGGACCAAAACAAGGCAAAAATTCGTGTTTGGATGTTTACAAACACAGTCAGGCCACTTTGGCAACCTTTTCACTATGGAATAGAATTTTATGTTCTAAAAGAAATTGCCTTTTGCCTGATAAAGTGAAATGAACTAATGCATAAAAAGATTGGAACCACCAAACATGAAGTTGCTACTCAAAATCAATGAATTATGTCAAATAAATTAATGAAAAATTGCAACAGGGAAAAAAAGTCTGATGTAGACAGAATGAACTTAAATGTTGCCGTTGTACCTGGCTGATAATAATGGGACATTTTAGCTCTCACTCTCCTAATTTCAGTTCCTAGGAAAAACAATGGCAGCAGGGAAAGCTGCCTGCTTGTGAATCTAATGCAGTTTATTTATTTAAAGCATTTTAAAAACCCTGCCTTTCCATGAAATTGTCCAGTGTGGACTCACATAGCAAGTAAACTGGAGAGACTGAATGTGGTGTGCAAAAGCCACAGTATGTTAAGGGTTGGTTCTGAGGACAGTTTTAAAAGTTGCAGCTTCCAAGGAAGGTCTTAAAAGATGTAAATTGGTAAGGATTTGAAACAGTTCTGACAAGGGGCATGTTTGTTGGAGCAAAAGCAACTATAATCTTTTGGTACTGCAAAGATGAAAGAGTTTCATTTGGAATCTGGTTTCATGGCATCTGAGGAAGTGGGTTGCAGTCCATAACAAATCATGTCAAATACAACTTGCTAGTGTTTCAAGTACCCAAAAACTCAACTGTTTTTTGATGTAACGCAGGCCATTTCCACACTAGACTGTTATAGCACTATTATTCCACTTTCAACATCCTATGGAATCCTGGGATTTGCAGTTTAGAGAGAGCCCTCAAAGGCCCCTCTCTAAACTGCAAATCTCAGCATTCCATAGGATGTTGAAAGCTGAATAATAGTGCTATAACAGTCTAGTATGGAAACGGCCACAGACTAAAACTACTTGCCCAAGACTGCCTAGTGACCCATAGATTTGAATCCACAGGTTCACTAGGTCCAGTTCAACATGTCAATCACTGCCCACTCTGAGCATCAATTTAAGAGCTGGTCCTGCTATTAAAAACCAATCTGGCCTTCAGTAATATTTACCAGAAGATCTCTTTGAAATTCCCGCAACCTCGGTTTACAACTTATATCAGATGCATCGACCAGCACTCCAATTTTGCTGCCTGGAATAATACCAAACATCTGGAGAGGAGAAAACAAGAGAACTAGAAAAAAAAATAATGCTACGATTAATCTGGATCATTGCTAAATATCATTGCAAACAGCCCTTGTCTCCATTTGATTCAGTTCCTAAACTCCTCAGCAATTTGCTGGCAACAGCCGGGGTCCTGGAATTAGCTGGACAGGCTGTTACAGTGGCCACCCTAGAACATGTGGGATTATAAATCCACAACTACTGTTCCTTCTGCTATCAATTAATCAATAGGCCATAACGCAAAGCCAAAACAAGGAGGGAATGTGCCTCCCTGTGGTAGCTCCAAGTAATTGCAGCTGCTGCCCAGTGGAATATAAAGAATCAAACTCTCTCTGTGCCCCTTAGATGAAGGAACAGACGGAATGCTTATCAAATTTGCAGATGACACTAAGGCCGTTTCTGCACTAGACCATTATAGTGCTATTTATTCCACTTTCAACATCCTACGGAAACCCCAGGATTCCATAGGATGTTGAAAGTGGAGTAATAGCACTATAACAGTCTAGTGCGGGAACAGCCTAAGCAAAGGAAGTAGCAAATACCCCCAAGGACATGATCAGATCTCAAAATTCCTTTGACAGACTGGAGAGTTGGGTCAAACCAATAAAATGCATTTCAATAGGGATAAAGGTAAGGTACATCTAGTCAAGAAAAATGAAATGCATAAATATAGGATGGGTGACGCCTGGCTTGAAAGCAGTACATGTGAAAAGGATCTAGGGGTTTTAGTGGACCACAAGCTAAAAATGTCAACAATGTGATATGGCAGCCAAAAGCACTGATGAAACTGTAGGCTGCATCAATAGGATCGTAGCGTCCAGATTGTTGAAAATAATACAGTAGCTTCCTCATATCCATGAGGGAAATATTCCCAGATTGGCCACGGATAAGTAAAAACATGGATAACAGAACACTGTTTTTAAATAAGATGAATGATGTAGGTATTGAGATGAGTATGCAGCTTGGAGACAAGGCCCTGAAACTTAACAGGACTTCAGAATCTACAAGAAAGAAGCCTTGGTAGCCATTATTTGCAGTCCAAACCAGTGCACAACTGAAAAATGTAACAGTTAACAACAACTTGGGGTCCAAAAAGAGATGGGAACAAAATGTTTTCAGACTGCATTTCGGTGTGGGTAAGTGAAATCGTGGAAATTGGTCTCCTGGATAGATACAGGGGACCTACTGTGGCACCATTCTGTTCTGCTTTGGTAAGATCTCATTTGGACTACTTTGTCAAATTTTATGCACCACAATTCAAGAAGGACATTGGTAAGCTCCAACAGGCCTAGAGAAGGGCTACCAAAAGTCTAGAAACCAAACCTTATGAGAAATGACTTGGGGAGCTGGGTGAGTTTATCTTGGAGCAGAGAAGATTGTGAAATGACATGATAAATGTACCAATAAATAACCAAAGGGAACTCATGTAGAAGATGAACTGAGCTTTTTTCCTGCTACTCCGGAAACAAATGGATTCAAGTATCAAGAAAAGGGACTCCACTGAGGAAGAGCTTGTCGACTTTAAGAGCTGACACATCTAGATTCTATATGTATTCGTGGCTTGGACAAAATCAATAAAACAAGAGGCTCCAGAAGTTAACCACATTTCTGTCTCTTTGCTTGAAATCTCTTGCTACTTAGTTCCATTTTCTGACTCTATGTAGCTTAATCTTCCCTTTCCCAATTCACAGATGATGGCTTTTAAGTGAATAAATTTGCACATTACCTTTCTGCTGCCCTGTAACAGCCACTGGATTCGTTTGTCATACAGATCAATAGCTCTGTGGGGAGGGGGAGGAGAAACAGAACAAAGACATCTAGTACAATATGCTGAAATGGCAAAAGAGATAGGGTTTGTATATTTCTTGTTCCTAAGCATAATTCTGACAGGAGATGCTAGGAAATCTGCTGAATAGGTCACAACAGTAGCTCTGGGGGAGGTCTCTGGCAAGGTGACTTCATCAGATCCTTTTTAATTAGAGATGCCAGAGAAGGAACTTCGTGGCTTTCTACATGCAAACCATATCCTCCCTCACTGAACTATGCATGCACGTGCACTTCAATGAACGGACGTTTGCAAACAATGCATGACAAACAGATTTAAGGACTGAGGGGGTTAGCTGTGAAGCAAAACCAGGTCACCCTGCTCAATTTACTCACTGGGGATTAATTTAATCCTAACTTGGCAGAACCATTGTTTTAAAAAAAACAAGGCAGACTGACACTAAAGGAAAGACAGTAGGCGGTGAAATGCATCAGAGATGTTCTGCTGCTGTCAGTTTAAATAATGTATCTGAGACAGTTCCTGTACAGCTGGAGAAACTGATATAGTCACAGAGAGAGAGAGAGAGAAAAAAAACCAGTTAGCAGCTTGTGTTTTCAAGCCTACTACAGCTCTCAGATAATAGGCAAAGTCTCAAAGGCCCCTCCCTAAGCTGCAAACCCCAGGATTCCATAGGATGTCGAAAGTGGAATAATAGCACTGTAACAGTCTAGTGCGGAAATGGCCTTTTGTCTGCTTAGTCCACTACTGTCTCCACTCCAGGGCAGATATGCAGATGTGAATATAAGAAGGAGCCACGCTGCTGGATACTTACGCATGCAACTCCATTTCAAAATCATGAACAGCCTCCTTGTTGAATTCCATATATTCTGTTGCATCGCTTGCATTTCTAAACGGAAACAATGAGATATGAATGAACCAGCAGGTACAACCACCTTGAAATAAGACGGTTTTCTGTACTTACAGCACAACATTGCCTTTCTTGATCAGATTTTCCAATGTGAGGTGCATGTTTTCTAGACTATAGACTTTAACCCAGTTATCTGTGGCTTTTAACCCTGCAAACGACACTGCTGCAGTCTTAAGTCTCTGTTGACGAAAGGAGAACAATCAAATTAGAGAGCAAGAAAAGTGTCTTTCCTGCAACATGAGGCACAAAAATATGTGCTTTAAGTTATGATATGGACATTATGTAGCAAGAGGATTCAGACACAATGCAGAACAACTTTTATGAGATCTCGCTTTGACTATACGACACTATGTAAGTATAGTACCCATCAGCCAGACCTTGTGAAAAAGTATTATGGGGATGAATTCTGAGAAATGTAGTTGAGGAATAAACTTTTTCCAAGCTCTGTCTTCAGTTCCATTAAAACAAGGTTTTCCACAGACAGAAACCACAATCAATAAGCACTGAAATTATGCTAGTAAGAGATCAAGGAGCATTAATAAAGATTGTACTCCTCCATCCATCCTTCAGATAACGTCAGCTATGAGAGTGGCTCAAGGCAATTTTGAAAAAGGTTAGCTATCAGATTGGAAAGGGATCCAGCTGATCAGTTTCAGGCAGAAAGAGTTGGAGTTGTGCAACTACAAGTATGACTAGCTTACTCTAGTGGAACATTTGCAACTTGATTTCTATTTCTATACTACTTATCGGCTAAGTGCTCTCTAAGTGGTTTATAATATGTTAGCTAACTGTCTCCAACAAGCTGGGTACTCATTTTACTGACCTGCGGAAGGATGGAAGGTTGAGTCAAACCTGGAGCCCGGCAGGACTGAACTCACAACCTGGTGGCTGCAAGTACTGGCATTTTAACCACTGTGCCACCAGGGCAACTTGATCATAATTACTCCATTCTGTGAGTTTAAAAGAGGACTTCTTCAACGGAACAGCTTACTTTGGAGGGTACGGAAATTCTTCACCATCTGTCTACCTGGCTCCAACTTGCCAAAATTCACTGTCTTGGAAGAACATGTATTTACTATACTTGTGGGAGATTCTCATTCTTCCAAGAATCATACCTACATGATCAGACCGCTCAACTGAAATGTTTGTCACCTAAGCCTCATAGACTGAAGCTCCTGTAATTTCATGGAACACATACAGTACCAGTAAATCATGTGCTTGGTTGATATTAGTAACCAATAAGCCATTATCTTCTCCAAAGTCTGTTATAGAAACATTCTGCCAAGATCTGCGTCCTTTCGGCATAGCGACTTCAGATCCTGAATTTACACTGCAAAAGAAAGAAATAATTGTTACTGCAATGCCACAAAAGCACTCATTCCTTCCTTTCTAGGCATTATATGCAGCCATCAATATTCTACGACCTGACAGCAAACCAGCATACAGTTGACTTCACTATTTTCTTTAAATAGAAACAACACAGCTTAAAATTGTTAGCATATTAACTGGCTCACTCAACTACCCCCAGCATATTAAAGAAGCATAGATCTGTAGGTTTGGCCACCAGTAGGAAAAAAATAAGAAAAGTGAAAGAAAAATCTTCCCTAGATACCCTTTGGAAGAAGCTTTGACATCATCTGTAGAAGATGCAAAATGTTTTTGTTTACTCCTGCAAGGCCTACCAGACCCAATTCTTTCACTTTGCATGTGCATGTTGCTGTTTTTTGTATGAAAAGTTTGCTGAACTGCTCCTATTGTATGATACAAGAAACTTATCTCTATTCTTTCTATATTATTTCTGTCTCTGGTACTATGTTTTCTGTTAAAGAAATAATGAGGTATACATGTGCATTTTATCAGGTGACTGTTCCTTTACATTTACGCTTATGTGCATAGCTCTTCAGGTTAATATGCTGAATATATTCCACTAATATATTCCACTTTCAACATCCTATGGAATCCTCGGGTTTGCAGTTTAGGGAGGGGCCTCAGGCCCCTCCCTAAACTGCAAACCCCAGGATTTCATAGGATGTTGAAAGTGGAATAATAGCGCTATAACAATCTAGCGTGGACTGAGAGCTAGAAACTGTCACGTCAGATGTGCTCGACTGGTACGAATGGTATTGCTCATCCATAATTATGCATGACAGTAGAATATGCTATTAATGTAACATAAGGCTTGTAGTAATCCCTCCACAGTAATCCCTCCACATTCGCCAGGGTTAGGAGCACAGGACCCCTGTGAAAATGGAAAAACTGTGAACAACTCTAGGCCCTCCCAAACCATATTTAACACAACAAAAAAGTATGAGCATCATATCCACCATGGATTCCTTTGAGGCGTCAGGGTTCCTTCTCAAGGCTGGTGGAACTTACTGCCACCTCCCCTGCTGCCCCACACCATTTTGAATAGGGACTTATAAGCCTCGCTCGCAGTTTCCCAGTCTCGCGAGACTCGCAGTCCCTATTAATGGCCTAGGGAGGCAGCAGAGGGGACAGCAAATAACCCGTAAATACTCAAATCTGCAAAAGTGAAACCTGCAAATGTGGAGGGCGGACTGTATGATGTCTTGCAATCAACCATACGGTAGATGTTGGACATTGGTTATTATCTGTATGGTACATTTAGCCGGACTGGCTAGGCATGGCTCCGTTTACTTAGGTATCAATCAATCAACAAGTGATTTACTATGTACGAGCTTTAGATTACCTGGTTAGAACTGCAGTTAACACTGGGCCGCACATCAGAGAAAAGGGCCTGGGAATCTCAGTTTAGCGAAAAGGGATCAAAGAAACTAGGTTGGGAAAGGAGGGCCCTGAGGCATGAAGGTACCTGGACAACGTTAAGTGAGATACTCAGAGAACTAAAACAAAGATGGCCCAGGAGATGTGAAAACACTTTGGGTCAAAGTATGTGCAATTAAGTCCTCGGGCAAAGCTGGAAGTTTGGAAGAGGCTGAAATTGGGAGACTCTGCCAATGGGCATCATGTGTGTGTAAAAGTGTGTACCATTATATAACCCAGTGTGTGTCGTAAATTGTTAACTCCAGCAACTGTTGGAATCCTGCACCTCATTAAATACAATGGGGGGAAAAAAACTGTGTATTTTCTTGAGAGTAAAAGAATACTGGACATTTTTCCTCTGAACACTAGTGCATTTTGTTTGAAGTGACCAGATAGATGGGGGGGGGTTTGAACCCACAGATGTTTGGGTCTACAGCATATATAAACCAAATCTGCATGGCTAATAGTAAGGGATTATGAAAGTCCCAAATATCTGGAGCAGAGGTTCTCAAGCTGGAGCCCAGGGACCACTAGAGGTGCACAAAGCCCTCACAGAGGGTCCATGAAGCCCTGCTGCTGGACACCACGAGCAGCGACAGTGATATGGCAGTGAGGTGGGAGGGTTGTGGGTGCGAAAACTGCTTCCTTGTTTGCAAATGAGGGGGTGGTCTTGGCATACACACACATATCCCCCTGCTGTGTCCCTGACACAAAGGGCATGGCAGCAGGCATGTGCCCACACCCAAGGTCTTTGGAGACCAGGGTTGAATCCCTACTCGCCATGGAAACCCGTCGGGTGACCTCAGGCAAGTCACATTCTCTCAGCCTCAAAGAACAGCAAAGGCGACAAACCTTGCCAAGGAAACCCCCACGATAGCTTCACCTTGGGGTCGCCATACGTCAGTTTTCAAAGAGGAGAGACACGATGGCTAGAAACAACCTCCCCCTGTCGGTGGCACTTTGTTGTTGTGTGCCTTCAAGCCACATCCGACTTACAGTAAACCTAAACCGAACCGATCACAGAGGTTCTTTTTGGCAAGATTTGCTCAGAGAGGTCTGCCTTTGCCTTCCTCTGAGGCTGAAAGAATGTGACTGGCTCAAGGTCACCCAGTATCTGAGCGGGGATTTGAATTCCAGTTTACAGAAGCCTTAAATAAATATATATATATATATATATATATATATATATATATATATATGTGAATGAATGAACGAACGTTTAAATCTAATTTTAAATATTTAAATCTTGAATTAAGCCTTGCGGAACCCTGGCAACAAATTATCTTTGCAGGGGCTCCCTGGTAAAGAAAAGATTTAAGAATCCCCGGTCTGGAGTGTATGTGAAAGTAGAATTTCCCACACAAAACACGAAAGCAGCACACGTATTTTTTAGCAAAGGTCTTCAAAACCTTCCCAAGACTGGGAAAACATGGCCCTTTTTAGCGGGTGCCTAATCCAGCTATTTCTGATGGATCAGACAGAAACAACACAGCAAAGTTGCTAAGGTTGAATTTCTAGCTGTGAACATCCATCCCGCCACAGTCACCATGCGCAAAGGCCACAAGAATCTTACCTCAGATTTCTTAAGAGCAGCTCATTGCCCAGTAATTGTGCCATCTTCTGTTTGGGCAACATGTTGGAATTCCTGTTTGTTTGTTTTTAAAAAAAGGAAAAGCAATTTTCACGACGCGAGTGTGCCATCTTGCTTAGCAGACAGCGCACAGTTTAGTTGTACTTTGATCTGAACAATAGACGTTTGGAAGAGTTCTCTTTTTGGATTACACAGCTTCTAAAATTCCTTACCCAGCACGGCCTCTGGCCGTATTGGTCGGAGATTCTGGAAACCGAAGCCAAAAAAAGTACACGGCCTTTCCCTTATTATGTAGTACCCAACAGCTATTCCCACAGTAGATGGGCAACAGAACCCGGATGCATGGGGATAGTTGTGGCTGCCTCACTTCAGAGGTAAAGGCGAGGCAATTCTGCGCATGCTCAGGAGCACACTCCACTATCTGTTTCTATTCAAAACCCACTCTGGAGCTGACAGCTGGCTCACACTGGACTCCAATTACTTCATACTCCTGCTTCCCCTTTCCTTCTTGAAGAGGGTCCCAAAGCTTTCGAAGTGCTCTCATCTGAAAAGTCTGGACTCACCACCAGTTTCTTATTCTTTCACGCACCCCTCTTTTTGCACTGGAAAAGATCAGGCCTAAGGAAGGCTGCCTGGCTCCTACTGTGTTTCAGTTGCCACGGGCGACGGAAGCAACCATGCTCGACCCAGGATAGGGGAGGGACTGCAGCAAGAGATCTGCTGGACTTGGAAAGCTAAGACGCCAAGGCTGGAAGGATCCTCCAGAGAGCCTAACGGGATCGTGGGGTGAAGCATCGATTGCTTCATTAAGGTTTTTGCATTTGCTGCCCCTATCAGTATTGCTTTTACTCAACCATGTCCTGTCTTTTTCCCAGTACTGGGATTCAAGGTTAATGGAGCTACAGCTATATCTCACTTAACAAAGCAGATGAGTTCCTTTGCATGAGTTCAATAGAAAATTTGGTATCTGAGGCAGAAATAACATGGAAAGAATAGGGATAGATTCCTAAATCACACACACACACACACACACACACACAGAGAGAGAGAGGGAGGGAGACAGAGAGAGAGAGACAGAGAGAGAGAGAAGGAAAGTTATTTCTGCACTTTACTGTTATAGTGCTACTATTCCACTTTCAACATCTTATGGAATCCTGGGGTTTGCAATTTAGGGAGGGGCATTTAGCATTCTCAGCCAGAGAGCTCTTTGGTCTCAGTAAGCTACAAAGTCCAGACTTCCACTAGATGTTGAAAGTGGAATAATAGCACTATAACAGTGTAGGGCGGAAATGGCCAGAGAGACAGAGAAACGTTCAACATGCTTCAGCAAATTTTATTCAACACTAATAGTCTGCACAGATCAAATGAACCAGTCATGCCAGGTAAGCCTCGTATAAGTAAGCAAAAGCATTTTGAAATTTCTAGAGCAGCGGTTCCCAACCCCGGGTCTGCAAAAACCCTGGGGGGGGGGAGGAGGTGCAATGTCCTCACAAGGAGTCTGTGAAAGCTTGAAAAAAATGTTATGAGCTTTTACAGTTAAGAGAAAGAAACAAAGAAAGACAGATAGATGGTCATGCATCGATGTGAAAGAGCAAGAGTCTTTTGCCAGTGATAGACATTGTTTGTACAAAGTTCCATTACAATATCTCAAGCCATTTAAAAGTTATGAAACTGTTTGACAGCAGAAAGTATACTCGGCACTTGCTCCTTTTGCACGCAGTGAGAAAACGCAAGTGAACGAATGACTGAGAAAAAGCATTTATTGCTACCATGCAAACAGCCAGAAGACTCCTTAAGTCTTGGTGGTCCGTGGCAACAAAAGATATTTAAGGGGCGGACATGGTAAAGAAAAGTTTTAAGAACCACTGTTCTAGAGCTCACAATGCATTTTTTTTTTTTACACAATGCATCCAAAGACAACTTCTTCTTTCACGAGCCTCCACTTTTCTTCTGATTTCCATTTTGATGGCCAAACCTATGCTTTAATATGCAGGAGGAAGCTGGTGAGGCAAGACGCTCTCCCTTTTTCTCTTTGTTTCCTGTTTGCACATGCTCAGCAAAGGATTCTGGAGGCAGCTGCTGTTTGCTTTGCCAGTTGTAGGTCCTATCTACATTAGTTCGAGCAGAGTCCCACTAGTTTCCCAAACTGTATTGCATCGTTTGCTGCAGGTCCATTGCTGCAACCCAACAGTGGAAGGCCACGTGTCATGTTGCTCTTCCTCCTAGACATGTAGCGGTCTGTGGAATAGAGGAGGCGTGTGTAGATATGTAGAAATGCTGAGTGTAACAGGAACAGTGGGAATATAATGGAGAATTAGTAGAGACGGGAGTCTTAGAGATCAAATGGTCAGTATTGTTTATTGGCTGGGGCAATAAATAGCATTTCACCAGCTTTGGTAAATAACATTCGGTTGTTGTGCTTAGACGATAGCAATCAGAGGCTGATTTACGAGGATTAGGCTGGAGGATACAATGCTGGGGGTTAAAATTCGAATATCAAAGACCAAGGAGGAAATTCTAAAGATCAAAGTGACTGTAGACAGGAGTTGCTTCAACCAAAGAAAACCCATTTGGCAATTAGAGGAAAGGAGGGTGTAAACCTGGAAAAACCACCAATGGGTGTCAGGAATAGATGCTGATGGACTGTTGTGTTTTACTATATAACAAAGTGGCTGAAGCAAGGTATTAACTCCAGCAACATTTGTTTTCCTAGCCTATTGTGTTTCCAATAAACATGGAAATTATACGTGTGTTTTCCTGAGCAACACAAAGTAACAGTTCTTGACACCTTGTTTCTTATGCCCTTCTTTACCATCCTCCCAATGCCAATGCTACCAAAAAACCCCCAACAACAACAGCTAGACAGAGGACAAGGAGGAAAAGCTGTAAAAAGACTTTGCAAAAAGGAGCTTCTTTGACAAGGGCTTTTGTTAACTGAGGTATGCCTGTATTAACTATCCCTCAACAGCAGTGATAGCGAGTGCCTTTTCTGATTTTAAATGAAATTCAACACTGCCAAAGGATCTTAGCTGTACCTGTTTCAACTAATGTGGTCCCAGGTGGGCAATACCTGCCCCCACAAGCCTTTGGGGTCTGGTGTACATCATACTGTATTTTGCAAAAGTGATAAAAGAAATTGAACCAACTCAACTTAAAGCTGAATGGAGTCTGGAGACAGCTTTTCCATGTTCTGTGTATGATCAGGCCTTATTGTCAGTAACAGAATTGCTACCTTGACATGAAAGAGAAAGGAAGCAAAATGGCACAAGGAAACCTGTGGTCCTTGAACTTAAACTGCAACTTCTACCATTCTTGGTTTGGCCATGGTGCCTGAGGCTCATGGGAGCTGAAGTCTAAACAGAGGCCAAAAATCAACTACCCATGGTTTAGTGTAAGTTACACAACTTCAGAATTTATTTGCTACCATATTCGGCTGCCCATTCTAAATAACAACCATTCTTGTAATAACAATAATAATGAAACTAGTTTCGTTTCATTAAGTAGACAATTTATTTTGATAAACTTGCTCAATAACAAAAATACAAGTGAAGAAAATTATGTTCATTTTATACAGTTTCTATTAATAGTTTGTTTGGAAATTAATTGCAAAAGATGTCCAACCAATTAGAAAACAATCCTTAGCAGTTGTGGGGAGGTGGAGTGCAGAGGATCGAGGGAGAGACCATCACAAAGAACTTGCGCTCTTCTGGAGTAGGGACAAAATGCACAACTTCTTGGTAGAAGAGCTTCTTTGAAAATGCTACTTCCTTCATTTTTTCCCCCCAATCTTTCACAGGCTTTTGAACATTTTAACAGCAGGTCAAACAGGAATGGAAATACACTTCTAGGTGGGAGGGAGGGGCAGGAGAGTGTATGTTGATTTAGCAGAGTTTGGAAACCATTAACACAAAATGGTCTCAAAGATCCCTATCTGATTCTCAGCCCTCAGGCAGGTCAAGTTTGCAGAATAAGGCCTAAACATTCAGATCCTCTCCAAGCAAGTTGGTCTTAAATGTCAACAGACAGCAGGGATAGAGTACTGACAGCAAAAGAAACCAAGATACGTTTTCAAAGAAACCACATTGCAGACTTTTCAATAATGAAAAAAGCCATCTGTGTGAAATTTATTGGTGACAGACAAAGGACCATACAAATTTATTGTTAGCCTGTCTAAATGAGCACAGATTGAAATGTTAAGAGTGTATTACAGGCGGTACACATCAAATTCACCGGGGGTCATTAATGAAATGAAATAGCAGCTAAGTGGAGAAGCCCAGATTAATACAGATGAACTGCCCTTACAATAAAAGTTGGCAGAATTTTAAAAGGGTTTATGCGAATGCTCGTTCTATCCATGAAGATTTCCTTGGGCAAAACAAGGAAAAAGAATCACACCCACAGAACAAAATTAAGGGCACAGGCATTCATTCCAAAGCCTGAAAAACATGTATTTTTTTAAAAAGAGACCTTGTGCAAACAGAAGCTGGATGCTCTTAGGTATGCAAAGAAATGTATACACACTGAACACTCCCCTCCCCTGCAAAACAACAGACAGAAGGCTGACGAACAATTGCACCATAAAACTGTGTTTTTATATACAGTTTACAAGATATGGTCTTTCTGCTATAAATTAATACTGCACTTTGTGATTTTGTTCAAACAACTGTTGATCCTCTCTCTCTCTCACCCCCCCTTTTTTTTACAGCTGTAAGGATAAATCTCTCTCCCTCAACCCCAAATAAAATAATTCAGTGTGTAGTTGTACAGACCCCAAAGTCAAACATTTAATGCATTCTGCTAACTGTGGCCATCTTGGGTTTTGCACAAGTTCCTGCTGGATAGGTAAAACTCCCATTCACAGACTGGATGTGCTCCATGATCACACACTAATAAAATCACATGGCAAAAGGTATGTGTTTTTCTCCAGTTTCAGTTTGTGGCAGGAAAATGTCAACAGGTGGGGGGACTTTTTTCTCTGTATGGGGATGGGTCATTCTCTTATAGCTGAATCTTTCTCATTGCCCATTTAAGAGGTGGCCTCTCATTTGTGCAGCGAACTGACTTCTTGGGGCTCCTCCAGTTCACTTCACGTGTAGTACGGTCACACCTGATTCTAGCTGCTCCATTTCCCTTGGACCTCCTGATTTCTGGATGAGCACTGAGAACACATGATTCAGGACTTGCTTCTCTTTCTCACGAGGCATCACAGACAAAAATCTTTCCATCTGATGATCTTGTAGGGGAACTTTTATACTCCTGGTGCTTAAAAAAACCTGTCATTTAGGGAGTTCCTACTGTTTTGTAGTGGTTGCACTGAGATTTAAAGAAGTGCTTTAATAATATTATTTGCACTGTTTTCCACTTGACTAAGAGAAAGAAGATTTAAGCAGCCGGATTATTTTCTTCCTCTTTTGGGTAATCTAATGGAAAAGGGTAGAATGGAGGGAAATGGGAAGAATTTGCACACTCTACAAGTTTGAGCATGAACGCAGTTATCTCTGAAATCTTAGAAGCAGTCTTGTGTTGGCATAGATGTCCAAAGCACAAAGACACGGAGAGTGGGACATCTGTGTATGACATGCCAATGAAGAATTGTGTTTTGTACTAGATGATTTTGAGATGGTGGGAAGAATTCACATAGGAAGTTGGGAGAAAAGGGAAAAAAGTAAAATTGCAGAGATGCAACCCAGCTACAATAAATTCAAATACTCTGTTTCCTTTTCTCCGAAGAGTGCCTCTAAGCAAACAACATATGAAAAGAGGCATGAGTAAGCCATACAGTTAACCCTGGCCAGACAGATCATGGGTCAAGACAAGAGTTATAGCGACTTTCCATTATCAGTACAACCACCTTGCTTCTGTCACATCAAACAGCAGCCTGGCCCTCAAAAAGGCAAAGATCAGGTGAAGCTTTCTATCACCATTTCATCTCAGTGGTTGGAAGGTAGAAAATGTCAGAATTTTTCCATGGCGGGTGGCCACTACAAGCACAGGGACAGAGACAAAAACAATATTAGAAACTCTAGGAAGAAGCCAGACTGAGCACAGACCAAGGAGAAGAGCTCCAGGAAAGAGGATGATCTCTCAATTACTCCATGGAGCTATTTACGATTCGATACGTCTTGGAGAAAGAGTCATTTTTATCATAAAGGGTTCTGGCAACCATAACTAGGGTTCAGCCTTCCCCCACCCCCAAGGCAGAGAAGCAAAAATTCTTTACTGGTACAGTTATCCATGATAAGTATCAGTCCCTGAATTACAATTTTGCCAGCTAAACTCAAGACTTGAAGGTTCTTCTGAGCAATTTGTTAACAAGACCTGCTTTTTCCACATGATGTAGTTTTGGGTTTTTTTTTTACCCCCCTTTTTTTTCCAAAATGAAAACTAGCAAGTCCTAACAGGGGTACATTTTAGGATAGTTAAGAGAACATGTAAGACTTTGCAAGTTTTGTTTTGTTTTGATTTTTGGTGTGTGTGAGAATTCATCAGCCACCTGAGTGAATAAATTTGACTTCTAACCATCAAACACTCCAGAAAAAAAAAATTACATATTCCATGGGGGGAACAAAAACCAGTCATTCATACAGTCGATAGAGAAGACAATCTCTGTCTTCCTTAAATTGGCCACTTACAACAATGGGGAAGGTTTGCATGATTTCAGTCATTCACCATTTGGAACTCCACTGTGTTATTCTACCAGAGGGAGCCCCACATTTTGTAACGTTTTCCTAATAAACATTATAATAGGCCAAGGTTGCTCTCTAAGCCAAAAGTGAATCTTACAGTCTGATAAGGAATTGGGTGTCAGTCTGGAGATCCTACATTATCCTATAGAGATGATGGCACATCCCAACACATGTACACACATTTCTGCAGAAGTTAGCTCTTTCCTTAGGTAAGGGGAAACATGCTTTGCTACATTGAAAGTGTCTATAGCTATTACTCCCCAACCAATTTTTAGTGTAATTGTTGCAATAACAAATTGGCTCTGAAACTACTGCAAGGCCCCAACCTCTCTCATAATATTCTGTGTTCCAAATGGATAAGCAGTTGATACTGTACCAAGTAGGGCTGGTGTCAGGCATTTGCTGACACATCCGTATTGGCAGGGGCTCCAAGCAGATTGTCTGTGACAAATGATGTGACCTAAGAACAATTAATGTTGGCTGGTTGTGGCCAGCACAGGCGGAAGGTAGTGTTTCTCAGGAGACTCTAGCAAGAATCTGTCGTTCAGATGTCCCCTTTTGGCCACTGCAAGCTAGTGGTCACCTTTGGTAGACTACTAAACACTCTCGACAAGAATTACTAGCAAGTGGCCCGCAACTGAGTGAAGTGAACAATATAACAAAAGAAGACAGAAGAGTGAAAACAATATTTGTGCATTATGAAGGCCCTTTTTTTTTAAACATCCGAATAGAACATCAACTGACCACCTTGTTCTTTTTGGTAGCAATGCTGGATTTGAACATGAACACACGTGCCTGTGATTCAACTTATGTTAATATAACAAGTAAAGCTAGAAATCAGGGCAGGGGGGAGAGAGATCCACCTCTAGAATGTAACAGTTGCTCATAATTTAAGTAGTGTAATTTCCCATCACTAGGTTGGGACTGTTAAAAAGCATGACATGATTTCACCTTCTGTTCCCAATATACAAATAAATTATCATACAAAGAAAAAAATGAAACGTCTTAGCTTAACTTAAAATTGCACCTAAAAAAGGCGTGGAGTTGTTGTACCTATTACAAAAACCAGTTAAAACCAAGGGCTGCTACAAAGAATGAGGTAAACTGAAGACTTCCCCAGCTATGCAGCCTTCAGAGAAATGGCTTTTTCTTTTTTTTTTCTTCTTTCCTATCAAGTTCTGTTTTTCACACCACAGTGTTTTGCTAGTGAAGCTCCCAAGAATTCTCTTCAAGGAACTTGCGTATATTTGTGTGTGTGTTTCTGTCTGTCTCTGTCTGTATATATATATATATATATACATATATATGTATACACATTCTGCATACTGCATCAGCAAAATATATATATATATTTATATAAATATAAGGAAGAATTCCCAGCCACCTTCCCCCCTCCCTAACAAAGTTCCTTGGTGTTTGTACAGATCACAGGGTTGGGGGCAGTGCCAGATGAGCATTTTGTTGTAACAGGTTTCCGAGAACACCTTTTGATCTATTGGCTTCAGGGTGCAGTTAGTGTTTAGATTGATCTGTTTGCTTTTTTCATTTTTGACAGCAAGCACTTCTTGCTTATTACAGAAGGAAGATGCTAATCTCCTAAAGAGAGTGAGGCCAGCCCCACTTCCAACTCCCTTGGCAAACCTCTGGTCAACCAAAGTTCATAAATACTTTTTGAGATTTTCAAACCTGTCAGATTTTTTTTTAAAAGGGTACAGTACAGCAATGTGGAGAGGGGCGGTGGCACAACGCTGCTCAGCTGTGTAGAAAATAAATTCTTCTCCTACACGAGTTCCTATCACAGTGCACACTTGACCACATCCAGATGCTCAGGAGATGAGTCAAGGTTGTCTGTATTTGGTTATGGGAAAGGCTCTCCATTGTAAAAATAAAATAAAAATTTTAAAAAAATCCAAAGTGCATAGTGAAAACAGAGACCTCCTTCTTCTGGTTAAGTCGGCAACAGCCCGACACTGGCATCCTCCCGAGAATGTGTAGGACGTCCTACTCTCCTTCATGACCAAATGGCGCAGAATCTAGGCATTCGTCAGCCAGGTAAACACACTTTGCCAGCAAATAGAAGTCCCACTATTGTAAAGAAAATGGATAAAACAAAAAGTACGTAAGATGAACCAACCACTGTGTTGTTTGGCAGTTTATAAGGTTGGCCTCCCACTTCATTGATGTAAAATCCTATGGGAAAGATTAGGGCTGCCATGCAGAATAGGATCACTGTAGAAAAAGAGAGAAAAACAAGTTAGTGAGATTTGGGGAAATGAGGCAGAATGATAATTTACAGCACAGGAAAACCACACTGTCTTCAGGCCTTGGAAGTTTCATCTCACTTCTTCTCAGAAGGAGGACCACAACATGCCACAGCCTATGTTTCCCTCTATATGCCCAGTCAGCCGCTGAGCTCTCCATGGAAGCTTTATTGATATTACTGCAATCACCAAAATGCCATGTGACAACATGATGGATGTTGGTTGCTTCCATGCTTTGGAATTCTCTATCTTGGGAAGTTCAGAGGAAGAAATAGTTCCTCTTTGATGGCTTACATAAAACATGGCTGCCTTTGCAGAGACTGCTTCCAGTAATTATTTCCTGTGCTCTCCTTTTGATTGTGGGACTGTCTTGAATGGCTTCTAATTATTTATTTGTTATATCCAAAGAGTTTTTAATTTTTTTTATATCACTTGTTTCTTTTAATGTACTGTGCTGATCATTGACTGTAATAAAAATTTTACTGACTCTTAATCTGAATCTTGGAAACTGTACAATATCAAGCCATACAGTTGGCCCTCCTTATCCATGAATTCTGTATCCACAGATTCAACCATCCGCAGCTCAAAAATACTAAAAAAAAAAAAAATCCAAAAAACAAATCTCTGAGTTGTTCACCATTTTATATAAGAGACATGATTTTGCCACACCACTGTATATAATGGGATTTCAGCATCCAAGGATTTTGGTATCCACAGGAGATCCTGGAACCAAAACCTAGTGGACACTGAGGGCCCACAGCACAGAAATATGGTAAATAAATAAACAACATTAAAAGGTGGGGCAAAAAAAGAGTTTGGAGGGATGTGCGTGCTCATGCCAAGCCAACAGAGCCTCACCCGTACTGGGTGCTTCATTTCTGAAACAGTTCCTAACCTCAACAAATATCAGACAGAACCTCTTGCCTCTATGAAAAGCTTTTTCCTAATCCAAGGAGATGGGTACCAGGGAAAGAGCCTTCTCTGGAATGGGACGGTTAACCATGTTCTTCTCAGGCAGGCTGACTAGCCACTTACTCACTGAGTCATCATTTCAGGGCCAGGCAAATATCAATTTAAAATAAATCCTAACCATTTCTTTACAGAGACAACACACAGAACAACACTGGTGAAGCATTGTACAAGCCAGATCAATATCCTAAGCTCCAACTGGTAGCGACTTTCTAAAGGTCTTATGATTACCTATGTCACATTACCTGAGTCTTCTAATTAGAGACACTGGGAACTAAATCTGGGACTGTATCTCTCACAACTCGGAAAAGCTACTTTCTGGACTACAATTCTCAGACTCTATTAGCCAGCAAGGCTGCTGGCTGGGAATTCTGTGAATTGTAGTCCGACAAATTACTTTCCCAATCTCAAGCCTTTTCACAACTTTGACCAGCAAGTATTGTAGCTTTCCTCACAAATGTCCACTTTTCCATTTTATTAGAATGCAAGCTTATCCATCTGTGTGCCTCTACTGAACCAATCAGATAAAGTAGCAGCAATGAGATAGTCCAAAGTCTAGTAGGAAAAAAGTACACATTGAATCCTTTGATCATATAAGTGATGAGGTCTAGGACCAAATCAACCTGCAACCTCTAATGCCATCTGGCTCATGAGGAGTGGTCAGTGGGGCAGGCAGGTAATCCTCCAGCTCTGATTTAAGTCATGAGGATTCTAGCATCTATCCATAGTTCAAGGATTGCTTGTTCTTTGATGTACCTGTTCGGTTTATTTTCTTGATCAAGTTTTTTTCAGATCCAGGCATCCTGCCATAAGAAATTTGGTATGACGGAACTAAAGATGGGGCCTTTTTTATTAGCATCCCAGCTACAGAGCACCCTCCATAAATTAATTTATCCAACACTATCTCTACCAAATTTTAGTGTTTTCAAAACTTATACGAACTTTTATTCTTTTTATGAGCAGTGACCTTAGAAATCTTGAAAAAAAGCAGAACGAGCACATAAGTACACAAGCCATAAGAAACAGATTATATTGTGCTGACAACCCCCCCACCCCACTAACAGTCTGGAGCAAATACCTGTGGTCATGTCCTAACCACAAACTTCAAAAGACTCATGGGTTCTTGTGCCACAGATGGCATGACTGTTACCATGGAACTCCTGAAACACATAAAGCCTTCCCATCCAAATTTGAAATGCAACAGAAGGGTTTAATTCAGTTTACGGGGATCTCAGTTTAACCATACCACTAGAGGGAGCTTAAAGCTTACCATTCACACAATACCATTAGAATGTTGCTAACAGAGAAGGTGATGCATTTAAAACATGTTATAACAAGGACTACTTTACCAGTAATCTCCTAATTCAAACAGCTTCTAGCCTTGCCACCCATAAAGCGACTGCACAATTATATTTGTCATTCACACTGGCAGGTTTTTAAGTGGGCAACGGCACTGGAATATCACTTTTAGCTCTCTGAATCTATATTTAGTGCAACTTCATCATTAGCATCAAATGCAAGCTGGGTCTCCACATGCATGCAGAGTGAGGTGAGTGAAGGTGATAGAACGGATTTACTACTCCAAACTACAGGTGGCAGATATCAGTTAAAAGAAACCCAGCTCCTTGCACAGAAATAATGGCACATCCAAGAAACAAGAGGTCTTTTACCTGTGCAGAGAAAATGAGCACAGCAGGCAAACTTTTCCTTATTAGAGAGGATCATTCAATAATGTGATACCCTCTCACCCATCTGCAGTCTAAAGTGGTTCAGTCTGTTCCACCACTATTCAATTCTACAGCTTGGCAAGGTCAGGCTTTTATTTGCCTACTACAAAAGAAGTTTCATTTTGGGATTTGCAGCAGCTCAGGAAGGAGGGGTACATTCCCCTAGGCTCCCCAACACCTCAGATGGGACAAAGCTGCTGGCTTAATCCAACAGTGATATAATTCAACCTTGTCCAGCCTCTTCCTTCACACAGAATTACATCAGTCTGCTCTCTTTCTTAAGGACATCAAGGGTGGCCCTGATAGATCTAGTTCAGCATCCTGTGCTCAAAAGAAGAGAGACAGTGTTGTGGCCTGAGTGCTGGACTACAACCCTGGAGACTAGGTTTCTTGCTTGGCCATGGAAACCCACTGGGTGGCCTTGGGCACATCACATACTCTCAGCCCCAGAAAACCTCACAATACGTTTCCCTTCGAGTTGCTTAAGTTGGAAAGGACTTGAAGGTACATGACAACAACAATCCAAAAGAAGCATGCCATATAGTACACAGCAGGTTTGAGGATCCCCGGTCCTCTAGATCAGTGGTTCTCAAACTGTGGGGTGGAACCCTGAGGGTGTGTGTGTGGAAATTGCTGGGGGGCGGGGGGGAGAATTCAGCCTGCAAGTATAGCAAACGTGAAAAAGAAGGGCAAGCCTGTGTATGGTGCATGTCTATGTGTGTACGCGCGCACAAACTGTTTAGGATAAACTGTCCCTGCAAAAGAGTGATGCAAATCATCTTCCCTGTTGTACCCTCCTAAAACTCCAGGCATACCAAAATCAGTTTCCCTTTTTTCTATACTTTTCCCACTCAACTTCTCAGAACATCCATTGCTGGCATAGGACGTGCATGCCCCTTAACAACTACATGGCTGCTTCTCACGGTCGGGGAAGAGGGAAGTGAACAGAGGAGGCAGAGAGCACAAAAGACCCATGAGAGGAGAGGTGTAGGACAGGACAAGGAGGATTCAACATGGAGCAGGGGGGCCAACATCCTCATGTAGATGCAAAGGGGGTTATAGGAGCAAAAAGTTTGAGAATCACTGCTCTAGTTTTCCAGAAAATACCCTCAAATCCACTGTCACTGGTCATGCTGGATGAGGCTGAGGGAGACTGTAGGCTAAAACATCTAGAAGGAGAAATTTTCTCCACCCTGGGAATACAGGAAGCTGACTTATGTCAGATCAGACTGTCAGCCCATTTGGTTAGTCCATCTATAATCTATTCTGGCTGGGAAAGGCTCCTCAAATCACGGCTGCAAGGCTGCATGGCTTCATCATCTGCTACCTACACCTAACTGGACTTGCCAGGAAAACCTGGAACTTTGTGCTGTACTACTTCTGGGTGCCAGTGTTCTTCCTAGAAATCAGATGCCTCTGATAGGCCCCCTGCTGGGCCATAAGGCAGAAATTCTCTCCTTCTATTTGCATTAGCATCTCCCCCCGCAACCAGAATAGAAAAGAGTACTTTTCCTGAAGCTAGAAGTTCTACACTTGCATGGACACTAATGCCAATGACTGGTACTGCTATTGCCACTGACTGTAAACTAATGGATAATTTTTTAGAACAATGATTCTATTGGATTAATAGCAAACATTCACAGTTTATGCCACTTATGGCAAACTAACAGATTTGAGTTGTCCAGGCAGTGGCTTCTGACATCTTGCAGAGGCAGAAAACACTGGCTTTGTTGGTGATCTCTTCATCTGGAAGAGAAGCCAGTACATACAGAAACAGCCAGTATACTGATGCTTCCTGTACGCAGAGAAGAGACTTCACACTCCCACAGGAGAAAGACGGACCCAGAGTGTTTGGAAGCATCTCTGGCATTGCAGAGTAGGCAAAAATCCGCCTTCGCTGACATTCCAAAAGATAAGGTGACTCTGAAGATTTTGGACAACATCCAATACCTACTCTGGAGCCAAACAAGGGCACACTTACTTCCAGTGAATGCTATCCACCGTGCGTATTTAGTTGCTTCTCTTCGCCAGTGGGAAGCCACTAGCAAGCCACACGTGACAGTCAGTGAAATGATGCCCATGATGATGAAAAATAAGGTGGTGACCCACTCTGGAGGCAACCGGGGAGGAATACAGGTCCTGTCACGTCCATGAATGGTTTGACACTGTCGCACAAGGCCAACTGTGAGAGCACCTGAAATGACACACACGACAAGCCATTAATGGAAGCTTCAGGAAAGGAGATCCTGGATGTGCTAATTTCCCCCAACTCCCAGAAACGAGAATGTTCAGAAGAGCCCTGCTGAATTACAAGCAAAAATCAGTTTCAGACTTTCATCTCCTCACAGAGGCTCATCAGATGTTTCCAAGAAGACTACAAGCAGAATGATAAAGCCAATAGCACCTACCCATTGCTGCTTCCCAGTAGCTGCTATTCAGTGGCATGTTGCCTCTGAATCTGGAGATTTTACATACGCGTCACAACTAGCAGCTACTGTCTTAAAAGGTTCAGATAGTGAGGGAAACCCAATGTTAGTGGTAACTCGTGGGAGCTCTTTCAAAGGGGAGAGGGTCTGTGGCCCTCCAGGTGTTGATGGATTCAGGGGCTCCCACTTGCCCTGGTCTGCATGATCAACTATCAAGAATTACGTGAGTTGTAGTCCAAAAACATATGAGGAGTCACAGACCCTGCATCTCTCTCTCTTCCCTCTCTCTCCTTAAGTAGACTAAACCTCTACAATTCATTCTACCCAACTGGGCAAAGGAAGGAGAGTGCAAGTTAATTCACTTAAATCCATAACTGGACTCTCACTGGCTGTCTTCTCGTGTAATGCTAAAACCACTATTTGGTTTTAGAAGTATGCGCTTAGCTTGGGCTCACATACTGCCCTCTCTCCATCTCTGGCACAGTCAGAAGATTAGAAGCTTCCATATTATATTAACTACAGCATGATATCCAAATGCTTAGCTTATTAATCCTAATGATGGCTTGTTAAAAACAAATCAGCCTCCCAAACTAAGCTGAAGTTGACTTGTTTCAACAAACCACAGATCCCCTGGATTCAGATGCCATAACCACTTGCAATGAATTTAAAATGGGAATAAAAGCTTCCCAACACCTTGCAGCCGCACCAGAACAGAAGGGAGTGTGCAAATCTCAAAGACTGGTTGCAGCTATCTTGTAATGCTAACCTTGGTGTGGAGAGGCACTCAGATTCTCACAGTCAACACTGGTTAGAAACACATACACCCTGATCATAATCCAACACGAACAATTATAACTGCGATGGCCCTGAGGAACTCATCTAACAGTGGATCTAGACATACCTTCAATAGAGAAGTCACTATATTGCCAATGTACCTTCATCTATTTTTTTCCAAGCCTCTTATGTGTGTACTTGTGTTAGCTTCATGTCCATGTGAGTTGGTGGCCTGGCTGGCAGCTTAATTTACCCCTTGGGCGACATCGCTGAATTACATATAGACTGGCCCTTTTTTTCCCACCAGCAATTTCCACAAGATAGCTCCACCCATTTTTGCAACTAGCTCCTCCCACAAAAACGTATGATATTACTAGGCTCACATTAGTAATTGTGCAGGATAGCAAAGGACATAAACAGAAAACTTAGAGTAACACTAATGTGACGGTGCCCCTGCAAAAGAATTCATCTAGTGGCAGGTAATTATTGGAATGTTCCAAGTTACTTGCAATAGTGTCACATGTCTCCATAATAGCCACATTTCACAGCTTGTTCCTTTAAAGAACGCATGTTTAAAATCAGTTTCTGAATGTTTCCAAAGCAGATGAACTACACTGGACAGATGCACAGACTAGGACCAAATGAGAAAGCTTGTTTATCACAGTGCTGAATGTTGGACACAATTACAACTATTTCAGTTGTTACAGATGTCCTGATGATTTGCCATAGTGCAGAGTCTTAGTTTCCAGAAAATTAGGACAAGATAATTAACAGAAGATGGCTGTGTAATGAATAATCTTCATGTGGCAATGGCAGATTTATACCACATTAGCTCAATTCAGAAAAAGAACAGACCAATGCAACACGCCTTTGTGTATATAACACAAAATAAATACATAATCATGTGTTTCATATTAGTTAGAAGCAAAGAATTCTGGTTTGAATTAAATTACAGTTAGTGCATTCAAGAGGTGCATGATTAAATGACTTGAAACTATATATGATGAGTCTCCTTCAGCTCTGCAAGTTCAAAAATGAAAATATTTATTAAAAAATTTACCATTTATGCTATTTGTCTGATTTCCACTGGTATGCAAACCTACAACTCTTTTCCCAAATTCCCTTCTCTCTTACCCTATGCTACACTTGTCCCAATGACTGCTCCGGAATGGTGAAAGGGGAAAGGTAATCATTCCGTATGGGAAATGAGATACGTAGAATTACAGAGCTGGGCCCCAGAAAGGCAAAGGGAAAATGGCCACCAGGGGATGGAATATAACATTGAGGCAAGAAGAAGCTCATGCTGGTTGAATTCACTGAAAACAAAAAGAGAGTAAGTTAACTATTGAGTTGTTCTCTCCCCTCTTCCACCGCTCAAGAACAGCCCTGCATAGTCAGATCAAGGGCCTGTCTGCCTGGCGTTCTGTTCACACCATGGCCAACCATTTGCCTACGGAAACGCCAATGGCACAACTTCACCCTCCACCTTGTGTTCCCTAGCAACTGACAAACAGAGGCAATGCTGGAGGTGATATATTCCTTATTCTCCTGCAGGAGCTTTTGTCAAATTGATGCTCTCCAGATGTGCTGCACTATAATTCCTCTCAACCCCAGACAAAATAACAATCAAAATGTACAGTTTTAATTTCTTACTTATTTCATCGATTCATGATAAAGCAAACTAAAATGTCCTGTGTAAAGAACCTGGTAGAACTTTACAAATTTTGTCCACTCATGGCTGGTTCAACAGAGTTTGGACTCTCACGTTGTTAGAGAAACTGACACTCAAGCTTCATCTCGCCTGTGGCAAAATAGCTGAAGACATTTTGGAGACTACATGGCACCCATTTATAGCACATATGTCAAGCTCAAATTCAGAACACGTCCCATTGTTGAACCATAAGATGCTTTAGAAGCTACCGAGAGCACTTTTTGGATATTGATTAGTGTCTGTTGCTGTCATTTACTTGATAATTTTCTGCCACTCTCTTTAGGCTCTAGGATTCGCTTATAACCTGTTAATTTGACAGTTCCTTGCCCTCAGGCTTACTGTCTAAGACACAACACCCTAGGAAGAAGGAAGGGCAGTGTGGGAGGGGATTAAGTTCAACAGGTGTTGGCTGCTGTCCTCTCCCCTAAGGCCACAGTCCTGACAGCTGGGATGGAGAGAAGGCCTTTCGCCAGCTTCTGCGACCAAGGCATGATGGAGATGTGCCAGCCTGTTCATCTCTCCCTCTGAAGCCAGCGTGGTTGCCTTTGATAGTAACTGTCTAATTCCACTTGGAATCCTGGAATGCTGCCTGTGGTGGAGCAGACAGGGTAGGGGACAACATACTATGATGTCACGTAGATTGCTAATAAAAATACTTTTAAAAAGGAAAAAGAAATGTACACACACACACATATGCACCAAACACCACAGGGAGTGTTTGTTGCAATTATGCCCATAAATAAATATACACCAGTGGTTCCCAATCTTTTTTTCACTTGCATATCCCTTGGCAGCCTATTTCCATAAATTGTACCCCTTGTATTAGCAAAACTTTTGTAATCAATATAGTTGCTGTTACTTCAAATTTATATGTTGTAACTGTAAATAAATAGGCCAATAATGGGATTTAAAAACTATGGCAAAATAAGGGGAACAGACAGTGCATGCATATTTAAATTCAAAACTCAAAAGACAGAATGAATTCAAGATGATAAAGGTGACAAAAGCCAGACACGGACCAAGCCTTGTCTCCCCACTCTGGTGACTTTGTCTCCCTTCAGAGATCACCACCATCATTGCGACCACAACTCTTTCCTTCATGCTCTTCTCTCACTCACTTCTCTCTCACACACACTTACCAGCCTCATCCTGGCCCTGAAACACATTTAGGTGTGTGGGGCAGGTTCCCTCCCTCCAGGAGCAAGGAAAAAAACCAACGTCTGGTATCGGGGGAAATGGAGAGGCCTGCCTTACATCTCTGAGAACCTGCTGCAAGAAGCCGCTCGGCCTGCATCACTCTCTGCTCAGTTGCCCTACACTTGGCTTGTGCTTAGATTCAGGCTTTGCCCCCTCAGAGCTTCCACTACTACCCTCCTGCTCTGGTTGCCCTCAGATGAAGCGAATGACCCTCCTGAACGTAACACAGCCCCACTCAAGTCCCACCCTCAAAGGAGACTGGGCTCAGCTCTGAAGAGGCAAGTGGCTCCTCCTTGCATGCATGCCCCTCCATCCCTGTGAGGCAGAACTGGTGACCCCCCCATTACTCCTTTTTTTTTTTGGTGTACCCTTAAATATCCTGGTGCATAACCGTGGGGGTATGCACACCCCAGGCTGGGAACCACTGTTCCCAAAGGTCTCCATACAGGGAATCAAGAGCCACACCAAAAACAGAAGATACAGCTTTGCAGAAGCCAAGAGTGAATGAGAACAATAACATGGATTTTCTCTTGCTTGCAAATACATGTTGCTAGCAAGATCAAATTGGCCTTTCATATTATACAACATTAACCACCCTGAGCCTTTGAGGGTTGAAGACAGACTATACAAACTAAATGATGTAGCTAATCAGCTTAAAAGAGAATATACTGAACTGGATTGTCAATCAGGCCATTTAAATTGCTCAGATTTCCTTTCAATGAAATTAGAATAGAGGCCTTAATAATCTAAGCCTCTTAGATGTAGAATAACTTGTGTCAGTACAGAGGATTATCGATGCAAACTCAATGTGCTATTTCTAAAAAGGGCAAAAATTATAGAGATAAACATATATGGGTATAAATGGCTTGGAAGGGGGAAATGGGGCTTCTTGGGAGTTGTTCTGGAGTGGAAATATAGTTGAGCTTTATACTTTGTGGTTTCCTAAGAGGAAACTATTTCACTTTCCAAAGCCAAGCCACTGACCAAAGCGATGGCTGGTGTTTGTACTGTAGGGGCGAAGTGGAAGCTCCAGCGTCTCCAGGGAATATAGGCTCCCGATCAATGAATACAGGGCTTTCTCCCTCACACCCACCGCTGAGACAAGGAAGGCTGGATTGCAAGTTTCACATTTTTGCTATTTGACATAATTTAGTAATGCCTGCTCAGCTACAGAACCAGAAGAAAGTTGAATTCAGCAAACAGAAGAACGCTCTTAGGTCCGTACAGCCCTCTCAGACCGACGCCTTCCACCACGTGGTATTTGCAGCAACAGCAGAAAGTATGCTGTGATTCAGGAGGGCATTGCCTCAAACCTTATCACAGTTGCAAGCTCCACACACAGCCTTAAGTAAGGCAACACCTCTCTCCCTCACAATCTCCATCCGCAGTACAGGAAAGATAATAATGACCTACTTCAAAGGGATACTGTAAACATTACCAGACTACAATGCGGGGAACCACTTTCAGCACTGAAGTTGCTATATAAATAATAAGTACCATTATTTTAATTGGGAGTCTCCATTCGCCATCACGTGCGACAGCTGCTGACAGACCATGAATTTTGCCCAGTCTCCTTTCTAAATGGGTTCAAATCCATGTTTTGTGGCAGCGAAGTTCAAACTACACATTGTTCAGTTAAGCTGTACAATACTTTCCTATGCCCTTCATCATTCCTACATTTATTTTTTTTAGAAATAGTTTTATTAAGGTTTTAAGTAAAAATAAAAAAACCCTTCCCCACTTCCAAGCTTTTTTCTTTTTTTCCCCAGTTGAGTCTGCTTATTTACATTCCATTCATACATAGTTTCTCTTCAAAAGGTAATCTTACATTGTTACATCTTACATTGTTACACTGTTGCCTTGTATTATATACAATCTTGCTTTATTCTTTTCCTTTTCTTATTACTATATCCTTATCTAATTTAAGACTTCTCTCCATTCCCTTTCAAAGTTCTGGATAGACTTATTTTTCAATGAAAATGTTAACTTTCCTATCTCTATCATACCCAGAACTTTTAATTTCCATTCTTTTATATCAACATAGTTCCTTTCTTTCCAACGTTGTGCATATGTCAATCTTGCAGCAGTTATCGAATACAACAATGTCTTCTGGTGACATCTTATCTCTCTTTTGTTGTCCCAACATGTTTAACAAATAAAACTCTGGCTTCATTTCAAAATTTAAATTGTAAATTCTTTGAATTTCATCATGTATTTCCTTCCAAAATTTCCTTGCTATCTTACAGGTCCACCACATAGGAAAGAACGACCCCACCTTTTCATCACATTTCCAACATCTTTCATTTCCATTTTCAGTTATTTTCTGCAACCTTTCAGGTGTCATATTACCATCTATGTAGCATTTCATAAAAGTTTTCTCTTAAAATCATTCCTACATTTATTGAGTAACCACATGTGCCAATATCATAGGAAAGAGAGATGAGATACTCCCTACTGACTCCACAACATTCTAAGGTTTTACATATAATACAAAGCCCCTTTTCAACCAAGAACCCATCCACGCAAGGCTCAGAATCTTCACAGGAGCACTAGATGTACGGCGTCACACATCTCAGCAGGTCCTTCTCTCTCCAATACATCAAGTAAAACAGAATAAACCCCATCAGCAACTCAGTTCCTTTAGGACCACTTGAAGTTATCCAACAAACAAGCTTTAGCACTCATTGAGCCAAGGGGAGATTCCTAGGTAGAGGGCTGAGGAGAGTCCCTGGCAAGATATTCTGCTCAGCAGGAAAACCTGCAGGGTGCCATGCACACAGATGAAATTCTAGACCATGGAAGTGCACCAAAACATTTGCCCTATTTTTTTTTTAGATTAATGCAAATTATCGCGAGCTAGTGTTTTCCACTTTCACGACTGAGAAAAGAACTGACTAAAAGAACTCCCCCTGTGATGGGAAAGATAAAGGCCTGCAAATAATTTGTGACAAAGCATTTTCTTGTCAGTGGCAGAGAAGAAAGGCCCATTCACTGCACTAGACTGCAGAAGGGGAAACCTGGTCATTCTTTTAAGAGGTAGGCTACCGACAATTCAGCCTCTGTTTCAAGATGATTCTCAAAAGCCAACATTGTTCTGACTACAATTTAATTGAGCAATAGAGCTACAGCTTCTCCTTCTGCAAAAGAGCTGTTTTCCTCGGGCGCTGGACGACTTCACAGTGGCAAAAACACGTTCTATATTTTCCATTCAAAAGAAAGAGAATGAAGACTTTGATGGAAGCTGTTCCACTGGGGATATCGAAAGGATTGTGCGCTTACTTCCACTCAGTTACACATGTAAAGACCTATTATTGACAGTGTGGTCCCTGAGAGGCAAGCAGTGCTGTTATTACAGGTGAGAATTTGCACAGAGGAATGAATCCAGCTTAGCTCGAAAGCCTCAAGCTGCAGCAACAGTGCCGTCCATCTGCACAACCCACTCATCACTACTAGAACTGGCAATGCTGATCCAGCATCCGCCACCCAGGTTCCAGAGGGAAGACCACAAAGTGCCACTGCAATACACAAGAACACTGTGATAAAGGAGGCCACAACTACTGAACTGCCCTGCAAAGCCAACACAAACTCTTGGAGGTTAAAGATAATGCTCCTTGTGCCACTCTCCACCCATAAGATAATGAATTAAAGCTTGCTTGAAATTATTTACAAGCATCTTCCCTTGCAAAAATTCTCTCTTGTAAGAATCTGTTGACATTTCTTTTATCTATATTGGGTGGGTTTATTTACCAATTCAATTCAATATCAATATTATTTATCAATATCAACTCTCACATTTTAAACACAAACATAAACTAAAATTAAAACACCATACTAAAACAATGAACTAATAAAAACACTAAACACTAACTCACTAGAACTAGCTTACTTGCTAAACATGAAAATCCAAAAACACAGAAAGACTCTGACACCCCCAAACTGTAATGAGAAAGAGAAAACAAGAAAGGAAGAAAAATATTATTCTACCATTTGAGATCCATCCACCCAAACTACTAACAACCATGTCTACAAATTATTGTATTGCCTTGTTTCAAAAATTCTGCAACTCACTTGTTCTTTAAAATGTTAATTTGGCCATTTCAGATAATTCAGCAACCTTAACGATCTGATTTTCTGTTGCTGACAGTCTGTTTCCAGGTTTGTGCGAACAATATTCTTGCACATGTTATCATATAACAAAGAAGGAGAAGGAGGAGTCCACATTTATGTCCAGATCTTTATCCATAATGCACAAAAAGCATTTCCGGAGACCTTATAAAATCCACCTTTAAAAATTTTTGCATTCGCATATAAATCTTAGAATAATAGCTTTTCACTCTTTTTACAAGTCTACCCATATGAAAGGAGCACCCCTAGAATTTGTTGACATTTCCATTACCAAGAAGTGGCATTTTGGGGGAGCATGATTTGATCACCAGCTATCTGGGATAAACCCTGAAACTCTATCCAACCCCTATTTGTTTACGCATTTGTAGGGATGCCTCAGTGACTACAGCTATGGGGATAGGAGAGTCAACTGTTGCTGGTAAGAATAAGGTCTTTTGAAATGTCTTTCACTTTGAGGTAAGTCATCACAGAAAAACAAAGCTATTCTGGTAGAGCTCACTGCCCCATAAAAACAAATACAGCAATCTATGGGTGACACAGCAGTGCACAGGAGACTAAAGATTGTTGAGTGTGAATTACGCAGCTGTGGTTTGCCCCAGATGCTATCAAACACAATGGGACAAACTCTAGAATAGCGGCTTCAGCCATAATAGCAGCAGCCCTTGCATTAATATTTGGTAGTAAAGCGAGCAGATATTGAGATACCCCAGTGCAACTATAATCAGCATACTGGCCCAAGCCCACCTTTAAAGCATGGAGCAGAATTATTACAGGGAGGAAGGTGCGAAAGACCAAGGATTTTACAGCAGCTCTGAAAAATCCAAGGTATACAAGAATAACAAGAAAGACACAATAAAGTTATACAGTTGGCCCTCCACATTCGCTAGGGTTAGGGGTGCAGGACCTTTGCAAAAGTGAAAAAATTGCAAATACCAAAATGTGTGCATATGTCTGTGGGAAGTGGGCTGAGGCCTGGTAGACAGAGTGGGCACCCAGGGTCCAAACCAGGTCAGGGAAAGGAGAGGGATTTGGTGGAGGGGTAGCTGCTTCTCACCGATCTCCTTCATTGGATGGGGAGTGGCATCAGGAGAGGGTTTACAGTGCTGAGAAACTGGGCTGTGAGCCATCCTTAGCTGGCTAGGCAAGGGCCGGTGGAGAAAGATGATCAGAGGTGCATTTTTATAGCGCTGCATGGCCTGATTGGAGCCGCCGGAAGGGAAGATCCCCTCAGAAAGCACCTGAGGGGAGTGCAAGGGCTGAAGAAACTCATAAATAAATCCGTGAAAGTCAAACCTGCCAATGTGGAGGGCCAACTGTACTCTCTTCTCTCTCAGCACAGGCAGTCAGATCTAAACTCTACCCGTATGAACGAGCTAAGTAAATCAGCAAGGATGACATCACATACCCTGACATTTCTCAGTTTCCTGTTCATGTGGACACACGCCCCCTCTACCATCCAAACTGAACTTGGATTGTCGTCAATGCTTTCCTTGTGTTCTCGGAAACTGAATTTCAATCACGCTACTGGAACTGTTAACACTTGAAACCATTTCCGAGAGATGACGCTTACAGTTCAAAATGCTACATTTATTTATCATTACATTCTCTCAGAAGAATTAGAAACAGGAGGAGGAAACGAGGAGACCCCTGCAACTTTTAAGGGCAACATAATGCTGGGCAATTTAAGTGCATTTCAGCTGATCAGTGGGGAAAAGATATCAAGCTTTGTTTCACTGAGATGGACGATAGTTCTGACAGCTGAAACTTCCGACTCCATCTCATCATCAACATGCCAGCCCATCGCGGTTTCCTAGGTAACAAACAAAGAAGAGTGTGAAATAAAAAGGACGGAAAAGCACGGAGCATGGCACCACCTTCTTCCTCACTTAACACCTTTGAATTATTCAAAGTGTCTCAAGCAGGGAGTATGGCATTAACTGTGTCACACACCCTACAGACAAATCATTATGATCAATCTATAGCTCAGTAGCCCCAGAACACAGTTGTGTTGTGTTGTGTTGCTTGTTCTGAAGAGGAAAAAACCCCTCAAAGCACAGACTCCTTTCCCTCCCCACAAAGGTCTCCGCCTGTGAGTAGCCTATGATAAACACACAATGCAGTTCCCCTTGCAGAGATTTTTGGTACATAATCTGACGTAGTAAGGCATTAATAAAATGGATATCCTGAAAATAATTATTCTAATCAAGGGACACATATATTATACATTAGTAATAAATAATACAAATAGCACAATCCTGGGCTGTTTAGGGCAAAACAGGCTACATTCCAGTTCTATCATGTTGGGCTCCCACTTCCTATGGTTACCTGACTTGTGCCCAATGCACTTTCACAGTTATTTTTAAACCTTACATTCTTTGCTCTCACTGCTGTTGATTCTCCCCAAACGCTCTCAAGTGGTTTTTTATTTATTTACTGAATTTATATGACTCCTTTTTTCCCCAAAGTGGGACCCAAGGCAGCTTCCACAAAGTTAAAAAACATTAAAAACATTTAAACAGTTAAAAACACTTAAAAACATATAAAAGAGAAAATATCTTGCAAGGCAAACGGATAACATATCAAGATTTAACAAAAATTCAAAGTGACTCCGTTACAATTAAAATACAGGAAGAACTAAGAAATAAAGGTATAAACTGTCATTGGCTGTTGTATAGACAGTTAAATTAAAAATTAAAAATGGAGATGAAAATAAATGGCTTTCAAATTGAAAAAACAGCTCCCAGATAATATCCGCAACTTATAAAATCTTGTTACGATGGGATACTGAAGAAGAGGTTGTTAAAGAACCGATGATACATTGGGCTGAAAATTTCGGCCATCCAATTGACCTGGAAAATTGGGAGAAAATTTGGAAGAAAAAACTTGCGTTTACAGCATGCCAGAACTTAAAAGAAAACATTTATAAAATGCACCTGCGGTGCTATCTTCCTTCTGAAAGATTGGCAAAAATATATACAAATTGTAGTTATAAGTGCTAGAAGTGTGAGAATGAATGGGGTGTGGTGGACGTGTTGAAAAGCTAAGAAATATTGGAAGGAAATACATTTGCAGATTGAAAAAATTTTGGGTTTTGGGTTTTCACTTCCACATGTCACCACAAATGTATTTATTTATTGGGTATGCCAGAAGATGAATTAGATAAGAAATACGGAGAAATCTTATTTTATATGACAGCCTCTGCAAGAATCAATTATGCTAAGATTTGGAAAAAA
The DNA here is from genome assembly GCA_030412105.1 of Cyclura pinguis. Lineage (NCBI taxonomy): Eukaryota > Metazoa > Chordata > Lepidosauria > Squamata > Iguanidae > Cyclura > Cyclura pinguis. Next base: position 10,463,252 of record CM059609.1, read on the forward strand.
ACAGAAATACCCAATGTAGATGATCGGGAAACAAAATTGTTAGATGTGGCATTAATGGATAAATTGACGATGCTACTGAGAGGGATCCCCCTTGGTACTTTTGTTAAGAAATGAGATCCAGTTATACAACACTTTAGAAACAAATGGGGAGATTTGTTGATAGCAAGCTTTCTTTATTGATGAAGGAGATATGGTTAAAATTCATTCTGACTATCCTAATGTATATAATATATGAATGTACCTATATAAATGTTAATATTAGATTTTAAAGCGATAAACGCGATAAAGTAATACGTAAGATCACATTCAAGCTTATATTAGTAGAGTCCTGATGGGTTTAAAACTGAGAAAATAGATCCTCATTTATTATGCTAGCATACTTTTGTAAAGACAATCTAGACAGAAGCAAAGTCTAGATGGGGAAGATAGGAATGAAGATATAGAGTGTATAGGTAGATTTAGGTTTGTATCCCCACCTGCTGTACTACTTATTTATTGTATTAATCACGATTATGTTGTTTTACTGAAATGCTTTTTATAATTAAAAAAAACATTTAAAAACATAAAATTATAAATTTAACACATTTTAAAAAGAAGCCTGGGATGGTGGTAGGACTGAGAGAAAGCCTTCCCCTGCAGATCTTAGGACTCTAGCAGGTTCATATAGAGACACACGGTTTTTCAAATAGTCTGGACCTAAGCTGTATAGGGCTTTATAGGTCATGACCAGCGCTTTGAATTGTGCCCAGAAACAAACAAGCAGCCAGTGAAGCTGTTTTAACAAGGGGGTTATGTGCTCCCTGTAACTGGCCCCAGACAGCATTCTGGCTGCTTCATTTGATCCTGCTGAAGTTTCCGAACAGTTTCTAAAGGCAGCCCCACGTAGAGTGTATTACAGTAGTCTACCGAGATGTAATCAAGGCGTGTGTCACTGAGGTCAGATCTGATGTCTCAAGGAATGGGTGCAGCCGGCGCACATGTTTTAACTGTGCAAATGCACTCCTGGCCACTGCTGAGACCTGGGCATCCAGGCTCAGAGTTGAGTCCAGGAGAACACCAAGGCTGTGAGCCTGAGATTTCAGGGGGAGTGTTACCCCATCCAGCACAGGCAAAGTCCCAATTCCCTGATCTGCCTTTTGACTGGTCAGGAGCACCTCTGTCTTGTCTGGATTAAGCTTCAGTTTATTTGCCCTCATCCAGTCCATTACTGACAACAGACATTGATTCGGCACTGAAATAGCTTCCTTGGAATCAGATGGAAAGGAGAGACAGAGATGGGTGTCATCAGCATATTGGTGACACCGAACCCCAAAACGCTGGATGACCTCTCCCAGCAGTTTCATGTAGATGTTAAACAGCATGGGGAGCAAAACAGAATCCTGAGGGACCTCACAGGCCAATGGCCAAGGAGTCCAACAGGAGCACCACCTTCTGAGTTCTCTTCTCCAGGAATGACTGGAACCGCTGCATAACAGTGCCCTCAAGTCCCATCCCAGAGAGTTAGTCCAGTATGATACCTCTGAAATTCCAGCAGGACCAACAGGTATACACTCCCCCTGTCTAGTTCCTGGTGCGGGTCATCCACCAAGCTGACCAGAGCTGTCTCTGTCCCATAATCAGACCTGAAGCCAGACTGATATAGATCTACATAATCAGTTTCATCTAGAAACACTTGGAGCTGAGAGGCCATCACATGCTCCAAAACCATGCCCAAAAAACGGAACATTGGAGACTGGTTGATAATTATTCAAAATGGTGAGGTCCAGGGAGGGTTGGTTTTTTTTTAGTAATGGCCTCACTATAATGTGAATAAACCCCTATCAACATGCAACGTGGCCTATAGTCAGAGATTATGGAAACTGTAGCCCAAAACCTCTGAACAGACTCAAGTTGCTTACCTCTGTACTGTATCATCCACATGATCTTGCTCACCTCTCTTTTATCCTCTTACTTAGAGAGACCTGGACAGTATTGTCCACTGAGACAGTGGATCTCAAGCTATGTGCTGTGGGGAACTGGCAATTTTCTTCCAGTTTTTCTGGGCACAAGTACCATATTCAAGCCTACTAGCTACAAATGCTTCTCTCATTCTCTATACATTCATTCATTCATTCATTCATTCATTCATTCACCCACCACGGACCAGCAGCCAATAGCTTGGAGATCGGCACCAGCCCACAGCCCACGACTTTGAGTTGCATTGCACTTCAGATGAATTTATGAGGGGAAAAGTTATGAATTTCTACCCCCCCCCCAAAAAAAAACTATTCAGGAAATATTTTTGTGACAGAACCAGGCAATTAGTTTTAAAACTGAACAGGTGGTAAGGTGAGCTTCAGTCTGGTCTGTATCCTTTCCAGCTGCAGGGCTAGAGGTTACTTGTCTTCTTCATACAAAAATCTAGTATGTCAGGGCAGAGCTAGGGGAAAAAAAGTCTTTTGTTTGTTTGATTTTTTGCTACCTATGGGGGGGCTGAGAGCAGGAGGAAGAAGGGGAACTTTCATTCATACAGTTATGCCCTATTTCAACTCTACATGCCAGCCACCAGTTCACCTCCTCACCTGTCAGAGAGAACAAGGCCTGAAGGTCACATACATTTAGCTTAAATTACCTCCATTTCAGCCCTGTGTTTGGCCCCCTAGCAGTATAAAGAAAAGAGTTGAAATCTATCTGCTGGGAATTAAGATGTTTAAGATGATAAGGAAAATATGGACTCCATTCAAAATAAATACACATGCCTCAAAATGTGATTTGCCCTCACACTCAGAGAATAGATTTATTTATACCCTTACCAAGAACAAAATTTCCCAAATAATTTTTTGTAGCTAAGTTTGTTCTGAACAGAGACTATTTTCGATTGTATTTCTTAAAACTGAAATTTGAGAACATGTATTCAAAACATGGCACCACAAGCCAGAAACTTTATTACACAGAAACAGATTAAGAGGTGAGCATGTTCAGACTTGTGCTCTGAACTCATAACTCTTACCTTCACAATCTCCAACTCTTGCCAGACATACTGTGAAGCACATCGCCACTCATTTAATATTAAAAACAGGAAGATTAAGACAGAAGTCTGCACACTCTGAATTATTACCCATTCAAAGCAAGGAGAATTACTAAAATACCTGACCACTGTTTGCTGTTTCCACATTTTAGGTTGCAACTGTTCACAGTAAGTGTGGAGAACTTCTAACCCACTAACTCACCAGGACTGCTCTCTATGCCATTTCCAAATCTGCCACTCCTACTGCTGTGTATGACAACAGTAACCCTCTATCCATACTTCTTTAAAACAAGGCTCACAAACAGTGGACCTCTTTCTTTTAAGCTGAACTGCACTTTTGGGAGCGCATTTCAGCTTCAAGATCAAGTGTATATGCCCTGTGTGGCTTTCCGCATGTGCATATACTAAAGTGCACCCTCTGTGCACTTTAATACATTGACAGATCAGCACATTTTTTACTAATATTTTACCAATATTTCAAAATGGCTCACCACCAAGACTGTCACACATGTCTTATTAAAAGCATATTTTTCACTACAGCTACTCTGGCAGGCATATGCTGCTTTGTGAAGAAAAATAAGCAAGAAACGGGCCATCTGAGCTTTTGTGATACTATCATCATCATCACCATCATCACCATCATCATCACCACCACCACCACCACCACCACACTGCTTTCTTTATAATTTAAAGGCTGTCTTTCCTGCAGCGAGCTTAACGCATGTTTCTCTTCCCACTCGCTTCAGTCTCACAAAAAGATGAGGCAAGGCAAGTTGAGACAGTGTGACTGTCTCACTGCCTTTTATGACTTGGTGCAAATTAGAACCTGGATCTCCCCAGCCTCACTTTAAGACTAGTCACTGCCTCAAATGTATTACTGGCGTTTCTAGCTTGCTTTAAAAAAAAAGTGCACCTCCAAGATAAGAAGAGAAGCACTAAAAAGTTACCCTTGAACAACTCCCTGGAGAGCACAATGAGGGTTTTGTTGAGCTCGCACATACAAGAACAGACTGTTTGACTCAAAAGCCAGAAGTCATTTCTTGCCTAGGACACAGTTTTAATTAAATGGTTGCTTGCCCTATATCTACTATGCTGAATTGTTGTGGGCATTTGCTGCTTTCCAGTATTAAAAGGGCTGTCACATTAGCATTGTAACAGTCATTGAAATCAAAAACTTTTTGATCTGGAATGTTAGGAGGCTGAAAGCCAGCGCGCACACACACACACGCACACACACACACACACACACACACACACACACCAACAGAGAGAGAGAGAGAAATGTCAAGTAATTTTAAAGCACAATCAACATATCCTAATAATTGTCCTGTGGTCAGAGTCTCGCTGTTCCAGCAATACACATTCCAAATGCTACCTTTCTAGCTGCTAAATCCTGGACCTCTCCCAGGGCAGCCAAGCCAGAAGCTACAATGAGCACACAGCTTTTCGGCTCCTGCCTAAGGCAGTTATATTTAGCTTCATACAGAAATGTAAAGTGATCCCAGTCATGAGCAAGGATCCAAAAAAAGAAGAAATCATGCAGACACAACCACAGTTCATAATATGGGAGAGGCATTCCTTGGTGGTTCAAGGCATGGGGTGGGGGGGACAAGCCACTTATCCCCAAACCACTGCTACCTGATTTAGGTGCTTCTTGGCTTGGCCAGAAGGGGACAAGCTCCCTCATTTTCTCTTTTACTACTGAGTACAATACAGATGGAAGAATTACAGAGGGTCTCCATCACTTTTTTTCTGAAGACACTTTAGAAATTGTTTGCCCATTTTCTCAGTTGTCATTCACACACTTTCTGCTGGTCTTTCTACTGCTATTCTTAAGCTTCTAGTGCTGCTCACTGGACATTTTCTGCTCATAATGCATCTCATTTCACCAGTCCCATTATTAGCTTTCTGACCCTTCTCATCTTTCTTTTAAGCTTTCATTTACTTTCATAGTTTTTTGCAATCTCAATACCTCTATCTTCTTCTTCTCTCTATGTCTTTCTCTCTGCACCCCTGGTTATACAGTTACCCATCTCCAAGTTCAACCTAAAATAATTTTATTCCCTTCTGTCTCCATTTCTTTTCCCTTGCATTCCCCTATATAGGTATACTTCAGTTAACAAAGTAGGTGTGTTCCTGGGCAGTATACCGCTGCTGAAAATGAAAACATAGTTATACTAAAGTGCTTCACTCTGTGGTCTGGAAACAAATATATTCTGTAATCAAGCTAGGAGGAAGAGGGGGAGAATAAAAATAACTTGTTCACACTTTTATCCAAGTGTGAGATTACCATTCTGACTCAATTTAGATTAGAGTTTAGAATACTAGTTTAAAAATCAGCTGAAGTATTAGCTTAACAACTTCCTTCATTCATGAGGCTTCATGAATTAATGTGTCCTTGTTAATGTAAGTAAAGAAAAACCTTATTTCATTAGCCTGGTACTTTTCAAAACAAAACCAAAGGCAGCCCACAAACCAGAGCACCTGTTCCCTGTGAAAACTGCCCAGGCTTTAAATAGCTCCTTACACCCAATCACGGGCTGGAAACAGGGAGAAAAGAACAACATGAGAACAGGCCAAAGCCCCCTATTTGTAATACCAAATATTTAACAAATACAAGCATCATTAAACTAAAAACACAATATGAAGTTTCCTCCTCATCATTCCAAAGACCCACAACAAATTAAGACAACACATTATTTTTAACACATTGTTTCCATGCTGATTCATACGTATAAAATCATGGCTTGTGCTAATTAAAGTTGATACCTCAAAACAATTCTTTCTGTTCCCACAGTGCATGCTTTCTCTCTCTCTCTCTCTCTCCACAAGATGCAGAGACTGTGGCAAATACGCAAGATGAAGCAAATATCCATGCCACAGAAAGTAATGTATTTCCAAGAGTCCAAATCCACGTTTTGAGCAAAATTGTGACCAGTTACACCTCTAAACTAAACAGTTCAAGGATAGGAACACATGCATTGCTGTCACCAGAAAGGGGATGAATCTAGATCTCTGTGAGAATGGGATGATACACAGTGACTACGTATGAGAGATAGAAGCAGATTTTCAAACAAAATTGAAATTGTTATACAATCAGCTCTCCACTTTCACAGGTACTAGGGGCATAAGACCCTCACAAAAGTGGGGAAAAACAAAAATAAAAATCACAAACTGTATTTTTTTTTTAACCTGAGAACACTTCTCCAGGAATCTCCAGGTCCTCTAGTGCAATTCTGTGCTCAACTTCTGATGGATGTGGGCCACTGAGTCATCCTGGAGAACCTAACAATTCCTAGAGAAGTGGAAGTGCAGCATAGAATCATGCTGAAGGACCTAGAGATTCCTAGGGAGAGCTCATTTTTTTCCACGGTAGGGGCAAATACAGTAAGAATTTTTAAAATAAATTAAATTAATACATTAAAATAACCCGTGAATAATTAAATCCGTGAATGCTAAACCCACAATAGTGGAGGGCCATCTGTAATTGTTTTTGACAGAATCTTTCAAGGAAGGAGTGGGGATGTTGTGGCCCTCCAGATGCTACTGGATTGCAGCTCCGATCAACCCTCAGGATTGGCTGTGCTGGCTAGGACTACTTTAGTCCAACAATACCTCAAAGGTCACACATTCTCTAGATTAAGACATAACAAATCACTAGACAGACAATGCAATTCATTCCAATTTTACAGGTACTGTATTCTCCTCAAAACACATGTTGTTTCTTCAAACTATATAGTCAATTTCCTTTATTATCCCGAGGCTAGATGAAATTTGATGGAAGTGAACACAGGTAGAAACGCCAACAAAAGGGCGGATGTTTGTCCAACAGGAATCCTTATAGCATGGTTAACAGCACTCCTGCATTAATAGTACTTGTTGTTCAACCCCTCTGGCAACAAAAAGAATGTTACAGGGTGGTCTGGTTGGATTCTTATGCTCCCAGGGTAGCACTCAAAAGCTTTCAGAAGTCTACAGCACAACACTTTGGGAAGAACAGATGTTGTCTGCATAAATAGCGCTTGCGGCTGCTCTCTCTCTCTCCCCTCCTCTTCTCAAAGTTGGCATATCCAAGACAAGAAGAATATGAAAGCTTTGTTCTCAAAGAGAAGGTTTGGTTATGCGGTGAAAATCATTCACAGTTTTCTTTTTAAAAAAAGGATTTAACTAAAGCTGAAAGAGGATTTTGATCTCACTACAACCAGCAATCACAGAATTCTGCAGGAAAAAACAAAAAACAAAAAAACAAGAACAGGAGAAAAAAGAGCATCCAGAATAAAGTTTGGTGCTGAACAACTTGTCGAGTTTATGCTATTTCTCTGCAAGAAAAGCATAATACTGGACCTAAGATCAAGAGCTTTTTGTCAGTTGCTAGCCAGCTTCCAATTCACCTGTGTTCTGAGAAACAGAATTTAATAAGGATGGAGAAGTGGAAGAGGATTACGTGTACAGTGAGCCCTTCCTTACCATGACCCCCGCATGCATGAAGGCAAGGCCAAACGAAGCGCCACATCCCATTACAGTTAATGGACTCAGCTGGTGCACGCTTTTTGCCTCCACTGACTATAACAGGATGCGGCGCTTCATGTTTTATATAAACGTAATGATCCCCTGCATATACTGAGGGCACGCTGTATGCAAAAGACTCCTTCATGCACTTCTCATTGTTTATGAGCCACTCTTCAGCATACCCTTCCAGAGTGGTGTATAGTTAAAATGCATCCCCTCAGTGTGACAGATAGGAACAGAAACATCTGCTCAAAAAAGCCAAACCAAATCACAGCATCCTGCTTCTTCTCCGTACCAACTGGCATTCACATATTCAGGTTCACCTCAGTTAACAAAACAGATGTGATCTTGGGCATTACTTCTTCAAGAGAAAATTTGATACCTGAAGTAGAAATAACATGAAAAGAATATGGGTAGGTTCCTGTACCACCCCACAAAAGAAAAGCAATTCAGGTCTTACATGGTAACCCAAAACATTTTAAACCTTCTAGAGGCTGCTTGAAGATTTCTTCCAAAAGACTCAGCAAGGCATTCTGGAGACACCTGCTGTTCACCTTGCCTGTTGTTAGCATACATAGCTACTGTATGACCAGCTAGAGCAGACTCCTATTCTTTCCCAGCTCAAGCTTTAGTGCAATGTTTACTACAGACATATTGCCACAATACAACACCAAAACCCTGTTTTTCCAGCCCTCTTATACTATTCTTGGAGTGCTGATGATGCTTAAAAAAAAAATCCAGCCACACAGAGGACTAGAAGGAAAAGGGTGGGGGCGTAAAAAGACTCTGCAAAAAAGGAGCTTCTTTGTCAGAGGCTTTGTTAGCTAAGGTATGCCTATATACTGCCTCCAATACTGGATCGTTTTCAATCTTCAGCTTAAAGCAAAAAAATTGTTTAGAGACATTAACTCCCAAGGTATAGAAATTACTGCAAATCAAACCCCCCGCTTCAGTGCAAAATCAGAACATAGACACATTAATGGATTTTTCTTGTACGTCTACCTCAGGTAGGCGCTACTGTATAATTCTCCTACAATCTCACTCCCAACATAGCAGGGTGAAATAGCTGAAATTGAACAGATTTGTATAACACCGACAACTACAAACTCCAGTTTTACAGCATGGTCTTATTCAGTTACACCTTCCTTACCAGCCTAGCTTAACTGAGCTATATTTGGGGAAAGGGAGTCTACCTGTGTTTTATGCAGTTAGCACCTCGTAAGCCAGATATATAAAAACAATTGACTTATAAACATGGTGTAATTGGCAGAGAGCAGCATACCCTTAGACACCATGGTTTCCTCTTATGGCCTGATTTACCTTTTTCTCTGAATGACTTTCCATTTCAACCAAATCTTTACTCAAAAAGGAGATTCAGCAATACTTTCAGCAAGGGTAAGAAAATCTCTGCTAAATATTGTGCTACCGCACCATTAAATGCCCTACTTTGGAAAGGAAATAACCACATTTCCTTCTGTTTTGAAAGAATGCCAATGGTTGCAATGATCTACAATATTAGAGACTGAAGGATACATCCTGTGCTTACTTGGTGTGTACATTCAGGTGGAAGCAGAGACTGTGAATGTGCCCAAGTTTAAAAGTTCCTTGTGGAACTGGTATCTAGAGTGAATGTCCTTGCTTTTTGGGGTATAAGCCCAAGAACCTTAACGCTGATATGACACATCCCTTCTCCAGGCTGGTCTCACAGTTCGAAACACTCCCACCCTGCCCTCTTCCCCACAAGATCCCTTCCTACGTTGGGTACTTGGACCTCAAGGTGATCCCCATATGGACTAATGGGTGAGCTACTTAGTGGGTTCATGGTAGTAAGCATGGCCAGACTTTCCTGCAAAATTTAACAGGAACAGTCAGACACAGTTGTAACACAGAACAAACAAGTAGAAATGCATTCAGACACAGTTAGATAGTGTTAGCCCCTGAATTATGTAATAATTCACAGCTCTCCAAAAGTTTAGTCTGTTCTCACTCTGCCCCAGTTGACAGTTCTGTCTCTCTCCCTTTATAGGCCATCTTTCCTCTATCTGTCTTCTGTCAGAGACAAGCCTTAGTTTTGTATCCTTTCCCCCACAGGTGCCCTTGATGGAAAGAGTTCACCTTTCAAATCTCTTAAGTCTCACATCAGCCGTGTCCATCTTTTCAGTGGGTGGAGAGACTGGTCCACATTTTCCTTGCCTTCTGGAGTATAACCCCAACCGTAATTTCAATACAGAATGATGTAAAAGAAAAATCACAGCAGATAGACCCTCTTTACTCTGAGGAAGTCTGTATCCTTCTGGTGTCTTTGAGGCTCCTAGCACGTGGCACGCTCTCACTTTCAATGGCTGCCGTTCTGTAATCTACCTTAGTCGAAATGGATGTGGCTCCTACTCCCCCTCCATCTCCAAACATGGGAAAACCTGTCAGATATTGCGCATACATGTGGTCCCCAGAGAGTGTTGCTGTGCTGCCTACATTCTAGGAAATATATTCCAGGATCAGTTTTTCATCAAAAGCTAGTCCCACCTAAGGACTTGGTGGGTAGGAAAGAAAACCACTTTTTTTCACTTGATTATTGCCATGCTACATTGTCCATTCAGGTAAGAACCCAAGTGGTGACTCTGTGTTTTTAGAAGATAGCAGGACAGACAGTTGGAACTACAACACTGGTGAATACCAGTAAAGAGAACAGGTGGATCAAAAAAAGGAAAACAGCACAATGCGGTGGAAGATAACACAGAAATCTATCATTAACCATAAGCACACAGTGGCTACAGGTACCTTATAAACAACAGCCATTAAGGTCTAATAATAATGTTGAACATGTCCAAATGTCTTCAAAGATAGTTATACTAGCAGTTATCAACATCTTATGGTAACAAATTTCACAGTTTAAGTTCTAGGTGAAGTTGAGTCTCTTTTTCTCTGAACTATCCAGCCCACTATTCTACTTTACTGTATGCTTCCACGTTCTAGCACTATGAGAGTAGAAAGAAAAATCTCTTTCCCTATTCACTTATTTTATACATCTCTTGTCATAGCTACCCATCCTTATTTTTTTTTCCTAAGCTAAACAGTCCCAGAAGTTGTAACTTTTCCACATGAGACTCTTCCTCCAGTTCCTTAATCATTTTGGCTGCCTTCTTCTGCTTCTTTTCCACTTCTACAATAATCATAATCACATTAAGAGAAACAAAAAAGAAGCAAATAATAACAAAAATAGTTATGATTTTGGTATAAACGGTTAAAACTGTGCACAGCATTCAAAGTATAACTGTACTATATATCTTATGTTACATATTTTCTGAATATATATATTGCCTTTTTCCCATGATAGGATCCAAGGCAGTTTACAAAAAATATATAACAATATTACATCAAAAATCCTATCCTACAAAAGCTAAAAAAGAATTGAATGCTGATGCTACTGAAAGCATAAATAAAACTGTTAAGATATATTTAAAAACATAAATTATTAACAGAAATATTTAAAAAATAAATTATAATAAAATACAGCACACCACTTCACATAAACACAAATTGCTAACCCAATTCACATCTCCAAGGCCAGTCTGAACCAAAAAGGTCTCCAGCTGTTGGTGGAAAGAGAACATTTATAAAGACGTTATGATATTGCCAGTTTTATTTAAGAGACCTTCCTTCATAATCTTAAACACAGAATTTGCCTTTTTCACAATGGATGTACACTGGGATGATGTTTTCATTGACTTCCGTATGCCCCGTCCTGTTCACACTTGTCCAACATGTAGACAGGTTTTTAAACCCATAGAAAAAAACTGTTTAAGAACACCTGCTTGTGTGTGTGTGTGTGTGTGTGTGTGTGTAGGGGGGAACAGGATTTGAAGGAGTGAAAGATGTGTGAAAAATGCACAGAATTCAGAGACTTCACACTTTTTAAACTGGGGCCTCATTTCTATTTCTGAAAACTGCTAAGCTATGTTTTTTGAAATTCCATTACAAAAACACAAATATGTAATGATGAAGGCCATGCTTATTTTGGAATAAAAGCAAGACTATAGATTGAAAATGCTAATGGTATTGTGAGCTGCAGTGGAATTTTACTGAACAGTTACTTGGCCCCAATGCGGCCCTTCTGTAGCTCTGTTCCACTTAATTTGCTCATAAACTAAAGGCTTTCATAATGTTATAAAAACATCTGTTGCTAATCTTGCTGCTGAGTGCAAGGTTTTTTTGCTCATCTGTATTTTAATTTTAACAGTTCAACAAACTACTGTATGCAGCCCTGTGTCACCAAGAACTGATGAGCTATTAAGAAAGAGGTACCAGCAAAGAGACAGCTGAGAGAGGGGCAGATGTGTGTGTTATAGGACTGCAATAACTAGCCTGTGATTAAATGTGTGTACATTTGGCACCCAGTAACATCTTGCACACAAGGAAAAGAAAAGACATTGCCATAATGGGTTGGCTTAAAATTAAACCAAAGATTCCATTCTTTATGGGATTTAGACATATTCAACTCCAAAGACTTTCTCACGGCTAGGTTCTCAGAGCCAGGTCATGAGAACTACTCAAAGGGATTCAGAAAGAAAAAAGATTGACTTAGGGATGACACGCAGGGAAACATATACTCTTTAAGGGCAGCTTTACTTCCCCAGGTAGAAGTCAAGAGACTTGGGAACCCAGGCAGACCATAACAGCATATGCCAGCTTCAGCTGGGAGATGATGGGAATTTTAGACTGATAGACTGAAGGGCATCAAGTTGGAAGAGGAATTATGTTTTGCAAGAATCAAAATATAACTTAGAAGTAGATAGAGAATCCTGCAATGCAGACAACAGCCTGTATGGTCTTGCAGTTAAGAGTACTGGACTAGGCTTAGCCATAAAGCTCAGTAGGATGACTGCTGGCCAGTCACTATCTTTCAGACTAAGCTACTTCATAAGATTATAGGAGAAAAACAAATAAGTGAAATGAGTAGTGCAGATGTAGTAGAGAGAAAATGAATGCTACCCTGAGCTCCTTGGAGGAAAGGTTGAATATGAATAATTATTTTGAAAGAAACAAACCCACATACATATTCCAAGTCAATCTTCCACAAATGTTTAAATTCAAATTAATGTAGCTGCCTAAAAAGTGGCCATTTCCACAAGGCTAGCTGAATATGCTTGGCACAGCTATCCCACTTGTGGCCACCACAAGTCACACCTTCAAATCACATCTGAACAGAGACTGGCAACCAGCAGACTGGGAAAATAAGGCAACACACTATAGTTGTTAAAGGAACATATTTTCCATCTTCTGGAAAATAAAGGTCATGGTTCTTGCTCTCTTTTCCTGGCCAAAAGCAGCAGCGCATGATACTGACTATTGCCAGATGCATGCTCTTTTCTGGTAACATAAAGGATTTACACCCCCAGTAGCTAGGCTGGGATGAGAAATGAGAAGCAAAGCCCCTGCCATCAACACTTTTTCTTCTCGCTTTCTCCACATTCCTGTCTTCACAAGCACAGGGACTAAAAGCAATTGCATGAGAAACTGCTATGATGCAGTCTGGTGACATCGTCTGTCCCAAAAATCTGTCTGGATGAGAAGAGGTAGAAAGCAAGTTTCTAGTCCTTTTCATTGCAAAGGGAAAAATATGAGCAAGAAAAGTCACATTTGTACTACCCATTTTTCTGCAAAGATGAGGTTCTATATGCTTGTGTTATATCCCATGACTTGTCTAGCCCTGAGGACACCATATATATTAATGACTCAAACCCCATTCCTTCTTCATCTAATTTCTATAACCCTTATTCTGTTGAATTCTCAAGAGTGTTCTGCATTGCTGACACTGCTGTAGGTCAAATGGAGGAACCTGCTCACAATGGGAATCCATAGATGTCAAAGCAGCCATCTTCTTGTGGGAGTTAGAAATGGGACTGCCACACTGCTATAAAGATCCTTACCACTGTCCAACTTTAGGCAGGGTCTGAGGGGGAAAAGAATTCTGAGGCAGACATTTAGGGGAACAGAAAAAAACAGACGCTTCATCTTCAAAATGTTTCCATAATGTTCTCGAAAGAGTGTAGTAGACCTTTGTAAAGCAAATCACTGGCTCATTTCAGACTAACAGAGCCAACAAACCACAATTTATCAGAGTATGAACTAGCAATAAAAACACCATCTAGCCCAGCAATATCAACTCTAACGAAAAATGCCTCTAGGATCTCCAGATCCTAGCCTGATCTAGAGATGGCTGGTTTCCCAACCAAGTATTAATTAAGCTTGACTTGGCTTTGTTTCCAAAAAAAATAATAATCCTGGGGCTATTCAGGGTGGTCTTGACATCCACACGTTTACGGCTGTTCCCTTTTCTTGTGCTCTCATTCCCAGCTACCTGCTGGAGAGGCTCTAGCTGGAAATCTTGAATCGAGCAGGGGAGTGCACTTGACAGCTCATTCTGTGATTCCCAGCTCATGTTCCTGGAAGCAGAGGAGACTTCCTGATTACATAACACACAGTGATAACATATCCTATAGTTTAACGTTCTCCTGTAAACCATTTTTGAAGCTAGAACTTTAAGCAACATCTTGACCATCATGGAAAACTAGCTTCCAAAACCAAGGTAATTTACTCTACAGATACATGAGAGGACAAGGGGAGGAGACCAGGAGCAAGCACTACAGCTTAGAATCTATTCATATACAAACAAAGTGATCTACTGGGTCAGCTTTCTGAACTGGGTCACTATCTCCACTATATTCTCCTGCCCATCTCTAATCTGGGCATAATCTGGTTGATCTACCCCTTCTTACATATTACAAGTTCACAGGGGAGCCAATGGCACTAAGACCCTCATTATCTGCCCTTTTCTGTTACCCAAGGACTAAGTCTTCTACCTTGGACTTTTACTTTTGCCTGGGTCAACTTCTACCCTTGGTAACCAGCTATGCTGGCCTCTCAGGGACATGGAGGCTATCTATAATTTCAGAATAAGAATTTAATCTTGTCATTTTACTATCATCTTCAACACTCGTCTGCATTCCACTCCACTGAGGACTGCCTAAGACAGAAAGAGAAAAGCAAGATTATGAAAAATGTTTTCCTAAATACCACTAGAACCCATTGCCTACTCCAAACAAAAAGGTTTCATAGTGGAGCTCATGCTCACACAGCAGAAAAAAACTGTAGAGGAAAACACAGAAGCTCACAGTGTTGTGACACTATGAACAGTTAGCGCAGATGATGCAACTCTGGTGTGGAAGTCTTCCTTCAATTGGGACGCTTCTCCTTTGTATGTCCACGGAAGCTTCTAACCCAGGTCTGGGGAATATGTTGTCCTTCACATGTTTCTGAATTGCAATTCTCATCACCTCAGACAAAACAACCAATGGTAAGGATGTTGGGAGATGTAGTTCAACAATATCTGGAGGGTCACTTATTCCCCACTCATGGTCAGAGCAATCTGCAAGGACACCCATAAAGCAAAACATCACAGCATTTTGTTTGGAGCTCTGAGAAGGAAAATGAAATATCTAAGAAGACAAGTGTAGGGCAATAATAGATCAAAAGAACTTACTAGTAGTTGAAATCTTCAATCTGGAGCAGGGAGTGCAAGAGTTCAGACATTTGACAAAGGGCAAAAGAACTTGTACAGCTTTTTGTTCTGCACAAAATCTGCCTGACTTCATGGACTTGATCCAGAAAGAAATAGAAATCTAGGCACTTGATTGCTAATACTTACTACCAGGGTTGTAGCTATCACCATCAAGCAACTCCTAGAGATAAAAGGTTCCCTATTTGTGCTTTAGTTACTTTGCCACACTGACTTTCCCTATATGGATTTTGGGGGGGGGGTCTATCTGTCATCTGAATATAAGTCTTGCTAGCTCTAAATGTTTGGATATGGACTAACAGGAGAAAGACAGACTGTACTGAAGGATGATACAAACTGCTCAAGAGCCAAAAAGCATGGCTGAAGTTTTGACTCATCCAACACTCTATTCAGACTCCTGTAAGTTTTGTTTTGAACTCAGGGAGACATCATATACTTTCTGACAGAGAGAAGATGGAATGTTTGTTTCTACCAAAAACAGGGATGGAAGAAACAGAGATTAAGAAGCCAGATTCCAAATCTATTGCAAAACATGAGGCACAAATACTTCAACATATAACCATTCTAGCTGTTTTTTTTAGCCTCAACTGGTAGTACAGCAGTGTCCAGAATGGCTCGTGTCTTGCACAGGGTCAGGCATCCATTTGAACATTATACATCCCTCTTTGCACAAAGATGAACTCAATAGGTACTTGAGTATAGGCCTATCAAAATCTCAATTAATATTTGGCTCAAATATTTCTCCAGGTGCTTAATTCGACTGGACCAGTATCATTTGCCAGAAGACTTCAATAGTATAAAACTATACTATAAAACTAAACTAAAGTATAAAAATATGTGTGACTTGAAAATTATTATGGTCCCAAACAGAACTCTTGCTTCTGAGCTTTGACCATCATCATAGTCATTTTACTTAAATTACCATTACTTAATTCCCAACGCCAAACACATGTATTAAGAATAAAGTCCCAAGTATTATAATTGCAAGTTAATTAACTGTCCAATGGGGGGCATTCTTCAAGCGTTCTGTTGCAGCAAGCCAGTACCTCTCAGTGCAGAAAAAAGAATTGTTTTGCCGCTTTGTCGCAAAAAAGACAAAGGAAGTAAGAAGAAAATGAGGAAAGCTTGAACACTGAAAAAAGAAGAAGAAAAGAAGGGAAAAAAAGGAAGGAAGGAAGGAAGGAAGGAAGGAAGGAAGGAAGGAAGGAAGGAAGGAAGGAAGGAAGGAAGGAAAAGTAGGCCAAGCTCAGAAGTGTGGACCTACAGTAGCCCTTCCTTAGTTTGGTAAAAACACAAGTCAGTGTTTTATATAACGCAATTCATATGCAAAAACTGACTGCAAAGGAAAAGTCCTTTAATAAGCCAGAAGAAGTCACTAATAGATTGTGCTTCGCCAATTTCCAACAAGAAGCCAGTCTGCTTGGCATGCCAGGTGAAATGTGCTCTCTTTAAGTAAGTCTGGTAGCAGTAAAACAATTTATACAAGTCCACCTCCTGCTATTTTGAAGAATGTGCATATACACTGAGGAAAAGGGCCCCATACCCTGGGAACTGAAGTCTCCTAGTTCCTATGAATCTAAGTCAAGATTCTGGGGTTTGGTCCTTAGGTAGATACTCAATGATTTTGCATCAAACGAAATGATTTACAGCAAATTCTGAAAGCCTTTCCAGTTCTTGTGAAGAGTTGGAACAAACATGTTGGTAGTGGCTGGCAGTCTGCTGCAGCTGATTAGCTACACAAGTAGACAATCCCTGGTTAGAGACAATGGATCTTTCTTTCAAGGTACCAACTTCTCAGATTCCTTTCAACACAGGTAACTGCTGGGTTTACCCCGGGGTGAGAAAGTGCATTTCTTTTAACAATTTATGGGTCAAAAATCTTCCTAACCCACACAAAACTGCCTCATGGTTTGGCAGTTTTGTTCCCCACAGTCCTGTGACACCCTCCTCTACAAATCACAAATGAAAATCAGCCCAAATTGAAACCAGAATAATGGCATGCCTGTCTCAGTTTAGGAAAAACACAACTGTGGGGACCACAAGGGGCAGCTGCCCACTCTTGGTTTCCATCATGCTAATCCAAGTTCCTCACAACAACCACAAGCCACTGAAGATGACACTTCACTTGCTACATCTAATCTGTAGAGACTACTTGGGGGTGTTGACTATGGAGTCCTGCACAATGTCACACACTGCATTAGGGCCAAACTAGGCACAACATTAATTGCATGTGGACCTGTTCTGAATGATTTAAACAGCCATGGTAGCACAGGAATGAGAGCCCACTTGGTGTGGCGGAAAGCCCACTTTAAATTTTGGACTATGGCTCTGGAGAACAGAGTTCAAATCCTTGCACGAGCATGGAAGTTCATTGGATGACCTTGGGCAAGTCACACACTCTCTCAGCCTCAGTGGAAAGCAAGGCAAATCCCCTCTGAAAAAATCTTGGCAAGAAAACCCTGTGATAGGTTCATCTCAGGGTTGCCATAAGTTAGAAATGACTTGAAGGCACATAACAACAACTGTTCTCCTTGTCACATTCCCGGGTGGGGGAGACTGCTGCTGGCATTTTAAAGAAAATTTTCAGTGAAGCAGTGGGGTCTCCTCTTGAAAAGTGATCAGCAGCTCTTAAGAGCAGAATTTTGTATAGATCTATCTCCATAGTTCCAAAGCTGCCCAGGCTTCCCCACACAGCTGCTACTTCAGTAACAAAGAACATGCACATTCCTTTAGTCGCATAATTAATGCTACAACTAGTTTGGCTGTGAGTTCCAGAGGGATGCAAGCTAATTCTATTTGCAAAGGAAAGGAGGGAGTATATCTTAAAATGTGGTCAGGCTAACATACCTGCCTTTTGCCTTTGTGACAATTTGCTATATTTCTCATTTGACAAACACACCAGTAATGGAGCTAGCAGGGGTAGGAGAACACTCAAGATCAGTAGGTGTTAGCTAAAAGTTTCTAAGCTACTGGGCGATCAGTCAAACTTTGCAAACTTGACACATGACCAAAGAAGAGAAGACAGTTGTAACCCACAGTGAAATCATACTCAGACCTTGTTTCAGGGCTCATGAACTAGAAGTCAGAAACAAACAAATCCCATGTGACTCCCAGATGGAGCAAAGACCATCTTTGTAAGTAAGTCCACAGAGTTTACTAACTCACTGGGGACTGAGAGAGGAAAGATGATGACTCTTGTGGTACATCTTGCTGCACTTGTACGTGCCTGCAAAACAGGGGGCCAACTGTTTGGTTTTATGCTGGGTACAGAGGAGGCATGGGGGACTCCAGCTCTTGTCAACCAGTCTGATCACTCCCCTGGATATAATTCTGTTTAAAAAAAAACAACAATAAACTTTTATTGGAATTATTATGACTTTACAAAACTTGACAGATCAAAAAAAAAACTTTGGTAAAATGAAGTAGAATGTCTGAAATGACAGTCCTCAATAGCAGTACAAGTCTATAGAAGTAGCTTAAACTCTGCATATAGAAGTCTAGCATAAGTTCTTCTAGTCTTTAAGTGGTGATATTTTTCCAAAGTCCTACATAAGAACCAAGTGGATTGAGTTGATTTCTGTTTCTGTTAATAAATGAAATAAATAGAAACCATTCTGGAATAAGAATCATCATAGTGCTCATCTCTCAAGTTGTGAATCTCCTGTATCTATTTTTTCTGTAATAAGGAATCACAGTCCAAACACTATGCTTGTGTAGACCACTATGTACCATCTGAATAACTAGAGCCAAGAATACCTGTCTTTTGCTAGACAAGTATTGTTTTCTTCAGTAAATCTGGAAAGTAGACCAAGAGCTGGCAAGAATGATTTTTTCTTCATTTATTATTTATGTTTCACTGCAAAAGGTCCAACCAAATCTTTAAACCTTTGGACAGAGCCAACACATGCAAAGAAATATACCAACTTTGCTACAATTTCTCCAAGACTTGGCTGGCATCAGTTTATTTTACATAGCTAAGTGTCAGTGAAGTACTATATCACCGATTAATAATTTCAAAGCAGTGTGCCCATATTTTAACTGAAATCAATTTTAACTGAAAGAGAAAAACAAAAAGCTCTATTATCAACACAAGTCAAGTTTTAAACCCATTACGTGGAAAACAAAACAATGGCTCACAGACTAGAAATATTCAATTCCAATTCTCAAAAAGGGGACACCAGGGATTACAGTAGTCATTGGACTACTGCACAGATCTCCCACGCAGTGAAAGTGACTGATGTTCAAGGGTTTAGAGCAGGGCTTTCCAAACGGTGTGTCGTGACATGTTACTGTGTTGCTTGAAGGGTGTAGGCGTGTCACCTTCCTGGACTGAGAACAAGCCCCCCACCTCAGCACCTATACAGCTGCTGTATATCTTGACTGTCACAGGGAAACAGATGCAGCTAAAGTAAGATCAGGTAGAACAGAATCCCTTTCTTACCCAGTTCAAGTTTTACTCCATTGTTTGTTGCAGACATGCTGCTGCAACCTGAAAGTATGTATTTGTCCACTCTACCTCAACCACCACCACCCCCAATGGCAATGTGGCTAAAACCTTCCAGTCAAACAGAAGAAGAGAAGGAAAAGTGGGCTGGAAAGACAAAAAAAGACTTTGTAAAAAGGAGCTTCTTTGTCAGAGGCTTTGTTAATTGGGGTATGCCCATACCTCTGTTACTCTTGCCGCACCAAGAGTATGCTTATTTGCACTTTCACCACAAATTAGGGCACAACCCCTTAGTCTGCCTCCCACATCCAACGGACTTGTGAAATGGCACGTAGGAGAAAATTCAAAGTACTTTGGTGACAATAACAACAATGTCCAGCAAACTTTAGATTGCAGCAGCTTAAAACAGGAGGGTAGCTACAAAGTGAACGCCACTGCGTATTTACTATATAAAGCACATTAGGCTCAATTTCATTATAAATTTCACAGATCATCAGCACATCAGAGTTCAAAGTGCTTTCATTGCCACTATCTTAACAGCACTCAGCAGTGCATTACGGAACGTGTTTGGAGGCATGATGAGAGCTTCTTTGTTTCAGAGGCATATTATTTTTAGAATGACAGGGTGAAATTAAGTTTTTATGCCAAATATTGACCCTAACCTGATTAGCAGGCAACATTTATATTAAACTTTTTATTCAGCCATTCAGCTCAGGGATAGAGGAACTAATATCATCAATATAATGTCTTCTCTTTATTACTCCCATTTATTCTGCATTACCACATAAATGCTCAAGACAGATTTCATTAGAACCACAATTCCTCAAGGGTGAGGTAAAAACCATACAGCAGACTGCAAGTGTTTTATAAGTAGGTCATTGGGATGCCAGCAGAAAACTTTGGGGAGCGGGTTGAGGGAGTGGAAATCACAATGAGCTGTCGCTCATCTGTTTACTAGATGTATGAGACTTCTTTCCCAGATTATGATCTGGATAAGCCTGAATAACCAGGTGCTAAACACCCAACACTTCAGGGTCTTTTTTTAAACCTGAAACTTCATTATCAGCCACCCATCAGCCAGAATGAAATAAAAGCACTATCATCATATAAATAGATTATTACAATTAATTGCATCAACTTATATACATAAGTAAAAAAAATTGCCTTGAGTAATGGAAAACATCATAGGGATTTTCACGAACTTCTGGTACTTATGCCAACTCTGATGAGCAAAGGAAGAAGCTGTGCTGAAGCTAGTGCTCCAGAGTACTAATCTGGACATAAATGGTCTTTATGCATATTATTCTGTCAATTCTTGAGCAAGTTGTTTCAAACGGGAGTATCTCTCATTAGGAGAGCCGGCTTGGTGTGGTTTGAGCGTTGGACTACGACCCCAGAGACCAAGGTTCGATTCACCTTTTGGCCATGGAAACCCACTAAGTGACCTTTAGCGTGTCATACACTTTCAGACTCCAGAAAATCCAATGATAGGGTTGCGATAGGGTTGCCTTAAGGTTGCCACAAGCCGGAAAAGACTTGAAGTCACACAACAGTAACAACAGCATCTTTCATTAAGACTCAGAATGACTCTTTGCCTATGGGGAAAAAAGCCAATCTTCTTGCTCCAACAAAATGTATTTGATGACCCAGGTCTGTTTTATCAGAATTAGGCCCTATTTCAACTATGATTCTAGCACTTCAAGCACTAGAATCATATGTCTCCAATTTGCTGTTTCTAACACAACATTCAAATGTTTCTCAAGTTTCAAATAAACAAAATCTGATTTAAATATAAGAAAACACATGCAACTAAGGCAAGTCTTTTAAACACAGAACTTCCTCCTTAGTCCTTTAATGTGTCCATTTCTTTGTTGATATACTGAAAAGTCCAGTTGGCTGTAGTATATAAACAAGAAAATGACTGCTCCTTTATACATACATACCTGCAAAGAGCGGGGGGACAAATATCTGTGACTAATGCATTCATTTTAAATATTCATGGCTCACTACCTCCATACCATATTTTTTTATTAACAGCTTGATAAACAACCAGATGTCCATATGGAAAATGTTTAGGGAAAGCTGAAAGATGTGAAAGGGGCAGGAGAAAGAATGAACTAACTAGATGAGCAGTTAAAATATATCATTAAAATTCATAACTTATTACTGTCACAATACAGCAGCATATGGGGCTATTTAAATCTAAGAAAGAACAGGGTCACTTGTGTGCCCTGTATTACACTTCAGAGACACACAGCTGAGTTTACATATTTAGAAGCAGCAGCCCACAAGTCAACACTATGACAAGACTGACATATCAATTGCAAACAGTATGGCCATAACAAGAAGATGCATTACTCTAAGTGGTTATGAGGAATTCTCATTTTGTGAGTTGCCTTTCGGGATTTAGCAGTTAAATTCCAACATCTATGATAATCTTGTAGTGGTGGTTGTAGCACAGCTATTTTCTGTATTGTGGATTGTCACTGAACAGATGCTCAGAAGACAGTTGTACGGTACAGCCAGATATGACTGAAGCACAGGCATCCATTTCAGTTTCACAGATGTAAGCCTTCCTTCTGGTATGTGAATAAGGTGGTTTGCTTCTTGTTGGGGGTGTGAGAACTCCCAAATATTTCCTAATTACCCACAATTAAATCAGAGCTTAATTTAAAGATGTTACATTTAAAGAAATTAATATAAGACATCTCTTCTGCACCCGCACAAAGAACTAAAACCACTTAAGTTAATTCAAGCCATTAGATTTTTTTTACAAGGTACAAACACTCACACATCCCCACATATAATTATCCTGTAATTATATATACAAACTCAATCAAATTCTGCTGGAGCTAGCAACTGAGATTTTACCACCCGTTTAAAGCTGAAGAAGCCCAACTATCTAACCCTTGTTAGGAACACTGCATTTAGCAAGCTGTACTACAATACCTCCAAAAGCTTGAAAGAGTTACTTTTTTTGGACTACAGCTCTCGAATTCTATCAATAAGCATGGCAGCTGCAATCCAAAATAATAACAACTTTTCTAGAGTTCCGAGACTGACAGCAATTAGCAGCCTGGGAACTCTGACTGCTGGGTTAGCAAGTCAGATTCCAAGTTATGCATTTTGGTTAGTGACATAGTAATTAACACAGTTATCTTCCAAGTTGATGAGCAAGGTTCAACTTCTGGTCAATGCATGATTCAGTTTTGTGTGTACAAGAGGCTACAGCTCAATGACAGAGCACATGCTGCTAAAGATGAAGTGTTTAATTTGTGGTGAAATTAAAGAGAGGTTCAGGTAACAATACTGAGGAAGACTCAAAGCATGAACACATTAAACACCTTGGGTAATAAAGAGGGTTTTACATGGCAGAGGTGAGAGTAAAGTAGATGCCAACTGAGCCTCTCACCCAGAGTACATTCCATAAGTGTAGCATGCACAATGAAAATCTCTCTTTATGTACCACTCATGGAAATGTCAAGATCCAAACAAAAAATGGGGGAGGGGGGAACGGGCAAAAAAACTGTCCCTGGTTTTTCCAAAACCCTTTCCCCCAGAAAACCTGGAACATAAAAAAATATTTTAGAATGAAAAATAAAATGTTTAAAACATTTAAATCAAATGTTTTGAACATTTAAAAAATGTTTAAAACATTTAAAACAAAACTGTTCATATCTTTACTCCCATGAAAGTCTTTCTAAAAACTACACAGCAGGAAGACTTTTACACCAACACTACACCAACACTACATAAAGCAGTGGTTTGAACATTGGACTACAACCCTGGAGACCAGGGTTTGATTCCCTGCTCAGCCACGGAAACCCACCAGGTGACCTTCGGCATGTCACACCTACTGAGCCTCAGAAAACCCCATGACAGGTTCGCCTGAGATCACCATAAGTCACAAATGTCTTGAAGGCACACAAGAACAAGAACATACAGTACGAGTTCACCGTGGCTCCTGATCTTGATTTCCTTCACTCAGAAAAGGGCCTGCAGACAGTGGAGCTGTTGCAAGAAGGGAGTTGTACATTCCCTGTGGCCTGCCCCTGTTAACAACTGGGCTCCAGCTCTGTGGACCAACTGAAGTTCCTTGGTACTTTTCAAAGGCAGCCTCACATAGAACACATTACAGTAATCTAAATGGGATATAACGAAAGCATATGTCACCATGACAATATGAGTTATCTCCAGGAAAGAGTGCACTGTCTTTAACTGTGTAGATGTACTCTTGGACACTGCCGGGGTAAAAAGCTGCCTAGAAGGATACTGAAAGCGACCAAGAGTTCCAGTAGAACCAATCGAGAAGGCATTGTAAGGAGGCATTAATCACTCTCATTACTTACTCAGCCAGCCCCTGTCTGGCTTGTTTAATAAACGAGAAGACATAAAGTCTGGAACATATGTGGCTTCAACATTTCTAGAAGTTTCCCCATGGCTTCAAAACTTCCCAAAATTTTAACTCTCTAGTGAAGCAGCTTTCACTACTAAAACTGCTTGACCAAACATCTGTGGTTTCATCAGCTGGTCTGCTGCTGGCTATAGTACCCTACTGTCCGTACATGTGCTCTGATGACCTACCATTCAGCAGCAGCACCAACGCACCACAGTTGACCCCACCCCAGACAGGTTGCTCCTATCAGTGTAATCTCAAGCAGAGGGAGAAGAACCACGCTACCTTGTTAGCTCTAGCATGTTGGTACTGCTGCTGAATGATGAGTCAGCCCAGGATAAAACAATCAGCACGCCTGATTTGACTGTAGATGACGGAGTGAACCTAGCATGCATTATAGAGACTTGAGTGGATGAGCTCAGTAGACTGAACCTGTACCAGCTTTATCCACCCAGGTATTCAGTGAAGCAGATTAAAGGTGGGAGAGGGAAGAGTTACCATCATCCATCAAGATTCCATCTCCCTCTTAAAGAAATCCATCCACTCAAACAGCAGTTTTTTGGGTTCACACCTTATGCTGGGCCAAAGAGACAAAAGAGGGATATAACTAATGTGCCATTCAGCCCACTGCCTAGCAGTCCTCCTGACTTAGTCCCAGACAGGGTATTGGAGACCGCCAAGATTATGGTTTAGGAGGATTTCAACATCCGCACCAGATCCTTCCCATGCTATCTAGGAGAACTTTGTGGAATGCTAGAGAAGCCTACTGGGATCAGGTTCAGAGACACCAGGAATCAGACCCTTGCTCTGCTACATACCATACTAAATTTGCTGGGTTTTGAGGAGAAAAGCTCATAACTTGATGCCATAGTTATTGCAATGTATAAGGAAGTATCCAGTGTTCTGTCTGGCCATGTTTCTTGGGATCAGTTTTACTTGTTGCAGCCTGATGATATGGACAAAACACTTGAATCAATCTCTCCCACCACATATAAGCTTGGCCCTTACTCATCTAGCCTGACAAGATGTAGCCCAGGTGAACTGAGTGGATGGGCCCAGGTGGTGGTAAATGCCTCACTTTTTCAGTGGCTGCTGCTGGAAGGAGGCTATAGTGTACCCCCTTCCTAGACCCAGAGGTTTGTAGGAATGACCATCCTATCACTAGCATCCCCTTTCTAATCAAGGTGCTTCAGCATATCCTGGTTGGACAACTTCAGATGTTCTTGGAGCAATAACAAGGAATTCCTATTTATCCCCACGGTCATTTATCTATGGGATACAGCTAGGGCAAAATGCAGCAATGAGATTGCTGATTGGAGTATTGTACAGAAACAATATAACACTAGTATTTCAAAAAATGGAATTGGCTGCCTAATCTGAATTCAATGTACTAGTGAGCACATTTAAAGTCCTACATGGCTTGTGACCTCAACATGTGAAAGAATATCTCTCCTTACATGTCTATGTAAGTATCTCTCTTTATATGTCTGCCTGATGAGGAGTGAGGCCTCTGTTTCCTATGGACAGAATTAATACATTGTGGGAAGGCATGGGAGAGAACCTTTTCTGCTTGTGGCATCCCATTTGGATCAGGAGCAACACATTGTGGGAAGATATGGGAGATGTCCTTCTCTGCTGTGGCATCCCATTTGTGAGATGCCTTCCACCTGGAGCACCAACATTCATTTCATTTCAGCAAAGTTAAAACACAGCTTTCTATTAAAGTCTTTGAGGCCTAACTTAGATGCCTTCAAATGTACATGTACAAGATTTAAAACTTTAATATCAAGCCGTTCTAACTTATTACATTGTTTAATATGTTCTTAATCTATTTACATTATTTTCATTGTTTGAAATGCTGAATTGTTTTAAACTGCGCAAATCAATTTTACCCGCATGCTGCTCTGAGATCCTATGCTATATGGCAGGATATAAATACTTCAATAATAAATAGGTGATTCGGGAAAGGACTTGGCTGAGTATCTGCCTTCCAGAACCATGAACAGCACTGACTATTCTGAGGAAAGACCACTTAACAAGATGACTCATCTCACCTGCCACACAAATTCTCTCTGACCAGCAAAACAGCAACAAGCTTCTCTTGTGCTTCGATACGCTCCGTGGGATCCATCATTGTGATGGCAACACTTCTCTAAACCTGCCACACTTCTCTCCTTCACACACATGCTCATTGCCAATTTTGTTATGGGGAACCACTTCAAGACTCTTCAGGGATGAAAAGTGGCAAACCTTCTTCTAAATAAATACAAATATCCATTGCTGGGCATACCTCACTTCTCTGCTTGCCAAAGTCCTCGGTATTCCTTAGAAAGGGTCATTTTGTATGACCTCTGTTTCACCCAGAATAGCTCCATTCAGCCTGTTATTAAATTAGATCATGCTGCTGCGAGTGGGTCTACTCCACTTAATCCAATAGTGTTCTGCATCTGTTCAAGGAGAAGTTGTGCAACAGTAGCAACGTACAGTCATGTTTCCACACAAACAGAAGCTCAAGAAATCAACAAAAAAATAAGCTAACTGATGATTTTTCCAAGCAACAACAACAACAACAACAACAACAACAACAGATGATTCAGGACACTGAGCAATGGTACAACTGCTGCCTAGGTTCTATTATAACTATGCCCATGTCAGCTTGCAAAGCATGAGGAATGGGAAACAACTGCTGTCACCATAGGGGAGCTTTAAAAAAAAGAGTAAGAGCTAACTACTGAATAGTGACCAAATCAGAAAATTTGTAAGAGGCAATAGATTCCATACTCATATAGTGTAATGTTTTTAAAATCTAGGGAAAATGGCAGATCTGTCAAAAAACATGCTACACCAGAACACACTATAAGCAGTAGGCTTACTGCATGTAAAAGAGGGCAATTCAGCTCTTGCAGCGAATGAATTAACATCCCTTACAACTTAGGGTGACCAACGGCCTGCAAATCTAATAACCTTCTTGCTTTGCAACATCATCAGCAAAGGAGAAGAATCCTGACACAAATGATTGTGTTCTTCCCACAAGTGTTCTCCCTTTCAGGACATTTCTGAGGACTGGAGAGGTGCTGTGTGTTTTTATCAGTTTATTCAAGCTTCTTAGTGTGGTATAGTGGTTTAAGCATTTGGACCATGACTCTGGAGATCAGGGTTCAAATGTCCATTTGGCCCTGGAAACTCACTGGGTAACAATGGGCAGGTCACACTCTCTCAGCCTCAGAAACTCCCTCTGAACAAATCTCGCCAAGAAAACCCTCTAACAGGGTTGGCCTTAGGGTTGTCATATCTCAGAAACAACTTGAAGGCACACAACAACAATGATGGAACTAACAGGTTAAGTGGAGGAAAAAAGCACACCAGTGATGAGGATGGGCCCCCATAAGAACATCAATGCACATAAATACCTACAAATTTTGTAGATCTCTTGTCTTCTAAGTAACATGTAACACAAATTCTTGTGCAAAAATGTTATGTGATTCAGAATCAGAGACCAAAAAGAATCTTGAAGAGTCAAGAAGGTAACAGCAATATCATCTAGGTTAACCCTGACTTCACCAGCTCCCTATTTACCCCACTGTTATATTCTGCCTTTTCCTGTTGTCTCAGAAGTCAGTCTCTTTCTCTTTTACACATCATAGAGTGACCTCTACGGTGATATGTATGAGACTGTATTGGTTTTAATGTTGGACCAGAGCTCTGGGAGATCAGGGTTCATATCACTGCTCAATGATGGAACCCCACTGGATGTCCCTGGGCAAGTCACACTCTCTCAGTCTTAAAGGAAGACAATGGCAGACCTCTTTTGAATAAATCTTGCCAAGAAAATCTTATGATAAGTTGCTATAAGTCAGAGTTTACTTGAAGACACATAACAAGAAATGTTTATAAGCATTTACTAGTTGCTCACAAGTTACACTGAGCAAGCAGTGATGCTTTTGTTAGAAAACAGTTTTGAATTTGAGCAGGTACTTGTAGGAAAGCCTCACAGTTCACTCTCCATAAAAGCCCAACAGCAAGGAAAAGATTTGGTTGCAGAAGACTTAACATGGGATGGAATGGCTCAATTTAAAAAAGCAAAATAAAACTTTAAGTACTGTATTTGCTGGTGCATAAGACTCACTTTTCCCCAAAAAAATACTGTTTGAAAATGGGATGCATCTTATATGTCAGTGCGTCTTATACAACAACAAATAGTATTTGCCAGCATAGAAATATGGTGCATCTTATATGCCAGTACATCTCATAGACCGGTAAATATGGTACTATGGAATAAATGTGAGTGATGCAACTGATGATTTACAAAAGCTAAGCCTTTAAAAAAAACCCCTCACTTTCTTTTGGCAATTCACAGAGACACCAGCCTCCTACAGATATTCATGTCCAACCGTTGGGGATATTCACTATCACAGATTTAAAACAATCAGAAACAGAGACAAGAGGAACAAAATATCCACAGAACTGCAGGTCAACCTGTGCTGTCAGATAAACTTCACTGCTAGTCAACATGGAGAACCCTGTGGCATTAATTACAACTATTCTAGTTCATGTACCCTCCAGCACTGCAATTTAAATCCTTATTTTTAGGCAGGCTCACCTACACACAAAATGGTTACCATTTACAACTGCATCAAGAAAAACGAAAACACCGGCACCAACCAAACCCATACTGACATCCCAAGCATAGCCTTTCAGGCGGCTGCAACTCATTATCACATTTACAAAGCAAACATGGATCCAATTCAGATTTATCATGCTGGAAAAAAAATCAATTCTCTCAGCAGCCTTTCTCAGCACAACTACTGTGAATCTGTCTTGATACAATTAAGCAATCACAAAATAAGTACTTCTTCCTTTGAGGTCATATGCGAATACATGTTCACAGATGACCCAAGTGTTGACAGATACAAAGGCTATCACAGTTGCCTGGTTTCTGTGATTAACCTACCCACCCCACCTTTCACTTACAATGTTGCAATTTTCTTTTCCAAAGACCCCTATTTCTGTTTCATCTTTCATTCTAGTCACTGTAAATCCCAAGATGGCCCCACTTGTTTATGAGAACCAATTCAGGAACTTCAAGACATCCAAACACAGGTTCTTCCAGCTCTAAACTGCAGAACACTTGAACCTTCAGATGTTTTGGACTACAGTTTCTATAATCCCTCACCACTGCCCATGTTGGTTGGGGCTTCTGGGAGCTGGACACTGAAGTATCCTGAAGACCAAAGATTCTCTACCCTTTCTCTAATCCATGTTACTGCTCTACAGTCTATAGCTGGGATTGGCTTGTGGAAGCTGCCTCTGCAATTCACCTTCTCATTGTGCGCTCCCGACTACATGAAAACCCAAAGGGAGAATGAAGGATATGAGGCTAGAGGTTCCAAGAAGCTGTAACAGAGAGTTAGAAAACCCATCTGCACAAGCAGCTTCTGGATCCAAACAATTCTCTTCTATTCTGTTTATACGCACCGCCTCCAAAGCAACAACCTGGACCACCCTCTGCTGGCAAACCAAGGATTGTTTCCTCACTTTTAGTGAGCCCACCTTGCAACTTCTCTCTACCACATCATTTCAAATTACATTTTATAAAATATAGTTTGTCTGAGATGAATGTGCAAGACTCAGAGCCTGATCTTTGACAAATCCAGATGTAATTAACACTCACATCACCCAAGAACTTGATCAGTACAGAGAACCTCTCTCCCTTTTACTGTTCATCTGATGTGCTTTCCACCTTGAGTTGCCAGAGTAACACTATTTTCCTATGTGCCCGTACATTCTCCCAGGTAATTCATGCTGGGCATATTACTATACAATTGTTCCCATTAATACCCAACAATGGAGAAATATTTTTAAAGCATACTGATTTTATCCTGGTGCAGCATCTTTTCAGTAAGTTCACTACACGCCAATCTGCAAAGCAGATACCCTCAGGTATGGCAGAACACAGTCTATACGCTGATTTAGTGAAAATCTACAAAAAATGCAGATTGTGATTGAATTTTCAAGTCTCCTAAATACAAAGATAAAGCAGAAACCATACATCATCCACAGATTCTTCCCCTAGCTGGAGACCAACCTTCTCACTTATCTCTCACATTTTTGTCTCTCTACTTGTGATCTCCTTCATATTGTTCCCTTCCAAAGCTTAGAGGGCTTAGAGGTGGACACAAGATAGTCTAGGACATGACAACAGGTCCTGGGGTAATTTGCAGTAAATCAGCAAGGCCTTCAGCTTTCTCCCCGTTTAACAGTTACAAAAAAATCAACCCTCAACTGAGAGATTGGAAGTCAAAATACTGTTAACCTCTGTAACACTGAGTAGTTTTAGTTTAGTGTAGTTTAAGTTTAGTCTTACTTACGTTTACTTTTGAATTATTTTTTTCTCTTTGTGTGTTGTTTTATATACTTACACGCCTATGTGTTTAAGAAAAAATGTTTTCTTAAAATTACAAAAATAACAGATCTTTCTGCTCTCTTAAATGGGGCTAATAAAAATCAAAGAACCTTTGGAAAAACCAGGAGTAGGCCTTGTGTAAGATCTTCCTGGTACTCAAAGCAATTTCCTGGGCTGAGCATGTGCTCAAAGGCAATTATATGGGTTTTCCTGAACTACTACTACTTTTCACTCAGCTCATCTGAAAAACTTAAGGTTTTACTGAAAAATAGTAGATACCATAAGTCTCAAATGTTGCCTGCCATAGTTCAAGCAGAGGGATGGGGAATCTGTGACTCTCCAGGTGTTGGTGTATTATCACTCCCATCATCCCAGACTAGTGGCAGTTCTGACCTGAATTAGACTCCAAAAAAATCTGGAAGCTACACATATTCCCCACTGCGCCTGCAAGACAAAGGAGAAAGAAGCACCTCTAGTGTTTCTGTTCCTAACAAATGCAATAAGAAGAGTCTACTGGATCTGACTAATCAGACCCTGAATCCTCCATATGTTGAACTGCAACTTCTATTATCCACAGAAAGCATAGCCAACTACCACAATGGGAACTGTAGTCAAATCCGGAGAGCAATAAATAGGAGAAAGCTGTCTAGCATCCTTTTTCCTACAGTGGTTAGCTAGGTATTTCTGGAAGCCCCGTGAAAAGGACATGAAAGCAACAGCCAGTCCCCAACACCAAACTTTAAACAGCCCACTGCCTCTTTAACCAAGTTCCATTTAAACATTACAGCTATGTTGATAATCAGTTGCCACAGTTCCTGTTTAAAAGTGCACTGCCCAATCCCTAAACCACATTAACACTCCATCTTTCTGCAGGCAAGATCAAGGTATCTTTTAAAAAGCTGCCACAAAGACAATAAACAGGAATTTGATCCAAATTCACTACAATGCTGAGAATCTCGTTAGAAAAGAGGCCCTCAGGCTGAAATTTGAGAGAGCTGGACTGACCCACACTATACTCCCACCTCCTGCCCTTGACCTTCTAAACCGATCTCCTTTGTTTCCAAACCTTAAATTCCAACAAAAGTCCATCTAAGTCCAGCACAGATTACTTCACTGGCCAGCAGCTACCTGAAGAGCTGAAATATACCAAACTGCACTTCGCCCGGCTTCTTCCTCAGTTCCCCCAGTTTCCAAACACAGCAAGTCTTGCTGGATCAGGCCAAAGGTCCACCTACTCCACCACCTACAATCCTAACAGAGGTTGGAGATTTGACCCAGCCAGCTAGAACACAACCACAAACAACCACTGCTTCCAGCCCCAGACGACTAAAGAGGGCCATGCAATACAGAAACCCAATTCTCCCAACAGCTCGAGCCTTTGCAAAGACCGGATTCACCTCTTATCAGATCCTCTGCTTCTCACTGGCCATTTGTGCACTAGACTGTTATAGCCTTATTATTCCACTTTCAACATCCTACGGAAATCTGGGGTTTGCAGTTTAGGGAGGGCCTCAAAGGTGTGGGCATGGCCAGATTACCCCTCTCTCAAACGCCTCAAAGGCCCCTCCCCGAACTGCAAACCCCAGGATTCCACAGGATGTTGAAAGTGGAATAACAGTGCTATGACAGTCTAGTGTGGAAATGGTCACCACTGTTATCACCATACAGGCCCCTTGCTCCCCCCCACAACCGGCTCCCAACAGACCCGCCACCCCCCCACAGCGCCTCTGCAGCATGCACGCCCCTCCGAAGCTTCCACCCCACCACCCGAAGGCAGCCCGTCCGGTCTGCCGCCCTCCCGCCCTCCTCTTCCCTTCCCTTCCCAGCCCCACGTCCTGCGCGCTTTCTTTTCTTCCCTGCCCTCACCCACCCGCGGATTCGCCGGTGTTGATCCAGTCCGGGTTCGCCAGGCTGGCGATAGCGAAGATGTCGGCAGCCAGAAAAAGGCATCCTGAGATGATAGTCAGTTTGTCCATGTCCTCCGGCTCCGGCCTCGGCCCGGCGCTTCCCACAGGCGGGGGGCCCCGGGCCGGGGGCTCCTCACAGCCGCCGCTCCATGGCTCCGCCGGCTTCTCCGAAGGGCTCCTCAGCCGGCAAGGAAGCGGGCCTCGCCCACCGTCCCCCCCCCAGGTAACCGCCGCCGCCGCCGCCGCCGCCGCCGCCTCACCGGAGCGGGCTCAGCCGGCCCCCTCCCCCCCGCCCCGACTCGGGACAGCGCCGGAAGCAAAACCCGAGCACCCGTCGGAGCAACAGCCGCATGACCCGGAAGCGAAAGCTTAGGCCTTCGTCCTCATCTCCCCGCGCGCTCCTCACACTTTGCCCCAGACAGGGCGGGGCTTAGCCGAAGAGACGACGACGACGACGGCAACAAAATGACGGCGGGACTCCGGAGGGGAAAAAGAGGGAGGGGCTTGGGGAAATGGGGCGGGGCTTCTTTGAATGCATGGGCGGGGCTGTGAGGAGAAACATGGCGAGAGGGCGGGGCGTGTCCGGGGGAAACGGAGCTGAGGGAGGGGAGAGGGGAGAATGGGCGGGGCTTCGGTCGTTGGAGGCGGGAAGCCGTTCGCCTCGTGCTGGGCGGCGATGAGGAGGGGCGGTGCGTTTTGCGAGGTGGGGAAGGGCGCCGTTGGTAAGCTTCGGTTCTTCTTGAGGGAGAAAACTGGGGGCCGCAGGACTCTAGGCAGCCTCATCCAGGGCCCTTTTTGCAGTACACTGTTTATAGTGCTATTATTCGACTTGCTATGGAATCTTGGGGTTTGCAGTTTAGGGAGGGGCCTTTGAGGCGCTCGAGGGAGAGAGAGAACCTGACCATATTTAATATTCTTAGCCCGAGAGCTCTTGGGCCTCAGGAAACTACAAACCCCAGAATTGCACAGGATGGTGAAAGTGGAGTAATAGCACTAGAACAGTGTAGTGTGGAAGTGGGCTATGGTTGATCAGTTGTGAGGTGCAGTGTGGTTCAAAAAGTCATTTGACAAGCTGCGAAGGTTTTTCACCCTTAGCCTCCGGTCTTTATGTGAGGAGCAGACCTAAAATATTTGATCCCCCGCATATCACCCTCGGGGAATACGCAGTTGTGGGTGAGCTCTGTATCCGCTTTCAAAGGGTCTCAAAATCTTTTGGTCGAAGTTCTCCTCCCCACCTCCCAAAGAAGAAATACAGCCAGATCTTTGTTAACCTAAACCGATCTCCAAGAAAGCCAACACGATTCTTGGTTGCATCGATAGGAGCACGGTGTCCAGATCAAGAGAGGTAATGGTACCGCTCTATTCTGCTTTGGTTAGGCCTCATCTGGAATGCTGGTGCCAATTCTGGGCACCACATTTCAAGAAGGATATCGACAAGCTGGAGCGTGTCTAGAGGAGAGCGACCAAAATGGTGAAGGGTCTGGGAGCCGTGCCCTATGAGGTGTTGGGAGGGAGAAGGACACTTTTCTCCTGCTTCTTCCTACCAGGTTATGGCTGGAATGACTGAACAGCAGTGTGCAGGCCCAGCCTGCCTGCCTGCCTTCCTGCCTACCTGTGCCTTGGTTCTTGGCAGATGGGGAGGAGATAGGCTGAGCAGCCTTTGAGGCTTCCTGGACCCCCTGTGAGGACATTGCAGACCCCCAGGGGTCTGCGGGCCCCAAGTTAGAACCACTGCTGTATACAGTTTCTCTCATCCTGCCAGCACCCCAAAATCTAGTAGAGTAGCTATTTTCTACATCCTGGCACAGATGGAGAATAAATTGGTTAGCATCCATGACAGTCATTTTTGTGACAGAACTTTCTCTTCCTTTATTTTATTTTATCTGACTGGTAGCCTATCTTCTTCTCACCTTGATTTTTTTAAAAAAGTTAGTAATAGGCAGGTTAATTTTCATACAACCATAGAATCCTAGAGTTGGAAGAGACCATGGGGGCCATCCATTCCAACCCCCTGCCATGCAGGAACACACAGCAAAGCACTCTCGACAGATGGCCATCCAGCCTCTGCTTAAAAATCTCCAAAGAAGGAGAGTCCACCACTCTCCGAGGCAGCATATCCCACTGCCAGACAGCTCTGACTGTCAGGAAGTTCTTCTTGAGGTTCTGGTGGAATCTCCTTTCCTGCAGCTTGAATCCATTGCTCCTTGTCCTAGTCTCTGGAGCAGCAGAAAACAAGGCCCCTCCCTCCTCGACATGACATCCCTTCAAATATTTAAACATGGCTATTATGTCCCATCTTAATCTTCTCTCCTGTAGACTAAACATCCCCAGCTCCCTAAGCTGCTCCTCATAGGGCATGGCTTCCAGACCCTTCACCATTTTGGTCACCCTCCTCTGGACACGCTCCAGCTTGTTGATAACCTTCTTGGATTGAGGTGCCCAGAACTGGACACAGTATTCCAGATGAGGTCTAACCAAAGCAGAATAGAGTGGTATCATTACCTCCCTCAATCTAGACACTGTACTCCTATTGATGCAACCAAGAATCGTGTTGGCTTTCTTGGCTGCCGCATCATACTGCTGACTCATGTTCAGCTTGTGATCTACCAAGACTCCTAGATCCCTTTCACACGTACTGTTATCCAGCCACGTGTCCCTCATCCCATATTTGTGCATTCCATTTTTTCTGCCTAAGTGCAGGACCTTACATTTCTCTCTGTTGAAAATATTTTGCATTGGGAGCACATACTGTATTTACACATTCTCTCTCTCTCTCTCTCTCTCTCTCTCTCTCTCTCTCTCTCTCTCTCTCCTCTCATTCTCACTCACTCACTCACTCACTCACTCACTCACTCACTCACACACAGCCCTCTGGCTTCCCTCTTTACCAAAGGCTATGTTCCCAAATCTTGGCCGGTCTCTCTGACCAGATTTAACAGTGGCTTAATTTCCCTTCTGTGCCTTCTCTAGGTTTTCCCTGAGAAAACATCACTCTCATTCAACACCTCCCCCTTGATTGAATGAGAACTCCTCTGGCTGAAGGATTCACCCTTCGCCCTTGATCCCTGAAAGTCTGACTCCTTTGGAAGTGTCTCTCAACCAAACCAGTGCGCCTGCTATAAATATATTTCCACTCAGGCCTTCAACCCTTCCTTCCCAGTAAACAGGGCTGAGTTTCCCTCTGGAGTGGCCATTCTGATTGCCTGGCAACCTGTTGCTGGGTGGCTTTTCCAGCACTCAGGATACTACCTCCCCTATACTCTGTCACTGCTACATTTCAGAGGAAGGAACTGGCAAAATCACTTCTGAGTATTCCTTGTCTAAGAAAATCCTATGCAATTCACTGGGTCGCCCTAAATTAACAGGCAACTCAAAGGCAAATACATACCCACATAGCACATAAGAAAGGCTGAGACATAGGCCATTTCTGCACTAGGCTGTTATAGTGCTATTATTCCACTTTCAGTATCCTGTGGAATTCTGGAGCCAAAGAGCTCTCTAGCTGAGAATTCTAAATGCCCCTCCTTAAACTGCAAACCCCAGGGTTTCATAGGATATTGGAAGTGGAATAATAGCACTATAACAGTGTAGTATGGAAATGGCCATAGTAAAGTATAGTCAGAGGAAGAGCAGATCTTTTTTTAACTAATGACCTAGCCGCACGGCACTGCTTTTCCAGGCTGACTTCCTTCAACTAAACTCGAGCGATCAGAAATCTAAACCTAATCCACTTGCAACCACTGGTGTAGGATGGTTGACCAATGATTGGTATTTTAGACTGCCAAATCTAGCAACTCCAAAGCCACAAAGTAGTAAGAATTCTAAAAATATATCCAACCATAGCAACCCCCCTTCCTTACAATAGCCATCTTGAAATTACACCCATGACACTGGTGCATGCAAAGCTAATTACCATGTGACATTTAAGTGTGGACTGTCTATCCAGTTTATTTTTAGTCTTCTGCACAAATTACTGGGTATGAAACTGCCACATTCAGGCTGCAGTCACATGGAGGCTTACCTGAAGTAAGTACAGTAGAATTTGGGACTGAATTGTATGTTATCTGAACAAATGGGAAAGAGGGAGATCAGGAAGATGGAACTATTCACTTGTTCTGCATTGCCTAATTCTCCCTTGGAAATGGTTCCCTCCCTGGCATGGTTCTGCCTTCCCAGGGCTTGCTTCTGGTTTCAGACTGTGGCTGGGGAAGAGAGGCATTTCAGAGCTCATTTCTTTGGAAAGGAGCACAAGGAAGGGTCCTTGCTCAGTTGCAAAGCACATGCTTTTGCATACAGAGGGCCTTTGTTTGAAAATATCACCTAGCACATTATCAAAAAGACAGGTAGCGTCTCCAAGTGTGGGGGAGTTCCACGTGCTGTCAAAGTCCTCTCTTTGTGGACCCCTCCCTCCTCTGCAGAATACTGCCGCTCAGTTGTTTGCCCTCTAGATATGTCCACATAACCACCACAAAGGGAGAACACCAGACTGATGGAGAGTGCAACTGCGTCTTCTCCCTCTTGTCTTCATTTGTTTCGAAGGAGTTGGTGCATACACAATGAAAACATAGAAGAAAAGAATAAAAACAGGAGGTTCCAGAGTGTGGCAGTGATACCTCCGATGGGATATGAGCCTTGGATGCCAGATTTTGACCTTGACCTTGAAAAAAAGACCTTTTCTCTGGGTTCTTGGAGAGCTATTTTCATCATACTGGGCTAGGTGGACAAACAGTCTGACGTGGTACAAGAGACTATGGCCATTTCCGCCCTTCACTGTTCTAGTGCTATTATTCCACTTTCAACCTCCTGTGGGATTCCAGGGTTTGTAGTTTACTGAGGCCAAAGAGCTCTCTGGCTGAGAATTCTAAATGTTTAAACTGCAAACCCCAGGACTCCATAGGATGTTGAAAGTGGAATAATAGCACTAGAACAGTGTAGGGCAGAAATGGCCTATGCTGGAAAGATGAATTTGTGGTGTGGAAAGGTTAAGCCAGCACCTCTCAGCACCATGCCTTCATGCAAGTTGATAAATCTAACCAGCAAAAGATCATTTAAGACTTCTGAGCCTGGGATCCTGGTTTGTTGCTCCCATACAAAACAGAATTTTAAGCCAACAACAAACCTGAGTTTACAGTTGCCTTATGGACCCTGACTTATTTGGGAAAAAGAAGTCCGGATCCCAGGTTTGGACACCACAGTAAGCTACCTGTTTCTGGTTTTAGCCAGGGGTGGGCAAAGTGTGGCCCTCCAGATATTGCCAACCTAAAAATCCCTGTATTCTTCACAGCATTGGCTAAGGTTCATGCAAGCTATAGTTCAGGAACATCTGCAGGTCAGCACTTTATCCATCTTGTTCTCTCCATTTGCACAAGAGGGAAAGTCTGCTGAGCAAAACAGGATTAAAACAGCTCCATTCACCAACCTGGCTCTTTACAATAAACCAGGATAAACTAAGGGGCCCTATTTACCATTATGTGGAAGCAAAGCTTATATGGATTTGTTGTCGTTGTGTGCCTTTAAGACATTTCTAACTTATGGTGACCCTATCACAGGGTTTTCTGAGACTGTATATGTGACACACCCAAGGTCAGCCAGTGGGTTTCCATGGATGAGTGGGCAATCAGAGTCTGGTTTTCAGTGTTGTAGTCCAAGGCCATTTCCGCACTACACTCTTCTAGTGCTAGTATTCCACTTTCAACATCCTGTGGAATCTTGAGATTTGTAGCTTAGGGAGGGGCATTTAGAATTCTTAGCCAGAGAGTTTTTGGCCTCGGTGAACTGCAAACCATAGAATTCCACAGAATGCTGAAATAACACTGTAACAGTGTAGTGCGGAAATGGCCCAGCACTCAAACCACTACACCGTGCTGGTTATCTCTGAGCATATGCACCCCTTGCCTTGCTCTATGCATGGAAATAGTTATAAAAGCAACCATGACTAATACGTTATGCATGACTCTTATACTAAATGCAAAGCATTATCCCCAGGCAAATGAAAATCAGCCTTGTTTCAAAGTCTTCTTTTAAATGCTCAGCCCTGTCTTTCCAGCCTCGTGTTATAAACAAAGATAATAAGGAAGAAAATTGGAGGATGAGAATTCTTTTCTGTTCTATTGTGAGTTGGCTTAAATCGCACCATTCTCTCTTCGGTGTCTCTTACAAGCAAACCTGACACATTATGGTCCAGATTACTTTGATGGATGTATGTAGGGAATTTATTGTTTGGGTAAACATACTTCTGTCAGTCCGTTCTTGACCAGCTGTCAGGGCCCTCAAGTCTTACTGTAGCACCCAAGTCTTAATTTAATTTCTCTGGTCAGGCACTCTCAGCAGCTGAATTTTGCTGCCCTTTAACTAGGGATGGGCCAACCGAATCCTTGGTAAGGATTTGAGATTTGTGGATCCGACTCCCCAAGGCAAAATAGGCAAACGTAATCTTTTGAATCCAGAAGTGCCTGCTGCCCCCCGTTCCTCCCCTCACATTCCAGCCCTCCGTGCAGGAACAGTGTGCAGGGCACACCAGAGCCTGCGCTCACACGAGTGCCTGGAAGCAGGCCTCCAGGGGCAAGTAGGGAAGGCAATGGCTGCTTTCTTGCAAGCCCTGGGGCCCGAGCTCATGTGAGCTCCTGGGATCGGGCCCGCAGGGGTGAGTAGGGCTGAGTAGGGCCCAGTAGGACCGGTGATGGCCACGTTCCTGCAAACCCTGGGGACTGAGCTTGCTCGAGTGCCTGGGATTGGGCCCGCAGGGGTGAGTAGGGCCGGCCACGGCCGTGCTCCTGCAAGCCCTGGGGCCTGAGCTCACACGAGCACTCGGGATCAGGTCCGCAGAGGCCAGTAGGTTCCTGAATGCCCCAGAGCCTGAGCTCGTTGCGGCAGGGGTGTGAAAAGAGGGCCGTTGCCCCTTCTCTGCACCCCACCACTGCTGCCGCTGGTGCCAGCACTTTCGAGGTGGCCTGCGGGGACGTGCAGAGTGGACGAAAAATCCTTTAAAAAAAGGATTCAACAGATTCGAGATTCGTGGATTCCCAGAACCTTCCAGAGATTCAGATCCCGAACATTCTGGATTCATCCCATCCCTACCTTTAACGTCTCAAAATGCGTCCACCTGATTCCACCCCGGGGGGAAGAGGTACGTGTGTGTGTATGCTCCCACTTTCAAGTCACCTGTCAACTTATAATTCCCCCATGAATTTAACAGGGTTTTCTTAAACACGGAATACTCTGAGGTGGTATTGCCAGTTGCTTCCTCTGAAATATAGCCCACAACACATTTTTAAAATCTCTCATCCTTCCCTAAAGCTTCTTTTTGCACCACAGGAGAGTGCAGAGCTAATACCTTGGGTTCAAGATAACAATGCAGGTTAAAGTGTTAATCCCTGTCCTCCACACCACTATTCTGAATCATTTTGGGGAAAGGAACTATTCTGCCCCCCTCCGCCAATTGTGGAAGACCTAATTAGCCTGTGTTGCTTTCACTGTGGCACCAACTGAAAACATAGGCCATTTCCGCACTAGACTGTTATAGCGCTATGATTCCACTTTCAACATCCTATGGAATCCTGGGGTTTGCAGTTTAGGGAGGGGCCTCAGGCCCCTCCCTAAACTGCAAACCCCAGGATTCCATAGGATGTTGAAAGTGGAATCATAGCGCTATAAAAGCCTAGTGCGGAAATGGCCATAGAAGCATAGAATCACAAGTGTTCGAAGAGACCACAACACACCAAGCCCAACTCCCTCCAGGCAGGAACACACAAAGCCCCCCCAGCAAATGGCCATCCAGCCCCTCTTTAAAACCTCCAAAGAAGGTGACTCCACCACACTCCAAGGCAGCATATTCCACTGCTGAACGGCTCTTACCATCAGGAGGTTGCTCCTGACGTTTAGGTGGCTTTTTGTTCAAACCTTTAGGGTCTAAGCATTCTATTCAGTCGGTTCGTGTGCTTGGTTTGAAGGGAAATCCCAAACCCTTTATTGACCAACCAAGATGCCTCAAAACACAGCCTGCAAGCTTTTGAAATGTCATGGGCTTCTTCATCTGGCAAAAGAGGTTTTTTTTAAAAAAACCATACAGGAGAATAAAAGTAATGGTGTTGGGCGTCACAGGCCAACATTTCAGAGTTCTCGACAGTTTCTAGCTCCAGCAAAGGTAACCCCTTTTTCTCTTGAACTATAATTGGCTGAGTTTTACTTAAATAACACCTAAAGGTTTCCCCAGATGTAACAGTACACAGACTTCTTGAGAAGTCAGTAGCTTCACAAATGTCAAAGAAACCTTGGATCCCAAGGGGAGTGACTTTGCTGCTGCTAATGGAGTTTTAAATTTTACTGTCCTTTTTCTCAGTTCCCACATGGCCAAGGCGGGAACAGCCTCTTTCTGCATTGCAATTCCTCTAAACCAACTGAACGACAACAGAAACAACATCTGATACAAAATGTAGGCCTGAGACGCTAACACCGTCACGTTTCTTCTCCCATATTATTTTTTTTTTTAGCATCTTTTGCCTGACGAAGAAGCCTCAAAAGCATCGTGTATGTTATGCATTTCGGCTGGCCAAAGAAGATATCGTGCTTTTGGGAATTTTAGATTTTGTTTCGTTTTGCTACAAGGCCAACGTGGCTACCCCTGAATATGTTTCCTGGTTTTAAGGGATTTAACATATCTTAAGTTATTATATAGTCTAACATGTCATGAGACTGTGATGTATTTGTACTATTTCAGATTTTAAATTGTTTGAAATTTAAATGATTTTGCAGGCTATCAAATCATTGTAAAGTTTGTCTGCAGCGGCTGAGGAAGATAGATTCTGACTGGAGAGCTGGGAACCTTGGCTGGCCGCTGGCACAGGACAAAAGCAATGGCAGGGCTTAAGTGGGGAAAATCTGGATAGTCTGATCCTGTGGTGTGTTTACTTAGACATAAGTGTTTATAAAATATTTTTTTAAAGACTCAAGCAAAAACCATGATGTTAGAAGACCTCATTACAGCCCTGTGCATGACTGGTACTTTGGCCCCCTGTGTAACCCTTTGCATTAAGTGTGAGCCCACCTACAGAAGGGGCCATTTTAGATACGGTTCCCTCCCCGCAACAGTGGTAGAATACTTGAGACATTCAAAGATGGAGTGCATTTGTCAGGCCAGGTTCTAATCTTTACCCATCACTGGAGGTTCCAAGAAGCTTGGAACTCGATAGCACTGGGATTCTAAACTGTTACTAGGTGCCAATGTCACCTTGCCTACTAGGCGTTTTCCCTTCGTGTGATTCTGCCAGTGGTGGGGTTCACTTCCCAAAAGGCATCCCAGAGGTATTCCTCCATTTTTATTTTGCTACGCAGGCAATCTCTTGAGGTGTTGTAATCATGGATCGCAAAAAGTCTTATTTTCGGAGGGAATCGTCTGCTCGAAGACCTTCCTCTCCCAGGAGGCAATCCATCCCAAGGAAGCCTTCTGCCCGAAGGAGATCTTTGTCCAGAGGAAGGTCGTATGAGAGAAGAGTGTCAACTGACAGAAGGAAGTCATATGAGAGGAGGAAGTCATCTATTAGGATGAAGTCAATTGACAGAAGGCAATCAAATACCAGAAGAAGATCATCTGCTAGGAGGTGGTCGTGTGTATCCTCAGGTAACTATGAGACCAGAACTAAGTTAAATCACTTGTGACTCTCTCACTCTCATTTTCCTTCCTTTTCTTTTCCATGGATGCCACCATTTAATCGACTGAGAATTATTAATGTCAGTCAGTTCTCTGGCTTGATCAATTATGACTTTGCAGACCAACATTAGGACTTGTCTTTCTTTTAGAATTG
The DNA here is from genome assembly GCA_030412105.1 of Cyclura pinguis. Lineage (NCBI taxonomy): Eukaryota > Metazoa > Chordata > Lepidosauria > Squamata > Iguanidae > Cyclura > Cyclura pinguis. The sequence continues at coordinate 10,505,294 of CM059609.1, forward strand.
CTAAAGGACTACTAGGATTTTGATAAATTGGAACTTTGGTTGAGCTCCAGAGAACTGTACGACTAATTTGGCATGCCTGAGGAACTTTTGGGGGCTCAAATTTCTTCAACTTCAGCTTCTAGTGTTTTACGGCAAATGGCTTTTGGAAAGAAGGTGGCCTTCTAATGAAGTTTGTGACACAATATGAGAATCTTTTAACTGAAAAGGAAAAGCATGTCAACAATCCCATTTGGCATGCCTAAGATGTAGGCTATGTTTCGAGGCATTCTTTGGATGCTGGCCCTGATAAGTACCCTTTGATTGAGCAAGGGTTTTTCTAACTTCTTCAAAAGTAGTTGTTGGCATTATGGTTATAACATTAACTTAAGAGGTAAGACTTTGTCCTTCAGAACATTATGTCCATTTCCACACTGCACTGTTCTAGTGCTATTATTCCACTTTCAACATCCTATGGAATTCTGGGGTTTGCAGTTCAGGGAGGGGCCTTTAGGATTCTCAGCCAGGGAGCTCCTTGGGCCTCAGGAAACTACAAAGCCCAGAATTCCACAGGGTGTTAAAAGTGGAATAATAGCACTATAACAGTCTAGTGCAGAAATGGCCTATGACAAGGGAATATGTAGGCTTCTGGGAAGCCTGGCCCAGGATATTTTGCTCCTTGAGGTGGAGAACAAGATGTCACTCCCATCCATTTGATGTAAAAAAGCCAGGTGGAGTGGCAGGTGGATCTGTCTTCTATACTGGTGATAGGATAATATCCTCCATCCCACCTGAAGATCACAGGCTAGACTGAGGGGTGAAAGGCAGGCCTCTTAGCGCAAGGCTTTCTCAGCCAGCACCTACTGCTGCCTCCCAGCATCCTCCGTCTAAGCCAAATGCCTGATGGTTGTGCTGTTCCTGGCTTCCAGTTAGGCAAAATGAACTTTATAACACAATTCAATTATTGCTTTCTCTACAGATGATGAGGAAACCCTATTCTCTGATTCGGAAGAGGAGTGGGACTTGGACTGGGACTCAGGTGAGTGGCAGGAGGGTCGCAACGGAATTAATGGACATACTTTAATACTGCAAAATTTTGCAGAGGTCATTGGATTGTCTGCGTATGTGCCTTTAAGTCGCCTGTTGACTTACGACGGCATCATGAATTTCATATGGTTTCCTTAGGCAACGAATACTCAGAAGTGTTTTTACCAGTTCCTCCCTCTGAAATATAGCCTATAGCATCTGGTACAGTCAGCTGTCCACATCTTGCAGGTTTCACTTTTGTGGATTTGATAATTCACGGATTATTTGCCATCATCTCTGCTGCCTCCCTATGACACTCTTAACAGGGACCACAAGCCTCATGAGACTGAGAAACTGCAAATGAGGTTTGTAAGTCCCTCTTAAAAATGGTGTGGGGCAGCAGTGGAGGTGGCAGTAGGCCCCACCAGCCCCCCACTTCTGCCTTGTGAAGGAACCCTGATGCCTCAAAGGAATCCACGGTGGGTTGAGTAGGGTGATCATACTTTTTTGTGTGTTAAATATGGTTTGGGAGGGCCTAGAGTTATTCACGTTTTTTTCACTTTCACAGGGGTCCTGTGCCCCTAATCCTATCAAATATAGAGGGAAGACTGTATTCACAAATGGTCTCTCATCCAAGTACAAATCTACACTGACCTGCTTAGCTTCCAAGATCAGATCTGGTGCCTTTAGGGTATTAGATCATTTTAAAGGGGGATTAGACAAATTAATGGAGGATGGGAAGTTCAAACCCAGTTATTAGTCATTATAACTGAATGCGGACTCCCTATTAAAAAGCAGTCCGCCACTGGAATATATCGGTGCTGGCCAACTCTGTGGGAAGGTTGTTTTCCTGTCTTGTTTGGGAACTTCTCAGAGATATCTCTTTGGTTACTGGGAAATAGGATACTCAGCTATATTATGCCTAGGCCTCAACTAGATCAAGCCTAGACCAGACCTCAACTCAAGGTCCAAAAAAATGATAAACCAGCAAATTTATTGGCCTTTCAAGCAGGATGTTTTGAGCAAAAGTAAAAAAAAAAAGTCTCTGCTTTTCAGAAAGAATTGTAATTTCTACAGTATTTTTTTCCAGTGGTTCATGAGATGTACGTATGCAATGACAGACTGCAATGTTAGTATGAGAAGGTGGTCCATATTACAATTTTGTACATATTACAACTCCCCCCTCCTCCATCTCAGACCATTTCCACACAACACTCTTATAGCACGATCATTCCACTTTCAACATCCTATGGAATCCTGGGGTTTGCAGTTTAGGGAGGGGCCAGCTGGCCCCTCCCTAAACTGCAAACCCTAGGATTCCATAGGATGTTGAAAGTGGAATGATCGTGCTATAAGAGTGTTGTGTGGAAATGGCCTCTGAGTGGAGGATGCTGCTTGGAGAAGGCAGGCAGCAACATCAAATAAGAAAAAGAGGAACCACACCTCTGGAATGGTGTTGCACAGTGCACAGCCCTGACCACGCTTCCTGTTAAGACACTAGCAGGGCTTAGAAAAGTTACTTTTTTGGACTCTCTGAACCCTTAAGCTAGTGGCCATATTGGCTGAAGCTTCTGAGAGCTGTAGTCCAAAGAGTTACCTTTCCAATCCCTGGGAAAATTTCCGGAGGTGATGTAAGAGTATGGCTAGGGGGAAGAGAAAAATCAATGCAAAATGTTTAAGTTCTCAGTCTCACCAACCTCACAGGGTTGCTGTGAAGTGGATGGGGACAGAATCAGAGCTGCTTAAAAGAAGGGCAGCTGTAAATGTACTTGAAAATGTACTTGCAATTATTTCCTGGTGTAGTTCAGACACATTTTGTATCACAGAAGCGGGCATGACGGGCTTGGTGGTTTACTATATAGACTTCCCTGCTTATCTGATAGGTTAGGGACGGGAGCAGAGTCAAAAGAGGAAATGGTTGAAAAGCAGAACCCATCTACTGTAAGGAACGTGAAGGTCTTGTGGAGGCTCATTTGGGGAAAAAAACAACCAGGTGCATGGCTTATAAATTCTCTCAGTTGGCTTGGTGCCTTTTTTCTCCCCTCTAAGCTCACTTTGCAAGCAGCACTTGCATGTCCCAAGGGAGCCTCCCTGGGCAAGAAGAACTGACAGATGCCTGCTGTTTCAATGCTTGCAATACAGACAAGTTCCATTCATTCGACCAGGGCATCTGCAATTTCTGTAGACAAGACCTGGGACCACGTGCATGTTTGAGCAGTCCCAAGCAAGCCTCGATCGGCAAGAAGAACTGACGAAAGAGTAGGCTCCACATTGGATTAATGGAACCTGTCCTTAGTTTGGAAGTTATCAAAAGAATGAGTCATCAGATAATGGGGTTTAGAATGGCAGGGGCTTCCCGTACTGAGTAGAAAGTGAAACTGAACTTCTTCTAAACGGTTAAGCCCCGTTCCTCTTTTGCCTTTAGAGGAATGTTCAGAAATGGAGGAATCTGAGCATACGTTGAGCACTACAGTCAAGACAAATATACAAATGGAAGAGGATGGACTAGGCTTGATTCTCATTCAAAACGGGCCCTATCTCCAGATATCGGGTCTAGTAGAGAAAAGTGCAGCGGAAAGAGACGGAAAACTCCAGGCAGGTAAGGACTAAAACACAGAAACATGCTGGGGGTATTCGAGAGCTTGAGAAAGAGAGATGCCCTTTTTCCCCCCAGTGGGGGCACGTCTGGTCTCCTGCGAGTCTTCTTGGAGGGCCTTTGAATTTTCATGGCACACTTTGGAAGAATCTATCCTCCATATGCACCCCTTCTTGCTTAGTGCAGGGCAAATCTGTCCTGAGAAGGGCAGCATATAGCCTTGTCCCACACGCAAAAGCCAATCAAAGGAGCATTTGATTTTACTTCAACACTGGTGACAGGCCACGAAGACAACCAAGTAGCTTAGGGATGCCAGGCATGGCTCCCATAGCTCTAGCACCTCAGAACTGCAGCCACCTCGCTCTGCCTAGCAGAAGGGCCAACCTTGGCTCAGTGAGCCCCATTTTGAAGAAGTGGAGATCAGCCACATTCCCAGTCACAGCTCTCCTGAAATGTCTTGTAATCTAACTTCATTGGTATGAAGAGGAAAACTTGGTGTGATCATGTAGCAATATTTTATCCATCTCAGCCAACGGGAGCAGCCACTCCAGTTGTGGAAGTTCCCTCAGATAGGGGCAGCTCCAAGATTAACTTTAAAAATATTATGGATATAACATACAGGCATACCTCAGTTAACAAAGCCTCTTGACAGTGAAAGACCTTTTTATGGTCTTTTTATATCTGCCCAGGCTCTCCTTTTTCCTTTTCTTCCATCTAGCTGGAAACTTTTAGCAGCATTTAGAGGATGATGAAGGAAGACTGGAGAAATACAGCTTTTTGGTGTTGGGTTGCAGCAGTGCCGCTGCAGTAGACAATACAATAAAGCTTGCAGAATTTTGCTCTAGCTGATCCTACTGTAGCTGAGTATGTCTGCCAACAATATACAAGGTATTGCCACCAGAATCCCTTACTGAGCATGCAAGGAGAGAAAAGTGGAAAGCAGATGTGCCTGCCTCTCTAGCTACCCTGCTATGCTGAAAAAGCATAGATCTTGTGAATTTGGCCCTCAAAATGGAAATCATAACAAAAGCAGAGGCTGAGGAGGGAAAAAAGTGATCTTATGATACATTTTGGAAGAAGCCTTTAGGTAGTCTCTAGAAGGTCCAAAATGTTTTTGTTTACCTAAGCAGGGCTTACCAGCACTGTTTCCCTCCCCAAATTTACACATTGTTAGCTTAGAATAAAAATTTTGCTGAAACGTTTTGTACTGCAAAATGAGCTAGCAATCTTCCTGACAAAGGAATGATTGTTCAGCCTCCACAGCCACAAATTTAAGAGGCATCTTTCATTTTTCAGTGTCATATTTGTAACCAAAACTGATATTGCAACTAGTATATTATTAAAAATCCTTTGCTTCTCTTTGCCAGGTGATACCCTACTTAAGATCGGACACGCTAATGTCTTAGGGTGGACACTGCGAGAGCTAAGGCAACTTTTGCACACAACTCCTATTGGGACAGTTCTACAGATCCAGGTTTACAGAGATTTTTTGAAGTTGCCAACAAGATGGGAAGTCGCCTTCAACAACATTCCTGAAAGAAAGGGACCTGAGATAGAAGAGTAAGAATCTTGTACATTCCTGACTGGACTTCTGGGGAACAGTTCTGAAGGGCACCATCTAATATGTAAAAGTCAAAGTTTGTCTGTGTCAGGTGAAGAAAGACCTCATATGATTGGCTGCCTGAGAAGATTCTTTGGAATCCTGGGGTTTGCAGCTTAAGGAGGGGCCTTTACAATTCTCAGCCAGAGAGCTCTGAATAGGCTGGCTGCTGTGGAGACGAGGCATAGCAGCAAGGAGGAGAGCAGTGTATTTCCCTCAGGAACCCAACCTCTGTATGTTAACAACTCTGAATATAGATTGGATTGGGGAATATGAGGAAAAGCTACAGGTACTGGACAAGACAGTTTGGGGAATTAGAGACACAGGATCTCAAATCTTTCCAAGAAGTATTACCTATGAGAAAATAAAACCCTGGGCAACGCCAGGTATATATACCGGTACTAGTTGGAGATAAAAGTTGAAAAATCTAAAGACAACAAGGTATCTTGAACGGGAAAGTTTAAATAGGAGACAGAGCTGAGTGGCTTTGTCCTTGTATCCTTTGCTAGTGTTGGGGAAAAGCCCTGTCTGAAACTCTGCAGAGCTACAGCAGTGTAGACCAGAACTGGGCAACTTTGAGTAATCTTCTCCCTCTACTTCTGCACTTGCTCTGGGCTCCCTCAGACCAGAAGGTCAACTCCAGTTTTGAACAAAACTGGTTTGGCAGCTTAAATAGGTTGCAAGGGGCATGTGCTTTATTTTACAAAAGAACTGCATCCTCTGTAAAATCTCTTGCCCTTATTTTGCAATTTTTTTTGAAGCGAGAGTGGGTGCTGCTTTCATCTTGTGTAATTCTCATCCTGGTATATATATGGACAGCAAGGTGTCACTTGATGTAAGGCAGTGGCCTTAGCTTCCCTGCTGAAAGTTAATAGGGAAACAAACCTGTAATGGTTTTACGTTTAGGATAACATAGCTAGATATTCTCTCCGATCTGCTTTATGTATATTTCATGAAGTCAACAGAAGGGGACTGGAGGAAAAGTTAGTTGGTCTCCCATGTCCCAAACTGCTGAGATCTGGAACAGCGGGGCTCCAAGGGAGGTTAGCAATAGGACTAATTTTTGCAAGGAGGACTTGTCTTTGCGACAACCTCTGTTGCTTTAAACTAAATCTTAAGAAGGTGTCAAAATCCATCAATGCGTAATTTTCAAAACTTGCAGTAGCATAGTACTAGCTTTTCCCAAACAATCTGTGGAATTCATTTATATTCAACAGGCTATCCTAGTGATTAATGTGGACATTTATTATATAAAACAGATGTTTTTTTCCTCCATCCCCAAAGAATTGTATTGTTAAGTTACATAAGGAATGGAGAAAACAAGTAATGGAAAGCTAGGCTAGCAGAAGAGAAGATCAGCAGCTGTATTCTTTGAAAATTGGAGGCAGTTCCTAGTAAGATACCTTGATTGAACTCAATTTTTAAAAAAGCATTATGTCCAAACAGGAACACCAGAAGCTGTTGGGATGGTTCATCTAGCCCATTGTTCTCTATGCTTCTTTTCTGTGCGTTCTCTCGTGTTTCAGACAAGGATCTTCTCTAACCCTACCAGATGATCTCTGCCACTGACATGGGGCTCTTACCCCCAGTCTTGGTTGTTTGCAATGACCATTTCATTCCACCCGCACTTCAAGCACCTCTGTGTTGCCATGCATACCAAAACACAATCACCTGGCCCTCAGAATGCTCTGCCCATAGAACTTCACTACTGAAGAATAAACAGACTTACACAAATGGGGCATGCTTGAGAAATAAGATATTTTGCTAAACTGGAAAAAAAACCCCAGTGTGAATCCCATTGCTATTTCCATTTATTTAGTTCAACTATATAAAAACACTGATCCAAAATTAATTGTTGAAAGAAGGAAACACAGTTTTAGCAGTACACTAGAATGCTGTGTGCTAATGTTGTTACTGAGAGCTACTGTGGTGTAGTGTTTTGAGCACTGGAGTTCACTCAATCTGAAGACTGAGATTTGAATTTGCACTCAGCCATGGGAACCCACCAGGTGACCTTGGGCAAGTCACACTCTCTCAGCTTCAGAGAAAGCAAAGACAAATGGTCTCTGAACAAATCTTGCCAAGAAAACCCCATGATAGGTTTGCCTTTAGAGGTGCTGTAAGCTGAAAATGACTTGAAGGCATGCAACAATATTGTTATTGGTGTGGGGGGGTGAGATGTAAGCAACAGGATTTCAGAGATGAGGTGTCATGCCATGCCTTGTCATCAGTCCAGCAAGTGGAGGCTCTCTGAATAGGGCTGCAGAAATAGCTGAGCACATTTGGGGTTCTCCTGGTGCACACAGCTTACAGAATCATAGAGTTGGAAGAGACCCCAGGGGCCATCCAGTCCATCCCCCTGCTATGTAGGAACACATATCAAAGTACTGCCAACAGATGGCCATCCAACTCTGTTTAAAAACCTCCAAAGAAGGAGACTCTGCCACACTCTGAGGCATCATATTCCACGGCCGGACAGCTCTGACCATCAGGAAGTTCTTCCTGAGGTTCAGGTGGAATCTCCTTTCCTGCAGCTTGAATCCATTGCTCCTTGTCCTAGTCTCTGGAGCAGTGGAAGACAAGCCCGCTCCCTCCTTGACATGACATCCCTTCAAATATTTAAACATGGCTATTATATCCCGGCTTAACCTTCTCTTCTGCAGACTAAACATCCCCAGCTCCCTAAGCCATTCCTCATAGGGCGTGGCTTCCAGATCCTTCACCATTTTGGTCACCCTCCTCTGGACACGCTCCAGCTTGTCACTATCCTTCTTGAACTTAGGTGCCCAGAACTGGACACAGTATTCCAAATGAAGTCTAACCAAAGCAGAATAGAGTGGCACCATTACCTCCCTCGATCTAGACACCATACTCCTATTGATGCAACCAAGAATCACTTCTCACTCAGGCAGACTGGGACAGAAGCATGCAGAGGGAGGATTGGAAGAAGCTGATATCCTTCATGGATAATTCTGGGACAATCCCAAGTATACTATACTGAACTTGGAAGTTTACTAGTGCAATCTATCTCAGAACCTTCCTAGCCCATGAGAAAAGAACCACTCAAATTGAGTAAAACAGTTGTGCTCCCTGAACTCATTCACAAAGGAAACCTGACAATGAGACATCATTCCATATCTGACCATGCTCCATTCGTTAGGTCTTACAGCAGGGGTGGGAAACTGTGCTGGGTCTGGAGGAAAATTTTTCACCCCAGCTCTTTTCAAGGGGTATGTGAACTGCCAATGGGCATTTCTGACACTGAACAGTGAAGGAGGCCTTCCCATCAATTCGGAAAGTGAATTCCTGGCTTCTAGGAATGACAGTTTGCTCCTTCCTTTGCCAAGAAACAATAGTTTGGGGAGCCTGGAAGGTCTGAATGTGGCAAAAAGCAATGGCAGAAGGTCTCAGAGTCATACTTTTTCCCATTCTTAGCGGGTGAATGCAGGTTCCAAGCTTGTGGTTTGTGAATTTCAGGTGATAAAATGTGTTATATTTCAGGGTTCAGTCCACAGTATTTTTGATTACTAGGAATTATTTTAATATCTGCTAGTTAGAAAGGTAGTTGGAAAGTTAGGGTCATAGGAAATTGATTTGATCAGTTCAGGCTATTAGTCCTTCTAATCTCATATTGATTATCAGGAGTTTTAATCAGGTCTCAAACAATGTTCTTTCATAACAGCTGCTGCCTGATCCTTTTAACTGAAGATAGCAGGGACTGAAGCTTGGACTTTTGTGTAAAAAGCATGTGTTCTGCCAAGCTACAATCCCTCACCAAGTTTTTATACATCAATGACACACATCTTTGGGTTCCATGTAAGAGGAATCCATGTATGTTGGTTTTCACCCTATTGTCATCCAAGTGAAAGAGACAGGCACGCAGGGAGGATTAGGTATTCTGAAAAACTGAACAGGTTCTCTCCATAACACTGATTTAGAAAGGACCTGTCCTTTTGGAATCAATTACTTTCTAAAACTCATCACATTGTAAATTTTAGGACGTCAAGCTGTGCCAGCGAAGAAGCCTGGACAAGCAGCGAAGGCTCTGAGGATGTTGTAAGTGAGCACGTTCCTTGTGGTGATGATGAAAATGCTGACAATGAAGATGACAAAATTGTTGGTGGGGGTCATACAGTCTGCTTCGATGAAGATGGCATTTGTACCCGAACTGGAGTCACTGGTGCTCCTCTCAGTAACAGAAGCATGCACTCAGAGACTTTTTCTAATGTTAAAGCTGTACAATCACTTTCTTTTGAGCCCTCTAGCCAGCCAAAATGGATCTCGAAAGACTGGCATATCTTTGAAAGGAAAACATACACATTCACTGTGGGTTCAGACATTGGTTGCGACATCATGATCCATAAAGATTTTGAAGAGGAAAGTGATGTTGATACTTCAACTTCCTATGTGACATCTTCATCCCCATACTGGATTATGAGAAAACGTGATGCCGAGCCATCATTGTCATCTTCCTCTTCTGTTTCTGATGCATTTTGGCTCGAAAACTTTGCTTACGAATTTGAATAGGCAGGAAAAGGGCTCCAGTTTTGCACTGCCTGGAACTGGGTTTCTCTAACTGGATTCTTTCTCACAGTTGCCATCTTGCAACTTGCAAATATGATACATCTGTCTGATGATCTGAAAACCTGGTTTTTGAAAAAAGGGATGTTCCTTCTGAGGAGGCAGGGGGTAGAGATTATCTCAGAAGGGTGGGGGAAAAAAGACTACAGTCTTTTTAGAAACTTACAGACATCATGTTTTTCAAAGTCTACTAGACAAGCTACAAAATATGCTTGCAAGACCAGCATGCAGCCATCTTCCACTTTTAGAGGTAAGTGATAGCTTTAACGTCAAAATAATTGTAAGAGTTAAAAATGAATGTAAAATATGTCACTTCAAAAAGTAATTTCCTCCTCGCAAACATATGCTGACGTTAGCCATCAACAAGTATAGGAGAGTTCTGTTTTAAACTTTTCACCCACAAATCCCACATTTGAAAAAATCTGTATGTATACTAGAGTGCTTATTCTTCTGTTTGCTGGCTTCTTTTGTGTAGCCATACAGTTGTCAAACTGCATATGAGAATCATGTTGGCCAAAGTTTCCTCAGTGATACAAATTGCTCCTTGCCTGCTTTATTTTTAAATTATTTATATTTTGTCTTTCAGAATAAAAAACAAACACAGGGTCTTTTTACATTTTATAAAACTCTATAAGCTTGGGGCTGGCATTAGTGTACCATTTAGACGGTTAAGGATTCCCAGCTCCACCTGGGAACTGGATAGGGGGAAATCCCTTGTTTAGGTTTTTAAAGAGCCAAGTGGCTAAAATAAATTAGAATTCTAAAACATTTCTATTTCACATTTCCATCCTAACAGATCCTACAAGGCCAAATGAACCACAATGCCAGCACAATCATATAGAGGACAATGCTATTCTTAAAAAAAAGGGGCCAAAAATCAGTTTTAAAATTGTCATCTAAAGGCTAGAAGAGGTAACTTCAAATAAGGATTTCTGAGAAGGGTGACTCACAGATTAGGGTGCCATTCCTGAAGAAGGTCATCTCCCCAAAGTGCTACTTAGCTAACTTCCAGAAGGGGTCAAAGAATTTGGAAAGGGGCCACCAAAATGATCTTAAACAGGTATATGGTACAGGAAAAGGCAACCATTTGTTTGTTACATCTTGTGTCCTAACTTTCTACCAAACGGTGCTTCGCTTACTTGTTAAATACTAATACTACAGTTCTAAGAGAGGCTACAATGGTGCAATGAGAGCCAGCATGATACACTGGTTTGAGAGTTTGAACTATAACTCTGGGAAACCAGGGTTTTAATCCCTGCTCAGCCATATAAATCCACTGGGTAACCTTGGCCAAATCACATTCTCTGAGCCTTGGGGGAAGGCAATGGCAAACCTCGTCTGAGTAAGATTTGCCAAATGTTGGAATCGACTTGAAGGCCCATTAACAACAGGGGAACAAAATATGACTAAAGGCCAGGACAGGGCCATCCACTTAAGAAAACTCTGTGAGTTGTGATTCCCCAAACTGTAGCGGGGATGAGCTTTTCATCTAAGTTTTCCTGATACAAGATTAGTTCTCTATCAGTAGGAGCCCACCAACTCACTACAGACATGAAAGACTTTCAGGATGCTACTCAAATTCCTTTGTTTCATGCTAAGTATCATATGCTACTACTTGTAACAGATAGCAACAAAAAAAATGTCAGGAGTACAGAAGACACAAAGATGCTGGGCATCCTGTGTGAGCATGAGCTCTGCGCTTTATTCCGTCTGTGTAAATTGACAGATCCAAAGCCCTTGGAACTTATAAATAATACAGGATAACAATAGCAGTCAATGAAACTGCCTTAGAACAGAGTTCATTTTGAAGTTGCCCCCATGTTTTATTTCTTACAACTCATCCACAAAAGGCGTATGTGCCAAGTCCCCGCTTGCTGCCATTGACTTCTTTCCACTAACAAATTTCTTCGCAGCCTGAAAAATTAAGGAGAAAAATTCCAGATGAGGAAATACAGTCAGCCCTCCACCTTCGTGGGTTTCACTTTTGCGGATTTGATTATTCACAGATTATTTGCTGTCACCTCTGCTGCCTCCCTATGCCATTTTTAATACAGACTGCAAGCCTTGTGAGACTGAGAAACTGCGAATGAGGCTTGTAAGTCCCTCTTAAAAATGGTTTGGCGCAGCAGTGGAGGTTGTGGTAAGCCCCACCAGCCCCCTACTTCTCTCTTGTGAAGGAACCCTGGTGCCTCAAAGGAATCCATGGTGGGCTGAATATGGTGGTCATCCTTTTTTGTGTTAAATATGGTTTGCGACGGCCTAGAGTTCTTCACTTTTTTTCCTCCACTTTCACAGGGGTGCTGTGCCCCTAACCCTAGCGAATGTGGAGGGAGGACCGTACTAACATTCGACAAAGCAGAAAGGACATATTACAGTAATATCTCCATTCCTGAGCAGTATCGAGTAAATCTGTCGTTTACAAATAGGACTAGCTTTGTGCAGAAAATCAATATTAATTTTCATTTATAATAATAATATTCTCGTCTTTCTATCAAATCTAGGCCTCCAAAGGAACCTAACAAATAAAAATTGAGAAGCAAACCCACCTTCGAGGACAGTGAGGTCTCAAATGCCATCCCAAGTGTAGACAAACGAAAAAACTTTCACTTGATGCCCCATATTAACAGCATATGCCTCTGACAAATAAATATGAGGATGGGACTCAACAGTCTCATTGCCACTACAGAAAAAAAAAATGTCCCTGGGGATTACTCCCTTTGCTTCTGAAGTTAGGGGCAGAAGGAGCAAGGAAGACTCAAGGAGCAGACAACTTAATTTCTTAATATCATAGAACAGCTCCCATTTTCTAAATTCAGAGACTGAATTCTATTCAACACAGTTGCTGATGATGTTATAACATTACCACATGACTTACATTCACAATGTCAGCGGTGGCCACAGAATCAATCTTGTCAACCACAGTGGCGGGTGATGCATATGTCCCAGATGCAAGTGCCTGGGAGCCAATTTCATCCAGTAAACCTTCTGAAGACTCAATAGACATCAAGAAAGCTGCCTTCAGCTGGTTTCTGTCACAGGTTTGGGAAAAAAGAAGCTGAGTTCAGCAATGTCTTCTCATTTATAAATATAATGGACATTTCTAAGCACTTTTTGAAAGATGATAACCTGCCGTAGCTAACACATTTGACGTTTCCTACAGAAACAGAGAAAACCATTGACTTAAAAAAATCAGGATTGCGGATTAGAGGAAGAAGCTGCCAGTCTGAGACCAGCTACGTATAAAAAACCATTCCTGTGTGCAAACAACTGCTCCTGACAGGCAGACAACTCAGTAAGAGGCTGGAAGGATTCTGCATCTGGCCACCACGTTTCTGAACCACATGGATTTGGGCTTCAGGTCAGAACTTGTGTGGTAAGCAATGCAGAACCTAGGCTGCCTCTTGGCTTCAGTGGTTTCTCCACATCTCTCAAAATCTAATGAAACGGAGGTCCTCCTAAGAAGAAAACTAAATTTGTTACTACTCAACAGACTGCCATATTACTTAAATCAAAAAAGAAGAAATTATACTATTTTCTTTTATGCATCAGATAAAATGCACCCTGATTTATGAAAAGCTAATGTTACAATATAATTTGTTCATCTTTAGGATGTCACTGGACTTTGTTGTTTCTGCTGCAACACACTTAATATACATAGCTCTCAGGAATCTCCCTTCATTCCTACAACTGCTGGCTTCATCCCAGATTACCAAAGCATTTGTTTCTCTAAAACCCCTTCATAACAGCTTCTCACGAGATGCCCAGACACTTCCAACTATGGAAGTACCACCGTTCTTAGAGGAAGAAAATACAAAGAATATGCTATCAGGTAATGCAGCTGTTGAACATCTGAGATGGGTTTTCCATTTTAATGCACGGGATTGTAAACTATTCAAAGAGGAACAAAAACAATAGAAGGGCTAAGAACAGGTCAGGAGGCTAAGGCAGTAGATGGGAAGAGATTTCCCATGGAGATACTTGAAATAAATAGGTTAAGTACTGGCAGTTTAAACCAAACCCTCTGCTACAGAATTAGCAGGATGGAGAAATGAGACAGTACAGTTCTGAAAGTTCCTCTCCTCCTCACATAAGCAGCATCCTGAATGAAGGAAAGCAGTATATTCCAAGTGAACTGGCCTACCACCTCTTTCTCCAGTCTGCTAGCTTACTTGCAGACAGTTATATTAAAAAATAACATCCTTTACTTGCAATGAGAAAGGGTTTCAGAGCACAAGACTACTTTAATCTCCTGCACAACCAAGATAGTTCAAAAGCAGGTGTCTCTCCCAGCAGGTTCCTACAGAGAACTCTAAGCACTTACTTTAAGAAATCCAAGTAGAGTTTTGGATTTTTTCTGTGCCCCGCCTCAGATTTTATTACATCTGCATTTGATGCCTCAGTGCCTTGAACTTTCCATATGCATTACAGCATTCAACAGATTAATAAGCTTTTTATGAAGAATTATCACTTTATTGCTGAAGTTGTTTCTCAGAACATGGGATACAAACTGCAAGACCTGTTATCTGTATGAATGGGATCCTATGGGGTAAATTAAGCATTGTCATCCATTTGCTTTTGAAATGCACTCTTTTTGCACAATTCAAACATAACCACAGGATACTGGTTATTTTAAAGTGATCATCAGTGATAGCATAGGGAAGCCATGAGACAGAGAAGGAAATCTAATGAAACTCATTTGGGAAGATCCAGCCTTGCATATACAATAGGGAGTAAAAGTGTCAGCAAAACAGATGCAAGATGAAATGTTGCAATCATGTACTTTTTAAAATCATGTAAAATTTAACACCTCATTACATATTCAAGGTATAAGAATAAACTGTTTTTACATACATCTGAGTGCCCCATTGCTTTTCTTAAAGGAATTACATTGTTTTTACTAGGAATATATTTCTATGTCCATCTAGTCCAGTGTAGTCTACTAGCATTGGCGGTCCGAGGTCTAAAGCAAAGAATGCCTTACCCATCATCTGCTACCTGATCTTTTATAACAGGAAATTAAAAGGAATAAATCTCCAACCTTCTACCTGGTAAACATGTACTTGATGACTGAGGTATGGTACTGTCTTTGAATATTCCAATATGGTCATTCCTATGTCCTACTCCTAAGTCGTGAGCACATTTTATGCTTAGAAAAAATTGAAAGCTTTTACCTTAGCTTAATAATTAAAGGTACATTACAGCATCATTCTTGAATATGAGGAAGGTTTGCCAGAAGTGGGAGAATTTAGCATTTCTGGACTATGAGCAAGTCACAGTTCCATCACAAACAATAGTCCTGGGAGGGCAACTTACTTGGCTCTTGTGACTTCTGCATCAGTAACTCCACCCTGGGAAATAGCCTTCAACTGACTTAAAGCTGCTTTGATTACCTGGATTCAAAAATACAAGAAATATTTTACTTCTGTAGTTTGAATTACCCTGTCCACTTCCAGGTGCCTAAATTATTATACCCCTAAATCCCTGAATTATAGAGCTACAATGTATGAAGTCCTTGGGACATAATCTAACTGTCAAAAGAAATTTTCAACTTTGCAGTTTAAGCACATCTTTATTTAGTACTCAATCCGGTTTAAGTTTGATTCAGACATAATGGGAACTCACAATATCCCCTATGAAAATAAGCCAGTCATCCTTATGTTCATGCCCTCACTCCTGTCATATCCTTTTTTGTCTGCAAAGAGACTGAAAACTTTCTGATTTAAACCAACCATAAGCTACTGTACTTTTATTTAAATTATGGAGAATGGAGAAAAAAGCCAAGACCAAACCACGGTTTCAGGTCCTGGCCTGTCTTCACTAACTGCAATTTAACAAACCAGAATCCCCCAAAGTTCAGACAACAGATGGAACTAGGGTTAATTTAAAAAGCTTCATCTCCTTGTTTTCTATGAAAAAGAGTAGGAAAGTAGGACATGTATGTCTGAGATGTGCCATGGGTGGCACCTGAACTGAGCCCTAGACTGAAATCACAAGCCAAGAACAGCCATAACTGTAATATGCCCCCGCCCCTACCCCACCAAAACAAAAAGGTGCCACATGTGGCTAATAATGTTTGCCTAGTCAGTTTCGAATCACTGAAAAGGAAAGCATGATTTTCCTTCCTTTTTGAGGATTAAATATTTCACTCTTCAATTCAAGGACTCCAAGATGACTTACTACAAAACATTCAGCTCTTAAGAGTGGACACTGTACTGTTATGAGCCGCTTTTTGCAGTTTATGGGGCTTTATGGTGCTTTAAACAAGTCTGTCTTTACTCTGTAGCAGGGAAGCCCAAACTACGTCACAGGTACCAAACAGTCCACGTGCAGATTTAGACCTCTCCATTATATATTAACATGCTTCTTGTGTGAGTTTTGTAGACTGTAGTGTTTACTGCAAAGGGATACCAGCGACTGAATCTGGAAAGTTCAGCAAGTGAAGTGTGTACTCAATTTCAAACTTACAGTCCCTTCACAAGTTACACCCACTTGTTCCTACAGTTACTATCACATGAGTTTCATGTGAGGTGTCATGCAGGACTGAATCTATCCCTCTGTGCTAAGTAAAAGTTCATTCTTGTTACTTTTAGGACATCCTATATTGCAGAGGAAAAGAATTCTACTCAGTACTAATCTATAACGTACCTCTCCAGCAACAGAAGCCTGAGAAATGGTATAAATGCCAAAGAGTCCCGAATCAGCATAATTCACATTAAATGCTGCTGCCTGCAAAAGAAGTATGTTTAGTACTTAGAGGTAGCAGGATTTTACATAAGTCAGGATCATTTATTTACTTATTTACTAAGAAACTACAGTCAACAACTAACAGGCTCCTAATTGAGTAATATAATTTTAGCTGCGCTATTGGATTAAACATATCTAAATCTGTGCACAAACACTTCTGAAGTAAGCAAGCAATTTTGTACTTTGTGACGTACATCCGTCTTCTAAGATCAGCTGAGAAGAGGCATTCCCTCTGACATGAAGGAAAGGGGAATGCCTCTTTTGAGACTGCATGTGCTTTCTGCATTCATTGTAACTGCTTGTATTTAAAATATTTTTAAAATATCTGCCAACTGATTAATTAGCCATGTGTTATAGCTACTCTGTACAGGGATGAAACAGTTAAGTGTATCAACCCTGGCAGAACCCAATCCACTGGGACGTCACAAACTGCAGCATGTGAGAGTCCCATTCTTCATAAAGGGATCTGTGCAAGAAATGCTATGATCCCTGCATGTTTTGGTATATAACCTGAAAATCTAAGGCAAAACCCTTTCCAAGGATATACATGGTATATTATTTATCTTTCTTCCTTCTTCCCTCCACCCTGGTAAAATAATAAAAACAAGCTCAAGTACTTACATCAAAAGGCAGAGAAGATGCTTTTGCAACAGACTGGGCAAGTTTACTGGTAACACTACTTCCCCTCTTAACCAGAGGTCCTGCCCCGAGAAGATGCTGAAGGACACTAAATGCGTTTGCCTCGGTACTTCCTGTGGCAGCTCCTTCTGCTACTATAGCAGCATGAACGAGGCTTTGGCCATTCTGCTCTCGGATTTCACCTTCACAAAAGATAACACGATGCATTATAAACTAGTCAAGGCACTGTGCATCAACAACTCTTGGAGTAATAGGTCTGTGTGTTTCTTTAATATTAGTACATCAAATGGTGAGCTGAGGAACCCACTATGAACATGCCAGGGAAACAATGTGCGCTACACTGGGACTTGGCATTGCACCAGCTTGAATTCAAAACCTTGATCAGACATAAAATTGAGGATCAAATCCTATTGCCTCATCTATTTCAGGATTGTTGTGAAGATGCGGTGGGGGGGATGGGGAGGAACCTCAGCCCAGTAGCAAAGAGTTTGTTGTCCATGAAGAAGGTTTCTATAATCAGGGTTGGAAAGGACTGCAAGGGACATCTAGCTCAATCCCCTTCCATCCTGATTCAATCCTGGTATCTTTAGTCAGAAAGATCAGACAACTGATCTGAAAGACCTCTCTCTGAGACTTTGGGGAACTGCTGCCAATTAAAGCAGACTGCATGGTCTAGATTAGGGTTAGAGAACTAGATGTCCTTCCACATGGTGCTGAACTCCTATTCCCACTGTCACTCACTACTGGATATGCTGGTAGAAGAGATGGAACTTGCAGTTCGTCATCATGTGGATGACCACATGCTGCCCATTCCTGATCCAGAAGAATGACATATGGCATCTTATGTTTCTGTGAAAAACAGACATCACTCTTAACTCCTTGCCAGAGAAGGTGGGAGGTGTCAAGACAATTATGGGAACAAACTTATTGAGAAAACATAGCACTACAGTCTTTGGGACACTTAATATATACTGGGATCATTATTTTTAAAATACTGCCTGCACATTCAGAGTAAGACAAAGTAGGATAACTGGAAGAGAGTAGAGCAGGTCTGCAAACCAGCTAATGATTCTGCAGCAAGACAGCAGCTTGTAGGACAAACTTACCCCTCAGTCTAATTTCATAACAATACCACTATCAGCATGGAAGAATTCAGTGCAGTGCATTTACCTCCACGATACTTGGCCTTCTCACCAGCTAAGCCAGCTCCACTGCGAATATTTAAAAACTGCTCTCCCACTTGCTTCAGGTCAGAGTGGCTGACACCTGCAGGACAACGTCTGAGTCAGAGACAACAACCCAGAGCTTATGGCAAAGAGGACTCTGCCTTTAAAAGAATACAGCCCAGCCTTAAGACAGAGGTCAGCTTACCTACCTAGCCCCACCAGAGCCATTCGAGCACTTGTGAAGTTGTTCTGTACAAACTGGTGCAGCTGCAGTGAAGACAGGGATAGACATTTTAATATTTTATCCACAGAGCAAAAACATTAAGAAGAGTCCTGAGCTGCTCAGACCAAAGATGTAACTAATTCAGCAACATGGGCAGCCCCCCAGCAGGGCAAGTGGACTACTGTTCCTCCCAGCTACTGCTCCCAAAAGCTCACCAGCAGTATGCTGCCTCTGATTCTGTCTGTCTAACAAGACCAGTAGTCATTCATTCAATGGCTTTGTCTAAAGCAACCTAAGCTAACTGGCCACTGCTCCATAATATGTGAATGAATTCCACATGTTAATCATGCATGATATGAAGCATTTTGCTCCTAATACCCCTAAGTTAACAGAGTGGTAGTGTTCCTACCCGAAATACTGTGAAACTGTGTTTAAAAGAACAGCAATGGCTGAGTTGGGTACATGAAAACCAGGGATGCATCTTGGACTCTCCCACTCCCATCAAACCTCATCACTCGCAAATGCTTGCTAGGACGAGCCAAGTATTGTCAGCTCTTACTGGCAGTGGATCTCGAGGGCCCCAAAAAGAGACAGGCATTTCACATGATTTGCTGCCCAAGATCCAATTAGAGATAGCAAAATCTGAATTCTAGGATACTCTACATGTATATTAACCTGTTCATATATAACTGAAGATCAGTTTTTGTGGTCAGGCACATACTCAACTAGCTAAAGTTTCACGGGAATTTCCTAACTGTGGCTGACATTATACAGCTACAGTGCTAGTACACCTCAAGGCACATCTTCAGATATTATAGCCAAGATTTCTCAGGTTTGTATGCTCACTTCTCATTACCAGTTCTCCACTTCTTGGTTTGCAGTAACCATAATGACGACTTCATTAAAAGCCCCCTGTGACATTAGCAAAGTGTCATTCTCATTGAGAAATCCTTGGTAAGCTGTCAAGATACACCATTACTGATTTTAACAGTTAGGAAACCAAGCATTATTTTGGTTATCTTAGAGAACAAGGGACAAATACACAGATTTCTTTTCGTGTTGCACACAGTGTCCACACAGTGTACAGCTTCATTGTAACAAGTGATATTCAGATGTACCTGTTCTGATGTAATCTTCCCAATCATGTAGTCTGGACAGTATAAAGAATTGGCAAGGGCATTCCGATAAGCTGCTGCATGCAAGTTTTCAAGGACACCTGCACAAAAAAGAAGAGGCTTTCCTATAGTACAAAAAATGACCCAAAGGTATTCATACCTAAGCCGCATTCTTCAGAAGCACATTCTGCATTGTCTATACAATCTACTGGAAAAAGAGCAGCAATGGTTGGACTAAAATTCCCAGTTCCTATAGTCAATGGTAACATGAGCTAAAATCCAGCAACACCCAAATTGTTGAATGCTGGTGTAAGAAATGAGGAGGGCAACTGAAATGGTAAAAGACCTGGAAACCATGCCCTATGAGGAGTGGCTTAGGGAGCTGGGTATGTTTAGCCTAGAGAAGAGAAGGCTAAGAGGCAACATGATAGCTATGTTTAAATATTTGAAAGGAAGTCATATGGTGAATGGAGCAATTCTGTTTTCTGCTGCTCCAGAGACTAGGACACAGAGCAATGGCTTCAAACTTCAGGAAAAGAGATTGCATCTAAACATCAGGAATTACCTCCTGATGGTAAGAGCAGTTTGACAGGGGAATATGCTACCTCAGACTGTGATAGAGTCACCTTTTTTGGAGTTTTTTTTCCCCAAAACAGAAGTGTTTATTCCCACAAAGCAAGCAACACAGCAACATTACCAAAATATTGCTGAAACTATAGCCTCAGAGTTGGTTACAAGTTTTATACCCTTCCATACAAATTTTAGTATGTATATCAAAGACTGGTTAAAATCTTACATGTCAGATCACCTCACCAGCTCCAGTATGTTCCCAGGTTTATAGTTATTTAAATACTTTTAAACAGAGGCTGGATGCCTATTTGTCAAGAGGACTTCGATTGTGTATCCCTGCATGGCAGGGGGTTGGACTCAGTGGCCCTGTGGTCTCTTCCATCTCTATGATACTGAAATATCCAGAATTGTTCTCTAGGCCACAGATACTGTCTAGGAATCAAAGGGTTAAGGAACTCCCATAGCCTACAAAATATGTTTCTTTGAAAAGCAAATGTTCAGAGTTATTTTAAAAAGCCGCTGCTGAAACTCTGCTTGGAGTTGGAACAGAGGAATGTTGTTCAAGTCCAAAGCCCCTCCTTCTGAAAAGAAGCATCAGCAAATACAACATTAAGCACCCTTAATGGAATATAATTTCAGTTTCTGAGGGGACAAAAATTTAGTAACAAAAGTTGTTTACAGGTTTCTCATCAGTTTCCCTTAGCACTGTCAGAGAAAGACTGCTACACTGCCCACCCAGAACTCATGCTCGTTTGTACTTAAAACAAAAAAAGCAGGCATTAGGCCAGTTTTAAAGTCTCTCTGGAAGCAATCAGTTTCAGCAAAGGCAATGTGCCCCTTTTTCCAGCAGCCTGCCAGAAAGGAATGAGAGAGAAAAAAGGGGGACAGAATGAGCGAAGAGTGACCTCAACCATTTGGGCTCTGCCTATTTTAGCCCTTAACAGGGGAAAAAGAAAAAAAAAAAGCTTCTCAGTCTTTTTTCTAAAGTATTTTTGTTCAGAGCATAGCAGTTTAGGAATACTTACCAACTTGAGGGTTTTGAAAGCTAATTGCCTTGTCAACTCTTAAACGACGATTGACATCAGCAACTTCCCAGCGCCTGAATTCTGGAGCCGTAGTGACATTTATTAGATATTCCAGGACAGTATCACTAAACAAATTAAACAAAGTAATGTATATATGTATATTAAAGAAGACTCAAAACAACTGAAGCTCCCCAAAGTGTAAGATAAGATAGTGCACTAAAACATAACTCTTTTAATAGGCAAGCAGATTAACAATTAGTATGCTGGTTTGCGCTAATGGGAGCCATAGTATAAAAATACAGAAGGTATAAGTTTGGGAGAGTCTGTCAATTAGGAGGAGGAGGAGGAAGCATGTAAAAAATCTTCTGCATCAACAGGTCTTTCCACATGCATGTACAAAAGGTAGGTAGAGAGTACCCTAATGTGAGGAGACATTTTAGTGTGAACCACTTAAATGGCAGACTATTGTCCCATGATCAGAGAAACCCGAAAAGGGCAATGTACTCAGGAAAAAGAAAATGAGAAACTATAAAGAAAGTAAATACTGTTTATTTCCTGGAACTAGATGATAAATAAGTATGTGTCAAATGACTGAGAATGAAGTGGGACTCCACAGTTGAAGAGAAGAAACAAAACATTACTGTGCAACAACATTTTGGAGCTTCAATGGTCAGAAAGTTTGCAAAATGTGTTAAAAACTGATCTGCTACACATAAGGATACTTACATATAGTCACGCAAGCATTCAACAGAATAAACCATGTTCTCCCTGGTAGAAGTCACACTAAAGGAGAATTAAAAAAGAAAATTTCAGGACAGTTTATGAGATTTCAAAAGTTTAGTAAAGCCTCTGTTTCAAGCCTATTATGGGGCTGCGTATATGATTTTTATACTTTTTTTACTTTTAAACATAGCATCTCCTGCATATTAAAGGATCTATTCTAATCACTGGTGCACTACCTTTCTCACTTATATAATGGTACTAGCAATTAACGCAGTACTGATCCTGAAACTTTAGTGTAGATCAGCAGTTCTTAACCTGTGGCCCACAGAATCCTGGGGAGCCATGATGTCCTCGCAGGAGTCTGCTAAGGCTTGAAGAATTATATGCATGGGGGCATTCCAGCATACAGCTTTCCTCTTTCTACCACTGATGAAGTAGGCATTTGCGTGTGTGTCTCAGCAGTGTAGGAAGAGATTAGAAAGATGGACGTGGTGGGCAGCTGGCAGGGTGTGCAAAAAGATTGCTGGGGGAGAAGGGAACAGGGTTAGCCCACCATCACTGCTACTGCTCATCCCCTCTCCTCTGCTGAGTAGCGCCTGTGTAGATATCTTTAAATTGCTGTTTTAAATTGCTATTGCCAGTTCGGTTTCATCTATGATGTATGAAGAGACTTTAGTCTGTGCCTATTGCCTGACTCTTCCCTCCTATTTCTGCCTGGTTCCTTCTCCCTCTCCTTGCCATCTTCGGCCACTCCACGGCTGCAAATGCTGCCTGCTTGCCTGTGCTGCTCAGTCACTGCTGCAGATAGATAGCTAGTCAACCAGCCATCTGGCTGGCCACTCACCCACCCTGCCAGTGCCCGGTCACTCTTCTCTCCTGCCCAGCTTGAACTGGTGGTGTGCTCTCCTCATTTGCTGGGGCAGAGAGCAAGGGTGTGTGGCTTCCTCTCCTGCTTTAGCCATGAAGTACGTGGACACGGAGGAGGAAAGCAGGATGCCCTCTATCAAGAGCCAAGTCTTGTGCAAATATGTGGGCAATAAGGTGGCTAAAAGCTCTGGTGGTGCAGTGGTTAAATGCCAGTACTGCAGCCACAATGTTGTGAGTTCAGTCTTGCAGGGCTCCAGGTTGACTCAGCTCCCCGTCCTTCTGTAGTTCAGTAAAATGAGTACCCAGCTTGTTGGGCGTAATTAGCTAAACACACTGTAAACCACTTAGAGAGTGCTTAGCACTGATAAGTGGTACAGAAGATGTAACTGCTATTGCTACTTTCCCCTTACAGATAAGAGTGTATGAATATGACTGAATGAGCACACATCTCAGTAACGCAAACGTGCCAGAAACATATTTGCATGAAAAATACAGACTTCTGCTATTAAGCCCATGAAAACAAGGCTTGTAAATAAAATGCAGCTCCAGCTTTCTCATTAATTAATTAATTAAAACTAACAATATTAAGCTTAGGGTTCAGCTGTTACTATTATTATTTCAATCCGTATGGAATCATTCCAATAAAAACATTGTAGTGTTCTTTTACTTCTTTCTCCCTTCTCTCCAAACATGAAGACCCTTGATGAGCAACTTCAAATAAATATCTGATGCACTTTTGGGTTTTATATCTTGAATTACATCTTGGTTGTTTACAGCAGCAAGGGGGGGGGTCCACGGTAAAGAAAAGGTTAAGAATCACCAGTGCAGACTACAAGGCAGGATCAACATATACAGCCCTTTAGAGAGAAACAAAGGCTAGACACACATATGCCCCCATCCTCAAAAAAGTACACAATTTAACTATACTAAATAAAAGGATGAAAACAAATCTACATCGCAAATGTGATGGCACTTTTTGAAGGTGTCAGCAACCCAGTCTTCTGCATGTATTAGTAATTAAGATCCTTCTTTAAGCATCCTCTTCTTACCACACTTAACTGGAATGTCATTTCCACAGAACTCTTCAAAAGACAGGGGAGCCTCAAGTAATTACAAACCTTAGGCTACCTCCAACAGCTTCAATGCCACGGGTTATCCTGAAGGAAGAGGCTCCTTTTGTAGTCTACAGAAAACAACAACATTTTAAGCATCAATTATGAGCATTAAGACAAAGATCTTCAGTCTGTATCTAGTTCATAAAGAATTTAATGTGACCACTGAGCTCTGTAACTGGATGTGCAAAGGCAACATTAACATTGCTAAATTGCTTAGCTATTACAAATAAGCCCAGGAAAGGTAACTGAGATCAATCAAGAAGCGAACTGAGATTACACGATCTATGTCCTCTGGAAACTCCAAAGACTTAGGATGTTCTCTTAACAATGGAACATGGTTTTACAGGAGATTTCGGGCTGCTATTAAAAATAGTCCTTTAACTCCTCTAGGCTTTCCTAAGTAACACATTAAAAAAAAAAAGGAGGAACTGCAATAGAACAGCCCCACAAATAAACAGGTAACAAAATGGAAGCAATGGGAAATGAATAATTATGTTCTCATATAGTATCTCCTTTGCCAAGATGACACAGGTGTTGGTAGCAATCTGTACCTCCTGTATTAGCTGACTCCAAAACTACTGGTGCATTCATGATCGCCACAGTAACAAAACTACTGAATTCCATGCAGGGCTTTCTAAAGTAACTTCTCAGTGTACAACTGCTCATTGATTGTCAACACATGTACCAATCTGTAACATGGGAACAACATGCACCAACAACAGTTTCTTCAAGGTGTAGAGTTTTAGTCTATCCACGGTTTACATTATAGCACAGCAATAACATAGTATTGTGCTTCTGCGGCAGTTGGGGTCAAGCCACATATAACACAGATCACCTATGTTCAGAACCTAAAACATCTCTCTTTCTTAAAAGCATCTGGGAATGAGGGTGCAAAGTATCAGATATGAGTTGTTCTGCCCAATACTTCCATTACCTATGGGGTTAAAGGCACACAATGCTGTATGAGTGTCTCTACCTTTTTCATTTCTCATATCCCAAAACTACTAGGAGCCACTGGCTGTTTATAGTAGCAATTTGGTGCTGAGTTAGAGAGGAGATTCATACTCACTACTATCAAATGTACAACCATGTGGTTTTGTTTAAGAAAAAAAAATGTTGGGAAATTTAGTCAGATCTCCTGAATCAGGCACAGCTTGGTCCTCAAAATATCACAGTAATCAGAATATCACATCTGGATATTTGCTAAGGCACCAAAACATTGGAACCAGCCATATCTGTGGAAGAAAATGAACTAAAGAATATGAACTAAAGAACATCAGTTAAGCTGGAAATCACTGGGTTTTTTCACTTCAGAAGTGGCAGACAAGTTGCTGCCACAGGAAAGGCGAACATGGTGGGATCCTTCATCTCAGGCAGCAGAATAACTCTGCCAACCTTGAGCTTTCTGCCTCATCACAGACCATATTTATTCAAATCAGGTATCACACTAAACCATACAGCCATCTGTAACCAAGGGTTTGCATATGTTTGACTTAACCTTGATTGACACTGCTTCTCCCCAAAAATGGCAGCCAGAAACATATTTCTTTTTGCTTAACATAGCAATATGAACATTTAGATTGCAGAATTTCTACTGGACATTTACCACCACTACCCCCATAGATTCCCACCCTCCAATTTTACTTACAGGGCAGGGGTAGGCTGCCATGAAAAGAGCGGGCATTGCACACTACCAGTCACAGTCACTTTTTTAAACTGGACATAACAGTTTTTTAAATTTGAGGTCACAAAAAGTGTGATTTTGGGAAAAAAAAGTCTGATGGGATAGGCATTAAATGGAAAATTACACCCTTAGAGGGCTGTGGGGGCACAAGCATCTTTCTGGGGCCCACTTCCTTCACCCACGAGGGGCTCAGAGGCCACATTTGAAGCCTTCTGAGGCTGCACACAGCCCATGGGTTGTACATCCACCCACCCAACTCCTGTTTTAGGGTCACAGATCAAAATACAAACACAAATCTAGCTTTAAAAAATGACTCAAATGAAGAAAACCCACCAAGTTTGATGCAAGACGGAGCAGGTGAGCGGTTCCCAAATTGGTGGTGGACTCATATCTGCTGCCTGCTTTGATGAAGACGCCAATTCTTGAAACTGGAGAATAGCTTTCCAAAGAAGCAATCACCAAGCCATTTGGTAGTTTTGCGATCTGCATTTAGGGGCGGAGACATCAAGTAAAATCACACTGCTTTTCTGTGATCTCTTTTGACTATTAGAGATATTCGAACACAAAGCGGTTTCTAATTTAGACTGACCTCAAGCTCCTGGGAGGGCAGCTGTATTTTTGCTCGTTCTGCGCCTGCAGAAGCTTCAGCTTTAGGTGCAATCTTGAGAGAATAAAATCTCCTCTAAAGAAGAGAGCATGAACAACCACAAGTTAGAGCCAGACCAAGTTGATTTCATTTTCATGTATAAGATCAGGACTCATCAGAAAAGACATTGGTGCTTGGTAAGATGGGAAGCAGCAGGAAAGAGAATAGATTCTGGCAAGGAAGCCACAGCACTGAGTCTGCAGGACCTGAGCAGGGCTGTGGATGACAAGGTAGTCTTAGAGGTATTTTACTCAAAGGGACATCAAAAATCAAAGGGGATTTGTTGGCAATTAACAACAATCAACATGCTATTTATTTTGGTTTGAATGATTCCTGCCTTCAAATTACCTCTGTTTCACTTCCTACTAAAAGCTTATTTAAAACAACATAACTAGAAATTTGTCATATCATGACACAAGGAACTCCTTTCTGTTTGAAGAAAGTCCAGTCTGGAAAGAATTCCAGAAAGTCTGAACAGTAAGCCTTCCTACACAGATTGAATTAAGAATCAGAGCTAGCTTCTTCTTTCCTCCCATAGATTGGGCATTCACCTGTACAACTGATATGACAAATCAGGAAGAAAGCAATGACTCAGTACTCTGGCCCACTGCACTGATGCTACAGGGACACTGTTCCATTTAAAAATGTTTTACAAGTTCAGCTCATACACCTTCTTTAGAAAATGAGAAAACACGTTTTCTGAAAGGAGAAAATTGCTGTAGGAAGGGAAGAAGAATTCTTTGATTTGTCCAGCTTTGGCCTGTTCTGGTGTTTGGTTTAATTCTGACAAGAGTTTAGCTACATTTGGATCCCTTTTTATGATGACATATAAATGTTACATAAACAAAGGGCAATGTAAGATTAAAAGGGGTAGCCAATCAACGCTCTGCACAGGCGGCTTTATAGTTAACAGGAAGAACCCCAGAAATCAATTCTGAACAGAAGACTGTAAACAATATATGATGGCTACCCATTCAGTCTGCCTAAATATCCTAAAGGCACCAAGATGCTGCCCGATCTTAGAAACTAAGCAGGGTCAGCCTTGGTTAATACTTGAATGGGAGACAACCAATGAATACTAGGTGCTATAAGCTATATTTCAGAGCAAAAAACTGTCAAAAAGGCCAACCCTCTGAGGACTCCTTGGCTAAGAGAAACTCTATGAAATGCATAGAGTTGCCATAAATGACAGGCAACTTGAAAACATGCATCCACACACATTCAGTCATGCTACATACAGCAGAGATATATTGCTCTGCGTAGCAAAACAGCATAAATATGTAAAATGCAAATATCCACCAGCTGCTCAGACTTAGAGAGCCCCCTATCCATTACTGCCTGAATTACAGACAGGGCTACGCAATGAAAATGATATAAAATATTCTGATCAGTTCCAAGAAATGACAAGTTATGGAGGGCTGTAAGAATCCATAATGAAGAAACCCTCCTTCTACAATAAAACAATCAAACTCTAGAGAACAATCTGGAGTAAAAGAATCTCAAGTGAACTCTGCAACAAAATGTTGTAGAATGAAGCACATCTTGTGCAGAATTCTGGGCAGCATCCCATGCCCTTTCCTAACAGATTTTAACTATAATTAGTAACAACAGCATAGTAGTTACAGTATTTCTGATTCCTTGTGTCCTAGGCAATTTTGTCTTCATCCCATTTAAACCGTATTTTACCTCTACACAGGACATATTTACAAGAATAACTCATGGCCTTCTGCATGATTGCAATGTCCATCAACTCTAGCCATCAACTCTAGCACAGTCAACGGTAATCCCCATGTACATATTGCCACCTGAAAGAATTTCAGGGTTTTGCAGCTACTCACTTTTGACTGTTCATTTGGGAGTCTTGTACCAGAAACCATAGCTCTTTATTAAGCAAAGAATTCTGCCCACTGGTGGCAATATCTATTGTTCTTGTGTGTCTTTAAGTCATTTATGACTTATGGTGAAATTATCATGGGGTCTTATTAGCCAGATTTGTTCAGAGAGGTTTTTCCTTTGCCTTCCTTTGAGGCTCAGAGAGTGTGACCTGTCCAAGGTCACCCAGTAGATTTCCATGGCTGAGCAGGGATTTGAACCCTGATCTCTAGAGCCATAGCCCAATACTCAAATCACTGTCCCATGCTTGCTCTCAAAAGATGACAATCCTAGTACTTACATATTCCATTCTACAACATGAGAAGCTGACATCTTGTAATAAAACCACAACCAGATCCCACACAGAGGCTTAAATCCAGCTGCTACTCTCAATCAGAGTAGACTCACCGAATAAATGGGATTTACATTTACCATTCAGCAACTGACTTCAATGGATCTATTCGTAGCTGTGTCCAACAACTGGATTTACAGCAGCACCATTAATGAATTTGTTGTTGTGCGCCTTCAAGTCATTTCTGGACTTATGGTGACCTTAAGGTGTACCTATCACAGCATCTTCTTGGCCATCTTTGTTCAGAGAGGGTTTGCTTTGCCTACCACTGAGACCAAGAGAGTATGACTTGTCTAAGGTCACCCAGCGTGTTTCCAGAGTCAAGCGGTGATTTGAATCCTGGTCTCCAGAGTCCTAGTCCAGTGCTCAAACTCCTACGCTATGCAGGCTCTCACCATCAGTAAATACACACTGCACATTAACACCAGCCCAAGGAAGAAGCTGCTACTTTTGTAATGGATCTAGCTAACAGTCACTCCTTCAAGCAAATCTGAAAACTCACACACAAGAATAGCAACCTACACTAGTTCTTTTACTATTTCATCCACGACTAATGTTTTATTCTCAATACTTCTCCAAGGACCGTTAGACAGCACATATAGTTGCTCCCTTCACACTGTATCCTCACAACAACCATGCATTAATCTGTGAATAAATACAGTGGAACTGTCCTGCACAGTTGCTGAAAGCTTTCAAGCTTGCTTTATTACTTCTTTCACCTAAAGTCTATTTCCAGTCTACTCCCTCCTTATAGGTACTCCATATGAAATTCAGTGGCTATTACAACAGTGCATTACCTAAAACACAAAATGAGTGTGGGCACCACTGAAGGCAAAGGGAATCTCCAGCGTAAATCTCTAGTCCACTTGCACCTGGGCTATAATGGGGTTCCATTAACAACATGATTTAAAAATGTAAGAAGCTCCTTCATACTAGTCCTGAGTATTTTTCCATATAGGCCAATTCCAGGTTTCCTATGATGGCAGCTGTTGTCCAATACATCTGGAAAATACTAGGCTATGGATCTCTAGGACATCTGGCAAAGGTTTTTCCCATCACCTGCTACCAGACTGCCTTGAGTGCCATTCTTTGGAAGGAAAGCAGCAAAATATTTTTGGTATTAAATACCAGGATTAGCATGGGAACAGCCCCACTGGATCAGACCAAAGGCTTATCTGCTCCAGTATTCTGTTCACACCGTGGCCAATCACTCTACGTGGGGCTGTCATTAAGCACAACCTGGAAACTGTTGGTAGTGCAAAATGCACCAGTTAGACCTCTGACCAGTACAAAAACCATATAACACTGGTTTTAAAAGAATTTCACTGGCTGCCAATAAGCTTTTGGTCTGAATTCAAAAATGTTGGTAATGACATTTAAAACGCTATACAGCTTCAGACTTTGATACAGGCTTCCCTCACTTATCTGACAGATTAGGGAGCACAGCACTGTCAGAAAACGGAATTGGTTGGTTGAATTGGTTGGAAAGCAGAACCCATGTACCGTACTGCAGGGAGCATGAGAGACTTACAGAGGCTCATTTGGGACTGACTAACCACATGCTGCTTGTAAAGTCTCTCAGCTGGCTTTTCTCCCTCTCAGTTCACTTTGCTCAGCTTGCGTGTGCCTCCATAGCAAAGCAAACAAGCCTCCATTGTAAAGAAGAACTGACGAAAGAGTGGAAACTCCATCAACCCCTTGAGGACAAGAACAAAATTCAAAATGACCTTGACAGGTTGGAGAGCTGGGCCAAAGCTAACAAAATGAATTTCAACAGAGAAAAATGTAAGGTCCTACACTTGGGAAGAAAAAAGAGAATGCACAAATATAGGATGTAGCTGGATAGCAGTACGTGTGAAAGGGATCTAGGAGTCTTTGTAGATCACAAGCTGAACGTAAGTCAGCAGTGTGATACGGCAGCTTAAAAAGCCAATGCGATTCTTGGTTGCATCAATAGGAGTATGTTGTCTAGATCAAGGGAGATAATGGCACCACTCTATTCTGCTTTGATTAGACCTCATCTGGAATACTGTGCCCAGTTCTGGGCACCTCAATTCAAGAAGGATATTGACAAGCTGAAACGTGTCCAGAGGAGGGTGACCAAAATGGTGAAGGGTCTGGAAGCCATGCCCTATGAAGAACGGCTTAGGGAGCTGGGGATGTTTAATCTGCAGAAGAGAAGGTTAAGAGGGGACATGATAGTCATGTTTAAATATCTGAAGAGATGTCATGCTGAGGAGGGAGAAGGCTTGTTTTCCACTGCTCCAGAGACTAGGACAAGGAGCAATGGATTCAAGTTGCAGGAAAGGAGATTCCATCTGAACTTCAGGAAGAACTTCCTGATGGTCAGAGTTGTCTGGCAGTGGAATATGCTGCCTTGGAGTGTGGTGGAATCTCCTTCTTTGGAGGTTTTTAAGCAGAGGCTAGATGGCCATCTTTTGGAAATGCTTTGATGGGTGTTTTTGCAATAGCAAGGGGTTGGACTGGATGGACCCTGTGGTCTCTTCCAACTCTATGATCCTATGAAATTAATGGAACTTGTCCTCAATTGGAAATGCCAAAGAACGAGTCATCAGATCCTGGGGCATTAAAAGGTAGGGGCTTCCTGTAGTTGAAGGCTCTCATCTTCATATACATGGCCATCTGAGGTTTAAGATCTGCTGGAGAGGCTCTCCTCTGTGACAGGACAAGACATCATGGGAGAACATGCAAGAGGGCTTTCTCTGTTGTAGTCCCCAGTCATGGAGCACTCCCAACTTGGAGGCTCCTTTGACATCAACACTATGACTGTCCTCTAAAGCTTTGGGTCCCTAATTGGTTTTCACAAACCCACACATGTACTTGGTTTTAAATCATTTTAAACAATTTTAACTGTCTTGTCTTCTCAACATTTGTTTTTAGGAATCATTTTTGTTATTCCCACTGTTTTATATTTTTCAGATTGGGATTACGGTACTGCATGCTGCCGTGAGATCTCTGGGTAGAAGATGGGATATAATTTTTACTTATTAATAAATAAACCAGTTGCCCCAGGAAAGCCCACAAGCAGAAAATAGGTGCAGCAGTATTTTTCCACCTTTTTCTCTCCAGCAGCTCTGGCCCTGGAGGAAATATACAGTTAGCCCTCCACATCTGCTAGGATTAGGGGCACTGGACCCTCACAAAAGTGGAAAAATGGCAAATATCAAAATGTGTGTGAATCTGTGGGAAGGGGGCCAAGGTATGGTGGGGAGAGCAGGCACCTAGGGTCCAAAACAGATCAGGGAAAGGAGAGGGAAAGGATGTGGGTTGGCATGGTGGTCCAGTGCTTCCTGTCTCTTGCCCATCTCCTTCCTTGGAAGAGGGGAGGCACTGGGAGAGGGTTGTAGTGCTCAGAAATTGGGCTGCATGCCCTGATCAAAGCAACCAAGAGAGATGGCACCCTGGGAAATAGGCACTTCAGATTCGGGGTCAGGGCTTGGAGAAACTTGCAAAAAATCAAATCCATGAAAGTCAAATCTGCAAAGGTGGAGGACTGACTATATTTCTCTCATGAGTAATAGCTACTGCAAATATTAAACCATGGATCTTATACAGTCATCCCTCCACATTTGCTAGGGTTGGGGCACAGGACCTCCGTGAAAGTGAAAAAAACGTAAATAACTCTAGGCCCTCCCAAACCACGCTTAACACACACACACACACACACACACACACAGTACAATCACCATATTCAACCCACTGTGGATTCCTCTGAGGCATCAGGATTCTTTCACAAGGCAGAAGTGGGGGCTGGTGGGGCTTACGGCCACCTCCACTCCTGCCCCACACCATTTTTCATAGAGACTTACAAGCCTCATTTGTGGTTCCTCAGTCTCACCAGGCTTGCAGGCCGCATTAAAAATGGCACAAGGAGGCAGCAGAGGGGACAGCAAATAATCTGTGACTAATCGAATCCGCAAAAGTAAAACCCGCCAATGTGGAGGGCTGGTTGTATTTGACCGCCGTAACATTGCTCCTTCCGTTATAATTCCTAGATCACCTCTACATAGATTAAAATCCCTGCCCTTAAAAAAAAAAAAGCAGCTTGGGGTTCTAACAGCAACGCTTTCTCCTTGAAAAACTAAGTTTAAAAAAAAAGGTCCTAAGGATGTATCTCTCCCCGACCCCTTCTAGGGAAGAACCCTCCACCCTGAGGAGAATGTGGCGGGTTAAGCAGCCCCTCCACGGGCTGTCCCGCTCAGACGGCGCTTTGCCTCCGGGACTGGCCGACCCCTGGGTACCGGCAGTGACCTTCAGCCTTCTCGGGCCCCCGAGGGAATTCCGCTGTCCCGCCACTCCACTTCTTTCCTCACCCAACCGACTAATGGCAAGGAGAAACCACTCCCTCAGGAAAAAAGCAACCGCTCGGCTTCTCTTCATTCCCACCTCCTTGAAAGGCCCAAACCAAGGTCGCCCCCATTCCCAGGGAGGAAGGGCTGCCGGCGCCGGCTCGCTCGCCTCGAAGCGGGGCGACTGTCCCGCTTCGCCGCCCGCTTCCCCTCCTCGCCCGGTCAGCACCACTCACCGAGAGGCACCGCGCCACAGTCGGAAGGGGCTTCATCGCCTCCGAGCGCCCAATCCTCCCCCACGAAGAACACCAAAATGGCCGCAGAGGAAGCAGGAAGCCCGGGCATTCCCAGCATTCACTGCGCAAAAATCTCTTCCTGCCCTCAACACCGAGCCGTAAGGAAAGGCTCTTGAGCCGGCGGCAGGAGTGGCTAGAGCGTCCTCGACGGGAGTCGAGAGTTCGGTCAGTAGGTCTCAAGGAATACACGTCCGGTTCCAGATCGCAGCTAGTTTAGGGCTCCGGTTGCGGGGAAGACGGGTGAGACAGAGGCCGTTTCTGCACTAGCCTGTTATGGTACTATTATTCCACTTTCAACCTCCTGGAATCCTGGGGTTTGCAGTTTAAGGAGGAGCATTTAGAAATCTCAGCCAGAGAGCTCTTGGGCCTCAGTAAACTACAAACCCTAGAATTCCACAGGATGTTGAAAGTGGAATAATAACGCTATAACAGCGAAGTGTGGATAGGCTCTAAGAAGGATGCTCTCTAAAATTTTGACGGCTGATGCGTGCGCCCAAATGTGGAGCTCTCTATACTGAGGCCCTTCCCTAAACTGCAAACCCCAGGATTCAATAGGCTGTTGAAAGTGGAATGATAGTGCTGTAACAGTCTAATGCCTTTAATTTTACTTGGTGAAACAGGCATGCAGTCTTCAAAGCTTATATGGTCCAGGGCGTTTTCTCCTCAAAGCTTGTTTTTCTACCCAAGAAAGATAAGGCAGAGAAGAAGGGAAGGGAGGGAGTCTTTGCTTCTCCAGGTGCTCAAAGTGCATTTCCCACAGCGGCTTAGCATCGGTCAACTGAAGTTGCAAACATCCAGAGGGCCTGAAGGTCACCACCCTCACTTTAAAGATGTGGCTGCACAAGGAGACGCATGGATGTGTCTGCCCTTATGGGAAGGCTTCACACACACAGCCCAAAGGAGGTGCCTGTGTTTCAAACCTCTCATGACAAAGAAGAGTGGAAATGCAGGGATGAGGAAGGTGTCCTCTTCTGAACTTTTATCTGCCAGCAAGTTTCGTGCCAGGGCGTGGTGCCAGGATGTTGAACTGCAACTCCCATTTTCCTTGCCACCTTAGGAAGTTAGGAGTTGTAGTCCTTCATAGAATCATAAAGTTGGAAGAGACCACAGGGGTCATCCAGACCAACCTCCTGCCATGCAGGAACCCACATCAAAGCACTGCTAACAGATGGCCATCCAGTCTCTGTTTAAAAACCTCCAAAGAGTGAGGAGACTCCACCACATTCCCAGGCAGCATATTCTTCTGCGGGACAGCTCTGACTGTCAGGAAGATCTTCCTGAGGTTTAAGTGGAATCTCTTTTCCTGCAACTTGAATCCATTGCTCCTTGTCCTAGTCTCTGGAGCAGCAGAAAACAAGCCCGCTCCCTGCTTGACATGACATCCCTTCAAATATTTAAACATGGCTATCATGTCCCCTTTTAACCTTCTTTTCTGCAGACTGAACATACCCGGCTTCCTAAGCTTCTCCTCATAGGGCATGGCTCCCAGACCCTTCACCATTTTGGTCACTCTCCTCTGGACATGCTCCAGCTTGTCGATATCCTTCTTGAAATGAGGTGCCCAGAATTGGACACAGTATTCCAAATGAGGTCTAACCAAAGCAGAGTAGAGTGGTACCAGTATCTAGATGGTATCTAGACACCATACTCCTATTGATGCAACCAAGAATCGCATTGGCTTTCTTGGCTGCCGCATCACACTACTGACTCATGTTCAGCTTGTGGTCCACCAAGACTCCTAGATCCCTTTCACATTTACTGTTATCCAGCCACATGTCCCCCATCCTATACTTGTGCATTCCATTTTTTCTGCCTAGGTGTAAGATCTTACATTTTTCTCTGTTGAAATTCATTTTGTTAGCTTTGGCCCAGCTCTCCAATCTGTCAAAGTCTTTTTGAATTTTGATCCTATCCTTAACACTGATCAGGGTGCAGAAATTGTCGTTCAACAGCACACACCTCTGGAGTACGTTCAGGATGGGTACTGGGGCAGGGACTTAAGTAACCCTCTAAATATTGATCTCCACTTCCCATCATCTCAAAATATAGAAGCTAATGGTGAGGGATGGTGGGAGTTGTAATCCAGGTGGGCCATAGGTTGCCAATACATCATAGATCTAGGTTGCTTTACCAGGTAATCAGCTATGCTTCTTTCAGATAAGGTGGCTGCAAACAGTAACTCTGGACCTATGTATTAAAGCTGTGGCAGCGAGGTTCAAGGCTATCACACAGATCATTCTGAATCTGCATACTTACATGTATTTTTTTAAATAAAAACAGTAAAAACACTGATTACAGGGAACAATAATTATGCTGTCACCAGTTAAAGCATGAAGACAATGGCATAAATGTAAAAGAAATGTTATAAAATCATTCAAAGCACAAAATGAGTATACTGGAGAAAGGGGAAAATATGTAAAACTCTGTTAAGCAAATAAGAGCCAGCGTGGTGTAAGAAGTCTGAGTGTTGGACTAGAACACTGGGGGACCAGGCTTCGAATTCCTGCTTAGCAATGGAAACCCACTGGATGACCCTGGGCAAGCCACACTTTCTCAGCCTCAGAGAAAGGCAAGGGCAACCCCTCTTTGAACAAATCTGGCCAAGAAAACCCTGTGATAGGGTCGCCTTAGAGTTGCCATAGGTATGACCTGAAGGCACACGACAACAATTGAGGAAACACAAAGATGGCTATAAAATACTAATGATTCCTAGTTCTTGTAGGGAGCTCAACTGCGCTGGAGTCTTCATGGATCACCTCATTCTTCGAGCCTGATTGTTTCAGGGGGGCTCGGGCATCATGGTTTGAGTGCTGGCCTAGAAACCTGGAGACCAGGGCCATTTCCGCACTACACTCTTATAGTGCTATTATTCCACTATTATTCCACTTTCAATATCCTATGGAATCCTGGGTTTTGCAGTTTAGGGAGGAGCCTCTAAGGATGTTGAAAGTTAAATAATATCGCTATAGGAATGTAGTGCGGAAATGGCCCAGGGTTCTGTTCCCCGCTTGGCCATGAAAACCCACTGGGTGACCTTGGGTGTGTCACAGAAAACTCCATGATAGGTTCACCTTAGGGTTACCATATGTTGGAAACGACTCGAAGGGACAAAACAACAACAGCACCCCAGCCTCGCCTTAGTGCCGGCTCAGTCCTCACTGCCCCCCCCCCTTGCCGGGATCCTTGGCCACTAAGGGCCCTTGCGCTCTACACTGTTACAGTGGTATTATTGTACTTTCAACCTCCCTGTGGAATTCTGGGGTTTGTAGTTTCCTGAGGCTGAGAATGCTAACCGCTTCCTCCTTAAACTGCAAACCCCAGGATTCCATAGGATGTTAAAAGTGGAATAATAGCACTGTAACAGCCGAGCGCAGGGAGGCCATCAGTCTACCCCCCTCCATTCACAAATTCCGTCACGCTTCATTCATGTCGTTTGCGGTCAGGCGAGGCGGCGCGCGGATTGGTGGAGCAGTCAGAGACCACGCCCACTGGGTGGGGCTTAGGGCTGCGGCCGGCCCCCGCCGCGCTGAGTAGGAGAGCTGCTTGGCGCGGCGGCGCTTTCCCAGGGCCAGGGAGCCGGGGCGCGGAGGAGAGCAGAGGAGAGGAGGCGGCCGGCGGCTTTGGATCCGACTCCTAGCCCTTCACGATGAGCGCCCGCGGCGTCCCTCGGCCCGCTTTCCTGAGCGCCGAGGAAGTGGAGGAACACTTGCCCCGGGCCGGCTTGCTCATCGCCCCGCTGGAAGCCGCCTTGGCCAACTTTTCCAAAGGACGCGAGGGAGGCGTCGTGCAGCCCGTGCGCACCGTGGTGCCGATCCAGAAACACAGCGGGTAAGGATCGGGAGTGGGGAGGGGAGCGGATCCTGCTGCTTCTCAAGTGGGTCGCCCTAGGCAGGATACGCGTTCTGCTGCGTTCGCACGTTCATCGGGTCCTGCTTTCCTTATTAATAAGAAAGGGCCATCGTGTTGTTGGCTGGACCGTTGGACCACGACCCGGGAGACCAGGGCCGTTTCCGCACTAGACTGTCATATGCTATTATTCCACTTTCAATATCCTATGGAATCCTGGGGTTTCCTTTGAGGCCCCTCCCTAAACTGCAAACCCCAGGATTCCATGAGATGTTGAAAGTGGAATAATACCACTATGACAGACTAGTGTGGAAATGGCCCGGGGTTCTATTCCCCACTGCTTGGCTGTGGGCTCAGCCGTGGGCACATCACACACTCTCAGCCCCAGAAAACCCCGTGATGGGTTCGCCTTCGGGTCACCCTAAGTCAGAAACAACGAGAATAAGAAGGATCATGGCATACCAGGACCCTACAGCCGGGGACATTTCTAGAGGTGTTGTGGCACTGCAAGTCCCAGCAGCTCTACCGAGGAATACTGGGAGCTGCAGTATGCAGATGGAATACCTCACCTTCCCCACCTTTTCCGTACAGGTATCAATTATTAGTAAAGCAAAATTAATCCCAGGAAAAGGGGGGTGATTTTTTGTGCAGTCCCAACACTGAGGGCCTAAACGCCCTAAAGGCGCCAGATCCAGTCTGATCTTGGAAGCTATGCAGGGTCAGCTCTGGTTAGTACTTGGATGGGCGATTGCCAACAAATACCAGGTGCTGTAGGCTATGTTTCAGAGGAAGAGACTGGGAAAACCATCTCTGAGTATTCCTTGGCTAAGAAAACCCTCTGAAAATCATAGGGTCACCGTAAGTCAACAGGGTTTTGTGGAGATTAGTGAAGACACTCACAAATCCCATTGAACCCAATGAGTACAGTCATCCCTCCACATTGGCAGGTTTCACTTTTGAGGATTTGATTATTCACAGATTATTTGCTGTCACCCCTGCTGCCTCTCTATGCCATTTTTAATAGGGACTGGAAGCCTTGTGAGACTGAGAAACTATGAATGAGGCTTGTAAGTCCCTCTTAAAAACGATGTGGGGCAGCCGTAGAGGTGGCAGGAAGCCCCAGCAGCCACCCACTTCTGCCTTGGGAAGGAACCCTGAAAAGAATCTGTGGTGGGTCAAATATGGTGATCATATTTTTTTTGTGTGTGTTAAATATGGTTTGGGAGAGTTATTCATGTTTTTTCCACTTTCATGCGGGTCCTGTGCCCCTAACCCTAGCGAATGTGAAGGGATGACTTTACATATGCCCAAGATTGTGCTGGCTTCAGTCATTCAGTGTGGATGATATTGTAGCTATTTATTTCTCTTAAACTAGAAACGGAGGGGTGGGGTCTCTCTAGCCCATTTACATGTTATTGGACCGCAGCTCCCTTCAGCCCCATCCACTGTGGCCAGTGGTCATGGTTGATGGAAGTTGGTGTCCAACAGATTGAGTACTCCATCTTCCCCACCCCATCTTTAAATGGTACCTAGTATGATTGCAGATTGCTGTTGCTCTGTGGATCGATTCAGTCTTCTCTTGATACTCACACAAAGCCGTGGCAGCTGGTAGGTTCTGGTGTATCTACTTTGAATGAGTTTCCTCCAGTTACCCTGTTGCCAACAGCCCTGCTCAGGTCTTGACTGAACCTATGCACCTGTAATATGGTCTTCTTCTTTTCCTACTGCCTCCTACCTTGCTAAGCATCCTTGTATTTTCTAGTGAGTCCTGTCTTGTGATACGTCCAAGATATGACAGTCTCAGTTTAGTCATCTTGGTTTCTAAAGAGTGTTCAGGCTTAATTTGCTCTGGGACCCGTTCATTTGTCTTTTAGCAGTCCAGGGTACCTATAGAACTCTTCCACAGGACCACACTTCAAGTGAGTTTATTTTCTTCCTGTCGGCTTTCTTCACTCTCACAACCGTACATAGAAATTGAAAATATGATGGCACGGACAACCTTAACTTTGGTTTGCAATGATATATCTTTACACGTCAGGATCTTGTCTGCTTCCTTCATAGCTGCCCTTCCAAGTCCTTGTCTTCTGATTTTTTGACTGCAGTCCCTGTTTTGATTAGTAACTAAGCCAGGGTATAAGGTATCTTTAACTGTTTCAGTGTCTTCATTATTTTCATTGTCTACTTTGAAGTTGCATAAATCATCTGTGGCCATTATTTTTGCATTCTTAGTGTTCAACTGTAACCCTGCCTTTGTATTTTTTCCTTGACTTACTTCAGTAGTCGTTCCAAGCCATTGCTGTTTTCTGCTAGTAGTATAATGTCATCTGCATATCTTAAATTGTTGATGTTCTTTCCTCCAGTTTTCACACCTTCTTCCTCAGAGTTCTGCTTTGTGCATGACAAGGTTCAGCGTACAAGTTAAACAAATAGAGTGATAAAATGCAGCTTTGGCTGACTCCCTTGCCAACTGGAAACCACTCTGTTTCTTCATATTTTGCCCTAACAGTAGCCTCTTGTTTTGAGTACAGGTTACGCATAAGAACAATCAAATGTTGTGGCACACCCATTTTTCTAAGAGTAATCCACACTTTTTCATAATCTACACAGTTTTTCGTGATCTACACAGTCTGGTTTTCTTCTGAAATTCTTTTGTGTTCTCATTATCAAATGTATGTTTGCAATATGATCCCTAGTAGCTCTTCCTCTTCTGAACCCAGTTTGGACATCTGGCATTTCTCACTCCTTATACAATAAAAGTCTTTATTGTAGAATTTTGAACATAAATTTGCTTGCATCGGAGATTAATGCAATGCTCTGGTGGTTACTACAATCCCTGGTGTCCGTTTTCTTGGGATTGGAATGTATATGAATATTTCCAGGCTGTGAACCAGTCTTTTGTTTTCCATATTCGTTGACAGGTTTTTGTTAGAATATGAATAAATTTTGTCTCTGTTGCTTGAAATAGCTCTGTTGGTATGCCATCTATTCCTGGTGATTTATTTCTCCCAAGTGCTTTGCATACACGGCTTCCATTTTACTTTCTAAAATTCTGGATTTGTCGTGCTGAATTTAAAAATCATTGTATTAGAAAAGCTTTCTATGAGCGTGGTATAAATAACCTTTTTCCTAAGATAGTATTAGCTACTTTACTGCAAGAAGCTTTTTTCAGGAAAGAATGGGTTAAGAATCGGAGCTGATTATTTCATGATGATCTTTTGTATTTTGAAGAAGATAGGAAATTTAAGCCAAGTAAGCTGCTTCTTGAGGAAGGCAAAGCTCTTAATTGGTTTGTTTATATGCAACTGAAGGATAGATTTAATCATGATAGGAGAGATTTAGTCACAGAGCTTGGAGAAAAATGAGTTTTATTTTGAGTTATGTAAAGATGATGACTGTGTAATTAAAAAAGGGTACAAATGCCTTTTGAAACTAGTAAAGGACGATGAACTCAATAAAAAAGTATACAGTAGGACCCCTGTATCCGCGGGGGTCCTACGGTATAGTAAGGTGGGCCCAAAATTTTGGGCACAAATTCAGATGGATGCATGGGGGGAGAAATGTGGTCTAAAATACAAATTTACACAAAGTAGATTTTATGTCTAAAGAAAACATGTATAAGGTGTACGTATGGTATCTAACCCCAAATAAGCTGTCAAAAATGTTTCAAATCGGTTTTGGGGATGTCAAGATAAAGAGGACTTCTTTTTCCATATGTGATAGATTTGTAAAAAGCTGAAAAGTTATTGCCCTAAAATTTGCATGGTAATCCCAAAAAAATTAAAGGTGGGGTTTTTTTTAAATTAAAGCTTTATTCATTAAAATATACACAATCACAGGAATCGATAAGCAAAAAAGAAAACAAAAACAAAAAACAAACAAGCAGACAAAAAAAAAGAAAAAAAACGTAACTAACCTACAGATATTAAAACACAAATCAGTACAGACATACAAACGTGGAATGATACAAAGCAGAGAGCATTAAAAAGGGTTTACCATATTATTTCATTTTTATCCTTTCTTAACATTCTATCTCATCTTAACTCTTATTTCATTATATATACCTAAAAGAATTGCTTTTCCTGTGTACTTCCAACTTCGGTATTAGAGCTTATTGTACTTTACATCATTCTTGATCCTATCATCTGTAATTATAACTCTCATATCCTTGAG
The DNA here is from genome assembly GCA_030412105.1 of Cyclura pinguis. NCBI lineage: Eukaryota > Metazoa > Chordata > Lepidosauria > Squamata > Iguanidae > Cyclura > Cyclura pinguis. Next base: position 10,546,436 of record CM059609.1, read on the forward strand.
TATTTTTCAGAAATCTATATTCACCATTTTAATATTATTCCATGAATTCTTAAAATACTTTATTGTGCTTTCCCATTGTTTTATAAAACTTTCTTTACTCTCCCCTTTCAATATACTTGTTAATTTATCCATTTGGATTATATCAGATAATTTCATTTTCTGTTCTTCTATTGATGGCATCGTTTTCCCTTTCCATCTATGTGCTAAAACCATTCTTGCTGCTGCTGCCATATAAAACAATTGTTTACCCACTTTTTTTTCCAGGTCTACTTCCATCATCGATAACATATATATTTCCGGAGACATACTAAATCTTATATTTAGCATCTTTTCTATTCAAAGGTGAATTTTGTAATATCACCAGAAGTGTTTTTACTGGGTATTATGAATAAAGAATTAGATAGTAAATATGGTGTACTTCTTCGACAGTAGCAAGAATATTGATGATGTTTTGAAAAGCTGGAAATCATTTATGGACTTTTTGAGCAATAAGAAATCTAACAATGTATTATCTGTGGCTACTAGAAATTCTAGTAGGATTACTTGGTTGTATCTGTAATGGTAGCATAATATGTTGTTTCTTTTTATTTTTTTCTTTCATTATAGCTTGGCTTGTGGGGAGGTCAGAGTCCTTTCGTGTTTAATAAGTTAGAGTCTTAGTTAATGTTCAGTGTTTTGGTGTGTTAGTATTGTGTTTAGTTTTATTTTTTTATTTCTGCTTTTTCTTTTTCTTTTTCTTTTTTTTTTGAATGTATATCTCTTTGAATTAGATTGTTTGTTAGATTATTTGTTTCGAACTAATAAATAAATAATCTAAATTGTGGACTCATCTTCAGATGGTTCTCCCTTGAAGGAATCTGTCATCCTTTCATCTCTTTTATATAGTTCTCCAGTGTATTGCTTCCATTATCTTTTTGTTTCTTCGTAATCATGCAGTGGTTGTAGAGCATCCTGAATCTTGGTTTAAATTTCCCCTTTGAATTCTCAGATCTTGTGGAAGAGGTCTCTTCTACCTTTTTTGTTGTGGTCTTCTATTACTCTGCATTGATTATTGTAGTCATTCACTTTGTCCCTGCGCACAAGTTAAACAGTTGTGTTTCTGTCACCTTTTAATTTTCCTCCTAGTCTGTCCTTAACTGCTTGAAGAGTTTCATCCGTTGTACAGTGGGTTTTTTTTTCTTTTTGACTAGAGATATTGTCTTTTTGCATGCTGTCCTCCCAGTGTCCATGGCTTCAGTGCAGAGCTCCTCTGGCTCCTGGTCACTTCGGCTTAATAGTGCAAGCCTGTTTTTTATTCTAAAGAGATGTTCTTCAGTTTGTAATTTGGCACAATGATTGATTTAATGTTCTTCTTTAGCTTTAGCTTTTCTCTAATTTTTGATATTAGCAGTTCATGGCCTGTTCACAATCTGCCTCTGGTCATGTTTTTGCAGAAAGAATGGAGCTTCTTCATTTTCTGCTTCCAATTATGAACTCTGTCTGATTTCTATATTGGCCATCAGGTGTCATGTTGTTATTTCTCAATGCCATGTGGTTGTCTGTGTAATGCGGGGGAATTTGTATGTATGTAGAATCTGCTGAGTATGGCAGAGAAGAGTGGGAATATAACTGAGAGTTCTTAGAAACTCAAGGTGTGATCAAACAGTCAGTATTGTTGGTCGGTACCGCTGCCCGGTACAGTGAATAGCATTTAATCAGCTTAGCTAAAGAACATTTGTTGTTGTGTTCAAACGATAGCAATCCGCAGGTGATTTACGAGGATTAGGCTGTAGGTTACTATAGTGGGAGATCGAGTTAGCATATCAAAGGCCAGGCAGGAAGTTCTAAGAATCAAAATAACTGATAGAGAGGGGCTGTTTCAACAAAAGAAAACAACCTAGAAGTTGGGGGGGGGTGAACCTGGAAGAAGTGCCAATCGACATTGTGCATGGATGATGATAAATTATTTGTGTTTTACTATATAACGAAGAGGATGATGCAGGATATTAACTCTAGCAACAGTTGTTAACTAGACTCCTGTGTTCCGATAAACACAATGGGAATTATGAGTGTGCTTTCTTGGGAGACACAGCGTAGCAGCGTATGACATCAGGTTCTGTCCAGCCATGTCTCTGGTTGCCTGAAGAATGTGGTTGCGATGAACACGTCAGAAACAAAGAGGCATCAGTGCTTGTATTGTGTATGGTGATTAGTGAAAGGGAATTCTAGAAGCATACCTGCCCTTTTGTTTCACCTTTCTGTTTCTTTCTTCGATCTATGTACTCAAGCCTTTTGGCTTCCCGCCTGCCTGCAGAAGCCACTTTCTCCTTCTTCCAAAAGTCAGTTAGTCCTTTGTCTCCCTTTGTCCAGGAAGGGAACATCCATGAGCTTCTACCTTAGGATGCCATAACACTTACTCATGACAGTCAGTTTTTAGAGGCTCTTCTAGTGAAACTTAGGTAATCTTATTTTGTCTATCTCCTTTCCTATCCAGGATGAATTTCCTGAAACAATACAAGTTTTTCCTTTTTTAGCTTGTAAGAGCATCTTGAGTATTTTTCTCCTGTTTACTAGCAAAAACTCATATTGCTCTGGCTATGCTGTACTCTGCTTGGCATAGAGATGAAATATTCCTTCAGAACAAACTGTTGGTTTCACAAAATTCAGTCAGTCCCTCTTCTGTTTCATTTCTTGATCCCAGGACAAATTCTTCCACAATGTTCGGTTCTGCTCTGTTTTCCACTTTTGTTTTCCAATGGCCTATGATTACTAGTGTGTTCTGTTTTTGTGTGTCATCTTGGACTCTAGCATAATATCTTTCAATATATTTTCTTTTACCACTGTAGTTGGAGCATAAACTTGGATTATGGTTATATTGCTGGGTTTTCTCTGAAGTCTTATTGATATGATTTGGCCAGACTTTACATTATACCGCTGACTGCTTTTGTTACATCTCTCCTCACTATAAATGGCACCCCGTTTCTTCTTAGCTTTTCATTTCCTGAGTAAATCACCGTGTACATTTCTGACTCAAAATGTCTCATTCCTGTCCACTTTAGCTGACTCACTCCAAATATTGCTGTATTTATACATTTAATTTCTTGTTTTACAGTGTCTAGCTTCCCCAATTTGTGCTTCTCACATTCCATGGTCTTATAGTATGTGTTGCGCAGCTTCAAATTTTTCTTTCACCTCTGAGCACATCAATAGCTGAATGTCCTTTCAGCTTGGATCCTGTGGCATCATTAGCCATAGTGCTAATCGTACTAGTCCTCTGCTCATTCCCAATAGCCCATTCAGTGCCTCCCAACCTGGGAGTTTCATCTTCTGGCATTGTCTCTTGTTTAATTTTGGACTGTTCCATCATAGAGTTTTCAAGGTAGAAGTCTTCAAGCATGATTTATCATTGCCTTCATCTGCACAGTACTGACAAGCGTTAGCTATGGTGCCACTGCCGTTGTCTCTGAGAGATCCTTTGCCGGTGTCATAAACACATATCTTGACTACTGCTGCTACCCCGTAGCTGTCTGGCACATTTAGGCCATTTTCGCACTAGACTAGACTAGACCGGCTGGTCTCTTCCGAAGCTGCAAACCCCAGGATTCCATAGGATGTTGAAAGTGGAATAATAGCAGTGTAACAGTCTAGTGCGGAAATCGCTTTAATCTAGCTCCTCTACAAAAGCTTATCTGATATGGGAGAACCTACTGGCGGCACTGCTACTGTCAACATATCCTCTTGCCTCGCAGGAGCACACCATCCCATCACCATGGAAAGGTAGTGCCATGGTGGTTGGATACAGGATGGGATATAAACACATTAATAAACAAATCAGTAAATCCTACAGGGACCCTGCCATTGTGGGAGAGTATTCCCACTGAATGGCATTTTGCAGAGGTAAATGATTCACTTTGCTTTTCTTTAACTTTACAAGGAGCTGCTGATTAACTTTTTGCCAGTTGGGTTGCCACTGGAGGAAATGATAACTGAAGGGCTTATCATACTGCTTCTGTTTTGTGCTTGCAAGCTTTCTAGGAGTCATGCCTGCTTACAGTGCAAATGAAGATGCTCTGACTACCAAGTTAGTGACCTTTTATGAGCACCCAAAGGACCCGACTGTTCCTTCGCATCAAGCAACTGTACTTCTCTTTGATTCCAGCAACGGCACCCTCAAAGCTGTAAGTCTCTGAGACCTTTTTATGCAGCAAACGTGCCTTCAAGCAAACAAGCCTTTGAACAAGCCCTGGTGAGATCAAATTGCTTTGACTTTGGACCTGGGACAACTGCAGAACTCAAGACCGAGTTGCCAAACCTAATCCAGCCTGTGGTTTTGCACAGACATCTGACACTGAAGCCTAATCAGAGCTGGGAAAGTTGTGGTGGCAGTGCTAAAACTGGAATGCAACTTCTAGGGCCTTTCCACACTGGACTGTTATAGCGCTATTATTCCACTTTCAATATCCTGTGGAATCCTGGGGTTTGCAGTTTAGGGAGGGGCCGGCCAGCCCTTCCCTAAACTGCAAATCCCAGGATTCCACAGGATGTTGAAAGTGGAATAATAGCGCTATAACAGTCCAGTGCGGAAATGGCCCTAGAGTCCTCCAGACAATATGGGTCATGGCCATCCCAGTGGCAGGATTCTGAGATTTGTAGTCTAAGCAATAAACCTGGTTTTCCTCTTCATTAGAATGCCTCTAGACTGTCTAGTTGGAGATGGGGATCTAACATATTTATCCATTTAAATATTTATTTACAACTTGTAGGATGGAATATAATTTCGTCCCAACTAAAGTACACCCGTTAGATGCATGGTGACTTACCCCGCTCTCACTGAGTCAGTGGGTCTCCTCCAGTAGGTACTAAGAACTGAATTCAAGACCCAAGGTATAAAACAATTCCTATCTCCCCCACATCCTATCAACAAATACATTTCAAAAGTACAGCTCCTTTATTTAGCAAAATGCTATGGGTGGATGAGAGGAGAAGTGAGGGGAGAAGTTGTCTCAATCAACCCCATCTCGTGCAACCGATGGCACTGCCGTTTCTGCTTCTAGCCACTGTAAGCTGACTGTAGAATTTGAAAGACAGAGGATGGGAATCTATTTTTTCAAAAAAGCTTCAGTTACAGTGCACATTAGTTAACAATTGCAATTACATTAGTTACAATTACGAAATGCTACAAGCTGCTGGCCTGTGGGTACAAAACGCACCTAAGCGGGGAGGTAACCCCCTTCATACCTATCGTAAGCACTCTAAAAAGTTAGTGTAACACCATTAATGAAGTAAAATTATCCCATCTTACATTACATTCATAATGTAACTTTGTTGAGCCTTAGTTATTGACAAAAAGGATTAATGAGAAATAATCTGTTTTTAGTAACTATGTGCTACCATGTTCTCAGCCATTTCATTGTTCCTGTCTTCCACCTAATGGCCCCTATGGTACAGTATTTTCTACTTTCAGTCCTTGTACAGCTGGCCATAGAATTTTAAAGGCGGAAAACAAGGAACATGGGAATATATTTTTAAAAAGTACTGTAGTTACAACTTATGTTAATTATTTTTAATTAGTTACAATTACAGTTCCCCTTGTACAGCTGACCATAGAATTTAAAGACGGAAAACAAAGAACATGGGAATATATTTTTAAAAAGTACTGTAGTTACAACTTATGTTAATTATTTTTAATTAGTTACAATTACAGTTCCAAGAGCCCCAAATTAGTAAAGTAATAATTACAAGCTGTCAAAAAAATAACCTTTTACTTTCTTGTTATACAAATGTTCCTAGCCTCTCATATCTATAAAATAACTAAATTAGATATAGTTATATCAAAAAAGGAATGCAATTATCCCTTGTTACATTAGAGTCATCGTGTAAATTTGTTATACCTTCATTATTGAGGAGGGAGCCGATGCATTAGAAGTAACTTGTGATTGGTACCTTTTTACTACCAAGCTCTGAGAAAATGCCAGATCTGGTTCACATGAGGAAAGACATCTGATATTTCCTTGCATTTCATTATGTTCTTTTCATTCTGTTTGATGTGTTGCTCTGAAAAGGTCATGGATGGCAGTGTCATTACAGCCAAACGAACGGCTGCTGTTTCTGCCATAGCCACCAAGGTGAGTGCTTTTATGGAGTTGATTAATGATGAGAAGATATTTTTAATGCACAGAAAAGACTTATTACAAAGGAGTCCTTTCAATTTGGGGGCAAGGGGCTGGTCTCTTTGAATGTCAAAGGCATTTTGTTCTCAGCACTGGCTTAGTAATGCCGATCATTTAGCCAGGCTCTCCAGTTTGGAAAGAGAGAGACATGCTGAAATCACATCTTTTGCAGAGTCGAGTCTCCTGACCTTCTTGAAGAATTATCCAACTTCAAAGCAGGTCTTGTCAGCCCAGAACTTTCAGTCATGATTGCCTGGCTGGTTTGCAAGTTATTCATTTGAGCCCATTGAATCTCCACTTTCAGCCAATCTTTGAATGTAGTTGAGCGCTGGTTCATGTCAAAAGAGATTCCTTGGCAATTAAGAGATTTTATGTTACCTCCCTACCCCTTATCCTCTTGTTTCATGGCAGCCCTTTTCAAGGCCTTTTGTTGTTATTTGAGAATCCATCGAAAGGGGCTCTGCAAAATACCAGAAAAGAAGAGGTGGAGTGTTTGTAGCCTCAGCAAAGACTGAGGTGGTTTTGTCTTAATTCCTACAATCCATCTGATGGATGCCCTTGGATGAGGAATGCTTTTTCTTTGGTGAAATCAGGACAGTTGGGGACTGAATTGTTATTATCTCACTACATCTTGTTATACTGTGAATCCGAACATTCCTCATCATTGGCTGTACTGGCTAAGTCTGCTGGGAGTTGTAGTCCAACAAGCCTGGGTTGCAGTACTCTTACCCAAGCCCTCAGTCCTATTGAGTAATGCTATTCATGCTTGAGAAACAATCCAGATATGCAGATGCTAGTAAGAGAAATATCTAGGCTATGCTAAAACAGAAATATTCCCATTTTGATTGTAGTGGAGGCTGCTTATAGATGATTATAGCTGTGTAATGGATGTTTATGGAAATAGCAATGCTTAAAGGTATTAACCCTTGGAAGCCTGCAGTGTAATGAATGTATGATACCTTACACGCAATGTGATGAAAACAAAGTGCCCAGACACTGATATTTCTGTGTTTCTCCCTAAGAGGATTTTTTTATGTTTGTATATTTATGATTACGTATAATAAGCACCCCTTAAAAATTAACAAAGAGACTACTCATCTTCCCATATAAACATCCTGAGATTCCAATATTTAAGAATGCTTAAGTGGACTGTTAATACCTGTCTTAATTCTTCTTACCTGTCTGGTTTTTACCACTATCACAAGTTGGATGCCTAGGTGGCCAGAAGATGATAACAGGACCCAAGACAGAATCCAGATTAGCTGGCAAATGGCAAAGGATTGTCAGTCTACAGAGACAGGGGTGGGGAATTAGAATTCTATAGCATTCTTCAGTTTCAGTTTAAAAAGTGGTGATGGATGGGGAAGAGAAATGGGAAAGAAATCTCAGGGCACGAACTCTGAAATTAGCAGCTCTTAAAATGAGTGTGCACTCATTTTGAAATAAATAAAAAATTGGTCTGAAGGAGGCCTAATTGGTTCATTCTTTTTATTCATTTTGAAATGCATACCATTAAGATTTTTTTTTTTTGTAAGTCATATCCATTCTGCTGTTTTTTGCACAATAGAAGTAGCTTTTGGAAGGAGAAAAACTTGTATCTGCTAGCAGGTTCTGGTCTTTTCCCCAGAATGCCCTGGAACTACATAATGTCGGAGGCAGTCTGGGAAAATTAAAATGCCAGCTGCCAAGTAAGGGTGGGGGAAGAACAGTATGGTGAAAAAAGGAAAAATTAATGAGAAAATAATGAAAAACAAATATGATTTTAACAAGTGAATGGCCCAGTGAAAGAAGTACTTAAAGATATTTTTAAAAATCTGGCACATAGATCATAGCTGAATACTGAAGAAGAGGAGAGGAGGGTTATGTAATTTGCTCCTTGTAGCTGCGGAAGAAAGTTCAAATTGCTTGCAGGCTCATTGGGAGAGAGAAGAAATGGCAGTTCTCCCTTTAAATGTTTTTTAAATGTCTGTCGTGGTTCATCTCAGCATTTGGCAGTAACTGGAACTTGCAGGTCCTTTCTGAAACATAGTAGAAATAAAACAGAACATCATCACTCTTAAACTGGCAAAACTCAAGTTGACTGTTAAATGTTCAGTTAGATAAGTATATCCTCCAACTGGCTTGGTAGGGGCAGTCCCTATTAGCACTCTTTCATTCCACTTTTCCAACTACTTTTAAAATGTCCTGGGCCATTTCCGCACTAGACTGGTATAGCGCTATGATTCCACTTTCAACATCCTATGGAATCCTGGGGTTTGCAGTTTCGGGAGGGGCCGGCCGGCCCCTCCCGAAACTGCAAACCCCAGGATTCCATAGGATGTTGAAAGTGGAATCATAGCGCTATAACTGTCTAGTGCGGAAATTCTGCTGGTTTCTCTCTCCTCCTCCCACTTTTGCTCTGTGTCCTCAGCTTCTTTCAGCTGGTGCAAACTGAGTTCAATATGCAGAAGAAGTTTGCAGGCCATTAACTTAGCAGGGAGAGGGAAGAGGAGGAGCCGGAATATTTTCCTTCCCATCAGGCACAGAAAAAGCAAAGTGCTAGCGGTGTATCTAGCATAAACAGTGCCTAGGGCAAGCATGGAAGTTGCGCACCACTTTCTTACCCCTGTCCCTACCTCTACATGCACAGCTGGTTTGCACCCCACTGGCATTGCCGCCCGGGGCGTGTGCCCTCCTTGCCCAACCTTAGATACGCCTCTGCAAACTGCTGCAGTCTCTCCTAGCTTGTGTGTTCTTCCTCATGAATAACTTTTGCATTCTTGACCACACTCTGATGTTGTTTGGTCATATATATCCTGGTTTCCGTCTATGAAATATTGGAGGGTATCGGTAAGGAAGCCAAACTGGGCAGTGTTAACTAGTGGTTAGAAATAAAGGCAGTGTAAATGTCTGTTGCGAAGAAAGAAATTGACATAACGTGTATTAGATATGTTTAATTAGAAAATGTCAGTCTTAACTATCTTTCTGCTGGATATGTTTTCAGCTCTTAATGCCAGCAGATTCTGAGGTATTGTGCATCCTGGGTGCTGGGGTTCAATCCTACAGCCACTATGACATTTTCACGGAATTATTTTCATTTAAGGAGGTAAGCACCTGTATGATCTTAGAGGAAACTTTTACAAAATGATGTATAGATGATATTTAATGCCAGAAAGATTGTCTAAAATGGATAAAGGTTCCTCAAATGTTTGTTGGAAATGTGATCAAAAGGAGAGAACTTTTAAGCACATGTGGTAGACCTGTAAGAAAGCCAAGAAGTATAAATACTAAATGGCAACCATTTATAAATTATTTGCAAAGGGTAACATAAATGTAATGTAAAAAGCAAAGTATTGTAATGTAACAACTAATGTAAGGTCAGAACCAAGTATATATGAACTGTGTAAGAGGTATTTGTGCAAATACCTCAAAGGCCCCTCCGTAAACTACAAATCCCAGGATTCCATTGGATGTTGAAAGTGGAATAATAGCACTAAAACAGTCTAGTGCAGAAATGGCCAACAACACAACAGCTACCCCTGCCGAAGGCGTATAGTCTGTACATACAATATATACACACAAACATACAGAGGAAGGTAGGAGTAATACAAATATTCCAGCAACAGTAAAGGGTGGCTTGGTCTTGGACTGACAATTGAACTCCATTAGCCTTACAAAAGACCTGCTTCTGACAGGGATGAAAACTGCCAGAACTGGTTTGTGGATGTGCATCTGCACAGCTGCCCACGTTTCTCGGCTTTTCCTTGCTGTTGCGATGAGCTCTTTGACTTCACAATGTGCCATCGTGCCAGCTGTTGTCCTGTTAGGTTCTGATTGTTCAGGATTTGTGCCTTAATAGACAGATCTTAACACACTGATAATAACCAAGAGAATTAAGGCCTGCCTACTCAATTTGCTTTGAAGGTGAGGATCTGGAATCGCACCGAAGAGAGAGCTCAGAAGTTTGCGCGCTCAGTTAATGGGCCAGTGCGCGTCTGTTCTTCTGCCCAGGAGGCTGTTTCTGGGGCCGATGTGATCGTAACAGTCACTATGGCAACAAAACCAATTTTATGTGGAGAATGGGTGAAACCTGGGGCTCACATCAATGGTAAAGTACATTCTGTTTGTCGGTTTTCCTCTGCGGCTAGTAAAACGACAGTTGGCTCTGACGGTACTGATGAGCGCAACGTGTTTGTGACAGGAGACAATAAATCCCACTTGCTTTTGCTGCTAGAGCTGGGACCCAAACGTACAAGTTTGAATCAAAGACAGAGAGATACCCTCCAAAAAAGGGAAAAAAAGAATTGCAGTCAGCCCTTCATATTTGCTAGGGCTGGAAGCACAGGATCTCAACGAAAGTGGGAAAATCACAAATATCAAAATGTGTGTATGTGTCTATGGGAAGGGGGCTAAGGCACCCAAGTCCAATCCAGCTGTATTTCCGCACTAGCTTGTTATAGCGTGATGATTCCACTTTCAACATCCTCTGGAATCCTGGGGTTTGCAGTTTCGGGAGGGGCCGACTGGCCCCTCCCGAAACTGCAAACCCCAGGATTCCATAGGATGTTGAAAGTGGAATCATCACGCTATAACAGGCTAGTGCGGAAATGGCCCAGCTCAGGGAAAAGAGAAGGAAAGAGATGGGTCAGCGTAGTGATCCTATATTTCCTCTCTCCTCCATCTCCTTCCTTGGGTATGTCTGGGCAGTGGGAGGGGATTTGTGGCATAGAGAAATTGGAGTGTGAGCTGTCCTTAGCTGGCGGAGAAGGAGGAGGATCAGCGGTGGGTTTAAAAGGGCTGCATGACATGATTGGAGCCGCTGGGAGAGAAGATTCTCCCCAAAAAGAAGCACTGAGGGGCAGGGGTTGGAGAAACTGGTAACTAAATCCGTGAAAATGACGCCGCAAATGTAGACGGCCAACTGTACAGAAAAGAGAGGGGAAATAAAGCATGGGAGAATCTCAGCAACGGATGAGGAACAGCTTCCTAGTGGTACGTGCGAAGCTGAGAAAAGTTTTGTTTTTGGACAATGACTCCCAGAATCCTCTGAGCAGCATAACCATAGGCTTATCTTTCTGTGGCTGGAGGATTTAGGGACTTGCAGTCCCCCAAAAGTCATTTTCTCAGCTGGGACACGAGCACTGTTCAGCGCTGGCTCCCTTAGCAGGCGCTCGACTCTCCTTCCTTCTAATTAGCTGCCTACTGAGCATACGGTGGCATCAGATTTCTTGCACCAGTAGGTGGTTTGGTGAGATCCGTGCTCCAGAAGGTGATGCTCTCTGGACGAGGGCCAGCCACTGAGCCATTGCTAGTGGTCCTTGGCACGCTGGCAAACAATTAATTGGCACCTCCTCCCATCAGATAGTCTGGGAGGCATTTGTCTAGAGGACCACTGTAGTCGCTTGTGACGCTATGCTTCTACCTACCTATGTGTCCTACCTACTGCTTTAAGACTCTTTGAGCAAAAATATTGGGGGAAAAGATGGGCTGTATATGAAATTATGCTGATGAACCAGAGATATCTGACACTTCTCCAAATTAGAGACCCCAGGGTTGCGTAGGATACAGCCGTGGCAATTAAAATGGAACCATAGTGCCATTATTACATAATGTGAAAGTTCCCTGTCTCGTTTTTTAAAGAAAAAGGAACGTAGGATTGCTACAGATGCTCCCAGAGGTGTGGTTGATGGTTGGCTTTTAAATCACACCTATCTATTGTCTCTTAACTAATTTGTCTAAAAATCTTGTCACTGATTGCCTTGTCCAGATTAACTTTTTTTTTTTTTTTTAAAGGTAGGGCTAATCTCCTTCAGGCAGATTCTGGACACACTTACATAGAATTAAAGTCTGCTCAGATCATTCAGGTTTATGCAACAAAGCAGTGCAAATCTGGTGCCCCCTGCTGTTTGTTTGAGGCTTCCAAATTTAGGACAAGTTCCATTAATTCAACGAAAGTTCTGTTCTTTTTGCCTATGGAGACTTGCATGGAACTATTTGCACAAGCACACATGGCTCGCAAAGTGAGCTGAGAGGTGGGGGAAAGGGCGCCAAGCCAGCAGAGTGACTTTGCAAGTGGCATGCACACAATCCATCCTAACTGAGCCTCCGGAAGTCCTTCATGCTCCCTACAGTACAGTACGTGGGTTCCACTTTTCAACCAATTCTGTTTCCTGACAGTGGCCATTTCCGCAGTACACTGTTACAGTGCTATTATTCCCTTTTCAACATCCTATGGAATTCTGGGGTTTGTAGTTTACTGTGGCCCAAGAGCTCTCTGGCTGAGAATTCTAAATGCCCCTCCCTGAACTGCAAACCCCAGGATTCCACAGGATGTAGAAAGTGGAATAATAGCACTACAACAGTGTAGTGTGGAAATGGCCAGCGCTGTGGTCCCTAACCTGTCAGGTAAGTGGGGGAAGCCTGCAACTACACATACTTTTAAAGTCAGCACTCTCACCCTAAGATGTTTCCTCTCCTTCCTGAGGACTGGAGAAGAGACTTCAGACCTTGCAGTCTGGGAACCCTTTATGAAGTAGCTACAACCGCTCATTGTTGATACCTTCCTCTGAAGGAGGGAGGTAGCTCATTTTGAAGTGGCAGGATGAGGTGCCCCCGCTTCAGAGGATGGGTGACTGATATTTAAATTAGACTGGAAAGTCCTTCAACCTTCAAATGGGCATCTGTTTTCTGAGAAACAGACAACAGCCGCACAGCCATTCTAACACAGGCTGGGTGCCGGCTGTGAGTAAATAGAGCATGGAGACCGTGGTCTCATCTGCGGCTGAGTTCCCCGCTGCTTCCGTCTTTGTGTCTTCTCCCACTCCTTTCTTTATGTGTTTATCTCAGTTCAGATAACCCTGTCCCCTTCCCTTCTGTTTTGTCTGCTAAGCAGACAGGAAGAGATTTGTGGAAGTGGGTAAAGTTGCAGGAGTGCCATTCCCACATTCCGTCAAGGCCTGACTGCTCTTCTTTCCCGCCGGCCTTCCCCATCCCTAATCACTGCTTTGTCTGCCCTGTTTCTCTTCTTGTGTTGAAGTGCGGCACAGAGCATTAAGGGACAATTCATGACCTCATTCACCATTGCAACACGGGACACAAAAGCCTGGATCTCCTTGTTTTTCCTTTTCCCCCCTTTCTTCCCAGTGAACCTAAAGTCGTTTTGAATAGATGGTCAGAGAAATGCTCAAGTCCCTTGCTTCTCTCTCGACAAAGGCAAGCAAACGTGTTTGCTACCTGACTGAACTCTCATACTCTCCAAATGTCCCAGTGTGGCAGGGACAATCTAGATTAATCCCCTGTCATTCCAGTTTTTCAGCTGCTTTTCAAATGACCCAGTTCCTCTCTCCTCCTCCCACTTTCCCCCATCATTCTTGGCGTAATTCTGTTGCTGCAAACTGAATTCAAAGTGCAAAAGTAGCTTGCACTCAGTAAACACAGCAGAGGGGAGAGAAGAGAAAAGGGCAGAGTCTCGCCCTTCCCAGTAGGCTCAGGCAAAAACAAGCCGCTGCAGCCTCTCCTAGCTTGTGCATTCTTCCTCATTGATCCTTTTTTGCCGTCTTGACCACACTTGACCAGATGCGTCCCAGTTTTCCTCTGTGAAGCGTTGGAGTATATGCTCTCCATCAAAATTTTATTGGCTCAAAAGGAGATTGCACCTGTTCCTTAACATAAAAACAAAATGTCTCTGAAATTTCGAGAGATGTAGCCCAAGGAAACATGCTGAAGACTTTTTACGTTGGTTTAGATATGACTGCGTATATATCCCACTTTTCTTTCAAGGAGCTGTACCTGTCTTCTTCTTCCTCTACCTCTGTTTTGTCCTCACAACAACCCGCAAGGTAACTTAGGCCATTTCCGCACGGCACGCTTACAGCGCGATGATTCCACTTTCGACCTCCTATGGAATCCTGGGGTTTGCAGTTTTCCCGGAACTGCAAACCCCAGGATTCCATAGGAGGTTGAAAGTGGAATCATCGCGCTGTAAGCGTGTCGTGCGGAAATGTTCTTAGATCAGGGGCTGGCCTGTTGTCACCCAGGGAGCTCCATGGATGAGTTGAGATCTGAATACAGGTCTTCCCAATCCTAATTTGAGGGTCTAGCCCCTATGTCATTGCAGCTTTCTTATCCAGTTGATTAGTGAAAGTGCGCCAGAAGTACTTTTTAAAAAAGTCTTTGCCAGAGCGACATGGAAAGCCCCACACAGTTTCATTAGCATGGGATTGCATCCATGGAGAAGGGGAGCAGTATCTGGCCATTTCTGCACTCCACTGTTACAGTGCTATTAGTCCACTGTCAACATCCTGTGGAATTCTGGGGTTTGTAGTTGACTGAGGCCAAAGAGCTCTCTGGCTGAGAATTCTACAGGCCCCTCCCTCAACCGCAAACCCCAGGATTCCATAGGATGTTGAAACTGGAATAATAGCACTATAACAGTGGAGTGCAGAAATGGCCTCTCTGTTGTAGGAGCCTGCCATTTCTGCCAACACCATTATGCACAGGCCAAAATTCTGCCTTGCCAGGGAGATATCCAAGTGGGTCAGGGGCCTTAGACAGCAGCCGATCTGTCCTGAAAGGGGGTTGCAGAGAACACAGGGGATCAGCATTGCTTCAGCAATGGCTAGGCCCCAACTGAGCAGCTTTACAGTGGGTTTGGATACTCTCACTCTTTCTGCAGGAATGTAGCCTTGTGGGAGAGAGGTCGTTGCCCCCAGTGAGAATTCTGTCTCCCCAACTGAAATTTTCCTTCAGTCCCCAAATTTCTAGTGTTGCAATAACTTTTAGAAATAGAATTTGTGCATCCAGAGAAAAGACACACCCTTCAATTCTCCTACTTTGGCAGAGATAATTCCAATTAATTCTTTGTCGCCTCATTTTTTTTCCCCAGCGGCTTTTAAAATGTCCCAGCTTCTCTCTCTTCCTTCCACTTTCCCTCCTTTGTCCCAGCTAACTCCAGTTGCTACAAACTGAGTTCAAAATGCAAAAGGAGTTTGTGCTCAAGTTAACTCTGCAGGGATGGGGAGATGAGAAGAGGGGACAGAGTCTTGTCCTTCCCAACTGACTCAGGCGAAAGCAAATTTCTGTAGCTTCTCCTATCCTGTGTGTTCTTCCCCGCTCATTAATAATCTTTGCCATTGTGACCATACTCTGATGTTGCTTCTCCACATGTGTCCTGGATTTCATCTGTGAAATGCTGGAATAAATGTGAG
The DNA here is from genome assembly GCA_030412105.1 of Cyclura pinguis. NCBI lineage: Eukaryota > Metazoa > Chordata > Lepidosauria > Squamata > Iguanidae > Cyclura > Cyclura pinguis. The sequence continues at coordinate 10,561,770 of CM059609.1, forward strand.
CACAGCAAATACAATAGTTCTAGAAGGGAACAATTTTCAGCGTTTCACTCTTTGTAATGCTAGAAATTGGGGGGAACCGAAGGAAAAATTTCACTGGAGGGGCAGAATTCGTAACAGGAGGGCTGTGTCCTTCATGCCATGTCACTGAGGTCCTGATCCAGAATGTGTGGCTTCTTCTTTTGGAATAAGGCTCAAGGAGAGGAGCCCTTGTGTTGCCAGGTCACCATTGCTTCTGCCTGGACATGGTATAGCGTCTGTTCTTGGGAGTGAAGTTGGTAGGGACTGGCACCTGCATGTTTAAGCATCAGGGTAACATGAATTTAATAAAGCAGCATTGTTTCAAGCAGGATACTTTCCTGTGTGGTGACACCTCTGGGGAACATTGATTTTCCCTTACTGTTTCGTTTCAAAGGTAAATTTTCACTGGCATCTGACTAAACTGTGCAGTGAGGTGGGGTGGGCCTTTGTGCATTACCTCTTGGGAATGAATGGTTCTCCAGTCTGTTTAAATTATTGTCATTTGATTTCATAGAATTGTAGAGTTGGAAGAGACCACAAAGGCCATCGAGTTCAACTTCCTGCCATGCGGGAATATGAAATCAAAGTATTCCGAACAGACGGCCATCCAGCCTCTGTTTAAAAACTTCCAAAGAAGGTGACTCCACCACACTTTCAGGGAGCATACTCCAATGTCAAACTGCTTTTACCATCAGGATCCTAATGCTTAGATGGAATCTCTTTTCCTGAAGTTTGAAGGCATTGCTAGTGTCCTTGTCTCTGGAGCAGCAGAAAAGAAGCTTGCTCCATCTTCCACATCTTTCAGATATTTAAACAGCTATCATGTCACCTCTTAACTTTCTCTTCTCCAGGTTAAACGTACCTCGGTCTGTAAGCCGCTCCTCATACGGCATGATTTGTTTTTCAGCTGTAGGCGCAAGCAGGCCAGACTGGCGAGAGCTAGACGATAATGTCATGAAGAACTCTGTGTTGTATGTGGATTCAAGAGAGGCTGCTCTGTGTGAATCGGGAGATGTTATTTTATCAGGGGTAAGGAATTAGGGTTTGTTCCCCCTCTTTCTAGCAATACCACTTGGAACAAATTATTGCTGAAAGGTACCAGTGTCGCTAGGTTTGGAGCAATAAGGAAAGGCTGAAATTCTTGACAGATAGGGTCGGCGACCAGGAAGTAGCTATTAGCAAGTTTGTGTTCAACTTAAATACCAATTAAAACTGTGGATTCAGTTAACCATGTATTTCTTGGTAAAGTGAACGTATTGTGCCCATTTTACATGATGCCCGGATTTGTATCTGTAGGAAGGTTCCACATCCCCAAATATGATTTTTTTTGGCATCTCGTTCTGTTTATAGAAAAGAAAAAGCATCTTAGCCCTCAGATGGGGACATTCCTTATAATGGCATCTCAACAAAGGACAAGCTTTCTGAATGAGAGGCTCCTATGCATATCCAGCCACAACTGTAGACTCTTAAAACACACCAATTAAAATTTCCCACAGTACTGAAATGTAGCCTCACTCTTCAGCTTTTGTGAGAAATTAAAAATAGGAACTTCCATTAGAAGGTGACATTTTAGATTTTTCACAGTACACCAGGAGCAATGGGTACTCTAAGAAATTTAAGATGGGGACTTGCAGGCCCCCTTACTCAGATGTGGAGGCTCTGCTGGTATTGTTCTTTTCTGCAGGGATGGTGCTGCTTTGACTACATAAACAATGAGTACTCAATGGCCTGCCAAGGGTGTGGCTTTGAGGCAGGGGCAAAATGAAAGTACTGCTCCCCAAATAAGAATCCTGCCCAACCAATGAAATTTCCTGTCAGTCTCCAAAATTCCAGCATTGCTGAGAGAGAGAGAGATACTGAAAATAATTCTCATCTAGAACTCTTATGGCCGTCTGCATCTGCAGATTTGATTAGCTGCAGATTATTTGCTGCTGCCTGACATCATTTTTAATAGGGACTTATAAGTCTCAGCTTACATTTGCAAGCTGTGAGAGACTGTGAACGCAAGGCAAAGCCCTATTAAAAATGGCATCAGGCAGGAGTGGAGATGGTGGAAATTCCCTCCAGCTGCCTGCTTCTGCCTTTCAGAACCCTGCCACATTGAAAGCAAAGCCATGTCATTGGTGAGGCAGAATCCTTATTTCATGGGGTCAGTGCCCTCACTTTGCCCTCCTATAGTTACACTCCTGCTGTCATAGACATTAGGCAACAGAGTGCCAAGATATTGAGCAGGCAAATAGATACAGCTTAGCAGTCCAATAAAGCTTGCCTGGTCAGGGCGAAACAGAAGTGAAGTCACATATCAGTCCAAAGGTCAGGAGTCCAGTGGGCAGCAAGGTCAGACAGTCCAAAGGTCAGAAAAGACAGACAGCAAACAGGGAATCTGTAGCAAAGGCTGCCAAATACACAAGTTGTTTCTGGCATTGGGCCATTGCCCTTTACCTTCCTTAAGAAGGCTGGAGCCAGCTGGCTCTCATCTTAGCCTGATTAGCTCCTGGTGTGTTTGCATCTGCTTGTCCTCCTTCGAGGCTGCTGTTCACCTGGAGAAACTGACTCCTGGCCCATGACACCTGCCTGAATCTTGGAAATAGAGGAGACTAGTACAGTGAAGAAAGCTGATAGGAAGAAAATCAGTTCCTTTGAAATGTGCTGCTATGGAGTTCCATGGATACCTTGGACTGCTAAAAAGACAAGCGAATGGGTCCTTGTGCAAATGAAGCCTTAACTCTGCCTGGAAGTCAAGATGACTAAGCTGAGGCTGTCGTACCTTGGCCATATCATGAGAAGACATGGCTCCCTAGAAAAGACAATAATGGTTGAGAAGGTAGAAGGCAGTAGGAAAAGAGGGAGACTCCATTACAGATGGATAGACTCAATTAAGGAGGACATGTTATCGAATCTGCAAGACCTGAGCAGAGCGGTTAAGGATAGGGTAACCTGGAGGTCTCTCATCCATGGGGTTACCATAAGTTGAAGTTGACTTGGCAGCAGCTGACAACAAGTAGACAACAATGCTTTCTGTTTGTTTCGCAGGCAGAGATTTTTGCAGAGCTGGGCGAGGTGCTGCTGGGAACGAAACCCGCCCTGCGTGAGAAAACGACTGTCTTCAAATCACTGGGTAAGAACAGCCGCCTTTTGCATGTGAAATGACTGAGCAAGACAATGCTTGATTATTTATCCCCTTGCATGGGAATACGAGTGATTATCCCCAAGCCTGCAACAGCTCTTTCCCTACTATATCACAAAGGTAGTTGTCCTTTTTTTTTTTCTCTAAAAAATGTAAGATTGGAGCAATTAGCATCAGCAGGGAAGCCAAGATGAATGGATGCACTGTCTGTTTTTCATGCTGCTTTAATTCTGATCATGATTGTTTTCCTTGAGTCTGACTTCTTTAGCACTCCAGCTGAGCAGTCTGAGTTAAATAATAGTTGAAATGCAACATGAATGTTATGTATTTCATTTGTTCTTTCATTGGTTTTCTTGCTTCCTTTAAAGTTCAAAACTCTTCCAGGGACTAGGTGGGGGGTTTATTTCAGACAATCAAGTGGGAGGATTTTTTGGTGATGACAAGCCAATAGGCACTCAGAAATTGGAAAAATGACTTTTTTTAAAAAAAAAATTTGACTTCCAGAAAACCTCAGTGGGCATAACTAGTCAGTGGACAGGCTAGGAGATTTGGGGAGCTGTCCAAAAGGGTAACTTTTCCAAGCTCTCTCAATGATCTGCACACATAAAGGGCTTCATTTTGCTGCCTGAGGCAAAGGGCAAGAGGGTGCCTCTCCCTATAGATGCTGACCAATCTATCAGCTGAATCTCACTTCAGCACAGCTGATAAGATGCTGCATCGGAGGGTACCAAACTAGTTTAGGCAGGATGTCAAGAACACCCAGGTCTGCTCTCCAAGAGATGGGAAGGACTGGGGGGGCTGACCTGTGTCATCGCTGCCCGCTCCAAAACACCTGCCATCTTCCAGATGAGGTAACAGATTCTCAAACAATTCACTTAGTCCAGCTGTTTTCTTTCATCGTGAAAATCATGTGTATTCTTTTGTCATGCTGTTGGCAGTCATATTAATTCTGTCCCTTATTTCAGGCATGGCGATTGAAGATACGGTAGCAGCAAAACTGATCTTCGATTCCTGGTCGGCTGCCAGCTGAAGTGAAGACCTGTGACTATCCTGAACAGCAAAGCAATAAAGTAGCATCCAGGGTTGTGTTTTCCTGCTTCCCCAAACTCCCGTTCTAATCTTTTAGCTGGAATGTCTTGTTAAAGACTGTGAAAGTTGCAATCTTATACACACTTAATTGGGAGCGTTGATTTGATCTCAGTGGCACGTACATCTGAATAGAGATGCCTATCGCTGCACTATCATTCTTCTTATTTTATAGGAGGGGGGATCGGATAAAAGAATTAAAATAGATAATCTTTTATAACATGAATCATAATCTTTTCCCTTAGGCGGGCTTCCAACTGACTTATACTTAGTGCGATGTAAACAGAAATGGATTTTTGTGTCTTTGGAAGAGTACGTCACTCTCCAATATAAAGATGTTGACTTGGTGTATCTTTATTTGGAAAAATATTTGGACAGTCTAGCTCTTTAAAAAACATCCCAAATTTTCAATTGTCTGCTGATGGTTTTATTTCAGATCTCTGCTTGTATAAAGCTCATTGGGTTTGGACCAGATAAACTTCCAAGGTTTATAAGATCAGTAGTTGAGCATAGAGAAAAGGGTCTGAGAATATGTAGTGTATTTTGAGATTGCGCTATGATAGTCATTTCAGTATTACTTTGGCTTAAGTGACACTGAAATGAGACTGAGGGGGCAGGCATAGGCCCTCCCAGTATGGTTGCCAGATTGGCAGCATTCGATTCCCCAAGATTTCAAAGTCAAAATCTGGGACCAGGGGACAGAGCCTTGTGATGTCCTGCTATGGGACATGCAGGAATTGGCAGTAGGGTTGCCAGATCTCAGGGCCCACCCTCTGTTCTCCAGTCTACAGGGAAAGGAATCTCATGGAGGAAGAACTGCCTCGAAAGGTGTGCATGTATATATTTTCCATGTTATATGTGGTGTTTTTGATCTGAATGATATATTGTGACCAGCGGTGGTTGATGCATGATATACCATGCTTATCAGGGGTGCTCCTTGTAACACCACCAGGGCTCACCCCTGTGAAACCACAAGTCCCTTATTCTCAGGTTTTGGGATAGTCCTGAGCTGGTAGCCCTAGTTAACTGGCAGGCTAGCCAGCTGATTGTGGAAGTGTGATAGCAATCACATGTGTATTTCTATACCGCTTATCAGCTAAGTGCTCTTTAAGCGGTTTACAATGTGTTAGCTGATTGCCCCCAACAAGCTGGGTACTCATTTTACTGACTTGCAGAAGGATGGAAGGCTGAGTCAAACCTGGAGCCCGGCAGGATCTAACTTACAACCTTGTGGCTGCAGTACTAGCATTTAACCACTGCACCACTAGGGTGATGAAGAAAGTCTGGGTATAAATGGGCCCAGAATTGGAGTACAACTTAGCTACCTAGGAAATATGACAACTAGAAACCAAGAAAAAATATTTTTGTGGCAAGATAGGTAATAAAATGTGCCTGGTGGTATTGCCATTCTGGCTAATTCTTGCATCTCATATGACCTTGCCAATAGCTTACATTGGGAGCAAGCATGATGTGGTGGTTTGAGCATTGGATTAAGACCCTAGAGATCAGGGTTCAAGTCTCTGCTTAGCCATGGAAACTCACTGGGTGACCTTGGGTGTGCCACACACTCTCAGCCCCAGAAAAACCTATGATAGGTTTACCTTACAGTTGCCATAAGTTGGCAATGACTTGAAGGCACGCAGCATATATGGCACATGAGGAGGAGTTCTCCTTTTTTAAAATTAGTATTGTTAAGATTTTACATGAACAAACATAACCAACAAAGAAATGCACCTGAGATCCACCTCAACAAGGTATATTAAGTTTGTGATTCATAACAATCCAGGGAAAATATTCTCCAGCTGAAATAACCACCACCACCACAGTATCTTTCCAGAAATCAACATGTGAGAATAGGGGAGCGAGAAGACTGGTGTTTTTATTTGCATAACAAATAAACTTGTAGGATGTTGTGTAGCTTATGGGAAGTTTTTCCAGATCCCATGCTGCTGCTGGCGCTTTGGAAAATTCACTGCCAGCCATTGGGGAGACTTCTCCCCCTCCCAGACCCTACACTGCTACCGCTAGGGCTTCTAGAGTAGAACTCATGAGTCACAACACCGGGATTCCACTCCTAGCCTCATTCCAAATGACATGATGGGCCCAAGTACACACATCAGCTGTCTCTCTCCTTGGTACCCTCCCTCCTGGCTTTTTGGTGCACCAGCACTGGGCACGTGCAGCACACAGACAAATACCATCTCACTGTGCCAAACGGCCCTGGTCCCATCTGGTAATAGGTGGTGATGGCTTTAAACTACCTCATATACAAAATTTGGACCTTCTCCTCTTGCGGTGTTGCTGGCTCTAAGATTTGTTGAAGATTTGGAGAAACATAGTCATTCCATGAGACTTCACCAGGGGAGCTGTGACCTGGGAACCCAGCCTGCCAGACGAGAGCCATGTGCTTCCATATGCTTTCTCTCCCAGCTGGATGCCTGTTGCTGCTCAGAAGAACAGTGTCGTATCTAGTGTAAACAGTGCCTAGAGCAAGTGTGGAAGTTGCACCCCACCTTTTTTCCCTTAACTCCACCCCCCATCCTGACATGAATGGCTTTTTTGCACTCCCCTGGCATTGGCGCCTGGGGCACCCACTTGCCCCACCTTAGTTACACCCCTGCAGAAGAAAAGTACTTTTCACATAGAAATCATTCCCTAAATAGCTAAAATGGGGCTACTCAGAAAGGAGAAGGTGTCACCATGCTTGGTGAACTCCAAGTACTGGCTTCAGAGCTGAGGAAAGCTTTGTAGCAAGTGATGGATATGTACGGCAAAGGACAGGTGGAGAGGGTACCTACGACCTTGCAGAAGCTGAACTCTAGTTCCCATTAGGCCAAGAAGAACAATCAGGGGTGAGGCAACTTGGGAGCAACAGTTCATCAAGGTCTAGAACAGAGCTTTCCAAACTTTTCATGTTGGTGGCACACTTTTTAGACATGCATCATTTTGCGACACAGTAATTCAGTAGCAAATTCTAACAAACTGGAGGCAAATTCTAGCAAACCGGAGGTTAAACTAACCCCTTATAAGAGATCCGGGCACATACATAAATTGTAATAATGAAGTGTATAGGGGACACAATGTACCTCATGAAAGCCTTTCATTTATATTTTTAAAAATATATGATTTATTTATAACACATAACATTTCCAAGGCTCAGGTGGGGGGCTCATTCTCGGTCCAGGAAGGTGACACACCTACACCCTTCAGGTGACACACTAATGTGTCACGACACACCATTTGGAAAGCCCTGGTCTAGAGAGCTGATATTTTGCTGCTCCTCAGGCATAGGTTGTGTGGAGAAGTGCAGGTAGCTGGAAGCTCTAAACTTTGAAAGTAATTGGTTCAGATATCAATGCCATTAAATCAGGCTTGTCCGTTATTCCACTGGTCACAAACCACAGTGTTCTTCTGATGTATCCTGTGTGGCACTTTTTTAAAAAATATGTTATCCATTGACATGATCTCTTAACATATGTGGCTACAAAGGGTACACCAGAAGACAAAAAGAGCCCATCTGGATCAGACCTACCTGCCTGCCTGGACCAGCATCTTGTTCTCTTTCGGAGCGGTGGAGTCATTCAGGACGTGAGTTCAATAACACCCACCACAACCATTTATGTTCCCCAATGAGTACGGAGAGGCTTCCTTTGCTGACGAGGTCATACATAGCCATCTTGTCTAGCATGGGCTTAGCCTCTGTTAATTTGTCTAACCAAGTGGTTCTCAAACTGCGGGGTGAGACTAGAGGGAGTATGTGAACATTGCTCAAAGGAAGCTCAAGAAAAGTCATTCTGCAAGTACAGCAGATGTGAAAAAGGACAAGCTTGTGTTTTGTGTGTGTGTCTACACACTGGTCTCTGGAAAAGAGTGATGCAAAATGTCTTCCCCTTTCACGCTTTCCTCTAAGCTCAGACGTAGCAAAAATTGGCTTCCCGTTTGTAATGCTTTTCCCACTCAGCGTCTCCAAACATCCTGTTGTTGTCGCAGCAGGTGCATGCCCGTAAGTGACCGCGAGGCACATCTCAGCTAGGGGGAGGGAAGTGAAGAGAGGAGGAGGAGGAGGAGAGCGTGAGAACTCAGTGTTAAGATCGAGGGCATGTATGGCACGAGGGACCGGTGAGAGAGGGCGGGAGACAGAAGCACGAGACAGCACGGGGGGGGGGGGACACAGGGTTGAGCAGGGGTGCCCACAACATCCACATGTGGATCTAAAAAGGGTCACAGGGGTAAAAAGTCTGAGAAGCATTGGTTTAATCTCCTTTAAAAACAATCTAAACTGGTCATCGTTGCCAGCATTTTTTTTAAAGTACAGGAACCGTACAAATTTCCCTATCCTTACGTGAAGGAGAAAAAAAAAAGATCAACAGAGCTGTGTTCTTTGCTTACATCCCTTTCTCCACAGGGAACAGTAGCTCTTACGTACTATGTGGTAACAATTCATTTGTGCACAAGGCTCAGCTCATTAACTGATACGGCAATCCAATGGATCCTGCACCCTGTGTAAATCCTAAGTCGGCGATGGTTACTCCTGTGTAAGTGCATTTCCTACCACCTCGTCAGATTTGTAGCACTAGAATTGCACATCTCGTTTTTCATCAAGAGCATGTGATAAACACTGTTAAAGTGTGTAATAAACACTTGGCCATTTCTGCACTAGACTGTTATAATGCTGTTATTCCTAAAGGCCCCTCCTTCAACCGCAAACCCCAGGATTCCATAGGATGTTGAAAGTGGAATAATAGCACTATAACAGTCCAGTGCGGAAATGGCCACAGTGACTAGTTTCCCTTCCATGTTTGCAACTACACACTATCCATTTTAAAACTCCACATTTTTCCCAGTTGCCCATTTTGTGTCCGACCATACTAAATAACAATGACAACCCTGGTTTGTCACATACTGTGGTAACGAATTGCACAATTTAACCTTTCCAATTTCTTCTATATACGTGCTCCACAAGATGAAGAGTTGTTTGTGTCTGGAAGAAAGGGAAATAGGTTTGTAATCATTCCCTACTGGGACTCATTAAAGGTTATCGGAAATGCTACATTTTTTTTCCTTTATCAGGGGACTTGATTTAATTTAGATGATGGCTCGGCAGGAATTTTTGCCAAGAATTTAAGAGACCAGAAAGAAGTCACTTTCAACAATGTATTTCCTGTAGTGGTGTTTCATGGAATTGTAACTAGTGGAGTTTACCTCTAAGAAAAATATTCCTCTCCCAGGATTTCCGTGTGCTTCTTTGCAATGGACTGTATATTTCAAGCATGAAAATAAAGATTTACTTCCAACCCCTGAGGTAGTGAATTACAAATAACTAGTTGGTTGTAATCAATTCCCCTTCCCAATAATGATGGCATAATTGTTACATGGCAATTGCAAGTAGGGATGTAAATCTCTGACTATTTCATCCTTGCATGCAGGGATGAATAATTATTGTAGTTGTTTCCTTGCTGCAAGACAAAACAAATATTTCTGTGCTGTATTCTCCTTCTATTTGAGCATCCCAAAGTGTAACAGAAGGGCTTTTGGACAGAAATATGTTTCCTGCACTAGAAGCATTTTTTTTTCCACAGAAAGCATGTTTCTGGGCAAAAAAAGCACCCATGTGCACAGAAAAATCTTCCAGAACACTTTGGGATGTTCAAATACTGGCGGAAAACTGTGTTCTATTATTTTCCCTAATTTTAAACTATGAAACAAATAACGGAATATTTGTTCTATCCCTTATTGTAACTTGATGAGGGAAAAGTTCACTCCTTTTGTGGTGTAACATTTAGAGTTATGTTAATGTTAGTAATGAGGTGTGGTGATCTCACTTGATGGAGGAGGAAAAAAGCATTATTCAAGGATTGGCTTCTGTCAGACCTCATAATGTTGCAAGAGTTGAGACAACAGTAAGGTAGATGAGAGGAGAGTGCATTTTGTGTTACAGGTCAGCAACTTTTATAAAAATTTTGAAATGAATTAAGAAATGGAAATGCACAGTTACTTCTTAAAAACTGCAATGATGATGGTAACTGACGGCTAGAGGGGGAGTTTTGTACAGCAAGTAAAACTAGTCTCTTTTTACAAGTAACTTCCCCACTTCTGTTATCTTCCGTGCAGACACATCCAATAGATCTCCCTCTAATAATTTCAAGTATTGCCCAGATTTGGGGGTGTCCCTGGTCAAACAATACTCTGTCCTCTGAATTCTGTAACTGCCTTCTTGGGTAAAGCTTTTATTCAGAACAGCTGAACAAGGTGGAAACTGAAACATCTTGCCACAGTATTCAAATATTTTATTAGTCATCCTAATAAATACATGTTCTAAACGGTGAACTGTATCCTTCTGGGAGCCAGAATAAGTTGTCTGGAGTGCTTTTTGATGCTTGCAAATTGTGTGTGCTCCCCCCCTCACGTTGTATGATTACAAACAGATCCAAATTAGAGCAATTTCCTCGGGCCTGTCTTCCTCCAGCGTAGTTTCAGTTGATGGTTGGATGCCTCCTATGAGTCTGGTTCATGGGCATAAAATGATTCTCTTTTTATTTCTTCATTTATTTCACTGTTGGAGCCAGTGGTGTCATCAGGGCAGGACTTTGAGGCAGTGGTCCAACACAGCAGGGTTCAGTTATCACATTTTGAAGTAAGTGAATTAGAACACATTACAATCTAAAAGAGTGCTTCTTAAGCTCTGATGTGGGAGATCATCAGATATGTGCCAGGCAATGTGCCAGGCACTGACAGCAAATTTATGGCCCTTGACTACAACTGTTTCTTTCTTTCTTGGAAACTCTTCCAGAGACCGGCAGCTGAGGGCTCATGGACCTGGCACTGGTTGCACCTTCTTAACACCATTACTTCCAAAATCCAATATATCCCAACTGCACTACTGCCTAGTGAAACTTCTGTTGCTATCATAATTAAGGAAACGGCTGTTGACTGCCTTCTTATGGAAGAAGTCCTGTGAATGGGTCAGATGAACTTCAAATAAATCAACACGCAGTGTGTGTTTGTGTGTATGTGTCTTCAAGTTGCCTGTTGACTTATGGGGGCCCCAAGAATTTCATAGCATTTGCTGAGGCAGAGAAAACTCAGATGTGTTTTTGTCAGTTCCTCCCTCTGAAATACAGCATCTGGTATGTCACTGGTAGTCTCCCATCCAAGTACTAACCAAGACTGATCCTGCTTAGTTTCCAAGATCAGACAGGGTCTGGTGCCTTTAGGGTATTTAGGCAACATTCAGACTATTGTTCATTTCTGAAGCTGCTCCTGCTAAGTAGCCCCAGAAAGCTAAATTCTTCTCGAGAAAAATTCTAGTATTCTTCATCTCCCTGAAGCATGGCTTCTGGATGTAATGCAGTTGCAATAAGCACTGTTTACACATTATAACTGAGTATCTCCAATCTTCCCAGGACTCTCTAGTGCCTGCTTTCTTTGGCTAACTGCATGGAGGATTTTCTTCCTGGGACCCAGCTGCATCTGTATGCTCTTCAGGTCTTCATCTGAGCAAAGCATGAGGACCTCCAAGTCAATGTTTTCTCTCATTAGGATGGGAAGGAATTCATCCAAGTTCTGCGATGCCAGGAATACCTCAAGGGGGGTGGTCTCCACTTTGCCATCATCCCAACCAATTTCTTCTTCAGTCCAAGATTCATCAGGATGGCTCTCTATGTCTGGATCGCCAGCATCCTCGGGCTCTTCAAAGCTAAGTAGTCCATTTGGTATTTTCAAGCGGACATCCTTCTCCATTAACGTGCTGTCAGCATTTTTGCCTGTTGAAAAGTTGCCTCGAAACACAATGTTGCCAAGACCTGGACGATTGAAGATAGACCTTGACCCTAGCTCTTCTTCTTCTTCTTCTTCACCTTCAGAAAGGCTGGCTTTTCTGTTAAATTCATTAGTTAGTACTTCTTCATCATCTTCGTTGAATACATCCATTACGGCAGTTCGCCCAGCTACAGGGTCTTTCTCACGTTCGCTGCTTCCTGCTTCTTGATCGTCTACATTCTCTCCTTTCTTTTTTGTCCTCAGTCTGAAAGTGTCTTTCAGATGTTTTGGGAACGCGCTTAGTGAGCTGGAAGCAAATAAATTAGACACCTTTGGCCTTGGGGTCGCCCCCCTGGCGGATTGCGCAAACGCTTTGCTGAAATTCCTGTTCATTCTGTGTTCGTGTCTCTCCTGACGTCTTTCACATTCACGGATTTGTCGCTCAGCATCCCGTGGAGCCTGAGCCTTCAGTCTGGCGACTCGTTTGGGATTCTTGATATTCTGCTCGGTGGCAGCGTTGTCGAGAATCCTGACGCATTCGTATTGGTTCCGACTGGCAGCCACATCGAGGGGAGAGCGCATGTCATTATCCAAGGCGAAGATATTTGCGCCAAAATTGATTAAGAAGGAAACGCAATGGATGTGGCCGTTGGCAGCTGCGTGGTGAAGAGGAGTGTTCCCCCAAATGTCACATTTATCTGGATCACCTCTGGAAAAAAACAAACAAACAACAAAATATAAAGAACTCTATATACTAGAACTCAGCTCATATACAAGTCCTCACCGACAATGGAGTCAGGTGGTAGAATCCCAATATGGTAGAATGGACTGTACAATTACATTCCACACTGGGAGTTGTTGTTGTGTGCCTTCGAGATGTTTCTGACTTATGGCAACCCTAAACTGACCCTATTACAAGGTTTTCCGGGGCTGAGGGTGCATAATGCACCCAAGGTCACCCAATGGGTGTCTATGGCCGAGTGGGGAATTGAATGAACCCTGGCCTACATGGTCCATAGTCTAACACTCAAACTACTACACAATTCTGGCTCTCACAGTGGGAGTATCTTTTTGGAATTCTTCCATGCCCGTTAAGAAGAAGAAGAACAAAACGAGCTTAGTCCTGCTCTGCTTCTTTTCTAAATGCAGAAAACTATGTTTGGGTCTTGAGTGCATTTGCTTTAACTCTAGGCAAGGCATATAAAACCAAAAATCTCCCCCTTCATTTTGAATTAGTGTAGTCTACTTTGCTATCCAGTCTACTGGTATAGTCTACTTTGCCAGTAGCGGTTTAAGTGTTGGATTACAACCCTGCTGATCAAGGTTCGACTGCCTGCTTGGCCACGGAGACCCACTGGCTGACCCTGGGCACATCACACACTCTCAGCCCCAGAAAATCCTGTGAGAGGATTGCCTTAGGGTCGCACAACAACAGCAACAATGTAGTCAGAGCAGAATGCCACTTTAGGAGATCACAAATTAGGACAGGGTGTATGTGGCAAACAGCTCTGTCCTCCAATGGGGTGGAAAGGCCCCTCCCCAAACTGCAGACCCCAAGATTCCAGAGGATGTTGAAAGTGCAATAGCACTATAACAATCTAGTGCAGAAATGGCCTTAATTTTGTTGTACATGTCTATCAGATCTTGGATATAAGAATCATAGAATCGTTGTTACTGCCCCGGCTAGCCCGAGCTTTGGGGGACCTAAAAAGATATCTCTTGATATCAATAATTCGGCTTCACGTACCCATTCCCCTCCACGTGCTTGCGAGGCCCCCGGACAAGCACGCACACAGGCTCGGCCGATAATCGCCGTCATATTCAGAAACAATACAGGCAGGCCAGAACTAGCCGACTCGCCGCTTTAGGAGACCTCAAGGCAAGTACCTTCATTAGGTATGCGAGCAACTTTCAAAAGATCCTCTGCCCAGTGCTGGCAGCTTTGATGATCGGACTATACAACGCTCAAGTACTCCACGTTTGCATACCGGCTATCCTATTGACAATTTGGCTCTAACTCAATCATTCAAATTCTGACCTTTCGGAGGCTTTGTCTCCAGCTCCAAATCTATTGTTTTCCCCAAGTGCGACCTAGCCTGCGGTCACAATTCTCCTTATAAAAACCCCTGACTTTGAGCGCTTCCTCGGATCGCTCCCGAGTACCAGACCGCCTTGCTGCCCCATTGCTTGGCAAGCTTCCCCTCAGCTCCACGTGCTGAGCTACATCGAACCCGAGCATCGCTCTCCATTTTCTTCCGGGCTTCAGAAACAGGTTTCGTATCACCTGAATAACTATCCCTCTGAAAATCCCGCTATCTTACTCACACCTTTATTTTCCTTAGTTATCTGTGTGCGTGTATTGCTTACATTGTGTGCCTGTATTTAATAAAGATCATTCCTTACTTTCAAACCGGTCTGCTTCTTGACTCGGCCTGACCCCGTAAACACTGGGTTACAAGATCCTGCTAAGTTACCCTGCCTCTCGTAGCGCTAAAGCGGTGCTCAGAGCTAATTTTCCCCACCTATTGTCGAGCACATTTTGGTGTCCCTCACGGGACCCCCAGTAAACAGGGTAACATCACAGAGTTGGAAGAGACTCCAGGGGCCATCGAGTCCAACCCCCTGCTATGCAGGAACACCCATCAAAGCATTCCCAACAGATGGCCCTCCAGCCTCTGCTTAAAAACCTCCAAAGAAGGAGACTCCACCACACTCCCAGGCAGCATATTCCACTGCCGTACAGCTCTGACCGTCAGGAAGTTCTTCCTGAGGTTCAAATGGAATCTCCTTTCCTGCAGCTTGAATCTATTGCTCCTTGTCCTAGTCTCTGGAGCAGCGGAAAACAAGCCTGCTCCCTCCTCAACATGACATCCCTTCAAATATTTAAACATGGCTATCATGTCCCCTCCTAACCTTCTCAAGGTCACTTTCCCCACCCTCCTCAAAATCTATACTCTTCTAAGAATAATAATCAGCACTATTTGTTTGAGCATATGCATTGCTGAGACCTTCTATTTCAATTGATCCTGGACTGTAACCATAGCAGCCTCTTGCATATCTGGGTGAAAGCAAGCATGCTCTGGTTCTTTATATTTCATTTACTGTTTTGTTTTTTTTTTAAAACTGGATCTGCACAGAATTCATTCTTCCCCCCAGGCTTGCTGTTTTCAAACTGTTTTTTTCCCCTTTTGATTATAGTACTTTTTTAAAAAATGGAAGAATGGAAAAATATGAAGTATTTCCATCTGAGTTCCCTACATGTGAAAGAAATTGCCCTGATAACAGAATTAATCTGATAATTCAAATCTCCACTCACCCATGAAGTTCTCCCTGAATGACCTGACATAAGTCCATCCCTGGCTCTGAGCAAAATCTGACTCACAGAGCTGTTGTGAGGAGAAAGGGGGAAAGCCAGGATTCTTTGGAAGAAGGCCCAGATAAAAATAAAATTGATCAACCAAACAATCAACTATTCAGTAAAACCGTGCATTATTGTGGATGCGGAAACTATGCAATATCCTGGCTCATCCCTTACAAGGCCATTCATGTATACTACAGATTCTATAGCTAGATAATTGGCAGTAAATGCCAGTCCCCTCTTCTATAAGATGCAGTAAAAGAGGATTCCTTGGGCAACAGATCGTGAAGTTCACGAAAAGGCAGCAAATGTTGTTGCTGATGTTATTTTTCCTGACAGAAAGAGGAAGATGTGATTTTTTTCTCACATGAAAAAATAATTTGGTTGACTTTGGATATCAGGCACTAAAGAGTTCGTGTTGTGGGCTACTGTGCCTTTGACAGCAAAATGTTTGGGCCCTCCTCTGTATGCATTGTGCATGTCTACCTAAAAGAAAAGTCCCACTAGTTCCTTTGGACTTGCTCGCAAGTACATGCACGCAGTTTTCAAAAGCAGGGAGCTTGAATTGGAAAGCCACTCCGCTCATACAGGCTGACCCTGCTCAGAAGAATCTTTTCCATCCTGCGTTAACTCTCTTACAATTGGATATCCACAGGGGATGGGAACTGGGGAAAAGACATAAAGAAATAAAGGCTGTCAGTTCAGCAACCTAACCACTAGTCCAGAGGTGGGCAATTGGGGCCGGTCCAAGAGCCAATTTTCTGCCCCGGGACCTTCTGGCAGCCACATGGGCTGTCAAACATACTTTAAAAAAGAGAGGCGACTGGAAAGCCTACTTCTCATTTTTCATAATGGACATTTTAAGAATATGAAACAGTTCTGGGTCCCTGCAACCTAACTGCAACTTAACCAACTGGCTGCCGGTCTGTTTCTGGGCACAATTCAAAGGGCTGGTGATGACTGTTAAAGCCCTACACAGCTCAGGTCCAGGTTATTTGAAGGATTGTATTCTCACCTACGAACCAGCCTGGATCTGCTGGAGAGGCCCTTCTCTCTGTCCCACCAACATCACAGGTACGTTTGATGGGAACGCAGAAGAAGGCCTTTTCAGGGGCTGCCCCCAGGGCTCTGGCATTCCCTTCCCGTGGAGGTCAGACTGGCACCCTCCCTGCCTTCTTTCTGGAGACAATTAAAGACATTTTTATTTCAGCACGCATTTAATATGTCATCATTGCTTGGTTGAAGAAAGGTGCCGGTTATTTTTCATTGTGATTTGTTGTTTTCACTATGTATTTTAACTTTGTTTTAATTCTTACGGTTTGTTTAATTTGTGTTTCAACTTTTATATGTCACTTGTTTTTAACCAGGGCCGTTTCTGCCCTAGCCTGCTATAGTGCTATTATTCCACTTTCAACATCCTACGGAAGCGCAAGGCCCCTCCCTGAACTGCAAACCCCAGGATTCCATAGGATGTTGAAAGTGGAATAATAGCACTATAACAGGCTAGGGTGGAAATGGCTCAGGTTACCATTGTTAAAGTAGTGTAAGCCACTTTGAGTCCTTTTGAAAAAAAAAAAGCAGGTTATAAACAAATGAACAAAATAATAATAATAATAATAATAATAATAATAATAATAATAAATGTAATCTGCTGCTCTTGGAGACTTCTGGGAGAGCCTATGAACTCCCTTTTTAGGAGGGCCAGAAAAGGCATGCTCTAGAGTGTCTAAAGGGGGAGAGGGTTAATGACACAACCTTTGGGGTGTCATTTTGCCTGCCCGTGTCCTAGTCAATCAGCATAATCAATGGTGAAGACCAATGAGAGTTCCAGTCCAAGATCTGGAGGGTCACTCGTTCCTCAATCTTGATGTGGGACCATCAGGATTTCCTGCAACTGTGCCTGTGTATTTCCTCTGGGCTCTATGGGGCCAATTATAAAATGAATATTGCAAACACAAGTATAGGTGGATTTATTCAAGGAAAGACGCCTTGCCCCTGAGTTTGCAAGACCCAAGCAGGGAAGTTGATGACCAGGGCTCTCGGAGATCTCTCATTCATAGGGACACCACAAGTCGAAATCAGCTTGATCGCAAATAACATTAACATCAACAATGGAGGCTCTTTCATTCTGTGACATGAGCCTTTGTACTCTGAAATGATGCATCAGCCAGATGACGTTCAGACAGATAACCTCTGAATGAGGAAATAGGCTTAATTTTTCTTTCTTACCTACATCTATAAAGCTGTGCTCATTTTAACCACTGGAGAATATGACTGTTATATCAGGATAAAGCAATTGAACTGTTTAAAGGTCACATTTATTGGCAATAAAATAGGGCCTATAAAATTGCACACCACGCCTAAAAGCAAGAGACAAAGCAATATATCCAACTGATGTTTGCCTTAAGTCCAAATGGTTTTCACTATATGCCTTTCAGTATTGCCCAAAGACTCGTGACGGGACCTACAAATTAAAATCAATTAATTTTTTTTAGTGAAAATAAAGAACAAAATTAAATTTATTTATGATCTTAGATTGATGTGAGTTGGCCTTTCAACGTGAATTTAATTCCTGAAGTGATTTATAAAATAAGTTATTAATGAGTAACATGAGAGGCCAACAAATTTTTACTTTTCCCAATCGAATCTTTAACCAATGCAAATGGCTATAGGAATCTTTATATATTTTTGTTCATGCTTAGAGTATGATAGTTAATTCCAAGGTTAAAAGATTTTAAACTAACAATTAGTAAGGACATCTTGGAACAGGGCAAAAGGCTTCTTTGCACCCACATGGACTTCTGGTGTTCTTACAGGGTGACCACAGAGGTTCTTTGTCTATTCAAGAAAATGAACTTTCAAAGTTCTGGTAACCTTGGGCCTTTTGCTGTGATCCACATGGGAAACAGTAATTAAGGCTGTCTGCAGTACAGTGTTATAGCGCTATTATTCCACTTCAACATCCTGTGGAATTCTGGGGTTTGTAGTTTAGGGAGGGGCATTTAGAATTCTCAGCCAGAGAGCTCTTTGGCTTCAGTAAACTAGAAACCCTAGAATTCCATAGGATGCTGAAAATGGAATAACAGCACTATAGGGTGGAAATGGCCTAAAGTAAGGAGATGAGATTACAAGGAAGAGAGACAAGGAAAGCAGGAGAAGGATTTGGATACGGTGGATGAGAAATAGGATTTTCAAAAGTGTATTCAGCTATTTCCTTTTCTCCCAAGCTCAAAATACAAAAGTTCTTTTACACAAAGGATTTTTAAAAGCAGCCAAATGGAATCATAGACAGCTTTTTTCAGCTTCATTTAGGTAAGAATTTTTCTAAAGGCCCTAAATGCAAATGGCAATTTCACACAAACACGATATTTTTCTCTTTTTAAAACGCAAATACAATCGAAGACCCATTGAAGACAGTTTTCTGAAAAAGTAAACTGCAAAAGATTCATTGTTGTTCTACACCTTCGAGTCATTTCTGATTTATGGAGAACATATGGCCATATTATGGTATTTGCCTGGCTACATTTGTTTGCCTTCCTCTGAGGCTGAGAGGGTGTGGCGTGTCCAAGGTCACCCAGTGGATTTCCATGACTGAGCAGGGATCTAAACCTGATCTCCAGCATTGTAGTCCGATGCTCAAACTAGTATTCAGTGCTGGCTAATTAATATAGGGCGTGAAAAACAGCTTTTGAAAAGTTCTGCATGAATCTAATTATAAAAGGATGAATTTCACAAACTCCAGAATTGAACGGTGGGAGCTATTCATAGCTGTCTCCAACAAATGCAGAACAAGTTGAATTATTGCCAATATTTTGTGTCAAAACAAGACAACACACCCTGGTTCAAATGAGTTAAAATTGTATTTCTAAATACAACAAATTGGTATAAACTTAGAATTCAGATTATTCAGATTGTTATAAATTGCAGTAATAGGATTATTAATATTAGATTATTAGTACTGGGCTAGCCATGCATTGTATACCGGATTGCCTCTTATTCTCTTCTCCTTCCTGAATATTCTTTGGCATGGCTTTGGCTCCACAGACTGGCATCATCAGAATAGGGACGCCTGCTAAACTCCAGATTTTAACATCATTGACAAATGGAATAAATCTTAGGGCAGAATAAAATTGAGATTTACAAAGAGACCAGTCCCTTATGGAAAGAAATACAGAATCTAAATGAATGAACTTGTGTGGGCAAGAAGTGATTCTAGTCAACAGATGTCATGTCAAATATAAAAAGGATGCTGAATATGTGTATAAATATATATATTTTTAATGTATGTTTCCCTCTTCCTCCTTTCCCAGGGGCCTTTTGCACTGGACAATTAAAGCACTGCAATTCCACTTTAACTGCCATGGCTGCATCTTATGGAATCCTGGGGGCTGTAGTTTGATGAGATGCTAGAGCTCTATGGCTGAAGATTCTAAATACATCGCTATACTGCAAATCCCAGGTTCCCATAGGTTGGAACCATGGCAGTTAAAGCAGGATCATAGTGTTATAATTATGCAGTCTCCCATAAGAAAGCTAAAAAGATTAGCTGATAGTACATTTTCATTCCCTACTAACCATTCCCTTCCACCCATATTTGTGGTCACAGAAGCATTATGGCCCGTACGAAGGCCTGTTGCACTTACCCTCTTCGGCAAATGACTTCCAGAGCTTCCAGGTTGCCATGGTAAGCCACCAGAAGAGTGGGTGTCATCCCATCTGTATCTGAAGTATTCAGATCTTTTCTGGTTGCTTCTTTCAGTAATTCCAGATTGCCATCGGCAGCTGCCTGGTGGTACCGGGTGGACATTTTCCCTTTCAGTCGTATCTAGCTGAGGTAGATTCCCTTTACGCAGGCACATTTCACAGCCTTGTGCTTCCGAAGAGAGGGGTGGTTAATTAATAATCCTTGATGGATGCACCAGCTTCAGCAAAATGGAAATGAAGAAGCAAAGGTCACTCCCAGGAATCCATTTGCATGCCGTGCCTTGTGCTTCACATGAGATGTCGTTACTGAAAACAATATATTCTCTCAGTTTTAATGTGTGTTAGGAGGTAAATCTCCTGTTATTTATTTATTTATTTGGTATTTCCTTACATTATTCTCTACTATTTCACCCTTGTGTACAAGGAATAATAATTACAGTAGTTATCTCCCTGGTACAGCAGGAAATGAGTATTCCTTCACAGTCGTGTTCTTTTGTGCCTTCAAGTCATTTCCAACTTACGGTGATCCTATCATGTGGTTTTCTGGGTCACCCAGTGGGTTTCCTTGGCCAACTAGGAAACAGAACTCTAGTCTCCAAGGTCGTAGTTCAATGCTCAAACCATCACACCACACGGGCTCTGCTCCCCATATTTAAATTTCCTGAAATATACCAGAGGAATTATCCTGTGTAGAAAGAGATTGATTGACTGACTGATTGATTGATTGAGCGATCAATAGATTGCCAAAGTCCTGTTTTCTGCGCAGAAAAAGTTTTTTTTTTTATCTTTGTTATCCCTATGAAGTCATTTTTTTTCTTTGTGCACTAAGACTTCAAGCTTGTTTTTTCTTGTTTGTTCTCACCTATTAATTTACTGTCCATTTTTCTATGGGTCCCATTCTGTGGATCCTGTTAATTTACTGTCCGTTTTTCTGTGGAACCCATTCTCTTTTCTGCTTCTCCTCTAGAATTCACATCCTTGTTGCTGGCTTTCTGTTTGAGTATTTCTACCGCTGCTATCTTCATGAAGATGTAGGAAGCAATTGCTTAGGTCATTTCCGCACTAGACTCTTATAGTGCTGTTATTCCACTTTCAACATCCTATGGAATCCTGGGGTTTGCAGTTTAGGGAGAAGCCTCAATAATAGTGGAATAATAGCACTATAACAATCGAGTGTGGAAATGGCCTTAATTGGAAGGGTTCTGAATCCTTTCTGTATGGTCTGCTCCTGACAGTGATTATCCTCCAGGATATTTCCTCACTGTTACAGGCCTTTTTATTTTTCTTATCAGTTTCTTCCAGTTAGTTCTGTAGGATCAGTTCTCCCCGTGTACTATCCAGGAAGTCCTCGTGTTCTCTGATGCACTGAAGGGACTCAACATGTAGCTCTGGTGTATGGATCTTCTCTTCCAAGAGAGCTACCAATGTGCACTTGCTGCAGGTGTTGTTGATGAGGTTTTCTGGCAAGAAGCGATAAACACTGCACATAGACATTGCAGCAAACCACTATGGATCCTTCTGCTTCCATCTCTGCAGTTATTTCTGTCCCCTTCCTTCCTAGTAAGAGCAGTTTGACAGTGGAATATGCTGCCTCGGAATATGGTGGAGCCTTCTTTGGAAGTTTTTAAACAGAGATTGGATGGCCATCCGTCGGTAATGCTTTGATGGTGTATTCCTTCATGGCAGGGTGTTGGACTTGATGACCCTTGTAGTGTCTTCTTGTGACGTAGACTCGAGTCAATAGACTCGGACTCTAGTCAGGCTTAAGTCGCTTCAGTGACTTGACTCGGACTTGACTGTAAATAGGCACTGACTCGACTCGACTCAAGACTCGTATATTTTTAATTACTGACTTGCTGCCTTTGGTTCAGTAACATAACACATTCGTCCAGAAACCTTGCGACTTTGAACAACACTTCCATCTCTTTTTGCCTACTAGTCACATAGCAATCTGTCTTAAGCCCAAAGTGTGGGTGCATTTCTCAGAGGGGAACAGCAAACAGATTAGGCAATGGGCCTGAAGCAGGCTCATGGGCTGCTCAGCAGCCTGTCCCCACTGCATATCGGAGGAGCCTTCTAAAACATTTCCTAAGAGCAAAAGACAAGACTCATCCCCAGAGTGCAGGACGCATTTCTCAGAGAGGAACAGCAAGTGTGTTAGGCAACAGGCTTGAGAAGGAAGGATCCTTCCTTTTAAAGCTTTTGAATGTTCAGTAATGGGGAGTAAGATAGGATCCTATTCCCCACTTCCGAAGCTGCAGATGGCAAAATTGCAAATGTGGAGAGCTGACTCTGCTTAAATTGTTAAAACTGACTTTATTTCACTCTATCCAATAATTCTGGAATTTTGGTTAGGGTATAAAGTTGGCTTCTGGACTTGAGACTTGACGGCATCTTCAAGGACTTGAGACTTGACTTGAGACTTGAAGCTAGGGACTTGAGACTTGACTTGAGACCTGGAGTAAAAGATTTAAATACATCACTGGTGTCTTCCAACTCTATGATCCTCTACAGACTTGCATTGCTTCTTGGTTTTCCCTATATTCTTTGAAACTTTCTTTCAAGCGCAGCTTAGCAGCATCAACCCAATTACTCCAAGGGAGCCGCATCACCGCCTCTGGACCAGGCAGGGACCTGGGCTCCTGGATGATCACCAAAGCTGCACAGGAGGCAGCTCATACTGGCAGAGATTGTTGTGGTGGTAGGGCCAATGCTGAGGTCAGGGCTGCCCTTGCTTCTGCCCTACCTCTTCTGCCATTGCCATTTTATGTGCTGCTGCCACCAGAAGAAAACAGACAAAAAAGAGTCTTTACCTGCTGCTGGAGGGACACAATATGGAAGTGGCCAGTTTAGCCTCTCTAAGGAAGGGAGTTCCAGATTTCGGAGCGGCCACCAAGAATGCCTTCCCCTCTGTCCCACCAGTCTGACAGGTACATCTGGTGGGAATATGGGAGGAGACCTTCTCAGCTGCTGCTCCCAAGCTCTGGAAGTCCTTTCCCAGAGAGATGAAGCTGAATTCCTCAAAGGTGAAGACCTCAAAATCCAGGTGGGTTGATATGGAAAGATGATGGTTTCTCAGACAATTGAGACATAAGCGGGATAGGGCTTTATAGGTCAAAACCAGCAGTTCCAATGCTATCTGGAAACAGGCTGGCAATCTGTGGAGCTGTTGTAAGAAAAAAATTGTATGTTTTCTGTAACAAGCCATGGTCCACAGTCTGTTGCAGCTTTCTGAGCCAGCTAAAATTTCTGAATACCCTTCAAAGTGTATTACAGTTCTCCCTCTGCATTTAAAGATTTGACCTTCATGAATTGATCATTTGCAAGCATGCATGTCTTCCCTCCTTCCAATCTCCTCCTCCCATTCCCTTGTGATTTGCCAGGCACGGAGAAGGAAGGCAAGCATGCCTGGGAAAAAGGTAAGGGAATGCACATATACACATTCTCCCCTCTGGAGCTCCCCCTTCCCATTCTCATGCATTTTGCCCCAGCAGGGAGAACTTGCTCTGAGGTAAAATGCAAAAGAATGGGATACAGTGGGAAGGCTCATGCAATCCTTCCTCTCCCCTCTGGAGTTCCCCCTCCCATTCCCATGCATTTTGTCCCAGCGTGAAGAATGCGCACCGAGGCAAAATGTGAGACAATGGGAGGGGGAGCCTCAGAAGGGAATGGGAGAAGGAGTGGGGAGGGGAAGTTACTCATAGCTTTTCAACGTTTCTGAGGGTTCTGCACCACAAACCCTCGCAAACATGGAGGAGCCACCGTACAGTAACCCAAATGAGATGCAATAAAGGCATGTCTCACCATTGCCAGATTGGTCAAGGAAAGGGCGCACTTGGTTCACACAAGCCATCACTGTGCAAATGCACTCCTGGCCAGTACTGAAACCTGACATTCCAGGCTCATGACTGAATCCAGGAGTACAGCTGTTAGTAGTAAAAGAGTACAGACAAAATGGACAGCGTTTCCCATCTTTTCCCCTGGTCTACTCTGCAGCGCTGTTAGGAGATTCAACATCCTGGACAGCTTAGTTCACAGAGGGTACTGTCTGCTTAGGTGTCTGAGCTAAAGAAACTCTGTCTTTTTGTATTTGCTTAGCTAAAGACCCCCATTTTGAATTCTAGCCAACTTTAAAGGTTGTTCCTGTTGTCAGCCGCTTGTCCTGCTTAAAATTATGTTGACATTAAACCGGCAAAGTCAATGCCTGGGTTCCCACCACTCCCTGTAACTATATTACTTACGCTTCACCGCTGAGTGAATACCTGTGTGATACAGGGTTCATTGTTCATCAGAAGTTACTTTATTATCAACCATGTAGCAGAATCTTATTCCAGGGAAAGCAAATATTCTTGCACATGAGCTGTATGCTTTATGAGATCATTGTTATCTCAAATCTATATAACCCCTCTCTTTCACAATAAACTGTTCTTCTCTTTGCTCATGTAAGAAAAGCATTTGATTGCATTCTTGCTGAGAGGGGCGGGGGAGTCCCTTTGGCCAAAGTTAGGGATCTTTCCAGGCTGATTCAGAGCTTACCTGCAATCACGTAGACTACCTCAAGTAGTCTGTGTGGATGTAATATTTTATGTCTGGCCCTATATGTTTTTCCTAACAGTTTTCAGGGTTGGTGCCCTGATTGTTTTCTGGGTTGCTGCCTTGACCATTTTTTGGGTTCTTGCCCTAACAGTTTCAAGGGTTGGTGCCCTAACATTTTTTCCAGAGTTTATCACCAAAAGTCCCACTTGGCACCAACACAACCAAGCTGTGAACTTGTGTCTTCAGAGGAAGTGTAACCCCACTCAGCACTGGCTGAATCTCTATTCCATGATATCTGCCTTTTGACCAACCAGGAACACCTCTGTTTTCTCTGGATTAAATTTCAGTTTGTTCACTCTCATCCATTTCATTACTGTGGACAGGGACCAGTTTAGAACCTAAAGTTTCCTTGCAGTTCATCAGAAAAGAGAATAGAGTTGGGCGTCTTCTCTGTGCTAAGAATGGTGTCCATTGAGGATTTAATGGTCAGTATCAAGCAGTTCACCAGAGTGGCCTTTTGTTTCAGATACCCTCAGACATGTTTTTACTATGTTCCACATTTGGTATAAGCTATACTTGCTGCATGACATGCTGACCACTTCTCCAATTATGTTGGCGGAGACAAAGCAGCAAAAACAATGAAAAACAGTGGGAGGTCAGAAACATAATGACGAATGGCAACAGACATTATTTAATTCCCCTACAGAGCTCTGGATAATAATTTGTGAGTAGAGTTTAGAAAAGTAGCTTTTTAAATTATAGCTCCCAGATTCTGAGAACCTGGAAAATAACTTCCTCTGGAATATCTTTCCCAAGCTTCCTCTGCGACATAAATCAGAGTTTTTCAACCTGGAGCTCTCCTACTTCCATAAACCATTGGAAATTAATTCAATCATCTCCACAAGACAACCCCCCAGGGGGTGACGGCACAGCAGTTCCCAGTGGTATCATGGAGCCAAGACTCTCACAGTCAAAACCACATAGTGTCCTGATTAATAGGACTAGGGATGGAAAACAGATCTGGAAATACTGGAAAAATGATCAAAAATGTGTTTCTTGAATGTTGGGGAAATCTTGGTGAGAAGAATTCTGGACTGGTGAGGATCTTTGCAGTTCAGGACATATTCTGCACAAAATTTACACATATAGGCACGTATGTGTGTATGCATGCAGAAAATAGCACTTTCTCCACACGAAACACTATGCTGTTTTCTGGTCAAAAACCCCCACAGAAACTGCATTAATTTTGTGCAGAATAAATCCCCAACGACAGAATTTTCTGTGCAGAAAAAACACATGCAGCTTTTGCCCAGAGCAAGTCCTGAACTGTGAGCAGTCTTCAAAGGTCCTTTCCACACTACACTAGTGCTATTGTTCCACTTTCGACATCTTATGGAATCCTGGGGTTTGTAGTTTAGGGAGGGGCATCTAGAATTCTCAGCCAGAGAGCTCTTCGGCCTCAGCAAACCCCAGAAGTCCACAGGAAGTTGGAATAATAATAAAATGGAATAATAACACTATAGAGTAGAAACAGCCTAAATTAAGGAGGACCCCAGAACTCCACAGGATGTTGAAAGTGGAATAATACCCCCATAACAGTGTAGTGCAGAAAGGCCCAAAGACTGGGTAGTTTTTGAAGACTTTCTCACAGAACAACATTGCTTAAAGTTACTAATTACTCTCTGAGAACAAAATTAGCTAAGCATTACATCTCTGCTAATGATGTTGGCATTGCCTCCTGCCCTTCAACTCTCCTATTCTCTCTGAGAGTAGCTGCAATTCTTACAAATTGATTGGTAGGAGATTTGTGAGCTGGGTGGCGGACTGGATTTTCTGAGAAATATACTGTCAAGAACTATCACTGTCATAATCCAAAGTATCTGTGAGGTAGCTTGGCCTTGAATGGGCAGTTAAGACCTACTAGCTTTGCAAAAACAAACAAACAAAAAAACAAACACCCTCCTCCTAATGAAGAGGGAAACGTCTAGAATTGATTTAATATGGATTGACATAGCATTTTGTACAGTATGGATTGAACTGCATTTTAGGATTCTTGAAGGGGAGGCATGACTATGGCCACTTCTACCCTGTACTGTTATAGTGCTATTATTCCACTTTCGACATCCTGTGGAATTCTGGGGTTTGCAGTTTTACTGAGGCCAAAGAGCTCTCTGGCTGAGAATTCTAAATGCCCCTCCCTAAATTGCAAACCCCAGGATTCCACAGGACGTTAAAAGTGGAATAATAGCACTATAACAGCATAGTGTAGAAATGGCCTCTGGGGAGTATAGACTGCAATGCAGCCCATACTCCCACATTCACCACTGTGCTGTACCGTAGCTGACAAACCGCACATCAGTTCAATGCCTTTCCCTCCAAGCTCTTTGGTAGAGCTTGGACAACTTATTTTGGACTACAACCCCTAGAATCCCCAGCTAGTATGAACCACTGGCTTTGCCAGCTGGAAGTTTCTGGGAACTATGGTTAAAAATTAAGCATTCCAGCTCTGTTCTTTGGACTATGTTGTTCTGCCTGTTTACTTTTTTGAGGGCTAAATATACGTCATTTGGATATTCATTTGATTATTTAATTAGCCACTAAAACCTCAAATGCCCTAGCTCGGATAAACATCTAATTAATTTTGCACGGTGTTTGGGGAGGCACAATATCTCTCGATACGCCGAGGCTCAACTCTGAGGCTCATCGCACACCAAACGAAGGATGCAGTTTTGAGCCATGAAAATAAAATGGAACTTTGTGTCTGCATCCTGTGTTAAAATTAAAGTGATTGAGCAACCAGCCAAAGGAATGAATTCAATCCCCTTGTGGGAGGGGGCATTTTAATGAAGCCAAGTACAGGAAAGGGGAAAAAGGCTTAATGAGTTTCATTGTGGTTTCTGTCAGGCAATTGAGAAAAGATCAAACAAATTCACCCCAAATCCCCTTCCCGCATTTTATTAGCCCTTCTGCCTGGGCCCATTAAAAGCTATGAGAGAGGGATGTTATTCGGATAGAAGTCTTTTTTCCTATTCCTTTTTGAAGTATTGAATCAAAAGCAGTGAAGTTTGCCTAGAATGGATCTTTTTTTTCTTTTTCCTCCGGTAAAAAGATGTTCTAAGATGCTGACCACTTTGCACTCAGAAGGTCAGGGTGAACTAGGTGATTCATTAGGATAAACTGATGACTGTTTGAAATGACACTGGAACTTTGTGAAATTGTTTGGCTGTAGTCCTGACAACTTATTTCATAAACTGGTTTCTGCAGAAGTAAGCCACGCTGTGGCCATTTCCGCACTACACTGTTATAGAGCTATTATTCCACTTTCAACATGCTGTGGAATTCGGGGGTTTGTAGTTTCCTGAGGCCAAAGAGCTCTCTGGCTGAGAATTCTAAATGCCCCTCCATAAACTGCAAATCCCAGGATTCCATAGGAAGTTGAAAGGGGAATAATAGCACTATAAGTGTAGTGTAGAAATGGCTTGTGTTTCAGGGATTTGACTATCTAGTAAATGTGTTTTAAGACTATAGTCCAACTTTTTTTTAACAAAGAGATCTAGGGATGTTTGTCTAATGAGAGTAGGTCTTTTGATCTCCAGATGTTGACTCACTGTCTGACCTTTCTGGATTTCAGTTGCCTAGACAATTATATTTCTGAAAACATCATTCTCCAGAAGCAAACAAGAAGATGGTTCCTTGAACCAAGACATGCCTGTTATTCAATATGCAGCATTTTTTTTTCCTACTGACTAAGGACAATCACAATTGTCTTGTCCTGCTGCTCTTATTTTGGCTTTGCAGGAACAACAAAAAACAACAAATTGTGTGTGTGCTTATGTGCCTTCAAGTTGCTTGCCAACTTATGGCAGTCATCCCCTTCTCTAACTAGAGTGGTGAAAGGCAAAAGCTTAGTCCATTCCAGGAGAACCTAAAAGGAGCACTGACCCCCTCTACTCTCTTGGCGCTGCTTTGAGGAGAAGTGCCTAAGAATTGCTGCTGCCACCACCATTTCCCCCCTCAGGCATTCAAAACGGCCAGAAGTGGCACTGCGGTGGAGATAGTGGAGGGAATAAACGCTTCTTCTAGATTCTCTTGGGACGGACGAAGGGCCTTTCCACACTACACTGTTTATAGCGCTATTATTCCACTTTCACCATCCTATGGAATCCTGGGATTTGCAGTTTAGGGAAGGGCCTTTAGAATTTCCAGTCAGAGAGCTCTTTGGCCTCAGGAAACTACAAATCCCAGAATTCCACAGGACGTTAAAAATGGAATAACAGCACTACAACAGTGGCCATTTCCACACTAGCCTCTTATAGCGCTATTATTCCACTTTCAACATCCTATGGAATCCTGAGGTTTGCAGTTATGGGAGGGGCCAGACGCCCCTCCTGAAACTGCAAACTCCAGGATTCCCTAGGATGTTGAAAGTGGCATAATAGCGCTATAAGAGGCTAGTGCAGAAATGGCCAGTGTAGCGTGGAAAGGCCCTAAGCTCTTGTCTTTTGCCACTCTACTCAGAGAAGGGGATGGCTCCTTTCTTGATCAGAATTAAGGTACAGTACTTACACTGACCCACGGATAAGTCCACCCAGGTTTTTTTGGAACAATTTTTTTGATAAAATTTCTAGGCTTGTACATGCATATAGACAGTACGCCCAGCAGACGCTGCCTCTTCTTCTCTCCCCCCGCAGCCACGGCAGCGGCAGTTGGGACGGAGGGAGCACCTTTCATCTGCTTCTGTGCCCAGGCGTGATGGAACTGTGCCCGCCTCTTCTTCTCTCCTTCCAAGGTTACAGCCCTGGCAGGCGGGATGGAGGAAAGGCCATTCCATACGCCTTTAGAGACCAGCTATTGGAATCTCTGGGTGCTTCATTAAGATCAATTGCCTTATTAAATTATAACATTTTAACCTTTCTCTTCACCAAAAAAATTTCCAGAGCAGCCTACAAAGATTAGACAGAAGACAGTTCTTCACGCTTCACAGTATACAATGCATAAAAGGAAAAGGAACGGGGAAGGCGGCGGGGGACTGAATTCAGGCACTACTTGTTAGTTGTGTGTGTATGTGCCTTCAAGTTGCCTGTGGACAATTTCATGCATTTCATAGGATTTTCTTAGGCAATGAACACTCAGAGGTGGTTTGCCGTTGCCATCCTCTGAAATGCAGCTCGGCAAGGAGAACAGAAACAAGCTCTTTGCAGCTGTTCCTGTTGCAGATGGGGCTGGTTTCCCCCTGGCTGCAACACTCTTTCTGGGGGGCCGGAGGTACAGTTTACCTATAGCACTTGATCCCTGGGTGCTGGTGGCTGTAGGGGAGCTCTGGCTTGCAGGTTTGGAGCACTGGAACCTTTTAACTAGTGGCGATAATATAACTTACATACTGCCTTTTCCTTCTGGGCTTAGCTTCAGGCTCTCACACTAGCTAGAAGTGGGAAAGGGGATGGATCAGCATTGCGTTGTTGTCAGCTGTCAATTTTGTTATGCAGGGTATATGAGAGAGGGGCTTGGTCTTGAATAATTAACTGCAGTCAGCCCTCCACATCTGTGGGTTTTACTTTTGCGAATTCAATTATTCACGGATTATTTGCTGTCACCTCTGCTGCCTCCCTATGCCATTCTTAAGAGGGACTGCAAGTCTCGTGAGGCTGAGAAACTGAGAGCAAGGCTTGTAAGTCCCTATTAAAAATGACGTGGGGCAGCAGTGGAGGTGGCAGGAAGCCCCACCAGCCAGCCACGTCTGCCTTGTGAAGGAACCCTGACGCCTCAGAGGAATCCACGGTGGGTTGAATAGGGTGATCAGACATTTTTGTGTGTTAAATATGGTTTGGGAGGGCCTAGAGTTATTCATGATTTTCCCACTTTCATGGGGGTCCTGTGCTCCTAAACCTAGCGAATGTGGAGGGATGTAAGATCTGTTACCTTTACAAAGAACCTGCTCCTTAATGGAGAGGAAAAGAGCCGGAACTCATTTGCCGATGTGGATCAGCACAGCTGCCTACATTTTCGGATTCTTTTTGGCAGGATGGTTAAGGGGACTGTCATAATTAGCATCTGTATTTCAAAATGTACAGGGGAGCTTATTCTTAGGTAAGTAAGTAAATGGACTGCAGGGAATGTCTGTAGCAGTTAAAGTGCTGGGCCCAAAGTTAGGCAGAATTGAGCCATTTCCACACTAGCCTGTTATAATGCTGTTATTCTACTTTCAACATCCTATGAAATCCTGGAGTTTGCAGTTAAGGGAGGGGCCTTTGAGACCCCTCCCTAAACTGTAAACTCCAGGATTCCATAGGATGTTGAAAGTGGAATAATAGCACTATAACAGGCTAGTGTGGAAACGGTCTTAGAGCCAGACTCATTACAATCAAGGCGATTCAAGCATTTAATGATTAACTGAACCACATGGATTGCAGTGTGTCTACTCTAAGTATGGTTAAATTTGGATCTATTCAGATTTTTGCTTAAAGCATGCTGTGTGTTTGAGTGTTATTAAGCCTTCTTCACATCAGTTCTGCAAACACTGTCTTTGGAACCAAAGAGATACGCGGAACTTATTACCATTTCAAATACTCCTCTCGCCTTTGTGTGCAAAATAAGTTGAAACCTGAGGCTGTATTTTAAGGATGCTGAAAGGGAGGGGTTGTTTTTGTTTAAGGACTCAGAACTGGAGTTGTTTACTGCTCCCTTCTAAGGACAACTTCTTTTTAAAAAGCGAACTGAAAAGAAAGGCAAGAAATGAAACTGAAAAACCCGAGAGATGTTTGCTTGCCAAACAATTAGGCTGAGCTATGCGACAGCAGATGGGGAAATGGATCAGTCAGGAAGTCACTCCGACCATTAACAAGCTCATTGTTTCTGTTATTAAAGCTGTATCGTAGCTTTCTCCCGGTTTTGTAATTCTACCTGTCCTGCTGGGTTTTGCTCCCATGCCTTTGGCAGTAGGGATTGTTGTTATGCGCCATCAGGTCGACTCAGACACTTAGCAAACCTTTCACCAGGTTTTCTTGGCAAGAGATTTGCCACTGCCTTCCTTTGAGGCTGAGAGAGTGTGACTTGCCCAAGACCACCCAATGCGTTTCCATGGCTGAGTGAGGATTTGAGCCCTGGTCTCCCAGTGTTGCAATCCAACATTCAAACCTCTGTACCATGCTCTCAAAATGAGTTGGCAGAAGCAGATATTAGCAAAGACCAACAAAATCCTTTGTTGGAAGGCACAGACAACCGCTGCCACAGCCAAGTAGATTAGAAGTGTAAAGTGCGGGGGAAATTGGAAAAACCTGGGGAAAGCACTTTTGTAAATTCCATTTTTTTGAAGTCTCTTTCCCAGAAAAATAGGTGAAAAAACAGATTATGGAATATTTTTTTTAGAATGACGAATAAAATCTTTAAGATAAAGTGTTCACATACTTAGTGTCCCAAAATAATTTCTAAAAAAAAACTACGTTAAGAGGAAGATTTTTTTTGTTTTTTAGGGTAAGACTATACAGTAGCAGATCACTGCAATTCCTGATCTTGCTTTCCTTTTCTTAATTTCTCTTATGGAAATGAGGGCATGATGTCTTCTTGACGCTCTGGACAACGAATGGAGGCAAAGTAATTTTTTATTTTCTGTTATATATGGGGGTGGGTTGATTGTTTCTGAGGCCATTTCTGCACTAGACTGTTATAGTGCTATCATTCCACTTTCAACATCCTATGGAATCCTGGGGTTTGCAGTTCAGGGAGGGGCCGGTCGGCCCAGGATTCCATAGGATGTTGAAAGTGGAATGATAGCGCTATAACAGTCTAGTGCAGAAATGGCCTCAGACTGGCAAAACCAAAGAAGTTCCTTGTAGTTCAGGTGTTCCTTGCATTTCAGGATACCCTAGTTCAACACTCAAAAGCTATATCACTTAGTGGTAGGACAGGCAGAAATCCAACCAGTCTAGCTTTCTCCATCTCCAAGCTGCTGATTGTGTTCTGCTTGCTGGGCAGTTCTCCTGAATCATACAGGAGCCTCATCCAAAAATAGTTGACCACTTTTTTTTATTTATCAGCATAGGCACCTGGCTACAGCACTGGCCTAAGATTAAGGAGAAAGAAGGGTGGGCAGACTGAAAAGGGGACAGGGTTCTTGTATCTTTAATAATGGTGCAAAAGAGGGAATTTCAAATAGGTGACAAGATACACATGCTGAAATTTCCTCTTCTACACAGTGATGCAGGAGTAGTGTCCCCTTACATCTGGCCACCTTAGCAGACAGAGGGCATTTCCGCACCACACTGTTACAGTACTATTATTCCACTTTCAACATCCTATGGAATCCTGGGGTTTGCAGTTTAGGGAGGGGCATTTAGAGTTCTCAACCAGAAAGCTCTTGGGCCTGAGTAAACGACAAACCCCAGAATTCCACAGGAGGCTGAAAGTGGAATAATAGCGTTATAACAGTGTAGTGCAGAAATGGCCAGACTGGTTCAGACCCTGCATGTAGCCCATGAAGCGTATATAGGACAGTTGCCAGTGCTCAGTTGAGCCTACCTGGCAGGGTTGTTGCCAGAACATCTGTCACAGTGCCACATGTGCTGCTCTGAACTTCTTTGAGGAAGAGGTTCCGAGTTTTTTTAAATAAAATAAATAAGCATGCAATAAATTTACATTCTGACCTCATACTTTCTCACAAGAGCATGATCAAGTCTACTCCAATTTCACCTTTACAACAACCCTGCCAGGCAGAGAGAAAGAGAGCATCAGTTGGCTATTGGTTCAACCTATTGAACTTCCTAGCAGAGTATCTCATAAAATCACAGAGTTGGAAGAGACCCCGGGGGGCATCCAGTCCAACCCCCTGCTATGCAGGAAGACACCATCAAAATCCAGCCTCTGTTTAAAAACCTCCAAAGAAGGAGACTCCACCACATTCTGAGGCAGCGTATTCCACTGTTGAACTGCTCTTACCAGCAAGAAGTTCTTCCTAATATTTAGACGGGAACTCTTTTCTCGTAGTTTGAAGCCATTGCTCCGTGTCCTAATCTCTGGAGCAGCACAAAACAAGCTTGCTCCATCGTCCAAATATGACAACCCTTCAGATATTTAAACATGCCTATCGCATTGGCTCATAACTTTCTCTTCTCCAGGCTAAACATACTCAGATTCCTAAGCCATTCTTCACAAGGTGTGTTTTACAGGCCTTTTACCACTCCGGTTGCCCTCCTCCGAGCTCAGAGGAACTCAGATGATCCTAGACTAAAGTCGTTGTAGTGCTGGACTACACATTCCTCCACTAACTCAGCAGAGCGCTGGGAGTTGTAGTCTAATACTGCTGGAAGAGACAGGGCCTTTGGGAGGGAGGCTACTCAAGATTCCTCTAAAACTGGAGGTGCCTAGACCAAAGTGGTCACAGAACCAAGTCCGTCTAGCAGAAAAAGCTAGACAGTTTGCATGATGGTCAGAGTACTGTACCAGGGCTTAGGATAGCAGGACTCAAACGTTCACTCAGCCTCGAAGCTCAGTAAGTGACCTACCTCACAGGGTTGTTGTGAAAATAAAACTGGGAGGGAGAGGACTGTGCTCATCACCCTTAGTTCTTTGTATATAAACCTGTTGAAATAAAAGCAACCTTTCACAAATCATTTGCAAATTCATTCTTGCAGAACCACTGATTTAGGGCACAGATCTAGGAGGGGGGGGTGATGGAGAGGGTGGAAAGAGAGAATGCAAATTACTGAAACGGAACTGAGGGAGAAGGCGATCCACAAAGCACTTAAGCGGCAGGCTTTGCCCAGCCTGGTTTCAGATGAAAGGCGACCTTAGCTGTTTCCGATCTTACTCATGCCTAGCCGCACGTAAGTCTAACGAAGTCAAGACGCTTACTCTTTTAAGGCTGCGACCCAAATGCGGATCAGAATGGCAGGACGCGCAAACGCAATCCCTCCCCGGGATCCAGAAGGCTGTGCTTAGGCCCTTTGCGTTGGAGAACAAAGGGCCCTTTTGGGGGATGAACTACTGAGTAAAATGCAGAGGATCGGACGGGCCGCGCATTTTTTTTTCTACACCGCGCAGTCCCGATCTTACGGATGCGCACTACGTCCTTTGTCCCCCTCTCAACGGCAGGTGGGGGTGGGAATTTAGAAGCGTTTCCGAGTAAACGCAGCCAGGTTTGAGTCTGCGCCCATCCTACAACCCGATCCTATGCGCTGCAGTGCAAGTCTGCACGCGCAAAATAAAATCTGTGGAGGGTTTCGCCCGCTCCCCGTTTCCAGAGCTTGAAGACCGGGAGCCAAGCGACGCTCTTCCCCAGCGCCCCGCCTGCGCCGGGCAGAAACGCCACAAACGCGCGGCACGTGGAGCGGGCGACGCCGGGCCCGCCTCACCCGGCCCAGCTGCTGACGGGCAGCCCGGCGGGGTCGCGAGTGCGCCTGCGCGGTTGGGGAAAAAAGGCGGGGAGAAGCTGACTATAAAAGGACCGGCGGTCTCTGCCTGAGGTACGTTGGTACTTTCAGTGGGCGAGCGGGATGCGGCCACGCGGAGGTTGGGGGTTTTGTAATAGGCGGTAAACAGGATTTTTGAACTTTTTGGAGGAGGGGATAAGGGCAGGAAGGGGCAGTGCAGCGCGTTTTTTAAAAAAGTTACTTTTTCTCTCCTCAGGGTGGTCTTCTTGCTTGGCTGTTTGGTAGAGTGCCTGTTCCATTCCGTGGCGTTAGATTTTCCAGGTAACGGAAGATATTTCACACGGGGAAGGGTGGGTTAGACGGATACAAATCTCCCCCCCCCACTCACCTTTTGATCTATTGCAAAAACAACAGACCAGCCTAAATTCTCCCTCGGTAATGCTACGTTTTTTGTAGTTTCTTGGCAGCAGGAAACATGAGGTACCCCTGGGTATTATGTGTATTAGGATCACAGCTTGAAAAAACACTATTTTTTTCCTTTTTTTGGCCTATAACTCCTGGGGCCTTTCTGCACTACACTCAAAGCTTCTTGAAAAAAAATATTTTAAGTTCTCTAACCAAAGTATAGCACAAGCACAGTAAACTTTTGAGTTCAGCAGAACAATTCATCGGCCTAGGCGTTGTCAGACCTACGCCAGGTGTTTGAGGAGGGTTTTTTGTTTGGCTTACAATGTCCAGAACCTCCTGACCAGTCGCTGTGCTAGCTGGTGAATTCTAGGGGTCTTTCTGCACTACGCTGTTACCGTGCTGTTATTCCATTTTCAGTGTCTTGTGGAATCCTGGGGTTTGCAGTTTAGGGAGGGGCATTTAGGATTTTCAGCCAGAGAGCTGTTTGGCCTCAGTAAACTCCAAACCCCAGAATTCCACAGGATGTTGAGAGTGGAATAACAACACTATAACAGTGTAGTGTGGAAAGACCCCTAGAATTCACCAGCCAGCATGGCTGCTGGGTTGGTGAGGTTCTGGACATTGCAAGCTAGACAAAAAGCGTTCCTTAAACATCTGATGTAGGTCTGGTAATGCCTAGGCTGATGAATAGTTTCACTGAACTCAAAAGCTTACTATGCTTTTGCTATGTTTTGGCTAGACAACTTAAAATGTTTTAATTTTTTTTTTTAGTTTTCCAAAACTGTTTTTCAGGTTATCTAGTCAAGCTTTTGAGTTCTGTAGAACTGTTCTTCAGGTTAGCCCGTACCAAGATAGTAGGGTAACTCCTGGAGTTGAGTGCAATTGTGACTTGAGTATACTGAAGGGTGGGCAGCATAAATAAATGAGAGTAAGTGAGGTGTGAGAGGCAGTGTCGTGTTGTGGTTGAATGTTGGATCAGATTAAGTTCTCTGCTCAACTGTGGAAACCCACTGGGAGAGCTTGGGTGCATTATGCACTCTCAGCCTGAGAAAACCCCTTGGTAAGTTAGTTCACCTTAGGGTTGCCATAAATCAGAAATCACTTGAAGGCACACAACAACGAGGAGTGATAGTTGTAAATATAGTATTACATTGGTTCGACATCCTCCATTTGAAAATAAGTGTGGCAGAACAGTATAGCTCAGTGAGGTTATTAGTGGCCACTCTGCCAAGGAGAGCCCATAGTGATCCCTGGGGGAGGCTCGCCTCCATAGCACCCCATGCCACCACCATGGTGGGTGATACATAAACATATTGGATGGAGGAAGAAATAGAAGAAAGCACTTCTGTTACTGCCACATATTTACTTCTGCAAGCCGTACTTCCTGAATTAACTTCGGATAATTTTTATGTTCTGGAAATTGTTAAGTCTGTTGATATTTCCCTTTCATGCATGAGTGTTGCCATTTTGGCTGAATAAGGAATGGCACTTTCAGCCTTAATGTTAGAAACGGACAGAACAGCTATCTCTAGAATCCCAGAAAAATACTGCTGATGATAACTACAAGTGAGATTTCCCTTGGTTCTCCCATCCCCCTTATTTTGGGAGTGTATACCTAAAGACACCAGATCCCATCTGGTCTTGGAAGCTAAGCAGGGTCAGCCCTGATTAGTACTTGGGTGGGAGACTGCCAATGAATACCAAGTGTTGTAGGCTATATTTCAGAGGAAGAAACTAGCAAAAGTATTCCTTGCCTAAGAAAATCTAGGAAATCTATGGGTTTTCCGTAGGTTGACAGATGACTTGAAGGCATATGCACATATACATGCTCCCAGACCAAAGACCTTCTGAGTTCAAAAAGGTACAACTTGGTTCTTGGTTGTGAGCTCTCATTTCCAAGTGAGCAAACTTGTTTCCTCTGAATAACTGTTGAATAAGGGAGAAAATGAACAAAATAGACTACTAAGGTTGTGAATGACGTTGTTTAAATAAGAGATAACAGCAAAGGAGCCAAAGGTTTGAACTTAGAAAGGAATTGTAACCAACTTGGGCATTTGTTTCATACTGGTAGTATTTTGTTGCTGGGGCAGAGTGGAAAATATTTCTTATATTACATAGATCAGAGCTTTCAGTATTCAACGGCAGTGAAATTATTTTGCCCACAAGCCAGAAAATCCCAGGAATAACTCCTACCATTCCTGGCTTGTAAAAATACAGTACGAATAAAATAAACAACAGCTTTCTACTCTTTTGTGCCATGCTAAAATCTTCTGCCTAATGTGGCTGCCTCTCTCTGCCCAATGATAGAATCAGCCCTACATGTTACTGTGAGGTATTTATTTTCTGCAGTCAGAAGTAGATGATCCTGCTAATGAAGTAATCAGACCCCAGCTACAAGTTAGGTTAGTCTTCATCCAAGTGCTGTTCAAATTTAACAGTCTAGAATAAGATGAAACTGGTTTTAAAATCCTCTGGACAGCTGTACTTAATACAGCTAGCAGTAGTGTAAAGTTGAAAGGAAGGTATCATTAAATTGATGGTTGACTTTGCCTGTCTAGGTCTTTGTTCTGGATATGACTCATCTTTTATGTTTGCATAGAGTTTTTCCTTGCTTTCAAGTGTTTGATACATCTGTTCTATGGCCAGGGGCTATTCTTGTTTCCTAGAAGAGGAAAATCTGATGTCTCAGACAGCTGTCTGACACCTGGCTTCTAATGTTCAGTCCAATTTATTTTCAGTGAGAGAATTGGAGTCAATCCTATCTGGAGGGCACCAGTTTTGGGGTGGCTGTACAATAGGGCTGGGGCACCTTTGGCTTTCCAGGTGTTTTGAACTACAACTCCTAGAATCCCTTACTCTTGTGCATGCTGGGTGGGTTTGCTGGGAGTTATAGGCCCCAGCCATGCTGCAAAACATGACTCACTAGACAAGATGATAATACTTGGTAAGGTAAAAGGCAGTAGGAGAAGAGAGAGACTGCATTACAGGTGGATGAATTCAATATAGGAAGCCACAGCCCTGAGTTTGCAACACCTGAGCAGAGTGGTTGATGGGAGGGAGGAGGCTGATTTGGGTGTATCTCTCTCAAGAGAAGCAGTAAACACAAAGGCACAACCGCATACAAGCTTGCAGATCCCACGTAGTCTATAACAGCAGTATAACACAGAATGGTTGGGACCTGTAGCCAAATGTTGTTCCCCACTGGCTCATCAAATTTTATGAGTGACCTTGGCTAGTAACTTTTTCTGAGCTAGATCTACTTGTCTGCTGATAAAGAGGAGAGGAAGAAAGTGGAGTACACCATCTTGAGATCATTGAAGGAAAGGCAGTATATAAATGTAATAATAATCCAGCCAACTGTGCCCTCTACCTGGATGCCCCAATCCATCTTCCTTCATCACTTTCTAAGCTTTCATTGATAATCATGATGTCCTGTCAATGAGCATGTTCAGTCCTTACCTTGCAGTGTCGGGATTTCTCTCAGTAGCTTTTTGTAATTCTGCGAAAGCTCTGGTGACTCCCCAGCCCTCCTGCCGCCAGCTGGTAGGGACAACCAGTCAAGTATGATATAGATTTTTATGCTAAGAGCAACCTAGTTCACAATTAAAAACTTTGAACAAATAACAGGAATGCACTGTTGGGGCACAACATGGTCCTGTTTTATAGGTAGGAATAGTGTTCACGGAGATGAGTTCACTGTTATTCATATATAGTCTGCTATGGGTAACATTCAAATAGTGGAGCACAAGGGTAAGTAATTTCTATTGCCTGACTTGCAAGTCAAAAGCTGTGTTCATGCTGTGTCTTTTTTCAGGTACTGTATCCTGCCATGATGATAAATTGCAAATCTGGCTTCCTAAGGATTTTGAGAATTCAACTTCGTGGCAAATAGAAATCCTAGGTATGTGCGTAGTATAGTGCTACTTCTGGTCCGGTCACTTCTATCTTGTATTAGTTGTTGCTTTGTTGTTCCAAAGCACACTCGATTCTGCCTGTTTCTTCTCAGATGCAAGTGGGGAAGAAGTTCAGGACTGTCAGTATGTTGTGGACTATGAAAATCAAACTCTGATGGCCATGTATGGGAATTGCACAAACCTGGAGGTAACTATGCTCTTTAATTACACTTGTTGAGCCTAATGGGTGTTTGAAAGCATATTTATGACCTGGTTGACTTTACAATGCTGTACACAAATACTGGTAATCATGAGGCCTATTGGTCAGGAGTAGTGAAATCCCAAGACCTATTTATTTGTTAACATACCCTCCTTAAAATATTACTGCACTATTTTAGAAAGGGGGAAGTGTCACTTCTGTTACTGGTCTCTTTCATACCATAAAGCAATATCACTTTGGCCTCACTTTAACCACTAAGGCCGCATTGAATGGAAGTTTGGGATTTGTAGTGCTGTAAGGTATTTGGAATTCTCTGCCAGAGAGCGCTAGTTCCTCCCTAAAATACAAATGCAGAGTCCCATAGGGTGGAGTTAAAGGGGTGTTTTCTTATTATTCCCTCACCTATTCTGGCCTGCAGTTTTCTTACTGCATCATTTCTTCTACTTTCATCCGACTGAACACTGTCTTCCTTTTTGGAAAAGAGCAAGGAAAAGAAAGCAGTTCTACCTTTCCTTTATCCCATACTACTATTTCACCATCTTCTTCTTTCAGCATCCCCATCATTTCCTTGTTCTTTCTCTTTCACTGAACATAGTGAAAAAAACTGTTATTTTTAACCTCTCTTGCAAGCCTGAGGTCATTCTGAGTCTTTCTGAGTTCCTCTCTACATTTGTACAGTTCTGTTTGTATTATAAGCTGCTTTCAGTCCTATATTGTGAGAAAGGCAAGATATAAATCAAATTAGATATGCAGTGTGAAAGACAATGGGAGTTGGGTTAGCTTTTCTGCCCTAATAAAACAAGCAGGAGGGTACAAATGGAAATTGTAACCTCCCAGAAGGTTTGCCATTTATCATTGTGGGGATGAAAACATTTTTGGTTGTGTAGTTTGAAGGGACCCTTTGGGAGCTGCAGGCCCTCGGAAACTGTGTGATCTCTAGGCTTCACCTTTCCACACCGATTTAGTGAGATAGCAGTATTGATCAGTTACAGCAGCAACATGACCTGCAGCCTATAAAATCTAACACAGAATAAAATATGCTAAGTCCAAAAAAACAACACATGGCTTCCTTTTTTCCTACCTATCTGTGATGTCTCCTGCAGGTATATCTCATTATCCAGTTTTTGTCTAGCAGCTGCTGGTAAAAACTGCATGAGATAGTTATGAAAGTGTCTATGATTTTCATTATAAAGCACACTGAAATGTTATTGCAGGGCTTAGTTGAGGTGTTTCAAATACAGTGAACAATTCCTGCGAGTACAGGTCAGCAACCCTCTGGCACTGTAGTTCCTTCAACACACTGGGTTTTTGTTTATGTAGGGAAGCTTAGCTGGGGTTAAGAGCCATCTTTGTGCAACTTTCAGTTTGAATTTTCTTCAACACTCAGTGCAGGAGCTGCTGTGGATCTCATCCCAATTTGTTCGTGCATACTGCTGCTGTCTAAGGCAGCTCCACTTTCTTTTTGGGGTCAGTAGCTGGTGCTCATGGCTCTTATTAGCCAGACTTGGTAGACCTTCATAGCTTGAGAATGTGATAGAAATGGGTCGGTAAACCTGAGAGTGCTTTGTCCTTCCCATGACAAATCCTACAAACTCTGTTCTAGTAGTGGGGAATCTTCAGATTTGAATGATTTTCTGCCTGCTTTACTATCACTGTATCCATGCTGCACAGTTAGAGCTTTTGCCCTTCTTTAACTGTCATGCCTCTGTTATTTAGAACTCTGAGATTTGTAGTCTTATAAGGTATTTAGAATTTTCTGCTGTCGTGCTTTAGTACTGTAGGTTGTTCACAGTAGTGGAATTGAGTTCTTTAGCACAGGATTCTACCAAATTCCAAATCCCATGTTTCTACAGGATGGCAATGTAGCAGTTTAAGTGGGATCAAACTGTTGTAAGTATGTGCTTTTGATATGCTCTGGAACTCTTGAGTTCCACTAAGCAGAGCTTGGTGCAAGACGTGTATATTTAGAATAAAACATTGTAATCAGAGAACTTGCAGCCCACAATCATTCAACACACAAATCCACTCCTAGTTGCTCCAAGCCTCCTTCATTTCAGCAACACGTTATTGCTGCATGCATTAAACAATTTGGACTTACCAGTCTTTGCCAATCTGCTGGAAATCCCCCCGCCCCCCAAAGGCTACCAGTAGACCCATGCCTACCTTCTGCCCATTTTTGGTTTAGTTTTTTCTCATGAGGAAAATTCAAGCATTGCCTTGCTCATCTTGGCTTCCTTTTGCTGTACTTCATCTTGGTACTCTTCTTGAAAAGACTAGTAAGAGTCTGGGGCAAAGGTGGGGAAATTGTGACTCCAAGTTAGTTTTTGAGGCCCCTAGCATTCTTCCCCCAATACTGGGCTTCAGGTTTAGCTCTTAATTAAGAAAAAAAGCCTCTCTTGGGCCTTAAAAAGTCCCAGACCCTATCTTCAATTTAATAAAATTGAAGTTGCTCCTGTGCTCCCAAGAGAATGAAGGGACGCTTTTAGCATTTGATCATTCGTACCGAATGTTTCTATCAAAAATATTGAAGGAAATGGAGGTGGAGGAAACTTATAATTGGATCAGTGCAATATATTCATCACAAAAATCCAAATTAAAAATTAATGGTAACATAATGGGATATATCCAATTTGAGAAAGGAATGAGATGGAGTGTAGGTTTTTCCACTGTTTGTTTTTGTGTCTACAAGTTTTGAATGCGGTCATCCCTCCACATTTGCTAGGGTTAGGGGCACAGGACCACCGTGAAAGTGGAAAAACCATGAATAACTCTAGGCCCTCCCAGACCATATTTAACACACACGAAAAGTATGGTCCCCATGTTCAACCCACCATGGACTCCTTTGAGGCATCAGGGTTCCTCCACAAGGCAGAAGTAGGGGGGCTGGTGGGGCTAACTGCCACCTTCACTGCTGCCCCACACCATTTTAAATAGGGACTTACAAACCTCATTTGTGGTTTCTCAGTCTCACAGGGCTTGCAGTCCCTATTAAAAATGGCATAGGGAGGCAGCAGAGGTGACAGCAAATAATCTGTGAATAATCAAATCTGCAAAAGTTAAACCCACAAATGTGGGGGGCTGACTGTAGAGAGATAAGATCTGAAAAGAGAATTAGAAGTGTGAAAAATAAAGAAGAATTTAAATTACAGTGATTTGCACAGCGTAGTTATTGTATTGGAGGCCATTCTGCTAAATTTGGGACATTTGATGCAATTAATAAATATGGAAAGTTTTCAGGGTTTAAAGTGAATAGTAATAAATCTAAAATTTTAATCAAAAATATGTCTGCCCAAGAGGAAGACAAACTAGCAATTAGGACAGAATTTGAAAGTGAAAAAAGGAAAATATTTAGGTATAAATTTAGCCACAAAAATTCAGCAACTGTATGTAAAGGTATAGGATAGTATAAAAGATTTAGATAGTGCCCTCTATTAGGCAGAATTTCTATGGTTAAAATGAGTTCGTTGCCAAAACTGATGCATTTATTTCAAATTATACCAATTATACTTTCTAATACACAATTTAAAATCTGGGAAAAAGAGTTGACGCATTTTTTATGATTGGGTAAGAAGCCAAGAATCAAACAAAGATCAAAGGAAAGGGGTAGGTTGCGTTTGCCTGAGATTAAATTATATTTTGAATCCTCGTGCTTAGCATGGTTAAAGGATTGGATCTTATTAGAACATAAAAGGATGTTAGATGAGTTAGAAGGACACAAGTTGATATTTGAATAGCATGTGTACCTTTGATATGGGAGAGCAAAGATAAATGTGAGATTCAAGCACCGTATTATTAGGAGAGCGTTGTTGAGAGTATGGGGAAAATAGAAAGATTTGGGTGAAAACATCTGGTTAAGTCTCACCACAGGAGGCTTTCCAGAGAAAGGAATTAGGACACCTACAAAAAATGGTTAAAATACTCAGTTTTATTGGAGATGGACTAAGGAGGATTGAAATTTATGGACCAGATAAAGAATACAAGATGCAATTGGTAACTTACTGTCAATTAAAAGAGATATAGAGAAGGTAAAACTAGATTTAATTTTGCAAAAGGAGAAACAGAATTTGAGAAGGTGATCTGTAGGGAAAATACTCACTTGGTAGCAAAAATATACAAACTGTTAAGATCTGAAACAGAGGAAGAACAAATTAAAAATTACAAGGAATATAGGCCATTCTATTCAACTGGCACATTGGGAAAAGGTTTGGGGGAAGGAATTCAAATTCACCTGTTATGATTATAAGGAGAATCTCTTTAAGATGATCTATGGGTGTTATTTGGCCCCTGACAAATTGG
Source organism: Cyclura pinguis (assembly GCA_030412105.1). Taxonomy (NCBI): domain Eukaryota; kingdom Metazoa; phylum Chordata; class Lepidosauria; order Squamata; family Iguanidae; genus Cyclura; species Cyclura pinguis. The sequence continues at coordinate 10,605,538 of CM059609.1, forward strand.
CTAAAATTAACTGAAAAAAAGGGAAATGTGATAAATATGAGGGTGTATGCTACTTACAATAAAGCTATAAAATATTGGTTATTAGTGGGAAGATGCTATTTCTCTTCCCAGAATCTTTTGTATTTAAACCTGAACTCTTTCTTCTAGTTATGATAGATTATGAAGATAAAATTGAAAGAGAGAATAGAACTTCATTATGTTATTTGATTGTAGTGGCAGGATTAACATACGCTGGATATTGGAGACAGAGGCAGATTGCAAGATTGGAAGAATGGAATGAAAAAGTAATAGAATTAGCTATACAGACAAGTTGATGAACCGGTTAAAAGGAAACTCAATGCAAACTCATTTTCAGAATTGGCAGCCTTTTATGCTATATGTTAAAGTAAGATCTGGTGATGGTGCAAAGATGGATTTTGATATTTCAAATATATGATTCTGATTGTCAGTGAAGAAGGTGGGTGTTTGTAAATGGAGGTAATTTAGAGAAGAGAGTTTATATGTAATACCTAGGTAACTGCAATCCGTGAAGACAGGGAAGTCAGGGGCATGGGTTTGGGAGGGAGAAAAGGCAGTGTGTTAGACTATGTTCATTGATAATATTGTGGTCTTGTTCATTTGCTGTTTGTGTAAAATAAAATTTTAAAAATGGGTTGACCAGAAGTCTGGGAACTGAATAGCTTCACTCAAGGTTTATCTTAGGGGTAGCCGGTCTGTGGCCCTCAGAATGTTGCTGAACTGCAACTCCCAACATTTCTTGTCATCAGCTGTGCTTGTCAGGACTTCTAGGAGTTGCAGTTCAGCAGTATCCAGAATATTTGTCCACCCCTGGTTTCTCTATTAGCTTCAACTGATAAAAAAAAACCTGGTGGAAATGTGAGCGGACAGGCAGATGATAGGATCTGGAAGATTGGCTGATTGCCCTGACCTGTGTTGTGTCTACCAACAGCATAATGAACGCCATCTGAGATTTAGGCTGCAGTTCAACAGTTCGGTGATGCAGGACATGAAGAATGAAACCTACGATGTTGGCTGTGATGCTGTCCAGGCAGATGAACCTTCTGTCTCTCACAGCTTCATCAGTGCTACGAACTGCACCAAAGACTTCATGGCTGTGAGTGTGGTTGTAGTGGGGTTCATCATGTCTGGTAACTGGCCTGCAGAATACAAGTGGAAAGGTCTACTATTATGGCTGAATCATCTGTCCAAAGTGCTGTTGCTCAACACTGCTACCCACTCCCCCCCCCAATGGAGTGTGCCTCCCTTTTTTGAAGGAAATAGTGTAATGGCCGTCTTAAATGTCTGAAATATGACAAAACTTGAGAACAAGTTTATATTGCATTACAGGCAATTGCACTCTGCTTTTTGTTAAAGTATTTTGTTATCATACAAGTTCATGTATGCAATTTTATTCATGCAGCTCTTGGACATATAAGATAGCCTCTTAAAGAGGGTTTATATACTTGAGTGGTGGCTTGTTTTTAGTTACTAATATCCCATTCCCAACTGTACCCTAGAACTGGGACTTAGAAAAATAAAAACAGGTATGGGTTTTTAAAAAAGAATATAGACATACATAAATCATTAAAAACTCTTAAATTGCTAAAATGTATTAAACTATCTTAAAATATCATGTAAAAATGTGAGAAACAAATACAGTACTGTACAGTACTAGAATCTCTTTCTTATGGATTCTTTATTTGCCAAAAGTAGGAACACCAAGAAGGGAACCAGTCTGGTCTCTCAGTGAAGGGAGTTGGAGAGCCTGGGAGCACTCACCAAGAAGGCCTTTCTCTTTTTTACCACCAAATGTGCTTGTGATGTTCATGGGACAGAGAGAAGGGCTGCCACTGAAGGTCTCAAAGGTCAAACACACTTGTATGGGACAATACAGTTCTTCAGGTGCTCTGGATCCAAGTTACATAGGGCTTTAAAGGCCATAATCAATGCTTTCAGTTGTACCTGATAAGAGACTGGTAGGTTGTGGAATTTTTAAACCAGAAAGAGAGAAAGCAAAGGGAGGCGGAAATAATGGTGTGTTCCTTGTAACCAGTCCTTGTCGTCACTTTTGTTGCAGCTTTTGGGGCCAGTTTCTCAAAGGCAGCCCCACTTACAGCATGTCACGCTAATCCAAATGGAATATAACTAAGGCATGTTTCACGGATGCCAGGTCAAATGTCTCTAGAAATCTCTAGAAATGGATGCAGTTGGAATATGAGCTTTAGCAGATCCATTGCTGGACACTGAAGAAGCCTAGGCATCCAGAGTCATGGTTGAATCCAAGAGTAAAATTCTTCAGGGAGCTTAACCCTGATCTATAGAGACCTATTCCCTGATCTGCCTCTTGGAGCACCTCTGTAGAGTCTGGATTCAGCTTGCTCATGCAATTTGAATACTACTTTGGGTTGTAAGATGTGATGTAAACAGACTGAAAACAGTATATCTGATAACATGGAAATTGGGTACACTGCCATTATCCATAAATATTGTTTTAAGTGTTTTACGGTTTTTTTATCCTTTTAATGTTTTTTTTAACTGTTTTAAATGTGTTTGATTATTGTTGGAAGCTACCTTGGGTCCCACTCTGGAAGAAAGGTGGCCTACAAATATAGTAAATAATAAAATAAATATAAATGCTGATAGCGGCACCTGTTTTAAAAGGAGTATATCTACATGGCACAATCATATGAATTCAGTACCACTTTAACTGTCATGATACCATCCACTAGAATCCTGGGATTTTTATTGTGAAAACTCTGTGCCTAGAATTATCTACAGGAAACTCCAGCACTGTAGTTCAGGGGAGTATAGCACAGCTCTCTAGCAGAGAAATCTAAGTACCTTACCAAACTTTAAATTCCAGAGTTCCATAAGGCATGACAATTAAAGTGATACGAAACTGCTATAATTGTGTAATATGCATTCTACAGATTTGAGTGCATCCAATCAGTTCATTCAAAACAGGGTGACAGATTTCTATTGTATTAACTGTATTCCATTGCTGGGGACTGGAGAAGTGTCTGCCTAGGTTCCTATAGCCAGGCTGATGGCATCGTCTGCTGAGGCATCTGAAGGATGCCACTGGATCTTGGGAGATGTCCTTGGCTGGGTGCTTCTTCAACCCCCTCGTGCCACCAGCCACAGAATGGCCGTGGGAGGATTGTTGCAACCACGCGATGAATCACGGGGATGGGGTTGAGTGGGGAGCCATAGCGGAATTCCCCATATAGAACTCTTCCATTATATGTAACCATCTGAGATCTTGGCTGTAATCTGACAATAAGAGGCAACTGTCTGGAGCCAAGATGAAGAAGCTGTGTACAAAGAGGGACTTTGTGCAACGTGTGTTACATACAACCAGGATTCTTGTCTTCCAGTGAAGTTCTGTTAAGTAGACCATGTGTATTCAATCTCAGATGTTATGCAAATATAGGTGCACCTGTCCTATATTTGGGCACCATTTTTCACTGCCTAAATGTAGTACCTGACATTTAGGTATGTTGCAATTCATTTTGTTCACTTGGGCTCATTTACCCAATCTGTTAATGTCATCTTGGATCTGGGTTCTTGAGGTATGAGCTGCATAGCCCAGTCTAGGATCATCTACTAGGTTGATGAATGTCTGCTCTCTTCTTTCATTCAAATCATTTATAAAGATGCAGAACAGCCCAGGACAGAAAACTTCTCTCCAGCATGATGATGAGCTATTTATTGTTGTTGTTGTCACCACTATTATTATCCTGCCTTTGTCTCGGTCTGGGACTGAAGGTGGCTTATAAAGGCAAACATCCTGGGTTCAGTTTGTCAACCAGCTATGATAGGTTTGTGCCCATTTTTGAATCAATTTATTATATCTTACAGTTCTTTATAGAAGAGATGATGCAATTATCAAGTATGTATTTACTCTTGTTGGTCTTTTGTCAGTTTTTTTGGATTTTTCTACTTCCCCTATAAGGTGTCTCTCTCCTCACTTAAAAGTTGGCTAGTAGTAAAACATTCCCTCTCATCTCCTCAGGTTACGTTCCCAAGACTCATACCCAGCTTCCATGATGAATATGAGGTATGTAATTGTGTATAAAAGAGAGCAACATTTTATATTTTTCCTGCAAATGAAAAAGCAAGACAATTTATTTTTAAACATATTGTTATCAGTACATACTTTTTTTTTTTTTTGCAAGCAAGCATTACGTGAGCCAATTTATGCTAAACTTGCCTTGGCAGCACAAAACCTAATTTAACTTTTGGAAGAGAGTTCCTATTATTCTTTTATTCAAAAACACCTGGGAATTGGCTACTGCCCTGTAGTTAACTTCAGTGTGTCAGAGAAATCTTCCCTGCTGTTAGGGAGAAATCACATTTTCTGACTCTGAAACAGACTTAATAAAGCAGCAGGTTCCATGAAATTCTTTGTCTTCCTTTCCACTGAGACCTGCCACAAGACTGTCTATTGGTTGGTAAGGGATCGGGATTGATACAAGTCTCCAGGTAGCATTTTGCGGGGGTGGGGGACATTCTTGATCTGAGTCCTCTTCGTTACTTTTCCTTCAAAGCTAGTGGTGTGGCCAATGAAGGGATGGGCCACTCCAGATGCTGAACTACAATTTTCCTGTCGATTCACCACTGGTTAGGCTGGCTAGGGCTGAGGACAGTTGGTATCCCAAAACATCTGGAGACTGCAGTTTCTGTGTGGATTATCTGGAGTGGAAATTATTCTCAAAATCACAAAGTAATTGGTTAGAGCAGACTTCCAAATCAACAGTGAGAATCATGCCACCTTCCAGTTTGTTGCTGAATTGCAATTCCCAGCATTTGTCATTGTTTGCTAAGTTAGCTAGGGAATGCTGGAAGTTGCAACCTGACAAGATCTGCAAGACCACGTGGTTTCCCCCCTCCTGTTTTAAAGAGATACATCTATCATAACAAACTCTGTTTCACGCGGGGTTGCTCTGAAGCATCTGTCCCAAATCTTGTGAACAACAGCTCCTAATTGTTGGCTGGGATTGTTGGGGAATGAAGTCTAGCATCTCTGAAAGGCATCTAGTTGAGGGAGGCCACTCTGAAGGATAATCCAGTTGCATCTCAATTTGTCACTTCACACTGCAGAGACAGATTTTTTAGAAGATGAAAATATACATGTACACCAACAGCTGTGTGTGGTATAAAGTCTTAGACCCCTCCCAAACATTATTAGTCCACTGTAAGCTGATTAAAATCTTGGCTGCATTCAATATATGGGCTTCAGCTGATTGCATAAGAGAAAACTATTTTGTGGCAAAATGTATATGTTAAGAGCAGTTGGTGAATGTGAGAGTCTGTGCACTAGTAAGTGGACATAATCCAAAATGGTTTGGAGGGGGGCTTCTGGTCCTGAGGCAGAATCTGACCCTCTTTAGCTGAACATGGGATTATCTGGACAGTCATACCCTCTCCCCATGACACAATTGTGTCATGGGGTGAGGGTGATTTTCCAGCTTGTATAGGTTGAAATACCTCCCCTAAGTTTTAGTTACTAGCACTAGGAGCTTTAAACTAAGAAATGCTGATATTATTGATACCAGGATTTGACCATATCCAGCACTAGAATATAGGCTTTAAGAACACTGCAATTGAATTTGGTCCTCAGAATTGAGTAGCTTCCCCATTCTTTATCTTTAGAATCCTTCTGTGACATGTGTGTAGATGCTTCTTGTAAGGTGATGCTTCTAATCTGCAGCTTATGTGTGCAAACCACATTTGTTTAAGAAACTGTGGTGCTTCTAGGTCAATGTAACTCTGTTTTAAATCAAGATGGCTATTTTGTTTAAACACTGAAGCTCTCATTTAGGGATAACATCCTAAAATAATGATAGCAGGAGCATCTTTGGATTCAGGGTAATGGGTGCATTCTGTATTGCAGATAGCAGGGTCTCGGATGGAGTGGATTGTGTCAATAGACGATGGAACACAAATACACAGTCTAAGCCTTAGACAAGCCATACAGCAGGGCTACACCTTTCTTATGGATGGTGACCAGATCATTTTCCAAGTCCCCTTTGATGCTACGGGAGTTGCTACATACAAGGTATGGGAGATGTCGCTGTTTTGTGCCTTCAGGTTATTGCCAACTTATGGCAAACCTCTCACCACATTTTCCTGGCAAGACTTGCTATTGCCTTCCCTTGAGGCTGAGAGGGTGTGACTTGCCCAAGGTTGTACAGTGGGTTTGCTTGGCCAAGTGGAGATTTGAACTCTGGTCTCCCAGAGTCCTGGTCTAGCACTCAAATGACTTCACCATGCTGGCTATCTTGGTGCAATTTGTGCATCCTGGCGGTATAAGACTATAATGCAGTAATCTAATATTGTAATGAGAAGGTAATAAGACAAAAGCAAGAGAATAGCCAGAGATCAAGCTGCCAGCTTGCCATTAGGATGGTGAAGAACCTAAGTGTGTGCTCTGCTTTCACTATAGTGATTCATATATGCAAAGGGATCTTATAGCACCTTTGAGATTGAGAGAAAGAATTGTTAGCGTAATCTTTCATAGACTTCAGTTCATCAGTACAAAAACTTACGCTAACCAACTTCATTCTCTCAGTTAGTCTCAAAGGTACTACAAGATCTCTTTGCATAGTGATCCAGAATAACATGACTGTGTCTTTAAATTCTACACTGATTCATGTTATGATTCGGCTGGACCCATAACTCTAAACCACTTATGGTGTCGAAGGGATCATCTTGCCAAGCCTCTTCTGCCAGCCAGCTGTCTTCAAAATGAAGTGGATATTCCTCTTTTTTTCCCACTGTCCTTCTCAAACTTGAAAACTTACTTTTTAAAATGACAACTGCTTTTTTGATCATGCTGGCTGAGGGCTTCAGAAAGCTGTAGTCCTTTTATTCTTTTTCTCCCAAGCTTTGCTTGTTATCCCTCCACAGCCAGCAGGCCTCCAGAGGGAGGGGAATGACTCACTCTAAGCCTGGAAAATTACTTAAAACAATTAAACTGGTTGCATTTAACACTTCCTTCAACTATTACAGCTGGCAATTATCAAACAGTAACTTTGCCATTTTTCAAAAGTAAGAAGTTACTATAGGTTGCTTTAAAAAAATGAATCTTTCAAACTGTTGGCCTGTGGTACAAAACACTATTCTCCCTTCTACCTCATTATGTTTTTAATACTTCCAATAGACCATGAAATAACACAAGCTAGCATTTGAACTGAGATCCTAGGATATAAGATTGGGCATAAATATTTTAATAGACTGTGCAACATGATCTCTTCCAACATTTAAATTGAGTTATATTTCCTCCCATTGTAGTTACATAAAAGTTGTAGTTATATAGTAAAAAGAAGTTAAGAACTATCTTTTGGTTATTGCAAAACAAAAAAGAACAACCTGATGACCAGGTACAGGTCTGCACTGAGAATATACAGAAGACTATTTGAATTAGAATGAGGGCTGCAAGATGCTGTCCTTTGCTCTAGAGCAGGAATGGAGGTCAGCAGGCTGCCTAATCTCCAGGGAAATCTTGGAGGGTTTCCTCTATGTTGTACCCCTACAAAAAATTCAGAAATATTTTGGCTCCCAAATGTTCTCTGGTAGACACTTTCACCAAGTTTTGGGCTCACTATAGGTTTTTTTTTTTACATTCAGGGAAAGCCTTCTTTATGACAGGAATTGACCTAAAAGCAGGAAAATTGTTCTCATGTTCCCTAGAATTGGGGGCAAAGCAATTCTTGGATGTTGGGGACCATAAAATGCCTCCGTCAGGGTCATGTGCCGCTCCCAGGCTGCAGTTTCCCCATTTCTGTTCTCAAAGATAACAGACATCTTATTTTAACTGCTCTTCACTTAAATACTAACTTGTTAGCTGTCCAACAGCGTAGTGCTCTTTTCTTTTCTGTCATGTTAAAGAGGCAATAATGCAGTATCTAACTGCTGTGATACTGGCAGACCAGCAGCTTGATGCCTGGCTGTTATCTTGCTCTATTGTCTAATTACTTTTCAATTACAGTGTTGGGATATTGCATTATAGTCTCATATTGCCTCACATGATTCGGGGCTAGAAGGCCCTTCTCTAAAGGGAGTTTGCTAGTCAGAATAGGGATGCCAGATTGAAAACTGTAGAAGGCTCCAGCAGCTTTAAGGCAGAGAGGCTGTGGTAGGCAGAGAGCCCATGGGAGACAAGGAAGGTTCCATTTTCCTCAGCTGGAATGTGGGGAAGTCAGAGAAGATGTAAGCTCTCCTTTATTTTCTTTGCTTAAATCTGACTCTAATTGAGCAGATATAACATGACACTTGTAACTGTGTCTACGCAATTAAGTGAACTATCTAGAAAGAGGTGTTTCTGAGAGGTTATAATTCACAAACTGCTTTCAAGAGTATGTGATGACTTCTTTTGTGCACATTTAATAAATTAAGATCACTTTAAAGCAGTTGTCACCCGGGCTTTGGCTAATTATTTTTCCTCAGGGAGAGAAAGGAGGAAGAAACCCCCCAAGAAGGGTAGTCCCTGTTTCTCATCAGAGAGAAATGGGAGTCTAATAAAACTATGAGAAGATTCACCCTTGACTTTTCAGTCAGTGGTGACTTAAAAGGGTGATTGTACCTAGTATCTAAAATCATTCTGATTTTAAATAGAAAAGAGAATGAGGGAACCCTGACTGAACCCTGACTGTACCCTATAGGATCATGGGGTTTGTAACTTGGTGAGGCACTAGAGCTCTCTGGCTGAGAATTCTGAATGCCATGCTCTAAATCACAAAACCGTGTTCCTTAGAATCTTGTCATGGCAGTTAAAGTGGAATCATAATGTTATAACTGTGTAGTGTGAAAGGGCCCCAGACTTCATGGTCTCTCCTTTTCCTTAAGGGAGAGGCAGAGAAACAGTGTTCACAAGCCCCATAATATCACTAGAAAAATACCATATCTGTTTTCTTTTCCTTTATTTTTTAAATCCAACTATGTAAACCTTGATGTTCAATATTATTATTTTTATATTCAAAGCCCTCTCAGAATATGAAGCCCTAAGCTGTAGCTTGCTTAACCTTGCCTGTTAAACCTTCATTGGTTTCTCTGTTTTATGTTTTTTCCATCTAAACCAGGGATGGGCAACTGTTGTGTATCCAGGGACTTTTTTTCCCCTTTTTTTGCTGGTGTTGAGATTCTGCAGGGGCTGGGTGAATGGCCAGAGATGCCCCTGAGCTGCTGGTGGTGATGCCACCCTTCTTCTGGTTTTGAAAAACAGGTACTTTTAAAACTTTAAAGAGCACAAGGGGACACTGCATCATGTTTAAAAGAAAAAAATCTGCTTCTGGATTTTTCCAGGAGAGGCAATTTGACACCTTTTTCCTCCCAGAAAGTGTGATGAAGCTACGCGTTGCTTCTCAATGGAGACAGTAGCCTGAGATACAAACCTCTGTATTATGAATGTTGCATTATTTAAAGCAAGCAATACTGGCCTAGCAGCACGAGAGCGCTATTTGTTGCCATGACCATGGAGCTTCTTGCTTTCTCTTGACATTGAAGAGTCTTGTTTGATCTGTCTTTAATAGAGGTACATGCCTGTTGCCTGCTCAGATAAGCTTGGGAATAGCACTAGGACATGTGGCCTGGTTTTAGGATAGGACAGTTGGTGTGGTGTGACTTCCAGAAATGTCAGGAATCTACGGCATTTGGTGTATTACAGCAAGACAGCCATGTCCTCTACACTGTGGCGCTGAAGCTTACCTATGGACCTCCTGAACGGCGGCTGACTGTGGAATCAAGAATGATCTGTGCTCCAGGTAGTGAACAAACAAATGTAGATAGCCTGATCTTTATCTGTTGCTTCTAAAGTAAGCCAAGCTAGGACTGATTTTGATATACAGGTGGGTTAATGAGTCTTTGCAGGTGGTCACTTTTGCAAGGTATTCGTCCTTAAAATTGGTTCTGCCCACTTTCACATCAGTCTGTGGATTTCTTTAAATGCATGGGGAACTCATATGTAAATACATTTTTCTCCCATCTCTAAACAACTGGCACTTCTAAGCCAAGAAGAACCTTGTATCGTGGATATGCATGAATCTAGTGGTGTAAACTTAACATTTTGGTCCACATAGTAATATAGGTAGTGTGGGCCAGCTCCTATCAGAATTTTGAGTTCTAATTCTTCTCACATACCTGCTTCAAAGTAATGTGCATAGGACTGCAGTGTCTTTACAAACTGGTTCACTAGAAAGACTCCATTCTCTTTTTATCCTTTTAGGCCCAGCAACGTGCAATTCGACTCATATGACAATTACCATCCCAGCTTTCCCGGGAATACTGACAGCTGTCAGTCTAGATGATAAGAATATTCCTCTCAACCAGTTTCAAGCCAATGGAATTGGTGTAGACACAAGGAAGGGACTGCAGTTGTTCATCAGCAAGAGAGACTTGAAATCCCGGGTAAACTTTAGTGCTAGAATGGAGATGGGTAATCATGAAGTATTTGCAGGATCTGTTTTGTTTTCTACTGAGAGAAATCTAACCACAGTGAAGTGTGGTGGTTAAAGGGCTACATGTAGTTTCATATAAAAAGGGCAGGTGGCATGCCCACAGGTTCAGGGTGGGGTGGAAACTGGGACAGGAGCGGTTCCCCGTCCTTGAGTTAGTGATGAATCTTTACAAGAAGAGAATCCTCCTAACAGTTAGGAAGAATTTCTTAAGAGCTGTATGGCAATGGAATAGCATGCCTCAGAGAAGACTGGACTCTCCATCTTTGGAGGTCTTTAAACAGTACATGTGAAAAGGATCTACAGCTGTTAATAGACCAGAAGCTAAATATGTGTCAACCATGTGATGTAGCAGTCAAAAAAACCAGTGCAATTTTAGGCTGCATCAATGGGTATGTAGTGTTCAGATGAAAAAGAAGTAACAGTGCTAGTCTATTCTTTGATCAAACTTCACTTGGAATATTGTGTCCTGTTCTGTGCTTCACAGTTCAAGAAGGATATTGACAAACTGGAACTTGTTAGGGAGGGATAGCCAAGATGATCAAAGGTCTGGAAACCAGGGCTTATGAAAAATGATTTGGGGACCTGGGTACTTTTAGCTTGGAGAGGAGAAAGCTAAGAGGTGATACAATAGCCACCTTTACATATCTGAAGGAGTGTCATGTGGATGATGGAGCAAGTTTGTTTTCTCCTGCTCCAGTGTCTTGGATTCAAATTACAAGAAGAGAGATTCCACGTAAGCATTAGGAGGAACTTGTTTAGAGCTGTTCAACAGTGGAATGGACTGCTTTGAAGGGGGTGGAATAGAGAGGTCTTTTTGGAGGTCTTTAAGCGGAGGTTGGATGAGTATCTTTCAGGAGTGCTTTAATTGTGTATTCCTGCATGGCAGAAGGTTGGACAGGATGACCCTTGCGGTCCCTTCTAGTTCTAACATTCTGTGATTCTATGAACTGTGTGGTTGTACATTCCGATCTTGATGTACCTCATGGGTTTGTGAAGAGAGAAGGAAGAATGAGAGTCATGGACGCTGCTGAGTTCCTTGGAGGAAAGGTGGGACATATGTATGTAAATAAAATAAAATGGTGGCTCAGGGGTGGAGTCTATTATCAGCTATGAAACATACACTGTAGTATATACAAATCCATATATGAATGATCAGAGATAAGGAGCATTGTGCTTTGACCACCTTTGGACAATCGAGTTCAATATGGGGCGCTCTGTTCTCTTCTGTCTGGATGACTGTCTCAGCAGTGCAAAGACTCCTCCCTCTCCTTATTTCAGCTCTACAGAGATGATGACTGCTCAGGCTTCCAGTCATACACCTCATCCCTGAAACTGAAATTTGATTACCATGGTGAGATGGCAACAATGGTTACTTACCCAGAGTGTCCTTGTGAGCAAAATGCACCAATAGGTAAGGACTTCACATAGTCCACAGACTCTGTACTGGACAGCATCTCAGAGGTGGGTTCTGGAGACATAAATTTAAAGCTGGGGATGCCTGTGGCCTTACGTGTGTTGGGGATTCCAACCTGGAGAAACTAGCATGACCTAGGTGGGAGTTGTAGATCCAAACACTGGGTAGGCTAGAGGTTCCCCAGTCAAATATACTTGAAAACTTGCTGGAAAGTTGTTGGGGATGAGGGAGAGGAATATCTAAAACCACTTCTGATTATTCCTTGCCTGGGCTGCTGTAAGTTGACTGGTGTCTTGGAGACTTCTGTTAAATTTTCTTTAGCAGAAGCCTCCAAGACACCAGCCAACTTACAGCCACCCAGGCAAGGAATAATCAGAGGTGATTTTAGATACTCCTCCAACCCCAAATTTTCTTTAACAGAAGATTTGGTATCAGAGTAGGATTGACATGGCAAGAATACAGAGAGGTTCCTACAATGCAAAAAAGAAAAGCAGTCTGACATGTTTCAGTAAACTTTTTTAAAATTCCAAATTGCACATGTGAAATGAAACTACCAGGTCAGGCAAGTTGCAAAAGCATACAAAGACATGGTGAACCTTCTAGAGACCTCTTGAAAGCTTCTTCGAAAATGCAGTGATGTCTGCTTTGCCTTTTCTTTTATCGTGTAGCATCTCACTGTAGAATTCTAAATGAGTACAGTTCCCCAAGGCTTCTGTTGAAAGACTCAGGCTGAGTCTCCAGGCAAGACCTCAACTCAAAGGTTTTAGCCCATACCCTACTGAGTTGGGTACAGGCTTTGGGAACTCCCTGCAGGTGCTTCCGGTCTGTCACCACTGGCAGTTTATCTGCCCTATGCCTGAAGTATGCACGTTTTAATTCAGATAAACTTTTTGTAAGCAACCTGAAAAGTTAACGGTTCTTGGACATCTCACTAACTGAAATATGCCTGTATACTGTGCTGAACAGTGCTGAATTAAGCAGTTTAAAAAGCGCTTAGAACATAAATGAGGGGAAAGGTGCAGTAATGGACTTCAGTGTTTAGTACTAATAGAATTGGGGGCTTCTTCCCCCCACTTCACTGCAGCCTACTGTAACATCAGAAGGTTGCTCCAGAATATTTCCTAGCCATCTATGGCAGATTTTTAGGGTGTGTGGCGGGTGCATAAGGAGAGGGAAACAACCAATTTTGCTTGCAGCTGTGGAGAGCAGTGGAAATCCCCCACTGGATGCTGCTTATAATAAATACAGGGAATGTGGCTTCGAGTACATCTTTCTAAGATGTACAAATTGTATGCATTTGTAATATGTCTCTTAGCTTGTGTGCCAAATTGAAATAAGATGCACTTCTCACCTGACCAATGCACCATTTTAAAGAAGCTCTTCCAGACAATAATTGCAGAAAAACAAACAAATGTTCAGCTTTGCCAGCTGTCATAATGTGCAAGTAGCCTATTGCTGGTGGTAGATATGTATTTGCTAAGGAAGGCTGAAGTCCCCAGCAAGCAGAAAATCCTGCTGCTTTTTCTCTCCACTGGAAGCTAGCCTTCAGGCTGTGTCAAGCTTACCAGGCAAATGAGCCCACAGTGCTCCAAATCAGGCTGTGTCATGCAAGCGAGGAGGATAAAATTTCCATGCAGTTTGCCAGGGAACTTGTCCTGTTTATGCAAGAGGAATTAAGAAGATGCTCCTCCGAGTCCAAGAAGAGTGCAGATTATGGGAGAGGGATGAAGTATGCAGTCATGAAGGAGGGTTGCTCATATGCCAGAATATGGGGCCTATTAACAGTAAGTAGCATCATTCTTAAAGCTCCCCTAAAGCCTTTAAGGGGCTGGATTATCAGAAATCCTGAGGTAGTCTCATTGCTACATTAAATACTTTGGCCAAGATGCAGTGATGAACTTTGGTTCCACTTGGCGTTTTTCCTCATATTGCTGCAGCTTTCTTCCTGGGGGATTTCTGAGCCCTCCAAAGTTGGCCTTTGGGATATATAAGAGGCTGAAGCAGAAAGGGTGATTAGGATTCTGGAAGAAGGAAAAGGGAACCAGTGGAAGTAGTTTCTGCTCATAAAATGCATCTTGGTTTCCTTTTCTCTCTTATTTCAGTGGAGAGATGTAAAATTTGGTGACATTTTGAAGCCATGTGCAAATGGAAATTTTTGGGAATATTAAAAAATGCAATATGCTTCACAGACTGAAAGTCACTTAGTTATTTTTGGGACATAAAATGTGTTACATGTAGCTTGCTTTGACATAACAATGATCATGTTTGACACATTTAAAGTGCACTTATTTAGAACACATTTACAAATAGAACTATTTAAAAAAAACAAAAACAAAATTGTTACACTAGAAGCTACAAGGTCCTGAGCTGTTAACAACTTCTTTGGTTTTGCCAGTTTGAGAAGCAGGTTAAAAAATCCCAGTGAAAATAGAAGAAACGATTGACGCTAGTGAAATAAAGAAAAGTATTTTGTATTCTCCAGTTCTCCATAGTGTCAAGCAGACATAAAGCACTTTTTTTTTATAAAAAGAAATAAGAAATCAAGGGTAAAAGCTCTAATGATCTCATACTATATGTTGTTGTTGTGGTGGTGGTGGTGTGCCTTCAAGTTGTTTCCAACATTGGTTCGCTTTAGGGTTACCATATCGTGTGGTTTCCTGGGGCTGAGAATGTGTGACATGCCGAAGGTCACCCAGTAGGTTTCCATGGCTGAATGGGGAGTTGAACCCTGGCCACTGGGGTCATAGTCCAGTGCCCAAACCACTACACGACACAGGCTCTCTTGTACCATGCCTAGTTGTACATAAAAGTCTTCCTCTTACGTATTTAGTAATGCTTGAGGGAGCAGTAAATATGTATATATCTTGTCTTAACATCGTTGTAAAAAAAATCCATAATCTATTTCTTCAATTTTTTCTGGGAAAAATGTTTTTGGTGGTGGTGGGGAAGAAATTCTACTCCCCCCCCAGATGTTCCTGGTTTTTTTTTTCACCCAGGACTTCACATCACATACACACACTCAGGCTTGATCCATGGACCACTGGACACGAATAGGGGGAATTTAAACCTTCTCTCTGTCCCTAGCCATCTCCGCCTTGGCAAAATTTATTCTCTCACTATGTCAGGTCTTCCTCCCACAAAACAATCCTGCCCCTCTGCAAACCTCAGAAGAATTAGCGGAATAGGTATTCTCTTCTGTTTCAGCTCCAGCTTTGCTGAGGACGAGTTTAAGTGGTAAAAATGGCTGAGTAGAGAAGGTTTAAGCATTAACTGCTCATGTGGAGTGGTCCTGGTCTGGATTAGTTGGCTGTTCATGACTGGCTACGGTCATGACTGTAACAGTAGAGGTTGAGAACTCTTTGTCTAACCAGGATTACCTTCCTTCAGGGTAGTTTTTTTTGGTAGTGGTACAGGCCAGTTGTGGATGCAGCTGAAATTAATGTGGGTAGACACCCACTATTACCTTATCTAGTTGATTACTGAGGGAAAAATTTGTTACTTCCTGCCCCCCCCTCCCCTGGGTTTGGATGATTGCTTGCAGAAAAGTCATGGAATTGGAGTGAAGGTGTGAGTTGTCTGCCCTTCCAGGCAAAAGGCTGGCTCCTGCCTTGACTTGTGTTGTAATTCTCTTACAGCTGCTATATGCACACAGGATGGCCACATGGAGTTTGACGTGCTCAGTGGCAGCACAAAGCCTGCACTAAACCTGGATACACTCAAGCTTAAAGACCCTGGCTGCAGTCCGGTCTTCAGATCTCCTTCAAACGATATGGTTCGGTTTCGTGTGCCACTGAATGGGTGTGGAACCAGGCAGAGGGTGCGTTCCACTAAACGGAAGCACGGTTAATGGTCTTGGCTCATGTAAGACTCTAAGAGGGGTTGGGAGCTTCAGCCCTGGCTCCAAATCTGGTTGTCCAGGGGTTCCAGTTTGACTCTTTACCCATGTCAGCATTGTTAGATGGGGCTTTCCAGATTTTGTATTGATGTTTCCCATTCCCAAAAGTTGAGATGCCTCTCCTAAGGTTTAATGGCTAGCAGTCAGCACTTGAAGTTGAAAGATACTGCTGTTTTTGGTCCCAGTCTTTGACTTTGGCCCTAGCTACCACTGGAATATATTCCACAGCAACTTTTCTCAAACTGAACTTGGTTCTCTGGCTGGAGGTGGTTCTCCACTCTTTCAGCAGGCTTCTCTTGTATTTGCAGTTTGAAGGTGAGAAGGCTGTTTACGAGAATGAAGTGACTGCACTTTGGGCGGATCTCCCACCACGCTGGATCTCCAGAGACAGTGAATTCAGGCAAGTGCCTAGTCCTTCCCAGGGTTATTCGAAAAGCTGGTTTGACTTCAAGGGTAGATTGATAGCAGAGCTACTTGACCTTCTGTGCTGCTATGCGTTTTCCCATTCATTAAGATGCCTTGTGTAGAGAAGACTAGAGCTTTGTAATAAAGAATTATGGTTAGTGTAGTTATCAGTAATGATTGATCTATCTGTCTGTCTATATTTGAATTATTTAACAATTATAATTCCAATATGTATAATAACGGGTACAGGTATCATAATTTTTTAAAAATCTCCCCCTCTCTATGCCTTCCACCCTCCCCAAATCAGTCATAAATCTTGCCCTTGTCAATCACGATAAATATAAATTATTTTTCAATTATAAATGTAACCGGTAGATTCAAATGATGAGAAAAGAAGTTCTGCCTAAAAATTAGGAAGAACGCATTTACTGCAAGAACTGTTCAGTGGAGTTAAATTTTGAAGGAAGTGATATTTCTCTGATCTCTCAATACTTATTGCAGGAGGAAATGCACTTATCTCTGAGAATCCCAGATACTTGAAAGACTTAGAAAGACTGGGAGGTGTTGGAAATGCGATGGAAAGATTTGGTCCTTTTTTCATATGTGGTGGACTTGTGGAAAAGCAAGGAAATATTGGAAGAGGGTACATGATGAAATTCAAAGAATATGTAAAGTGAATTTTGAAATGATACCGGAGTTTTATTGGTTAAATATGTTAGGTCAACAGAGACAGATAAGTCATCAGAAGATACTGTTATGTCTGATAACAGCAGCGAGGTTGTTGTATGCACAATATTGGAAAGAAAATAAAGATATAAATTTAGAAGAGTAGAAGTTGAAAGTTTTAGAGATGGTAGAAACAGAAAAATTAGCTTCCTCTTTCAAAAATAAACTAATACAGAATTTTGAAAGGGAATGGAAAGGAGTATTGGACTGGGTAAAGACGTAGGTTTATAAGATGTAGAGATACGGAAACAAGACAAATGATAATTGTTTTTATTGATAGAAATATAATTGCTCTTCTTTTGTGTAAACAGAAACAATGTAGTTTCAACTGGAGAATATAAGCGCAAGTGGGGGAGGTGGGATACATTTAAAGAAGATGTGACCCACTTATTCCTTTTTTATTCGGTAACTAAACTGTAATAAAAATATTACCAAAAAGAAAAAAGAAAGACTTACAGGAAATTTCAGAGCAATAGTGTGCACAAAACAAACCATACATTTTAAAATTTGAATGGGTCAGATTTGTACAATGCACAACTGGGAGGGAAAAACAGAGTAAGGAAGTACATAAATTGGATGAAATGTGTCAGCTGGGATGAGCCACTCCAAGCAGCTGCTTGTTAATGTCAGGACTTACTGTAGGTGATATTTGCTCTGAGTAAACATATTGAAAGTGATTGGAAGTTCACTTCTGGTTTTTTAAACCTCCTTTTTGGAGCATGGAGAAATGGCACAATAAGGTATAAGGGCTATCCTTTGTTTTTGAAAGGAAAAGGAGGCTTCCAAGAGTAGTAATCCTATGTTATGACCCCAAATAGGTTTTTTCCCAGCCAGTGGGCAGAACGGATCACAAAAACAAACCTGCATGATGCACATGGATGGATTCCCACCCATAACAACTGGTGGATTATGTGTGAGTGGCTAGTAAATCCAGGGTTTAGGCTGTACTTCCAAGGAGCTGTCCAAAGTGCTGAACCTATTTGGAGGACAGGATTCAATATCTTGGCTAGGTTGTTTAAAGTTCAGCTAAAATGTGGAGTGAATCCATTGCTGCCCTCCTGTGGGAGCCACCATTTGCCCCTTCCAACTCGTGGCATAAATAAAGGTGCAGATTGAGAGAATGTGTGGAAAACTTGCAGAAAAAATGTGCACGAATTTCATGCATCTCCCTGCACCTTACATCCTAAAGGAGAACAGAAGGAAAGAGCTTGGGAGAAATATAACAGAATTGCAACTGAGAGATCTTCCCATCCATTGAAGAGTCATCTTGCCATGTAACTTCTTCTGTTCTTCTGGTCTTGTTTCATGCAGGCTAACAGTGATGTGCACCTATGGTAGTGATGATGCATCACTGAATATCAAGATGAGCAGCCTTCCGCCTCCTGAGGCTGTAGTAAACCAAGGCCCCCTCTCCCTCATCCTCCTCATTTATCCAGGTGAGGATTTCCAAGAGGTTCTAATGTAGAGTTAGGACTTCTCTGTCCACTGTTGCAGGCATGTGAGCTGCAAGTGGTGTTGTTACCTTAACTTGGGTTCAAACTCTTGTAAGACTTAGTCACAGCTATTTGAATGAAGGATCTATTTATTTCACCTTTAGATTGCTGGGTGCACAGTTCTCTGGGTATTAAGGAAGTAATTAAAATATAAAATACAAACAGTGAAATGGCGACTAGAGATAGTACATGATTAAACCGGCAGCAAAGTGTAAAAATCCTGTAGTGCATGAAACAAGCAACGGATTTTAAAAACATTATAGCATATAAAAGCATCAGCAAATTAAGAGTGCTAAGATCTGAAAGCTGTAAAAACAGTTCATTTAAAAATGCAGTTTGATAACTTAATTGTGCCCTGTTGTCTGTCTTAGATTCCATACACACACTTACACACCATTTAGTTCAAGAGGTAGGAAACTATGGCAAATCCAGGAGTCAATTTTCTGCCTCAGAAACCCCTGACAACTGCTTTTCCCCGAAGTGGAAGTAGCCAGGTGGCTGCTTCTGTTTTTGAAAAATGAGTGGTGTTTGTCGTTAAATGGTGAGGCGGATAGGAGGTGCAATCTGCTTAAAAAGTGAATTGGTGCTCCTGGGGCCCTTTCATTCTATGGAATTATAGCACTGTGATTCCACTCTAAATGCCATGGCTACATCCGCTGTAACCCTGGTGCTTTTGTTTGGTTCTCTGGCTGAGAATTCTAAACACCCCTCCCTAAACTGCGAATGCGATTCCATAGAGTGAGCCATGGCAGTTAAAAGTGGAATCGTAGTGCTATAACTGTGTAGTGTAAAAGTGCCACTGGAATTTCAAACAGAAACAATTCACTTTTTTTTAGCTAGAAAAGGAGAGGTGTGGAGGAGTTGAGGGCAGGATGCAGCCACATGACCACAGTTTGCCCAAATGTGCTTTAGATATTAATGAATTTTACTTAATTTGGTTCAAAATGTGGGAAGTTGGTGAGTCTTTCTGCCGCATTTTGAGCTGGGAGCTTCTGGTCCTTTTGCTAAGCAGATCCTGAGACCACTGCTTTCAAATCCTGCCTGGAGTTTGGCAGAATTGTATTTTTGGACCACAACTTCCAGTATCTCCTAGGCAGCACGGCTGATGACTGCGGAGGAGCTGTAGTCTTCTCAAAGATGAAGTACCATGTTGAGAGACGGCATCTTGGATACCAGGGACCTGGGACAATCTAAAGAACAGTTGTTACGGTGAGATGTTTCAACTGGCTTTTTGTTTTGCCTTACAGACGGCTCCTACATATACCCTTACAGTAATGATCAGTATCCTATTGTAAAATATTTGAGGCAACCCATTTTCTTGGAAGTTCAAGTGCTCAACCGTAATGACCCAAATATCCACCTGATGCTGGATGACTGCTGGGCTACACTGTCTCTGGATCCATCTTCCTTGCCACGTTGGAACATTGTGGTGGATGGGTAAGGGAGCATAACATGATCAATATTGACATATACCCTGTCTAGAAGAGGGAGCAGAGGCTATAGATCCCAGAATCTAAATTAATTTTACCAGGTTCTGACCTTAACCACACCAGGGGCCCTTGAATATCAGAAATGATCAACTGCTTAAATGACATTACTAATGAATATCTAGGAAAGTCATCCTCATTTTTGTTGCACTTCTCAAAAGCCCACCACCATTTTCATCCTATTCCTGGTCTGCATCAGGTTATGAAGCTTTTACTTACTCGCACGGAATTTTTTTACCCCTGAAAAATGTACCATTTTCCCACTGGCTGAAGCGGGAATGAGAATCATGTGGCCCACACTCTGAAATTAAAAAAAAAAAACATGGTTGCTTCTGGATGTTTCGAAATGTGCCACTTCTTATTTTGGGTGAGGTACAGGAAGCCCCCGCCTTTTAGTGCTCCATTATCTGATGATTCATTCTTTGGACGCTTCTAAATTAAGGACAAGTTCAATTAATTCAGTGTGGGATCTGCTGTTCTATCTGTTCTTCTTGCCTATGGAGGCTTGCGTAGGACCATTCGCATATGTGGTCCCAAGTCTTGCATATGGAAAAACCTGATCCTCTGATCAAATCAGTAGAACTTGTCTGTATTGTAGGCATCAAAACAGTGGGCTTTCATCAATTCTTCTTGCCTATGGAGGTTTGCTTGGGACCACAGCTGTGTTGCTTGCAAAGCAAGCTCAGAGGTGGAAAAAAGACACCAATCCAGCTGAGAGGCTTTACAAGCACAGGTGGTCCCAAGCAAACCTCTGTAAGTCCTTTGTGTTCCCTACAGGTCTCTAACCGGTCAGACAAGCAAGGAAAGCCTGTATTGGTTCCTTTCCACACTTTGTTGTAGTAACCTTCTTTTTTGCAATGTGAAAAAGATGTTCTAGTTCCACCTGATTACATGGGCAAGGCCTCAGGTGGATTCTAAGCTGGGAAACATGCCCCACCCCAACTTGCTGACATCTAGGCTAAAGGTGTTTTTCATTTTTTGAAAAGTGTGCGTGGGTTGGGGGCATGTTTCTCCTCAACTGCATCCACAGGTCTTGGAGGTAGATGGATTTCCCAGGCGAAGCATGCTTCATTCTACTGTAACTCCTGGGAAATGCTTTTGGTAGAGAAAGGTTTATAAGATTTTTTCCTTCCTGCCACCACAACAATCCTGTGAAAGTAGATCAGGTTGAAAGAGAACAATTGGCCCAAGGTCTTCCAGTGAATTCCAGCATTTTATGAGGACTTGAATGAGGATCTCTCAGTCCAATGCTCAAACAATTCTTGTCAGCTGAGAACTGAAGTCCAGAATTCAATATTCCTATATTGTGCCACTTTGTTTTCAAAGGTGTGACTATGAACTTGACAACTACAAAACAGTGTTCCATCCTATGGGTCCTGAAGTCAGCTTTTCCAACTTCCGCCAGAGATTTGAAGTGAAGGCGTTTGCATTTGTTTCCAATGGCAAAGCGCTGCCCAGCCTGGTTAGTCAAATATCTAGGATCTTCTTTTAATATATGCAGTTCCAGCAAGGAGTGGATTCTGGATAGCAGATAGAACTGTTCCTATAGTATTGGGTGAGAAAACTAGCAGTCCTGTAGTTGATGTCATAGGACACCAATTACCATTAGCCTCTGTATGCCTAGCTAGTGCCGAAGGGACTAGTAGCTCATCAGTGTCTGGAAGCTTCAAAAAGTACCCTATTCTTTATGCTCTGTGAAGTTGGAATCTGCTTAGGAACTTTTGGTTTGTGGTACAACAACAGGACAGCCAGCACAGTACAGGTAAAGCCTCTGACAGTGAATACCTTGCTTGCTTCCAAAACCTATTTCCTCCCATCCAGTCCCCCTTTCTTCCTCATTCTCTGTCTCACTGGAAGTTTCTTAGCAGCATTGGGAGGATGGTGAGTATGGGCTTAGCAGCATTGGGAGGATGGGCTGGAGAAATGTAGGCTTTCAGTATTGGGTTTCAGGAGCATGTCTGCAGTAAACAATGCAATAAACAAAGCTTGAGCTAGGAAAGAGCAGGATTCTACTCTAGTTGATCCTACTGTAGCGGAATATGCCTACCTACAATAGGCAAGATAAATAGCAACTGCAAAACAGAGAGAAGAGGGAGAACATATAAGCCTGTCTTATCAACTACCCCCAGTATGTTAAAAAAAGAAAAAAAGAGAGTTGTAAGTTTGGCCCCTGTCATGAGAAAAGTGAGGGCTGATAAAATAAATGATCTCTGGGTGCATTTTTGAAGAACTCTTCAAATAGTGTCTAGAAGGTTCAAAATGCTTTTGGTTACTTACACAAGGCTTACCCAGCTTGGTTGGTTCATTTCACATGTGTACATTATTAGTTGTGAATAAAAATTGTGCTAAAATATGTTGAAGAGCTCTTCTTTTTTGTGATGTAGGAATCTGTCACTATTCTTTCCCTGTTACTTCTGCCTCTGGCACCAAAGCTGCTTTTAAAGAAGTAGTGCCCTGAGAACACGTTTGCTTTGTTAACTGAGATAGACTGTTATCTAGGCCATACTGCATTTTCAACAGAGTTAAATTGAACTTTCCTTCTGTTTCCTGTTTCAGTAGGTGCTGGTGCAATGACCTCTTTCTTTCCTCGCTTAGGTGTACTTTCACTGCAGTGTTCTCATCTGTGACAGGCTTCGCCCAGACTCCCCTCTGTGTTCATCCAGGTGTCCCCGCCCTTCCAGAAGCAGACGAGGTAACTAGCTTAATTAAAGCCTTTTCAAACATAAACGTGGTACACTGCTGCTGGAAGCCCTTCCTTCTGGCTCCTTATTGCGGCTTTAGGTGCTTTTGGAACATCTTATCACTAGAAAACGAGCTGCTTTACTCACATACTGGTTCTTCTTCGTGGTCTCTGTGCCTCACACACTAGGAGCTTTCGCGCATGCGCAGTACCGTTCGGAAAATTCTAGAGCTTAGTAGCTTGGTGGGAACCCCTCCCCCTCTGCCTGCACCGAGCGTGCTCAGCCCGCCGAGCAATGGTCTCTCCTCAGTTCTTTCTTGTCTGCCGTTCCGTACGGAGGTTCTGAGTTTAGTTCTCTCTTGGCTTGCTTCTTCGTGTTTCTTACTGGCTTTTTGGACTTGGATTTGGACTTTGGACTACCCCTTTCGGATTTCGGACTTGATTTGGTGATTTGGCTACCCGTTTTTACGGGATTTTTCACCTCTTGCACCCCCTCTTCTCCGTCTTCGTCTCCCTCTTCGTCGTCTTCGCCTCCGCCATCTTGCTTTCTCCAACTCTTCTTCCCCGTTGTCTTCTCCGTTTTTCTATGTCGGCTTTGTTCAAGCCCTGCAGAGCGTGTGGTCGTAAGGTCGCCCTATCTGACGGTCACAACGAGTGCCTTTTCTGTTTGGGTGAGGCCCATAACACCAGGGCCTGCCCAATCTGTAGAGACTTCACCTCCCAGACCCTGGGAAATTGCCTGGCTCGCCTGAAATCTCACTGTTGGGAGCAGTCTCTACAGGCCCAGGAAGGACCGTCAGTTGCTTCGGCGATGTCCAAGTCATCGGCATCGGGGCGACCTTCGACCATGCCCTCGTCGGCGTCGACGGCTGTCGACCCGACCTCGTCGGCGGTACCGGGCTCGGTACCGCCACCTCGGACGCCAATCTCTGCGTTACCGAGGATACCGAAGGTCTCAACATCGACCTCAGGAGAGTTTCCGGCCCAGGCTCTGAGACCGGCGAAGCTGTTAACCTTGGCCCAACGCAAGCGGCCTGCCCTTCCAGAAAAGGGGAAGGAGAAAGAGAAGAAAAAGAAGAGGAAGGAGAAGGAAAAGCGTGGCTCTCCAGCTAAGAGGCCTGCTCCTCCCACGCCTCCTCCGACCCAACCGCAAGAACTTGAGGAAGAGCCGGAGCACCAGGAGATCCTGGAAGTCTCTGATGTGGAGTAGTCCGCTGGCTTTGCGGTGCCCCCTGGCCCGCCTCTCTTGACTGCCGCGGTGTCTCCGCCCGGACGCCCTGAAATGGCAGCCCGCCCGGAGCATACTCTGGCCTCACCCCAGGCCTCGCTTCATCCGAGGGGATCCTCCGGAAGGAGTGCATCCCGCACACCGGAGCGATGGATCAGGCAGCACTCTCCACGCCGCAGAGAGGCCTACCCGGAGTGGTCTAGGCCATCTCTTGACTCTCCATACTCATCGGCGTCACATATCACCAGATACAGCAGAGAGCACACCTGGAGAGAGTACCCGGGGTCTTACCATTCGTACTCTCCGGCATATCGCGATCGGTACCACCCCGACGTAAGGCACTGGTCGCCGTACTGTCGGTCCCGCTCTCCATCCCGCGGGGCCTATCACTCTCGGTACCACAGATCGCCGCGCTCCAGCTCCAGGTCACCGTCTCCCCATCGCTCACGCGACCGCTCGCCGCACGGTCTCTCCTCCGCCGCGGGTCACCTCCACAGCGACCTGTCCGTCGTCGGAGACCGCCCAGGCGCCACCGTTGTCGGCTTCTGTGACTGTGACTCAAGCCATCGAGCGCCCGCGACCTGCAGTGGTCCCGATCACCAGAGCTTCTCAGGCACCGGTGACCACTTCCTCCTCTGCGAGGCCTCTCACCGCCTCAGCTCCGACTGTGACGTTGGCCGTACCATCCCGCCAGCCGTCACGGGAGGGGTCTCCCGACAAGTCATCCTCCGGGTCCTCTCAAACCTACGAATCCGACTCAGATTCAGACGAATCAACACCGGCGTCCCACGAATCCCCCCCCTTGGCGTTTGGAGACCCTGCCCCGGAGTCGGCACCAGAGGACGTCAGGAGTTTCTCGGCTATCCTCCTTCGGATGTCTGCAGCTCTGGGTCTGAAGATTGCGGAACCGGCCCCGGCTGTGCAGGATCCTGTCTTTCAGTATGTTGACACCCGTCCTCCATCAACGGCTCCACTGCCATTCCTGCCAGCCTTGATGGAGGCCCTGAAGCAGCTGTGGGCCAAGCCGGCTTCTGCCCAGCCTATTCCGCACAGGCTTGTACATCTCTACAGGACCCAGAAGGAGGACGCCGAGTTCCTCTTCAGCCATCCCCTGCTGAACTCCGTGGTGGTCGAGTCTGCCCAAACCAAGGGGGGCACAAGGGCGCACACCACCCCGCCGGACAGAGAGGGTCGGAGGCTTGACACGTTCGGGCGACGCTTCTATTCTGCCTCTTCGCTGATAGCGAGGGTGTCTAACACCCAAGCCTGCCTCGCAGCCTACCTGAGGAACCTGCTGGATAGGTTCCATCCGGTCCTATCCAGCCTCCCAGAGGAGAACTGGGCGAGTGCTACTGACTTTTTCAACGAGGCGGTAGCACTCACCACTCAGCAGATCATCTCCTTCAGGCACTCCGTCGAGGTGGCAGCACGGGTGCTAGTGGGCTCGGTCGCACTCCGGCAGTATATGTGGTTCCGCTCCTCCGGTCTCCAGGAGGACACCAGGAGGAGGATTGAAGACCTCCCGTTTGATGGCACGGGACTCTTCAGCGCCAATACCAACGAGGCGATGGACCACATCGTGAAGGATCGTCTAACAGCCTTGGCTCGCAACCCTCCTGGCGCAGGTCCTCCTCCACCCTTCCATCGCACTCTCCGCGCTCCGTACCGTCGCGTCCATCGGCCTCGTCTTCTTCCTGGAGACCTCGTCGAAGACGCCAATCTTCTTCGAGGAAGTCTTCGTCGGGGATGAAGTCCCGCTTTTGGTGTGATGCGCAGGTCGCCTCCACAGCCACTCTTCCACCTCCCAGCAGCCCTAGAAGATCATCCCGGGCTGGCCAGACACCTCGCCGATTGGCGCTACATCACTTCGGACTCTTGGGTTCTCTCCATCATCCGTCTTGGTTATGCCATCGAGTTTGCAAGTATTCCACCGCGAGGCGTCTACTATTCCACCCCGGCCAGCCCGGCCTTGCTGGAAGAGATCCAGTCCCTCCTGCAAAAAGGAGCGATCGAAAGGTTACCGGCCTCGGCCACTACCACCGGCTTCTTCTCCCGGTACTTCACGGTACCGAAGTCGGACGGTACCCTGCAGCCCATCTTGGACCTCAGAGGTGTGAACGAATATATCCGCCCCAGACGGTTCAAGATGGTCACCCTATCCTCGATCCTACCTTTCCTTCGTCGAGGGGACTGGTTCGCCTCCATCGATCTTCGGGATGCGTATTTCCACATCGCCATTCGCCCGCAGCACAGACGGTACCTTCGGTTCGCGATCGATGGCACCTGTTACCAATACAGGGTGCTGGCTTTCGGGCTGTCCACCGCTCCCAGGGTCTTCACCAAATACATGGCCCCGATGGTATCTCACCTGCGGACGAAGGGCGTCTCCGTTTACCCTTACCTCAACGACTGGCTGTTGGTCGTGTCCTGCAAACACAAACTGTACAGGGACATCCACAGAACTCTGTCCCTCCTGACTCGTCTTGGCCTCCGGGTCAACCCAAAGAAGTCGCACCTCAAGCCGACAAGAGTGCTCGATTTCATCGGGGCGACCCTGGACTCGGTCTCTGCCAGAGCCCATCTGCCCCTGGAGCGTGCACGTACCGTATGTCGGGCGGCATCCGCCACCTTCGATGCGCCGACGGTGTCAGCGAGGAGGATCCAGCAGCTCCTCGGGTACATGGCCTCCACCACGGCCCTCGGCCACTACCACCGGCTTCTTCTCCTGACTTCACGCGCGTCCGCTCCAACACTGGTTCATCCGGGTTTTCAATCCGCTCCGAGACGACCAGAGACGTCACCTCCGGATCCCGATGCACGTGCACCGCTCCCTGCTCTGGTGGCTTTCTTATCGCCACCTGCTCTCAGGGATGCCGTTCCGGGAACCGACTCCTCGACTTACGGTAACGACCGATGCCTCCCTGTTCGGGCGGGAAGCGCATTGTCGCGGTCTCAGGGTACGGGGATGCTGGACCGACGACGAGACCGGTCTTCACATCAACGCTCTCGAGCTGCTTGCCATCTTGAAGGCTCTGAGGGTGTTTCGCAACCTGGTCGCGGGACACACTGTCTTGCTTCTAACGGACAACACGACAGCTGTCTGTTATGTCAACAGACAAAGAGGGACCCATTCCACCACGCTCCTGTCCATCGTGCTCCAACTGTGGGACTGGTGTGTGTCGCTTCGGGTCCACCCGATAGCCGTACACCTGGCGGGCCAGGACATCACCACAGCAGACGCCCTCAGCAGGGACACTTCCTCCCACCACGAGTGGTCTCTCTCGAGAGAAGCGTTCCGGTTGATTCGAGACCGTTGGGGCGAACCCATGATTGACCTCTTCGCCACCGAGGCGAACGCGAAGTACCGTCGGTACTGCTCGAGAGCCGGTCAGGGTCCGGGCTCTCTCGGCGACGCCTTCCAGTTCCAGTGGAGCGGCAGCCTTCTCTATGCGTTCCCTCCATTTCCCCTCCTGGGTCGAGTGGTCGCCAAGATCCTGGCGGACCGAGCGGACGTTGTCCTGGTGGCCCCGTACTGGCCGAGGCAACACTGGTTCGGCCCCCTGTTCGAGGCTGCTCAGGGCCGACTCCTCCGCTTCCGCTCGACTCCGGACCGTCTGTCACACTCAGGCGGTCTCGTTCTCCATCCCGACCTGCCGCTCCTGGCCCTCCACGCCTGGCGGATAACGCCTTAGACGACCCGGTCATCCAGAACATCCTGACCGCGGCCAGGAAGGAGTCGACGCGCCGTAACTACGGCTATAAGTGGCAGAGGTTCGTTGCTTTTGCTGAGGCACGGGGTGAGCCGGTATCGCCTGTCGGCCAACGTACCGTCCTCCACTTCCTACTCCACCTTCGGCAGCAGGGACTGGTGTTCTCTCCCTGAAGGTCTACCTTGCCGCTATCGTGGCGCGTCAACCTCGCGGCTCTCCATCGGCAGCGCTCTTCCGCAACGCTACCATGAAGCAGTTTATGAAGGGCCTACAGCATCTCTACCCGCCAGTATCGCCGCCGTTACCGCCCTGGTCGCTCTCCCTGGTGCTATTGCAGCTGACGCGACCACCATTCGAGCCCATGGCCATGGCGGATGACAGGCTCTTGACGATCAAGACTGCTTTCCTGGTGGCTGTCACCTCAGCCAGGCGGGCCAGTGAGCTGACAGCGTTGCGAGGCGACGAGCCCTTCCTTGTTTTCCACAGGGACAAGGTAGTTCTCAGACCTGACATCTCTTTCCTGCCCAAGGTCATGTCTCACTTCCACCTCAACCAGGACATCATTCTGCCAACCTTCTATCCAAACCCAACGACACCTCTGGAGCGGTCCCTACACTCCCTTGATGTTCGCCGGGCCTTGGCGTTCTACACTAACCGGACTGCGGCTTTTCGCCAGACCCTGCACTTGTTCGTGTGCTATGGTCAGCGCCGCAGAGGCCACAAGGTTATCCACCCAGCGCTTTTCTAAATGGGTGGCCCAGACGATCCTGCCGGCCTATGAACTTGCAAAGCAGCCTCTGCCAGCCTTGCTCCGGCCTCATTCCACCAGAGCCGTGGCATCCTCTGCAGCCCTCCTGCGAGGTGTGGACCTGCAAGAACTGTGTCGAGTGGCGACCTGGTCCAGGCCTTCGACCTTCGTGTGCCACTACCGACTAGACTGCCGGTCCCATAGAGATGCCCGTTTCGGACGAGCGGTGCTGGCCTCCGTACTCTAGGACCTGACCCACCGTCCAACTGGTAAGCTACAAAGTCTCCTAGTGTGTGAGGCACAGAGACCACGAAGAAGAAGAACAGGTTGCTTACCTGTAACTGTGGTTCTTTGAGTGGTCATCTGTGCCCTCACACACACCCGCCCAGCCGTCCCCTCTTTCTCAGGTCCCTTTTTTTCGGCGGACTTTAGAACTGAGGAGAGACTGTTGCTCGGTGGGCTGAGCATGCTCAGTGCAGGCAGAGGGGGAGGGGTTCCCGCCAAGCTACTAAGCTCTAGAATTTTCCGAACGGTACCGCGCATGCACGAAAGCTCCTAGTGTGTGAGGGCACAGATGACCACTCGAAGAACCACAGTTACAGGTAGGCAACCTGTTCTTTTCCGTATAAAATCTGCTCAGAATCAAGAGAGAGAGACCTCTTTCAGCCCATGTTTCTGTGGGACCCCCCTTTCTCATGGTTGCTGAGGCAAATTCAGAAGGATGTGACTGCCAGCTCATTTTATCTTAAAGCTTTTACAGCCAGTAGCTAAGTCACTTCAAATTTTTAGAATGAGGGAAAAATAATTGTATGAAAGCTGGGAATCCACCAAGCAGTAGTGTCATGGGAAAGGGAACGTGACCATTTGAGGAAGCCAGTAGGCCGTATTTAAACTCCCAGGGTAAATTTCCTTACCCCTTCTCAAAGCTGTTTGTGATCCAGCAAGACATGATGACATTCCTAGCCATATTAAAGAAAAAATAGAACTTGTTTGTAATAGGTGGGGTTGCCTTATCCATTAGGCACCTTATGTGCAGTGTCTACTGCCTGTGAAAATTATAGAGCCTACAGGAACAGGATTAACAACATTTTTTACAGGAATGGGGAAAGAAAAAAACATTTCAAAATATATTTTCATCCCTAGTGGTACGGCAAGGTGAGATGGGAAGTACAATTCATGAGTGTCTAGGGTCTATAAAAACCTTAAAGTGGCCTTGTTAGGAGACACAAAATTGGGCAAAAGAGAGAAGGGGAAAAGTTTTGTTCCACCTTCAAGATGAACGATTTATGTCAGTGCAAGCTTTCGTTAACTATAGCTGACTTCTGAAACCACACTTCTGGTCAAGTCCAAGTGTTGATAGGAAGGGCATGTTTCACCCTCTAGATTACATGGTAAGGAGCAGGGAGCTGACCTGTCTCTTCTGGTGATGGTGAATCAAAAACAGGCACAATGGGATTGACTGTGCCCCCACCCCCAATTTGGGAATATGTCAGAGATCTGTGGCAAATATTTGCTTTAAATATCTGACTGAGAAACCAGCTTTGCCTGCATCAGAATCACCAATTAGGATCAATGGGTGGTGGTGATTTACCTCTTGACCTATTATAGGGATGGGTGTGAGCCTTTTTTGGCTCCTCCAGTCCTCTATTAGGTTGCCACAGTGTGCCCAGTGGCACCTAGAAGTAATGTTCCAAGTGACATAGAGATAATTCTGATAATCAAAATAGTCTTGTTTGCTGGTTTGAGATAGTACCCCTCAAAACACTATTTAGGGTGCAAAACAGGATCCCTAAAATCCATTTCCAATTAAAAAAAAAATTTTCACTCATTTTTTTTCTAAAAATAAGGGTCGAGGAGATTTCAACCATATTTGTATTCCATTGCGGTGGGGAGTGTGTGCCTTTCCCAGATATTTTCAGGCCACAGCTCCCATGAGCGCTAGAGGGTAATTGGATGGTCCATGGTTCCACACTGGAATTCTCAAACATGACAGAGGAGGTTTGAACACTCCAGTAGGATTTCTAGCTTGAATGTGGAGCTGTGTTCTTCTGCCTTTAGTGGTTGCAGAGGAAGGAAAATGTGCATCTCTAGTTTCTGATTTTACCTACGTTGCACAAAGAATGGGTTTCTTCTTGCATTCTTAAATAAACATGGTAAGGATAGTGAAAACAACTCTTCTTGTACCTCAGTTTTGGAGAATTTGTGGCTCTCCCAAAGTTGCTTTTTTGTACTGCCCAACAGCCCTAGTGAGCATAGCCAGTGGTGGGTGATGGGAAGTGGAGTTCCATAACATCTGGAGGGCCTTATGCTCCACGTGCCCTTCTTACAGCTTCCTTTTTTTTTGTCCTCTCTGTTGTGTGAGTGCTTGACTGCTTTGTGCTGTCTTCCATGCTTGCCATGAATTGGGGGAGTAGGGGGATGGGGCAGGGCCCAGGCAAAATAAGTGGTCCCAGATGTGTACAGAGAGTAGATTGAAGATGGGAATTGTGCAGCCTTCCAGATGTTGTTGGACTGCAAGCCCCAACAGCCCTAACCAGCAAACCCAAAAGTGATCTAAGCTGGGAGTCGCAGTCTAACAATATGGGTTTGTTTCAGTTTCCCAGGCTTTAAATAGTCTTTTATCTTAAACAAAGAATTTTGTGCTCCAGATGAGAAGCTTCCGTGAGCTGCACCAAGGGCGTGGAAGAGAAGTTCTCCACTCCTGCCCTCAGTGAAGGACTAGAGAGGTTGGGCATCTTGTTTGGCCAAGCAGGCAAAAAATATAAAACTGTGACTTTCTGTTGCAGATGTGGCTCCATCAGAAAATGCTGCTATAGTGACCCTTCCTCATGCTGTCATTCTGATCCCAGAGGAACAACTTGATATTAAAGGTATGCTTTCATATGAGTTAGGCCATGAGGACCTCCGGCTGCCAGTGTATTGGGGAGGAAGGAGAAAGTACTATGACAATTTTAAGAAAGGGCCAGTGAGGTGCAGTGCTTCCACATTAGGTTTGACTAAATCAGTCATTCACAGAATCTTCTGGGGAGTCCAGACATCATTGTCCTCTTCTTGTCAACCTCCTATGTATTACTTTCTAACAATGATTAGTTCTTGTTATTTGTTTAAATGTTTGCAGAATAATTCATTGCTGTTACTTGTGGTCATGCTTTTAAAAAATAACTTGTAAAATAACTTCTGTGTTACTAATCCTTAACTCAGACCTAGTAAGAGAGTAGCATAAAGACAGAAAGAATTAATTTGAAATGCCCTTGAAAGTTAACCATGAAAGTAAATGGGAAAAGTTACTTGTTACATTAGTAATATAATTACACCCCCTAACTTAGTTTCCACTGGTTCTGTTGCTTTTGAAATGTGACTTTATTCCACTTTCACTACCCAAAAACAAAGACAAAACCAAAACCCCTCATTAGAGGTCATAATGTTAGGTGTAGCTCATTATTTCTGAACTCTTCTGTGTCTTCTCACTACATTCTTCTCTGAACACATCCAGATGATCCAAAAGTTCTGGTAGACGTCTAGCTCTTCTGTTTTGCTGTTTCACACCTTGTAATGGCATGTTCTTTCTTCTACATGCACTTATGTCCTAAATATACCATGTTTTCATCCACTCTTTTTTCCTGCTTGAGATGTGGTTAACTGCGGTGTGGGGCAGGCTGTCCTTCCCTCCCCATGATCCCCTACATGAACAGAATACCTCTCCCCATACTCCTCCCACCAATATCCATGTTCCTAGTTTGGTATCTTTTTTTAAAAATAGTTGCAGTGCAGAAGTGTCATATAGGTAAAATGCTATCCTACTTTAGCACTGTATTTGGAGAAAGTCAGGGAAAAAAAAGATAATACCTGTGAAGGCAGCATGGAACAGAGCAGAGGAAGCATTTAAACTAGTAACTGGAAATGTAATGAGGGAAGGGAGGTCAGAAGGAAACCTCCATGACAAAAGTTACACCCTTGTTCAACACATCATTAGTGGGACTTTACAGAAATACAGTAGGGACCAACAGAATGGTAAAGATGTGGGAACTTACCCTAAGCCTGTATCGTGTGTCATGAAGACACATACACACACATATCAGAAACTTACAGGACAGAAAACAAACCATCCCCTGCTCTGGATTTAAAACGTTGCAGCTAGTCCCAGAAATTCATGAAAGAGAAACAAGGACAGAAGGTACATCATATTGATATGTTTAAAAAAAATCTGTTAAGTACTGGTGACATTCCTAGCAAATCATAAGTCTTTGAGCCAGTCTGTATGAACCCTTTAGTTCTTACTACAGAACATTCTTTGAAGAGGGAAAGTTCCACAACATTGGTTCATAGTGCTCAGAGCCATCCAATCAGAAGGTGCATTTTTATTCCATTCTTTAGCTACCAAAATTTCAAGAGTTCTTACAAGGCATAGTAGTAAAAGAGATCCTGCCTTCACACTTAACAATTGTTAAAAATGTAACATACAAAGAAAAAGAGATGAGGGAGAAAGAGAGAAAAAGCAAGTCCAGAAGCGAGTTGTTGGCCACAGTTCTTCTAATTAATTAGGGTGCATTACTTTAAAGACATGAATTGTCTGATTCTGCAGATGCTAAAATAAAGTCTTTTCTCCAGCCTTCCAAGTAACGAGAGAATCACACAAAGTTTATTTGTTGTATACATTTACATTTGGTCTTTCTTCCAGGGAGCTCATAGCAACATATGTGACTCCATTTCTTCTCACGCTTTCTCCTCACAGAAACTCTGTAAGATGGCCTAGCCAGTCTCTTTAATCTTAACGTAAGGTTGCCCAATCAGTTTCATGGTACAGTAGGGGTTAGAACCTGGATTTCCAAAGTCTTAGTCAAAAACTCTAACCATTATACAACGCTATCTCAAAATCCACCACAAAATATATGATAGAACATACTTTACTCCCATAATCAAACATGGTAGCCATCAAGCACAGTTTTTGCTACCCTTAAAGCTGGGTCAGATTGACCAAACCTTCTCCTCACTCACCTGGTGTGGACTTGATAACAATTCTTATGTTTTCTCCTTAACCATATTGATTCTTCCATAGGCCCATGGAAGTGGAGTAATGGAACATGGGTAACAGCCACCCTGGTAGCTGGTGTGATCCTTAGTCTCCTGGCCACAGCACTAGCAGGAGTAGCTTGCCTGAAAACTCAGAAGAAGAGAACTGTCCTGGTAAACTGAATAAAATGAGATGTAAGAGATCTGGCTCCTTGCATAGAATTCTTTTCATCATGGTATGGTGCTGTAAGAGTGAGTCGCACTCTTGGGAGAAAGGCATGATGTGAATAAAGTGATTGATTGGTGTGTGGTCAAGATGTCTCTTGAAAGCAAGTACACCTGAGGGGAAAATTTGATCTTGTTTTTAGGGTAAAGCCCATGTGTAATGGTGAGAGGCTATTTCCCAAGTCGCTGACAAAGGCAGTACACGGAGAGAACATGCCTTTGTAGACCAGCTATGCAAAAACTAGGTGAGTTGACACATAAGCAGTTGACACACGTGCAGAACATCTTTCTCCATTCCCAGGTCACTTCTTTAACTTGGCCTCTGCTTTCAGTAAGTGTTTTCTGCACAAGCTTTAAGAGTGTTTTTTGGGCATTCCTGGCAATTTTAAAATTTTCATTTAAAAATGTAAAATTTTCATATTTATTAAAAACTCAGAAATTCAATAAAACAAATTAGACAAGTTACGTACAAATTTAAATGCGTATTACGTATTACAAGACATTTCCGCATGAGAGGAGAGGAGCCGTTCACTGCATGTCAAGAGCGGTGTTTTATACTCTGATTCAGAAATTGTGCTGTCTGCACACCCCCCATTTACATTTACACCTTGGAGAAAAGTGGTTGCAGCAAGTCCCTGGCCACTCCCGTCCCTGTCCCTCACCCTGCCCCACCCTTGCTAATTGGTCTGTTTTTTAAAGAAAAAGAAACACATTTTAAATGGTTGGGTCAAAAAGCAAACATCTCCAAAATCCAGGCTAAACCACATCGAGAGTCCAAAAAGGGGGGGGGGGATCAACATCA
Source organism: Cyclura pinguis (assembly GCA_030412105.1). Taxonomy (NCBI): domain Eukaryota; kingdom Metazoa; phylum Chordata; class Lepidosauria; order Squamata; family Iguanidae; genus Cyclura; species Cyclura pinguis. The sequence goes on from CM059609.1 coordinate 10,639,818, forward strand.
GTATCCAAAAGAGCCACTGGCAACATCAGAAGAGCACAGCGCAAAGCCTTACAAAACGACTCCAAACTGGTCTTTCAAAGTAAGCTGTCAAAGTTATCAATTAACTGTCAAACTGTCAAAATAAGTTCCCTACTTTGGTAAAGTGAAAGTTGAGGCTGCAGCGTGAAGGCTCTTCCATGGCAAGGACCAAGGAACTACAAGGAGAAACAAAAGAGAAACAAAGTTGCTTGAGGATCTTCCTCTAATCACTTATCTTTATTCATAAATCAATCAAAGATCATGTCTTCCTTGCTCACACTCAAACACATTTCTGTGTTACATTTGTGCGTAGGTACATATGTTCATTGATACGAGGAAACAAACACCTCTTAACGATCCATTAGCAGTGTGCGTAGGTATATATGTTCATTGATACGAGGAAACAAACACCTCTCAACGATCCATTAGCAGATCCGCTCTCTTCCTGCTGTCTGTTTAAACACCTGAAGACAATAATGACAGCAGCCTGTCCTTTGATGGGTGGAGAGGGGGAGAGAGAGAAGGCAGGGGGGGATGGAAATGACAGCCTGGGAATGCCCCTAGCCGGCCACTTCTGCCCTGTGAATTGATGTTACAGTTCTGCGTGTAGGTGAAAACGAAGCAGAACCAGTTTGTGAGGTTTGCATTGGAGTTTTTCTGGTTTTCACAGACAGCGTTTTCTCATCACAGTGAACCATGCTAGGAGCTGAAAATGTGCAGAACCATGAGGAAAACTATGAAGCTAAAATGGTACAACATGCAGATGGGAGAGAGAGAATTGGAGGTGACGATGATGTATTGACCTCATGTGGAAATGGCCATACATAATTAAGCCTCAAGAATTTTCTCCTATTCTATAATACTAATCCAGTAACCATAGTTCCTCTATTCCCAAGCCAACTTCCTTTTCTAAAATTTATGGGCGCTTTTATATTTCACCTTGTGCTTCAGCGTATTCTCTGATTCCTATATAATTATATATCTCTACTATTATTTTGTTTGTTATTCCATTGTTTTCAAGTGTTTCATAACATTTTCTACTATATAAAATTTTTAATATACATAAAAATAAAAAAATACATCCAAAGTTGAAGAGGAACAATTAACTACCCAAACAAATGATAAAATTGTAAGAAAAGTTAAATACCTTGACATCTGCCTTATAAAAATTTTTTCATGTTAAAGGTTTTTAACTTCATTTAAAATTTTAATTTTTTTGTTTTAATTTTTGAATTTAATAAGTTAGTTATTTTATTTTCTAAAATTTAATTTCTTAAATAGTATTTATAAACCCAGCTGTCCTTATTCAAAGAATCCTCCTGTATTTGAAAGAAGACGGCATGATACAGTTGCTGTGTCTTAAACATCAATAGCTTGTTCACCTTTCCGTATAAAGATGTGTGGTGAAGGAAAGATCCTCATGACGTTAAGCTGAGAGTTCTCTGAAATGTTGAATGATGAGAACTCAGTGGGGTCTAGCATTCAGGATAACCATCACTGCCAAACGTAATTGAGGTGGCCCTTGAGCTTACAGAGAAACAGAAAGCCAGAATACTTGCCTGCTGTTGAGACAGTGTGTGAATAAGAACTGGCAAGATAGCCTGTATCTTGGCAAGCCAGGGACTCTGATGAAGGGCAGTCTACTTGGTGAGTACCTTTTTATTTATACACCATAACAATATACTCAGACAGCAGCTGAAACGATGGATCTGCATGTCATCTGCTCTAGTACTGCAAGAGCACTTAGAACTGAATTCTATACCCTGAGACTGCTGTTGTGCATACGGTTTTCCAAGTAGGAAGCCAGTGGGAGATCTGTTTTTACCCAGACTTTGGCTGCTTCATCCTGTTTGCTGGAGAGGGCGGTGCTGTTTGAGCTTCGGAAGCAAGTTTGGAGCCTGACAGCTAGGCCTGCTGCCTTGATCCCAATGTTATCTGTCCCCAGTTCAGTTGCTGCAGAAAACCAGTACTTTCAGTAGAACTGAGGTGAGGGAAACTTGGAAGGGGCGGGTTAAGAAGAGGTTAAAGCTTGCAGGAGATAGAGGTTAAATCCTGCAAGAGAGCTAGTGGACTGAATGAGGAGGTATGATGTGATATATCTGTCCGGGAGGCCAGGCATTCTGCATCCCTATACTAAGCTATTTTTTGCTTTGATTTACAGTTAGGACACAAAATTTTCCCCCTGTCCCAGCCTTCCTCTCCCTGTTCTCTGAACCTGTCTCCTCCTTTCAGTCAGCCAGTATTTCATGGCTGCGGAATGTGCTCACTACTAATCTTTTTTCGTCTTAAAAGAATTTAGCAAACTGCGGGCATGCCCACAAGGCTGTAGATATTTTCTGTTCAGGCTGTCTCAGGCTTGACGCAAGATCTTTCCCTTTGGAAATGGGGAGAAGGAGTCATACCTGCTCAACTTAGTGGGTTAAGAATAAGGGTGTTTCTCAAACTGATGACCAAAAATCAAATTTTTGAAAAACTTTTTAGGCAACTGAACATCTTGTTTTATTTTACTGTCCTTTTAAAAACAGGTTTAAATTCATGTTTTCAATTGTTTCTCACTTCTGTGTTATCTATTGTTTTGACTGTATTTTGTTTTAACTTAAATTGTGAGTGTCCTTGGGTCTCATATTGGGGAAAAAGGTAGGACATAAATTAAATAAATTAGTTTATTCCACAGTGGCATACAGTGGCATAAACATTTTGCATGAACTCCTCCTTCCCATGTCTACTGAGTTGACCAGGGGGTCCTTTCACTTCATAATTATAGAACTATGATTCCACTTTAAGTGCTGCGGCTCCATCCTATGGTATCTTGGGATTTGTAATTTGATGAGGCACTAGAGCTCTCTGGCTGAGAATTCTAATTTGTTGTGTGCCTTCAAGTAACCTGTCACAGGGTTTTCTGAGGCTGAGAGTGTGCGATGTTCCCAAATTCACGCAATGGGTTTCCATGGCTGAGAGAGGAACTGAGCTTGGTCTCCAGGGTCATAATCTAGTGCTCAAACCACGACACCACGGTGGCTCTCCATGTATCCCTCCCTAAACTACAAAACCCCGTGTTCCATAGGGTGAACTATGGTGGTTAAAGTGGAATCGTAGTGCCATAGCTGTGCAGTGTGATAGGGCCCCTGATCTTCAGAGTTGCTGTGTTGTATGCCAACCCCACAGTCTTGTGATCTCCAAAGATATAAAAGCAAATGCAAAATCTTTGTTTTTGGAGCATACTGAACATGAATGGATAGCAGAAATTGTTTGACTTTCATTGCCTGCCTACCTCCCTGTTACTTCCTCAGTGTCTTTCTCCTGTCGCTTGATCCTGGTTCAGTACTTCAGAAACAAATCTCCAGTTTGTTCAGTCACCTTGTATTCAACCTCAACAGGACAAGCCGCTACGATTTGTACCGCTTCAGTGTTCAGGCTGGTACAGCCACTTTGCTGTAGGTTCAGGGACTCAGGGATTTATTAGCTTCGGCGGTGTAGCAGAGCCATGGCTTTCCGCACTGAAGCATGGGAACATTTTGACAACTGGGACAGTTATCTCTCAGCCCTCTATCCTAGCCTTTCCTGTCCACTCAAACTTTAGCTATAATCCTCGCAGTAACTGGCAGCAACAATATGTTATGAGCTATCTCTTTTGTAATACAAAGTGTTTTGTGCTGGCTTGATACTGAATGGGCCGGCCCATTAATTTTTTTAAAGGATTTTTTTATGGTGAAGATAAGACAGTTCTTGCCATTTTTATGGCATGACACAGCTGCCTGCAGTTTTGGACTCTCCTTGGGGGAATAGCAATAGGACTTGTCCCAGTAGTGCCTTTACTCTAGAAATGCTACCTAACTGATTCACTTTCATGGACAAAGGCTAGTGAATAGGCCCGTCTGTACATGGATAGTCAAGAGGGCCGTTCACACTACAGAATTAGAGTGCTGTCATTGTACTTTAATTGTCATGGCTCCATCCTATGAAATTCTGGGATATGTAGTTTGGTGAGGCACCAGGGTCCTCTGGCTGAGAATTCTAAATGGCCTTCTATAAACTGCAGTTCCCAGGATCCCATAGGACAGAGTCATAGCAGTTAAAGTGGAATAATAGTGCTGTAATTCACTAGAGTGAATAAGCCTCAGGTTTCTCTCCCTCAGGCTGGTACTCTCAAGATATTTTATTCCCATCATCTCCAGGCAACCTGGCCAAAGAGGGCTATACAACTGCCAGAATCCCTAAGCCAATATGCCCGTGCTAGCCATGAGGAGTTGGGAGCTGTAGTCCAAGAGTAACTTTTCTTCAATCTGGCATCCTCCTGGAGTTTGTAGGAGAACATTCACATTCCTGGTTCCAAAAAGTAAAAAACTTGAATTTCAAAAATCTGTTAGTAAAAGCATCTTTAATTGTGTCTGGATTTTAATGAGATGGCATGAAAGTTTTTCCTTTGAAATCATGAAAGATGCTGTGGTTCTTGTTCTGTTTCTGGTGCTCATTTCCACCAAGATTTGGTGCCCTTTCAGACCCAAATGGTATGAGAGAGATAATTGGAAGCAGTTTCCTGGGAGAAGCAGCATTGCTCTGCTGCAGCTGGCTTGTCAACACTGATCCCTAAATCAAGATCAAAACTATACGACCATGCAATACGATTAAGTCTATCCCATTGCTCGGTAGTATCACTTCAAGGCTGATCTGTTTACCTGGCAGCAGTTAATACGTACAGACAGCACAAGACTGTTTTCCCCCTTTGGCACTGATGCAAGATAGAAGCAAGAACTGGCAACCACTCTGGACTCTGCTGCACTTTCTGTTTCCTAAAATGCTTTTTGGATCAGTTTAGGGAGGGTGCTTTCCTAGCTGTACAAAATGCAAAAGTAGCCATGTTGGCCATAAGAAAAGTTCTAAATCCACACTACAGTAATGTTTTGATAAGGCTAACCAAAAAGTCACAAAAATCTCTGTGCAAACTTTTGAGATCTTTAGCTCTCTGTGTCAAAAAGCAGATTGGTGATGGTGTGGTGGGTAGGGACCTCATCTTAAAGTCATGTGATCTGTGTGTTAATCTGAGAGGGAAGCAGAAATGGGAACCTGAAATGGGGCTTATCAGAAGACAAGATGGTGGTTAAGTTTCAACCCAGTTGCATCCATCATGCCCATTATAGTGCTAGAGTACTAAGGAGACAACTTACCATAGAAAAGGCTAACTGAAGCGCTCCCCCTGCCCCAACAAGTAGTGGAGTGAAGTATTCAGAGGCAAGGCGGCATTGGAGAAAAGTCAGAATGTAAATACATTTAGCTGGGAAGCCACTGAACTCTCAACATCTGGACGATTGGAAAAAGTTACTTAATCTAATAACGCTGCTTGAAGAATTCAGAGCTGTGAACCAAAAACCTGATTTGCCAAGCTCCAGTGTTTTGTAATATTTGTATGTCATGGAATCAACAGTTGGAAAGAATCCCAGGAACAATCTATTCTGGCTTCTTGGCCCTGCACGAATTCACAGCGAAAGTATCTCTGAAAAATGGCCATCCAACTTGTTGCAAAAATTCTCTAGAAAAGCAGGGTCCTCCCTCTGAGATAGTCTGTGGCACTGTTGGCCAACTGTTGCTGTCAGAAAGGTCTCTCTTTAGTTTAGTCAGACCCTCCTTCCTTTTAATTTGAATCTTTGGTTAAGATCCTATACACTGGAGCAGCAGAAAACAAGCTTGTTCTGTCTTCCATGTGATCACCCTTCAGATATTTAAAGATGGTTATCATGCCACCTCCCAATCTTTTCTTTTCTAGGCTGAATAAACCCAGCTCCTTCTCCTATTCCTTACAGGGCTTGTTTTCTAGACTCCTCACCATCTTGGTCACTCTCCTCTGGACATGTTCCAGGTTCTCAATAACCTTAAATTGTGGTGCCCAGAACAGGACAGGCAAGGTCTGGCCTCAGCAGAATAGAATGCTGCTAATAATGTTCTTGATTTGGACACTAGCTCTGTTGATATAGCCTAGAGTTGTCCTAGCTTTTTTTTTCCCCAGCCATATCATGGCTCTCTCAAATATACAGGTTGGTTGTAGGGAGAAGTATGCCATGCTAATCTCCAACTGCCATTGCTCCTTGATGGATCTCTTGGGAGTTGATGATGCACGGTCCAAAATGCATTTGCGTACAGTGCAGAGTGCAAAACTTGGCTTTGTCTTCTTACTGTCTCTTCCTCTGTATTGAATTCTGTAAGTAACTTTTGCATGATGGGTGTCACCATAGAGGTGCCATGCTGTATTTGAGCCCAAGCAAGGGATGGACAAAAATTTTGTTTAGCTCCACAGTCTTGCTGAAAACAGCCTCCTTTGTGCTTTCGGCAACTTATTGGGGGAAATGTGCACACCACAGCTAGGGCATTGGCACAGTTGCAAGGCTTATGGGGCCTTTCTAATAAATAAAGTGCTTATAAGTGTTACATGATGTGAATGGCTAAATTGTGTCTACCTGAAATAATACACTGAAACATATTTTAATCAATGAGAGGTGTATGTAAATTAGCAAATTACAGTGTGGAAATAACATTACAGGGACAAACACAGAAGTCTCTTAATTCAAAACAAGAATGGGAGCAAAATGCAGATGTCATTTGGAGAAGCTTGACAAAAATTAGGCTATTCTTTAAGCCAAGCTTATTCTGCAGCCTACATTTTGGGTGGGGGCAATTGGATTGTATTATTTCCACCAGGGAGGAGTGAGGAGAGAACATGATGCCTTTTCTAAGATGGCTTCTGGTCTCCTAGTTATGGTGGCTTGCTTACCTTGGTGCCCATAGCAAGTATCTCCTTATAGAGGTAGGTTATAAATAAACACAGTCCTACTAAGTCTGGGCCAAGCATTGTGTGGACTTCCAGATACTGTTGGACTGCGAGTGCCAGTATTTGTCCCGTTGAGCAATGGCTAGGGCTGCTCGAACTTGCTGTCCAACAATACAAACAGGGCTACGCGATCTTCACTCCTGTAGTAGGTCCATTAATTGTTTGTTTTATAAAAACATGACAAAGCCGCTCTTGTGAAACTTGCAAGGACCAGTGGTTGCCTCACGACCTTAGCACACACACATCCCTGCCCAGATGGGGACCAGGGCAAGTGCTGAGTGGAAAGGCGGCTTCACTCCTGTGACGAGCCTGATGGGAGGGGGTCTTGGCAACAGAGCCTCCTCGGCAACTGAGAGTGTTTAAGCTGATTGGCTGGTGAAATCGAACCTTGGATAGCCCAGGGGAGGGGCTGGTGGAAAGAGGAAAAATAATGGATTTTAACTGTCTGGTGGGTGTTTGAAGAGGAGTGTGATTTGTGGTGTGTTTGGGAGAGGTTGAAGAGTTGAAGAGCTCTGTGGGAGAGAGAACTGAGAAATTGGGTGTATGAGAGATAGTGAATGAATTGAGAGAGAGAGAGAGGGAGAGAGAGGGAGGGAGGGAGGGAGGAATGGTGTGCTGTTTATAAACATTTAGATACAAAACACATTTAAAGCAACAGTGTTGCAATAAATGTTTGAAGTTCTGTGTTCCTGAAGACAGTGTCACAGAGTCTTATTTTGAATCCTGGAATAGACACGCTACCAATAATATCATCTTGACCTTAGTGCCAACAGTACCACAGTCTTGGAAAATGTAAATCACTGCTGATCCTTACATCTGGGAGAAGGGCAGGTTTAGGGAAGGCAGTAAAGGAGGAGAGTCCTGAAAGGAAGAAGCCAAGGAGGGGACAAGAGTGAGGAAGGGACAGTGTTCTCAGAGAGGGAGAGCTGAGGCAGACCCGTTTGTCCTGGCCCTGGCGTGATTCAGAGATCTCCCTGGCCGTTCAGACCTGAACACAAAGAGGTGTCGGGCTGGGCAGGCCTTGAGTGTGAAGCTTGGGTGCGCCTTTCGCATTCGGCACTGACTGGCAGTGTTCCCCCCCCCCCCCCGCATTTTACAACTCCCCTCTCATCTTTCCATTGGACTTGATTTTCTAACTAACTGGTACAACATGGGTGGGAATCATGCAGCCCTCCAGATTTGCTTGGACTGCCGCTTCCTCTCCATTGGCTTTGCTGGTGAGGGCTGAGGGATGCATGAGTCTAACTCCCGTGGTATAGAAAGGTAATTAGGGTGCTCAGCTGGGGCCTGTATGGCTTCAGTGAGTTGTGAAATTCACAAGGTGACATTGAACCAGTCATTGTCTTTCAGCCTGACTGACCTACTTTGCAGGGCTGTTGTGATGAGGATAAAGTGGGGAAGAGCTGTGTATGCCGGGTTGAGCTCATTGGAAGGAAGGTTGGGATCAAGCGAATAAGTACTTCCCCACTGTACCAGCTCTCTTCCCTGAATATGATGTTGAAAAAGAATCGTTCGAGAGTTTGGGGTCTGTGTTTTCAAATAAAACCCAACAGCAGTTCATTTATACCTTGACAAAATGGGCTCCGGAGAGTTTTTATCTGAGGTGTTCTAGTTTCTTTTTAAAAAGGATTAGCATGTTTCATCTGGTTTCCGGGCATCTGGCTGACAAAGGTTACTGCTGAAAGTTTGATGCTGTAAAACAGGAAAGGACCACTATTGATTTCTCTTGCTGAGTAGCACTTATTCCTGCCTATTCAGTGTTTTGAGCAGCGTTAGAAGTAATGTCATTAATGGTTGGCGGGGGGGGGATTAAAAGTCTCTTCAAAGCGGCTTCAACTTATTTTTCTCTATAATCATACTGTTTGCTAACTTCTTCTCTTTCTCCAGTACAAACCTACAAGCAGGTCTACCAGAGAAGGGTAATTAAGAATTTAAAGGAAAAACAAATCATGTCTAATCTTGGAAACAGAGAAATTGTAAGACAGTTTAATGAGCTGTCTGGATTGATTAAACAGCAAAGAATTCTATTCTGCAGTTTGACTTTTTGGCTGTTGAAATGGGAATTGGAAAAAGTTGCAAAGGGGAGATTTTTCAAAGGAAGGAGTGAGACTCTAAGTAATACCGTAAGAGGAAACTGAATCTGGAACATGAGAGACTGAAGACCTTACTTTGGGCCTCCAGGCATAATAAAAAACTGACTCAGAAGAGGGTAATTCCTAGTTTAAAAACACTTTTGGCAAAGATCTCATCGACCGTATTTATGTAGTTGTGTGCTGCTCTTGCCTAGAGCATTCTCTTGCTTGGCCCCACTCAAGTCTTGCTGATGGATTGCAGCACCCATGATCCTCACCCAAAAAAGCTGGGACAGGTTGATGAACGTTTTAGTCCTGCATTGCTGGAGGGTACAGTTTGAGAAAGACCAGATATGAGCAACGTGTGGCCCTCTAGATACTGTGTGGTTGGTTCTCATGGTGCCTTGGCTAGGGCTGATGGCACTGCTATCAAGCAATATTGGAAGGGTCATAAATTGCCCAACCACGCAGGAGTCAGTTCTAGATACGGGTCCGGTTCAGCTGATCTCAAAGGACAAATGGATTGTGACATTAACTACATGAACGCTGAAAAACGTGTTTCAGGTTGATTGTATTAAATGAACCCAAGGATATACCAGGAAGTTGGAGAGTGTTCGCTTCCTGGATTTTCTTAACAAGAATTGTTCAGAAATTGTTTGTCATTGTCTTCTCCTGAGGTTGAGAGAATGTGACTTGCCTATGGTCACCCAGTGGTATTTCTGTGACTGAGTGGGGATTGAACTCTGGTCTCCCAGAGTCTTAGGCCATTTCCGCAGTAGCCTGTTGTAGTGCTATTATTCCACTTTCACCCTCCTATGGAATCCTGGAGTTTAGGGAGGGGCCTTAAAGGAATCCTATGCAGTTTAGGGAGGGGCCTTAAAGGATTCCTATGGAATCCTGGAGTTTGCAGTTTAGGGAGGGGCTTTAAAGGCCCCTCCCTAAATTGCAAACCCCAGGATTCCATAGGAGGTTGAAAGTGGAAGTGGAATAAAAGCACTATAACAGGCTAGTGTGGAAATGGCCATAGTCCAACACTCAAGCCGCTCTCATCTGCCAGAGTCCAACACTTAAAACTTCTACACCAAGGTGATTCTCATATCTTTGTCTCCTCCACAGTGATTACAGTGTTTTTTATACAGTTGTTAACTGCCATCAACTCAATTTCAACTTATGGCAACTATACATATGAGAAAACTGCAAGTCACCCTATCAGCAACTGCCCTGCTTGTGTCTTGCAGATTCAGGGACGTGTCTTCTTTGAGTCCATCCATCTGTAATGCAGTCTTCCTCTTTTCCTACTGCCTTCTACATTACCAAGCATTATTGTCCTTTCTAGTGAGTCACGTCTTCTTATGATATGGCTAAAGTATGGCAGCCTCGGTTTAGTCATCTTGGTTTCTAGGGAGAGTTCCGGCTTGGTTTGCTCTAGGACCCATTTGTTTGTTTTTCTAGCAGTCGAGGGTATCTGTAGAACTCTTCACCAGCACCAGTTTTCAAAGGAGTTGGTTTTCTTCCTCTCAGCTTTCTTCTGTGTTGACCTTTCACAACAGTACATAGAAATTGGAAATACGATGGCATGGATAATCCTAACTTTAGTATTCAATGATATATCTTTATACTTCGGGATTTTGTCTAGTTCCTTTATAGCTGCCCTTCCAAATCTTTGTCTTTGTCTGATTTCTTGACTGTGGTCTCCGTTCTGATTAGTGACTGAACTAAGGTATGGAAAATCTTGAACTATTGTAATGTTTTCATCATCTGCTTTAAGGTTATATGATGCTTTGGAGATATTTAAAGTGCTTCACATGTATTACCTGTCTCATCAATATAAGAGCCCTTACTGTAGATAGTATAGTTATCCCAAGATGGAAGTCTGAGAGTAACAGAACAGTGGCTTCCCTAAAGTGACCTATTGGTCCAGTTCAGACATCACGGTTTCCCATTAGAAGAATATACAGGGGGGAGCAGTGTTGTACTTTTGGGTTGGGATAAACTGCTGTTTCACATTACAGCCCAACTTGGAGACTGGGTTAGTTCTAGCACAGCAGGATTCATACTATTACCTACCACTCTTAAAATGACTCAGTTTCTTGAGTGTGGAGATAATGGGAAATTGGTTTATTTGAAACATTTAGTTTTAATCTTCTCTCCTTAGAATAGAAAGATGGGAGGAAACACACCATCTGTAAACTCATCTGTGTATGGTTTCCTGCTAAACCAATGCCAGTGAATTCAAGAGGGAGGTGAGATTTGAACCAAGGACTTCCTGTTTCACAGCTTAATTGCTTAATTTCCATGTAAGTATAGAAGAGAAGCACCTGCTGCAGGTTTGTGATCCTAGTAAGTATCTTAATTTTTTGGCAGTGTTTTCTGTAGAGGGAAGAGTACTGTGCCTTTTGTATCAGTGAGTGACACAGGTTCATCCAGCATCCTGAAATGAGGAACCATAAATTAAACTGAAGTAATCTGCAAGATGGTCTAAATCCAGTTCCTGCCCCTCCCCCTTTCCATAAAATCATTATGTAAAATCTCTGATTAACTAGCTGCCCGATTAAGAAAAATATACCCTAGAGAATGTCCCATATGCAGAGATTCTGTAGCAGGTTCCACCTAACATTAGGAGATTCCAACTAAACACTAGGAAGAATCTTTTTTTCTGTAAGACCTGGTTGACGGTGGAATAGATTGCCTGGGATGGTGATCTTTGGGAGTCTTCAAACAAAGTAGGCATTTTCCAGCCATGCTTTATAGTTGCATATGCCTGCGTGGCCAGGGGTTGGACTAGTTGGCCTTTGCGATCTTTTCCAAATCTGTGATTCTTCAGTGTTGGCATGACATGTAACACTTACTATACAGAAGCAACAATACCAGGCATCTGAAATTAACCAAGGACTGGAGGAACACTCCTATGAAGAATGATTAAAACTCTTGGGGCTGTTTAGCTTAGAGAAAAGGCAAGCAAGGGGGAGACATGCTAACTGTGCATAAGACTGTGGATGGTGTGGAGAAAGCAGGCAGAGAGCGGCTTTACTTCCTGTCTCAAGATGTGGCTATCAACTGTAGTTACATGGGGTAGGTCCAGAACCAATAACTACTCATCTCTTTTTTTCTGAACAAAATCTTCTGTTATATTTGGTTTTGTTCCCCTTGAAGAACCCCTGAAGACTCCATTACTTTTCCTGAGCAAATGGAAAAATCCAAATGTTTTTAATAAAGTCCTTGTGTATTATAAGCAAGATTAAAGATGAGGACTTCTATTCTGTATGCTACCTGCACACATCAATTTCCTAGAAAATAGGTTGGGGGAAAATGCTGTATGTCGTTTGAAATGTCAGCTATCTCCTTGTGTCTAAATTATAGGTGTGCTCTGCAGTAATATAGCATGAGATCATCCGCTGTAAGTCTTTTACTCATCTGCGGTCAGGCAGATGATTTTTTTTACACATTTCTTGTTCAGTTTTGGGTTATACCATTGTATGATATTCAAGTCCCCCCATCCCGCTTCCAACTTTTGAGACAATGATGATCTTTATATCTTGATTCAATACATTTACCTGCTTTTCAGTATTTGTTGTTTGGTTCCGAATATCTGTTTGATCCCTTCTTTTTCTTAGACTTGCAGGGTTGTATTTATGCTAGTTGCATATTTGATTGAGGATTCAATTTGCCGTGTTTAAAATTATATACATGGGTTTAATGGTTCTTCCGGTCTTCCCTTTTTTCTGCCATTTGGATCCCTCCCTCTTGTGTTCCATTTTGTCATCGGCCGTGCTCCACCACCACTGGAAGGGGCTCCAGATTGTAAAAGGTGAGCCTAAAGAATTCCAAAATGTGCGTTTTAGGCTGGCAACTTTATAAGAATCCAAACAATTGCTACCATTTCTGTGTACATACAGTGTAGCTCCTAAAAGAGCCTATGGTTACTTTGTCTGAATATTTTCAGCTGCAGCAGTTCTGGAGGTACCTTGCTTGAAAATGCCCACAGGCTGATGCTTTCTTTCAAATGCCACCAATTTCATAGCTGCTGCTCTGGCCCTTGCTTTTACAAGATGCAATGCACTGTGTCCTTCAGTTGTATCAGCAGAATGCCAAGCCTTTGTGAAACATGTATACTAAACATACAGCCATCTGTGTCGCATCTGTTAGCGTGCCATTCACCCCTAATCTGGGATATAGTTTAATTTGCATATACAGTCATTCCTCTGCATTCGCTAGGGTTAGGGGCACATGACCCCTGTAAAGATGAAAAAACTGTGACTAAGGGCCTAGGCCCTCCCAAACCATATTTAATACACAAAAAAAGTATAATCTATTCAACGCGCCGTGGATTCCTTTGAGGCATCAGGGTTCCTTCTCAAGGCAGAAGTGGGGGGCTGGTGGGGCTCATTGCCAGCTCCACTGCTGCCCCACACCATTTTTAATAGGGACTTACTAGCCTCGTTCACAGTTTCGCAGTCTTACAAGGCTTGCAGTCCCTATTAAATCTGGCATAGGGCAGCAGCAGAAGTGACAGCAAATAATCTGTGAATAATCAAATCCACAAAAGTAAAACCCACAAATGTGGAGGGCTGACTGTATATCAATCATACATTTATGGCTGAAAAGCCATGCTGGCAAAGAGGACTGGCAGTACACATACAGGATTAGGTCAGAGGAGACCTCAAGGCATGCCCAGGTCATTAGTTCACTGAGGATTAGTTGGAGAACTTGATTTAATGGGTTTAAGATGATAGCCCAAACCTAGAAAGCAATAGCCACTAAAACTCCTACACAAAACAACAATGGCCAACATCCTATAGCCTTCTTCCTGCTGAATTTCCTCTTTTGCTTGCTCACCTGCCCAGACATTAAGAAGCTATCTTGCCAGAGAGCCATTAGCACTTTCTCCTTCGAGTCAGAAAAAGGGTATTTAAACTCTGGCTCAGATCCTGACTTTTTGCCAGCACTTGGGCATCACTCTGCACCCAGACTTTCATTCCTCCGTGCTGCCCCCAAACTCTTGTGTTTGAGTCATTTCACTGTGACTTTCTTCTCTTCGGGACTGGTAAATATCACCCACTTCATCCTATTTCATTATCCAGTTTTCCCCTCCTTTCCTTCTGTTACCCTTGTATGGTTATGAGAGTGCTTGAATCTTGCATGTGTCTGTGATTTTCCCCCAGTAAAACATTCTTTTAACCTCCAACTGGTGTTCCTGTGTTAGTATCGATATACATAAGTGAAAAGATACCAAGTTACACCTTCTCTTAGACCTCCCTTTTTGAGCTATAATTCCCTACCTTTCTACAGAGGCAGTGGCATTGCGGGTAGACCCCTGGGTCATCCGTCCACGATTGGTTTTTGGAACATTTTATTCAAGCAGTTAAACTCATCTTGAAGGCTGCAGGAAAACATCTGGGATTCTAATGGATAAATCTGCAAATTTCTTGTTGGCATTAGTGTAGAGGTAGACATAACATCTATCCATCTATATCTCTGAAAGTCCATATACGCCAGCCCAGGCTTTGAGACTGGCGGAAATGGAGGTTTGACTGGACCTTCCAGCTTCAGAAGTTCATCTGATGCAGACACAGGAGAGGACCTTCTCAGAAGAGACCACTTCTAGATTGCAGGACTTCCTTCTGAGGAACTTTAAGCCCCTCCGTGAAAATATTTTTCTGTTCAAGAAGGCCTTCAGCAGTTGCCTCCCTGTTATGGCCTGAGATTTTTTTTTAAAATGGATGTATTAGTCTTTTCAACATTTCTCTGCTTTTTTATTAGTGAGGCATTTTTACACTTTTAAAACATGCAATTTAATAGTATAATTACTTTAATTTGTATTTTAATGTGTAAAATATATTGTGTTTTAATTGGACCACTCTTAATGATTTTGAAAGGTGCCCAATTCCAGGTTGGAAAGCAGGATATAAAATACGTAACTATACAGGAGGATTTGGATGTGACTACCAAGTAGCTGCCCAAAGCTGACACCTGGCCAAGGCAGGAAGCCCTCTGGATGCCAGTCGGGAGTCAGCTCAATAACCGCTGATAAATCTGGTGGCAGCTCAAAAGGATCCAGTCATTTTACAAGTTTTGGGGGCGGTGGACATTACCCAAAAATTTCCCTAAAGACTGGATCAGTGTTCAGGAACAGGCAGATTTTAAGATGGGGCAAAGCGTTCTTCGTTTTTAAGTAAGGAGAGAGACCAGTGGTATTTTTCTTTCCTGTCTCAAAAAAATACAGAAATAGACTAAGATTCCCTTGAGCAACACAACTTGGCCTAACTGTGGATGGACGTTCATTTTCAGGGATGTTTCTGGTGAGTGAGAAACGACTGCCCCCGTTGGTCCAATAAAAAGTTTGTGTGGTGATAATTCCTCCTTCTTTGGTAGCAACTCCTATCTCTGATTCCCAGTAGTTGTAACACTCTTTTTTAAATATAAGCTGACTTGCTCTAACTTAGGAATAACAATCAAATCCACCATACGTACAACTTCTTGTTGTTGATATATTTATTTCCTGCCTTTTCCCAAATTTTCCAAAATTGGGAAAATTCTTGCTGGGCTTTCCTAGGGTTTGCAAGAGATGAGAGATGTGTTTGTTACGCTTTGGCACTGAGAGCAAAAAGCAGTCTCAGTTTTACCCTCAAAATTTCACTGACATTTCATTTTTGCACTGAATTGATTATCCCTTCATACACTCTGTTTTCTTTGAACCAAGAGCTAAAGTTTCAAAAAGTCCTAAAAATGAGGGGAACATCAACTTGGAACTTCCAGTGAGGATGCTGTTAATAAATCCTTTCATATCCAGGGCATTAAATAATTTAAATTTAAATTAAATAATTAAATAAATAAATAAATAATAATTAAAATGATCTTCAAGTGTCATGAAAATGTTTTAAATACGTGTGAAACATTTTTTTTAGAAAAGAAAACACACACACAGGGCAGACTCTCATCTTGTTAGGCTAGCTCACAATGTACTTTAAAAGAAAATGTTCTCTTTATTTAAAGCATTCAAGACCACAGCACAACATAACACTGGCAACATTAACACTTAGCATGAACTTCAGAGCAACAAATCAAGAAAGAAAGACATTATCACAACTTTCTTGCTGCCATTATTCAATGTGCTATAAAATCAATACAAGTACATACTTCTACAAACGTTAAACAAGATCAAACAGGGCTCTCCAAATAAGATATTGATGTATGCTATACTTCAAAACATTATTTTTTGTGTGTGTGTTAGGCTGTCGAGCCAGCTTTGTCTGAAATGCCACAACCTCCTTTCTCTTTTATGCCAGCTGAGAGCATTCGAAACGTACAGTAACCTTGTGGGTGGCTTCCCTCTAGCTGAGACTAAGGACACTAGTTTCTGTATTTATAAAGTAGAGTTGGGTTATTAATGTCATTTAATAAAACAGAAGCAGGATGATATCATTTCTCTTACTGTCACTCAGCTCAGCAGCTATACTAGTTGAGGATTCTGAGAACTGTGGTCCAGAAGTAACTTTCCCAAGCTCTTTCTTAGAGTGTATTTCTTGAATGCTTTTGCCCCAAAGATTTATCCTCTACTAAATTCTGTCTATATATTTTATGAAGAACGACAAAGTGCAGACTCACACAATTTCTAACACGGCTTTCCCCAATCTTTCCGCCAAAGTGGCTGCTTCCTGTTTGAACTTTTTTTTCTGGGTTTTCTTTTGCAGGGGGTGGGGCTTCTTTCATTTCTTCCTCTGAGTTCCTGCCACGTGGGAAGGGACAACCAGAGCATCCAAGATCATCCAAATAAGAAATGCCCTAGGAAATCAGGCAAGCTCCTGTCTAGCATAGCATTCAGCTCCTGTAATGGCCAGCTGGGTGCTTTTGGGAATGGCCCAAGCAAGATGTGAATACAAGACTTTTCATGGTTTTGTTCTCCATCAGCTGGTGCTGAGAGATACAGTGCGCTGGACATAACATATAGCCCTCATGGCCAGTAGACAGTGGATAAGCCTTATCTTCACACCGGTTTCATCCCCCTTTGAATCCATCCATGTTGGTTGACATCAGTGTGTCTTTTGTGAACAGAATTCCACTTTTGATCCTTCAGGTCCTACAGGTCTCCTGTATCTTGAAGCAGGATGAGGCAGTCACAGGACAGTGAAATGAGGGTAGGTTGTACCTATATACTCTAGAAGTAATTGTACTAGGAAGGTCTCAAACATCCTGAAGTCAGTCACTAGAAACAAGCAGTCAGGACAAACAAAACTGAAGAAGGAAAAAGACAAGACAACCAACTTCCAGCCAGTTTGTGGGCCAGGAACCCAAGCAATCCAAGAGCATACACCAGTTTGTTGAGCAGTAGTTTCCAACAAGAACTCCACCCAGCCACTGGGAGAGTTGGAGTAACTTCGCCCTGGTACACCAGGTGGTTAAGTGCTTGGTGTTTCCTATTTAAGCCTTTCCAAAAGCTTTGGCTCTTTCTGCACTTCTGTTTGTCTCACCGTTGCTCTGCAAATGATGGTGGCATTTCCGTGGCATCCATCTGTTCTGACTGAGGCAAGGGCTCATCTTGCAGAAGATCTGCACAGTCTGCATCCGCCCATAGTTGTCTTCATCTGGAGCTTTGGAACGGCACAGGAAGACCAACCCAACAGTTGGTGGAGTGCTCATTCCTGTGGCCAACTGAAGCATTCACAGAAAGTGCATCTCTATCTGGCTCCAACAGAGACCAAATGCAATAGAGGCTGCCCAGACTCACTGGGTGCTCCCCGGGGACTTTTGATCCTGTTTTGAGAGGGATCCTCCCCAACATCTACCGGCCTGACAGAGACTATGATCCTCCTGGGGAACCTCTGTCCAAGCAAGATGTAAATGAAAGGATTCAAGCAGCTGTTGGCATAGCCCAGGCTGATGGCCACATTGTAGGCATAGTAGAAAGGTAAGGTGGGGTGGTGCATGGCCAGCTGGACCAGCTGTAGAACGTGGAATGGGGCCCAGCACACAAAGAAAGTCAGGCAGATGGCGATGGCAACACGTGTGACCCTTTTGGTCCGGAGGCTGTTACCTCTCTGTCCGGTCAGTGCTTGTGAAGACCTTGCCATCTTCAACAATATCCTTCTGTAGGCTGCGGTGATGAGGACAAAAGGGATGGCAAAAGCCAAGAAGAACTGGTAGAGGGTATACCAGTAGATGTCTTGCTGAGGGTCTGGCAGGCGAATCCCACAACCCAGCAGTCCTCCTGGCAGGGGAATGAGTTGGGCATACATCCACACCGGAGTGATGCTGAGGAAGGAGAACGCCCAGAGGACAAAGATGACTGAGATGGCGACGAGGGGCTTCCTGAAGCGGGTAGAGGCGAAAGGATACACAGTGGCCAGGTAGCGGTCAAGGGACATGGCAGTGAGGATGTAGGTGCTGGTGAACTGGCTGTTGGCATCCAAGGCAGTGATGATGGTGCACATGGTCTCCCCAAACTGCCATGCCCCATTGCCCAGCAACTGATGGATGAGGAAGGGCATGCCGAGGAGGAAGAGCAGGTCCACCATGGAAAGGTTGATGATGAAGATGTCAGGGACGCTGCTGCTGGGGCTGGGTTTCTTAAAGACGGTGCAGATCACTAAGCTGTTGCCGATGATGCCCAGAAGGCAAATGATGCCGAAGAGGATGGGCATGATAAAGGTAGAATAGCTCAAGTGGTTGAGATCATCACCTACCCAAGAAAAGAGAGAGAGAAAGAGAAAGAGAGAGAAGGCAGAGTAACACTGAATGATGCTCAAGCAGCATGGAACAAAATCAACAAAGAGACCTGCCTGATGCAAAGGACAGGAGAATGGCCCCTCGAAGAAACTGATTGACTGCCGCAAGGTGCTTTAGGGAAACAGCACAGGCTGTGGAGCACTCAGCTTTTTCTTCCAATGAAGGGGAACCATCTGTACTGTTGAAACTCATCTGCCACTTGAGGTGATTGCCTTACTCTGTCAAAGGGTAGGGCAGCTCAGTTTTGCAGCAGTAGATACATAATGGCGTAGTTTTCTTTTAAGGAAGGAACTAGAATTGCATACATCTGGTGTAACACACAATAACCTTAGCTCTTGGGCCTTTTTGCACTACACAGTTACAGCACTAAGATTCCATTTTAACTGTCATGGCAAAAGTCTGTGTAATCCTGGAACTTCCAGTTTAGAAAGAGGTAGTTAGACTCCTAATCCAGAGAGCTCTGGTGCCTCACCAAACTACATACCTAGAATTCCGTAGGTTGCAGCCATGGAGTTAAAGTGGAATCATAGCACTATAACTGTATAATATGAAAAGGTTCTGGTCTATGAAGACTTGAGTCCAGAGCAGCCGGAAGGTGTGAATGGATCTGCTGCTAGGTGATTTGAAGTAGATCAACAAGGGTTTATGATTCCCAGTAGGGACAGTAATTGCAAAAAGGCTATTCTATAATTTCTAAATGGGGTCGTCTGAGTAAAAGCAGCTTGGAGGGAAATCTAAGAGTATTTTTTTTTAATGAAAGGACTACAAGCTCAGCTGTGATACGTGTAGAAATTTTTCAGTCTGAGCCCCATGTTTAGAAGCACCCATTCTCTTAGGGCTACTCAGTGAATGTCTGGCACAAACTACTACTTACACCTTCCTCTGGTTTCTGGACCTTCAGGTTCTTGTAAGAAAGGTGGATCCCAAAAGTTCATAGTTTGCCCTCTTCCCAACTTATGTCATAATCTGTGTATCCTAGCTTGTCCAATTTCTTTCCTCATTCAGAACTCACTGGACTTGTTTGTAATGCTATTGGGAAGCAACAGCAGGATTCAGAAGGTCTTTTGGTGTTTTAGTTTTGTGTCAGCTAGTAAAATAGCTGTACACGGCAGAGAGCTGTTTGAAAAGACTTGGCAACACAAGAGACCAATTAGAGCAGTGCTAGTCAAAGTGGTGGGCCGTGGTCCGGCGCCAGCCCCCAGCAAGTTTCCCGAAAAGAAAGAAAGAGAAAGAAAGAAAGAAAGAGAGAGAACCGTAGGCGGTACACAAATAGGGTACCAGTCCCTGGCACATTGGAGAAAACAAATTGCTAGCTCCCTGCATCAGATGGCTTAAGATGCACTGAGTTAGAGCATCTTTCTTGCCTTTTCTTTACTGAGACATTTCTAAGAAAAACAGCATGGTGCTTATGTCTGTTACAGCAAGAAAAAGCATGTCACAAAAATATAGCAGCGGTGTCAATTCATATATTTATCCTGCTGATGCGGCAATTGTAATTTTAGACACTGGAATTGTCTTAGAAGATGGGCGAGATTCTTTAGGCAGCAAGGTCTATTCACTTGCTTTGTAATGTGTCAAACCAGCCCCCCGATCATTCTGTTGAGCGTGGCCCTGAACGGGCTGCCCCACAATCCTGCCTTGACAGTCCTACTGTATAATATCTGTATTGGGGCATGCACTGTGTACACTAATAAAACTGCATCTCAAAAATAACTCTGCTCATTCCTGCACGTAATACAATTACAGACCTGTGCAAACACAACCACCATTTCCAGAAATTTTTATCTTTGCACAATTGGCATCTCTGGACAAATCCCTTTGATTGGCTGGACTATAAATCTAATGTGTGCACACACACATGTGTGTGTATGTAGCAAAATCCAACTTGGTGCTTATGATCTCTCAAACTAAACATTCAGAAAAGAATTCGTGGTTCTTTATATTAAGGCAGTTTGGTAGACTGTCAATATTTATCATCTGTATTCTCTCATTCAGTCCTGCAAATTAACTCCCTGCTGCCTGCAGATCTAAGAAAGTTGCGGCTGAAAGAGTCTCTTTATACATCTCTAAATACTACAGCGCGTTCCCACCACATTGTACTTACCATTGTAGGAAAAGTTTTGTCCTGTGTTAGAAATATTTAGGGTGGAGTTGTTTGGGCTAAGGCTGTGACTTGCATGAAAATCCATCCTTCAGGAGGGGAAAAGTCTAGTTTCCATCAATGGTTGGAAGATGCTCTAATAGCACTGATTCATGTGGCAGAAAGACAGGAGGAAGGCTGGATTCCTAGAAGACGCTGTGAAGCTGCCGTTCTCCAAGCTGTTTCCTTTTGCAAAACCAGATGAAGCTCCCAGGCTCTTGCTACCAGGCTGCGTGTTAAAGGAGCTGTAAAAAGCAAACACACACACACACACCTCTGTCTGCTCTCTGCACGACCCTCAGGGCAGAGCTGACACCAGAGCCAAAAGAAGCAGAAGGGTGCAACCACCATCAGAGTAACGTCTTTTGCATGCTGGTGGAAAAGGGTCGTCCCTGGAAGGCTGGAAGTGGAGTTGAGTCTTGCCTGGGCTCTCTGACATACATCATTTTTACTGCAGAGGTGGGAGAACAGAGGTTTCTACAGTAAGCGCAGTCAGCTCAGTGCTGATTTTCTGGGGAATTGGTACAGCTTGGAAAGGATCCAACTGGAGCTGCTTGCATTTACACCTTTAAAAGTTGGGAGAGCTCCCAGACACTTCAATTCAACAGCACCCCAAGCATGGGTGAATAGACAGGGATTCAAAGCCAGTTAAGCACTGCCAAATGTGGGTGAATCTTTTTGCTTTCTCTCATCTTTGACTTTTTTTAAAATCCATTTCCAACTCTTTTGTGAAGATATGGGTGGATTTTCTTGTGTGTGTTTTAAAAAAATTCAGTGGAACAAAATTTCTTTGTTTTGTGTGGACTCATCTTCCACAGAGCACTCTCTACGTTGCTGCTCAGGCAGCAAGTTATTTACTCAGATGTGGAGCAGCTAAACTGGGCTGGGAACCTTAAACCCAATCTAGCCCTTTGGGATTCACCCGAAAGACTCACATCCCATCTCCCATAATACCAATATTTAATATTGGTATTTAATATTCTCAAGGTTAGTATGATCCCCCTCTCCATTCTAGAAGTTTGAAATGCCTTTCCTAAGCCTTAGTTGAGGTGTTGTTGTACATCTTCAAGTCATTTCCAATTTACCGTGACCCAAAAGTGAACCTCTCATGGAGTTTTTTGGGTCTGAAGGTGAGTGACCCAGCAAAGTCACCCAGCAGGTTTCCACGGCCAAGTGGGGAACTGAATCCTGGACTCCAGGGTTGTCGTCCGATGCTCAGACCACCACCAGGGTGGCTATAAAAGCTTTAGGCAAAAGTTTTTTGTGCTCCTATTTTTTGGTGCCACTCACTCGCCTCCTTTCCCCAGATTGCAGCCCCTGTGAAATTTCCCTAAAAATTAAATGGGCTAAAAGAGGTTTCCTATCGTTGAGCTAAAAGGATCAAGAAGGCCCTCTAACAGACCCTGAAAAACCGCTGCCTGTCAGAACACACCAGCCTTACAAACCGGTATAGTCTTTCCTAGAAATCACTCCCATTAAACTCCGCGGGGCTTAATTCTGAGCAGGCACGCGTGGGAATAAAATTGGATAATCTTGGTAGAAGACCAGAATTAAAATACATCCAGTCAAGCAAGCTGAACATGTTTGTTCTTTCAAGGCATTTTGGCTCCCACTTGGAACAGATTGGATGAGGGTGTGGATTGGGTGACCTTTCAGAGATGGTTGAAAACTGTAGCTCCCAACATTCCTCGCTATGTTGGCTAGGGTTTCAGGGAAGTGTAGTTCAGCAACATCTGGAAGACTACACAGTTCACACACTGCACTAGATCTTCTTTCCAAACATGATCTTGAAAGAAAATAGATGAAATGTGTTTTCCCCTAATTTAGTGACATTCTTTTAATTAAATGGCAAAACTCTGCTGCTCCCAAGAGATCTTGAGTATTATCATGGTGGTGTCTGTATTCTTAGTAACACAGAAATATATTTAAAGCTATTGAAGTATTAATTGGAGAATTGCATGAGAGTCGATAGGCATTTTCCTTTGGACAACAGCATTGACTTTTAGCCCTTGCAATGACTGCGGTGTCAGTTTTGTCATAGTTGCCAGTTTTGTAACTAGGGGGAAAATACAGAGCAATCTTCTGTGTGTGTGTGTGTGTGTGTTTGTCTGTGTGTACATGTTGATTCATTCTGTTGGAGCAACTGTCACACTCAAAATCTTGCTGTTTTGTTGTGGTTAGTCGGAGAGGTACATTTTTCTCCTTCGGTGATGGTGAAGAGAGCAGGCTTTTCAATGTTCTTGCTTCCAATATAGCCAATGGGAATATTAAGTATGGCTGTTTCAAGGTTGACATTTTATTGCATGTGTGCCTTCACATTGTCTGTTGATTTATGGTGACCCTATGAATTTCATTGGATTTACTCAGGAATGCTCAGAGGTGGTTTTCCTTCTCTGAAATACAACCTACAGCACCTGGTATTTGTTGGTAGTCTCCCATTCTAGTACTAACCAGGCCTGACCTTGCTTAGCTTCCAAAATTTAAAAAAAGTACAACAAAGTATGATATTAAATTGAATGGATATCAAGTGTTCCTGAAACCCATTATCCTTGGTTTCCACGTGGCTCAGAGGATAATGTCTTCTGCCTGCATTGAGATCCAACTATAACAGAAACAACATCTGATATAAAATATTGGCCTGCGACTCTGCCATCGTCACCTTTCTCCTCCTGCATGGTTTTTTAAAACATCTTTTCCCTGAGGAAGAAGCCGGGAGAGCTTTGAAAGCTTGCATGATGTGTTTTGTGCAATAGGTCTGGCCAGTAAAAGTATTGCTCTTTTGTGGATTTTGGATTTTGTTGCATTTTGCTGAATGGCCAACGCGGCTACCCATGAATAAGCTTCTAGGTTAGTGTAATTTAGGGGCCATTTTTTTTGTGTATTATGTCAGGAAGAAGAGGGATTTGGGATCTACTAGATCACAATTCACCCTCAGAGCCTTGAAACAGCCCATTTTGATTCTTGCTGATAGTGGATCACTGCCAATAGGGCATCTATAGCCACAAAGGTTCCTGTGGGTTTACTAGGCGTGTGTGTAAGCTCACTAACATTGTTGTTGTGTGCCTTAAAGTATTTCTATGAACTGTCGTTTGTATGATTTGTATGTATCATTCTGACTTACAGTGACCCTAAGGCAAATCTAGCACAGGAGTTTTCTGGGGCTGAAAGTGTGTGACACACCTAATTGTGGGCTTCCATTACCCAGTGGGCTTCCATGGCCAAGCAGGCGTTGAACCGTGGTCTCTGGGGTCATACCATGCTGGCTCTCTTATGTGCCCCAAAAGCCTCTCACCCAGACCTTTGGTCAGCTTTGGACGGCACTTGCGCCACTTCCTTCAGCTCTGTGGGGCAAATCAGAAATGAGCATGGCAAACACAATGAAAGTGGTTTTAAGAGTCTGCAAATCCAAATCAGACTTCAAAATTAACCGCTACAGAACAACGTCTTCCATACAGAAACAAGCTCCTGTGCAGGATTTCCTTGGAAAAATCTTGCAACTCAGGAATTACTGCAGGCAACCTCTAAGCCATAAATGAAAATACAGAATACATGCCAACAAATAATACAAAGGCCATTTCCGCACTAGACTGTTATAGCGCTATAGCTTCAAAGTCGTTTCTGACTTACGGCGACCCTAAGGCAAACTTTTCACAAGGATTTATGGGGCTGAGAGTATGTGGATTTCCATGGCCAGATAGAGAATCGAATCCTGGTTGCCCAGGTCATAGTCTAAGCCTCAAACCACTACACCGTGCTGGTTCTTTATACTTCTACTTCATTTTTAAGGAGATAATTTCTTTGAAATAGTTCCCCATCACCTTTCAGAATTAAAAATTTCCAAAGAAGGCATGCATCTAAAGGAGTAAATACCATTGTTTCATGCAATTGGAGAGAACTTAGAACATCGGGCAATTTGAATGGTATCATCAAATAATACAGATGGCTCTTCACCGTTGCAGGTTTAACTTTCACAGATTTAAATATTTGCAAATTTCTCTGACCCCCCCCAAGTGTTTCTTCTTTCAGAGACCTTGCTTCTTGGCAGCTCCAATTAAGGTGCTCAGCCCTTTAAAAACCTGCCTCTGGTCCTCCTCCACCACCAGCCACTGCCTGGCCAGCTAAGGATGACTCTCACCCCGATTTCTCAGCACCACTAATCCTCTCCCGATGTCCCCCCACCCACCCACCCAAGGAAGGAGATGGGCATGAGAGAGTAAATTCAGGGCCATCATGCCAACTGCCTCTTTTCTCTCTTCTTTCTTTGACCTGGTTTGGACCTTGGGTGCCCGTTCTCACCACCATGCCTCAGCCTCCTTCCCCCCGCAACACACTTTGTGATTTTTCCAAATCTGTATGGGTCCTGCGCCCCTGACTGTAGCAAATGTGGAGGGCCGACTGTACTTCTAACGTACAGAGATTGAAAACTTACCCTCCAACCATCTCAATTTGGCAGGGAAAGTCTTATTTCTCAGTCATCCCATTGTTTCAGCTGCTTTTAAAATCTCCCAGTTCCTCTCCTTCCCTGCTCTCCCCCTTATCCTCAGTTTACTTCAGTTGCTGCAAAGTGAGTTCAAGTGCAAAATCAGTTTGCACCCAATTAATTCAGCAGCAAAGAGAGAAAGAGAATAGGAGGGGAGAATAACAGAGTGCTGCCTTTCCCAGTTGACTCAGACAAAAGGAACTGTTGCAGCTTCTCTTAGTTTGTGTGTTTTTCCTCATTACTGGTGTTTGCCATCTTGCCCATACTCTGATGCTGCTTGGCGTGTTATGGTTTTCATCTCTGAAATGCTGGAGGGTATCTTGAAGACATTTCATAATCCAGTAACACCCACTCTTTATCAGCTAGTTTTAGGTAGTATTAAAACACCTGGAATAGAAACTGTTAAAAATTTATCTCAGCTTCTCAACTAAGAGCAGCTGGAAACAAATGTCTTTTCTTTTTCTTTCAAAAAGATCCATTTCCTAATATTTTCTCACAATGTGCAGTTATGAGAACTGTTTTTCTGCTACTAAATGTGAAAAGGAACAAAAGCTGCTCCCAAGGTATTAAACAGGAGTGCACAATTATTCTCTTGATATCTGATAAAGGAAAACAAAACACTCAGAGAATGGGGAAAAATGTATGAACACTGACACTTTATCATCTTAAGGTTTGCACTTACCTGCAAGCTTTAGTGAAAGCTTCTTTTCCTTTTAAAGGAGACGAGAAAATGTTAAAAACAACATTTTTTCTTCAACAGAATCCCTGAGATGGGGGTCAGGCTGTTTGCTTTCCTATGCTTTTTTAGGAGAATAAAATCTCTTCTGCACATGCATTTTAGACAGTAGAATCATCCAACTGAGGGCTCTTCTAGCCGGATCTAAAGAAGTGCGAGTTCTTGTCGTGAGGCTCCTTGGTTTTTGCTGGTTGCTGCCATCTCCATCTCCAATCATTTCCTTTTTCTAAGAGGCTGTTTGTAGCCATTTCTTGGATCTATGCAAGTGATCTTCCAAAGGTTTTCCAAAACTAGCACGTAGTTTGCTGAGGTTGTCCTATTGTTTGAAAGGCAGACTTTCTCTCTTCGGCATTTAAAAAAAAACGTTTAGAGTGGTAGTGCAAAAATGCCGATTATACTGATGAACTACAGCACTATCACACAGAACAAAATTTCAAAGAAGAAAGAGAAGAATCAGGTACATTTTATTTGAATAAATCTCAGAATTAAAAAAAAACCCAGATGAAGATGGGGAAAAACGATTTAGCTTGGGTCCCCAGGTCTCAGGGCCTGGCTTGGCTCTTCTCAAGTCCTCAAGGAGAGGAGGAACAATCTCAGGGCAAGAACGCTGCCTTGAAAAGTACGTGTGTATATTTTCCTCCTGTGTTAGATTTGGTGTTTTTGATCTGAAATGTCATACTCTGTGCTGCCGTGGTTGATGTTTAATGTGTCATGCTTAATGATGGGTGACACCTGGCTTGAAAGCAGTACATGTGAAAAGGATCTTGGGATCTTAGTAGAGCACAAGCTAGACATGAGTCAACAGCCAAAAAAGAAAATGAAATTCTGGGCTGCATCAACAGGAGTATAGTGTTCAAATGGAGGAAAATACTAATGTCACTCTATTCTTCTTTGGTGAGCCCACACCTGTAACCCTGTGTCCAGTTCTGGGCCCCACAGTTCAAGAAGGATATTGACAAGCCGGAAGGTGTCCAGAGAAGGGTGACCAAAATGGTAAAAGGCCTGGAAACCAGGCCGTATGAGGAAAAACTGAGGGACCTGGGTGTGTGTTTAGCTCGGAGAAGAGAAGACTGAGAAATAACAGGATAGCTATCTTTGTTTGAAGAGATGTCATGCAGCAGAGAGAGCAAGCTTGTTTTCTGGATTAGAACATGAGCCAATGGATTCCAATTACATGAAAAAAAATTCCACTTAAACATTAAGAACATTTTTTTTTAACCGTGAGAGTTATTTGGCTGTGGAATAGATTGCCTTCCCAATAGACCCTCCGTCTTTGGGAAGGTCTTTAAAGAGATGGGCATCATTCATCCATGTTTTAGTTGCGTAGTCCTGCGTGGTAAAGAATGGGACTAGATGGCCCTTGTGGTCCCTTCCAAATCTAAGATCCTCTGATTCTGTGTCACTTTGGAATGTCACCTTTGTAGCATCACTAAGACCTGCTCCCTGTGACAGGGAGTCATCCCCAGGTCCCAGGTTTGGGCACTGAAATTTCAAAGCCTGGGATAGGTCTGACCTTGCAACCCTGGTTGCAGCCGGTGTTGGATGTTTCCAGTCCTGAATAACCAAAACATTGTTGGGTGTTTTAAAAAAAAATTGAGAACTATGGCAACAAATACCACAACCTAACAAAACACTTATCCTGTCTGGAAGAGCCCTTGCAAGAAACACAGCAAAGCAAAATCCAAGCTACCTTCAGCTTCTCATCAGTTTGCTTCAGCCTGGGTTAATTTATTTCCTTGTCAGAGCCAAAAAGCAATTATTGCTTGTCAATATTTTCATTACTCTGTTCCTCTCTGTTCACTATTCTCTTGGGCAATATTCTCAGCCCCAGCCTGCAAGGCATTTAATGGTTTAAAAGTCAACTATTGAAAGTCAGGTCATCTTCCCCAAAGCTGAAGAGACCTATTTTTTCTTTTTAGCTTCATCTGGGGATATGGCTCTGGTCTCTGGATGTAGGGTACCATGATTGGAACATACCCAGAGACAGTCAACTAAGATGCTAAAAGTTCTGGAAGCCATGCCCAGTGATGAATGGTTTAGGGAGTTGGGTATGTTTAGCCTGGATAGTAAAGGCTGAAAGGTAACGTGACAGCCATTTTTCAATGTCTGAAGAGTTGTCCTTTGGAAGATGGAGCAAGCTGACTTTCTTACAAGCCACTGGATTCAAATTACAAGGAAGGAGATTGCGACTCAGAAGTATTTTTCTCCCTCGGAGGGTGGTAGCTTCTCCATTGCTGGAGATTTTAGAACAAGAGTGGATGGCCACTTCTCAGGTGCTCTTTAGAAATGGATTTCCTGCACTGTTGGGGGACAGGGGTGTTGGTGGCTTGGACTAGATATTGCTTGGGATCACATCTGACTCTGTGAATCTAGATGGGACTGGGATGGCCCTTGCTACATTGCCCCAGAAAGAGGAATGAAGAGCGGGTACGTTTGCTGAGATGTGCAGAATGAAATCTAGCAGTGTTTACTGTCATTTCAACAGGGGAAACATCCCACCTTCCCAAAGGCAGGGGGACTGACCAGGTGAGTGGTCACACTCAGCTGTTCCTTCACAGCACAGATGAGGAATAGGTGGCCGTCTAGATGTTGGACTGTAGCTCCTCTTATCTGCAGCCAGCATTGCGAAGCACAAGGGAGGATAGAATTGCAGTCCAACATCTACATATTCCCCATTGCCATGTTAGGCTTGTTTCTGCTTTGTCCTTGGCAAAGTTTTGCATTTTCGTTCATACCTGCCTCCTAATAAGGCCTGTGGTCCAACAATTTGAGGATGGCAGTTTCACAGCATGTGCTAGCAGCTCAACCACCTTCCTTAATTTCACATGAAATGTTAAAACTGTAACAACTTCTGATCCCTGACTGGGTCCACTTTCTTTCCTTAACGTGACAGTAAATTTTAAAGTGCAGGCAGTCATCATGGCAGTCGTTATAATCAAGTTTACTCAAGAGAGTCCAAAAATTCAGACAATGATCTTGCTCTGTTTTGATAAAACAGTTCTAGCAGTTTTCATCACCTGTAGCAGTTCTTTTTTTTAAAGGTAATGGGTTTTAATTGTCTGCTGTGAACAAGTCTACCTCCAAATATTTTGCATTACTGCAAGGTTGTTGTTGTTGTTTGCCTAAACTCATTTCCAACGTGATGGCAACCCTAAGGTGAACCTATCACAGGGTTTTCTGGGGCTGAGAGTGTGTGATGTGCCCAAGGTCACCCAGTGGGTT
Organism: Cyclura pinguis; assembly: GCA_030412105.1. Classification (NCBI taxonomy): domain Eukaryota; kingdom Metazoa; phylum Chordata; class Lepidosauria; order Squamata; family Iguanidae; genus Cyclura; species Cyclura pinguis. Next base: position 10,669,029 of record CM059609.1, read on the forward strand.
TCTATGGCTGAACTGGGAACTGAACCCTGGTCTCTAGAGTTGTAGTCCAATTCTCAAACCATTAAACCCGGGTAGCTGTCTTCCTACAGGGTAGCGGACAACTACGTTTTGTTCCTAGGAAAATCTATCCCGCCACAGACATTGGCGAAGATGGCAGCAAAGTTCAGAGGGAACAGGAAAGCTTGAAAAAACGACAGAGGATGCCATTTGTTCTCGCTAATCCATATGTACCAGCACTCTGATCCTGTGTGCCTTGCCTCCAATGCAACCTTGGAGCACCTTTAAACCAGAGAAGCCAGGAATTAAAATGTTTCTTCATGTGAAACAGACATGGCCACTGAGATTTTAACCGTCTCTATGACTTTTACTGAGTCAGAGGCAGCTGTTAAGTAAAGTAATAGTGCAATAGTTCTTCCCAATTCCTAATGAGACTCCTTATAAAAGTCTTCCATTTTTTGCTGTATCATTGCTGGTTTTCTATTAGGGATTCTGGCTCCCCCTCCCTTTTCTTTTAAAGAACAGAAGGTGGACAGAATATCTTATTAGTGTCAGACTGTGGTTATACTCTCAGCAGGCATGTTTAATTCAACATAAAGAACACAGAAAAGACCATAGGTGTTAAGTTTATATTCAGAATGCTTCAGATTTGGAGCCATTCGTCCAACATGCTTGCTGCAAAGACTCCCATTGCTTCAGTAGAGCTTTGGTGGGATCCCCATGTAAATCTATGATATGAATACAGGGTTGCCACATAGCAGAGTTTGGGAGCTTTTTGCCCCATTATTTCCATATTTGATGGCAGTTTATCCACACAACTGGTCTGAGTGGCCAGATATTTTTGCCCTAATAGGGACAGTACTGTATGTTGAATAAATCTAATGCTCCATTTATCCATTCCTCCTTCCAGACCAATAGTTCTCTCGCCAATCTATAAAATAGAGTAAATTAAAAATACAGATTGTATCAACTAACTTCTGTTTCCTTGTTTTCAAAGTGTCCCGATTACGACAGAATCTGGGACACATCATAAGTGCAATTCCTTGTACAGCCGATTGTTCTGCGGGAATATGCACAGTCCTCTGGCCCACTTTTGACTTGGTGGGTAGGGAACTATTTGACTGTCGCACAACACATCAGCTTAAGTCTTTGCTGCCCATTGTGCAGTTGGTTGCACAACTGTGCGGTTCAGCGTGACGTATACTTCTGCTTTGCTGAAGGTGTGCAAGTTCTAGGCCAATGTCTTTACCTTGTTAGGCATCATATGGTTCAAAACACAGGATATAAATATTATGGTTACTTCTGTGTACTGTCAAGTTATTTCTGACTTACAGCGACCCTAAGGCAAACTTATCATAGGGTTTTCTGGAGCTGAGAGTGTGTGATACACCCAAGGTCACTCAGTCGGTTTACATCGCTAAGCCCCGGTCTCCAGTGTCATAGTCCAACCCTCAAACTATATACCTCCTTGGCTCTATTATTACTATTACTTTATATTCTGCTTTTTCCCCAGTCTGGAGCTCAAGGTGGCTTATAAAAGTTACAACAGATACAGCTAAAAATTGTTTTAACAAAAATTAAACCATCAATAAAATTAAAAGCAGTTAAAAACTAGACCATTAAAAATAAGATCAACAAATGTAAACAATACATCACATGAAGGGCTCTTTCCCCCTGAGAAGCCAGCCCTCAAAGGTCTACTGAAACAAAAGCGTCTTCACTTTCCTAGGGAAGGATAGCAAGGAGAGCACCGGTCTAACTTCTCTTGAAAGGGGGTTTGAGAGCGTGGGAGCCGCCATCGAGACGGTCCCCTCCTGTGTTTCTACCAGATATACCTGTGGGGGTGGTGGGACAAAGAGCAGGCTCTCCCCAGAAGATCTCACGACACATAGAGATAGGTCCTTCAGACAACTTGGACCTGAGTTAGGTCTCTCATGATTCGATGTGCTACTGTGGAACCTTCCCAACATGGTTTGGAAGTGACATCACTGTGATTTGTAGCTGTGGCAAACCAGACGGTTCCCAGATGTGTAGTGCCTGGAGTTCGGTGACTTTGCCCTCACTCCACCATCTCCATCAGAGAAGATTCAACCCTTTTTGCTGGTTCTGTTCTGAGCCTGGTTAGGTGCAGATGAGCATTTCAAGTCAAACAGGTGTAAAATCACTCTGAATTCTATTATACTATTCTCTGAATCCAACCAACATTTTCTTCCCATCTCTGTTTTGCACTGGTAAATTGATGAAGCCTCCCCGCCCCATGTGGAAATTTGTATATATTTGTATTCACATTTCCTAAATAAGCGTTTAGGGATTTTTACGTGTTTTGTGAATATCTCTAAAAGCTATGCTTTTTGAGTTAGGCAGTTTTGTTTGCATATAATTGGAAGAATAAACAAAAAAGAATTAGCCACTTGCAGTCTCTCCACACTGATGAGAAAGCAAAACATATGTGCACACTTTCAGTAATAGTCTTGCATTAGAAACATTCATTAAAATTAGGTTAACACAAACCTATTTTCCATCCCTGTCATTCAATTCCTCCTCCTCTTTCTTCCTCCCTTCTGTTGCTGCTAGTTGACTCCTCAGCCCAAGCTGCATCTTTCTTTTTTGGAACTGACTCTCTCCCTGTCCCCAATGTCTTGCAAGACATCCAGATCCTGCACAACTAGATGCCAAGTGCCTTGGAAACACATTACTGCTTCTGGCTGCCCCACAGACTGGCTGATTGACTACTGTGGTGATGGCAGACGGTAGCCTTGGTGATGGGGCCCTTGGTAGACTCCATTTAGGTAAGCCCTGGCCGCAGCAAATGCTATCAAGAGATAGAATAAATTTGGCTTTGGGCCTCTCATACTTTAAAGGTACTTCTGTACTGCTTTTCAGTTCAAATAAATTGCAAACTTGTCCACAATACTGAAAAGAAAGAAAGACAGTAAATCCAACTGAAAAGAACTTACGACACATTCAATGGAAAAAATAGTAAAAACCCAATAAAACGGTAATATCACTGGGTTAGTGAGCAGGAAAATACCTGGGTGAAAGAGTAAGTTTTCAGTTCAAGGGAGGAACATGCCATTTTATATCAATGTGAAGATCCTTTACACTGGGATAGACAGTGGTGGCTCTTCAGGTGCTTCTGGACTGCAGCTCCCATGATTCTTCACCATTTGCTGTGCCTGGGATGCTGGGATGTGCAGGCCAAAAACATCTGGAAGGCCATATCCCTCAGCCCTCTTCTACTCAGAGGGTAATATGCGATGTAGGTCTCTATGGAAACAGGTGATCTCTCGCATGGACAGATAGAGCTGATATTACTAACACAAGCATGCGCTCTGCCCATACACTCACACAAACAGAGCGGTGGTACAAACGTGACCTAAAAAATAAAGAGACAACTGTAATAAACCAGAAGCTTTTTTTTTTTAATATATGACAATAGCATTACGGGTTGAAGCAAGACCATAATAATAATGTTATTATTTTTAAAAAAGATTTGAAGATGGGGAAACACCTGGCATAAAATATATGTATTTTAAAACACATAAAATAAGGCACAACACTTAACCATTTCAGTGTTTTGCGAAGCCCCTCACCCCAGAACCGTGAGAAGGAAAAAAAGGGAAGCTAGAAGGATATCATTTCTGAATAATTTAAAACACAGAACAAAAGTGCTTGAGCTATTTTTTAAAAGCCTGCAGTCATAAAGGAGTCATCCACCTTTCCCCCTATGTTATTTCACATGCTGAGAGCTCCATTTTCTGTGACAGTGGTTGTTGTAAGAAAGCTTAAGGCCTGAATGTCAGTTTCCAGATTCTGAAAAGTACGGTGACCTGCACAATTGAGTTTTACCTCCTTTCAAGTAGAAGAGTTTCCAACTCTTGGGTTTAACAAGCTATAAACGAAGCAGACACAGAAGTACTCCACCTTTTGCACAAAATATCCACTGATGTAAATGGAACATCAGCCTGGAAAAATGGTAGAGGAACCTGTTATACACAGGTCGAGCTACTCTGTACATTTAATGAGGGCGCAGTCCTTATAACTATAACCAGGAGAGAAAAATTGACCTCTAGTTCCAATAAGCACTAAACCAAGCCTTGAACGTTCTGACAAGTAAACATTTTGAGAATGTAACAATTCTCTCAGACGGTGCCTCTTTCGGAGCTGCCAAGAAAGAATTCTGAGCTTCAGTTTATTCACTTTTCTCATTAGTACTGTCCTGATCTAAGGCAGGAGGGTTGCTTGGTAAAAACCCACTTCTGTTAGCGATTTCCTTTTTCGACATGCTGCTGCAAGATAGACAAAAGAGAAAAGATTTCTGATTTAATGGCACACACAAAAATGCAAGTCTCATAGGTTAGTATGCCTGTTAACCAGAACTTCTAGAATGGTCCCCATTATAGTCTATTTATCTCTGTGTGTCTTCAGGTGCTCCTGCCCACAGAGTGTCTCCAAGCTTTTCCAAAGTAACTCATGCCATTTATTTAGCTTTGAGTGATAGGTAATAACACCATTTTAGCAGGATTATTTTAAAAAAGTGCTTTTAGTATAGTGTGCTATGCACAGAGTTGCCTTAGGTTTCAAAAACATCAGAATGGTTGTCAAGACAATATACAACTTGGAGAGTGGGATAAAGGTGCTAACAGGCCAAACAGAAAACATGCAATAAAAACAGTTTTGTGAAGAAGGTCAGGGTATGTTTGAGCCAATGTTGCATCACTCTGGTGTAGATTTGACATAAAAATGCACTGCAAGAGGTTGACCACAGAGAGATTGATAGCTGGTGGCTTACAGATGTAGTTTTTACTATATAATTAGATAAACCTGCTTTTGTTCAAGTGTCCTCTCTGCTACAAGAGCATAATGAGATGTTAAAGGGATTCTACAGCAGTGATAATGATAAAAAAAGCTAGTGGCACCACTGTATGTAATCCTTATATGAGGCTTCTAGGCTAGTTGCAGGTTAACAGAAAGTCTGCACATATCCCTGTCTATCTGTTGGCCTGATGCTTAAACCCCTGTCTAAGGGTTTGCTCGCCCAAAGCTCTTGAATATGGCTTTTCACTTCAGCTTTGGGCTTAATGCCTAGGATTGGAACTGGCAGGTGAAAAACAGGGCAGGGCAGGGCTCCTGCCTCTTTTAAATGTTGTATAGGAGAGGAAATTTCAGTAAACGATGCCCATTAATCCTACTAGGCTGTTGCATGTCCATACTGGTGCAATTTAACCTACACAAGTAGTCACGATTCCACAGAAAATCAAGAATGTAAACTGAGCTGAAGATAGCCAGTGTGGTGTGGTGGTTTAGACGCTGGGACTACAGAGTCTGGAGACCAGGGTTCAATTCCCTGCTCGGCCATGGAGACCCACTGAGTGACCTTGGGTATGTCACACTTTCAGCCCCAGAAAACCCTGTTACAGGTTCACCTTAGGGTTGCCAGAAGTTGGAAATGACTTGAAGGCACACAACAACAAACTAAGCTGTATATGAACATAGCCAGCTCAAACCACTGCACCTTTTCCTCCGTTTGTAGTGGGAACGTAGCCTCATACTCTTCAACATTTCACAATGAAAAGAGGGACAGCAAGAGATAACCAAGTATCAGTGCTCATGTCCCCACTTCCCCCAACGCATACGACTGCAGACTCTGTTCTAGACTGCTGGTGAGAATGGAACGCCACAGGAGAGCATTTCCTGTACATATGTTGTTGTTAACTGCTATCAAGGTGACTTTGTGGTGACCCTATGAATAAGCGACCCTGAAGTTACCCTACTATCAGCGGCTCTGCTCAGACCTTGCAGACTCAGGGCTACAGCTTCTTTGATTGAATCTATCCACCTATACCTGTACATATAACGGAGCCCTGGTGGCGCAGTGGTTAAATGCCAGTACTGCAGCCACAAGGTTGTGAGTTCAATCCTGCCAGGCTCCAGGTTGACTCAGCCTTCTATCCTTCTGCAGGTCTGTAAAATGAGTACCCAGCTTATTGGGGACACTTAGCTAAATACATTCTAAACCACTTAGAGAGCACTTAGCTGATAAGCAATATAAAAATACACATGCTATTGCTATAATCTCTGGTTCTAAATGCCCAAGGCAACTTCTATCCAAATTTCTCATCTGAATGATTTTTTTTTTAAAAAAAACATAGCTCAACTCTAATAAAATTACAGCCATTTTGAAGCAGACCAGAAACTCAATTTATTGTCACTGTATCTGTTAACACTTACTTTGGAGAGGGCCAGTAGTTCAGCAAAGTCGTAAGGGACATGTAGCAAACACTCAGCACTCCAGACACTGCCAGGGATAACATACCCAGTCCACCAAGCACACAAAGCAGGGTGACACCTCCCAACAATATTAAAAAACCTGCCAAGAGCAAGAAACAGTTAGTTCTACATGTTCAGTTCAGAACAATTTTGTAACACAATGCCCCCCGCCACAGTGGTTGGTGGTGGTGGGGCACATCTCTTTTTCAATTAAAGGAGAGTGAAGGTGGATTCCTGTCAGGCCAAAGGGAGCATCCAAAGGGCTGCTTCGTAACTACATTGTGCCACCTCCATTGAGAAAGGCGAGATTCTCCATGAGGCAAAACACTTGGTTTCTGGTTAAACATTATTAGATGGGAAGGCTGCTGATCATAACAGTTAAGTAACATTCTGCTTTCTATATGTCTTAGGGAAGTTACTGACCTCTCTTGGCTTTCTGGGAGGTGTATCAGCCAGGTAGAAAGCAGCAGTTTGAAGACCTGAGCAGGTGCAGAGGGGACTAGATAAATATCAAGCTGGGCTCCATATGTGGTTCATCAACTACTCTGCATAAATATGTTTAAGTTCAGATAGAAGCATTTCTCCCTTGAGAGCCAGTGCGCACTAAGTAATGTGACTGTAACTGCTAAATTCTTGGGCTGGGACTTGGGAGTTAAAGATGCAGTCTCCACTGATCCATTGGGTGCATCATGGGCCAGAAAATTCACTGGGTGCTCTTGGGCTGCTCAGTCTCAGTGTCATCTATCTCACATGGACGTTGTGAGGATAAAAGTGGGGAAAAGGAGGGATATGTGTGCTCCTTTGCTTTCACTGGAGGAAAGATGGGACATGAAGTTAGACAGCAATAAATAAAAACGTTATGTTTCAGAGTCATCACAGTAACGGATACATGTTTGACATCTTCTACAATTTAGTTTGAGAAGATTTTAAACACAGAAACAGTTTTTAAGTGAACATTTCCAGGTTATGCTGATATAACATAGGCAGTAACATCTTTCCCCAGGATTGTAATTTAAGCAGAAGATTTTATGTGGTTTGAGCATTGGACTAGGACTCTGAAGAACAGAGTCTGAATTCCTGCTCAGCCATGGAAACTCACTGGGTGATCTTGGGCAAGTCACATTCTCTCAGCCTCAGAGGAATGCAAAGGGAAAATCCCTCTGAACAAATCTTGCCAAGAAAACCCTGTGATAGGATCGCTATAAGCTGGAAACGATCTGAAGGCACACTACAACAAACAAAAGTTCAAAATGACAAGCATGCACATTAAAACTTGTTCAGGTCAGGTTGCCACTATGGTGGGTTTAAACAAGGTAATGCCTGACAAATGTGATTGTACTTTGAGAGAGACTGCTCGCCCTTTAGGAACCAATCCAATTCTGCCTGTGTTTTAACGTGGAAGAGTTCAAACCCCACAAATGTCACAAGAAAAGAGAGCTGAAACACAGAAATAAAAGAAAAGTAGATCTTCCAAATGGAATTTAAAAATACTAATAGGAAAAATGGAAACAGAGAGCCATGCCAAACAGTAAAGAACATTGACTAGTACTAAATGCTGCTGTTTGTAAACAGAAAGCAAAACTGGGGAAAAGAAACTCATACCTTCCATGACAATTACTCCGATGCAGGCAGTGACAGTTGTGGCAGCAACAAAAACCAGAAAGAAGGCAACAGGAATTGCAGATGCTGCCATGAAGATCAACAGAGACAAGGCGACAAAAGGGTGGTCATCTAAGTACTGGCCAACTCGGGAATTCATAAAAGCAACAACCTGGAATTTAAATTGGAGAAAGAAGATTATTTTCAGCATCCTCTCTTTAAATTAAAAAAAAAATAGAATCATAGAATCATAGAGTTGGAAGAGACTCCGGGGCCATCGAGTCCAACCCTCTGCTATGCAGGAACACCCATCAAAGCATTCCCAACAGATGGCCTTCCAGCCTCTGCTTAAAAACCTCCAAAGAAGGAGACTCTACCACACTCCGAGGCAGCATATCCCACTGCCGGACAGCTCTGACTGTCCGGAAAGCCCTGAGGTTCAAGTGGAGTCTCCTTTCCTGTAGCTTGAATCCACTGCTCCTTGTCCTAGTCTCTGGAGCAGCAGAAAACAAGCCCGCTCCCTCCTTGACATGACATCCCTTCAAATATTTAAACATGGCTATCATGTCCCCTCTTAACCTTCTTTCTGCAGACTAAATGTACCCAGCTCCCTAAGCCGTTCCTCATAGGGCATGGCTTCCAGACCCTTCACCATTTTGGTCGCCCTCCTCTGGACACGCTCCAGCTTGTCAATATCCTTTTTGAATAGAGGTGCCCAGAACTGGACACAGTATTCAAATTGAGGCCTAACCAATGCAGAATAGAGTTGTACCATTATCTCCCTCGATCTAGACACCATACTCCTATTGATGTAACAAGGATCGTGTTGGCTTTCTTGGCTGCCGCATCACACTGCTGACTCATGTTCAGCTTGTGGTCCACCAAGACTCCTAGATCCCTTTCACACGTACTGTTATCCAGCCACGTGTCCCCCATCCTATATTTGTGCCTTCCATTTTTTTCTGACTAAGTGTAGGACCTTACATTTCTCTCTGTTGAAATTCATTTTGTTAGTTTTGGCCCAGCTGTCCAATCTGTTAAGGTCATTTTGAATTTTGATCCTGTCCTCTGGGGTATTAGCAACCCCTCCCAATTTGGTGTCATCTACAAATTTGATCAGCATGCCCTCCATTCCGTCATCCAAGTCATTGATGAAGATATTGAATAGCACTGGGCCCAGGACAGAACCCTGTGGCACCCCACTAGTCACTTCTCTCCAGGAATGAAAAGCAGCCATTGGTGAGCACCCTTTAGGTTCGGTCAGTCAACCAATTACAAATCTACTTAACAGCAGCCCTGTCCAGCCTGCATTTTACTAGGTTCTTTGTAAGAATGTCATGGGGAACTTTGTCAAAGGCCCTACTGAAGTCAAGATATGCTACGTCTACAGCATTCCCTTCATCTATCAAGCCTGTAACCCTATCATAAAAAGAGATAAGATTAGTCTGGCATGACTTATTTCTGAGAAATCCATGTTGACTTTTAGTGATTACGGCACTGCTTTCTAAGTAATTACAAACTGACTGTTTAATGATCTGCTCTAGGATCTTTCCTGGTATTGATGTCAGGCTGACCGGGTGATAATTATTTTGGTCCTCTTTTTTCCCCTTCTTGAAGATGCGGATGACATTTGCCCTCTTCTAGTCTGCTGGGACTTCTCCTGTTCTCCAAGAGTTCTCAAAGATTATTGCAAGTGGTTCAGAAATGACTTCTGCCGGTTCTTTTAAATATCCTTGGATGTAATTAATCTGGTCCTGGAGACTTGACTTCATCTAGTTTAGCCAAATATTCCTGTACTACTTCTCTACTTATTCTGTGCTGCATTCCCCCCCCCCCGCTCCCCATCCCTCAGGTTGAGTACTTCTATCCTTTTGGGAGAAAACTGAGGCAAAGAAGATGCTGAGTAGTTCTGCCTTCTCTCTTCCCTCCGTTATTAATTGGCCATCCTCTCCATGCAGCGACCCTATTATTTCCTTGTTTTTCCTTTTGCTGTGGACATATGTAAAAAAGCCCTTTTTATTGTTTTCAATGTCTCTGGCAAGCCTGAGTTCATTCTGCGCTTTAGCTTTTTTGACCTTCTCCCTACATGTCCTGGCTATTTGCTTGAATTCCTCTTTGGCGGTTTCACCATTCTTCCATTTCCTGTACATGTTTCTTTTAGCTCAGCTGAGAGTTCTTTAGTCAACCATTCCGGTTTCTTTAGACACCTGCCATTTTCCTTCTTTATTGGCAGTTTTCAATTGTGCCTTCAGTATCTCACTTTTAAGAAACTCCCATCCGTCATGAACTCCTTTCTCTTTTAGTATTCTTGACCACGCGACTTCAGCAAGTAACTCCCTAAGTTTACAGTAACAAATACCCACCTGGGGAAGTGAAATTATTCTACAGGGAGATGAATTAATTACAATACATCTGGGGTGGGGGTGGGGTAACCATGTTACTTTGTCACAGCAGTGACTAGCAGAATCTGAAAGACAAGTTTTATCTTACATAAGCTTTTGGGGACTGCAGCCATTTTTTCAGCTGCATGAAGTGTTGCCTCAATTAATATGGCCCAATAACACTAACAGATGTTCTCAAGTATGAAAGTCTGTCTGTTTGGAATGGGGCTCCTATGGTGTTTGTTAAATAACTGAAGAAAATGTAACATTTTACCCTGCATACTGCTGAAGACCTGCTCCTTTGATATGTGTGTTGAGGCAAAGGTTGCTTTGTTAAAAAGAAGCAGGTGATAGCCCACCAAAGACAGGACGCATCAAATTAATGTGGAAAGTATCATTTGCAGGATTCCCCTGAAGGCGAAAACAACAACAAAGTGTAACTTGGAGGTCAAGCTTATCATTCTATGGCAGACTCTTTTAATAACGTAGCAAGGCTATCCTATTAAATGTAGCACTGGTCAAAATCAGAACCTGGATAGTGATCTAGTACAAAAAACAGGAAGCATTAAAAATAAGAGCTAAATGAATTCACCACATAGCAAGGCATCCTAATAATTATTCACGAAGCTAAAATTATGTTGATACAGAAGCAGCTAAAGCTGAAGTGCTATACCCATATCCATGTACCAAGGAGTATTTTCTGCTAAAGTCAAAGTGGATTTCTTTTTAATCTTTTGTTTTAACCTGGTTTTAATTTTTTGATTGTTTACTCTCATTTTAATGTTTTAAACAATATGTTTTTTTAATTTGTTGCAAGGCTCTTTGAGTCCTGAACTGAGAAAAAGGTAAGACAGAAAAAATAGTAGTAGCAACAACAATAATAGCTACTTTTGAGTAGACAAGTAAAGAATTGCCAATATCTTTTGGGACAAATGCTAATAATGCTCTGTTATGGAACACAGGCAACAAAATAAAATTGTCCAGCCTAAAGCAGACACAGTCTTTCTGTTGCCTTTTGCACATGCAGTTGGATCTTGATTTACAATTACTGCAATCAGTGCAGCTTAAGTTAGCTCCAACTAACTTGTATGACTGATTCTGGATCCTTATTGATTCTGACCTATTTTGCAATGCTATGATAAAAACTGTGAATATATTCCCCATGCTAACATACTGATGTTCCCATATATTTTTTTAAATGTACACAAAGGCACATGGTTTTAGTCTGTCAGCTTCTCTTCCAGGATTGTCCATTCTATTTCCCTTTCCCTCTGGCTTTCTATCTCCCCACACTCTGTCAATCAGCATTCCTTATTGTGCATGCTCACCCCTCACTAACCTGCCCCTAAGTATTTTCAGTATTTCTGCAAATCTTGGATTTCCCTCAACCTTGTTAATGCTTCCCTCTTTTGTGCGGCTAGTGTCATTTAGGGGACATAATGATCCAAACTCAGATAATGTGTTCTCTGTTAGAATATACAGATGACAAAATAGAATCACTGTTCTTCCTTTCTGATATGTGCCACAAGATGTACTGCTCCCTGGACAGTATGAATACAACAAGACCTGGGCTGGATTACGCTACAGGTTAATCTGATCCAGAATTTGTTTTCACATTGGCCAAACAGAGGCTTCTGGGAAGCCTAGAGGAGGGCAACAGCAACCTCCTTTTCATGTTCTCCAGCAACTGGTTTATACAAGCAAAGGACAATTTTTATACAACCAATATGGAGGTAAGATACAGCCATCATACCTGGTGGCCATCCGTTGTGAGCCATATGTTCCATACAATATAATCCTGGATGTGTTTCCCAGTTTTAAATGGCCAGAAGAGAATTCCAAGACAGTTCCTGGATTGCAAAACCATCTTGAAGTGCCAATGAGGCAGATGGAAAAGGAGCTGTGCAGATGGCACAGTAAGAGATGCCTCTTACTTGCTCATCTGTGGGCAAGTCTGAGCTTTATCATTTTTTTCTGGGGGTGGTTTCACGACTAAAGAGAAGAAACCACATCGTGATAAAATGATGATGAAATTCATAACTCACGTGAGAGTTGCTGTGAACAGTTTCGATCATGGAGTTCCATCGTTTCTGGAGCTCTTTCATCTCTTTTGACATGGTGGAGCTTTTAGTCCAAGTTTGGAATCCTCTTATAAACAAATCAGTGCATTTTTAAACAAGAAACCTTGCAGAGAAAAAGAAAGAAATATCATAATCATCATCACCATCTCAATTAGTGCTTCATATTGCAAAGTACTCAGAAACAAAAAGAAATATTTTCAAATAGGCATATCAGAAAATGGAAACTTTTAGGAAACACTATAATTGCAGACATGCAGACAACACTATAAACTGCTGTATTTATGCTTGACCTTGAAAGAGACTAGGAGTAGCAGCACAAAGATTAAATACAAGGGATGCTCTTAATTTATACCAGTTACTCCTTTGCTACATAATAATCACACAGCCAGTAAAAGCCCACTGAACATCAATCAGGGATCAGCTTAGAGATTAGTTCTATTTGTAAGTTGGACTGTCATCCACTTAAAGAAAGCATACAATTAACACGTTTGTATGGGGTATTAATACATCAAGCATATTAATATTATTAATCATAAGGGGCTTTAAAAACCAGTGATATCTGCCAATATGTGAGTGGACAAAAATCCATGACGCTTGGGATCTAGACATGTCCTGCATGAACACAGGTATGCTTCCATTTGCACAAAGTTTCTCTCTTAAATTTTTCTAGTTTTTCCTTCCTGCTGTAACCCCCTCATAACCTCCTTTCCATACGAATCCAAAGGGTCCATCAACCTCTGATAGGGGTTTTCAGAGATGATATGGAGCTGCAATGGAAGATAAGAGAAAGGAAAGCCCAACTGCGTAAGTGGACTTCAGTTCAATTGTCTCTAGTCCATTAGTTGTTTTTAGAATAAAGGGCATATGATTTGCAAGAGAGACTACTCTTAGAAAAGCATTCTCTCACTAGGCACCCTCCAGACATGATGTACTATCATACTTAGCAGGGCTTGCTGAGATTACAGGAACTGTATGCCAACTCGGGTTGCCAGAGTGAAAACTGGAGAGGACTCCTGTATTTCTAATGGTTGCGGAAAAGAAAGAATTTCAGCAGGTGTTGCTTGTCATGCAACCAAGTAATACCTGCTGAAAATTGCCCTTTTTACACCACCGTTAAGGAGCCCTCACCAGTTTCACTCTGGCAACTCAAATGCCAACTCATCTAGAGGGACCCTGACTCAGGAAGATACGATAGAACAAACATCTCCCACTCTATCCCTTCCACTGAAAAGAAGAGGATGCCTCTTTTGAATTAGCACTTCTCTTGCCACTTGCAAGATCCAACTAGGCATCTCTTTTGGATCTCACTTCTTCTGCCAGAATCAGCAAATTCAGCCCCTTTTATTCTAAGAACCTGCTCCAGAGACTTTCTCAGCCTCCAGGCCAGCGTTTTAGGATACACTGTAGGATGCAGAGGGACTAGAAGGGAGCATCACTGATTCTGGTGGAAAGCCATGGAATCCAGTGGAAATACTCAGTTGGATCCTTGGCTGGAAATATTTTGCATTAAATAATTTGACGATCTAATTAATCAGGAGTAACTGTTTTAATCAGACATATGTATTTCACTAATTCAATAGAACAATCAACTAAACAACGCATTCCTGTGACAGTGATATTAATCACACAATGCCATTATTAGCTAAATAGAATTTACAGTGTTATGTGTTATACACAAATAGAAAACTACAGTTGTTCTCCCAACAAAGCTGTATTTCTATTTTTATTCACAGGTTTTTAAGAGACAATGTCAACATGTCACTTTACTCAGCATAAAAATAAACAAACACCCATCTGTCATCAAGACAGACAATATAATATCCCTCTTCCACTTCCGTCTCTGTCTTGCCCCTTTGCCACCCCTTGCATATGTTTATCTCTTCATTAAGTACTTGTCTGGTAGTGACAGGTGAGAAGTAGTTCCATGCAGACAAGTGAACAGCCTGGCAAGGGAGGAACAGAGTGCTCCAGAGAGCAAACTATAACAGGCTGCAAATGCAGGAAAGACCTCGCCTCCAGAGCCCACATTGAAATACAGTGGGCTGCTGGAGGAGGTTCAGAATTCTCCACCCTTTCTCTGCCACCACTAGTGAACTGACAAAACAAGATGTGCAGGCAAAGAACTTTTACAAAGCTGGTTTCCCTACACTGCAATCCTGCATACGTAATTTTGTTGTCTTCATGTTGTTCAACACCCTTTAAAAATATAAAGGATATTGCTTTTAAAACATCTGCAGTGCATTTGAACTACGGTGCCATTACTTTCATGGGCTTGTTTACAAGGGAGGATTACCTAGACTGTAATTTTGTAGCCAGGATTCTCTTGTCTTTTAATGTTCTATGTGGTGCAACACTGTTCCTTTAAAAGTAGTATGGTTTACAAATATCAACAGTGTACGTTGATTATCAACATTACGAGAGTCAGCATGGTATAGGTATTCTGAGTGTTGGGCTAGGAGTCAAGGAGATCAGAGGTCAGTTTCTCACTCAGCCATGGAAACCCACTGAGTGACTCTGGGCAAGCCACACTCCCTCAGCCTCAGAACAAGGCAACAGCAAATCCCCTCCAAACAAATTTTACCATGTTCACCATACAGTTGCCATATTTTGGAAACAACTTTACAGGACAGAGTAGAAAATAGAAATATAGTATTAGAAAACCATTTTCTTCCACTGTGACCTGAAATGTCACAGGAGAGGGTGCCCCAAATGCTTCCTTTCATGTTTTTCCCACCACTGTAGCCATGTTAGTGTGTTGCACCTCTGGTCAATACTGAAAAGCTGAAAAGGTATATATGAATGACACAAAACTAAGGTCTTTCTTTTTTTCAAAATCTAGCCATAAATAGAAGTGGACTTTGAAGAATAACATTCAGAACAAGTGAATTCATTTGAACATCTGGTTTAGTCATGAAAGACAGCATTGTGTTTGACTGTTGGACTAGAACTCCAGGAGACCAGGGTCTGAATCCCCACTCAGCCATGGAAACCCACTGGGTGATCTTGGGCAAGTCACACTCTTTCAGCCTGCAAGGAAAGTAATTGCAATGTTTGAGAACTACTTCATTAGAGAATTCAAAGTTTCCCTTTCAAACTACAACTCCCAGAATTCCCTAGGATAGAGACATAGCATTTAAATTGGAGTCATACTACTATGTAGTTTAGCAGGGTTGATTCTGTGTGAATATCAGAACTTTTTTCAAACTTTTAAAAACTCAAAAAGATACCCCCCCGTGCCCTAAAGGGGGCATGGGGACAATTCTGTCATGTATTAGGACCCCCACTCTGGACTGTTTTGGGCCAGTAGAGACCTTTCTTAAAATCAGAAATTTCCTTTGTACTTCCCCATTTTAAAAAAGGCCTCTCCTGGACAGAAAATAGACCACAGAGTCCAAAATATGGTGAAGTTTCTCCCATGACCCCTAGAAGGCACAGGGCCATTTTAGTGAGCTGGGCACCGTGATTTGGATCCAACAAGCCATGCTTTCCCCACCTCTGTTCTACAGTGACGATGGTGAAAGACTTTGGGGACAATTAAATCCTTGCACATGTGCTTTTGATCATGCATTTCAAATCTGCTATGCTAATTTCTCCATTGCTGAAAGCAGAATGTTTGCATAATGCTTCTTTTCTTCTGAAAGACAGTATTCCATTGCTAAGGGAGTCTGTGGCAAAACGTTAATGGTATGCAATTAGGATATGGATGGCTACTCAGAAGGCTGGAATTTCTTCCAATTTTATCCTGTTTTAACCCTCTGTATTGAGAGTCAGAGCTGCTTGAGCATTGGACTACAACCCAATTTACAGCTTGGCCATGGAAACCCAATGGGTGACCTTGAGTGCATTGCACTCTCAGCCCCAGAAAACCCCATGATAGGTTTGCCTTAGGAGCAGCATAAGTCAGAAATGACTTGAAGACACACAATAACAACAGTTTTTTCATACTGTTTGGTCTGACTGATTCCAATTCTGGCTTTGTATACTGTATTTCCCATTTGAAGGTTCATAACCAAAACAGATCTGTTATTTATTATCAGTCTGTCAGTGCAAAAATCTACATTTTCTATGGCACTGAGTTATGCATTCAACTGATAGCTCCAACTAAAGTAGAGCCACTGAATCAGTGGGAATCTGGGGCCCTTTCATACCACACAGTTACAGCACTGTGATTCCATTTTAACTGCATCCTGTGGAATCCTGGGTTTCGTAGTTTGGTGGGGCACTAGATTTCTTTGGATAAGAATTCCAAATACTTCACCCCATACGACAAAGGGGTGGATTCACAGTAGATAAAGTAGAATCATAGTGTACAACTGTGCAGTGTAAATGGGCCCTGGTAAATAAATTCTTAACTTCATTGATTTAATGATTTTATTTTAGTGGAGATTAGAAATTATTTTTAGACCTAGAAACTTTATTTGCTGTCAGATTTTGTAGGCTACAATTGACTTCATCAGATAAGTGAAGTATTGCTTAAACTGGCAGATTAGCATAGGTATGCTTGGATGGGAGAGATTTTAACCCATGGAGTCAGGGAGAACTGATATGTAAAATGTGATCATCACCTTGAAATTAGCCATTAACAGCTAATGGTTGGGTGGTAATTGTTAACATTAATGATTAATGTATGATTAGTACATCCAGAACTGTGCTGTTGGCACAATGCATTCACAGTTCCTGCTTCTCCCTTTCTCATTACTTACAATTTTTTGGGAGAGGCCTCTCAGAGTTTACCCCAAACGCTACAACAAATCAGGGATGTTTCCTATTTTGTACTCCTAATTATTTTAGAAGATTCTACCAAGCACCTCCTTTTCAGCTTTGCTGTAGAAAACTTTGCCAGCGTGTAAGATACACCAGCATATAAGATACACTCCGTTTATACACTGGTAAATACTATTTGCCAATGTATAAGATGCACTGGTGTATAAGACACACCCCATTTTCAAACAGTATTTTTCAGGGAAAAAAGTGAGTCTTATACACCAGCAAATAGGATACATTTCCAAGATTGTAGGCAACACACCTACACACTTCAGGCGACACACTAATGTGTCGCGGCACACCGTTTGGAAAGCCCTGACCTACCCCTTTCTCTCTCCTTTCCCTGGCCTGGTTTGGACCTTGGGTGCCTGCTCTCCCCACCATGCCTCAGCTTCTTTCCCCTGCCACACACGCACATTTTGATATCTGCAGTCCTTCCACTTTTGTGGGGGTCCTACATCCCTAACCCTGGCAAATGTGGAGGGCTAACTGTACTTGGCCCCACGTACCAGAAATTCTACAAATGCTTTAGGTGTGCTTACGCAAACAATCACTTTTGTTACAAAGCCAGAGCACACAACTATTCCAGCCTCCAGGCTTGTCAGAAAAAATCCGGTGGAAGGGGTGCAGCGAAAGCTGGACCCATGCATGCATCCCCATCCCAAGTGACCTTTCCTTACTAGGGGGGACTGGAGCCTTCTTCCTGCTCGCGGTGCCGACAGCAGTCTGCACGAGGGTATTTTCAAGATGAAACAGAAGCACGGTCGAGGAAAAGCTAGCGCCACAATATCACATAGAAACTTAGCCAGGGTTCTGTTGTAGTGGCGATACTTTTTTTTTCCATGGGCAGTGGACATTTCGAGCTGCTTATATTTACAGAGAGAGAAGGATGAGGAACTTCTGAACACTAGTTAACTTCGAGATTCCTCACTGAGGCTGTGAAGCTATCACAGAATGACTAGAAAAGATTTGGAAAGGCTCAGGGAACACGACAGATATACATTCCTAATTGTGCAATAACATGCCATCACTGCATCACAACAATGCTTTGCATGTGCCTTGTGGGAAATGGCAGGCTATATGCTAACAGGCTCAGCGCTGACGCGCAAACTATTACCGAAATATGCACAAGAGACAACATCCATATCTCCACCCCTCCCAAATAAATTCATTTCTTGATTCCCCGGAGCAGAGCTTTCCAAACTGTTCATGTTGCTGACACGCTTTTTTAGACACGCATCACGTCACGACACAGTAATTCAGTGAGTAATTTCGTAAGCGGAGGCAGCCCCTCCGCGCAAGCCTGGCCGGCCCCCCCCCCCTTGCTGGGGTCTTGCTCTGCCCAGGCAGCTGCGGGGGCGGCGGCAGGAGAGACAGCCTCTCCGCCTGAGCCTGGCCCACTGCCGCCATTACCCTCACCGGGGTCCTCCTCGGCAGCGGCAGCTCCTCCACCCAGCCCCGTCCCGCCGCCGCCGCCGCCGCCGCCCTCACTGGAGCCTTCCTCGGCCTGGGGCAGCAGCGGAGGCAGCCCCGGGCCCCCCACGGCGGCGGCAGGGAAAGCATCCTCCAGACCCGCTGCATTCGCGCGCCGCACCTACACGCTGCAGGCGGGACACAGTTTGGAAAGCTCATGTTGAAATCTGTTTGGAATTGAAATTTCCAGAGAGAGAGAGTGTGTGTGTGTGTGTACGTGTGTTTGCCACACTACACTGTTATAACGCTATTATTCCACTTTCAACGTCCTGTGGAATTCTGGGGCTTGCAGTTTCCTGAGGCCCCAGAGCTCTCTGGCTGAGAATTCTAAATGCCACTCCCTAAACTGCAAACCCCAGGGTTCCATAGGATGGTGAAAGTGGAATAATGGCGCTGTAACAGTGTAGTGTGGAAGTGTGTGTGCTTCCCTGCCGCATTTCTTCCTGCGCTAAGGAGAAGAGGGCGCGTTGGATTTTTTCCTGTGGTGCCTTCAGATGCTCAGAAAAGCAGCGGCCATTTCCGCACTGGACTGTTATAGCGCTATTATTCCACGTTCAACATCCTACGGACTCCTGGGGTTTGCAGTTTATAGCGCTGTCACAGTCATGGCCAGCATGTCAGGGAATGGCTGCGCTGAAGAAGGAGGGGGGCGAATTTCCGTCCATCCTGCCCTAAAACCGCGCAAACTAAAGGCTTCAGATGGAGTTTTGGCTCTGAGGGAAACACGAAAGAAGGAACCTGAAGCCGTGGCGGGCTGAGAGGCCGCAGAGCGAGCCTCCTCGCTTCTCCTTCCGTCCTCTCAATCCTCCCTCCTCCCCGGGTCCCTCTGAGGGGCGGCGGAGGCCTTCCGAGCCCCGGCCCCAGCCTAGTCCTACCTCAGCCGGGCCGCGGCGTCCCCGGCGCCCTCCTGGCTCATCCTCTGCTCCTCGCTGCCGACCGGAGCCGCGCCCGAGCGAGAGTGCGTGGGCCTCGGGAGCCCAGCCTCTTCTTGGCCCTGCCGGGCCTGCCTAAACCGAGGCGAAGGCGGCTGTTTCCCGCCTCCTCTGGGCTTCCTTCTCCTTTTTCCTCCCTGCTAGGCCGTCCCGGCTCTGTGAGAAATTTTCTCCCTCAGGCGCTTCCCGCCACAGGAAAATGCTTCAATATGTCGGTCTGTCTCCGCGTCTACGAACGAATTATATAGCACGGTCTTCCTCAGAATGATGATAAGAACAACGCGAAGCCGAAACAGGGGCAGAAGACTGGTTCCAGAATGGTGGCTGTGTGTTTAAGTCTCTTGTAGAACAGGAAAAAAAAAAGTTCTTGAGGCACTTTTTAAAACGATGCCATATTCTCCTTGGCAAAAAACAGCCCCTTTCATGAGAACCCGTCTCGCTGCGGTTGGCAGATTTTTGTTCTTATTATCCTTTTAATTGAAATTATTTGTTCCTTCTTCCAAGGATGCCAGTGCTTCCAAGGCAGTTTACAAAGAGAAACACATAATATAATTAAAACACAAAGAATACAACAGAGAGGCAGAGAAGCCATCTCTCATTTCTACCACTCAACAAATCTACCATTAAAAGGGCAACAACATGATGTGCATGTATATGTTTCATGAAATGGATAGATTTATATAGTTTGAGGATTATAGTGTGTAAATTTGGAAATTCAGGGGGCTTTGGGGGATTAGTGGCGGGGGTTTCTCTGGGTCTAAAAAGTGGGAGCCAACGGCTTCTTGTGGCCCGCAGGCTGTGCTCCTCGCCATTTAATGAAGACTGAGGAACATAATGTCTATTTTATTTTATTTTCAATCCACAGTTCATGCTATCCATGTGTAGGTAAATATATACAGGTATAGCGTGTGTTACTGGGCTTCTTTAACAGAAACTTGGGTACCACAGGTAGAAACAACATGGAAAGAACAGGGAATAGATTCCTACACACACACAGATTGGCCATTTCTGCACTAGGCTGTTATAGTGCTATTATTCCACTTTCAACATCCCTCCCTAAAGTGCAAAGCCCAGGATTCCATAGGATGTTGAAAGTGGAATAATAGCACTATAACAGTCTAGTGCGGAAATGGCCTGAGAGAGAGAGAGAAAGAAAGAGAAGCAGTTCAACTTATCAGAAAGCTTCTTATTCAAAACTAGCATAATGCCCATGTGAAATAAAACAACTAGGTCAGGTAAGCCTTGCAGAAGTAAACAAAAACATTTTGTATCTTATAGAGACCACTTGAAAGCTTCTTCCAAAATGCATCCGGGGATGTTTGTTTGTTTGTTCCTTTCAACAGACTCCAATTATCATTTTCATTTTGGTGGCAAAACTTATAGCTCTCTGTTTTTTTTTCAACATGTTGAGTTAGCTGGTGAAAAGGGATAATCTGCTTTGCCCTTTTCTTTCTGTTTTGCTCTTCACACATGCTCAGTAAATGATTCTGGAGGCAACTGTTTACCTTGCCTGTAGTACCTAAGCACAGACAGGTAGAATAAGATCACCTACAGTAAAATCTCCTTCTTTCCCAGGTCAAGTTTTATTGCAGTGTTAATGCCACAGACATGCTGCTGCAACCCAACACTGACAGTCTTTCTGAAACCCTCCTTTGCCCTCCTTCCAATGCCAGTTGGGAGAAAACATCCAGCTAGACAGACAACAACAAGAAGAAAATGGGCTGAGGGGGCTGGGCTTCTGTAAAAAAACTTTGCAAAAAAGACTTCTTTATCAGAGGCCTTGTTAACTGAGGTATACTTGTATTGAATCAGAGTGGGAAGGGGCCATAAGGGCCATCTCATCCCACCCTCGTCATGCAGGAATACACAATTAAAGCATTCCTGAAAAATTCCCATTCAACTTCTGTTGAAAGATCTCCAAAAAGGGAAAATCCATCATCCTCTAAAAGTAGTATATTACATTGTTGAACAGCTCTTACAGCCAAGAAGTTTTTCTTAATATTTAGAGGAATATCTTTTTTTGTAATTTGAATCCATTGATTCTTCTTCTAGTCTCTGGAACAGCAGAAAACAAGCTCACTCCATCTGCTACATGACATCCGTTCAGAAGTTTAAAGATGGCTATTGTGTCACCTCTCAGTCTTCTCCAGGCTAAACATAGCCAGTTCTCTAAGCCATTCATCATGAGGCTTGGCTTTCAGACCTTTGATCATCTTGGTTGCTCTCCTCTGAACATGTTCCAGCTTGTCAGTATCCTTCTTGCACTGTGGTGCCCAGAACTGGACACAATATGCCAGGTGAGATCTCACACACACACACACGTGACAGCAAGAGTGAGTCTGATTTTATTGAGAATAATCATCCATTCTAACACAGAAATATCAAAGAACTGTGCCACAAAGATGGATGGAGCACATTTATGTTACAGGGCCAGGCCAAGCCATTTTGCTCCCAGACATTGAGCAGCAAATGGCACACACACATCCTTGATCATTGGTGCATAGCATCTAAAGCCAGCCAAATTATTTTGACCCATGAGGCAGAAAGTCCCAGAATCACCTTGCCAAAATATCATCATCATCATCATTATCATTATTATTTTCTGCTCTTTCATAACACCGCGTCTTAAGTAGTCACCTCACTTGTGCTAATGCTAAGGCCACTGGGGTGCCCTTAATGTTATAATCCCAGGCTTGGACAAAATATGAATGTCTTTCCTCCAGGTTTGCTTACCCACTTGCAATTGGTTGTAGTCTAAATGTAGTTTCTTGGCCATCTTTAAAGGTAATCCTAAACTCATATTACAATAGTCTAAGTGAGAGTTTACCAGTGAAGGCTATGCCAACTATATCCAGAAAAGGTTAGAATACAAGAAGAGCCATGCTGGATCAAAGCAAAGGCTTATCTGTTCAGTTGAATCTGCTTGAAGGCCACGTTTATCTCCATTAACAAAGTATGTATGCATACTATACAATTAGAACAGTTGGATAGCACTTTAACTGCCATGGCTCCGTCCTAGGGAATCCTGGGATTTAGAATTCTGCAAACACCCCTGAACTACAGTTCTAGACCTCTCTGCCTGAGAATTTTTAGTGGCTCAAAAATTGACAAATCCCAGAATTCCCTAGGACAGAGCTATGGCAGTTAAAGTGCTATAAAAGTGCTACAATTCTGTAGTGAGGATACCTCACTAGAGGACGGATCCAGGAAATGCCTAATCAACTCTACACCAATGGCACTTCTGTCTTGTGTGTGTGTATGTGCCTTCAATTTGCCTGTCAACTTATGGCTACCCCATGGATTTCATAGGGTTTTCATATGCAAGGAATACAGTTTTGTCAGTTCCTTCCTCTGAAATACCGCCTACAGTACTTCGTATTTGGTGGTGGTCTCTCATGCAAGTACTAAGCATGGCTGACCCCGCTTAGCTTCAAAGATGGAACAGGATCTGGTGCCTTTAGGGTATTTAGGCTTTCTACCTCCACCTTAGCTTCAGATACTTCTGCTTCTATAGTAGCAGCAGAAGCCAGCATGGTGCTTGAAGGGTGGAATAGGACACTGGGAGAACAGGGTTGGAATCCTTGCTGGGCCACGGAAACCCACTGAATGGCCTTGCACAAGCAACATTCTCTCGGCCTCAGATACAGCAAAGGCAAACAGCCTCTGAAGAAACTCTGCCAAGAAAACCCCATGATCAGTTCACCTTAGAGTTGCTGTAAGTCAGAAATGACTTGAAGGCACACAACAACAAAATGTCAACAACAAAACTTTCCCCTTCCTGCCAATTATGTTCTCCTGCTATCTGCTAGAATTGCCACCAAGCATTCGGCTTTACACTGACCTAATAAAGCAACCTACCATATCTGTATGGCTTTGGAGTTGTTAGGGCAACTATCCTTTACAACCAGTCATAGAAGTTGTTATTCCAGCCAAGTGGGTGGAGGGGTGTGGGTTGAGCAGGAAGAGAAGGGAAGGGAGAGAAGAACTCTTTCTTGTGTTGCCTAGTGACAATAATGCTGTCCCCCTGGTTACTCAGGCTGAGAAAGGAAAGAGAGAATGTCATACACAGAAGTTCTTTTCGAGCTGCAAGAAGCCACCAGGCATAGAGACAGGTAACTAGGACAGCAACAGGTAGAAGCATACTTCCATCCCACTACTTTTCCTGGTCACTTACTGAGTGGGGGCATCCAGTAAAGAGATTGGAAGAAGCAGAATAAGTCTGGGTTTGCTTTGCTTTCTCATAGAGACCCTGTGGCTGCTTCTTTAAAAGCCCACTTACAACCTCCCTGCAGAGTGGGGTAATTCAGATTTGATAGGGATAAAAGCCAGCTGAAAAGGAAGAAAGCAATCTGCAGTGTTTTCAGGCTGCATGGAGAAGGAGAGAGAAACCAAGGAAGCAAATTGGGACAGGTGAAGTTTGGATAATGCAGGTTCAGGGCAATCCTTTAAGAAATCTCCCACAGAAAATAAAGATTAGCATCAAGCTCGCTTTATCATTTTGTCACCGAATCAAAATGTTACTTTCTTGCACAGATGGTTTTAAAATAAATATTTGAACTGATTATTTCCCTGCTGATTGAATAATTTTTATGCTTCTTATCTTTGACTTTTGACTTTTATTTTCAAATATGTGTGTACACTGACAACAAATGAAGGATGAAGGGCAGTTTGGAAATCTTAAAAATAAATAAACTGATTTGTTCAAGGCAGCCTTTCCTGAATAGGCAGCTGATACATATGTCACGTTCAAAACTTCAAAGTTGGTGTAATTTCTTCCATGCTGATACTCTGTATTTTCATATTTGTATATGCTTGTGGCATCTTTTGTATTATTTACAGGCCACATTTTGAGCTGAAAACAAAAAAAGGATGTAAATGTATCAAATGAATGTAGGAAAAGTGGTTAAAAAAAGAAAAGACCCAAGTGCCGTTTGGGATTTTTTCCCAAAAGTATTGATTTGGTAAGGTCATAGATAGCCTTGGAGAGACATTGAAAGGTACAGAGTCTGTGGTGTTTTGGATTGATGGTCAGGCCTAAAATGGCTCTTTGAATTGATGTTCTTCTTCCAGTTGTTGCAAACAAAGACTTAATTGAGAATTTCTCACTGAAATCGGTTTACATTTGAAAGCAGTCCAAGCACAGCTGGAGCCAAGAAAGAAGTTCATCATGAATCCAAGTCACACTGCCAAAATTGTGAGGGTAAGTAGGAATACATATGATCAGACCACCTTGGAACTTTGGGAAGAAAACAGTATGTTGAAAGGGATTTGAAAACCTCGCATGAAAGCCCCTTTTTTCCTGGTTAACAGTTCTTAATTTTCCTGGCTGGTAATTTTGCAGTTCAGAAGCTTTATTTAACTGCTTCATGTTTAAGTACTGGTGAGGCCTTGAGCTTTGTGAAGTATGTTGGCTTTAATATGGCTGAAGTACGATAAGCTGGACAGTATTAGTTTGAGGAATAGGCTTTTGTGGTTTAGCTGTGTAGGAGAGATGAGCTGCTTCAAAAGGATTACCTTTTAATGTTTCTTTTAACTCCAGTAGCTTCTCCTCTTTCTGTTTCTTTGCACATTTACTAGCTTCCTCTCAAAATAGTTTTAATATTAAGGTGTGGAATTCAAGCAGAAGAAACCACGGATCAGGCAGCAAAGGATGGGGAAAGTCCTTCTTTTCCCAAGGCTCTCCCAAGGAGCTTTAGCCAGTTGTAGAATCATAAAAGTGGAAGGGACCTTAACAGTCATGTAGTCTAACGTCCTACTGCCATAGTGTCCTGGATGTGTGTGGGGTGGTGTCATCTAACCTTGATTGAAAACACTGAAGGTAGGTAGGTCCAGGAAGGGCTTCCATGCTTGTAGGCTTCTAGAAGCATCAGGTTAGTAATTTGATGAATAAGATTCTCAGTGACTGATCCAATAGAGATTTTCTACAGTGAAGGTTTTTTTTTTAATATATAGGAATTAAGCCATAGGAGTCCCCATATGCACTTAGAAATATGACGTCTTGGTACAGTTTTATGATAAGAATACAATAAAACCCTAGGTGGATAGGACTTGGTTCCCTAATCCAGCATGCTGTTTCTCCATGAGTTACCCAGATGTCTATGGGAAGCATGCAAGCAGAACAGGTACGCAAAAACAAAACAAAACAAAACAAAACAAAACCCTCCTGTTTGTGTTCCACAGCATAGTGCCTCTGATATTAGTTAAAATGTAGCAGTCACAACTAGCGGCAGTGAGAGTCCTGTCCTTCATGAATTTGACTAGTCTTGAATCTCCCCTAGAGATAAAATGTCCCTCAGAACTTTACTTGTGTGTCTGTGTACGAATATGTACATCAGGGCTTTCCAAATGGTGTGCCGTGACACGTTAGTGTGTCACCTGAAGTGTGTAGGTGTGTCACCTACAATCTTGGAAATGTATATTCTTATTTATAAATCATATATGAAAGGTTTTCATGAGATATGTTGTATCCCCATACATTTTGTTATTACAATTTATGTATGTGTCTGTATCTCTTATAAGGGGTTAGTTTAACCTCCAGTTTGCTAGTAAAACCGAATTACTGTGTCGTGAAATGATGTATGTCTAAAAAAGTGTGTCACCAGCATGAAAAGTTTGGAAAACTCTGACATACATGACTGAGTGAAAGGTAATAGTATACACACATCTTTTTCTGTATTGTATTCAACATTGTCAGGCTAGAGAATTATTAGCAAAGCCTTACTTTAATATTTTTAATGATATTCACCATTCACTTTTCATTCTGTTATATTCCCAAATGTTTGGATATCGATGTGTCACATATAGTGACTCTGAAGCCAAGGTGTGATTTAGCTTCAACAAAGGCTAATGCCTGCATCCAGACATGCTTTGTGTTATGTTTGTAATTCTTACAGGCTTTCTGAAAAATTTCCTGAAAATTACCTGTTAATTTGTATAATTCCTAGGCACAGACTGAGTCTATCTATAATATGAGCCATGCCAAACAAATACCAGAGTTGCCACCTTTGCCTCCTTCAGTTGCAGTAGATCCTTCTGAACTGTATCAGGTAGGTAAGAGCTTCTTCCCATGCCCCTGAATTACAGCTGCTAAATAACCATAATATCTCAGTGAGGCCCCTTACTTGGTGCTGTTACTCATTTTCTTGCTCCCTCCTTCTCTTTACTCTTGTCTCTGCCTGTCAACAGGCAGAAATAGCAAGGAGAAGCAAGACCAGGGATCTGTTTCAGCAGTGAACCCCCTGCGAAGTGTGGGTCTTAACAATTTCACAACAATGCCAACCCTTGATGTTGGCCATAATAACAGACTACATCCAATATAAGCCCAACAGTAAGACTGATGTTATTGCCACTTAATGTTGGAAGGAAGTATAACTTTATTGTTTATAGGGTTGTTGTTGCTATGTGTCTTCAAGTCATTTCTGACTTATGATGAGCCTAATGTCATGGAATTTTCTTGTTCAGTGGGGATTTGCCTTTGCCTTCCTGAGGCTAAGAGAGTGTGACTTGCATAAGGTCACATAGCAAGATTCCATGGTTGAGTGGGGATTTGAACCCTAGTTTCCAGAGTCAAAAGTCTCACGCTGAAATGGTGTCATGATTTAATGCATACAGATAAAATACAGAATATATATATAAAATGCATAATTAAAAGAAACAGTTAGATTTCTCAAACAACATACATGCCTAAAAGAACTAAAAGTAAAATTTGTAATAAAACTTTCCCTTCTGGTGCAAAAGACATACTAACCTGCTCCTCCCTGATATTAAATAATAAGTATAAAAAAGCTTGAAAAGGTGAGAGACCATTTTATTTACCCTGCTAAAGGTTTTGGTCCCTGGCTCTTAATTTTCTAGAAGACAGAGTAAATTCAGGAACCTGCAAAACAATTAAAATATTGTTGCCTCCTAGGAAGGCATATTCAGTAATGATTGTGTGTGTCTTGAGGATTTAAACAGTGGGCAGCTTAATAAGTAGTGGAAGATATCCTCAATAGTAGAAGGTGTCCTCAATCTATGTGAAGAAAGAGTTCTCAAGACATTAAAAAAAGGGTTTTATTCCAAGAGATACCTCAAACTGCTCACTAAGAGCTTTATAACTTTATAACAGATTACTTATCATATCTGTGTTTTAATGATGACTGTTAAAATAGGGAGAGAGGGGAATGGTATGCATAAGTCAATAACTGTAAGCAGGATATGCCAATTTGATTTATATTAAAACTGTGAAATGAATACAGTAAACTGAATAGCTGTACATACACACAGAAGAGGAGTCTGTATACTTACAAAATTATTTGAAAATCAGCCTGCAGAGGTTTTACAAAAGCATGTATCTAAATCTAGAGAATGGCAACTGGGAATATTCACAGTTGGGGGTGAAACATTGTAGCCCTGAAGATTTTTTTCTTTTATAGTTCAAAGAAGTAATTTAGAGAGGATGTGAAAAATCTGAATCCTATTCCAGATCATCCCTTTCCTCTTTTATTCTGTTTCTTGGAAAGAAACCTCATTTTTTACTTTTTTGAAACCTCATATCTCCTTCACACAAGGTTTTATTTAATGTTTCTAGTTCCTTTTATATTTGAACCTACTGTCACAACAGCATAGATCTGGTGTGCTCCCCTTCACTCTAATTGTAGGGTGAACCACATCATCTTATGAGAAACTGGGGAGGGGGGTGAGGGTAGCCTTTCTCACAAAACCAAGGCGGCAGTCACTCAATATGTAAAGGCCACAGATGGAGGTTAGTTCTCTCCCTGCAGCCCCACCTCTAGCAGTTACCTACAACCTTGGGAAATCTCAAGATGGGAAAAAGAAGCAAACAAAGGAAAAGAACCAGCAATTTCCAACCACTGGGGAGAGAACATACCATGTACAAAATAGGAACACGGTTTTCCAGCACAAGCGTAAAACCGTGCTGTGTCTGGACATGAGTACTTAAAGCCCAGGGCATGACATGACATGACAGCATTTCTTCCTGTTAGATATTGCAAAGCAGTTTCTGCCTATATCTTAAGCAACGTTACCTCAGCACTTGGAACAATGATGATCAAGGATGTTATTAATCATTTCCAAGTGTCTGAGCCTGTTGCTCCTCCTTGCTGTGTTGAATCAGTTCTGGGAGCTGTTGCTCAAGATTCTCTGCTTGCTTTTTGCTGTTATTGCTATTGCTGAGAACAGACCTTCTCTATAGATCCAGTCTGCATAGCTGCAGAGAAGGAGAAGGCATAAACTTTCTCCTTCCCCTTGTTCCACCCTTACTGACTTGGGCCATTTCCGCACTAGACTGTTATAGTGCTATCATTCCACTTTCAACATTCTATGGAATTTTCAGTATCCTTTGAGGCCCCTCCCTAAACTGCAAACCCCAGGATTCCATAGGATGTTGAAAGTGGAACGATAACACTATAACAGTCTAGTGCGGAAATGGCCTTGGTTGGAGAGGGAAGGCAAAAGAGGAAGCAGCAGGGAAGAGAAGGGGAAGAAGGGCCAGTGAGATCCAACCAGTTAGTGGAACCTTGTGCTAGATTCTGTGCCTTGGCAGGACCCCAGCAATGCTGACCTCTGAGGCTGCTCCTGGATCAAATGTCTGCCAAGAAAAATGTGCTTCTGTTTATGCCTTCTATCCCTCGGTGATGACAGTTGTGCATGTATTTTTATTATTTATTTTATTAATTTATATCTTGCCTTTCTCTCAATAATGAGACTCAAGGCGATGAAAGGCATGTGTAGAAATAGTGCAGATTAAAAAAAATACAATAACTTCCAATAAAAGCATAAATATGAAATTTAGAACATAAAAAAAATCATATAAAAATCTACTTACAAACCATAAATAGAGCCCATCCCAGTCAGTTACTAAAAGCCTAAAGGCATAAAAATGTTTTAACTGGACAATAGGAGGAGAGCAAGGACAGAGCGTTCTGGCCTTTCTATGGAGGGAATTCTAAAATATGACAGCAGTAACTAAAAAGGTCCTCTCCCTTCTTCCCACTAGAGAAGCCTGAGAAGGATGTTTAGAAAAGTATGTTTAGAATCTGTGCCCCAAATGTGATTCTGCCAATGTGTTTATTGCTGTTACATCCAGCAGTGTTTATCCATTTTGGACAGAGGCACAGTAGTTCAGCAATCTACTTACATGCTATTAGTATTTAAACCTTGTTGGCTCTCAGTGTAATCTTTTAAAATTGTGGATTACTTTTGTCCTTACTATACATTTGCTAGTGTAACACTGTTGTTACACTATGCTAGCCTTCTCTGACATGGGACTCTCCAATTGTGTTAGACTATAAATCCATTACCCTTGAATAGCATGGCCAATGGAAGAAAAATGGTGGACACCTGGTTAAGCAAAAGTGTGGGCAGAAGGGTTTTTAAATTCCAGAAGACCAATGTTATCAATTCTTATAAAATCCAGTCCTTTAGCAACAATTTTACTTGCAGCCATTAGAATTATTCAGCTTTAGCTAGATGCCATAAAAAACTTCATCTGCTGATTTTTGAACTACATACTTTTTGAAGAGACAAATTGAGGGATGATTTTTAATTCCTTGACCAACTGATAACCCTAAAAAATAGTAATAGGGAGGTTGGGCATAGTTTAATTTTCTGAGCCCAGTCCTAACAGGGATGGGATCATATAATCATAAAGCTGGAAGAGACCACAAGGACCATTCAGTTTAATTCCCTGCCACGCAGGATTACACAATCAAAGTCTCTGTTTAAAAACCTCCAAAGAAGAAGATTCCACCACACTCTGAGGCAGCATATTCCACTGTCAAACTGCTCTTACTGTCCAGTGTAAATTGTGAGGCATTCAGTTGGAATCTCTTTTCCTGAAGTTTGAAACCATTGCTCTGTGTTCTAGTTTCTGGAGCAGTGGAAAACAAGCTTGCTCCATGCTCCGTATGACATCTCTTCAAATATTTAAGCATAGCTATCATGTCATCTCTTAATTTTCTCTTCTCCAGTCTAAACATACCTAAGCCGCTTGTTACCCTGTTTACTGAGGGTCCCGTGAGGGACACCAAAATGTGCTCAACAATAGGTGCGGAAGATTAGCTCTGAGCACTGCTTTAGCGTTACGAGAGGCAGGGTAACTTAGCAGGATCTTTAGCCCTATGTCTACGGGGTCAGACCGAGTCAAGGAGCACACAGAAGTTGAAATAATAAATGATGTTTTATTAAAAACGCAATCAAACAGTGTATGCGACACACTCACACAAGACAACTAAAGAAAGAAAGGTTGGAGTGGGATAGAGGGTTTTTTAGAGGAGTTGCTGGTTTGGGTAATATTTCACCTGTCCTGAAGCCCGGTTGGAAGCGGAGAAGATGGAGAGTGTGGATCTCAGTACGTGGAGCTGAGGGGAAGGCTCGCTGGACAAAGCGACAGCAAGGCGGGATGGAAGCCAAGAGCGATCCAAGAGCAATCCAAGGAAGCGCTCAAAGTCAGGGTTTTTTATAAGGAGAATTGTGACCGCAGGCTAGGTCGGACTTGGGGAAAACAATAGATTTGGGGCTGGAGACAAAGCCTCCGAAAGGTCAGAATTTGAATGATTGAGTTAAAGCCAAATTGTCAATAGGATAGCCGGTATGCAAAAGCGGAGTACTTGAGCGTTGTATAGTCAGATCATCAAGCTGCCAGCACGGGGCAGAGGATCTTTTGAAAGTTGTGTGCATACCTAATGAAGGTACTTGCCTTGAGGTCTCCTAAAGCTGCAAGTCGGCTGTTTCTGGCCTGCCTGTATTGTTTTGGAATATTACGGCGATTATCAGCCGAGCCTGTATGCGTGCTTGTCCGGGGGCCTCGCAAGCATGTGGAAGGGATATGTGAAGCCGAATTATCGATATCAATAGATATCTTTTTATATCCCCCAAAGCTCGGGCTAGCCAGGGGAGTAACACGCTCCTCACAGAACAAGGTTCCCAGGCCTTCTATCATTTTAGTCATCCTCTTCTGGACATGTTCCAGCTTGTCAATATCCTTCCTGAAATGTGGTGCCCAGAACTGGACACAGTATTCCAGGCGGGGCCTGACCAAAGCAGAATAAAATGGCACGATTTCTTGCCTTGACCTAGACACTATACTTCTATTGATGCAGCCAAGAATTGCATTGGATTTTTTAGCTGTTGCCATCACACTGCTGACTCACGTTCAGCTTGTAGTCTGCTAAGACTCCTAAGATATTTTTCACATATACTGTGGTCAAGTCAGGTGTTACCCATCTTATATCTATGCATTTCGTTTTTTTCTGTCCAAGTCTAGTACTATGCACTTCTTCCTGTTGAAATTCATTTTGTTAGTTTTGGCCCAGCTCTCTAATCTGTTAAGGTCATTTTGATTTCTGATCCTGTCCTCTGAGGTGTTAGCTACCCCTCTATTTTAGTGTCATCTGCAAATATGCAAATCATTGATAAAGATGTTGACTAGCACTGGGCCTAGAACAGAACCCTGTGGCACCCCACTAGTCACTTCTTTCCAAAATGAAGAGGAGCCGTTATTGCGCACCCTCTGGATTTGGTCAGTCAACCAATTGCAAATCCACCTAAGAGTAGCATTATCTAGCCTATATTTACTAGCTTGTTTGCAAGAATGTCATGGGGGACCTTGTCAAAGGCCTTACTGGAGTCAAGATATGCTATATCCACACCATTCCCTTGAACTGTCAAGCTAGTAATTCTGTCAAAAAGAGAGATAAGATTAGGCTGGCATGACTTGTTTTTGAGAAACCCATGTTGATTTTTAGTGATCATGGCATTCCTTGCTAAGTGCTAACAGACTGCCTGTTTAATAATCTTCTCTAGAATCTTTCCTGGTATTGATGTCCAACTGATTGGCGGGTAATTGTTTGGGTCCTCTTTTTTACCCTTCTGAAGATGGGGACAATTTTAGCCCTCATCCAGTCTACCAGGACTTCTCCAGTTCTCCGGGAATTCTAGAGATTATTGCCACTGGTTCTGAGATTACTTCTGCTAGTTCTTTAAATACTCTTGGATGTAGTTCATCCGGCCCTGGAGACTTGTATTCATTCAGAGTAGCCAGATACTCCTGTACTACCTCTGTACCTATGCTGTGCTGCATGTCCCCTGCCTCATAATCTGCTCCATTTTTCCCATGAAGAGCACTGTTTTCTTCTTGGGAGAAGACTGAGGCAAAGAAGGTGTTGAGTAGTTCTGTCTTTTCTCTGTCCTCTGTCAGCATTTCACCATCTTCTTCAAGCAGAGGCCCTACCATTTCCTTGTTCTTCCTTTTGCTACAGACATAACCAATAAATCCCTTTTTATTGTTTCTCACTTCTGTAGGAAGCCTGAGCTCATTGTGCACGTTAGCTTTTCTGACTTTCTCCCTACACTTGCTGGCTATTTGTTTGAATCTCTCTGTGATTTCCCCCTTTTCCATTTCTTATGCATGTCAATTTTAAATCTTAGCTCAGTTGAAAGTTCTTTAGACATCCATCCTGGATTTTTTAAACACTTCCCATTTTTCCTCCTCTTTCTAACTGTTTGAAATTGTGTCTTCAATAGGTCACTTTTAAAAAACTCCCATCCACCATGAGCTCCCTTCTCTTTTAGTATTCCTGACCATGAGATCACTCCCAGTATTTCCCTAAGTTTACTGAAAGTGGGAGTAATAGAGTAGAATTCTATTGCATCAATATCTGAAGGTAATTATACCTGTAGGTTTTAAACGGAAGGATTTAGTCTTGTGCATCTACCATAGCAGTTGGTGTCTTGGATAACCAGAAATTCCCAGTGTCAAGATTGAAATATTTTAATGTATGATTAAGTAGAACAAGCTTCATTTCCATTTGATAAAGACCACTGATTGCCTAAGTGACTCCTTAAGCTTCTCTCTGGCTAAGGTGTCCCAAAAACACTCTAAGTGATTACTTAAATGACAAAATATGACATGAAACTTAATCAGAGTAGAACAGGAGCAAATCTAAACAATATAGGCCCTTTCCACATGTGGGGGGGGGGGAACAGGCGAAAACGCCCAAAAACGGAGCTTACTGGCAGCCGGATAAGTCTGTCGCGACGTGGAGCAGCGTGAACTTGCTGCTCCGCAGTCCTCCAGCGTCCCCAATGGCGGCTTCCGGTTGGTGGAGGCTCTCCACCAACCGGAGAAGCTCACCAGCTGGAAGCACGCCCCCGGCAGATCTGCAGGCACGCACTTGCGCGTGCCTGCAAATCCGTGTCAGAGCCAGGCGACAGAGCGGCACGGGACTGCGCGCTCTGTGCTTTTTAAAAACCTCGAAAAAGAGGTTTTTAAAAAACACGCAGCGTGGCTAGTTCCGACCGCTCCTGAGTGGATTCTGGTGTGGAACTACAAAAAGTAGTCCACTACAAAAAGTAGTCCATGCCAGTCCACTCTACGGTGTAGAAGACCTCCGTGAGAGGTCACTCTGCACCATTACAGAAGCCCGGTGTGGAAATGACCATAATCAGAAGTATCTTGGGTCTGTTGAATAACACTGCAGAAGCAGGTAATGCTTGCTTTTTTTACTGATAAGACTTTTACTGATAATCAAGAGGCAGAAATCTGCTGAGGAAGCTGTAATTATTGTTCCTCTAATGTTTCCAAATTGTTATTTTTTTTTTGTTGTTAACTCGTTCATAGAATCATAGAGTTGCCCAGGGGCCATCGAGTCTAACCCCCTGCTATGCAGGAACACCCATCAAAGCATTCCCAACAGATGGCCATCCAGCCTCTGCTTAAAAAACTCCAAAGAAGGAGACTCTACCACAGCATACTCCACTGCTGGACAGCTCTGACTGTCAGGAAGTTCTTCCTGAGGTTCAAGTGGAATCTCCTTTCCTGCAGCTTGAATCCATTGCTCCTTGTCCTAGTCTCTGGAGCAGCAGAAAACAAGCCCGCTCCCTCCTCGACATGACATCCCTTCAAATATTTAAACATGGCTATCATGTCCCCTCTTAACCTTCTTTCTGCAGACTAAACATACCCAGCTCCCTAAGCTGTTCCTCATAGGGCATGGCTTCCAGACCCTTCACCATTTTGGTTGCCCTCCTCTGGACACGTTTCAGCTTGTCAATATCCTTCTTGAATTGAGGTGCCCAGAACTGGACACGGTATTCAAATTGAGGCCTAACCAATGCAGAATAGAGTTGTACCATCATCTCCCTCGATCTAGACACCATACTCCTATTGATGCAACAAGGATCGCATTGGCTTTCTTGGCTGCCGCATCACATTGCTGACTCATGTTCAGCTTGTGGTCCACCAAGACTCCTAGATCCCTTTCACACGTACTGTTATCCAGCCACATGCCCCCATCCTATATTTGTGCCTTCCATTTTTTTCTGACTAAGTGTAGGACCTTACATTTCTCTCTGTTGAAATTCATTTTGTAAGCTTTGGCCCAGCTGTCCAATCTGTTAAGGTCATTTTGAATTTTGATCCTGTCCTCTGGGGTATTAGCAACCCCTCCCAATTTGGTGTCATCTACAAATTTGATCAGCATATCCTCCATTCGTTCATCCAAGTCATTGATGAAGATGTTGAATAACACTGGGCCCAGGACAGAATCCTGTGGCACCCCACTAGTCACTTCTCTCCAGGATGAAAAGCAGCCATTGGTGATCACCCTTTGGGTTCGGTCAGTCAACCACTTACAAATCCACCTAACAGTAGCCCTGCCCAGCCAGCATTTTACTAGGTTCTTTGCAAGAATGTCATGGGGAACTTTGTCAAAGGCCTTACTGAAGTCAAGATATGCTACGTCTACAGCATTCCTTTCATCTATCAAGCTTGTAACCCTATCATAAAAAGAGATAAGATTAGTCTGGCATGACTTATTTCTGAGAAATCCATGTTGGCTTTTAGTGATTACGGCATTGCTTTCTAAGTAATTACAAACCCACTGTTTAATGATTTGCTCTAGGATCTTTCCTGGTATAGATGTCAGGCTGAGTGGGTGATAATTATTTTGGTCCTCTTTTTTCCCCTTCTTGAAGATGGGGACAACATTTGCAAGTTTATAGTATGCCAGTACAGGTTGAAGCTCCCGTATCTGGAAATTTGAAATCCCCAAATTGATGAGCTTTTTGCTGCCAGCCGCCTTCCTCCACCTTTAAAGTGGCTGCTGCAACACTCTTGCCCATTCCTCTCTCAGATATGATGAGTGCCACAGCCATTGCCTCAAACACAGAAACAGGTGGCTGGTGGCAAAAAAAAAAGAGAGAGAGACACAGGACCTGTGAAATATTGAGAGGCATGGATTTGTACTGAGCACTATGCTTAGATTCCTGCCATTTCACAGATCCTCAGTCTCTCTCCAGCCTCGTGTCTTGTACACAACACAAGTAGTGAACAAACAGAACACAAAGCTATTCCAAAATGTACTATATTCCAAAATTAAAAAAAAATCCAAAATACAGAACACTTCTGGCTGCAAGCATTTCCGTAAGAGACGCTCAAGTTGTAGTAAGGTTTGCAGCATGGAAATATAACTTTATATGTAATTCTCTCCTTTTTTTCCCCGGAAGTCTCAAAATTCTTTAGCTGAATGCAGAAGTTTAACTGTGTTTCCCACAATAATTAATGAATATTAATAAAAATATTCTGACTAAGAAAAATTCTGTGTTGTAATATCAAAAACCTGAGGTTTGATTCACTTATACAAAAATATACAAACATTATAACAGATTCAGTGGTGTTCTCTGACTGGCTTTCATTATAATCAGAAACCATTTCTTATGAATGAACTTAAATCTGATTATTTTAGTATAAAACATAATTGAAGTTGTGAACTTTCATGGCAGGAAACCTATGGTGCTCCAGATGTTTTGAGATCTCTGTTACAATCAGTATCTCACAGCATCAGCAATACTCAGGATAATGGGAATTGTTGTCTTACTACTTCTGGAGGGCCACCGGTTCCTCAACTACCAGTTCTAAATGCAGTCAGCCACTTTAACATTCTTTCTATGCTTCCTCTTGCTGCAAATATTAATTCTTCACTCATCGCAGTAGACCCACCTTTTCCATTAGTCAGTGAGGCACCCAAATTTGGTTGTTATGAAAGGACAGCAAATTTCTATTTGTTTGCTCTGTTATTTCTGCATTATAATACCAAGGCCTGGAGTGGAGTTGGTGGAATTTTCTGCCTCATGTGCTAAAATAATGGTGGGCTTTGGGTACTATGCAACCTGAGTTGACTGAGTGGGATGTACAGTTTGCTGTTCTGTTCAGGCACCAGCACATTTGGGTTATTTCTGCATCATAATATGCTTTGTTATAAAACAAAACCAAACAAAAAACCAAGATGGTTTTAGGAAACTGTGTGCATTCCTAAGTTAACCCATAACCTGTTCTTGGCAGCTTTTCCTAGAGCTTGGAAATGTTACTTTTTGGATGACAGCTCCCATAATACCATAGCCAACACAGACAGTAGTCGTGCTAGCTGGGTTATTCTGGGAGTTGTAGTCAATCTAATAACTTCAGCTAAGGAAGTCATCAGTTAGCAGTTTAATGGCTTTGCTAATTCTTCCCTCCCTTCGCATTTCAGATGATCCAAAAGAGCAGCTATTACCCCTCTCTGATGCAGAGAGCATCCTGGACTTTGGCCGCTCCATTCAAAGAGCAGCGTTATTTCCGAAGCCCGAGCGACTCCATTGCCAATAACTATACTCTCACAGCACGCAATCTGCAGATGAAGGATCTACAGAAGATGGTTTCACCCATAAAGGCAAAGAAGACATTTGGGTCTGCAAAACAGAAAGCTGAATCTTCACGTATCCTACATGCTAAAAATGCTACTCATTCATTTCATATATCAGTCTGTGGCAGTGGGAGGTTTGGGGGTGGGAATATGAGTGCTAGGTTTAGTCTTAGAGGGACTCTGAGAGGTATCCCAAAGTGTCAGTTGCTTACTCTGGGATGTTATGAGTGGAATTAGAAGCTTAAAAGATACAAGTCCTCCATATTAAGAGTGGCTTGTTTGCAGTTTAGGGAGGGGCATTTAGAATTCTTGGCCAGAGAGCTCTTTATCCTCAGTAAACTACAAACCCCAGAATTTCACAGGATGTTGAAGGTGGAATAATAGCACTATAACAGCGTAGGATGGAAATGGCCTAAGTGAGTAAGGCTAACCATGGGATGAGACCAATTTGTTTTTCTTTTGATAAACAAAGTACAGTCATCCCTCCACATTCACTAGGGTTAGGAGCACAGGACCCCCGTGAAAGTGGAAAAACTGTGAATAACTCTAGGCCTTCGCAAACCGTATTTAACACACAAAAAAGTATGATCACCATATTCAACCCACTATGGATTCCTTTGAGGCATCAGGGTTCCTTCCCAAGGCAGAAGTAGGTGGCTGGTAGAACTTACCACCACCTCCACTGCTGCCCCACACCATTTTTGCTAGGGACTTACAAACCCCATTTGCAGTTTTTCAGTCTCACAAGGCTTGTAGTCCCTATTAAAAATGGCATAGGGAGGCAGCAGAAGTGACAGCAAATAATCCCTGAATAATCAAATCTGCAAAAGTGAAACCCACAAATGTGGAGGCCTGACTGTAGCTTTCTTCAGTCCTGTTTTCTAGTTAAATAGGTAGGCATACGTTTAATAAAAATGTGTATGTTGAGTCTGGCTCTCTCTTTTGTCTTGTCTGTGATTTTCTTCTGCTTTTCTTTTTTGTGACTCCAAGAGTACAGCAGTACCCCAGATGTTGACTCAGAGGCTGAGAAACCAATGCTCTCAAAAGCTCTGCCTTTAGAGCTGATTGCACAGGGAGCTAAAACTGTGGATAAGGACATGAGCATGCATGTAAGCCCTGCCTCAAATATCGGTGAGGACTCAGAAGTAAGTTAGATCTTGCATGTTGCATATGGAAGTCTGATCACTAGAACCACATTTGGTTGAATGTAGTTACAGAGCTCCCTTGATGAGAAATCCAGTCTTAAGAGGGTTTCTCATCACGAGAGCGTTCAGCTGAATAAGGTACAGAGCTATCTTTAGATCTTCATGCTCAACACATAAAGGTCTATCTTTTCACTGTATGGTGATGTTTGGCCAAATGGTAACATTTACAACTGGTCCTGCCAATTTTAGCTTTAAGAAGTGAATAGGTAAATGAGCAAAGCTAAACACATTTCTCTTTTTAAGGATTCTCACTTTGTGGAAAGGGGTGGAGCCAGAGATGATAGTCTGGACCAAGAGGGATAAAAGCTCTTAACCTCAAACTCTATAGGAGGAGATTGATAAGTCAGAGTTCTACTGAGTGCTTTCAGCATCCAGCCTGCTCTGCAATCCTGTGGTCTCCTACTGCTGTGTTAAACACAGCACCTTAGTGGTAATGTGGACAGGAAAGGACAAATTTGTATTCTGGTTTGTCTCTTTTTTGATGTTCACTCATTCAATGTCTTCATTAATTTGTGATTTACACTAAAAGGTAAATTTGAAATCTCTCTGTCTTTTATGGTAGATTTGAATATTTGTATTTATGTGTGTATAAAATTTATTTTCTTTCCACACACACACACACACACACACACACACATATTTCCAAATATATTTTCTCTTAACATATGCATCTTAAAATGCATCTTGATACTTTCTTTGAGCAGTAATCTGTGTTACAACAATTGAAAAGTGTAACTAAAATCTGCTGTGCATATTAGGCTGCCAAGTGTGCATCAAGTCATTTTGTTTTACAGAGTTCAATAACTGAATTCCTTAATCTTTCCTTAAATATAGATTAGCCCTTCTCTTTCTTCACCAGTCTTTTTCCTTTACTGAGTCTTACAGTTCCAAAAGAATATGCTCCCTCTGAGAAGAAGGCAAAATTTTTGTCAAGAACCATTGGTGATGAATTTGAGAGGTACTGTGAATTTTATCACTTGTAAATCTATTATGTGAGACCCATGGATAGAACCTTAATTATTGGAAGCTTTTAAACCTTGTTAAAGAGCCCTGGCTCAAACCACCTGTATTCTTGTCCTGGCAAATGTGATCCTGTTTGTTGATAAAACAATTGACTCTGCCCTTACAAATGCCTCTTTACTTATTTAGTATAAAAAGTATTTCTTGGTCACATTGCTGGTCAGCAGGAATGCCAAAGCAAATCAAACAATTTAAAAAGCCAGTTATAAAACAATGTGTCTGGAGCAATAGTGTTTTGACTGTCCGCTTGAAGCTCAGGAAGGATGGAGCTAGCCTTTTGGAAGAAATTCCACAACGGAGGTGCTGTTAAAGACAACGCACTGTCTTTTGTATTCACCAATCTAGCCTCTTTGCATGGTAGGACAGGTAATAAGGCTTCTGCTAAACACCTTAAATTCTAGCCAGGTTCATATGGGAAGAGGAGATCTTTCAGATGTCCTGGCCCCCAGCCATTTATGCATTATTCAGGGTGGTTTATAACACTTAAAATCTAAAAATCACAATAAAACAGCAGATTCAGCTAAACAGAATGGAATTCAATGGAAGCTGTTAGAAAATCATAATCTGTTCCATCAGGTAGAAGCCTACCATAATAAAAGGTATCCTTGAATGACTCTTAATCTTGGGGTGAAGTTTAATATTGGCAAGCAGGTAGGAAGGTTATATAAGTAGGTTACACTTGTAGATACTTACCGGGTGAATACAATTTGCTTCTCTTATTCTTTATCACTTAAGCTTCCATTAATATGAAGACTCATGCATAACATAAAAGCATAACATAAAAGTGTCCTTCATATGTATAGTGTAGCTTTGTTGTTGTGTGCCTTCAAGTCGTTTCTAACCTATGATAATGCTAAGGTGAATCTATTGTGGGGTTGTATATGATGTATTCAAGGTCACCCAGTAGGTTTCCATGGTTGCATGAGGAATCAAACCCTGGTCTCCAGGGCTGTAGTCCAAAACTCAAGCCACTGCACCACGTTGGCTCTCTATAGTATAGTTTACTTCCAAGTAAATGTGCATAGGATTGATTGCAAGTTGACCTTATTTCTGGAAGGACTCAGTGACAACCACTGTCTTATTACAGGCTCCCCTCACTTAACTGACAGGTTAGGAACTGGACCACTGCCAGAAAATGGAATTGGTTGAAAAGTGGAACCCATGAATTGTACTGTAGGGAGAAAGGAGGACTTATGGAGGCTTACTTGGGACTGACCACGTGCGCTGCTTGCGAAGTGTCTCAGGCGGCTTGGTACCTTTTCCCCCATCTCAACTTCTTTGCAAGCAGTGTGTGCGTACGAGTGGTTCCAATCAAGCCTCCATAAGCAGGAAGAACTGATGAAAGAGCAGAACCCCTGTTGAATTAATGGTACTTGTCTTTAATTTGGAGATGTCAAAAGAATGAGTCATCAGATAATGGGGAGTCAAAAGATGGGGGCTTCCTGTATTTCTGAATATTTGGTCATTTTATACACTTCTGATTGATAATGCATGAAGAGGCTCAACTACATAGGAGTCTTGGTGGTCCAGTTTTGCCAGATTATTTCAAGCGCCTCAGACACACTCTGCCTAGTCTTGTGGGGCTGAAGCCCCTGTTCCCTTTTTCTGGGATTCATGGTTACTGGTACAATATGGCTGTAGAGTGGGCCATCCAAGTTTCCAGAATCCAGGCGGGGTCACTAAGAAAGCCCTATCTCTTGTTATAGCACTTCTACCGGTGATACAACGAAGAGCTTTGACACTAGATCTTAAACAATGGACAAATGGATGTGGTTTGTTGTTAACTGCCATGAAGTCAATTTCAACTTATGGCAACCTTATGAATAAGAGAGCTCCATGAACTATCCTGTCATCAACAACCCTACTCAAGTTTTGCAAACTCAGGGCCATGGCTTCCTTGATTGAGTCTCTCCACCTGTAATGTGGTCTTCCTCTTTTCCTACTGCCTTCTACCTTACAAAGAATTATTGTCTTTTCCAGTGAGTAATGGTTTCTTGTGATATGTTCAAAGTCTGACAGTTTCAGTTTAGTCATCTTGGCTTCTAGAGGGAGTTCAGTCTTGATTTGCTCTAAGACTCATTTACTGAATTTATCATTTTAGTGGTCCATGGTATCTGTAGAACTCTTCTCCAACACCACATTTGAAATAAATTTGTTTTCTTCCTATCGGCTTTCTTCGCTGTCCAGCTTGGAAATATGATGGCATGGACAACCCTTACTTTGGTATTCAATAATATATCTTTTCACTGTGGGAGCCAAATCATTTAGGAATTTGAATATAGTTACCAACACCTTGAACTGTGCCTGGATACACACTGGCAACCAAGGTAGTTGCTGAATGGAGTTTAGTTAATGTTTCACAGGATTATCCACAGTCAACCAGTCTGACTGAGGAAGAGAGCTTGCTGAGTAGTAAAGGCTACACCAGAAATGTATAATAATTTGGAGGTTTCACAGTGGTATATGCAGTTTACGTAGGGAGTTGCCTTAAATTAGACAAGCTGTTGCCTTGTGCTAGAGAAACTATAGTAGTGCAAATCAGTGGTCTGTCTATCCTAATATAGTCTACTCCAGCCTTTCCCAACCTGATCCTCTTCAAGTATTTTTGACTAAAACTCCCATCACTGTCAACTAGCAAAAGTAAAATGTGCTGACATACAGAATGAAGTCAAGATTGGTCCAGGGCAAGAGACGCTAGATGGCCATCTGTCAGGAATGCTTTGATGGAGTATTCCTGCATGGCAGGGGGTTGGACTCAATGGCCCTTGTGGTCTCTTCCATCTTTATGATTCTATGAAGAACAAGAGAGTATCCTTTCCCATTTTACATACAAAATCCAGGTAGACTAGCAATTGAATCTTTGTGCAGCAGTAGTGATGGGACAGCATCCTCCACCCCACTGAGGGCAACAGGAGGGCTTAGGAGGCTCAGGGCAGGTTTTATATCACACAGATTTTCCCTCTCCTATCCTGCAGCCATCTCCCAGCACCTGCTACTTCACTGTACCCAACAGTAGAGCTGACCTCAGATTAAATACACAAAGCAATAATTTGTTAACGTGCAAACAAATAAGGTCTTTTGCCCCCAGGGGAACTTATATCCAGATGTGTGGGTGCAGGACTACAGTAATAACTAGCAGAATACTTAATTCTGAGGCCCAAACCAAAAACAGCAAAGTGAAAAATATGATAATCAAAAAGGTATAGGCAATTTCATAATAGAGGTGCAAGCATGCACTTGCATGCGCATAGAAAGAGAGAGGATGAGAAAGAGAAAACCTGGGTGGACATTTCAAGGGAAACTATCTCATTGTGGGTGAAACTGTAGCACGCAAAACTATGACTTATGGTCACAACAACCAGTTTTGACAGTCTGTTCACCATTTAATGGGTGAGTGGATGCAAAGGAGGGATAGCAGTTAGCTGGATGTGCAATGTAAGTTGCAATTATGGAATCCAAGGGTGGTGGACGCACACAGAGGCATGTAATACAAAGTAGTGCTGGAACTATATATACAGGCATACCCCAGTTACCAAAGCTTTTGGTAGTGAAGTTCCTTTTTAAAAAGACTTTTTATGCTCTCTCACCCCTCTTTTCCCCCTCACCTATCTAGCTGTAATGTTTTTCTTAGTAACACCAGCATTGAGAGCTGCCTCCAGAATCCCTTAATGAACATAAATGAACAGCAAAACAGAAAAAAGGGGAGAGCAGATAAGCCTGCCTCACCAGCTCCCTGCTGCATGTTAATAAAAGGATACAGCTATATGATTGGATACCAAATGGAAATAATTAGAAAAGTGGAGGTTGATGAAAGAAAAAGTGATCCCTGGAAGCATTTTGTAAGAAG
The DNA here is from genome assembly GCA_030412105.1 of Cyclura pinguis. Taxonomy (NCBI): domain Eukaryota; kingdom Metazoa; phylum Chordata; class Lepidosauria; order Squamata; family Iguanidae; genus Cyclura; species Cyclura pinguis. The sequence goes on from CM059609.1 coordinate 10,712,279, forward strand.
GTTTCAAACGGTCTCTAGAAGTGTCAAAATACTTTTGTTTACTTTTGCAATGTTTATCTGACCTGAATATTTCATTTTATATCTGCATATTATTAATTTTGAATAAAATGTTTGCTGAAGCATGTTGAACTGCTTTTCTTTTAGTGGTACAAGAACTTATCCCTATTCTTTCCATATTATTTTTGTCACTGGTACCAAAATGTCTGTTAAAGAAGTAATGCCCAAGAACACATCTACTTTGGTAGCTGAAGTATCCTTGTAGTTATGAAGGAATAGGTGAGGGCAAACATTAGAACGTCACATTGCAGCACCTGAGAAACAGCATAAAGGAATTTAGATATAAAAGGATAGCATTCCACCATACTGAGGAAGTTAGAAATGTGAAATTATTTCTTTCAACAGCCAGCATTTAAAGGAGGATAATTGCTGTTTGGATCTTATACCTCTTAATGATAGCCTTTGATGTCTCTGTAGAACGTACATTTGAACAGAATGAATGATAAAATTATATGCTAGTGCCAAAGCGCAGGTGTGTAGATTAGTCTGTGGTTCCATGAAATCATTTCTAGTGTCTTCCACTGCACCTGAAGAGCTAGCTTGGGTGGCGTAGGGCAGGCAGAGATCTCTGCTCCAGCTCTTGCTGCCAGCTTCTAGCACATGCCACTTAAGGTGACTGCCTCATTCTACCTGATGGTATAACCTTCCCTCTCTGTGTGCTTCAGTGACTTGCAAATCAAGTTTTTCTTTTGCTATCCTTGCATACAAATACAACCATGCTTCTTTAGGCCAATGGAAAAACTAACAAGTAACCATATGCATTTTTTTTTGAGAGCCAACATGGTACAGTGTTTGAGTGTTAGACTGTGACTCTGGAGACCAGGGTTCGATTCTCTGCCTGGCCATGGAAACCCACTGGGTGACCTTGGGTACATCATACACTCTCAGCCCCAGAAAACTCTGTGATAGGGTCACCATAAGGCAAATAACTTGGAGGCACAGAACAACAACAACAATGCATATTTTTCCAATACACATTGTAGAGTCATAAATTTAGTTGCTGCTTTTACATTACAGAATTTTGTTGTTGTGTTCCTTTAAGTCATTTCCATGTGGATTTCCATGGCTGAATAGGAAATCGAACCCTGGTTTCCATAGTCTACTCAAACCACTATACCACACTGGCTCTACATTACAGAATTAGAGGATGATAAAAGCATAAAATTAGTAGGGTTTTCTAAATCAGTATTTCTGGTTACTAGCTCACTAAGCTGCTGGCTTGTAATTTCAGTGCTACTGCACCGTCCGAAGTGTGCAGTTTGGAGTTGTTACAGATGGACCAGGAAATCCCAGCAGTAGGAATTCCTCATTATTCTGACAGCCAGCCCTTGACTCCAGAGGAACAGCTGGTTGTGATGCTCCACCAGGAGGAGGAGTTAAACAAGCAAGAAGAGTTGCCTACTGATACTGATCTAGAGGTAGGTAAGCTATTTCTAAAACCAGAGATTGAAAAGTTAGTGAAAAAGAGCTGCTATCCTATGATTATACTAAAAAGTTAGGAAAACATAATTGTGTTTACATTGGACAGGAGACTTACATTTATGTTAATTCTAACTTGGCATTTGCGTTTTAGTGCTGCACAAAAAGATTTATTGGAATGAAGGTGAAAAATCATATCCAGAGCCCACTGTATTGTTAAACACCAAGGAAACCTGAACATTCCAACTTACTGAGCAAAACTTTTAAAAGGAGTGTAATAAATGAAACATCTATCAGGCCTAATGTGATCTTTGAGCTCAGTGCTCTTCTGTAAGTTTCATGGTACCGTGCTCCAAACTAGTTGGAGATCACTCTGGTGGTGATATCAGTTCTATTCTTGGATTTTGTTGAGGAAACTGTCAAATGGTGTGTTGGAAAGATATTATAAATATGAGGGGAATGGTTGAATCCAATAAAACTGCTGCTTCAGTTTTTCATTGGTCCAGTTACCAGGGCTGACACAGAGCCTTCGAGGTCCCTTTCTCATAGTTTTCAGTCTGTGCCCATGCCTAAATGTGCCAGGGCCCCTAGTGGGCCATCCACCCCCACTGAGAATGGCTGGTCTAAAACGTGGAATGCCCCATGTTGGCACAGGATGATTAGGGAAGATGCTATATCCTGTAATCTTGGTGGCTCATAATATGGAACAGTCATGCAGAAAGAGGCAGGGGTTCCTCACTCTAGTCTTGGCAGCTTCTGATTGAGACTACATTCCGCAAGAGAATCAGGGTCAAACTAGATCTGCTGCAAGAGTTTCATTAATAGTTCTCCTGTATTGCATTTATTATGTTACATTCAAGCCAATAATGGTAATTCTTTCTACTGATTTTTTGTGGTGGTTGTAGCGATACTGTTACTACATCCATAAAGGCATCCGGAAAGACATGCTGGCACCGCAGGATGAACATGTGATGGACAATATTTTAAATCACATCCCTAGTCATTTTCTCACCAATCCAAACCTGGAGGCTTTACTGAACAATTTAACAGAAGAGATTCAAGATGATTATCAGATTTGGCTCATGAAAAACATTGGTAAGAGCAGAAGAGCACAATTTGACATGTGCAGTGACTCTTCATGTTTAGTGTCATGTTGTCAAAGCTATTCACTTATTGCACATTGTATACAAGAATTCTACAGGCTTGATTCTAAGGCTGGTTCTGGCTTGAGTACAGGGTGGCAGCCACGTGGGTGGCAGATTCTTCAGTACTAGTATAAAATTGCAAATTGTCCTTGCCTTTATTTTATTAGAGGCAAAGCCTGTTTCACATTGTCAGCACTACTGCAGTGCTTAAAAGATTACAGTAAATGATTGAAAATATTTTTAAAAGACCGGAGTGATATCAAGTGCTAAATTTATAATTTTCAAAATTATTTTAGTTCAAGCACTCATAAAAATTTCCAATTGTATGACAACTTCATGAAAGACAAGGAACATATCACTTCTAAAAGATGATGCATGCAGTAATTTATGCATATATTATCTCAAAAACAGAGGGTTTTTTTTCTTTTCAAGCTAGTGGGTTTTTCTAATATGCAGATTTCTGCCAATTGCATTCATAAATTAATTGACTGAAACATAAATGATTACTAAAATTTCTTTAATAATGTAGTAGCTGATTAAATGCAGTCATAAAGATGAAAGAATGGGTATCTGATGAAGAGGTCCAGTCCACAAAATCTTATGTCGGATGTAACTTGGTGCCACAGGACTCTTTGTTTTTATTCTTTCAGATGAACATGGTTTTTAACCCAGCAGACTAACAAAATAACAAATTTCTACTCCTTTTCCTCTCAAAAATATTTAATGTATATAAGTGTAACCTACCCTCCTAGTACATATAAACTATTCAGTTCCCTTACCACACTATCTAATAAAATACAGTAAAAACATAGTAATGTACAATAACAACAGAGGCCATAGACAAAAACTTAACCTACACACACAAAAAGCAGATAATAAAAAGTAAAGAAAACTTATCACAATTCTTTTACTGTATCTTTTGACTTCAAGGGGGTTACATTTTGGATATGTGTCTGGAGGATTATGTTTTAAACTAGATGGATTTAGATCAAGTGTACTAACTAAGGCTGTGGTCCTGTGTACTCTTACCTGAAAATTCATCTCAGTTAGTTCAGTGAGGCTTACAGGGGGGTTTTCAATAGTATTGCACTGTTTGTCCAGATCAGACCCTACATCTTAGAGGTGATCGCTGTCCACTAGTCCCTTTTTATAGTTGAATGCTTCCCAGGATTTTTGCCATTGATACTTTGATACTTTATATTATGCTTTTCTTGCTTGGATCTGTATCAAGAATGGAGAATCCTTGTTCACTTTAAGAGCCACAGTCCCTTGGGGGAGTTTTTTCCAGAGTATTCTCCCAAAGCATGCTCTATTGACAAACTCCAGATGGGTTGCTTTGTTAGTCTGTTATAGCCAAAACAACAAAGAATCTCTTAGCGTTTTGAAGGCTAAAAAATTTATTGTGGCAGAGGTTTTCATTATCATCAAATGTGTTGTAGCATCAAATGCAAAAAGTGGGCAACATTTTCTTGAAAAGTAGAACATGGCATGTTATGTTTTGGAATAATAAAGTGCTCATTCTGCAGATCTTAACCTTTTCTTTACCAGGGACCCCCTTTAAATATCTTTTGTTGCTGTGGACCACCAAGACTTAACTCAAGATTTAAAACTCTTAAGTGGATCCAATATTTATTTAAAGCTAATCTTCAGGGGTCTTCAAATTTGAAGACAAGGGAGAAATAATTAAATGCACACTCTCCTATTATGATATTTTTATTCGGATGATTCCATACAAATCTTCCTTCCTTTCTTCCTTGCTTTCCTTCTTTCCTTCTTTCTGTTATAAAAGCTCATAACCTTTCTTCAAGCCTTTGTGGACCTCCTGTGAGGACATTGCAGTCCCCTCAGGGGTCCGTGGACAACAATTTAAGAATCACTTTACTAGGTAACACACAGTTCTATAGCTTTCTGGGTACAATTTCAGAATATATTTCTCATTGTTGTACTATAGCTGTTTCCATCTTAAGCTTTGATTCCTTAAACTGAATGTGTTGTGCTTTTGAGCACTTGTAACATTCCTAAAATGTGATGTTAACATTGCAAAATGGAAAAGCAGATTGTAGTCTAAGAGGACATTCTGGGCCATCTAACACTGTACAGCTGTTCCCACACTGTAGGTGGTTGGGTAACAGTGTGCCTCGAAGGACTGCTGAGTAGCTGACATCTCTCAGAGTTGTCCACCTTGTATTATTTAGGATGGATGGATGTCCAGATGAAATTTCTTCTGGATATTTATTCAGATTACATTTCTTCAGAAGGTGCAAAAGTTAGTTTCTGTGGTGTGCTAAACTGGTTGATCTTTAAAGTGCCAACCAATTTTCTATGCATGTAAGAGTTGGCAAGAGCTTGTGCCCCTTGCACAGTGCCATTTTGGGCTACATTGTATGTACAACTAACTGCACATTTGGTTACTGCTTCTAAAAATGTCAACTGATCCTGATTGTGGGCTCCTTGTTCCACCAGTCAAAAGACATTTTGCAGTTACTTCACCTTTCCTTTCCTTAACAGGTCTTCTGAGGTAAGAAAAATGACGAGTGAAACACTGCTAAAACAAGGAAGAGAGAAAATAATGTCATATAACAGAATTTTATGAGGGGTGCAGATTATTTGCATTTGGGTTTGTCTTATTCTTTCTGTGATTCATATGGTTTTACTCTAGTTGATTACATCTTAATGGATCCGGATGAGAGAAAAAGACTTTTTATATGTAGCATTCCACGGCCTTTCCCGCAAAGAGTGATCCGTGCACCAGTTCCATGGCACAAGATCTACCAGGAAGTGAAAAAGTGGAATGAAAGCCACCTCTTCACAGTGAATCCTATGATGCTTACTTTGCAACACCTCTGGTTTACTGAGTAAGTAGCCTTATTTCAAAAAAGCACATTCTGTACTCTCTGATACAATGGTGGAATACACTGGCTGAAATGCTGGTCAGGAACTGAAATTATAACTGAATTTAATCCTCATAACTACATCATTAGATTGAGTTCAGATACATTCTGTTTCTCTAAATGATATTGGGCCAACCATAATCTTTCAACTTTACAGATCTCACATAACTGTTCTGAGGATAACTGATCTGTTTGTTAGTTTTGCAGCCTCTCAGTTGCCAGTCTTTATATATGAAGGTCTTCCTATCTTATTTATAAATAAATTTTTGTGTATCTGGTAATTTCTTATTCAAATAAATTCAAAAGAATTGTTGAAAAATGTATTTCTTGATGAGAATTCTGGATTGACAAGAATTTTTGCAGTCTGCACAAAATTCATAGATGGTCATTTTGTGCAGAAAACAGCATTTTCTTGCACAGAAAGAGTGCAGAAAATGCTGTAATTTATGCAGAAAATGCTGTTGTTTGCACCAAAAAAGTACAGACTAAGTTCCTAGCTACAAACATTTTCTACCCAGAAAATAACATTTTCTGCCCAGAAAATAATATTTCTACACAAAAATTTCCTGTTTCTATGCAAAAAAAAAGTCAAATTTTATGCAGAATCGTTCCTGAACTGCTAGTATTTTTCAAAAATGGCAGTCTTAAAATATGGCATAATTTTTGAAGATTTTTTCACAGCGTGTAGAAAATTATTAAAATAACTTGTTGCTGCCTTCTGGAACAAAGTTAGCACAGAATTACATCTCTAATCTAGACATGAATCACTTATTTCTTACCTACATCTAGGCATTGATATTACTGCAACTCCGTGTAATCTTTGATTTGTATTTACAATGTGTTAAGGACAGCCATGCATCCACCCCCCACAGGTTTTGTGAACTCAGGTTTGTTCGCACGAAAGAAATCCTTGCAGGTGATTTGCCACTGCTGCCTAATGAATTCGAAGAGTTGATCCAAAAGCACTGTCAGGAAGCCCATGATATTCTTCTGAACAGGTTAGCATGCCCTTTTGTTCTGTTCCATTATATTCTGTTCTATTCTATTTTATGTTTATCCTACCTTTCTCCCAATATGGGGCTCAAAAGTAGACTTCTACTTTCAGCAATAGATTATCAAGCGGCAGTGGTGGAGCCTGGAGTGTGTGGAGGGGGGAGGGGGGCATGGCCACGGTGCGTGGGGGCATGGCTATGAGCCAGGATGCCCCAAAAACATTGCCGTCGGGGGTGAACTGCCCCCCATTGCCCCCCCAGTCGCTATGCGACTGTCAGACAGAAGAATTTCTAGTATTCTTAAGTTCTGACTCCCCTCCGCCATATACATCTGTCTTTGCTGTGAATTCCCTTTGTAGTTCCTTATCAGTCCAGTCAGGATAGAGAGAGTGTATAATGTTGATTGCTCAAAGCTTGTATTGGTGTGTGCCAGGTGAGAGCTCTTCGCTTCTCATCCTGCCTCAACTTATTAGCAGATTTCTAAATCACCTTTCAGGATTTAAAGTTCCTACATGGTGATAAACAAATATTAAATCATCATACTCTTATTCCACAATAGTATATTTTAACTCATAGGTTCAGAAAGTTAGCCTTTCCCTTGCATGATTGTAGATTGTGGGTATTCCAATCCATATTAATGGTTGTCAGCATTATTTTCACCCCCATGTTGCAGGAGCTGAAGGGATGGGGTAGAAGTGACAGGAAAGAAAGAATGGCTTGCTTTTCCTGCTGATGGTTGGGAAACCAATTCCCATGCACTTTACTCAGTCAGCTCAGATCTTGTTGCCTCTCTGGATAAGGATCTGGGCCATCTTCCACTTGGCTCCCAGTCATTATGACCCCTGGTGAAGTGTCCTGGAGCCAAAATAATTCCTCCAGAGCTTATCAACTCTTTTCGCATTTCTTGATCAATATCACAGATACCCAAGTGGTTGGAGCCTACCTATTATTCCAGTATATGACAATGAGTAAAGACTGATTTTTCCTAAGTATTGCCCAATCAGCTTGTTTTAATATAAAGCATAAACTTTATGCTAGGCACCTCTGCTGAAACCTCTAGGACTAGCTTGATGAGAATAATATATTAATGGAAGAGCCAACAGGTTCCCGGGCAGTCCATTCCACCATTTATCAGTGTCTGATTCTTCATCATCTGATTGGGAAATATAGTGCCAGGTTTCATAGGCCATTCTATCCTGCCTTTGCCAGCTTTAAATCTGCTTTTGACAGCATTCTTCAAGAACGGTTCTTGGCAATACTGAAAGCCTCTTCCCTATATCACAGACTATTCACATTTGCCTCTAAGTTCCATGAAGATAAATTCTCAAGAGTAAAATGTAATCCATAGGGACACTTGTCAACCCTGATGTCAGTAAGGAAGCAGTAAAACAGGGATGTATTTGCACTCCCTTAATATTCAATCCAATATTAACTCTGTGTGCAATTTATATCAGATCCCAACTTTCAGATTAGCAAATCATTGCTAATCTTACGACAAGGTAGACGACAAGGTCCTCCTGTCTTTTTCCGGGGTAGGTTTAAGGAGAGCTTTTAATCTGTTTTCAGCATATTATACTAAGGAGCTGCTTGTAATAAACTATCAAAAGACTAAAATTTTCTCTAAAATGCTTGCTCAACACAAGTGACAGATCATTGGCCATGATATAGAATAAGTTAGACTGTAATATTTAGGTGTAACTTTCCAATTCTCTGGGTTTTGGATTGCTCACACTGCAGTTGTGGCTAGGAATGCTCAATGAACTGCAAATGCTATTTTGTAGGGGGTTTTTTTCCCTTAAAGATGGCTCACATATCTCTGATATGTGAATTTCTCAGAGTTAATGTGTTAGCTCAAAGAGTATACTGTTCACAGCTGCTTATATACCTGGCAGTAATACTATCTAAATTCCTGAGAAATATCTTTGGTATTCCATGTTGTATTCCCAATGTCTTGCTTAGAGTAGAAGCCAAGATAGCGCTTCTAGAAGTCGATGCATGGTTCTATATAATTTAGCTATTGGCTCAAGCTGAATTCTAACCTGCTCAGACTAACATCCTTGAGCATATAATTGTTGCTATTGATAAACAAATGAGAATCAGAATCAATCCCAATTAACTGCCGTGGACCCAAAGATCTACAGGTAGATCTTGATGATCTGCCTTCTGCCCATCACTTTAGAACTGCACACCAGCTCTTAGTCTTCATCTGATTAATTTACAGTGTATTGCTATTCATGTCTATGCTACACTATGTCTCATTACAATCAGTTGGGTTTCATCTCAGATAAATTGGGATAGAATTACCTCAGTTTTCTGTGAAAAAAACTTTGACTTTGGGTATATCCATACTGTGAAGTTATAGGAGTTCGATACCATTTTTACTCTTATGGTTTCATCCCATGGAATCCTGGGATTTTTAATTTGATGAGAGATTTTAAAAGCTCTCGTCTTTGCCTCTGAACTACAGCATCAGAACAATTTGTCAAGTATTTCACAAAGCTATACTTCCTAGGATTCTATAGGAAAGGGCAATGACAGTTAAAATGGAATCTAAGTGCCATAATTGTGCAATTTGGATACAGGCTTTGTTACCTTAAAGGAATGGTGTTTTTATCCTACCCACAGAGGGGCCTGTGTGGGAACAGAATAGTCAAAACAAAACAAATTCATTTTTGGGTTTGATCATAATAAATCCTGCATGAGCTCAAAATTTTTCAAAGCCTTTACAGAAAATGTTTTGGAGCAGCATGAATTGAAGCTACTAGCAATAAAGGATTCTATATTCTTCTGCTTCTTGGACTTCCGCTGCTTAGTTTAATATTTATAGTAAAACTCATATTGATAGAAAACTAGAACACCAGGAGAAATGGAATAGAGTGTAGGATGTAGACGTGTTTGTTAGACTTCCCAAATATATCAATGCTTCAGAGCTACTGTTGATTTTCATTAAGAAAAGCAATTTTTTTTGCACTTGAGATTTGTGTGCCCTGAACACAATGTACAAATATGGGCTTCCAGAATTCTTAAAACAGACTGTGCTATTTATTCAAGTGGAATAGAGGACCATTTCATATATTGGTACCACAAATTTGTTCTATTGGCAATATTTGTTTAAATTGCTCTGGGCATTCTAAAAGCATTATAATCTTTGTAAGTCTGCCTCTGCTCTGGGCAATGCTTTTAAAACCATTTTCACAGCTCAGAAGCACTTGGTTGTAAAGCCAGTGCAAAGTGGGCTTTTTACATTTTAATTTTCTTCTTTTTGCATTTGGGATACCTGAGTCTTTTTTCATTTGATAGCAACATGAGATCCAAGTATCCTGAATGTTATGTTTTACAAAAGCACTGCACAATTTCACCATGTCTTTTTGAAAGGCTGACCTTTACTAAGAACAAGATATTGGCTAAGATTCTTCTATGGCTCCTATTGGGAGGCAAGGAAGCAGAGAGGCAGAAAGTGATTGACTGGGCCAGAAGTAAACGTGGCCAACTGGAAAGTGGCTCAGATCTCTTCAGTTGCATAGGGACGAGGGAGCAGGGGGGGCAGTTCACCCTGAGCAGCAATGTTTTGGGGGCATCCTGGTCTGTAGCCACGGCCCCACATGCCCTGGTCACACCCCTATGCGCTGCAGCCACACCCCCATGCACAGTGGCCACACCTGTCATGCTGTAGCCTTGCCCCCGTCCACCCCTCTTCCACACACTCCAAGCTCAGCCACTGGGTATCTTGACCTACTCCTAGTCAATGTATTAGCCACAACTTCAGTGAGAAGTAGGAGAAATGTGGCACAACACAACTAACCAAGTATTTGCCAGGCTTAAGAGAAGGGTGCGGAACTGTAGAACCTGAGACTGAATTTGCTCCTCCTGAGTTCTAAATCCAGTCTTTTAGAGTTCCCCAGATGCCAACTCCCCTTCTCTATGACACTACTCTTTGGTAATTTCCTAGCTTTTGTACAGATTTTGTAGTCTCCAGTGTTCCTTATTGGGGCGAGTAACTGAAGTGTGTGATGGCTTCCCAGCTCCAGGGGTTTTTGGATGAGACTGATTATCGAGATGCACTTCAATCTAGTTATGAGACAGAGACAGCTTTGTTTGCCTTGATAGACTATCTGCACTTGGAACTGGATAGGCAAAGTCTGTTTTGGTTCTGCTGGACCTCTTGGCAACTTTTGATACAATTGACGGTGCCATATTTCTGAGTCATTTTGCTGGGATGAGGCTTGGGAACCCTGTTTTACAGTGGCTTCATGCCTTCCTGGAGACTTCTGTTCTACCTCTTGGCCATTGGCCTGTTGAGGCAAGGCTCTGTTTTGTCTTCCTTGCTATTCAACATATACATGAAACTGCTGAGAGAGGCCATTTGGAGTTTTGAGGACTGGTGTCTTCAGTATGTGGATGAGACACCCAGCTCTACTCCCCCTTTTCATCTTAATCCAAGGAGGCTGTCTTGGTTCTAAACTGGTGCCTATCATCAGTGAAACTTAATCCAGATAACCCAAAGATACTCCTGGACAATTGAAAGACAAATCAGGGAATAAGTATTCAGTCTGTATTAGATGAGGCTATTCTTGGGTATGTTCCTCCAGCCAAATTGCCAGCTGGGGATAGCTACAGGTAGCACACAACTCCCTTGTTGCAGCAGCTCCACTGGCTGCCCATCCATTTCTGGGTAGAAATCATAGTGCTAACAATTACCTATGTAGCCCTATACAGTTGAGGTCCAGGTTATTTGAAGAGTCATACTCTCCTGTATGGACTGCTCATGTTTTGAAGTCTTTTGCAGAGGCCCTGCTCTCTGTCCTGCCACCCTCACAGATATATTTGGTGGGAACATAGGCGAGTGCCTTCTAAGTCGTTGCTCCAGGCTCTGGAGCTCACTTCCTAGAATGGCTAAGGTGGCATCCTACTTGCTATCTTTACACAAGCAGGTAGAGATGTTTTAATTCTGGCAGGCCTTTGAGAATTGATTTTTGAGGGGAAACAGGCCTTGTATAATCTGCTGGACTCCTATTTGTTGATGATGTTGTTTTAATTGGTTTTAATTGGTTTCACATTTTATGATGGTTTAATTGCTTTTTAACTTTTTGATATAGTCGGCCCTCCACATTTGTGAGTTTAACATTTAACATACGGATTTGATTATTTGTGTGTTTCTCCAACCACTGTCTTGCCACCTCAAGTGTCCGTTTTCCAAAGGAACCTTCCCTCTTGGCAGCTCTGATCAGGCTGTGCAACCCTTTAAAAATCCACCTCTGGTCCTCCTCCTCCACCAGCTGCTGCCTGGCCAAATAAGGACAGCTTCTATTCCTTTCTGGATGTAGCTATTGGGAGGATGAAATGAGGGCATTGCTTCCCAAAACAAGAATTCTTCTCTCCATTGAAATTTTACTTCAACCTCCAAATTTTTAGCCTTGCAGTAACTTAAAATTTCAGTTGAGCATTTAGAGATACTGTTCAGCTTCCAAAGAAAAAGGGCAGGCAAAATTAACAAGAGAATGCACACACAGCAAATGCAAGAGTTCTAGGTATGAGTGATTTTTAAGGACTCACTCTGTGTAATGCTAGAAATGCAGGGAATGAAGGAAAACTGGAAATGTCCTCATTTGGCCCCCCTCCCCAGCTCCACTCCTCACATAAGACTGAAGGGAAAATTAGACCCCATTAAAGGAAATTATGGATGGCACCGTACCATAACTGCCCCAAGCCTGGATCTGGCCCACTATACTGGAAGAGCAGGAACAGAGCCATGCTTGATGAGAATCAAGCTCAGGCTGAGCTAATTCCTTCCTATACCTGATACACTGAAGCTTTAGAAGCTGCTAAGATCCCTACCCCACCACACAGGTCCTCTCATGGGGCTGAGACTTCCCTCCACTTCCCTCCAACACTGAACCCTACTTAACAGAATTTCATGGTCTCCTTCTTGTCCATGAGGATGACACAAAAACAACTCAAAAATGGTCTGCATTTGGCACTGGTTTTTATTTCAAACATCTTTACTCCACTATTTGGCTGTACAGTCCCCAGGCAGCCTCCAACTCATTGTTTAAAGGAATTAGCACTCAAGATAAGTACAATAAAAATAATTTACCTATTACAGGTGGATTCCCATGTGTGCAGATCTCTTTATTGATCAGAAGCACAACTGGCTCCATCTTGCCCCACAGAATGATCTGGACTCTTCTCAACAGATAGAGGAATATTTTGCCTCAGTAGCAACCCTCATGTCATTACAGCTACGGGAGATGGTCATTAATTCTTTAGAAGACCTCCTTTCTTTTTTTAAGATACACAAGGTATGGAGAGCTGAACATGTTGCTTCAGTTTGCAATGTGATTTATGTCGCAGTAAATCTTTTATTGCTCATGTATTTAATTGTGTATGTACATTACATTAATGGTATTAATATTGGCCATTTCCACACTACACTGTTACAGTGCTATTATTCGACTTTCAACATCCTGAGGAATTCTGGGGTTTGTAGTTCTGAGAATTCTAAATGGCCTTCCCTAAACTGCAAATCCCAGAATTCCATAAGATGTTGAAAGTAGAATAGTAGCACTATAACAGTGTAGTGTGGAAATGGCCATAGTCTGCCATATATTTATGCAGAGAGAGAGAGAGAGAGAGAGAGAGAGAGAATATCAGTAGAATAAAAGAGCTCACCAATATAGATATCTATTTATTATTTAATTAATTTATATCCTGTCTTTCTCTGAAATGGGATCCATAAAAGTGGCAACATGTAGCCCAAGGACAGCCCCCAGAAAACCCTGTGATGGGTTCACCCTTACAGTCCCCAAAAATCAGAAATGACTTACTTGAAGGCACACAACAACAAAGCAAACCCATCAGGTTTTTTTTGTGGGGGGGACTGAGTGTATGTGACATACCCAAGGTCTCCCAGTGGGCTTCCATGGCTGAGCGGTGAATTGAACCCTGGTCTCTGAGATCGTAGTCCAATGCTCAAACTACTATGCCATGCATAGTGTCTAGTACTTTTTCTTTTTTTCACCTGGCCACTCTACTTAGTACAAATTACATTTACATTTGGGACATCTCCTAGGGGCTGACGCAGCACAACCTCACTGTCATTGTTCAACAAACATTAGTATGCCTACAGTTTAGTGTTTAATTGGAGTTCTGTAATGAATTCACAGTTTTCCAAAGTGGTGGGCCATGAATAATAAAAAATGATTCCATGCTGTTCACTAGACATATTTTTCTTTAATTCTTTGTCTTGAGGATGGCAATGACTTTGGAGAAACATACCATGAAATGCAGTTCTTTATACCACAAATACTTGTCATTAAACTGGATGTGGAGGACCCCAAAATTGTATTTGAACCAGATACAAGAGCTTGCTGGGATTTAATCTATCGCTGCTTCATGGAGGTCCTAAAGAATTCTGAGGGACTTCCAAAGGTATGAAAATATACCATTTAAGAATGTGATCCTACACAGATTTACTCAGAAGCAAAGCATATTATGTTTATTTAGGCTAACGCTTTGAGAAAGGCTGGATGAGAGGAATCAACCATACAGCTGAGCTATGTGAGAAAGATCATGTCTTATTTTGCCCAAAGCACCAACTGAAATGTAATCTTGAATAGGCAAAATTTTATCAGTCTGATCCAAATGTAAGTCATACTTGTATGTGTGCATGTTACTTCAACTTGCCTGTCAACTTATAGCAATCTTGTGAATTTCATAGGCTTTTCTTAGACAAGGAATACTCAGAGGTGGTTTTGCCATTTCATTACTCTGAAATATAGCCTATAGCACCTAGTATTTGTTGGCAGTCTCCTCTCCAAGTGCTAACCAGGGCCGACCTTGCTTACAGCCCATGATCAGATAGGATCTAATGTCTTTAAGGTATTTAGGCTTATGCATATACAGTCATCTCTCCACATTCGCTAGGATTAGGGGCACAGGACACCCATGAAAATGAAAAAGAGTGAATAACTCTAGACTATCCCAAACTATATTTAACACACAAAAATATATGATTACCATACTGAACCCACTATGGATTCTTTTGAGGCATCAGGATTCCTTCATAAGGCAGAAGTAGGTGGCTGGTGGGGCTTCCTGCCACCTCCACTGTTGCCCCACACCATTTTTAATAGGGACTTACTAGACTCGTTCGCAGTTTCTCAGTCTCACAAGGCTTGCAGTCCCTATTAAAAATGGCATAGGGCAGCAGCAGAGGTGACAGCAAATAATCCCTCAATAATCAAATCTGCAAAAGTGAAACTCACAAATGTGGAGGGCTGACTGTATAATGGGTCTAAATACCCTAAAGACTTCAGATCCCATCTGATCTTGGAAGCTAAGCAGGGTCAGCTCTTGTTAGTGGTTGGATGGGAGACTGCCAATAAATACCAGGTGTTGTAGGCTGTAGTGGAAGGAACTGGCAAAACTACTTCTAAGGAATTTTTGTCTAAGAAAACCCTATGAAATCCATGGGGTCAGCCCAAGCTGACAGGTGACTTGAAGGATCATACAGATTATATATAAATATATTGAAATTGGTGAAACCTAAGTTACAAACCTGAGTCTCATTGATTTCAGCGTGACTTTTCTAAGTCTGATCAAGTCTGGATCTAACTGTAAGGGTTCAGTTATTCTGTTAATCAAAGCTTCAGTCCATACACTTTATTAAGGGGTAATCTCATTCAACTCTATGGTTTTATGTCTGACTAGATGTACGAGATTGGGCTGTAAACATTTTGGAGGGTGTGCTTGTATGGCTGCTTGCCACGTTTGTCCATATCTCAGGCAGGGCTACAATATTTTCCACAAATATAATATTATATTTTCTTATATATGTCATTCTATTGCTTCTGTGGGATTTTTCCCCTTATTTTTTAGGTCCAAGTTAAACTTTTCCCAGAATTAAAAGGGGATGATCTAATTCTTCGTACTGTCCAAGAAGATGAATCTTTAGTTTCTGAATATGTCAAAAAAACTGCTGAGATATTTGATCGCAATCTAATTGGTCCACAAAAGTAAGTATATATCCTGCTAGTTCGATTGGAGCAAGACTGGGCAGAAAGTAGATCATGATCTCTGGTAGCTCTCTGGGTGATTTGCAGAACTTTGGCATGGTTCTCTAAACCTTAGTCATCTAATAGTAGCAATGACTAAAAAGTTCCACCCAGCTGAAAAAAAAGTTGCTGAAAAAGTGTTATTACTTATTATTAACTTTATTTATATCCTGCCTGCTTCTCAGGACTGGGACTCAAGGGGGCTTATACATTAAAAAAGATTACAATTAAAAACATAGAAAAGGCAACATTAACACTGAATAAACTATAAAGCATATTAAAAAAAAATAAACATTCATGCCTCCACATTTGTGGGTCTTACTTTCATGGATTTGATTATTTGTGAGTTCCTCCAGCTCCTTCCCCCCCCCCTCCACACCTCCAGTGATTCCTTTCCAGGGGAGCTCTTCTTCTCAGCAGCTTCAGTCAGGCCACACAGCTCTTTGAAAACCTGCCTCTGGTTCTCCTCCTCCTCCACCAGCTACTGCTTGGACAGCTAAGGATGGCTCACAGCCCAATTTCTCAGCACCCAAACATACCCAAGGAAAGAGACGGGCAAGAGAGAGGAAGTATAGAGGCACCATGCCAGCCCACCCCTTTTCACTTGATTTTCTCTGACATGGTTTGCCAGATGCTCATTCTCCCAACGATGCCTCAGCCCCCTTCTGACATACATGCGTGCGCGCGCACACACACACACACACATACACTCCCCCCCCCACTTTTGTGAGGGTACTATACCCCTAACTCTAGCAAATGTGGAGAGCCGACTGTACTCTAAAAAGATTTTAAAACCATAAACAATGCAGTTTAAAACAATACAGCCCTTTTTAAAAAGCCTTCAATTCTGAAGGCGCCTTTGAATAAAAACATTTTTGGGGAAAGCCAAAGGCAAAATTGTGAACTCCGTTCTGGTATGTGTGTGTGTGTGTGTGTGCGTGCGTGTGCGCGCACGCACGCGCGTGGTGTGTGTGTGTGTTTCAAAACAATCCTGGACCAAGCATCTACTCAGAAGTATTTGCTTCCACAGGGCTGCTCATACCATTGGGCAAACTGAGCAACTACCTAGGTGACAGATGCTGAGTGATGGGACTAATAATTTCCTGGCCACTTTTCCTGTGCCCCTGACCATTTCTCTGTACCAGTAGAGAGAGCTGTGAGTTATATATGCTCTTTCCTGATCACCTAAACTCTCCTGCTGTCAGTCCAGCTAGTTTCTATATAATGGAGAGGAGTGTGACCTTGGCCTTTGGCTCAGGCAGCAAAATGTTTGTGTCAGCTCTGCTGTTCTTCAGTTCCTACTCTCTGTCCAAACAAAAAGGATTCCGTCAGCCTAACACAGAGGGAAGTGTTGGTTGCTGTCATTTGTTGTTAAAGTATTTGTTCTTAATCAGTACTAATGTGGATTTTGAGAACCTCTATTTTCCTGTTCTTTCTGTGTTTAAGATACTTAAACGTGTACAATAAATACAGCGATCTCTTGAACAACAATGCAGAACAAGACGTGACTGATTTTTTGAGCAAAAGACATGATCTGGATGATTTTGTACTGGTAGGCTTTTATCGTATGATTAAAACCAACGTTTGCTGAGGAATGAACAAATATTGGCAAGGATTGGCGTCTCTGTTCCGGAGAGGTTACATTTGGAAGTTCACGTCCCCAAGGAGGCATCCTGGATATATGCATGAGTCCTTTCAGACTAGATCAACAGGGCAGAAATCTGTGCATTAAGAGAACAGTGCAACTTTGTTGGAAGGTTCTGTGCATCAGCAGCTCTGTGTGGCTTCAGTGCGTAGGCTGAATGAGCCTATTAGAGACCTAAAAAGAGTAAAATTTCAGCACTCTAAAGCAGGGGTGGGGAACTGTTGTTTGCAGGGAACCTGCAGTTATTGCTGACCCCCAACTCTCATCAACCCCAACTGCAAGCATAACTGATGGTCAAGGATGATGAGAGCTGTAATCCAGCAATATCTGGAGGATTATAGGTTCCCCTAAGACAGCAAAAGAGACTCTATCCTAAGTAATTATAAAAGAAGAATGAAAATATTACTTATTTCAATGTATGAGTTGCACGTGGGCAGACAGCATAGCATAACACCATTTCCCCTTTTAATTTTTTTGATCTGATACCTTAGATCTGTTGGGAGGTAGGCAAGCTTTTATGTTTGAATCAGAAATGCTGTGTAGGATGAAGCCCGGGTGATCTCTTGCATAAATCTCTGTGGGTGGAGCATTTGGAGGTCTCAAAAATTTTGACTTTGAGTCTGTTTTCCATGCTTCCTACAATGAAAACTGTTCTGTTTATTTGAGCTTCTGTTACCTTAAGCCAATGAAGAGAGCTAAGCAGAGGCCAGTGCAAGGCAAAAATGGAAAGTCTTGAATAATTATGAGCTCCCGGTCTCATTTTTGTATCCTTCCAACTACATACTGGCTCACATTTTGTATTGCAAGCAATCAGAACTTGAAATGCTTACAATCAGCCCTCCATGTTTGTGGGTTTCACTTTCATGGATTTGATTATTTGTAAGTTTTTCCAAACCCCAGGCACTTTTTTTCCAGGGGAGCCTTTCCTCTTAGTGGCTCCAATCAGGCTGTACGGCCCTTTAAAAATGCACCTCTGATATTTATCCTCCTTTGCCGGCCACTGCACGGACAGCTAAGAAGGGCTCGCAGACTGATTTCTCAGTACCACAAACCCTCTTCCAATGCCCCCCACACCCAAGGAAGGAGCTAGGTGAGAGAGAGGAAGATTAGGGGCACCATGCTGACCCATCCCCTTCCTTCTCCTCTCCATGACCTAGTTTGAACCCTGAGTGCACCCTTTCCCACCATGCCTTGGCCCCCTTCCCACAGAAGCAGATACACATTTTGATATTTGCAATTTTTCCACTTTTGCAGGGCTGCAGGGACCCTAATCCTAGCAACTGTGGAGGGCCAACTGTACTTTTTTGGACTACTACAACAAGAATCTCCTAGGCAGCCAGGCCATAGCTCAGCCTACAATAGCATGGTCAATTTCTCTGGCACCCTGAGATTGCAAGAACATAAGCATTTGCTATAAGCATGCAGTGACTGGAAGAGTAGGGCATGTCTGGAGAACACACCCTGATATACCCTGGATATTCTGTAACCTCTGCCCAAAGCATCAGACTTGAAAAGAAATATGTTTATAAACTCTTCTTTTTCATTTTACAATGTATCTAGAATCAATTTGAATTGAATTCCTTGGGGGGCAACATCATATCCTTATTTGTAAGTTACTTTTGCATCCTTCCTTTGCTCCAATGAGCAAAGGTGACATACATGTACCTCTTTCTCTTTACCTGCACAACAACCCTATGAAGTAGGTCATATATACAGTTGTCCCAAGATCATGCAGCAGCTGCTTAGCATAGTGATGTGCAGAACCTGAATCTCCCAAGTCCTGGTCCCAAATATTGTTTTTCACTAATACTGCTTTATCTTTGTATATCTTTGTCTACTGCATGAGTGGGCAACTGTGAGAAGCTAGGGGGCCTTATTAGTTTCCCAGGAGACCTTGGAGGACAAGGTCCTCTCATTGCACCTCCATGAAAACCCCCCACCAGTGCTCTCAAATGCCCCCTCAGATTGTGGGGAGATTTTACCATGTGTTGAGGGCCCACCAGGGCCTTTTAGCCCCCCCCTTTTTTTAGCAACAAGAAGTGACTGGAAGTCACTTCCCGTTTTCTTCCTTAAATGGCCCAGCAGTCTCAAAATGGCACAAAGTGACTCCCATATCCCAGGGGTCATTTTGAGGCGAAAAATTATTTTGATCCAGGGGGCCAAAATGCCCCTGGGGTTCTATATGTAGCCTACAGGCCATTCTTTACTCATCTCTGATCTACTAACACAAAAATACATACAATTTTCATTGTTATTGTTGCTATTACAGTAATTTTGTTCTTCTGCAGAAGATTGACGGTTTGACAAAACTGAAAAAAGAAATAGCATCCATGCACGTTACTGTCCCTCTGGCCATGTTTTGCCTTGATGCATCAAAGCTGAATGAAGAGCTTTGCCGACGGACTCAAAGGCTGAAAGACAGACTGATTGAGTTTGAAGTAGAAGAAAACAGGGAGATAAACCAAAGGTGTGCTTAAGTATGGAAATTATGACTTTAACTAGAGGTTAAATGTGTTAGTTACCAACCACCCTTGCTCACAGCTTGTCATTCAAAACACACTAGGACTCTGACATGAGCTATATCAGAGCCTGAGAAAGTTGTCATAGACCATGCTGGCAGTAGGATTCTGAGAGTTGCAGTCCAAAAATATAAATTTTTCTAGCTCTGGAATACAGGATTTAGTGACTTTTCCATCACTGCCAGCTTACTCTAAGGATGTACAATCTCTTAAATGCTGTTGTAGGCCTTGATGTTCAAGCCAGGTCCTGCTTTCTTTTGATGAGAAGTCCCTCGTCACTTACTCTGAGAACTTGCAGTTGGAGATTATTGCACTTCTGTGGCAGTTGGCGATCCTTGGCAAATGAGGTTGGGGATGTAAGAAGTTGATAGAATTGTCCTTTTGGGAGTTGGTTTTGTGGTCCTCTGGTTGCCCATTCAGGTATTGGGTCTGTACTACATGGTGTTATTGTTCTCTGTGTCTTTTCCATCAATATTCCTCTATGATCTGGACAGAGTTTGTGTAAGTACCTTTTTTGGACCACAGTTCCAAGAATTTTGGGAGCAGTAATCCAAAATAGGAAATTTTCCAAGCTCTGATGATTTTGTCTTTTTGTGAGGATGCAGACCGAGACTGTGGATATTTGAATGGCTCATGTTGTTCTTTGCCCTCTTTGAATTGCAGTGGTATATTAGTTTAGTTTTCATCTTCCTGTTTTATTAAATTTATTTTGCTGCTTCTCTGTTATTTTTAGTAATTTTTGTGGGTGGTGATGTTTCTTGACTTTGATTGCTTCTATACACACTATATGTTTATTTTGTTAGTCACTGTGAATGTTGATTTCAAGTAGAAAAATGGGAGATAGATAGATAGATAGATATCTAAATTCAGTGTTTGAGAAGAAAGCTACTTCTTCCTCTTTGATTTGTACGGAGTCCAGGAGTTAAAATGGAATTGAATATAGGTGAAGGAGGAACAAAATATTATGACTTTGTTGGATGGGACAATGAAGAACAGGATGAACAAAGCTCCTTTACTATTTATGAAGTGGTAGGATGGTTGAATAGAATAGATTATATTAGCTAATCACTTGTGTTCCATGTGAAGTCTGCAATAAGAACCTTCAGTCCAGTCCAGGGTAGGATCTAGACTCATGGACAGCACTGAGGAGAACTTGGAAGAAAATTGGTCTTGATATAGAGACCTCAGAGCAGAGCTTGGAAAATGTATTTTTGCACTACAAGTTTCAAAATCCTCTTGCCAGCATGGGCAGTTCTAGTCCCACCGGGCAAATGCAGTCCAAAAAAGTTACTTTACCAAGCTCAGTGTACAAAGATCAGACTGGATTGGGGTGGAAATTGTGCAGTCCTCCAGGTGTTGAATTGTAACTCCTAGCAGCCCTAGTCAGCGTAGCCAATAATGTGGAATGTTAGGAGTTTAACAACATCTGGAGGGCTACATGAGATGCCCCTCCCTTACCTAGGGTGTTGCTCCATTAGAGACCTGGATTGGAGCCAACTGAGGTCAGAGTTTCTAGCTTCAACCCTGTGAGAAAGCTGCATATACTCAGAGAGTTTATGGATGGTTATTCAGGAATTGTTTCCAGTGGGACTGAGTATGCTATCAGTTGGTGAGATCTCCAAAGGAGGAAGGGAGAGGGAGCAGAGCAGTCTCTTTAGACCACGGAATTGGAGACAGTGCCGATTCCTTGGTTCTTGTCTCATGTAAGTGTCTACCAAAGCAGCATGTTTCTGCATTTGTGTGGGGAGGGCATGTAATCCCTGTACCTGGCCTTCCCCTTCCTTAGCATTGTCAAACTCTCCTCCTCTTTGATCCCGCAGAGATGATGACATTAAAAAGTGTCCTGAATAGATTAGTCATGACATCTGTGATAATGGTGCTTCCCATTATCTAGACTTGGCTGAAGAGGGAAGCCACGTTGTCAATAACAGACATATAAAGCTCATCCATCTTAACCTCCCTCCAGTTCTCTGCGTGACAAGGAGTCTGCAACCACATTGGGACTTCCAGCCACATGCTGAATGCAGAGAACTGGAGGGAGGTTAAGAGGGATGAGCTTTATATGTCTGTACTGTTGTGTGTTTCCATGTATTCTCTAACTCTTCCTTTTTTAGGTCACAGGATGAAATCCCAGCCGGTGTGGCTCCAGCCTTCAGCTGTTTCCAGACCGTCTGAGATTTGGGGGGCGTGTGATAATGGGGCTTCCCATTATCTAGACTTGGCTGAAGGGGGATGCTTCCCTCTTCAGGTAAACCAAGGGTTAATGAGGTGTTGGGATTAGGTTACATTTTTACTGTGGGTCAGCCTCACAGGTCACAGGGGGAGAATGGCCCAATGAAGGGAAGAGAGGTGAGCATCTTCGAGGTGCTTCGAGGTGCTTCGAAGGAGAGGTTATAAAAATCCTTGAGAGGCCATGTGGCAGAGAGACAATAAAGGAACCTCCTGGAGATGGGATCTGTGCCAGTCGTAGGCTGCAGGCCTAGGCCTCACCTCCTGGTTTCACTCCTCTCCTAGACCATCTAAGCCTGTGAACCCAAATGTGAGTAACTAGAATAAGGTAGTTAGTTGCGTTAGGGCTTTTTATTATTTTTATAGTTGGCTGATCTTAAGAATGTATCTGTTGTTATAACTACTTGTAACTTAAGCATACCTGAGAGGGGGCAGCCTCTCATGTGTATTACTCTCTTGTTTACTTGCATGCCTTACAATAAATGCTTTTCTGTAAAACCTCTGTTTCCTCTCCATTCCCACGCCATTCTTCGGCACACGCTTAGATAGAACTTCTCTCACTCAGAAGGAGGAGGGAAAGGAAAGGTCCTTAAGCATAGAGATTGGCAATTCACTGACAGGGTCCCACTGTCCTGTTCAGTTACAAATATATTCAGAATTCAGTGGGGGGTGGCAGCATCCGAAATTAGTGAACGCTGGGGAATTTCCTGCTCCTTTTCAAGGGTAGAAGTCAGGCTTGGGGGGGGGGGCTGGAAGTAAACTCAGTATGACAACATCTAAAAAGTTCACTCTGACCTTCTTGGACAGACACATAAAAGAAAGCAGAAAACAAAGAACAGAAAGAGCTGTGGCAAAGAATATTTTTATTTGTTTTGATGCCTGTGAAATTTACACAGTCTTCTGTTTTTGTTTGTAGCATTTGCAATCAGTACAATGTAATTGCAGACAAAGTCAGCGAAGTGCCTTTGACGACCGAGGAGCTTGTTGAGCTTACGGCCTATTTGAAAAAATCCAGTGATGTTACTGTTTTTAAACTGCGTCGTGAAATTAAGGAGGCTATCTACAGACTTGAGTTCCTGATGGACTATGCTGACCTTCCTTGTATGTTCTAAAACAATCAAAACTGAACAAATGCAGCATGGAACCATGGCAAAAGTCCAATCTGGTCACCCAGTTAAAGAAAGCTTACAGAGTGAGGTGGGATGAGGAATCTTGTGGCGGTGATTTGCTGCTTTCAGAACCTAGCTGTCTTGCTTGCTCCAGCTTTAATGGGAGACACAGTGGGTTACTTTTCTCCCCAGTAAATCTCTGTATTGAAGAATTCTCTCCCATTGAAAGCAGTGGAAAGGAGAACACTCATGTTAATCTGGATCTGGCTTCCAGCAAAGAAACAAATGCTTTTTGTATCCTTTGTTGTGACAGGAACTGTGGTTTTGAAGCTGGCCCACATTTTGGCACTCTCAGTGAGGACCTCCATGGATTGGTCCCCCACTCTCTTATCACTGAAACTCACTGAATTGCCCCCACTCTCTAGACCACCTGGTGGACAATTTGGGGCCCACCAGATGTTGCTGAACTGCATCCATCATCCCTCAATTTTGGCTGTGTTGGTGCTTGCTCTAAAATCAAATAACATGTGAATGTCCACACGTTGACCACGTGTGCTCTAGACCCTATCCATGCCACCTGTCAGAAGGAGAAAATGAGCTGAATGGCATCTTCCCCTTTTCTTTGCTCTTTTTTGACTGTTCAGTGAGGGTAGTCAAGCGAAAAGCAGTAAGGAAGAAAAGCAATAGAGCGGGGGAAACAGTTAGATGTTGTTCCCCTTTCTGCTATGTAGTCCTCAGGATGTGCATAACATCTCCCATCTGAATGATTCTTTTAAGTCTGAGACCATTTTTGAAGACTGTTTGCTACTTTCTGTGTTTCTTTTGAGCTAGAAATTTGTCTAAATTTCTAACAATGGACAGGATCTCCACTCAGCTAAAAATTATATTGAACCCCAAATATCCTGTCACTTTTCTGGAGAAATAGTATACTATCTTAGATCATATAAAGCTAAAATAAATATTTTTCTGAAAGGTCATGAAATTTTCAGTTGATATTACTTTGCTGAGGCCTACAAATAATTCAGTCCCCAAATGGAGACTTTGATCATGTTATATCTTTTAGTAACTTTAACTAAGATAGGAACACTACTGCAAATCCTGTTCTTTTTACATAACTTTGTAATTTTTTAAACTCCAAAATTGTTTTCACCATCTGTAATTGAAAAACAGATCCTCATTTTTTTAAAAATGTTGTTTTGAATTGGTCTGATTAAAGCCAAATTTCATGTCAGGAGAGTTTTATAGAGTATAAAACCCAGAGGCTTAAGCAAGATCATAACTGTATCTAAACATAATATAAATAAAACTTTAAATGTTTTTTACTGTTTTAATATATTTAATATTTAACATATTTCTTAGCTGATTCTCCTGAGTTGCCTTATAATCCAAAACAATACAATTCAATTCAATAGTAACAAATTATAACACTATCTTAAATTTAACCAATAATAAAATGTCGTTTAGAATAAAATGGTTAACGCAATAAAGTTCTGTTCAGAGATGTGGCAGCATTTAGATCCATTCAAACTTCTTCAATTAAAAGCCAGAGAAAAAGCAGCTACAAATGGAGTCAGTGATATATCTCTTGAGAAAGAATTCCACAGAATATGAACCATTACTGAGAAGGTCTTCTGTCTCTACTACCCACTAATCCTATTGTTTTGGTAGAGGGTCACTGAGGCGCCTTTATTGAGCTTTGCAAATATGCATTTCAAAGGGATTCAAACTAGATTAAATATCTCAGTTATATGTAAATGTTAGAGTAGTCTTTGTTTCATTTTAGTTAATATTTGTCTGCCATGGCTGCATTCTGTGGAATCCTGGAGTTAAGAATTTGGTAAGGAACTGAAGCTGTCTGACTAAGAATTCTAAAAGTCTCTCTATGGACTGGAAATCTCAGGATTCTATAGGATGGAAACATAGCAGTTAAAATGGAATCATAGTGCTATAATTGTGTAGTGTGAAAGGGCCCGAAATCTGGATTCAACCCAAAATACCAGTGTAGTGTAATGGAACTTAAAAGAGCAAGCTATTTTGAAAACCAAATACATAACCTCTTGTGCACTGCCCCAATTTGCTTTCAGGAAGAGTGTGATACAAATGTGATAACTAAAAAGTAAATAAAATCTGATTTCATTAAGCTTCTTTCATTTTATTATCCTAAAGATGGTTTTGAAATATATTTTTCCCCCTAGATGATGATATAAAACTAAACAGTACTGTTCTCCATTGGCCGGATGAGATTGAGATCATCTTCGAAACCAGTAGAAACCAGCTGATGAATAGACGTGATCATGCAGAACTTGCTTTGATAAAAAGGTATGATGAAAAGGCTTCTAGGTACTTAGAGGATTTCATTCAGTATCTCTGTTTGAATGAACAAATCTGGTTTACACTTCATGGACACATATTCCAATTGGAATGCAGTTAATCTTAGGGTTCCCCCGCTTCCACAGCTTCTCTGATTTTTATAATACTTGTAAATTGTATGTAAAAATGCATACAACAAAGTGTATTTTAGGGTAATAGCATGCAAAAATGTGCAATTTTTTTTCTACAATTCAGAGTGTTGGTTATGACCTATAAAGCTCTAAATGGTTTAGGTCCCAGCTACTTGACATACTCCTTTTTGAACCTGTTTTTCCCCAAGATCCTCAGAAGAGGTTCTTCTCTCAGTCTCATCACCTTCACAGGCACGACTTTTGGAACTGAAGGTTTTAAGGAAAGGGCTTTTAACAGGATGCTATATTTAACAGGATGCCCCGAGTCCCCTTAAGGAGAAAAATAGGATAGAAATAAAGGTAATAAATAGTAGTAGTAGTAGTAGTAGTAGTAGCAGCAGCAGCAGCAGCAGCAGCAGGAATAATAATAATAATAATAATTTTGATGAATTACAATATTTTAACTGCTTTTAATCATCTTTAGCAATGTGTTTTAAATAGTTTAAATATTGTCAATAGTTTAATTCTATTGTAATGTTGATCTTCGTATGTTTTTAGGTAAATTATACTTGTTTTAAATGATATGCTATGTTGAGTTCCAATTTTAGGGAAAAGATGGAGTATAAATCAAGATGTTAGTACTGATGGTGATGATGGTGGTGTATATTTTGTGGAAAAAATGTTTTAAAATAATGTAAATGTTCATGAAGTTATTTTTTTAAAATAGGGATCAATCTCAAAAGAGAATGGAATATGTTTATGCATGCACATATGTAAAATAATGATCCATCAGTCCTTGCTTAGAACCATGTTAACTGAGAAACCACTAAGACTTCTCATTTGTATCCAAAATGTATATTCAAAGTTGAGTTAAAGATCCTCTATGCATTGGTTTTATTTAGAAATGTTGCATCATGTTTTCCTTTCCAAAAAATGAATTCAAAGCCTCTTCATTCTTCACATCATTATCTGATTTATTTATTTATTTCAACAGAGGGATATGCTTTAACATAACATTAAGGACTGCTCCTTTTGATTCCAAACCAGGTGCTCAGAGTTTGAAGCTATCCTTGAAGGTTACAATAAAGAAGTTGAAAGTTTCCGAAAGAAGGATGTCATGACTATGGAAGAAATGAAGAACAATGTGGAAAAATTTAATGAGTTGTCTAAGAATTTAGACTTTGCCCTGGCTGAATATGAAGTTAGTCCTGATAAGGATGAATTTGCAATTGAATTGTTTACTTAATTTATTTTATATAATTATTTAGGGGGTGCAAAAAAGACAGAGAGATATTTTCTCCTTCTCTCACAAAATTACAAGTGGTTTATTAACTTGCCAATGTGGATTAGTGTGAGCCAGTGTGGTGCAGTGTTTATCTGGAAGATCTAGGGCCAAGCCCTACTGATCTGACAAACTCACACAAACTAATCTTCAGCCAGTCACAATCTCTCTTCTGCACTGAGCTTATTGGACAAAAGGCATGATATAAATGCAGTAAATAGAATAATGAGAGCTAGCATAGTGTAATGGATTGAACATTAGACTACATCTCTGTGTGGTCCATGGCCTATATGTGACCTGAGTGGCCCTTGAAGACTCCCAGAAGCCTCCCAAATGCACATTTTTTTAAAAAAAGTACCCAATTTTTAAGTGATTTCCACCGGTAAATCAGCCCCAAATTCTCCAAATAGGCTGTTAATGCAGAAGATATCTCCCTTCTCTTCAATCCCTAAAAAGGTGTCTGAAAAGTAGGCAAAAATGACAATTGAAAATGGCATTATGTCACTTTGAGTGTGCTCAGATGCAGTGCTATAGTTCACCAGAAGGACATGGTGGGGGGAAATACAGCCACCCCCTCACAGTTGTCCATCCTGAGGGTCAGGGAATGAGTATGAAGAAGATACTTAAATCTGAAACCTTCATAAAGTAATTTACATTTTTCTCCAGTGTTGCACAGATCATTCGTGAAAACAGAAACAATGTCTTTCTCTGTTATAGGCTATTAATAAGGAAGAAGAACTACTTGAACGAGAAAAAAGTCAGTTTCCTTTGCTTCAGACCATAATCACCCACAAACAGCCTTTTGAGCAGCTCTGGGTGACTGCTTATAATTTCCATGTAAAGTCTGAGGAATGGATGAATGGTGAGGATTTATTTATGTTAATAACTTGTTTTCAAACAAGTTGTAGATATTTTAAAAAATTTCCTAAACTTTTTTGATTTTTGAAGGGGTATAGAAATAAACTGTGTATGTTTTTTGTGAAAAGCAAAGAGATCAACTTTTGCATAGCAGAACCAGTTTGGGACAGTGTTTAGAATGTTGGACAGGGAGTTGAGAAATCCAAATTCTGGTCCTCATCATGCCAAGAACCTCATGGGTGATCTGGAGTCAATCTCTTGCTCTCAGCCTTAGTAGTCCACAGTATCCATAGAACCCTTCTCCAGTACGACATTTCAAAGAAGTTGATTTTCTTCCTGTTAGCTTTCTTCACTATCCAGCTTTCACAACCATACATAGAAATCAGAAATGCTATGGCACGGACAATCCTAACTTTAGCATTTAATGATATATTTTTACACTTCAGGTTCTTGTCTAGTTCCTTCATAGCTGCCCTTCCAAGTCCTAGTCTTCTGATTTTTTGACTACAGTCTCCATTTTGATTAATGACTGAGCCAAAGTGTATAAACTCTGTAACTATTTCATTGTCTTCATTGTCTACTTTAAAGTTATATAAATAATCTGTACTCATTCTTTCTGTTCAGCTTTAAATCTGTCTTTGCACTTTCTGCCATGACTTTCTTCAGTAATCATTCCAAGTTTGTGCTATTTTTCTGCTGGTAGTATGGTGTCATCTTCAATTTTTGATGGTCCCTCCACCAGTTTTCATGCATCTTTCCTCTGAGTCCAATCCTGCTTTACATATTATATATTCATTGTATAAGATAACCAGATAGAATGATAAAATGCAGGCTTGTATTTTATCTTTTATACTGACCAGGATTAAGCTGTACAGTTCATAGTGCTGGCTTCCCATTTCTTGGCTGTCAGCAAGGATTTGTAATACCTGTTCCAGTCACATGAGAACATTTGTTCATTTGGAATAAATGTTTCGACAGTGCTTTTGAAAGTATAAAACTCCCTTGAGCTAGTCTTTCATGTTTGGACTTTGTGTGATTTAAGATAGATCTACAGTACTTAATTGGTTTTTACAGTTCATTCTTCCCATAAATCTCTGCGGGTGCTTTAAAATTTTCAGAGTGCTTGTTTTGTTTTCTGATTCTGCACACAGGACCTCTGGTACAGATGAATGCTGAAGAAATCAGTGAGGATATCTCAAATATGTGGAGGACCGTGTACAAGTTGACCAAGGCCTTTGTGGACCTTCCTGGCCCCAAGCGTTTAGCAGAAAATGTGAAATTTAAAATTGACAAATTCAAACAACACCTTCCTGTCCTCTCTATTGCCTGCAATCGTGGGATGAAGGACAGGCACTGGGAGCAGGTATTACACAATGAAAGATGTTAATAAAGGCTGTGTACTCTGAATTATTTTCAGATGAGGATACTGGTAACACCTTGGTTGAAAGGTATTTGTCTGTCTTCCCTCCAGAATGAGGATGTTTCCCTATAAATCCAATCCTCAGTGGTTTGTGCCAGCACATGGGTTGACTGAATTTTAGCTAAACATGTGTGAGTGGTGAATTGACCAAATGCAATGATTCTCAACCTGTGACTCTCTAGATGTTGTTGGACAACAACTGTCAGAATCTCTCATTGCTGGCCATCATGGCAGGGTATTCTGGGAGCTAAAGTCTGTATTGGGATCAGTACCAGAAAATGGGCAATGTTTTTTGCTTCTTATAATCTTTGAACCCAGTTTGACAGAGTCCTTGGTGGATCAGGTCTCAACACAAATCCCAAATCATTTGAAGATCCAAGGTTGGAAACCAGTGTGTACAGGCTGGGCCATTCATTCTAAAGGAAGGAACAGAGCAATATGCACAATTCCTTATTTAGATAGAGGTACTTCCACCACTGGAATGAAGAAATTTTTGCAGGTGACAGAATCCTGCAACCGAGCCTTACCTTTAGACAGAAGGACGTGCCTTAGGTAGCAGATGCTTAGGGGCAACAGTGGCAGCTCCCCACGTGTGCTAGCCTTTTTCTCCTCTTTATCTTCTAAACTGGTATGTTGCCTTCATGAGTGGTGGAGGACCCTGCTCTATAGCCAATGTTGCAATACTGTTAATCCAGTCAACTTTCGTACATAAAATGGTGAAGGTACCATTTTGTCCATTGCCTTGCATACCCCAAAGTCTTGGCTGGTTCCTGCTGCAAACAAATCACAAAGCCCTGCACCTTTTAAATGGCATAACTGAATCTAAATGTATGAATTGGATAGTTACGTGGCATAAAATTTTACTGTGTCCAGCATGGTGTTTCTCTGATATGAGGAATGCAGGATAGTGAAAACTTGTAATGAATATAGGTATTTCTTCTTTCACCACTCCTTCCTTTCTTCCTTCCTTCTCTCCCTTCAAAGCATTTATACCATGTTTTAAAAGAGTTTCATATAATTTTCTCAGTATTTGTTACAATCCTGTTGCATATAAATCAGGCCCAGTATTAATATCTTTTCTGACTGTTATTAAGGTTGCTTTTTTTCAGTCTCCTACATTTTTATTTTCAGATCAGTGATATAGTTGGATATGAGATAAGACCTGATGAAACAACTTCCCTCATGAACATGTTGGAATATGGACTTTCAAAATATATTGATAAGTAAGGAATCTTCTCAAAGCTTTTATTTCAGAAATAGTTGTTGCATACGGGTGAGAAGGCTTGGGAGGTCTTGCAGCCAATTTTTGGCCTCCAGAGCAGACCACTGCTGCAACAGTATTAGGAGAGAAAATCTTAAGTGACTGAAAATTGGCTTCAAGTTTTATAACCCCTCCCCTTTTTTTAGGGTTAAGGAAAAAATTGTTACTCCTGGCAGAAATAACCATCCATATTTGCTGGTGTATAAGACACACGTGTGTATAAGATGCACTCCATTTACACACGGGCAAATACTATTTGCCGATGTATAAGACACACCAATGTATAAGATGTACCCTATTTTCAAACAGTGTATTTGGGGAAAAAAGTAAGTCTTATATGCCAACAGGTATAGTATATTTTTTTCCCTGGCTGGGGATTTCTTTGGGAGGGCATCCAGAAGAGGCCCATGGAGTGCATGCAACCTGGAGGATGTCCAGGCTTGTTTTAAAACAGGGAAAACAAATTTAATTTCTACTTGATTTTTCCCAAATGCATATAAAATGGTAGGTATGTGTTTACAGCTTACCTTCAAGGAGAATCAGGAAACTTTGTAGCTGGAATTTTTCAGCATCGAATATTTCCTGGGAAAGCTCTTGATCTTGCTCCAGAATGATCTGGCAATTCTCACTTCATATATCCTCTATCTGGCTTTCTCTCATCTCCTTTCTATCTAGGAGCATCTTGCTCCAGAATGGTCTGGAATCCACACAATGCAGGTGCCTCGGCAATTGCCCTGTTTACATCTGTCCTTTTAAAAAAATACTTGGCAATGAATGCTTATAAAAGCAGGAACAATATGCTTGGAATAGATCCCAGCTTTTGTCCACTTTACAAGTTTGCCAGACATATGGGAGTAGACTTGGAATTGGGATGGCACCAGCAGTCCCTTCTGCATTTATCTTCCATATTTTCTGCCAAATGTCTGTATACAGCTTACTCATGTTGAAGGCAAGACTGAAGAATGTTTTATAGCCTAGAATCATAGAATCATAGAGCTGGAAGTGACCACAAGGACCATCCAGTTCCACCCCCTGCCATGTAGGAATACACAATGAAAGAACTCCCAAAAGATGCCTATCAAACTTCTGTCTTCAAATCTCCAAAGAAGGAGACTCACCATACTCTGCGGCAGTGTATTTCACCATCAAACTGCTCTTCCTATCAGGAGATTCTTCCTAATGTTTAGAAGCCATTGCATTGTGTGCTAGTCTCTGGAGCAGCACAAAACAGGCTTGCCCCATCCTCCATATGACATCTCTTCAAATACTTAAATATAGCTATCATATCATTTCTTAACCTTCTCTTCTCAAGGCTAAACATACCAGCTTCCTAAATTGCTCCTTGTAGGACATAGTTTCCAGGCCTTCTCCCATTTTGTTTTCCCTCCTCTGGAAATGTTCCAGCTTGTCAACATTCTTCCTGAACTGTGGTATCCGGAACTGGACGCAGTATTCTAGATGGGGTCTTACTGAAGCAGAATAGAGTACCACTATCAATTCCCTTAAACTAGACACTATACTCCTATTGTTGCAACCCAGAATCACAGTGGTTTTTTAGCGCCACATCACACTGCTGATTCGTGTTGAGCTTGTGGTCTTCTAAGACTCCTAGATTCCTTTCACATGTACTGTGGTCAAGCCAGGTATCACCTGTCTTAGATCTTTGCATTTCATTTTTTCTGCCCAAGTGTAGTATTCTCCTTGTTGAAATGCATTTTTTTGTTTTGGCCCATGTCTCTAATCTGTTAAGATCATTTTGAATTCTGATCCTGTCCTCTGGGGTGTTAGCTATCCCTCCCAATTTGGTGTCATCTGCAAATTTGAAAGGAATGCCCTCTATTCCTTCACCCAAATCATTGATAAAGATGTTGAATAGCGCTGAGCCCAGGACAGAACCCTGTGGCACCCCACTAGTCATTTCTCTCCAGGATGAAGAGGAGCCATTGGTGAGCACCCTTCAGGTTTCGTTGGTCAACCAATTACAAATCCACCTAACAGTGGCATTGTCTAGCCCACATTATACTGGCTATTCCACAAGAATATCATGGGGGACCTTGCTAAATTAGCCAGAATTTCCTTATTTGGGACCTGGCACTTCTTCTCCCTACTTTTATACTTAGGAGGATGTGGCTTTACAAAATGATGGAGGAGGAATATTATATGGTTCAAGTGCTAGCTCTTGCTATGCA
Organism: Cyclura pinguis; assembly: GCA_030412105.1. Classification (NCBI taxonomy): domain Eukaryota; kingdom Metazoa; phylum Chordata; class Lepidosauria; order Squamata; family Iguanidae; genus Cyclura; species Cyclura pinguis. The sequence continues at coordinate 10,744,789 of CM059609.1, forward strand.
TAATGTAGATCTGTTGTGGATGTTGAGGCTATAACAAAGTGAACAGGAGAAGAGTGTGTTTTGCATCACAAATCAGTGGTTTGTAGCATAGAAGATTTTTAGAAACGAGTAAAGTAACTATTTTAAAAATGGATAAGTAAAGACTTCCTTTAAACTGTAACTATAACTACAAATATTATGACTTGGAACAATAACAGCAATTAATTAATTTTTAAAAGTAACATTCCAAGCTCTGAGACTAGTGGCATATCTAGCTTATTTGACAAAATTTGATCATTTTTAACACACCTCCTCCAAACAGAATTATTTTCAACAATTATCGCGAAATGAAATTAATAATAATAATGACCAGAAAAGAAATGTAGGTTGTGAAAATTCTATTTTATTGAACTTTGATACCAGTAAAAACAAACAAAGAAATAAAAAAATAACTATTACAGTACAAAAAAGAAAAAAAGTTATGGATTATTACATTTAAATTACATTACTGTTGTTTTTGATAAAGGGGGAAAAACTTACCCAACATATTTTTTCAATATTATCCCTAGTGCCTGTTCCTTTTCTGAATCCAGCTTGGATATCTGGCATTTCTCACTTCATATATCCTCTATCTGGCTTTCTCTAATCTCCTTTCCATCTAGGAGCATCTCAAGAATTCTGGGGAAAATACAATAGAACTTTCATTTTCCTGGAAAACCTGTAATGATTACCATCTTTTTGCACTGAGTTCTGATATGCTTAGAGTTCTGTTTAAAAAAAAAGAAAGAAGGAAAAGAAAGGAAAGGAAAGTGCTACTCTTTCCACATATCAGGTTTCTTTACCAGCACAATGCAACTTTTCCTTGGGAAATTTTGATGTTTGCATAACAAAAGCGATCTCTTTTCCCCAAAGACTTGAGGATTCTTGTTTTCTGCAGTCTATCTTTGGATTCCAGATGGCCTAGAGACTTACTTTAAAAGAAATGAAAGCTTAGAATCCAGACCAGCTAATTGTCCTAACAGATACTGGGTACAATGCCCAGAATCTGGATTTAATTTGGCCAATCCTGTCATATGTGAACCCTGCACTGTGAGCCTTGGATAATGCCCCCAACATCTCCACTGGATTCACCATTCTGCAGGGAAGAAAAGGCCCTGAAGAAAGAAAATTATCACTCATATTTGAAGATGAATGAAAAGGAAAAAGGGAAGGGGAAAGGAATCGGCAGTCCCTTTAAAACTAACTGATTTATATTTTAGCATGAGCTTCCTCAGTCACTGCATCTGAGGAAGTGAACTGATCTTCACAAGAGCAAATGCTAAAATGTAAACCCGTTAATTTTAAAGGGGCTGCTAGATTCCTTTTTTCCCTTCCCCTCCCTTTTGCCTTCTGCTGCAACAGATTAACAGGGCTGCTTCTTTGAGGACCAAACAATTTCATTTTCAAAAGGAAGGAGCCCCTACTATCACCCCACTCCCTGAGCTCCCCCTTCCTTTTCTGCCTTGCTCAAAGAAATTCCAAGGGAAGGTGCGGAGACAGTGAGAGAGATGCTTTCTTTGAGGCAAGTTGTGAGTGTCTCCTGTGAGATCGCATTGCAGCTGATTCCTTCTTCCCTTTGCTGGTGCCTCTGGGGTGGGGAGGGAGGGAGGAGCTGCCATTACACCCCCTTATTTTTCTGCACCTGGGATGGAGTGCCCCCACACCCCTATTAGGACGCCACTGTAAAGAACATCAAGGAAGAATGTAAAGAGGTTACTCTTCTACCTGCATTCTTTAAACTACGTGTCTTTCTCAGTGCTTGAGCACTATTCCAACATGTTACATTTTGGCCTCCTACAATTTTTCTTAGGGAAGGTAGAGTGCTGTGCCTTTTAAAGTTTTTAGATAATTAATAAGCCAAGGAAATAAATTAAAATTCTTTGTTCTTCTACAACTCTAAGCTGTGTTGCACTATGCTTACTTATTTTCTGATTTCCATTTCCATCTAGGCTAGAACCAATAGGAGCAGCAGCTAGCAAGGAGTATTCCTTAGAGAAAAACATGGAGAAGATGAAATTGGAATGGGCCAACATTTGCTTCACTTTTGTAAAATACAGGGACACGGCAAGTACATTCACCCACCTCCCTTTTAATAACTCTGTTTTGAACCATCATTCTAAATCGTTTTCTCATATAGATTTGGTGTATGTTGCTTCATTGATCAGTAAGTCTACTCCTGGTATGAAACTGGCTTCCAGAGGGCAGAATAGGTCCCAAGTTTGTTATTTATTAGTTCATTTGTTAGTTGCATTTGCATCTCATGCTTCTTCCAGTGAACTCAAGACTACCTATATGTTTCTCCTTTTCCTCATTTCATCCTCACAACAATCCTGTCAGGCATTGTAGGGCGCCACTTTGTGGGTCCCTGATATCAGAATGGTTTGGAATGGGCACCATATATAATTGGCATCATATTTAATTGGCAACACACTTTAATTGGCACTGATATCAAAATCCAACCTGAAGGTGACCAGGAGGTAAACCAAAAGAGGAAGAAACCTGACTGTAAACCTGAGGCCACAGGCAAGTCAGCCTAAAACACTCTCTTGGTATAAACTAGGTCAATAATCGGTAAATCACTGCTGTTCCAGAGAATAATAGAAGCTGGAATTTCCTGGAGAATGCCATTGTGAGAAACCCACCAGGATTGACAGATACCCCTCTCCTGTGCACCTGGACTCCTTCCTCTTGCCTCATAGCACCCACAATACAGAGCTACTAAAACAGTCACCATGTCTTTGTCATCCAAACACTGTGAACATTAGTGGGTTGATAGTCCGTTGTCTGTGTTGCAACTCCCATTGTTCCACACCTGAACCTGCACATACCTTCCACTGCCACAGGCTATTTTTTGGGTACAAATACTCCAGATTTCAGGATGCCCAGTGCAATCTCTCGAAGGTCTACCTGTCACTCTGTCCATCTGACTTCTGTATGGGAACTGTCCTTAGGTCCTACCTAAGCCAAAATACATTTCTGCTCTTCACTACTCTTCTGGACTGGTAATTATAAATCCCCCAAACCCCTGAGCCTCTCTCTCTATAATTTTTCCTCCTTTTCTCCTTCAGTTAGCGCATGTGTGAATGTTTGACTCTTTGTATTTTGTGTGCACAGGTAGGTGAATTTCCCCCAATAAAAACACATTTTTAGCGTACTTTTGAATTTTTAGCTGGTTCTTTTTCTGCGTGATCCTGTAAACATTGGTAGCAAGATCTCGCTAAGTTGCCGCTCTCTTGTTAGCCTCCTGATTCTGAGCTAATTAATTCCCCACCTTTGCAAGGAGGTACTGGCATTGTGGGTTGGCCCTTGTGGCACCCACATTTTGGGGAAACAGCGTGTAAGGCTGGCAGAGAAAGAAAGAGAGAAGAGACAAACCTGAGGTTGTCCAGTGAGTATTTATGGCTCAATGAAGACTTGACCCTGAACCTCCTAAGTCCCAGGGCATCACTCTAATCACACTATGAGGTGCCAATCATAAATTCATACAAATATTTCAGACACCATCAATTTAACCACTTGCTTATACAGGGAGTCCACTGCTGCATCCTTCCCAACAGGTGGATCAACACATCCTCTTAAAACACTCTGATGAAAGAGAATTTACCACTGCCTGAGGTAGTCAGTTTCACTATCAAATAGCTTCTACTGTCAAGCAAGTCTTTTTTCTAAAGGTGAAATCTCCTTTGAACCCATAGGTTTGAGTTTGTTGAGAGCAACAAGAAAAAATTTCCTTTACCATCTAAAGCCTGTGGCAGCCTTTCAAAAATTTAAAGATGGTTGTCAAATATTTGAAGGACTGTCACAAAGATGGCAAAGCAGATGATCCCCATCGGCTTTCAGAGGTCTTCAGGCAAATTGAAAGCACATCAGTGCTCAGATGAATGCATTCATCTCAGGCTAAATGGTTTTGCCCTTCCGCAATGGTTGAAACAGCCATTTTTTTAAAGGTTGAAAAATCTACTTCAAATGATGCATAGACCAGGATCAAGTAGTCTACTTCTTATGATCATGCTACTTCTGTCACAATTGGTTATTCTCCTGCTTCCTTGTTCAGCCTTCCATGTACTCTAAAAACTTGTGTTGGAGGATTGGGAGACTTTGGGAGTAGGTCTATGAGAGCCAGCATGGGTAGTGGTTTGAGCATTGGACTGTGACCCTGGAGACCAGGGTTCAGTTTTCTGCTTGGCCATAGAAACCCACTGGGTGACTTTGGGCATGTCTCACTCTCTTAGCCCTCCCCCAAACCCCAGGATAAGTCACCTTAGGATCACTATAAGTTGGAAATAAAGACACACAGCAACAATTTTCATACTCTAAAAGGCTAAAATGAGATTAACATAGGCTAGACAAGTCAGAATAGCCCTCTCTTTGTTGTCCTTCTGTCAATAGGTGAAGACTTTTTTTTATTCAGATAGGCTTTTAGAATTGAAGGTTTTTAAGGAAAGAGTTATAAGAGCTGTATTGTTTTAAATTGTACTGTTTTCACTTTTATAAATCATTTTAAAGTGCATTTTTCAATATGGTTAATAGCGTAATTCAGTTTTAATGTTGATTTTTTTTGTATGTTTTTAATAGTAATCCTTCAAATGTATAAGCTATCTTGAGTCTCAGTCTTGGGGGAAAGAGAGATATAAGTAAAGTTAGTAATATTAATGAGAGCCAGCATGATAATGATTTGAGTGTTGGACTAGGACACGGCAAGACCAGGGTTTGAATCCTTGCTTGGCCATGGAAACCAAATGGGTGACCTTGGGCAAGTCACACTCTTTCAGCCTCAGAGAAAGGCAACCCGCCCCCCTGAACAAATTAGCGAAGAGTTTGTCTTAGGGTCACCATAAGTTTGTCTTAGGGTCACCATAAGTCAGAAATGATTTGAAGGCGCACAACTACAACAACAACAACTAATATTAATAATAAAGAAAGTCCCAATGGTGTTAGCACTGGACATTGAACTACATTGTTGGATCGTGGTCATAATACAAAAAGCAAGAACTTTCCCTCCTTCTTTCTCTTCTAACACAAGATTTGTAAGTGGGCACAATGCCCTCTGAAATTCAAAATAGGCAGGAAGTCATTGATCATATGGCATGTTTAATTAATATATAATTAATATATGGAAATCACTGCTTATAAGATCTAAAGGTGGACATTAGTTTATTCATTTCAGAGGTTGTATTTATTTATGATATAATAAGTGCAAATCAGCCAGTGTTGCAGTGTGGAGTGCAGGACTGCTATTCAAGACATCATTCATCATGCTCATTCACCATTTGACCCTTTTAAGTCACCCCTCCATGAATTCCCCCACTAAAAATTATTTGTTTGTTTGTTTGGTTACATTTATAATCTACTTTTCTTCCAGTGATCTGAGTGTGTAAGACTTGGTTGTCCTACCCCCTTATATTCTTACAGAAACAAACCACTAAGGTGGTAAGAGAAAGTGACTAGCTCAAAGCCACTCAGTGGGACTTCAATCTGGATCTTTCAAACTTCAGTCCAACATAGTAACCATTATACCTCTGTCTCTGGGCTTTATCACACAAGGCAGCCAAATTGCAATTACAGCAAGATAATATCTGGGATTTATTAGATTACATCATTCCTCTTCTGTTTTCTCCTGGTGGGAGACTGTTTGGAAAGCTTTTCTTTTACAAATGAAGTCATTAATGGATTAATCTCCATTGGGAGAACAACAAAAGAGAAACGAGGTGATGTGATAAATCCCAACCAAAGACACTATTATCCTACCGTACTGTAATTGTGATTTACATGCCTTATGTGATAAAAGCTGTTACCCTGATTTCTGGGGTCCCGTGAGGGACACCTCAATATGCTCAAAATACTGGGGAATGGGAATTAGCTAGAGCACAAGTTAGCAATGCGAAAGGCAGGGCAACATAACGAGATCTTTTACCCAATGTTTACAGGGTCAGGCTGAGTCAGGACTAAGACACAAGAAAGCTCAAATTATGTTCTTTTATTTATGAAGTCACAGCAAACTTACGCACTCACTCACTCATAATTAAGAAATACTGCACAATTGTGCAGTCACGCACGCAGTCCTAAGAAAATAAAGAGAGGAAAATAGATAGGGGATTTTCAGAAGGATTTTTGGGGAAATACTACACCTGATCCTGTAGCCCAGTAGACGGAAAGAAGCTTGGGAGCGTAGATTCTCAGCACGTGGAGGCTGAGGGGAGGCTCGTTGAACGGAGCAGCAACAAGCTGGGAGGCAAGTCACGAGCGATCCGATGAGACGTTCAAAATCAGGGGGTCTTACAGGGGAAAATGTGCCTGTAGGCTAGTCCATTCCCAGGGAAAACAATGGGTTTCGGGCTGGGGACAAAGCCTCCGAAAGGTCAGTACTTTAGATGATTGAATTATGACAGCATTGTCAATAGTGTAGACAGTATGCAAATGCGGAGTGCTTGAGAGTTGGATATTCTGCTCGTCAAGCTGCCTGCTCGGGGCAGGGGATCTTTTGTAAACAGCGTGCATACATAATGTGATTTTAAGAAGGTATTTGCCTGGAGGTCTCCTAAAGCTGCAGTCTGGCAATTACTGGCCTGCCTGGATTTTGTTTTGAATAGTTCAGCTATTTTCGGCCGTGACTGTGTGCGTGCTTGTCCGGGGGCCTCACAAGCACATGGAAAGGAATGGGTAGTGAAGGTCAAATTCTTGATGTCAAATGATATCTAATATACCTCAAGTTCGGACTAGAAACTACAGTAACAATGCTCTCTGTCTTGCATTTCTCCAAGCCTTGAGCTTCTGTCAAGCTTACTAATTGTTGTTGTTGCATGCCTCCAAATAGTTTCCAACTAAGTGCTGAGAGGTACTTGGCTCCTATTACCATATGTGGTGGACAGGTCAGTATGCAAGAAACTTTTGGAGAAGAATCCATGAAACAATTCAAAAGATCATTAAAGCAAAATTTGAAATGAAACCTGATCTGTATTTATTAAATATAATAGATCCACAGAAAGAGCTGACTGAGAATAAAAAGATAGTCTTATATCTGATAACAGCCACCAGACTCTGTTATGTGTATCATTGGAAAAAGAAAGAAGGACCCAGCCTAGAAGAATGGAAACTCAAGGTTATGGAGATGAAAGAGACTGAAAAACTCGCCAGATTATTGAAAGAAAATATGCTCCAACAATTTGAGAAAGAATGGAAAGGAGTGACTGAATAGTTGACGGATAAGATTTAATAGATACAAAAGGATATGGGTTTTTTTGTTTAATATGGTCCAGTAAAATATAAAGACGAGAACGAAAATGCTAGTTATAGATCTACAATAATGAGCAATGTGAAGAATTTAATAGAATAAGATGCTACATCAATATATTTAATATGTTCAATATATTTAATTTTGAGCTGACGAAGAAAGTGATAACTAAGGGATGTAAGAGATATTTAACTAAACAGGTCATAATTGGGGAAAAGAGTATAATTATGGAATGAGGGGGGATGGGAATATGAGTTGTAAATTTGAGAAACTTATAAGTATTGTATTTTTTTTCTACTTAATGGATTTTATGCTTGTATAAATAAAATCTTAAAACAACAACAACAACAACAAATAGTTTCCAACTTATGGTGATCCTAAGACAAATCTATCACAGGGTTTTCTGGGGGCTGAAAGCGTGTGACTTGCTCAAGGTCACCCAGTGGGTTTCCATGGCTGAATGGGAAATTGAACCCTGGTTTCCAGAGTCCTGGTCCAATACTCAAAACACTACGCAATCATCTCTCTACCTCCCCCTTATGTCTGTGTTTTGCAGCACCAAATGGATCCACACTCTTAGAATGGAGATTGTGATTAACATCTCTGATTATGATAGAGAAAAAAATGGGATGATTGTGAAGAGAAGAATTATATTGTTTTAAGATCTAAGCAATGGAACTTTGAATCCTTGTCCTGAACCAGATGTGGCTTCTTTACAGGACACTAGTATTCTGTCAGCAATTGATGACATCCAGCTCTTGCTTGATGATCACATTGTCAAGACCCAGACAATGTGTGGTTCTCCATTCATCAAACCAATAGAAACAGAGTGTCGGGTAAGGAGCAACAGGACTTGTCTGCAATTCTGTTTTTTTTTTAAATTGTGTGTGTGTGTTGTCAGGGATTCCAGGCAGGGAACCCTGGGAAAATGATCAGCCCACTGCAAAGATGTTGCATCATGCCCCAGCTGTGGGTAATTGCAAGGTTGCATAAGAAACTGGGGTCGTGTGCAGATGGTAGAGGGAGGTGTGCAAACCTCTCCCTGATTGGTTGTAGATATGTATATAACAAAGCAACGCCAGTAAGTATTTGTCTGTTGACCAAACCTGGTGCCTGGCGCAAGCTTTTGTCCGTCTGTCCTATGTTTTGTATATAACGGAACTTTGCTGCAAGATAAAGTGCCTCCTGTTTTGGAAGAAACTCCTCTGTGTGTGAGTATCCTTACTGGGGAACAAGGCTGCTACTGTTGGCTCGCTGAACTCTGGTTTTCCTGCTGCGTTTCCGTGGGGCTGAAACTCCTATCATCCCTAACATGTGTATGTGTATGCATGCACATGTATGAAGGACTGACCGTCATATTGCCTTAATGATTCATTTATTTTTTAATATATTTTTATTAAAAAAGAAGATATGACAAAAAAAGAAAAAGAAAAACAAGGGAAACAAAAAATAACAGAAATACAAAACAAAGTATTATTACAATCCATTAAAAAAGAGAAACTTTTATGTTTCATCCACCTGTACCCAATTTCTATCTTCCTTATTAGTGTTCTTTACTATGGGATTATAAATTTATCAAATAGTCTTCTTTGATCTTGTCATTCAAATATACAGAGTCTACATTACCAATATTTAGTAATCATAGTCATTCAGATTTGTAAAAATTGATGCTGTTCAGCATCAGTATAAATACTTATATTGACAACCCTTTCTCTCCTTTTACTTTAATGTAATTCAAAATTGGTTCCCATTCTCGTTTGAATTTTTTAAAACAGATGCTCATAATTTATTGAGCTACTTATTAAATGTATATACAGTTGTCATATATGTGGGGGTTCCCTTCCAGGAACCCCTACGTAAGACAAAAACTGAATGCTCACATCCCATTATAGCCAATAGATGTGATATGTGTGTACCTGTGGCAGATTGTCTCTGCTCATGTTGTGTCCACTGACTACAATGGATGTAATACTTCACATGACCTTGTGCACGTGCAGAGATTGTGGTAAGGGAAGGCCCACTGTACTGATCTCTTGCCAAATGCTGTCAGTGTAGCTTACAAATGGAATAATGGAAAAATGAATAAAATCAAAATGTACCCAGTGTTAAAAGCATTAAAGTGTTAAAGGCCAGCAATAAAACTGATAATGAAAACTAAATAATTTTTTTGAAGAAGAGGAAGATCTTTGCCTAACATCTAGATGTATATAGTGAATTCACCAGGTGTATCTCCAAAGGGAGGGCGTTCCAGAAATGAAGAGGACCACTTTTCCTTATAAAGGGCTGGGCAACTTCAGCCAATTTTCACCCTTGTGCCAACCCAGCCAGAAACGCCAGAATACCAACCTTCCCAGATCCCCATTAAAAGAATTTTAAAATTCCACGTAATTTATTTGCCCCCCACCACAACCAACAGCTCAAAGCTGCTGCACAATGTGGCAGTTTTGCTTCCTTGTCCTCTTGTGTACCTTAAAAACTAGTGACATTAAATTTCCCCTGCAAATCTGCCAAAATTCAGCTGGAATTGAAACAAAATGATTGCTATCACTTGGGGGAGAGCTATTTTGGACTTGGTTGGGTAAAAAAAATCACCCAGAAAAGTTTTTTTTTTAAAAAAAATTGGGGAGCTGCAGAGGGCTGCACTTTGGAATCCCAAGGGCCCATCACTGCCTTAGAACACTACCCTTGAGTGAAGACTTTTAACATTGGTCGGCCGTGTTCTCATCATCATTCTTGCCAGTGTTGTTGTCATCATCTTCATCGTCATGTAAAACATAACTGTGCAATCTAAGAACACATGGTACATCACCTTCTGAAGCTAAGCTGGCTTGGGTCTAATGAGTATCTGGAAGAAAGATCTGGGTACCCGGGTACCCCACCTTCAGTTCCTCAGTGGAAGAAAATCAGGATATGGATGAACTTAAACAGAATAAAAAAATAGAAGTATAAAACCCCACAATGCTAAGAAGAGGCATTCTGTCTTGTGTGAGAAAGGGATGTAAACTACTTGAAAATTACCAGGCCTCTATGTGATGTACTTAATGAACTTTTTGTTGTTGTGTTACAGTTTGAAATAGATTCATAACAAATGTTTTAATAATGTTTTATTCCTCAGCATTGGCACCATAGTAAAAGCCAGCAAAGTATAACTAAAACCACAGACTCTGAGGCAGGCTGCTGAGAGGGATATCTTTAACTAATATTGCTTGGCCGGAGAGTAAAAGGGAGGGATATCATGTGACAAACATCATAGACTCTAGGCTAGGACCATGTTAGCCTCTTTTGTTAACTGGCCTTGATCCAAACATCCTCAGTGTCCATCAAAAGAAAAAAAAATCAAGCGCACTGCCAAGTATAGATATTGTTCACTGCTTTGTGGTCTTTTCAGGAACACAAGGGATCCATGGACTAATGTTTTAGAATGTTTGCACCAACATTTTTAAAAAGCACTCCTAGTATCTCTCTCTCTGTCTCCAAAAACAAAAAAGCAAACAAAAAGGACAAAAGAGAGCTGAAAAAGAGCTTATCTGTAATAAAGAGGCAGAATTGCTTGTGACATAATTTTTGGAGGGAAACAGCTGTGTGCATAATTTCTGTGTTTTCCTACCTTTTTAAAAAATGTTTTGTTTCATGGTCATTTAACAATACTGCAGTAATAAATGAATACTGCTCTTACTGAAAGGTGTAATTGCATACCACTTGCAGTTATGCATCCAGTGTAGTTCTTTTAGAATTCTGCTATCTGGTGCCGAGTTTCTTGTCTAATGCCTGCATTAGTGAATTCCTCTTTAGTCTATTAGTAGTATCCTAATAAGCTCAAGATACCATTCTGTGGATTTGCTCCCTGCTTAGTCTGATTTATGTGCAAATACAATGACTTCAAGGTCTCCTTCCTGCCACAATGGATTGATGAAAGAAAAGTGTCAAAGGCAATTTGGATTTTCCAAAGGTCACTTCAACTCAAAGCATAAAGGGCATATCCTGTAAATATTTGATGGGGGGCTGAAACCTTACCTTGCATTCTGACAAGCTGATCAGTATTTCCCAGCCCTCAAGTTAAGCTATTTTGCTGTTCATAATTGCCCTGTTCCTTCTAAATAATAGGAAAACAAACTACAAATCTAGTTCCAATAATTAATAATTACTATAATTAATAATTAATTGTTAATTGTTAATATAATTAGTAATTAATTAATAATTAGTAATTACTATTAATTTTGATGGCACCCAGAGAGACAGTCTGAGATTTGATATACTATTTGTATTGACCATGATGTTATTTTTTTTGAGGGGAGGGAGATACAGATACCCATCCAGGACCAACTTTTCAAAAAACTTACCAAATAGCTTAAGGTTGACATCCTCTAGCCACTTACCTGGGAGTAAACTTTATTGAAATAAATGTGATTTATTTCAAAGTACGCATGTCTATGACTGTGCTGTAAATATACCAAAAGAGAGAGAATGCGTGAGTTGTTAATTTAATTTAATTGCATTTAAAACATTCCTGTTTCACCTCTTAATTGTAGAGATTCCTTAGCAGACTAAAATAGAAAATTATCTCTTTAACATACTGCCATAAAATTTTAATTAATAAAACAGCCCAACCAATTACTATTCAGCAGCAGCAATAGCATGATACCCTATTAAAACCAGAAGATACTAGACATGGATACTCCAGCTTATTCAACTGTTTATGAACTATATGTCAGCCTACAGTCTGTTTAGGAAGTCTAGAGGCAGAGTTTATATGAAAATGAAAAGAGACTTAATTTTAGTATTATTGACATCTTCTAAACTGCAAATGTTGGCTTGATGGAAAGGCAAGCTTTGACTGGTTTGGTTTGATCAAAATAGTACCTTGCAGTTTTAGAAAATCTGTCAACTCTCCTCTCTCTAAAGCAGAACTGGGCAGACTTAGATTTGATTAATGTATGTTATTTGTTTTGCTAGAACTTCAAGCTCCAACACATCTTTTACAGCAGAGCCAGGGGCAAAAGTCATGCACCTAATATTAGGGAGCAGGCTACCTCTGAGCAGAGTAATTTGTTTTCAGTACCAGAACTAAACAGGGATTGCAGTCTTTTCACACAGAAAAGTCCACTTTTCTGCCATTAGCTCTCTCCATTTCAGCAGCATTATTTAGGTAGAAAAAATACCTTTTTGTTGTTGCCATTATTGAACAGTTCAGAGTCGAAAACCTTTTGCATTATGCTGCAAACCATCAGAGATTGCTAGCACCTAGCCTTTGCACCGATGAATTTACCAGGCCTGAGGTTTGTGTCTGTGTGTGTATGTGTGCATGTGCATCTGTGTTTGTTGTGATGTTGTATAGTTTTATAAATGTACTTGTGCAACAGTTTGGAAAAAAGAGAAAACAGTCAATTCCAGTTAACTATGACTTTAGTCTTTGAGTGAGATTTAGGAATAGGTTTGCCTGGAGACCTATATTTGAAACAATCTGTTCACAGAGATGGGAAGAGAAGCTTGTTACGATGCAAGAAATTTTAGACAGCTGGTTGAAATGCCAGGCAACCTGGCTTTATCTGGAACCCATCTTCAGTTCTGAGGACATCATTGCTCAGATGCCAGAGGAGGGTAGGAAGTTTGGGATAGTGGATACTTACTGGAAGGACATCATGGCACAAGCAGTAAGTATTTGTATTTCATTTTTATTTTATTTAATACTAGCAGAAGTATCACTTTCACATGGTTAGAAACCTTTGGATTTGCTCCCCTATCCTCATGTTTTTTCTCTTTACCTCTGGACATTCTCTTCTTTCACCACTCCTTTTCTTTGTTGCTGGTCTTTGTCTCATTTCATTCCAGTCCCAGTGTCAGTACGTGGTCTTGGAGAAAAAAGCATCACATCATGCCATGAAACTGTGTAGACAGATGAATCTGTCAGGCCTGCATGCAGTTTCTTCTTTCCTGGTTAGGAAAGGCCTGGAAAATACTGGTTGAAGATGGTACTGCAGGCCATAGCCATGAACTAAGATGAATTAATTAACTAAACCAATTATCTACAATTTCATTTAAAAAAAAACCCACAGAAACATGAAGATGCATACCCAGGGTCCCCTTAGTGTATATGCCTGGTTGGGCTGGGTTTCAGAGTCCTACAGCTGTGCTCAGACAGACAGACAAGCACCTACACTCTTTGTCAAGTTCCAGGGGCTCAGAGTGCTCTGGATGAAATCTCAGAGGCTGGAGAGCTAGCAGAAGAGGCAGTGTTCTCATTCCCATCCCTAAAGCAATGATCCCTGACTCCTCTGAGTAAGCCATGTCTGGCACCCTTCCACCTGGCCAGACCCAACACTCCTGAACCTGAGACCTCTCTTCCCATGTCAGCTTTGGTACCTCCTGGAGCCTAACCCCAGCTGTGGGAGAAGCCACTCTCCTCCAGGTGCTGCATCGTCCCAGGAGCTTGTACCCAGCAGGGGTTTCTAGAGGGAGGAAATGTGACAGACATCAAATGAGGGGGTTTCCTATTTGATGGGAAGGAGTGGAATATGGAAGCATAACTAAGGGAGAGGAGAGAAATGAGGGCATTGGGTCTATATAAGAATTCCGTTATCCAAATGAAATTTTCCTCACTCCTGAAATTTCTAGCATCAGTTCATTGCAGTATATTCAGCTGAGCATTTAGAAATACAGATTAGGCATCCAAAGAACAAGGGTAGGTAAAATCACGAAATGAATGACAGCACAGCAAATGTGAGAATCCCAAGTGTGAAGAATTTTCACTGTCTCACTCTGTGTAATACTAGATTGGAGGACTGAAGGAGAATTTTTTGGGGGGGAATAATTCCTGTGGGAGGGCAATGCTGTCTCCCTGGCCTTCATAGCTATACCTCTAGCAGGAAATAGCTCTGGTGCCAGCAGGTCAAGAGGCTTCAGTTCAGCTCAAACCATGCAGAGTCCCTAGAGGGATCCAGGATGTCAGACTGGCTGAATCATTCCTTTTTTGTTTTTTCTCTTATCACTTTACATTCCATGGCCAGTATATACATTCAGTCTTCATTGACAGCTGTTCTCCTAATATGTATTTTCCTCTGTTTCTTATCCTTGCTCTCATTATTTTTGCAATCTCTGTGGTTCCATCAAACTTTTTGATGGTATTGTTTAGACTATATGAGGGTCTACACTCAGAGAATAGATGTGATTTTTTGAATGGACTGTTCTCACGTTGCCACTTGGACACTTCTTTTAACAGTTGCTTTCAAAGTGGTATAACAGCTCTATCAATAAAGAAACAAGGCAGTTGTGTAATCTAACATAAAATATTCCACATTGGATTGGGCAAGGTCTGGTCAGCAGGCCACATGGGGGCTCCAAGGCCATTTTTGTGGCACCCAGAGCCCCCTCCAGGGTAAAAGAAATTAAGTCTCCCCCCAAATTGCCTCTAGGGGCCTGTGGGCATTTTTGCCACTTTCTGCCTCTTTCAATCCATTTTAAGGTTAGGAGAAAGGTTTTTTTTAAAGCAAGAAGAAAGAGGAGATAACTTCTGATCACTTTCTATTGTTAAAAAAAAAGGCTACTCCTGGGCCTGAAATGGGTCAGGGAGAGCAAAAGAATGGCAATAATGCCCCCACACTCTATGGAGTGTGTTTGGGGTCATTTTGTGATTTTTTTTTCCAGAGGGATGCAGTGGGGCTGCATGGCTCTCCAAATTTTGGATGAGGATACTAATATATGCCCTAGTTTTCCACCCCTAGCTTGTGGACCCCTGTTCAACATGTTCTGCAGAACAAAACTGAAAGTACAACTTATCAGTACTGCTTGTTCATTTTATAAAATAACAGGTGAAAGACACGAGAGTACTGGTTGCCACTGAACAGCCAAAAATGTTGGACAGGCTTCAGGAAGCAAATTCACTTTTGGAAGATATCCAGAAGGGCCTGAATACATACTTGGAGAAGAAAAGATTATTTTTTCCAAGGTAGGCGCATCAAGAAGTCCCAGTTTGTAGCAAATGAATAATTTAAAATATAGACTTGTTGAACCACAGGACATATACAGTACAATTTACTGCATGAGAAACTTTCTACAGATATTAAAAGAACTGACCAGCTTTATGGAAGAAAATATAAAACTGGATCTGAACAAAGGCCACATCCTATTTCTAGGCTCTGTTTATCTAGGCTTCTGTCTAGGCTCACATCCTGTTTCATCCCAGTGGTCAAGCTGGTGCTTCAAGAAAACCAATAAGCAGGTCTTGAAGGAAATGGCTGTCTTCTTATGTTAGCATTTCAGTGACCAGTATCAAGAAACATGCTGCCTCTGATCCTGAAGGTATTTCAGAGCCTGGGAAGTTTTTTTTTTTGAGTGACAACTAGCAATAGCATGTATATTTCTATACCGCTTATCAGCTAAATACTCTCTAAGTGGTTTACAGTATGTTAGCTAATTGCCCCCAACACGCTGGGTACTCATTTTACTGACCTGCGGAAGGATGGAAGACTGAATCAATCTGGAGCCCAGCAGGATTGAACTCACAACCTTGTGGCTGCAGTACCGGCATTTAACCACTGCACCACCAGGGCGAAACCAACTCCCACAATCCCTCAGCCAGTGTGGCCAAAATTCCTTACTTGATGTAGCTATCATGACTTTATCCCTCATTAATTTATTTAATTTCTTTTAAAGTCGTCCAATTGTGAGTCCATCATATCCAATCACTCTGACAGGCATCTAGCCCAGTAATTTCAGGCAGAAACCTTTCCCACCATTTGGTACCTAAGACTCTTTTAATTAGGCAGACTGATGGTTGAGTGAAGTGGAGCATTCTGGTTGTCCCATCTGCCCCGTGAGACCACTTGAGCAGCAATCCCTGCCCATTAAGGTCATGGATTGACAATGTGATCCCCATTTTGTACATGCACATATTTTAGTGATTTTATGAAGATAATATCTCTTCTTGGCCTTTTGCCTAAGATCAGGTATAGTATGAAGATAATAAATGGAAACCATTTCAGAAAATTGGCTGTATTTAGAGATTTCTCTCATTTCGTCTGCTGTGATGCATCTTTCTCCCATGCTCCTTCTGTTCTGAACTAAATTAACGTATGTAATTAAAATCTGTTCTGAACAGATTCTTCTTCCTTTCTAATGATGAGTTGCTGGAGATACTGTCTGAAACCAAAGATCCTCTCCGTGTACAGCCACACCTGAAGAAGTGCTTTGAGGGAATAGCAAAATTAGAATTTACAGATGACATGGAGATCACAGGCATGATCAGCTCTGAGAAGGAAGTTGTTCCTATTATAAAGAAAATCTACCCAGCACATGCCAAAGTAATTTTCACATATTTTTCTTCTCAGTCTCATTACTGTCATCAACAACAGTTGTAATTCCTGCATCGCAGGGGGTTGCACTGGATGACCCCAGTGGTTTCTTCCAACTCTGTGATTCTGTGATAATCAAAATATGCTTTGGAGGAAATGCTTTTGAAGCTCGATTGCTGATTCTGGTTTTTTATGGAAACTGAAAAGCAGCAGAGGAAATAGAATGTAGCTTATAAATGAAGTAGTAGGGTATAAACAAGATTTGGGTAAGAAAGCCAATCAATTGTGGTTCAATACATCTGAAGGGCATGGAGTAGTGGAAGAATAGTTTATATGGTTTCTTTCTAGTGCCAAGATGTTCTTTCTTACCGTGAATGTCCTCCTGCAGCCACTGTATATTTTTGAGGTCCCAATGATTCTTCATTTTCACTTTTTTTAGGGCATGGTTGAGAAATGGCTGTCACAAGTAGAAGAAATGATGTTGGCCAGTATTAGACATGTCATAGCAAATGGCATTGAAGGTTATGGCGAGGTAATTAAACACCCACAAATATCTTATAATGATGTACTTGACATGTTCGACCCATGAACTCAATCATGTTAATGTGGTTGAAATCAAAATACATTCATTTTAAATGGTCCATTGTTTAGAATTATACATATATGTTAAGCAATATATTTCTTAAGAGGAAACAAGACAGCCAGGAGTCTTGTTTATAAGGGTTATTTTGCTTACAGTTATGTCACTCCTGCCAACTCTTTCAGATATGATTATGATTATTATTCACTAACTTCATGTGTTTTCCCTGGTTGATAGCTACACTGCTTGTCTTAGAGAAGAAGCAATTTGTGCCAACTGAGTCAGTCTTTTAAGTGGTGAGATGTGTGGCCAGTTTATAACATTCAGAGCATGCAAATTTACTTTTTTTGGAGTACATCTCCCAGAATCCTACAACCAGCATGCCTGCTGGTCATGCTAAATGAGGGAATTTAGAATTATTCCCTCAAGGAGTTGCAATCTAAAACAAAAACAGTTTTGCTAGGTGAAGAACACAGAGCCCTGACATACCTTTGACAGCATGGCTGAATCATAAAGGTCTATATGGAATCCTTCATTATTGTTTTACTCATTCGTATTTGTTTAAAAACTCTCCTGACACTGTAGTCTACTGGATTAAAATGCATTGTGTAAAGCTGCCTACACATTTTAATACTTGAGGCTAGTTGCAATCTAATGTCCTTCTTTGGTCAAGAGAATGTTTGCTATCTAATGCAAGGCAGGCATATTTATACCCATGGGATCTAATGTGTTTATTACTAGAACCCAGCAGTCTCCAACTAGATCCATATGCAAATAGCTTGAGTTCATGTGTATGTGCTTTTGAATGCATATCCAGCACACAAATTTGAATTCAGTAAGGCAAGTTACACTCTCTCAATCTTAGGGGAAGGCAAAGGCAAACCGCCCTCTGAAACAATCTTGCCAAGAAATTCCGTGATAGGTTCATGTTAGGGTCACCATAAATTAGAAACAACTTGAAGGCACACAACAACAACAGGGGATGTAAATCTTTGTAAATTGCATTCGGGTACATAAGAACAAATAATTTAACAGTTTTTCTCCTCACTGCAAGAAAATTGTTGAATAGTGCATAGTACATTTGCAGTTTTGAACTTATTCTGTGTAAGCAAATGCATGTTTTTGTGCAGGAAAGAACATTTTCTATCAACATTTTATATGCATAAAATTATATTTCTGCCCAGAAAGTTTCCTGCAATGGAAACAACTTTCCTGCAAAAAAACCAGGATTTTCTCTGTAGAAATATTTTCTGTGCAAATAAAATCCGTGCCTTGTTTGTACAGAATAAGTCTCAAACTGTGAAGATTCTCAATCCTCTAAAATTCTTCTTGCTAGTTAAGTTGTTGCAAGTTAAAAACAAGTTCAAAAGATTAAAAACAGTTTAAAACTGTGAACCTAGACATTCTGGACAGTTAGGCCTCAAAGACTTTAATGAATAGCATATTTTCATTGGACAACAAAATGGAGACAGCACTGGCACCAGTTGGGCCTCCAAGGGGAGGGGTTCCACAGCCAAGTTGCCACAGCAGGGAAAGCCCTCTCCATGTCATCACATAGGCTTTTGTCCTAATTGGTCAGATACAAATGGAAGCCCCTCCAGCTCCTCAAACGTTGGCGTGCGTGCGTGTGTGTGTGTGTGTGTGTGTGTTTAGGTGCTCCTTCAAGTATTGATGAGTTCCCAAAGCATTTGTGGCTCTGAATGTCATTACTAGCAACTTGAATTCATCCCAGAAACATATTGGTAGGGGTGATATAAACCAACACATCTAGAGCGTGCTGGGCTAGGGATGTTGTCCTAGACATACAGTTGTATTTTGAAACTGTGTGTTGATATTTATTATTTTTAAAGGTTCCCCGGAATAAGTGGGTATTGCAATGGCCAGGACAAATTGTTATCTGTGTATCATCAATCTACTGGACAAAAGAAGTGTCAGAAGCCATAGAAGAAAGAACCTTACCTGTAAGGCTTTTTAAGAATGAACAAAAATAAACTAAAGTTATGGCATTTATTGTTCTAAGGAGGTATGGGAACAAATTATACTTGATATGTATCCTGAGAAATTAAAAGTTTAACGGGGCTTAATGTTAGTGGTTAGCTGCTATCCCAAACAGTGATGCGCAGAATTCAAAACGTGAAGTTTTTGATTAATATGCTTGTCTACATTTTGAAAACATTCCATCATTTATGTTGGGTGATTATAAAAAAGTGTTAGTCTGAGGGCATTTAGCACTGGCCTAAATTTGAAATCAATGGTTTTAGGCAAGCCCAACTCTGTACTGGTTTTGAGCTGTTATAAGGATTTAATTTATATTATGCCATGAAGAAAAAGAAATGGGTCAGTGTGGTGTGATGATTGACAGAATGCTAGACTGGGACTTGGCAAGTCCAGACGGAAATCTCCACTGAGCCATGAATATCACTGTGTGATCTTGGGCCAGTTGCATTCTGTTGGACTGTCCTATCTCATATAGTGGGGAGGAAGAGGTCCATATATAGTGCCTTGAGTCTGCTGGAGTAATGGTGGGATGTACATGTAATTTATATACAAATAAGTCAATGTGAATTGCTTTTGTGTCATTCTCTTCTCCAGGAACTATCCAGACTCAGTCTCCTTAACTGTTAACAGGATTGTCAGCACACATGCCCCTTCATTTCATGGGACCATATCAGGCTTTCAGAGTTTAAATGAGAGGTTGTGCGAGCCTAGTAGCTAAGAAGTGGAACCTGGAAGTCCCCAGTGAGATTCTTGCCTCTGCCATGAACTCTATAGATGGCCTGTCAGGCAGTTCTGCAGTGAAGCAAATTAGACAGGGTACCCTGCTGGTATGGGGATGGCTTGGACAAAATGTGCCCTACAATCTATTGTGACATTTGGACATAATCAAAAGCTTTCAGTGCCTAACTCACTGTGATGAATTTGGCTTTGCTTCTACATATAGGAATGAATACACCAGTGGCTGCATACAAATTGCAAGACATTTGGATTTGTATGTATATAGATGGCAAGTGAACAATCTGTTTTTCAAGTGATAGCTTGGGAAAGTTATCCACTGGATTGCATCACCAAGAATCCCCTAGCTGGTATGACTGATAGCCAGGTTGCTGTAGTCCAAAAAAGTAACTTTTCCTGGATCTGTTTATTCAAAAATGAACATCCACAAAATGAATACATAGTATTTGCTTGTGACTGGGTGAGAACTACAAGAATCCTATTCTAAGACATTAAGATTCATGAATGATGATACTCCTCTAACAAAGTAAGGGATACATTGTAATTTTTTCCTGCAAATTCCACTTATTTTGATATAATAATCCCTCTTTTCCTTTTTACTATAGTTATTTTTGGAGAAAAGCAACAAGCAAATTGCAGAAATTGTTGAACTGGTGAGAGGGAAGCTGTCAGGCGGGGCCCGGTTGACCCTGGGAGCCCTCACAGTCATCGATGTCCATGGTAAATGGAAGGCCTGAGGAGCAATAAAAGCAGCAGGAGAGACACTATATGAAATAGGAAGCTGACATCATGTTGAAGATTTGAGATAGGCATCAGTTAAGGGAACAGAGCCCCATGCACCTGTAATGTTTGTGACCTGTTTTAGGCCTTACCACCTGTTCAATCTGTCTGTTGAAATCAGTGGAGACTCTGGAAACTGGGTTTCAGTGCTCTTCATTTGCCTCTACCCCACCTGTCATGAACTTCGCTTGTTTTGCTAAAATGTAATAAAGACTGACCATAGTTTATTCCATTTTGAACATAATCCTAAAATGTAGTTACTTAAAAAGAGAAGTGGAAGCTCTTAATCTGTTCACAGCTGCCCCGAGGAAGAGGGCAAGAGATGCACACAAGCTCAGGGCTCGTCCATGTAGCAGTAAGCTTAAGTCTGCAGTAATTCACAGCCAAGGACACTTAAATGGTTTAAAAGAAACCACTTTTTTGTAAACACACAATTTTTGAACCCATGGTTTGAAATCAATTTGTTAACAATTTACTAGGGTTTGTTCTAAACCAGGCTCTGTAATGTTAACCTTAGCACTCAAGTATGTTTCTTTAAAAGTGGAACTACACTGAGCAGAAATCCCTCTCACAGGTGTGCAGGAGGAAGATGAAGGGGAAGTGAATAAACCCAGCATTTTGCAGAAGTTCATGAAGGTTCATCCATATAGTGCAGGGATCCCCACTGTACCCTTCAGTTGTTCTCACAGATGCACTTTTTCTGGAACTGAAGTAATATCATATCCCTTTTGGTTTGGACCCATTATGACTGATTTGATTGTCTGTGGTGGATGCCATGGAGATGAGGGAAGCAGAACTGTCAGGCTTGGCTTGGGAGTCTTTGGGAGTGAAAAAAAACCCTCCAAATTTTATTTTGATTGGGCAGGGATGTCTGGGGGCTTTGCAGGCATCCTGGGGGCCTTGGAGGGGCTACAGAATGGGGTCAGGATCTGCCTATGGCCTTTGGCCATTCCTGATATAGTTCTAAAGCAGTGCTTAGAATAATGTGAAGATAGAGCTCATAGTTTGTACCTGGTAAGGTCTAGCAGAGTTTGTCATTCTGAATGAAACCTGAATTTCAAGCACAATATTATAATAGAATATTATAAATATTTTGTGGTCTTATTGCCAGCCTAAGATGACATCCTTGCATATCCTTCAAACACATGAAAGGTAAGAAGTATGACTTAAATCAGGAATGGCAGAAGACAGACATGGATTTACTAGTAGACCCAAACATACCAGTTTTCTATCCTCTGCTTGTTGAACAAGAGCAATCTGTTAGCTTAAATTAGGGTATTTAAATCTCTGATCTCAGCACCAGACCAAGAGTGGAGCAGCAAATGGCACACACTATCTGCTCAAGCCAGAGTGCATATTACTCAAAGCCAGCCATGTGATTTTGGCACATGAGTCATAAAATCTCACAAGAACCAGCAGCCAAATTGCACCAATCACCAGCAAAGTAACTAACATTCTGTTTGCCTTCATGACACCCAAAATGTGCTTCCTGAAGTGGCCACTTCACTCTGCCTTATAGTAAAACCAGTCCAAATTCAAGTGCCCCTGCTAATTCAGATATACAGTTCTATTAATGTATGCTGGTCATCCACTATGTGGTTCAGGAGATACATCCGTTAATTGACTCATATTTTGCACCTGATTCCAATTGGTTACCTTTAGGGTTCTGGCCAAAATCAAAACAAATCCCACAAAAGTCTGCTCTCCTTGACCTAAACCGTAGAAGGTGGTTGATGAAGTATCTTTGTTTCCATAGCACGTGATGTAGTTGCAAAATTGGCTGAAGACAGGATTTCAGACCTGAATGATTTCCAGTGGATTTCTCAGCTGAGATATTACTGGGAAGATGATCAAGTAATGGTTCGAATGATTACTACTGAAGCTAGATATGGCTATGAGTACCTGGGCAATTCCCTGCGTTTGGTGATAACCCCACTGACAGACCGATGCTATAGGTAGAATGCTCCATTCCTTTTCCCCACTTCCCACAGGATCATATGTAATTAGGATTTTTGGTGGGTTGGGGGGCAGGCTAAAAGTTGGAGAAGATGTAAGTCACATTAGGAGAAAAATACTTCACTCAAAATTCAGAAATATGATATCAGCAAGATGGAGACCATGTTCCCATGCAAGACTAAAGTTGCTACTTATGTTTCTGGGTCTTTTAGGTACTGCTGGACTATAATTCCCATTAGCCTTAGCCAGCATAGTCAGTAGTGACAGTCAGTGGGAGTTGCAGTCCAGCAGCTTCTGGATCTGAGGAAGTGGGTTTATATCCATGAAAGCTCATGTGAAAATTAAAAGAAAAACAGTTAAAGGTGCTTGTTACATTTTATTTTCCTTTTTTCACCTTCCCCTTTCCTTTCTCCTTTTTATGGTGGGCCACAAGCCATCCCCCGCCCAACTACACCATGTAATGGGACTGAACAACAGCAAGCCTTGATCTTCTATGCTCTTTTTTCCTCTCGGCTTCTCTGGTGCAGCTGCGTGGAGATCAGAGGCTTTGTTCTTGTCAAAGCAAAGTAAAGCTGAATGTGCACAGAGTGTGCTAATCTGACAGCTGGTCTGGAGAAGCAGGAAAGGGTAGGCAAGAAGCAGGCAGGATTTTGCCAATTTTAGGAAGCTTAAAGACAAAGGAGGTCAGTAGGACTTATTTCAGGACCATGGACAGATCCCAAGGAGCTGATCACTTTTCTGTTTAGAGTAGGCTTCTCTAACCTGGTGCCTCTGTTCACCAGGTTAAATAGATCTTGATTGCAACTCCAAAAGAGAGAGAAACACTTGTTTTTGAGAATCTTGGTATTGCAGACACAACTGATACTCGTGTTCTTTCAGCTTGAGAATACACATGCCTGAATCTGCTCTTTTTAACTTTGGCCAGTATGCTATGTTGAGATGGAAAGATAGCCCTTATTACTTCTCCAAGAAAATACACCCCCCACCAAAAAAATAAAAATAAAAATAAATTTTAAAAAATCTGAACAAACTTAATCCATTTCCATCCTAAGGAATCCTGGAGTTTGCAGTGTAAGGAAGGGCCTTTAGAATTCTCAGCCAGAGAGCTCTTTGGCCTCAGCAAACTACAAACTCCAGAATTCCACAGGAAGTTGAAAGTGGAATAATAGCACTATAACAGTGTAGTGCAGAAATGGCCTTAATCATATCTACTAATGTCACAGCCTGTGTAAATCAGAATCAGTGTCTCAGCATGTATAAATCACCATATAGCAAATAAATAAATAAATAAATCCACATTGTAAAGATTCAGTGTAGGATAGCAGTTAGAGTGCTGTCTTGGGACTTGGAAGAGCTACATAATAGTTCTTGTTTAACTGTGACACTCACTGAGAGAATTAGACCCAACTGATCTCTCCACAAGGTTATTGTGGGGATAAAGTGGGAGGGAAAGCGAGAGTCATATATGTCACCTCGAGTTCACAGGAAGAAAAATGGATATAAATGTAAGTAATAGAAAGCCAGTATGGTGTAATGATTTGAGCATTGGACTAGAACTCTGAAAACCAGGGTTCAAATCCCTGCTCAGCTATGAAGACCCCCTGGGAACCTTAAGCAAGTCACACTGTCTCATCTTAGAGGAAGGCAAAGGAAAGCCCCCTCTGAACAAATCTTGCCAAGAAAACTGTGATAGGATCACCTTAAGATTGCCATACAGTGGAAATGACTTGAAGGCAACAACAAATAAATAATAAAGGGCATAAAGAATTAAGATGTATTACTTCATACCTGACAGTGTATTTTAAAAATGCATCTAGTATATGTACATCTATAGCTATGTGGTGCTTACCTTCCATTCCATCCCACACCTTAGGACACTAATGGGAGCTTTGAAATTAAACCTGGGAGGTGCTCCTGAAGGACCTGCAGGGACTGGCAAAACTGAAACAACCAAAGATCTTGCAAAAGCACTGGCCAAACAGGTAGCAAAATAAGTCATTTCTTGATATATTTCTCTAGAGGCCCTAGGAAGACAGTTGTACTCATTGAAGAAGTATAAATCCTATATTTGCCCTGTTAGTTGTATGTATGGTGTGTGGAAAGTCAGAGATCTTGTTCAATTTACTCTAGATACCAGAGAAGCCCATGTAAATGAGATCCATTTAGGCAATATTCTGGGGGAAAATACTTATTTTAAAAATTGTAAAGATAGGCCAAAATTCTTCAGTCAGTCAGGGGTGTTGTTTTGAGCTGTTGCAAATGCCATTGAAGACAGTGGCTCAGTTCAGATGTAACACTAAACTATGGTTTAGCATTATATGAATAAACCTTCGTGACCCTCAGGCTTGGGTACTTCTTTCTATCCATGGCAACTCTATTGTTGGAAACAACATTGTGGCAACTTTGAACAATATTTTATGTTGTTTGTCTTAGTGTGTTGTCTTCAATTGCTCTGATGGTCTTGATTACAAAGCCATGGGAAAGTTCTTTAAAGGATTGGCACAGGCTGGAGCATGGGCCTGCTTTGATGAATTCAACAGAATTGAGGTAACTGTGCTTAATAAAACATCCTCAGATATAATATGCAAGATATGTGGCTCGCAAATGACACCTGGAGTATGTATTATTACAGGGCAATCCCATGTGTATCTGCTCAGAAATAAATCTCACTTATTTTACTGGGATTTGACTCCCAGGTATGTATGTACAAGATGCAGTGGACTGTAGCCCAATCTTTTACATGGCTCAGTTTTTAACATTTAGTGCAAGTTACAATTTACTGAATCTGTAGAGCTTACATTTGCAAATGGAAAACATGAAACATGATTAAAAACATGGAAGAGTTCTAACTTGCTCATTTGTAATCTTTAGTCAGAATGACATTTTGAACAATGTAAATATCATTAGTTGGGTTCATAGTTAATTAAGCATGTTAGGCTACCTCACTTTTGGTTCTGTCTGATAGATGCAGATTCGCCAGTCCACCGAACCTACTACATGCTTTAGATACAAAATGTCCTAGGGTCAAACCTCAAAATAGAACTGAGAAAGACCCAGGTCAGTAACCCTGTGAATCCCCCGTGGGTCAGTGTTGACAATGCTGAGCTAGATGAACCAATGATCTGATTAGGAACAAGGCAGTTTTCTATATTCCTACAATGTCCAGCTGCAGTCGTTCCTATTAATGTATCACAAATTTCCAGACTGCCATGATTCATACACGACCCTTGCCCTAAGCATGGAAATATCAATCTGTGCTATATTCCAGCCACGATATATGAGATTTTACATAGGTTTGAGAGTTATTTTTTTAAAATTAAGCTTTATTTCATTGATTTTGTTAGGTTGAAGTGCTGTCGGTAGTGGCACAGCAGATTCTCAGTATCCAGCAGGCTATTATTAGAAAGCTCAGAACATTTATGTTTGAAGGCACAGAGATCTCCCTTAATCCAACATGTGCGGTATTCATCACTATGAATCCGGGGTACGCTGGACGGGCAGAACTTCCTGATAACCTGAAGGTAAATTGTGCCTTCCAGTAGCTTGTTGGGCAAGGCCTGAAATAAAAAATTACCAAATGTGACAGAAATAGGTACTTGCATATAGACAGTGGTGTATCAGGGAAAAGAGAGCCAGTGTGGGGTAGTGGTTGGAGTGTAGGACTATGACTCTGGAGACCAGGGTCTGATTCCCTGCTTGGCCATGGAAACCTGCTGGGTGACCTTGGGCTCATCACACAGTCTCAGCCCCAGAAAACCTCATGATAGGTTAGCCTTAGGCTTGAAGGCACACATCTTCATACATCCTAAGTGTCCTGACTGTTCTTTGCATTTTTGTAACCTTGCTTTAGCTAACGTGGTTTCTCATCTCCTGAGAGTGCCTTACTGTAGGGCAATTCTTTTGGTCTTCCAGTCTGATAAAGACACTCATGACCAGTCAAATCCTGGCAAGCAGAATTCTTGTTCAGTCTGCAGAAGAGAAGGTTAAGAGGGGACATGATAGCTATGTTTAAATATTTGAAGGGATGCCATGTAGAGGAGGGAGAGGGCTTGTTTTCTGCCGCTCCAGAGACCAGGACCAGGAGCAATGGATTCAAGCTGCAGGAAAGGAGATTCCACCTGAACCTCAGGAAGAACTTCCTGACAGTCAGGGCTGTCCGGCAGTGGAATATGCTGCCTCGGAGTGTGGTGGAGTCTCCTTCTTTGGAGGTTTTTAAGCAGAGGCTGGATGGCCATCTGTCGGGAGTGCTTTGAGGGTGTTCCTGCATGGTAGGGGGTTGGACTGGATGGCCCGTGTGGTCTCTTCCAACTCTACATTTCTATGATTCTATGATTCTATGATTCTTATTCCTCAGCCAATTCACTATGAAGTAATAGGCTTGCAAGTACTGTCACTACACCCAAAAATCCAATGAGAACAAATATACCTGCTTATTTTTCTTTCTAAAGAACAGTTTGTTATGGGCAACAGGTAAGATCAAATACAACAAGTGATATATACTTCCAAAAACTGTAATACATAGATATAGAAATGTTGATATTCATAGAGTGCCCCCACCTTGGAAACCTGCTACTGTTTTTGTCCTGAGTACAAGTTGTTAATGGTTATTTTTCTCTTTTTTGTACTTTTTAAGGCTTTATTCCGTACAGTAGCAATGATGGTCCCAGATTATGCTTTGATTGGTGAAATATCACTTTATTCAATGGGCTTCCTTGACTCTAGAAGGTATGTTAGTCAGAGATTGTTTTACATGTACAAACATTCTTGAAAAGATGTGCTGTGTTTTATTTCTTGGAGAAGTTATTATTTTATTCTCCCAAAATCCCCCAACCAGTATGTTCCAAATGAATAGTTTCTCCAAACTTTGCTTGTTTCATCTATTTTAATACTCAGATTATGGTGCATGTCGTTTCAGATGTGGGTGTAACATCCTATTATGCTTTTGCTGTCTTGCAAAAGTGTACTAGGAGAGGGAGCCCTTATGGTTGCCTCTGAAATCTCTTTTGTAGTTCAGTCACTGTGTCATATTACGATGAGAGCCTTGCCTGGGTGAAAACTGATGAATTGTGTTCTCCAAAACATGTCAAAACCACACTTTTCTATGCTGAATTGCTCCAGTGCCCCATCTCTCTTGCCAGATATTTTAATACCTTAAAAAAAAAAGAGAAGAAGACCTTTCTTATAGCTGCATGATCCAGCCAAACAATCTTGAAAGTAGCTAGGAAGATGATTCCACTACACCAAATTTTCAGTGACATTGAAATAATAAACTTCTTTATTTCTGCTAAGCTATTGATAGAAGACAAGGTTTCATCTTTCTTGTATTAGCCTCATATCTTTTAAACAGAAAAGAACATTTTTAGTGAGTTATTTATTGTTTTGCTTTAGCCACAGGCTAAAGCAATAATATGTTCCCGTTATTAACATCTTAGTCAATGTAATCTCCCTAAATAAAAATCTGACGTTTAAAGTTTCATATATTTTTGAGCTACTCCCAAATCATTTATAAATTGACTGGTTTCCAAATGTTCAGGTATTTATGCATGTAGAGAGATAGTGCCCTTTTTAAATTGGTGTTTGCACATCGTAAATGGTAATATATTATATTCTTCTACAGTCTTGCCCAGAAAATTGTTGCTACCTATCGACTTTGTTCTGAACAGTTATCATCACAACATCATTATGACTATGGAATGCGTGCAGTAAAATCTGTCCTGACAGCAGCAGGAAACTTGAAGCTAAAGTACCCACAAGAAAATGAAAGTGTATTATTGCTTAGGGCTCTGCTGGATGTTAACTTAGCTAAATTCTTAGCACAAGATGTTCCTCTGTTTCAGGTAAGATAACGGATGAAGTCATTTGGATGCCAGTAACACTAGCCGCTTCTGTATTAATTCAGGCAGACAAATCTGGATGAGAATGTGAAAAAAAGCAACCAAGACGAAAGAGTCTGTGCATTCATTTTTAACAGCTGGAAGCAAACTTGTGAACAGCTTTGCTCCTGGAGGCCTGGCTTTTAAATGACATTCTTTTCTGTCATTTCACAGGGGATCATATCTGATTTGTTTCCTGGAGTGGTTCTTCCAAAACCTGATTATGAGCTCTTCATCCAGGCCCTGAATCACAATATCCAAAAAATGAATCTTCAGCCAGTTCCATGGTTTATTGGAAAAATTATTCAGGTTTCTTTATTTTTCATATTTGTATGTTGGAAAAGGTATTAAGTAGAACCTTCTCATTAATAAGAGTATAAGTGGCAACTGTAACAAAATGTTGCGGTATATCTTACCCTTTAATCTTGTTTAGAGATCCAAGACTAGCCAATTCAATTAGATAATTCACTTCCTCCTCCCTTTGTATGGTTTCCTGTTATTCTTTTCCATCTGACACTCAGGATTCAGTGATTTGTGTAGTGATCATTGAGGATGCTTCGTTGGCCTATTATTTGGGAAGATGCTCCCCTCTTTCATTTTCTGCAGTATAACTCTAGTGCTTGTGGAAATCTTAGGGCTTCATTGAGCATACTGATAAATCCCGATGCTTTTCCGGCCAAGATCCAATGGTGTAGCTCACTATCCAGTACTTGTGGAACTGGGACTTTCTTACCTTCCTCCTCCAACAGCAGCAGCCTATAGCATCCAAAATCTCCTCAAGAGGGCTTTGCAGACCCCTAGAGCAGGTTTTTAAGAGTGCATTAGGACTTAGAGAAGGAAGGGGAGGATCATCAATTCAGGCAGAAGTAGTGGAATCCTGTGGAAGGACACAGTTGGATTCTTACCTCACTGTCTTCATTTTTGTTGGCACAGGCACACTGAGACCAATATTAGAGGGAGTAATGTCTCTTGAAATTTGTCGGGAGGAAACTAGCATTTTGACATATGTACATACATAGAACATTAAATATCCTCTAATAGGATGCATGAAGGCCTAGAAGGTTTCTCTGTTCTGACTTGCTGTGCTGCCACAGCTAACAGGAATGAGGACTCCCTATGTAAGTCACTTGGCTCTTTGCTTATACAGTGCCCTTTGGACTTGAGATTTTTCCTGAGAAATTTCCTGGATCCCATGTTGGGAGAAAGGCAGATATTACAGATTCCTTTAACCAGGTTAGGCCTAAAACTCTAACTCCTAAGAATCCTGCCAACTCACCCTGCTCTTGTTTCTGTAATTATTCTCTTTCTGGGTTGGGTTGCTGGGTGTCAGGGTGACCCTTTAAGCACGGACTTGTATCTGAATTGCTGTGTGGGTCCTTCAGCTTTGGTTTGTGTGGCCTGACTCCAATTTAAGCTTAATAGAGAGCCAGAGATGGATTTAAAAAACAATAGCAAGAATAAGTTTATTAAGTGTGGTAAAGCAATATAATATTCTTCACTAATATATATTTAAGTACCCTCACAGTCATAGGCAATTCTCCCTTCCTGTTCCAATCCACAGTCCTGCCTCTATCAGCATCTCACACTCTGTCTTCTTCACACCCTGTCACACTCTGGCTCCTCCAGACTCAGACTGTCTTCAGCTCAAAAAAACCTCTCTCTCCACTGTTAGAGACAGCCGCTGTGTTTTCGCTACATGCTTTTTACTCATGGTCCTCCTTCACAGCCTTCCCTGGGCTGTGACTGGTTGCCCTCAGCCAATCTGCCTTCTTCACAGCAGGATATGAATTTAAAAAGCACAGAAAGTGCATGGTCTTAAGAGAAGTCATACAAGCTAGTGTGAGCCCATCTCAGTCACCTGCATTGCAAATATACAGTCTAGAAAGAGGTATGCTGTAATGGGCATCAGATGTACCCTTTGCCGTGTACATCAGGTAGGCAGTCCCCATTACCACTGTGCATATTAAGTAGCTCTTATACATGCCTTAGTTTATCCATTCTTTAACCTGCAAAAACAAAAAAGAGAATCTTGCTCTAGGGGAAGTGAAAGTCTGTATGGTGCCTGTACTGGCCGATATGCCAATATACAATTCTGTTCAGAGTTTACCCCAGGACAAAAGAAATTATGTTTATATTCAGTGGTTCCTTTGGATATAATTGAAAATGTTCCTTTTTTTTAACCCCTTAGCGGGATCTCTTATCCTCCTGCAAAACAGGAATGAAAACTGATTCATGTTGAAATTCAGTGATACAGCATATTTATTATATTGGTGCAGATTTATGAAATGATGATGGTGCGTCATGGCTATATGATTGTTGGGGAACCAATGGGAGGCAAAACCAGTGCCTACAAAGTCCTAGCTGCAGCACTTGGGGATTTGAGTCAAGGTAGGTATTAAATTGATTCTACGCAGTGCTTCTTAATAAAAAAGAGTGTTGGTTTATTCCTCCCTTTCCCCTCGCAAGACAGAATTTATGTGTTTTGAGTTGAAAAAAAAAGCGTTTGCCTCTTGCATTGGGTTGTTAGGAAGATACAGCTGTGGCTAATGAAAGCTGTAAGTAGAAAAATAATAAATAGCTGATTTTCTTGTTATCAACTTATGCAATAATAAAGAATTGGAATCATCTTGGGGAAGGTGGAACTAGAAAGCTTCTGTTGCCAGGATTATAAATTCCCAAATCCAGTTCTTGAACGAATAGGTAGTAAAGTCACTTACACATTATATTAAGCCAAAGACATACTTTTGGGCCCATTGGTCTAAATACAGAAGGCGATGATGGGGAAACTGTCAAAAGTTATTTCAGTGCCTAGTGCTCTGACTGTACTAGACAATGAACATGAAACTGTCAAAAGTGATTTTCTCAGCCTATTATCTGCAGTTTATCCAGTGGTTTCCATCTACTTTCTCTCTTCCCTTCCTCTCTGTCTTTGTAGCAGAGTCAATAGAGTCCACATTTACAGATTTCCTCCCTTTTCCACTTATGACATCTACTTGATACCCAGTTTCTTTTCTTTCTTTCTTTTGGTTGTTTTTATAGGAATTAAAATCATTTTGATTTTTTTGTTTGTTTGTTAAGCATACATTTTTGTGCACGTTTTTGGAATCATATGCATTCCTAGATTGTTGAAAGTGTGGGTGATTAGCAGTTTGGTCACATTTTCAATGAGCGTGTTTTTTTGCTTGCACTTTTCAGATTTGCAAATTTTGGGGAGCACATTTATAGTCATTGATCAGTGTGTGGATGCTTGAGCCCCAATTGTGTCCAGCCCATGGGCAGTACAAGTAATGTAGACTGGGCTGAGTGGAAAGTGCAAACAGGGCTAAAGCAGATTATTCACGCCATTCCTATTGCTAGCATATCCTGTATTGTGAAGTTAACTTGGAATTTTACTGCAAGCACTTAGCAAAATGGTTGGGTAGTACCCATTAAGTGGGTATAAATAAACCTAAATTTACGTCCTACTCAGACTAGAAAACATTCCTTACTATGGAAGACCAAGAATTAAATAGAGGTTTTCCCTAATTTCCTAGATATAGGGAATCAGATTGTTTTGTGCCAAATATTAAGATAATCGTATCATCCTGTAATTATGTTCTATCCCTGCCTTATAAAGGCCTTTCTACTACCCTTTTAATCCCTAGGCAACAGGATGCCTCAGTTTGTCCTCCTCCTCCTCTATATAATGCAAAAAATAAATTTTATCCTGTATATATATTATATTATAACATAGATGAGATCAAGAATGTTGCAGTGGTTTGAGTGTTGTGGGAGCCCAGAGTTTGAATCCTCACTTAGTCGGAAAAGCCCACTGGAGCAAAACACATTCCCTCAGATTTAGAGAAAAGCAATGGCAAAGAGAGCCAGCATGGTGTAGGGGTCTGAACATAAGACCACAACCCTGAAAACCAGGATCTGATTCCTTGCTCAGCCTTGGAAACCCACTGGGTGACCTTGGGCACATCACACACTCTCAACTGTTACCCTGTGTACTGGGGGTCCTGGGAGGAGTTATGAGTTCTTTACTGTTGAAACCACTGACTCCCTCTCTCCCTTCAACTTGTAATGAGCAAACAACAAAAATAATTAAATGTAAAATAAAATGTAAAAGCATAAAATCAAAAGTAGCATTGTTACCCTGTGTACTGGGGGTCCCGGGAGGGACACCAAAATGTGCTGAACTAAAGGTGGGGAAAATTAGCTCAGAGCACTGCTTAGCGTTACGAGAGGCAGGGTAATGTAGCGAGATCTTGAACCCTACCTCTACGGGGTCAGGTCGAGTCAAGGAGCACACAGAAGTTGAAACAATAAATGATGTTTTTTTAAACACAAGCAAAACAGTGTATGCGACACATTCACACACGATAACTAAAGAAATAAAGGTTGGAGTGGTATAGAGGGATTTTTAGAGGGATTGCTGGTTTGGGTGATACTTCACCTGTCCTGAAGCCTGGAAAAATAGAGAGTGAGGCTGGGGTGCGATGTAGCTCAGCATGTGGAGCTGAGGGGAGGCTCACCAGGTAAAGCGGCAGCAAGGCGGGATGAAACTCGGGAGCGATCCGAGGAAGGTCTCGGAATCAAGGGTTTTTATAAGGAGAATGTGACTGCAGGCTATGCTGTACTTGGGGGAAAACAATAGATTTGGAGTTGGAGATAAAGCCTCCGAAAGGTCAGAATCTGAATGATTGAGTTATCGTAGAGGTAGCCAGTATGCAAATGCAGAGTACTTAGCTATGGTATAGTTCACCCATCAAGCTGCCATCGCGGGGCAGGGGCTTCTTTTGTAGGTTGTGTGCATACCTAATTAGAGTACTTGCCTGGAGGTCTCCTAAAGCAGTGAGTCAGCTATTTTCTGGCCTGCCTGTGTTGTCTTAGGAATATTACGGCGATTAACGGCCGAGCTTGGTGGCGTGCTTGCCCGGTGGCCTCGCAAGCACGTGGAGGGGAATAGAGAAGTGAAGCCGAATTGTGATGTCAAAAGGATATATTTTAATATCCCCAAAGCTTGGACTAGTCAGGGCAGTAACACAACCCACAGAAAACCCTTTGACAGGTTTTCCTGAGGGTTGCCATAAGTCAGAAATGACTTGAAAGCACACACTAACAACAACAATAGCTAATAGCCTCTGGCTAAATCTTGCCAAGAAAACCCTATGATAGGGCCACCATAAGTTGCAGTCAACTTCAGAACAATCAACAACAACAAATGATGTAGATATAGATATAGATATAGATACAAATACATCTCAGTCCTGTACAGAGTGCTTATAGGGTGATGCAGAGGTGGTATCTAGTGGTTAAGGTGTCAGACCAAAACTGATCCATTTCCAGATTCAGATCCTCATTGGGAAAACTCACTAGGCAATCTAAGGCCAATTATTATCTCTCACTCTAGCCTACCTCACAGGGTTATTAAGGTAATTAAGATGTTAAAATTAGAGGAGACCACCTTTCCGTGGTGGTTGGGTTGCATGTTCCTGTGAGGCAAGAGGCGATTCTGATGGTAGCAGTGCTGCCAATAAGGTCTTCCATGTCAGATAAGTTTTTGTTGAGGAACCAGACTAAATGTGCCAAACAGCTACTGGGCAGTAGTAGTAGTAATAGTGTTTGTGAGAGAGACACAGGCAGTACACCATAGGGCAGTGCACTTGTTAGTACTGTGCAGGAGGCATGGCAAACCCGTTTTGAAAGTCCTTTACCGTGAAAATCCTATGATGAGACAATCCAAAATGAAACCATGATAGTGCCAGAAGATCTCCCAATCAGCAGAGCATTTTGTAAATGCACAAACGGAAGTTGAACAGATTACCAGCCCCACTTCTATCACTCCACCCTAGACACGCTTAATCTAGCTCAAAATAAAACACAAAAGTCTGGTTAAAAGTATGTAAAGAGGATTTACTCACATAATCTTGTTCATAGTTTACACAGGTTCAAATTCTTGAAGAAAGGTAAGAAGAAATTAAGTAGTTACATGCTTACAGGGAAGCATGCTTGCTAGAGGATCAAAGAGCACATGCTTGCAGGGAAGTAGAAGAACAAAAGGGGAAGGGAGTGAGCAAGGGGGGGTGGGTGTTGACCAAACAAGAGGAAGTTTACTCTAGGCAGTCCCCTCTATGCCTACAATAAACATGCAAACTAACTAACCAGTAAATTAAGCATGCAAAGGTTACCACTCCCAACAGAAAGGCACTCAAGCTACTTTGAGTAGTACTGTGGCTAATGACACAACTGGACTCAAGCTGAAAGGACACTAAGCTATTGAAATGCTCAGAGGTGTAAGAAATGTTCAAAGCTGCACAACACATTATAAGAGCATGGTATTTAAGAAGCATGAATCAGGGGAAGCTGGACATAATAAAACAGGAAATGGAATGTATAAAGACTGCAATACTTGGGGTGAGTGCACTAAAGTGGTTCAGTCATTAATCAGCGTGGAGACTACAGTCAAAAAAATCAGAAGACTAGGACTTAGAAGGGCAGCTATGAGGAAACTAGACAAGATCCTGAAGTGTAAAGATATATCATTGAATACTAATGTTAGGATTGTCCATGCCATTGTATTTCCAATTTTTATGTATGGTTCTGAAAGCTGGACAGTGAAGAAAACTGACAGGAAGAAAATCAGCTGATTCAAAATAGAGAAGAGTTCCAAAGTTACCATGGACTGCTAAAAGGACAAATAAATTTGTCCTAGAGCAAATCAGACCTCAACTCTCCTTAGAAGTTAAGATGACTGAACTGAGACTGTCATTCTTTGGCCATGTCATGAGAAGACCCAACTCACTAGAAAAGACAATACTGCTTGGTAAGGTGGGAAACAGTAGGAAAAGAGGAAGACTGCATTACAGATAGATAGGCTCAATCACAAAAGCCACAGCCCTGAGTTTGCAAGACCTGAGGAAGTTTCTCATTCATAAGGTTGCTGTAAGTTGAAGTCAACTCGATGGCAGCTAACAACAACAAAACACATATATCACCTTGGCCTGCTTGGAGGAAAGCAGGAATGTAAAGGGAGTGGGGAAAAAAAGAATAAATAGACATATTTGTATAATTAGATTTTAAGAAAGGAAATCCGATAAGTTGGAATTCAAAGCAAACAACGTATCAAACAAGATGATAATTTTAATTTGCTAAAAAGCAGTTATTTTATTTCTGCCTTTCTGATTATTTTCCTCCAGTCCATATTTTGTTGGACTGTAACACCCATCCTCTGTCACCAATCGCTTCATTGGCTGGAGTTGATGAGAACTAGTCAAACAACATTCCAAGGGTTACAAGCTGCCCACTCTGGATCTAAAGGGAAATATATCTTGACAATCGTAGGGAACATACAGTTGTTACCCTGATTTCTGGGGTCCCATGGGGGATACCTCAATGTGCTCCAAATAATGGGGAATGGGAATTAGCCAGAGCACAAGCTGTAGCACTACAAGAGGCCGGGTAACCTAGCGAGATCTTTAAACCCAATTTTTATGGGGTCAGGCCAAGCCAAAAACCAAGCAAAATTGTCTAATAAAATGATTTTATTGAGGGGAATTCACTCATGCACGCGTACAAGATACACTCAATCACACATTCACACAAGAGCTATCTGAAAGAGAAAGGGAGGAAAAATTGTAGAGAGGCTGAGGGATTTGGGGGGATCTATAATTACCAGTCCAAAAGAGTAGTGAAGAGTAGAAATGTATTTTGGCTTAGGCAGGACCCAAGGGCAGTTCTCATTCAGGAGCCAGACGGACAGAGTGAAGGGTAGATTTTCAAGAGACTGACTGGCCATCCTCAAATCAGGGGTATTTATACCCTGAAAATGGTTTGTGGCTGTGAAGGTTCCAGATGCAAGACAAAGGGAACCTGTTGTGGACAATGAGTCTTTTGCCTGTTGATGGGCTTAGTGCTTTGATTGACAAAGACATGATGGGTGTTGTAATAGTTGTCTATTGTGGGTGCTGTGAGGACAGAGGAAAGAATCCAGGTGTATAAGGGATGGATATCTGTCAATCAGTGTCCTGGTGGGCTCCTCACAGTTGGATTCCCTGGAAAATTCCAGCTTCTATTTAAGTCTGTTATCCACAGGAATCGTGTGTATTTGCCTGACAAATGACTCAAGTCTTACCTGGAGGAATTTTGGTGCTTCTCACATTTACAGTCAAATTCTTTCCCTTGCTCAGTTTGACCTCTCTGTCACCTTTCAGCCTTGAATTTGATATCAGAGCCAATAAAATGTGTTGCCAATTACATATGATGCCAATTAGGTATGGTGCCCATCCAAACCATACTGATATTGGGGACCCCCAAAGCGGGGCCTTACACAGTCCTCAAGATGTTCTTGAATTCAGCTGTTGCTAGAAAAAATAGTTAATGGCAGGAGAGGATGGGAGATGTAATTCAACAGCCTCTGGAGAACCATCACTTTAGAAATTTTTCAGGCCATTTCCCTAGTGTCCAAGATAATTCTAGCTGTGTAGTCTAAGCTGTCCAGATGTGGAGCAGTCCACCTGTTCTCCTAGCAGCCACCAGGCAGAATGCATACAAAGTGAAAGACAGCACACCACTATCCATGACTACTTCAAAATTTAAACCGTCACTCGTTTATAATAAGATGAAGCCTTTGTGCTTTTAGCCGTCTGGGTCAATCAGATCTGCGTAGATTAGGAGTACTGTCAATTTCTGCTTTAGATTTAAAAGAGAGCAGCAATATTAAAAAAAATGCACAACTGATGTGCAAATGTGGTGGTGAGAAATTACTTCCAATTAACCTGATTTTAAGTATTAGTAAATGGTGATTTTGCTTTGTGACTCATCAGAAATTCTCTCTTTTCTTTCCTCAGATAGTTCATCAGAGGAATCTGCAGTTGAATACAGAATTATCAACCCCAAAGCTATCACCATGGGGCAACTGTATGGATGTTTTGACCCTATAAGCCATGAATGGACAGATGGGGTCCTTGCAAACACCTTCAGAGAACAAGCTTGCTCTACAACAGAAGACAGAAAGTGGATCATCTTTGATGGTCCAGTGGATGCTGTTTGGATAGAGAACATGAACACAGTACTAGATGATAACAAGAAGGTGATTTTTCTCCACCACTTCACTCTGTCAGGCCACAGCACTTATTGCAATTGGATAATGTATTCCTTTAGAAATTTTACAATTCCAAATCACAAGGGTACATATAAAATAATGAATGAAAATAATAGAGCAGTGAAACCTCTGAAAACTGGAAGTACCAATTTATTCCTTTCTCTTTTGTTATGATAGGACTCTTTCAGATTTGGTCCAAAGAAGTATGAGTTCTTGCCTGTATAGCCATTATCTTGGGAGTGGGTCAGTAGGTTACCATTTGTTGTCATTTCTACATCCACTCATTCTATTTTGGGGGGAGTCTGCTTGTTGTGATTTCCTGGATCTGCACTTTCACAGACTTCTTCTAACCAAGGTATAGTTTACCAGGAACTAGCATGGTGCAATAATTTGAGTACTGGACTACAACCCTGGAGACAAGGGTTCATTCCTTGCTAAGCATGGAAACCCACTGGGTGATCTTGGGCATGTCACACACACAGCCCCAGAGAACACCATGTTAGGTTTTTCTTAGGGTCACCATAAGTCAGAAATGACTTGAAGGCACACAACAACAATAAAGGTTTACTGAGGCAACTGTGGTCTAAAGGACAAATTTTGTCCTCTTTGATTTTTGTTCTTAATTATTCCTACAGCTATAGTGGCCAAAGTAGTTTATTCATATCCTGCGTTTCTCCAGCCAGAGTGTTAACTGGGCCATGTTGCAGAAACCATACAACATCTCCCTTGCTACAAGAACAGCTTCTCTGGCTGCCCATTTGTTTCTGGGTACAATTCAAAGTTCTGGTTATGATGTATAAAGCCATATGTGGCTCAGATCCAGGCTATCTGACAGATCACACTTCCCTGTAGGAGACCGTCTGGGCCCTAAGATCTTCATGAGAGGTCCTTCTGTCAAGTCTCACCACCCAGCATGGCTGGGAGGACACAAGAGGCCTCAAGGCCTTCTTGGTGGCCACCCCTAAACTCTGGAACTCCCTTCCAAGGGAGGCCCGAATGGCCCTCTCTTTGCTGCCCTTCCATCAGCAGCCAAAGACATTTTTATTCCAACAGGCTTTTAAGGCAGAAAGTTTTTAAAGAATGGGCTGAGGGTGATTTATAAACCAAGCTATCTTTAATTGCTTTTAATCTTTTTAAGTGTAGGTTTAAATTGTTTAAATATTGTGAGTAGTTTAATGTTTACTTTTTGAATATTTTAGCTGTATTTTTTTTTCTAATATTGTAACCTGCCTTGAGTCTCAATTTTGAGAGAAAAGCAGGATACAAATTGTCGCTGTTACTGTCTCTTGAATGTGACATGGGTCAAAAAGACAGAGAGAAATTATTGAGATCATTAGCTTATAGCAACTCACCATCCAGGAATCTAAAAAGCACATTGGTTCCAAAGACTGGAATGAGCAGAATTGTCACTTGCAGCTTGTAAATCTTCTGCTATAGATTTTCACTTCCAATATAATTTTCTCTGAGCGCAGTTAAATGAAACTCCAAGTGATATACAGTGAGATAGTACAAGTGTGTGAACAAGCAAAATGATCAGCAATTGTGTCACAATCTCTACAACATACATGACTGATTCAGGGTTGCACAATAATTTTGTTCCAGCTGTGCTTAATGAGTGGTGAGATCATCCAGATGAGTGCAAAAATGAGCTTAATCTTTGAGCCGGAAGATCTGGAACAAGCGTCTCCAGCCACTGTCAGCCGGTAATTTCTGCTAACGACGATAAAGGGAAGGCAGGGGCATCCTTACCATTAGGCAGAGTAAAACAGTGGCCTCAGGCAGCAGAATTCGTGATGCAGCAACAAAATGCTGAAAGAGAGAGTGGTGTTCTGAG
Organism: Cyclura pinguis; assembly: GCA_030412105.1. Taxonomy (NCBI): domain Eukaryota; kingdom Metazoa; phylum Chordata; class Lepidosauria; order Squamata; family Iguanidae; genus Cyclura; species Cyclura pinguis. The sequence continues at coordinate 10,784,166 of CM059609.1, forward strand.
CAGCCTGGTCTGTACTCCCTAGACTAGTCTACTGCTTTTCATGGTAGTGGAGAATGTTGTCTCATCACTATCAGTTTATGCCACTCCTGTTGGTTTTTTGTACATGGAAAAAAATTGAAGGGGGCTGTGATTTTATTTTCTCAGCGACATGTCTCACACAGGCCCTGACAGAGTTCAGAAGAGTTCATATTTTGTATTTCATACTGTGACTCTGCTGGCAATGCTAGCTGGGAGATTCCAGGAGCTGTAGTATAGAATTCCACCCCCCACCCCCCACCCCAGTTCTGGGATCAGTGTGGTCGTGCATGTATGTGTGCATGCACAAGAGAGAGACTGAGAAATTAGTGAAAATGGTAGAAAGAGTGTTGGACACTAAGATCACCAAAGGAGCCCCTTTCAGCTTCTTTTACATCAGCAAGGAGGTTTCATGCACCGATGTTATCCATTTTTTCCAGGTGTGGGATGATCTACATGGAACCTCATCAGTTGGGTTGGAAGCCTCTGAAAGATTCGTATATGAACACGTTGCCTCCAGTCTTACAAGATGTACACAAAGAACTGGTGTGTATAAATAAGTTTTATTCTGAATTTTAAATATATTATACAAACAAATAGGGTGGAAGGGACCAAATGAACAGTTCAGTCCGCTGGACACAATTCATAGTGCTGGCTATGATCATATGGCTCAGGTCCAGGCTATTTGGCAGATCTTATCTCCCAGTGTGAGCCAGCCTGGGCTCTGAGATCAGGAGAAGCCCTTCTCTCTAGGCCCACCACCAACGAAAGCATGGCCCTTCTCCTTGGCTGCTCCTAGACTCTGGAACTCCCTTCCCAGGGAGGCCAGAATGTCTCCCTACCTGTTGTACTTCTTTTGGGGCCAAATCTGATCTTCCTGTGGTACTGGTTCAGCCCTCTGGATTTTCCTAGATAATTATGCCTCCTTCCTCATGATACCATTGTATGGTGGTTGCTCATCTTTTATATTGGCTTTTCACTATCCTCAAAGACTGAAATGTTTCTTTGATAGCTGAGTTATTGACAGTAAAAACTTAAAGACAGAATATGCCAGTAACTTTGGTGCCACCATTTTGCTTATGGCTTCAGTTGTTTCTGGAATACACCTCCAAGAACTTCTGTGAAATTGGATTCAGCTTTCAGGATGCTAAGGGAGTGCCTGAGGTTGCCGCTTGATGTACAAACCCATCTAAGTGTCCTTTTTTCATACTACATACCTCATAGAATCAGCTATCTGTATATTATTGTTGTTGTTCTTTTTATTCGCATCTAGATCATTTCTAGCTTGCGGTGACCCTTAGGCAATCCTATCATGGGGCTTTGTTGAAAAGATTTGTTCAGAGAGGGCTTGCCATTGCCTTCCTTGAGGCAGAGAGTATGGCTTGCCCAGGATCAGTTTCCCTGGCTGAGTGGAGATTTGAGTGGTCTTCTGGTGTCCTAGTTCAACACTCAAACCACTTACACCACACTGGCTCTCCTATCTATGTATTATGGAAAGGTAAAAGCCAGTGTGATATAGCAGTTTGAGTACTGAACTATGATCCTGGAGATCAGGGTTTGATTCCTCCCTTGGCCATGGAAATTCACTGGGTGACCTTGGACATGTCACACACTCTCAGAAAACTCCGTGATAGGTTTGCCTTAGGATCTCCATAGGTCAGAAATGACTTCAACAACAGCAACAACAACAACAAAGTATCAGGTATTGTTAGGCAATGCTGGTGATGCCGTGGTTAAAAAAAAGAGCCCTGGTGGCACAGTGGTTAAATGCTGGCACTACAGCCACAACGTTGTGAGTTCGATCCTGCAGGGCTCCAGGTTGACTCAGCCTTCCATCCTTCTGTAGGTCGGTAAAATGAGTACCCGGCTTGTTGGGGGCAATTAGCTAAAGACATTGTAAACTGCTTAGGGAGTGCTTTGCACTGCTTAGCGGTATAGAAATGTAACTGCTATTGCTATAATGCTGCTCAAGATGGTGGTTCATGAACCAATGTTGGAGTGTTCTGAAGGCATTGGCTGCCAATCCCTGGCGAGTTTTCAGGAAAGAAAGAAACTACTGTAGCCAATATGTACAAATATACTGCCAGATCCTGGCATATTGGGAAAAATAATTGCCAGTCCCCACTTGAAATTTATGGGGTCGCCATAAGTCAACAGGCAACTTGAAAGCACAGGAGCATAAACACAATGTAAATGTTGCAGAAAAGTAAATGAAATGTTTCAGAGATCATTTAGTCAAACCATCCCAAAACATTTTGCAAAGTTCAATACATTGTGACCGATTGCCCCAATACTATTACATATTTGCCAGTTTTCTTTTATGAAGTCAGCTTGGCTATTGCTGCAAAATATGGATAGTTCTCATCTACTTTTTTTTTAAGTGTGGAAATTTAGGGATCTTCTGGGGTTTTGTATCCATTAGTTAGCATCTGTTACTAAACAACTAGTTAAATCATAACATGTAATCTTTTTCATAAGTCAAAAGAAAAAGAATCTCAGAGAGGTATGCCTCACTTAATGATACAGGAGGAGAGATATTTTTATTTACCTTTCTTCTTTTTCCTCTATATAGGCTGCATTTCATTTTTCTGATTATTTGGAAAGATAACCCAACCCCCGGAGCAGATTTTTGAAGGGCTGCAGGGTACTTTTGTTGAAAACCACTGCCCCTTCTGTGATTTTGATCCACTGGAAACATCCTTCTGTGTGTAGCAAGTCAGAATTGGATCCAACTCTGTAATTTCATTTTATACAATAAAAGCAGCAAGAGTTGAAGCGTTCAAAAGGTGGCAGCAACAGCAAACTAAAAATTCCAATAGATAGTTTATTCTGGTCATGTTGGACATGACTAGAATAAAAATGTCTTTACAAACTGCCTTATGGCTGGCCAAAAGAAGGATTAGCTGGCAGATATCTATAGGTAAAGAATTCCACAGTCATGTCACCACTACCAAGAAGGCCCTGTTGGTATTATAACCATGTCCTCAGATGTTTCAGGCCAGTACTTAGCTTTGATTTATACTCCATTGGTAAGCAAGGAGTTAACAAAACACAAACCAGCAATTTCCATTACTTGTTTGCCACTCTGTCCACAGTGATTATGTAAAGTTCAATTTACATGCAATTGGTAACCTTTAACAACTGGAGCAATTGACACAAAATACAGCTTTGTTATGTCTACCTACCATTGGTATTGGCTGTTAGTAGACTATTACTAATTATTAACTAGTAATGTGACTTCTTTCAAGTTTGAAAGCCACTTAGCCTTTTCAACTTGCAGATTGAAGACTTGTTCATGTGGTTAGTTCATCCTTGCTTGGAATTCATTCGCCATCACTGCAAAGTCATACTTCAGACATCTCCCATCCATCTCGCCCATACCATGATGACACTGTTTAGTGCTTTGCTCGGTAAGGATCTTGTGAACCTCATCTCTTACCAATTCCCCACCCCAACTCAGAACTTGGAAAGTTACCTTGTAAAGGAATTAGTCCAACAATATCTAGAGAGACTGTTACCCTGTGAACTGGGGTCCCAGGAGGGACACCAAAATGTGCTGAACTAAAGGTGGGGAAAATTAGCTCAGAGCACTGCTTAGCGTTACGAGAGGCAGGGTAGCGTAGCGAGATCTTGCTTGAACCCCATGTCTATGGGGTCGGGTCGAGTCAAGTGGCACACAAAAGTTGAAACAATAAATGATGCTTATTAAACACAAGCAAAACAGTGTATGCAACACACTCACACAAGATAACTAAAGAAAATAAAGGTTGGAGTGGTATAGAGGGATTTTTAGAGGGATTGCTGGTTTGGGTGATACTTCACCTGTCCTGAAGCCCAGAAAAACAGAGAGCGAAGCTGGGGTGCGATGTAGCTCAGCACGTGGAGCTGAGGGGAGGCTCGCCAAGCAAAGTGGCAGCAAGGTGGGATGAAACTCGGGAGCGATCCGAGGAAGGTCTCGGAATCAAGGGTTTTTATAAGGAGAATTGTGACTGCACGCTGTGCCGTACTTGGGGGAAAAATAGATTTGGAGTTGGAGACAAAGCCTCCGAAAGGTCAGAATCTGAATGATTGAGTTATCGTAGCGGTTCTCCATAGAGTAGCCAGTATGCAAACGCAGAGTACTTGGGTATTGTATAGGTCACCCATCAAGCTGCCAGCGCGGGGCAGAGGCTCTTTTGTAAGTTGTGTGCATACTTAATTAGAGTACTTGCCTGGAGGTCTCCTAAAGCAGGGAGTCAGCTATTTCTGGCCTGCCTGTATTGTAGTTTGAATTACGGCAATTAATGACCGAGCTTGTTTACGTGCTTGTCCGGTGGCCTCGCAAGCACGTGGAAAAGAATAAAGAAGTGAAGCCGAGTTATGATATCAAGAGGATATCTTTAATATCCCCAAAGCTTGGACTAGCCAGGGCAGTAACAAGACCCAGCTTCTCTTTCCCTGTCTTGTTCAAATGGAATTTGGAAGGAAAGGAACACAGGGCAGAGTAAAACAGAGAAATATTGAGGCTATGGAATGGGGAAGGCCCCTTTGATCTGTATTCAAGTGGTTGTTGACTGTGCTTTTCATCTGTGAGCAGCCTTTTATCATCTCCTTTTCAAATCTATATATTCTTTAGATGAAATAAGACATTCCAGAGAAGAAGAAGGAGAAGCCATGTCCAGTCAGCAGATCACCTTGTGGCTGCAAGGACTCTTCCTTTTTGCCTTGGTTTGGACCATTGGTGGCACCATTAATGCAGAGAGCAGGAAGAAATTTGATCACTTTTACCGAAATCTGTTGATGGGAATGGATGATGACCACCCACGTCCCAAAAGTGTGAAGCTAACAAAAAATAATATATTTCCAGAAAGAGGTGCATGTTTATATATATATATTTATGTGACTTTTTACAAAGTGAATTCGTTTCTATGCAGTTACGTACATCATGTTTTTACTATAGGCATTTTGTTTCCAGAGATTAGACAATGGGTTAATCCTACATGATAACAGTCAGAGCTTTGGAAAATTTATTTTTGCGGAATTTCAGTTCCTAGAACCCCTAGCCAGCATGGCTATAGTTCCAAATGTCTTTTTCTAGGCTCTGCTAACATCAAACTCATTCTCTGAGTTTTTTATAGAACCAAAATGGTGTTACCCGCATACGAGAGGGAGGTATCAGTAAGAAACTCAAGGTTTTAAAACAACAACAACAACTACAGAAAAAGAAACTCCAGTATATTCCAGTGAGACTGAACATATTATCTTTAAGGGTAGATCTGCTCTGACTTGAATGCTATAACCAATACAGATCCAGAGGATTTAACTTTGGCCCCTGCTTATTCAGTGAAAATGGTCACATACCATCAACTATGATATCCTTCTGGGTTGTCTTGCTGGGAATGGGACTTGTGGGCACTGTTTTACAATGGCTTCATTCCTGCCTGGACAGTCAAATCCAGAATGTGGTGCAGAGGACTTAGTTCTGTCCCCTATGCTGTTTAACGTATACATGAAACCACAGGGAAAGGTTGTCCGGAGTTTGAGGGCTTGATGCCACCTGTATGCGGATTATACCCAACTCTATTATTCCATCCCACCAAAAGCCAAGGATGCTGTTTTGGTCCTAAACTAGTGCCTGTCATCAGTGACAGACTGGATAAAGGTGAACAGATTGAAATTTTATCCAGACAAGACCGAGGTGCTCCAGGTCAGTTGAAAGGCAGATAAGGGAACAGATATTCAGCTTGTACTGGATAGAGTTACACTCCTCTTGAAGATGCAGGTCTACACTTTGGGTGTGCTCCTGGATTCTATACAGAGCCTGAAAGCTTGAGTTTCAGCAGTGCCTAGGAGTACTTTTGCACAGTTAAAGCTTACATGTGAGCTGTCCCTTTTCCTAGGCCCTTTCCGCATGGCATTTGCCATGTGAAAGGGCTCCTGGAGCTTCGCGCGATTGTGAGGAGCGATCTGCACGATGCACTCACAATTGCGCAACGCTCCAGGGGCCGGCAGGTGCCGATCGCGCACCTTTTCATCTTTGGCTGGAAGCCGAAAATGGTGTGTGATTGTGCATTGCTCCCGGGCCCTGTGCGCACTTACCTGGCTTGTGGAGCCACCGGAGCTGCGCCGGTCGCGTTTCCTTTCCCAGCGCAGCCTTGGAAACTCCCAGGCTGCACTGTGGAAGGAAGAGGTGGGCCTCTCACGCAAGCAGGCAGCTTGTGCGGAGCTGAAGGAATCCGGACGCGAGAGCCTCTCGCTGGAGGCTGCTCGTGCGATCCCCGCACCCTAGCGCCGGAAAAAGGTAAGGTGCGGAAAGGGCCCTTGAAATGTTAGATTTGGCCAGGGTGACACATGCTTTGCTTACATCTTGGTTGGATTGCTGTAGTACACTCTAAGTGGGACTGCCTTTGAAAAGTGTTTGTAAACTTCTACCAGTCTAATGAGCCACAGCCAGATAGCTAACTTGGGCTGCTACTGGGAAAACACAAATCCCTTGTTGCAACAGCTTCACTGATTGCCTTTCCATTTCTGGGCACAAGTCAAAGTGCTGGTTTTGACCTATAAAGCCCTGTACAGCTCTGATCCAAGTTATTTGAAGGGCTGTATTCTCCCTTCTGAACCAGCCTGTGCCTTGAGATATGCTGGAGAGGTCCTTCTCTCTGTCCCACCACCCTCACAGGTGTATCTGGTGGGAACACAGGAGAGGGCCTTCTCAGTGGCTGCCCCCAGGTTCTGGAATTCCCTTCCCAGAAAAGTTAGACTGGCACCCTTTCTTTCTGTAGATGAGTAAAGACTTTTCTTTTTAGATAAGTGTTTGATGCTTGACTATATAAGGCCCATACCACCAAAATAATGTGCTGGATTTTGCTAATTGTTGTACTGGTGTATGTATGTCTGTTTTAATGATATATGTTTTAATGTGGTATTAATTTTTTGATTGTTTAATCTCATTTTAACTTTTGTGTCTTGTGAGTCTTAACAATATATTTTTAGTACTACTATTACTACTACCACCACCACTACTACTACTACTAGAATGTGTACTGTTTCAGGAGGGTGTAAGGAGAGGAATGGAATGGACTTAGAATGTCTGGACAAGAGCTTGGCATACTGCAACATTTTGTTGCAGGTCTTACTTGCCTTATCTAATATTTATTGGTTTAAAAGAAGATGGTTTTTCGAACTGTGCTGTATAAACTAGGTATTGTTCAGATGTTTTGCCTTCCAGATGGTTACAATTCTCATCATACCTGGTTTGGGTTTCTGAGAATTAGTCCAAAAATATCTGGAAGTCAAAGATTTCCTATCCTAGTTCAAGGCTTTGACTAGCCTTCCCCAGTTTGCAGTGTTCCAGATGTGTTTATTGAATCACTGTGGTGAGTATTAGATAAACCATACTTACCTACCACTAGCAAGACTGGGAGATATTCGGTTGTTTCTGTTAGGTTAGAGGAAAAAGGTGAAACAGACCCAATATGGTAAATGAAAAGAAAAAGTAAACTCTATATGGTTACCTTTTTTTCCTCTTTGACTCTTTACCCCCTACTCCCAAATCAGGAAGCGTGTATGACTTTTATTTTCACAAGCAAGCCAGTGGACAATGGAACATGTGGACGGAGTATATAACAAAAGAAGAGCAGACCATTGCTGCTGGCACAAAGGTATAAAGTTTGCAACTCAAGCTTCATGAAGGCTCAGGCAGCTGTTACCCAATCAATCTCATGAATTGTGGGGTGTGGAGTGTTACCATGCTCTTTCATTGCACAGTTTCTTAATGGAAGCAAAGAAAATTTTTCAAGCTCTTCCTTGCGGGGAGGGGATGATACAGCTTGACATTAAAAAGACAAGACTGTATATGCCTGAGATGGGTATACCACTTTCGGAGCACTGTTTAGAAAGTAGTATCAAAACTCAAAACAAACATTAAGAATTAATTGCCATATATATTCATGTTCTGGGTGAGGGCAGGTTTGGGGGCCAAACTTACGGATTTTGATATGACCTGTGGTTAAGTCAAGGGTCATTCTGCAGAGAGGGGAAAAAAACCAGCACTGACTCAGAGGCCACCCATCCCTACTGCAACTGCCATTTTCTTGCCCAGACATTTAAAAAAGCCAGAAGCAATACTGTGGCAGAGAGAGAAGAGCAGGTCAGTGCTTTCTTAGGTTCTCCTCTGACAGACTAAGCTCTCATCTTTTGCCACTCTACCCAGAGAAGAGGATGGATCCTTTTTTGGCAAGAGATAAGGTACAGTACTTACATTGACCTGTGGGTAACTCCACCCTTTTTCACAGTGAGGGAGTGCTGGTAGATCTAGTCTACCCCATCCTGATGGCATCTCCCATTCTGCCTGTTTATTTTTTCTTTAATTTCATGTAAATAAATAGTTGCCCAGGTTCAAGATGCTGCTTCTCCCCATTTCCGGCCGTGTGAAAAACTTCTCAAACAGCTCCTTGAAGATTTATGAGCGGGGCCACAATCTGCATCTTTTTGTTTCCTAGTGCATTCCATCCCATTCTCACAATTGTGTAGCTATGCTTACAAAATATGTGGCTTTAACATCACTCTGTCAGGGCATCTGAAAAAGCAGACTCATGTCCATGGAACCTCTTGCTATAATAGATCAGTCTTAAAGGTGCTTCTAGATTTTTGTTGTTGTTGCTGTTGTGTGCTTTCATGATGTTTCTAACTTATGGCAACCCTACTGCAGGGTTTTTTGTAGCAAGATTTGTTCAGAGGTGGTTTGCTTTTACCTTCCTCTGAAGCCAAGAGAATGTGACTTGCCCAAGGTCATGCAATTGGTTTCCATGGTTAAGAGGGGATTTGAACGCTGGCCTCCAGAGTTGTCATCCAGCACATAAACAGCTATACCACATTGGCTCACTAGATTCTTCTTCCAAATGCCTTTCCCCCTTTTTAAGTGGTCACAGACTGACATGACTATTTCTTTTGAAAACTGCTCTTGGAAATATTGTGAAGAGGATGTGTACGCTAGGAGTGCTGCCTAGATAAACCTCATTGACAAGGATCCTACTACTTGTAGAAAGCTTGGAGGTGGTCTAGTGGTTAGAGTGCTGGAGTGGGTCTGTTGAGATCCAGGTTCTAGTTCACAGTAAATCATGGTATTTACTGGGTGACCTTTGGTCATTCTCCAGCTCAGCCTGTCCGATGTCGTAGAGTTGTTTTGAGGATGAAGTATAAAGGACATGTACCATGTCTGCTATACCTCAGAAGAAAGGCAGGATAGAAATGGTAATAAATATGTTTGTGTGTTTGTTATCAGTATAAATGCATGCAGGGTTGCATAAATGTGTATAGTAAATGTGATAATACCACTTGTGCATTATCTAATGGCTATGAAATAAGCTACCACCAATTAATTTACCACTTAGGGTGGCAGAGGGTTATGCAAGATCAGAGGAGATACTCTTTATCAGTCAAGCTTCATGTGGGCTACAGAGATGCTGAAGTATCTGGAAACTTTTTTTCAAGTTCTCTCCTGTTTCTGTTGGAGTGCTGTTCATTGACACGAGGAAGGCTGGTATACACATACATGTACCAGAGTTTTTAAAGCAAATATTCTGGCTGTATACTTTTTAAAAAAGCTAAACAAATACAAGGCCTGCTTTACTCCTTTCTTACACCCAGTACTAGTGGGTCCCGTACTGGGAGAAAGGTGGGATAACAACAATCACCATAATATACTCTCTACAAGTGTTAATTTCTTCACAGGAATCAGTAAGTTTTATCTACTATACAGCAACAGCTCACTTATGAACCTTTGGTAGTTCCCTAATAAGACAATTCAATGGTTGGTGCACTGATGTAAATCCCAGCTCCTTGACACTTTAACCAGTACAAGAGCTATTCCTCATGCCTCATAAAAGTTTGTATCGCTAGGATTGCTACCTCTCCAAAACTGGGCTTCTCCTGTTTCTACCAGGATTATGTGATAAATAATTTTAACTATGTCATAAGCCATAGACTATGTTCCCTCCCGTCTTTCAACTGCACACTAACTCTTTCCAAATGGCAGAGGTTTGTGTTCAGCTGCACACAAAAAATCGTTACAGGCACCAGTTCCCAAGAGAGTATTTTGCTTGAAATAAGGATGTAAGGCTTTTTTCTCAACATTTGTATCTCAGCCAAACTATCTCTGTATAACAGGTCTCAGAACTTATCATTCCAACAATGGAAACAGCCAGACAAACTTTTTTCCTGAAAACCTACGTGGACCATGAAATCCCACTGTTGTTTGTGGGACCTACTGGGACTGGGAAATCAGCAATTACCAACAGCTTCCTGATCCAGCTTCCAAAGGCGAAATACACCCCTAACTTCATCAATTTTTCTGCCAGAACCACAGCAAATCAGACTCAAGACATTATTATGTCAAAGCTGGACAGGAGAAGAAAGGGGTTGTTTGGACCTTCAGTGGGGAAAAAGGGCATTGTGTTTGTGGGTAAGCTACTTATTATTTTAATTTAATTTAATTTAAACTCCTCTTTTCTCCCAGTGTGGGACAAGAAGTACATATTCTGTGCATATTCAGGCTGTTGTTGTTAACAAACATGGGGCCAAGCCATCTGGTATAATATGCGAGCACTGATGTCCTGCACTGAATGTTCCATTTCACGTCCTGATCTTTGTGAGGTTTTTAAATCTGCCCATGACACCGCTAAATGTGGGGAAATTTGTGACAAACCACTGATCTGTAGTTCAAAGAGCTATTGTGAGAATAGATTATACAGTCAGCCCTCCACATTTGCTGGTTTCACTTTTGTGGATTTCATTATTCATGGATTATTTGCTGTCAGCACTGCTGCTGCCTCCCTATGCCATTTTTAACAGGGCCTATTTGCCTTGTGAGACTAGAAACTGCAAACGAGGCTTGGAAGTCCCTCCAAAAAATGGTATGGGACAGCTTTGGAAGCAGCAATAAGCCCCACCAGCCCCCTATTTCTGCCTTGTGAAGGAGCCCTGATGCCTCAGAGGAATCCATGGTGGGTTGAATATGGTGATCATACTTTTTTGCATGTTAAATATGGTTTGGGAGGACCTAGAGTTATTCATGGTTTTTCCACTTTCATGGGGGTCTTGTAACCCTAACCCCAGCAAATGCGGAGGGACGACTGTAGAAGGTTTGGTTATTTCATTACTCTGAGTTTTGAGAAATCTCTAGTATGCTCTCGTTTTCTTTGCTTTCTTCCTTTCCTTCTGTTGATGGGGAGAGTGATGTGTGTTTGTGGGCGTGTGTGTTCATTGTCATAGCGAAATCAGGTATATAAATATTTTTCTTAGATGATTTAAATATGCCTGCAAAGGAGGTGTATGGAGCCCAGCCACCTATAGAACTTCTTAGACAATGGATTGATCATGGTCACTGGTATGACAAGAAGGACACTTCGAGGCTAGATATCGTTGATGTTCTGTTTGTTTCAGCAATGGGACCTCCAGGTGGTGGAAGGAATGACATTACAGGTAAGAGGTTTGCTTAAGTACCTTAGGGTATCTTAACTCCTTCTAATAGCCAACTCAGTAGGTGAGAGCCAATGGACTGGAACCAAACAGGGTCATTGAGAAACAAATAATCAAGTGGGAAATCCCACCAAAAGAGCCCAATGGCAACTGAGTGTGCTCAGTAGCCAAGAAACATTGACCAGCAGTTAATGGAAAAATGGAAAGCAGTAGATGGAGTGAGTAGAATGCCTTCCTTATAGTGTCCTAGTGAAGAGAAGAGCTAAGTGACTGGATATCTTAACAGAAGCACCTCATCTAAGAGGTGAAAATATGTTACAATATATTTCAGGACCACTTATTCCCTCTACACCAAACTCAGGTGGTTGAATGCCTATCGGTTTGAAATAGGCTGACTATAAGTGAAGCAATGATGTCTACATACTCAAGCAACTCTTTAAATGTATTTTCAAAAAATTAAATGCAAACCCTCTAGAATGACCTGATAAGCACTTAGCTGCAACCAGGAGCACTTTTCTTAGATGACAGGAATACATTGCAGCCTTTTGTTGCAGTTTCCACTTGTACACTGTATTTCTTGCCCAGCTGATTGGGGAAAGAGGGGCTATAACTGCTGATTTAGTGAAATCATCATTGCCAAATTAAAAGATCTGCCTAATGTGGTCCTCCAGAAGCAAAGCAACCTGCTCACTGAGACTCCATCTTCCTTTTGCCTTCCAGGGCGTTTCACACGGCACTTGAGTATTATCTCCATCAGTGCTTTTGATGATGATGTTTTAACCAAGATTTTTTCTTCCATTGTTGACTGGCACTTCAGCAAAGGATTTGAGGCTTCATTTCTAAGGTAAAGGGTCTGATTACAATATGCACAATGCCCCACATCAAGACAGCATAACTTTTCACAGCTTCTTCCTAGCTAAGGTGACTGTACATGCTTAGCTAGGAGTGTAGGGGTGTGTGTGTGTGTGTGTGTGTGTGTGTGTGTGTGTGTGTGTTGTGCTCCTTCAAGTTGTTTCCAACTTGCTTAAGTACCTTACATATGTACTTAGACCCTAGGATGACCTATCACAAGGTTTTCTTGGCAAGCTTCATTCTGAGGAGAGTTGCCTTTGCCTTCCTCAGAGGCTGAGGGTGTGACTTGCCCAAGGTCATCCAGTGGGTTTCCGTGCCTGAGTGGGGTTTGAGCACTGGTCTCCAAGATCATAGTCTAGTGCTCAAAACCACTGACAAGCCCCTATCTGAGGGCGTTTCCTCTTTTTGGGGGGGGTGGGGGGAACCAGTGCCTCTGAACCTAGTCCAAACCACAAAGGTTCCTCATCCATTCTTAATGAAGAAGGGGAAAGCTTCTCGCCCACAGGGAGTGTAACTACAGAGGTACAAAATGAGTACTTTGTCCCTCCAATAAGAATTCTGCCCTCCAAATGAAATTTTCTTTCACCTCTCAATTTTTAGTATTGCAATAACTTAAAACATCAGTTCAGCGTTTAGAAGTACAGGAAGCCCCCACTTTTTGACACCCCATTGTCTGACTACTTGCTCTTTTGATGCTTCCAAATTAAGGACAAGTTCCATTAATTTGACAAAGGTTCTGCTCTTTCGTCAGTTCTTCTGGCCTACGGAGGCTCTCTTGGAACCACTCGCATGTACACACTGCTTGCAAGGTGAGCTGGGGGAGGGAAGGCACTAAGCTGGCTGAGGGACTTTGCAAGCCAAACACATGGTTGGTCCCAGGTGAGCCTCTGTAAGTCCTTCATGCTCCCTACAGTACAGTACGTAGGTTCTGCTTTTCAACTAATTCCGTTTTCTGATAGTGCTCACATCCCTAACCTGTCAGATAAGTGGGGGAAGCCTGTACAATTTAGGCATCCAAAGAAAAGGAACAAGTAGTTTCCAAGAGAACGTGAACACAGCAAAATAGAAGAATTCTAGGAATTAATGATTTTCAATTGTCTCATCGCTGAACATTTGGGGACTGAAGGAAAATTTCATTCAGGGGGACAGAATTCTTATTTAGAGGGACAATGCCCTCATCCCCTCCCCCTACAGCTATGCTCCTGCTTCCCACTTGCAAAGCCCTGCCTGAGTGTTGAGTCCCCTGCTTACTGTTTCCCAATTAGAGTGGAATCCCTGATTGGAGATGAGGGAATTCATACACAAGGCAAGTAAATTGCAATTATTGCTGTTGTGTGCTTCAAGTTGTTGTCCATTTATGGCAACTCTAAAGCAAACCCATCTTGAGGTTTTCTGGAGGCTGAGAACGTATGATACTCATAGGGTCTCCAGTGGGTTTCCATGGCTGAGTAGGGAATCGAACCCTGATCTCCAGGGTTGTAGTCCAATGCTCAAACCACTCTTTTACAGCAGGATAAAAAGTATCTTTGGCTGGGACTTATCACATGATATAATTTTTTCTCCTGTTGTTCTCCCAGTGGGAAACTGTTTGAAAAATGTTTCTTTAACACACACAGACACAAAAAAAATCCATTAATGACCTCCTTTGCAAAGGAAACACTTTCCAAATTGTCTCTCACCAGGAGGGGAATGAGATAATGTGAATAAGTCCCAGTCAAAGACGCTATTGCTGCAGTTGCAATTTACCTATGATAAAGCCCCCAGGATTCCCAGCCTGCTTCCCTATTTCCACATGGAGAAGAGAGTGAATAAGCAAAATTGGTTGCTTTCAGCTGGCATTTACAAGCACCAGCTGAGAGTGCTTCAGTAGACAGGGCTGCAAGCAGCATACCAGTACAATGCAGAGGATATGTAGTCTTTGACAGTGGAGAAGGGGGAGTTTATGGCATGTAAACTACAGAATAGTAGTTAGAAGGGAGGACTGTGGATAAAAAAATAAGGGACTGGTCTGATACTTACCTTTGGGCAAAATGAGGTAGCCTCCTCAGGCTACCTTAGCTGCTAGGGGATAGGTAGTAGGAGTTAATACTGGAGGACAGAATTATGTGTGCCATATGACTTTCCCTGTACCCCTAAAGTACCGTGTTCCCCAATGTACAGAGAAGATATAGGTCCATTGCCAGTGCTGAGGTAAATCTGGGTCAGCTTTGGCAAAGTGGGCACCATCTCACCTATTGCCTCAGTGAGCAAGTGTCTTGGGCTGAGTCTGACAGGGAGATGGAGTGTGGGGAGGTTTAGAAAAGATGCAGAAAGAAGGTCAGGCTGCGATGGCATGTGGAAACTTTCTGGGAGGGATCTCCAAGAGGTATTCAAGCAGATGATGTAGGTGCAGAGATGGAAGGCCAAGAGACCGGCAGGGTGATCAAACTGGGAGAAGTAAAGAAAGACAGGACTCCCCTCTCACCTGAACTTGTGTTTGCATTAACCCAGGTTGTATTTGTGTTTTAAAGGCTTGGCAAAATGTTGGTCCATGCTACCATGAATATTTACAAACTGGCTGTGGAAAACTTCCTCCCTACTCCTTCCAAATCTCACTATGTCTTTAACCTGCGTGATTTCTCCCGGGTGATTCGAGGTGTGCTGCTCTGCCCACATACCCGTTTGCAGGTGCTCTACATTTTCTCTTTTTCACTGTAGGAGTACTCAATCACCACAAACCTAGTGCTTATAATGTTTTGTATAACTGATTTTTTTTCAAGTCACATTTTGTTGTTATTGTTATTGATCTTGCTCTCGTCACCATCATCTGAAAGGTTTTTTTTGTGCCACATCCTTCCTTATCAGAGCTCCTCATTACAACAGCCCTATAAGGTAGATCCCATCCTTGTTATCCTCGTATTGAAGATGTTGGGCAGATGGAGTAAGTTGACACTGAGAAAGAAAAAGGGTAGCTTTACTAAGATCTCCATGTATGTTTGTGCTAGATATGAGATTCAAAGTGGAGGCTTCCTGATATTTAGCTTACTGTCATGACTAATATGTATACAGTTGCACCTCAGATTAAAAAAGAAAGTGGACATATAATTAGAACCATAACTTTTCCTATAAAATCCATACAGAAGGTGGCTCCAATTAGCTGTGTACAGAAGTATGATGATTAGACATTTGTTTCTGAAAGGGTTAGAACTGGTCTAGTCTAAAATCGTTTACATTTGTTGATCAAACTCCTGATGATGTAGCTTCAAGCCAGTGCTGTGCTGAACATGTGCTGCTTCTTTTTTTAGACGGGGAGACGATTATATTTCATTCTGGTAAGGAAACAAGGCAGCTGAAGCAGATGAAAATTTCAGGAAAATCCTCATAGGTAGGGTGAGAGGTCTTTGCACTTACCGTAGCTGAAGTTACCAATGGATATGCATGACAAACGTTATGCTTTTCATTACACAGTCAACTCTTTGGTGGTCTGTTGCCTCTGTGACTTCCTTTGCTTCAGCTAAAGTCTGGGAAGACTCAGAAGTTGGCCATTTTGGACCAAGAAGAATGAGAAGCTAGAGTGGCTGCAGAGTGGAGGGACATGTAGTATAAAGAAGCAAAAACGCTCAGTACCCTTTGCCACCTTGCAACAATAAGACAAAGCAAACACCTTGCAAAACAAACAGACAAAAAACACACCATCAAAATGAATTCAAAGTAAATTCTAAAGCCTTCTGAGAATGAGATAGAAGAACAAAAGACTTCAAGTGGGAAGAAAACTGGGAGATGCGGGAAAGGTTTTGGCACAGCACTATTTCTTCCCAATCAATAATCATGAAAGATAAGAAGTTTGGTGCATTTTCACATCCCCCTCCCCTTGGTTCCTTCTCTGTTCGGCAGGATGGAGAGAAATTGATCAGGCTTTGGATTCATGAAGTGTATCGGGTCTTCTATGACCGTTTAATAGATGCAGAGGACAGAGAGGTGTTTTTTAACATGGTCAAAGAAACCACCTCTGACTGCTTCAAGCAAAGCGTTGACAAGGTATGTTGGTCTCCAGACAGTCAGAATTGTTTGAATAAAGGGAGAGGAATGACCGAATAGTGGCAATCTGAGATCTCTGTAATGTTGGAACAAAATGCCATCTCCCGTCAAGCCCTGTTCACAGGTTGTAGTATTGAGGCAAGAAGACAAATTTTAAAATTACCGTGGTTGAGAATTTCAAGATTTTTTAATATTCACCAGTCCTGCTCAATTCTCTGTTTGGGTGGCTGCTTCCACTTTTCTTTGCCCCTGAAAATGATAGTACATTTCTTGACAGTCTGTTACTGGAAGAAATAGCACCAGGACAGATAAACAGTTGGGAGTGACTGAAATATCAGTCCACCCTTGTTTTCCAGGTATATAAACACAGAGCTGAAATTGAGCCTTGAATCAGGTTGAGAAGGAGTCACACACACTCACACATACACACAGACACAGACAAAATTACTCTTGGCCAAAAGAGAACATCATCTCAGCTTCTGCTGTCAGTTCAGCTGCTACAGTAGTCTGATCAGGTGAACAAAGTTTTACTGAAACAACAGGATCCTTATAGATATTCTATTTGGAAGAGAAAATACACACAAATTACTTCTCATACACACAGGAAACAGATCATTGTAACATTTTTCTGTAAACAAATGCATGTTCTCAGTGAGTTATCTTGTTGGTTTTTGACACAATTCTTACAAGAAGACAGAATGGCTTGTTTAGAATTGCTTAGGAAATCAGAAACAAAACACTAAATGCTTGGAAAACTTTTTACCCCCAACAAAACAATATATGATAAATAGATAGGCAAGCACAATGGCATATCCTCTCCTCCTGCATTATATTGTTACACTGATTTCTGGGGTCCCGTGGGGGACACCTCAATGTGCTCTAAGTAATGGGGAATGGGAATTAGCCAGAGCACAAGCTGTAGCAATGCAAGAGGCAGGGCAACTTAGCGAGATCTTAAACCCAATGTTTACGGGGTCAGGCCGAGTCAAAAACCAAGCAAAAGTAAAGTATAATTGTTTCTTTATAAGACAGTCGTTGCGCACTTACGCACTCACTCACGCAGACCTAAGAAAGTAAAGGAAAGAAATTTGATAGGGGATTTTGAGAAGGATTTTTCAGAGGGAATACTACACCTGATCCTGTAGCCCGGGTAGCCAGCGGAAAGTCAGTTGGAGCGGAGATTCTCAGCACGTGGAAGCTGAGGGGAAGGCTCAGTAAACGGAGCGGCAGCAAGGCGGGATGGAAGCCAAGAGCGATCTGAAGAAGTGCTCAAAACCAGGGGTTCTTATAGGGAGAAATGTGCCTGTAGGATAGTCCGTTCCTGAGGAAAACAGTGGGTTTTGGGTTGGAGACAAAGCCTCCGAAAGGTCAATACTTTAAATGATTGGATTTTGACGGAGTTGTCAGTAGCGCAGACAGTATGCAAATAGAGAGTGCTTGACAGTTGAGTAGTCAGAAGTGGTAATCTTGTCAAGCTGCCTGTTCGGGGCAGAGAATCTTTTGTGTGCTTGGTGCATACGTCATTTAGGTTTAAAGTGTACTTGCCTGGAGGTCTCCTGAAGCTGCGTGTCGGGAAATTACTGGCCTGCCTGGATTTGTCTTGTAATTTTCAGCTTGTTCAGCTGTGTCCGTGTTCGTGCTTGTCTGGGGGCCTCGCAAGCACATGGAGGGGAGCAGCTTGGAATGGCCAATCTTTTGATATCAAATTATATTTAGTAGACCTCGGGCTCAGACTATACACCACAGTAACAATATTATGTCAAAATGGAATCCAAATTGCCTACAAACATATATGTTTGTTTTATGTGCTGCTCTTCATCCCCAAACCTGGGTTTTTAGGTGGTGTAACATGATACAATTCTACACCATGAAAATACTGTAAAATGGTAATCCATAAAAATGAGATGCCTAAGACAACAACTGAGCCACCAGCCAAAAACAGAAGACAATATTAAAAATCATGGATCAGAGCTTGAAAAATTATTGTAAAAATTAATTAGTCCCAATTCTAAGATTGCTAAAATGAGTTAGTTGCCATTATAGTTGAAAATTCAAAAGAACCAATATGGCAGAAATTTTAAAAGTTATTTGTGTTCTCTTTATTGAAGAGTAAATAAAAATTGAATCTTGTTGTATTTGGTTACGGCAACGAGAATAAACTTTGCAAAAATTTGGAAAAACAACAAATACACCAGATATAGATCAATGGTTATCAAAAATAATAGAACTGAAAGAATATGACTGACTTACCCATTACATAAAGGGAAAACAAATTAACCAATTAGAAAAAGATTGGGAGCCTGTGACAACATACGTAAATAAGATATGAAGTGTTAAGATATAAGATAAAAAGAGAAGAAATAACGTAAAAATGTTTACTCTAATTATTAATACATAGAAATTAATTATAGAAGATGGATATATGCATTATGTATGGAGGACTAAAAGGTAAATTGAATTGAATTACGAAATTAGCCTTTCTTTACACTTTGGGAAAAAGAAGTGTTGATAAATAAATATGATATGTTATAATATGTTATATAAAGAAGAACACAGGAAAGAGTGCACTCAAACTATTGAATATATTTAGAATGAAGTAGTAGGGAGTTTCACATATATATGAGAAAAAAAAGTGCATAAAGAGTGTTCTAGATCGATGGCAAAAGGAAGTAGACAACCACTTTTCTTTAAATGTTCCTATTTCTAATTCAATGCTTATGTATGTTTTTCTTCCTTGTATTGGATGGACAGCTCTGTATGACAAATAGTACTGGATTAGCTTTTAGTATTTGTTTTCCTCTTATTTTTCTGAGTTCTGATTTTTTTTCTCTATTTCTGTGTGTTCTTATTATAATATTATAAATGTTTTTAATAAAAAGATAAATGATAAAAAAGAAGAGTAAATAAAATGATTATTTTATTTATTTAAAACAAACATATACCAGAATACTGTGAACTATCCAAAACATGTCTAGGTAGTGAAGCCACAGCTCTTGTAACTCTGAGAAATAACCAACATAGTTATAGTTATACCACAAAAATAGCAAAGTTATCTCTTAACATATTACTGGCTAACATAACATCAGTTGTGCTTTGGCTATTGCAAGAAGGAATTAATTAGAAATATATTTAAACTTAAAATTAAATAAACTTAAAATTAATTAAAAAAAAGGAATAACTTACAATTTGTGAGTAGTTACTTCTACACTCTGGCATGGGAGATGGCACACCTTCTTCGGTCCCATGTCATTTAGGGCTTTTAATGTTAGCACCAGCCCCTTAAGTTGAGGTATTTTTCTCTGCTTCATAGGTATTAAGCCATTTGTCACGCACTGGAAAGATCAAAGATGAAAATATCCGAAGCCTTTTCTTTGGAGATTATTTTAACCCATCCAGTGATACAAAAGCCTATGATGAAATCACAGACTTAAAGAAGCTGACTTCTGTCGTAGAGTACTATCTGGAGGAGTTCAATAACATCAGCAAAGCCCCCATGGCTTTGGTCATGTTTAAATTTGCCATTGAGCACATCTCGAGGATATGCCGAGTACTGAAGCAGGATAACGGCCACTTGTTGCTGGTGGGCATTGGCGGGAGCGGCCGACAGAGTGCAACCAAACTTGGCACCTTCATGAATACCTATGAACTCTTCATGATTGAAATCACTAAGTTCTATACCACAAATGACTGGAGAGAAGATATCAAGAAGGTTATGCTGCAGTCAGGAGTGGCCAACAAAAGCACTGTCTTTTTATTCTGTGACAACCAGATAAAGGATGAGTCATTTGTGGAGGATATCAACATGCTTTTGAACACTGGTGATGTGCCTAACATATTTGCTGCTGATGAGAGGGCTGACATTGTTGAAAAAATGCAGAGTGCTGCAAGGACTGAAGGCAGGAGAATTGAAGCCACCCCTCTGGCCATGTACAACTTTTTTATTGAACGTGTGAAGAAGAATCTACATATTGTCCTAGGTAGGAATAAAGCATGTTCTTTTTTTGTTCTGAGTTCTTCCTGTTCATGCAGTTTTCCCCTGTAAATGAGTTGGATTATGGCTTGCTGTAGCCACGCAGGTTTGGGATTTTGGGGGTCTATACTGCAAAAAGTCTGGGGGGCACCAGCTTGGGGGAGCTGTGCTAATGGGTGAACAAATTTGGAAAATGAGCACCATATGCTTTTCAGCAATGAGTCCCATTGGAGACGCGTTCCGGAATCGCTTACGTATGTTCCCTTCGCTGATCAATTGCTGCACTATTGATTGGTTTCAACAATGGCCCAAGGATGCTTTGGAAATGGTTGCCAACAAATTCTTAGAGGATGTGAAACTGGAAGATGAAGTGAGAAAATCGTATGTTGTCATGATCTCTCTCTCTTTCTTTCTCTCTGTCTCTCTCATACGCACACACACACACACACATTTTATGTATATGTGTATAATTTCTACCCTGCTTTTCAAGATAAAAACTCTTACAAAGTTGATTACAAAGTATTTTAAAATATACCATAACTGAAACTGTAAAAAAAAAAAATCTGCGATTGGCTCATTTCAATATCAGGCCAGCTTCTGAAGAACATTTTTTGATACTTTTTTGCTGACCCAAGTTCTTGTTGTTTGCCTTCAAGTTGTTTCCAAGGCGAACCTATCATGGGGTTTTCTGGGTCTGAGTGTGTGTGGTGCACCCAAAGTCACCCAGTGAGTTTCCATGGCTGAGTGGGGAATCAAATCCTGGTCTCCAGGGTCGTAATACAGTGCTCGAACCACTATACCACACTGGCTCATTGACCCAAACTGATGTTGATAAGGGTAAGGTGATCAATGGCAATACATTATCTTCAATGTCAGAGGCAGAACACCTATGAATACTAGTTGCTGGAGGGCATTTGTGGGAGGGGGCTGTTTTGGCCATGTCCTACTTGTAGGTTTCCTGTTGGTCATTGCAGGAAGAGAATGCTGGACTAAGTAGGTCTTGAGTCTGATCCAACATGCTTTTTCTTATGTACATAACTCTGAATGCATCCACTAAGGCTTCCTCTTTTTTTTAGCTTCTTATATATCAGGGCCAAACTAAATTATATAGACATTTGGTTTCATTATTCACGGCTGTTCTTATTTTCTTTTATGAGTTTAGATCTGGGTTTTATGATGTTGGATTTGGCTCAAATGAGAATGATCCCTGGTTGATGTCCTGCTGGATTCATTCCTGTGAACGTTATTAGAATGACTGTAGATGAATAGAATAGTAGTTTGAATGTTTACAGAGGGGTCATTTATAGCTATTCATCACCATAATGGATGTATTGATAAGGTTACACAGCGCAGGCTACAAAGCAATTTCTCATGTCACTCAAGCCACTTTCAGCTACCTATATCCTAAGGAAAAATTTTGACCATTAGTCTGCACAGGTTTCATGAGTAGTGCACAATCTGACTCACTAGATTATATTACCTGCCTAGTAACATGCATGTACTCCTTACTCTCTCTCCCAGCGTTGTATCCATGTGCAAATTTTTCCAGGAAAGTGTAAGAGAGCTCTCAGTCAACTATTTCAGTACTCTTCGGAGGCACAATTATGTAACACCAACATCTTACTTGGAATTGATTCTGACCTTTAAGACGCTGCTAAATAGCAAAAGGCATGAAGTTGATATGATGAGAAATCGTTACCTTGTGGGCCTTCAAAAACTTGACTTTGCTGCTTCGCAAGTAAGTATGTGCTGAATGGGTCTGCGAATACCTATATTGGTTTTCACTGGCTGTGTTTACACACAGTGATAAACCAGAGTTTCTGACATTTCCTGGATAACTGTAAATGAGCAGTGTGCTGGCGTGGTTTATGCCCCTTCTGCTCGTCCCTTCACACAAGTGGAAGAAATCAACTAGGAGGCAATAAATTATTGTGGCATCTGAACCTGGGATGTAGAATACTTTTGAGAAATTGTGTCTACTTTCTCCTTTTCCTCTTCCTACACTTCTGATACATAAATCTTCCTGCTTGGCTACACAGCTTAATCCTAAGTGTTTCCAAGTGGCTAGTGCTTGTGGTACTTTAAAAACAGGTTTGATTTGTTTAATTTACTTATTTGGCAGTAGTGTTCAAAGATATAGCTGTGTTAGTCTGCATAGGTATGCAAGAGATTTTGTAGCACCTTTGAGACTAACAGAGAGAGGTTGGTAGCGTAAGGTTTTGTAGACTGCATCTCATGGAGAAGATTCAGTCTGTGAAAGCTTGAGAAGATTCAGTCTGTGAAAGCTTATACTGCAAACTTCTTTCAGTTAGTTACACAGGTGCTAACAGATCTCTTATTTATTTGGTTTAACCTTTCATGGATAGAAGCCCATTTCTTCAGATGTAAAAGAAATAATTACCCTCCCACACTAGCTGAAGGCTTAACTATTTGAGGCACCCAGTCAACAGGAAGGTGAATTTATGTTACCCCAAAACGACTCGGGGGTCCACCTACAATGCCAGTGCCTCTGTGAAACAGTGGGGAATATTAGCTCAAAAAGGAGGCCTGCAAGGGGAGGTAACCTTTTACACCAGTGTATACTGGTATTCATTCAGGAAAGAACCAGCCTGTTTATTTTATTGGGGGAATTAACAATCACACATACATAAGATCCAAGCAGTCTCACACTCACACAAAGCTAACTAAAGGAAAGGGAAGAAAGATTTGGATAGCGAGAGTTTAAGGCATTGTGGGTGATAGTTACCAATCCAGCAGAGATGAATAAAAGTGGTATGACTTAGACTAGAAGTCCAAGGGCAGCGCAAGTCGGAAATCGGTATGCCAGAGTGATGGTCTGTATGCCAAAAGTATTGTGAGTTATCTGGCGTGAAGTCAGGATTTAAATACTCTTTCTCTGCCCTGAAGAGGAATGTGGTAGTGGCTCTCTGGCAGAATAGACAGTAGAGTCCGCAGAGTGGACAATAAGCTAATGGCCTTAGCATTAGATGACAAAGGGACTGATGGGAATTGTTATAGCTCCCTGATTGCTGGGCGGGAAAGGGAATATAGGAAAACTTTGGTGATAAGTGGGAAGAGGATTAAAGGCAATCAATTTAATATCGGGTGCCTTTGTTTCTAAAGACTGAGTTGTTGAGGGACATCTGTTGTTGCTGGCGTTCCCTGAAGATTTCCTAACTATGACCCAGCTGTGACTTGAGGTTCTGCCTGACCTAGTTTCCACATATGTTTGGCCAGTCCTTCCTCTTAGCTAGCATGGCCATGCAGCCATAGCACTCTATAGTTTGTATTTATGCCAATTAATATTTGCCAGTTAAACCATATCAAAACGTAGGGGTGTACAGCCTCGTAACACGTGTGTAAAAAAGGAGACTACGGTGCATATTATTATTATTATTTTTATTATGTTATTAATCTTTACAAGACAATGTCATTCAAACTTCACATACGAAATTAAGAAAATTTTCTATCAAAAAATAGAATAAAATATCTGTTTTTCTTACATGAATACAATTTTATATGCCCATATTACATCATCCCCTCTCTCCCCTACCTTTTGTAATCTCTAAATATCTGTATTCTGTATTTTATAAACCGCTAATTGATTGCTTTCTCTCCTTCCTTTCCCCCTTATTCCCTCCCCCTCCCTCCCCTTCTCTTCCTACCCTTTATTACACGTTTTCCTCCAATCCAATCTCAATCCTGTTTATCTTAGACTAAACCTCCTTAGTTTGAAATATCTTTTTGTTATCGCATTCTTACTTTACTGTTTTACTACCTATTAGCATATATTCCCATATAATTATTTTCTCATTCTATATTCTACCCTTCATATAGAAGTTGCTGTCTCAGAACTAGTCTTCTTCCCATTCTCTCATGTCTAAATCTTCCTCACCCATTTAATAATTGCATTCCATTGCTTTTCAAACTGTTGATTTCAATTTCCTTTCAGTATGTTGGTCAGTTTTTCTATTTTCATGGTGTCCATTACTTTAATTTTCCATTCTTCTAAGGTGGGCTCTATATCTTCTTTCCAGTGCTTTATGTAATGCAGTCTTGCGGAAGTAATTAATTAAAATTAATAATTTCATTAATAATAATTAAAACTCCAGTGGCTAGGAATGGTGGAAGTTGTATTCCAGAGCTAGGGAAGATTGATATTGCATTGGCAAAAAACTTGTAGATAACACAAAGTACTTGATGCAGCTTTGGCAGTGGGGAGAAGGGGAAGATTCTGTCAAACTCCTTTCAACTTTTAGAATAACTCATTATTTCAGCTGCATTGTCATGCTATTTTTCGAATAAAGTTTCCTTATGGCTAAGTCTCTGAAATAGTAATTGCCCTGCATGCTTATGAAGTATCAAGATAGTTCTCTCTCTCTGTTCCTTGGTGTCCTCTTTAGGTTGCAGTTATGCAGAAGGAGCTGACAGCTCTTCAGCCTGAATTGATGCAAACCTCTGAAGAAACGGAGAAAATGATGATTCACATAGAAAAAGAAACAGTTGAGGTGGATGCTAAGAAAGAGCTAGTGGCTGCTGATGAGCAGGAGGCCAATGAAGCTGCTGCTGTTGCACAGGGCATTAAGGTATTTTCCCATGCATGAGGGTGCTGGCTCCCCATTGGAACTCACACTACCCACAGTACTGTTTGTTAAGTGATAAATCTTAAGATGTAAACAACAGTCACACAAGGGTTTGGTCCAAAAGGCTTTTGGACTACAGGTCCCAGAATTCCCTCAGTGCTTTAGGTAAGTGATTTAAACAGTTTTAATATATAACTCCTATTGGGTGGGTGGGTGGGGACGCTGGAGGATTCTGGGAGTGTTGTCCAAAAAAAATATTTTCCAAGCTCTGTTCAGCCTTATTTGCTATTCCCTAGATTCTTAGGACCCATCCTAGATGTAATTTCAGAGTGTCGAATTAATGGCTCACCAAGTTGGACTATAGCTCCCTCTGTCCCTTATCATTTGGCCATATTGGCTGGAATTGGTGGGAGTTCAGGCCAAATCATCTGAAGAGCCAAAGAATCCCCACACTTGTGTTAAGTTGAGGCTTACTTAGGAATATTTGGTGAAGATGTAATTGATCCTTACGGTAGTTTTTTAATGCAAGAGCAGTCATTGGGGTAGGGGTCCTGTCTGGCCTTACCCTTAGGCAGAGTGAAGCATTCTCCTCAGGCAGCACATACTGGGGGGCATTAGCATAGCTCCCTTGCTTTTCGTCCTTGGATCCTCAGCCGTTCCCTTTGTTTGGAGGACTGAGCTACGTATGCCACCTGGCTTGCCCTGTTCAACCTATCTAGCTTCCTGCCCTCAGGTTCAGTGGAAGGCGTCATCCCGTCACCAGTATTGAAGTAATATTCAACTACCAACCTAGTCAATTTCTGAATATGGAATGGGGAGGTGGGTGCCCTGCTGTCCTCAGCCAGCAAAGTGTCTTGAACCACAGTGAGTGTGAGTGTAACTGTGGCATGGCATAGAGGAGGTCATGTCATTTAAACTTTTTGCCCTTTTTTGATTTGTATGTGCCCCCCACGGCTACTGTTTGCTCTAGGAGAAAATGTACGTGTAGATTTTACCCATATCAGCAGCTTAAATCCTCTTGGTGTCATACATCCATGTAAGCTACCTTGCCCATGCAGCTGAACTCTTTTGGTCATTGTGCAACACAGTTATTCAGTTCATAGTTGCATAAGCAGACTTCTACAAGTGTAATTCTCTCACATGAGCCTAAATCCTATTGCTAGTGCCAAGTAAGTCAAGCCATTAAATCAGTTGGATTTACCTACGTGTTAACTCACCATTCCTTGGGTCTACCTTAGTTGGGACTATGCTGGGATTTCAGTTGGGACTAACCAACATGATTCCAGCCGTGCATTATGCATTCTTGCCTTCAGTGTACCACTTTATTTAGTGGGATTGTAGAAACAGCTTCTGTAGATTCCCCATTTCACAATGGGACAATAAGCAGGCTTATTGGCAGATACACAATTGATTGCACAATGTCAGTATTCAGTAGTTGGTTGTTGAAACACAACTACCACATAACTATGTGAGGGTAGAATTACGCTATAGCAGCATAATGTAGGATCTTGGCTAGTGTCTACTTTTTTCCTCTTAGAGGTGACAGATTTTTGGCAATTTATAAGTGGCCATTCTAAGTCTTAATTCAGGATTGGACTAAAATTCCCACATCCTCTTACTGTATTGCCTGAGTCTCCTGGGAGTTGAGGATTCTTAACACCTGCCAGGCCAGAGGTTACCCACTGCTGATCTAGAACTTGTATAGCTTCTGTTTGTTGTCTGTCCTGTGCCTTTTGCTGTCCCCTCCTTGTCTTGGTCAGTATTCCTGGGGAGGTATGTGTTGGTGAGAGAGAAGACACATATCCTGCCCTGTACACCATAAAGATGAGGAATGGCTAAAAAACTAAGGGAAAGTGAATGAGAATGGTTCTTTCCAAATTACTGTTTCATTCAATTCATGCAGAGTGGTGCTGTTAATACAGGGAGATTATGTTTGATGTGATTTCAGGAAGAATGTGAGGGGGACCTTGCCGAGGCCATGCCAGCTCTAGAGGCTGCTCTTGCTGCCCTCGATACCCTCAATCCTGCGGATATCTCCCTCGTCAAATCCATGCAGAATCCGCCAGGGCCTGTCAAGCTTGTCATGGAGAGCATTTGTGTCATGAAAGGAATAAAACCAGAAAGAAAACCTGATCCAACTGGAAGTGGTAAAAAGCAAAACAAAATAAAAACCAGAAGAAAACCCCAGTTATTAAAATCTCTACCCCTATAGAATTTTAGTGGCCATGTGCTCTTTTGTATATTTGTATAAAACACTTGCCTCTCATTCATCAGCTGAAATTTGTGTAACAACTTATGCATAGTTAGTACAGGCTTGTGGTCTGAAAAGACACAGCACAAGAAAGAGAGTGAGGAGGAAAGAAGGAAAAACAAGCAGCCTTTTGTGAGGCTAGTGGAATGGCCCTCCTTACTATCTTATCTTGTTCCACTACAGGCTGCTTGAATGGGTTGATAATGGCCAAAATCTACCCAGTACTTCAGTATCATCCAGTGCTATCAAAATTGGGACTTTTTTCTCCTTCCCATCCCTCTGCAGCCCTCCATGGAACCCCAGACCTCCTTAAGAGGGTTTTCCTTCCCTCCAGAGCAGGGTTTTAGGGTAGACAGGGAACTGGTGGAAGTGCGTTACTGCATCTTGGCTAATATTTAAACATGACAATGATTTGTTATATCAGTTTACTCATTATTTGTTTTTACTTAACTATTAATTGGATGCTCAAAATTGATTTCAGGGACAGACCAAGAATATTTAAAATCTTCCAGGTTTTTTTCTTATGAAAACAGATTTTTGCCATTCACAGAGGCTGCATGCATGTTTTGCATATAGGTGTCTTGCATCTATCAAAGATCACATGGTAAATACATGTAGATTATGTACATTCAGTGCATGTAATCAATGAGTATAGATGAACAGTCCCAATGTATTTTCCTGTATTTACCTAAACAACCCTAAATAAGGGAAGGTATAATTCCTTTCCATAGTGGGTATGAATGCTATCAGTCTTCCCCAACTTGCTGTCCTTTAGATGTTTTGGATTACTGCTTCCATCATCCAGAAGCCAGTGGGTCTGCTGGCTGGAAACTATAGGAGTAGTTGTTCAATACATCTACAAGGCACCCGAGTGGGAAAGTGGATATCGATAGAGATACACTGTTACTTTTACTTTTACAAGATTTCCTGTAGGGGGAAAAAATCTGTATTTTAAAATATGTGTAAATATTTTAAATTCATTTCTGTGAACTGCAGGTAAAATGATAGAAGATTATTGGGGTAGTTCCAAAAAGGTTTTAGGAGATCTGAAATTCCTCGAGAGCTTAAAGACTTACGACAAAGATAATATTGCTCATGCTATAATGAAGAGAATTAGAGAGAAGTTTATCAATCATCCAGATTTTCAACCTGCAGTTATCAAAAACGTGTCATCTGCCTGTGAAGGCTTATGCAAATGGGTGAGAGCCATGGAGGTGTATGATCGTGTTGCAAAAGTGGTGGCCCCAAAACGTGAGCGGCTCCGAGAGGCAGAAGGCTTGCTAGATATCCAAATGCAGAAGCTGAATACAAAGCGTGCAGAACTCAAGGAGCTGATGGATCGCCTCCAAGCGCTGAATGATGAGTTTGAAGAAATGAATAACCGGAAGAAAGAACTGGAGAACAATATTGAAATCTGCTCCCAGAAGCTGATTCGTGCTGAAAAACTGATTAGTGGCTTGGGAGGGGAGAAGGACCGGTGGACAGAGGCAGCCCGCTTACTAGCAATTAAATATACAGACCTTACTGGGGATGTCTTGTTATCTTCAGGCACAGTAGCTTATCTTGGAGCCTTCACTGTTGATTATCGTCAAGAATGTCAGCAGAAATGGTTGGCTCTCTGCAAGGAGGAGAACATCCCATGTTCCAGTGATTTCAGCCTGAGTAACACATTGGGGGATCCAGTCAAGATCCGTGCCTGGCAGATTGCGGGATTACCAATTGATTCCTTTTCAATTGACAATGGTATCATTGTTTCCAATTCCAGGCGGTGGGCTTTAATGATTGACCCTCAAGGACAAGCCAACAAGTGGGTCAAAAATATGGAAAAGGGTAATAAGCTCTCTGTCATCAAATTGTCTGACACGAACTATGTAAGAACGCTGGAAAATGCTATCCAGTTTGGAACACCCATCTTGCTTGAAAATATTGGGGAAGAGCTGGATGCTTTCTTGGAGCCAGTGCTGCTGAAGACAACTTTCAAACAGCAAGGTGTGGAGTACATGAGACTTGGAGAAAACATTATTGAGTACTCACATGATTTCAAATTGTACATCACAACTCGTTTGAGAAATCCTCATTATCTCCCTGAAGTGGCTGTGAAAGTTTGTCTGCTCAATTTCATGATTACACCACTTGGTCTTCAGGACCAACTTTTGGGAATTGTGGCTGCGAAGGAAAAACCTGAACTGGAAGAAAAGAAGAACAAACTGATTATTGAGAGTGCAGCTAACAAGAAACAGTTGAAGGAGATAGAAGACAAAATCCTTGAAGTTCTGTCCAAATCAGAAGGAAATATCTTAGAAGATGAAACAGCAATTAAAGTTCTGTCTTCTTCCAAAGAATTGTCTGAAGAAATCTCTGAAAAGCAGGAAATAGCTACTGCCACTGAGATGGAAATTGATGCCACTCGGATGGGATATAAGCCTGTAGCTGTTCATTCAGCAACAGTCTTCTTCTGCATTTCTGACTTGGCAAACATTGAACCAATGTATCAGTATTCCTTGGTATGGTTCATTAACCTCTATGTCCAGTCTCTTGCTAATAGCAGGAAGAGTGATGTCTTAGAGGAAAGGATTGAAAACATCATTGACCATTTCACAGTAAGCATCTACAATAACGTCTGCCGATCCCTGTTTGAGAAGGACAAGCTTCTTTTCTCCCTCCTCCTGACAGTAGGGATAATGAAAGGGAAAGGTGAAGTAGATGATGAAGTTTGGCGTTTTTTGCTGACAGGTGGCGTCGCTCTTGATAACCCATATCCCAATCCTGCCCCAGAATGGTTGAGTGACAAGTCATGGGCTGAGATAGTCCGTGCATCAAGCCTAGAAAACTTGCATGGTTTGATGGATCATGTTGAAACCAACATCTGGGCATGGAAAATGATTTATGATTCTGCCAGACCACACGAAGAATGGTTTCCGGGTGAGTGGAATTTGACCACAGGTCTTGATCGCATGGTCATTCTCCGATGCTTGAGGCCAGATAAAATTATTCCAGCAACCCAACGCTTTATCACAGAAAATATGGGAAGGATCTACATTGAACCTCCAACTTTTGATCTTGCAGGAAGTTACAATGATTCTAACTGCTGTGCACCACTGATTTTCATCTTATCTCCAGGTGCTGACCCCATGGCAGGTGAGTTTCTTAAACAACAAAAATGAAGAAAGAATTGTCCATGCAAATGATAGGCAAATACCTTTAGCTGAAATTACAAAAAGTTACCATGAGAGAGACCCAATATGGTGTAGTAGTTTGAGCATTGGATCATGACTCTGGAGTCCAGGGTTTGAATCCCTGCTTAGCCATGGAAACCCACTGGGTGACCTTGAGCAATTCATACTCTCTCAGTTTCAGAGGAAGGCAAAGGCAAAAGCAAACCCCCTCTGAATAAATCTTGCCAGGAACTCCAGTGGTAGGTTCCTCTTAGGGTTACCATAAGCCAGAAAAAATTTGACTTTCTTGGATAGTCTTTCCCACTTTTAAAAACACAATATGTGTTTATTTATAAAAATATCTTGATAATGTCCGACTCAATCAAAGCTGGTAATCCCTTCCCTAGTGTAGACTGAAACTATTTCCTACTATCATTGTGTTATTAACTGCTGTGGCCAGTTCATTACCTGATGGCCAGGTAACAAATGGACTTCTCCATAATTAGCCTGGTCCTTGTAGTAGACAAGTGGTCCACCATGGGGAGTCATAGACAAAGCCTTCCCAGCTTAGAAAAGCTAGTATGCTCTGCTGGGTAGTTTTTGAGGACCAGGGTCACCTCCATCTCCTAACAAGTAGGAGCAGGGCTTTTTGGAGGATTTTTATAAGTATCTCTCTTTGAATATTCGACCCTAGGCTTGTTGAAGTTTGCTGAAGACCTTGGCATGGAAAGCATACAGACAATTTCCCTTGGACAAGGGCAAGGTCCAATCGCAGCTAAGATGATTAATCAGGCTATTATTGATGGAACTTGGGTGGTGCTCCAGAACTGCCACCTTGCAACCAGCTGGATGCCTGCTTTGGAAAAAATCTGTGAAGAAGTGATTGTACCTGAAAACACCCATGTAAAATTCAGGTGAAAATTAAATGCATCCTCAGGCTGGTGCTGAGGAACAATCCACAAATCACACAAGTTATTCCCCTCATGCCAGCTTCAGAGGCAGGAGTTATGAGTTCTTTACTGTTGAAACCACTGACTCCCTCTCTCCCTTCAACTTGTAATGAGCAAACAACAGAAATAATTAAATGTAAAATAAAATGTAAAAGCATAAAATCAAAAGTAGCATTGTTACCCTGTGTACTGGGGGTCCCGGGAGGGACACCAAAATGTGCTCAAAGGTGGGGAAAATTAGCTCAGAGCACTGCTTAGCGTTACGAAAGGCAGGGTAATGTAGCGAGATCTTGAACCCTATGTCTACGGGGTCAGGCCGAGCCATTATTAAATACAGGTAAACAGTGTATGCGGCACATTCACACAAGATAACTAAGGAAATAAAGGTTGGAGTAGTATAGAGGGATTTTTAGGGG
Source organism: Cyclura pinguis (assembly GCA_030412105.1). Classification (NCBI taxonomy): domain Eukaryota; kingdom Metazoa; phylum Chordata; class Lepidosauria; order Squamata; family Iguanidae; genus Cyclura; species Cyclura pinguis. The sequence goes on from CM059609.1 coordinate 10,815,832, forward strand.
AGTTGCTGGTTTGGGTGATACTTCACCTGTCCTGAAGCTGGAAAAATAGAGAGCGAAGCTGGGGTGCGATGTAGCTCAGCACATGGAGCTGAGGGGAGGCTCACCAAGCAAAGCGACAGCAAGGCGGGATGAAACTCAGGAGCTATCCGAGGAAGGTCTCGGAATCAAGGGTTTTTATAAGGAGAATGTGACTGCAGGCTATGCCGTACTTGGGGGAAGACAATAGATTTGGAGTTGGAGACAAAGCCTCCAAAAGGTCAGAATCTGACTGATTGAGTTATCGTAGAGGTTCTCAGTAGAGTAGCCAGTATGCAAACGCAGAGTACTTGGGTATTGCATAGTTTACCCATCAAGCTGCCAGCGTGGGCAGAGGCTCTTTTGTAAGTTGTGAGCATACCTAATTAGAGTACTTGCCTGGAGGTCTCCTAAAGCAGCGAGTCAGCTATTCCTGGCCTGCCTGTATTGTTGTTTGAATATTACGGCAATTAACGACCGAGCTTGTTTGCGTGCTTGTCCGGTGGCCTCGCAAGCAAGTGGAAGGGAATAGAGAAGTGAAGCCGAATTGTGATATCAAAAGGATATCTTTTAATATCCCCAAAGCTCGGACTAGCCAGGGCAGTAACAGCATGTACAGAGTGGGCCTTCCACACTACTGTGGTTAGTGTGGAAGCATGGGCCTCTTAGGTTGGTTAAAAAATAGCTTTTGTGGCCTTATTTCCAATGCTTCTTTACCATTATTAAAATAAAGGAATAACTTTACCATTGTTAATTTGACTTCTACATCTTGATTGTGACAACATCCGAGTAATCAAATGTGTTCTTGGTTCACCAGGTTGTGGCTAACCAGTTACCCATCAGAAAAGTTTCCTGTGAGCATTCTCCAGAATGGAATAAAAATGACAAATGAGCCACCGAAAGGACTGAGAGCAAATCTCCTTCGATCCTACCTCAATGACCCAATTTCTGACCCCACGTTCTTTAACAGTTGTGAAAAGAAAGAAACTTGGCAGAAACTGCTGTTTGGCCTTTGTTTTTTCCATGCACTTGTACAAGAAAGAAGAAATTTTGGCCCTTTGGGTAACATCGAGATTGTTTTATTACTTTCTAAAACCATAGATTTTGCATTACAGCACTGTAGTCCCAAACCTTTTCAAGCATCAGCAGTACCGGGCCTCCGCCACAAAGCCTGGCAAATGACACCATTTTCTGTCAGTGCGTGTGCTCTAGCCATCAGGTTTCACACAGCAATTCTTCAGTGTTGCTGACAAGTTTTGTAAAGCAACCAGCAACAGCAAGTTGAATGAAAAATGTTGGTGACTTGAAAACATGGAGTTCATATCTATTTTTGTGCAAGTGTGTGTGTGCGCGCGCATGTGCGCGTGTGCATGCAGGGGATGGGATTGAATTTGTCTCTCCCTAATCTGAGTCCAACATTCTGCACATTATGCCACTAAAATTAAGGACAGGCTCTAAAATTAGACAGAAATAAACTGTAGAGGAATTCCCTTCTCCAGATTCTTCGACTATTCTCCTCAAGCTTATCTGCCCAGTGTCCCCTCCAATCTTTCTACTGATCTAAGGTGCTGCCCCATTGCCTGTGTTGAAGTATGATTTGGCTGCCAATATAATTAGACATCATATATGGAATGGTGGAGGTAATCTAGACATTTGCCTGAGTTTGCAAAATGTTTAAGGATGATGGCCTAGATGGCATGATAGGTTCAACTTGGCACTGGTGACAGTTTCTGACCATGCCAATCAAGGCACATCCGGTGTAACTTAAACTGTGTCAATCTGTGCTCCAGATCCCATGGGCTGGTTAGGTACATAACCCTTCTGTGGCTGAGCTGAGATTTACTTTTACTAGATTGTTTTCTTTTCTGCCAAAGACACTCTGAATAACAGATGGGAGCATTTCATATGCAGAGATAAACCTGAATCTGTCATTCTGATCTCCTAGATGGCCAGATAAGCAGCTGCTGTTCAAATTAACTAAGCAATTTCCCCCCTCTTTTTCATGCTCATCAGAATGCAGCTGCTTGGTTTTGAGCTCAGCAGTTCTAAAATGACAGCTAAGGGGCACATAAATAATATCTAAGTGTAGCAGTTTGGATGACTGTTCAACCTGGAAGATACAATTGTGTTAGAAGAGGAGATAATTAAAGAGAAGTATCTCCAGCTTGACTCTAATATTGCCTGGGCTAGGTTATGCTATTGTTTTAGGTGACTGAGCCCATAAGCTTTAAATGACATTTTCGTATGTCTCATAGACATTCTTCTTAGGACAAACCTTTTCTATATAGTACATAATACTCATTTTCCCCACCTTTCTGAACTGAATAGGTTGGAACATTCCATATGAATTCAATGAATCTGATCTCAGAATCAGTATGAGGCAGATCCAGATGTTTCTAAATGAATATGAAGAAACCCCATTTGAAGCTCTAACATATCTTACAGGTATGGGCACATAATGGCCTTGTATGGCCATACTGTTTAATCATGGTTTAACTTTGCAGGCAGGGCCAGCCCCGTCGTTAGGAAAACAGAGGTTGACACTTCAGGTAGGAGATGCTGAGAGGTAGCAGCAAAATATTGGAGGAGAGAATTTTGTGTACCATATTGCCTACCCTATGCCCTCTAAGCTAACCTGTTGCTTTTAATGTGGGGAATGACACTTTCCTCAAAGCTGAAGTAAGAGTAAACCAGCTCACTTGGCTTCTGTAAATGAAAAGGGAGGTGCCATCATCTTAACCTTTGCTTTAGACAGCAAAAGGCCCTCTTTCTAATAATGAGCCTAACCTCCCTCTGAACTTGCTAGCTGCCCCTTCTACTCTCCTCTTTCAGTGTCATTGTAAGGTGGAGATCAGAAGTTTCTGCTTCCCCTTTAGTTTAACAACAGTTTACCATCCAAACCCTAATGTGTAGTTAATTAAACAACTATGGCTCCTTTGTAAGACTTGATCAGGACATGAGAAAGAGAGCAAGTTGCAGAACACCGAGGTTACATTTTTGGACTACAGATCTCAGAATCTCACAGCCACCATGGCACTGTACCAACTCAGATTATATGTGGGTAATCCCGCTTTGTAATGCTTTTCCATGTAGAGCACATCTTCCTTGCAAAGGGCAAAATAGAGCAACAGGAAGTAGACGGTAGCTTAACTGATAAGTTGGCTTTTTATTCTGTGGGAGTTTTCACATGGGGAGAGGCATTCAAATAGCTCTCCACACCTATGGTTAGAAGTGGTATAGTCCACCCTAAAGTCTTGGCATTCTGCCATCTCATTTTGCTGCATGTGTATGCTGCATGTTGTCTGTAGGATTACAGAATAGGTGTGTCTCACCTGTTTGCTCTAACTGCCTGTTGGACCAACCTAGGTCAGATTTCTGGTCACTTTAGCCTATGCCAGCATAAGTGAAAACAGCAGGAACAAAAAGGCTGCAGGTACAATGACCATGAAGGAAATAAGGCACTGAGGAACCAGGCTGCCTGGGGCTAACAGATTTTGTCTGCTTTTCCTTGCCATCACTGCATGATCTTGGAAACAGAGCAATCATTAGGTTATGCACCAACACAGTTGTAGCCTCCATGAGCAGAGCTTTACGTTGCTTGTGTTTTAAAGAAAACATGTCCCCTCCTTCTGTGTAAAACGTCATACCATTAATGTCTTATTATGCTGTTTCTCTTCCTAGGGGAATGTAACTATGGTGGAAGAGTGACAGATGATAAGGACAGGCGTCTCCTCCTCTCACTTCTTTCCATTGTATATTGCGAAGAATTAGAAACAGAAGAAAATTATAGACTTTCCCCTGGTGGGGAATATTATATACCACCTTGTGGGACCCACCAGGTAAGAGAACAAAAGTTGAAGATGCATTTAATTACAGTCAGCCTTCCATATTTGTGGGTTTCATTTTAACAGATGTGATTATTTGCCAGTTTCTTCCACCCCTCCCTCTCCAGCACTTTTTTTTCCACAGGAACCTTCCCTCTCAGTAGCTCCAATGAGGCCACGCAACCCTTTAAAAACTCACTCTTGGTCCTCCGTCTCCTCCAACAGCTGCTGTCTGCCCCACTAAAGATCGATCACAGCCCATTTCTCAGCACCACAATCTCTTTCCCAATGCCCCCCCACACACACAGAAGGAGAGAAGGAGATGGGCAAGAGAGGAAGTGTAGGGCCATCATGCCAACCCACCCGGTTTGGACCCTGGGTGGCTGCTGTCCCTACCATGCCTCAGCCCCCTTCCCATAGACACACATTTTGATATTTGTACTTTTTCACTTTTGTGGGAGTCCTGCATCCCTAATCCTTGCAAATGTGGAGGGCTGGCTGTATTTGTTACCATTGTATCCCACCGTTGCTCCAGTGAGCTCAAGGTATGATACACGGGTCTCCTTCCCCTACTTTTTTATCTTTATAACAACACTGTGAAGAAGGTTAGGCTTGGTGAGAGTTACTGGCCTAAAGTCTCCTAGTGAGAGTCATGAGTCAGTGGAGACAAACCTGGATGTCCCAGGTCCCACTTTAACCTCCACCAACTCTCTGTACCTTCTCACTATCAAGCAAAGCTGCTTAACTGCAGGTGGTTAAAATTTATTTGTTTGTTTATCATTTTCACCTTGCATTTCAGACATGAAGGCTTCCAGAGGAGTTTACATATGGTCAATACAAACAGATCATTCTCTACTTGCATAACTAAATAATAATTCTTATGGACAGATCAATTTTTTGAATTAGTGTACCGGCCATCTCAAACCATAATAGTTCTTATAATGATGAGCTGACAACACTTCCAGATGGAGAAAAGACTAGTGAAACTGGTCTTTCAGCAGATCAGATGGAATAACTCTGCTTCTCTCATCTTCCTCTGTAAGAGCCTGAGGGAATAAGTACTGGCTAGTTACAGTTGAAGGAGAAGTGCGATAGAGCTGGCTTGTCATTAGGTCTAAGCGAATGGACAGCTTCCCATCACTGTCTTCTATAGCCTGATGGAATACATTTCCATGTTTTTTAATCACTGCATCTCTTTTCAGTCTTATATAGATTATTTGAGAAGTCTGCCCATTTCAACCCACCCTGATGTATTTGGGCTCCATGAGAATGCTGATATTACAAAAGATAATCAAGAAACAAACTTGCTTTTCAATGGCATATTGCTGACTCTGCCCAGACAAGCAGGGGGAGGTGGGAAATCCCCCCAGGTAACAAAAACTGCAAAGTGCTTCTCTTATAACTGAGTTGCTGTATTATTCTAAGTAATGTTACTTTTTGTGTCCACTGCCCCATTTTTGGTTGTGGCTGCTGATTGTTTTTATGCATATATATGTGCTCAATAGTTGTTTTGGTTTTGAATTAAAAAGATAAATATAAATTCTGAACTTTCCCCACTTCTGCACTGAACCCTAACTTGGTGTTTGGGTCCTCAACAGGGTCCCTGTGGGTCCTACTGTGCCCCTGGGGACTCCTGTGGTTTGTGATAGAGTACTTGTCCCCCACTTATTGAACTGGGAGTCTAGCCTCTCTGGCAGGGTGCAGAGAAAAGTGCCAGCCTCTAACACCCTCTTTTGTTCCAAGAATTCCTCTAGAACAGCAGTTCTTCACCTTTCCTTTACTACGGACCTGCTCTAACTATCTTTTGTTGCCACTGACCATCAAGACTAAACTCAAGATTTAAAACCCTGAAGTGCATTAATTATTGATTCAAAGTTGCTTATCAAGGGTCTTCAAATTTGAATAGAAGAGAATTAAGCAAATTCTATTATAATATCTTTACTGGAATGGTTCCAAACAAATTTTCCTTCCTTCCTTCCTTCCTTCCTTCCTTCCTTCCTTCCTTCCTTCCTTCCTTCCTTCAACTATAAAAGCTCACAACATTTCTTCCAGCCTTCACAGAGCCCCTATGAGGACACTGTGCCTCCTCAGGGGTCTCTGGACAGCAGGTTAAGAACCACTGCTCTAGAAGCCCACATGAACCCCCAGAGGCATTCTTAAATAACATAAAAGCATCAGGTGATTCTATCTTACAGCCTTACTGTTTCTTCTGCAAAGTATTCCCAACTGTCCCCTGGTGGTTAGTAGGGAGGGAAGGGGCATCCTGAAGGCAGCACAGAAGACTGGAGTAGGAGCAAAGGCTAATCTTTCTTGTACTGTGTGAACATTTTTCCTGGTTTGTTTTGGGATTTCTTGACAGTTGATTTATGTTTGAATGTTAACTTGTTGGTTGCTTTTGGTGTGGTGTGCTTATTGCCTGAGGTGTGTGTCTTCGTGTGTGTGTGAGAGAGAGAAAGAGAGAGAGAGAAAATTATACTCCACACTGTTTCTGTGCCTCCCTGGGGTGTGGTTCCTGGTACATAGTGTGTGGGAAGAAAAGCCAAACCTGCAGTTCTATATCATTTGTTCTACTCTGTGTGTGTGTGTGTTTGTGCCAGCAAAAGCAAATTTTGTTGATGATGTTGATGTGATTTTCAAAGAATCTAAAGAAGAAACATATGTGAAGAAGTCTGTTTCAGAATTACAAGCAGATTGTTTTCAAGATTATGCCATTTCCAGACGATTTAATTATCTGATTTCAGGAAACTGTTGAGGAATTGGCACAGGACATCCTCTCCAAGCTGCCACAAGATTTTGACCTAGAGAGTGTGATGGAAAAGTACCCAGTACTTTATGAAGAGTCCATGAACACTGTTCTTAGGCAAGAGCTGATCAGGTTCAACAGGTATGATCCTGGGGCTGTAGTCCCCACCCTCATTCTAATATTAACAGAAAACAGGGCAACCACAAGTCTTAAGAATCAGATATTTTTATATTATTAGTGTGATGTAGCTTCCCCTAAGCTGACGTTGTCCAAGTGTCTCAGCATACCTGAGAGACACCACATTGGGAAAGGCCAGTGTAATGTGGATTAGAGAAATCAACTGATAGTCCTATGGAATTGTTCTTATAAAAAAAATAAAAAATAAAATGGTGCATTCAAAAAAGGCTATCTTGACTTAATCAGTCCTTTTGTATAATCTTAGAAAAAGTCATCATCTTGCTTTGTGTTTTCACACCATTCAGTGCAGCTAGTGCCAAAAAGGTTATAATGTATGAAAAGATACATAAACTACAATTCAGCTTGTTGTTGTTGTTGTTGTTGTGTCTTCAAGTTGTTTCTGACTTATGGAAGCCCTAAGGCAACCCTATCACAGGGTTTTCTGGGGCTGAGTGTGTGTGACATGCCCAAGGTCACCCAGGGCGTTTGCATTGGCTGAGCAGAGGCTTGAACCTTGGTCTTTAGGGTCATAGTCCAATGGTCAAACCACTACATCATGCTGGCTCTCTGCAATTTAGCCACAACAATATAATAAAAATAAACAGAGTGTGCAATAAGCATTTCACTTATGCAACAAATGCATGTTGAAAAGAAAGGTCTGTGCTATAGCGTATTGCCTTAGTGAGTGCCAACTTTGCCTCTCAGGGCAAATAATTCCACTGTGGTTTTTCCCACGGTAAACATCTGATGCATTCGTTTTATAATATTCTGTGTTTTTTCCAGTAATGTGTGAAATGTAGTCTAGATCAATGCTGCTCAAAGTGATGATCCAGGGACTGGTGTCAATCCATAAGGTGTTGGTTGTAGCAAATTTCTAGGAAAGAAGCAGTTATAGTCAATAGGAACAAATGTGGTGCCAGTAAATCCAGCCAGTTCCTGCATCAGATAGCTTTAAGAAGGCACATAGCAGCATATGTCATCAGCATACAAATGAGGATTGCATATTTCCCCAGATATTGCAAGAAGGAATTCCATTCAGCCTTAGCCAGCCAGAAAATGGTGAAAGAGAAGGTGCAGTAAAAAAAGGGAAAAGAAAGAAAGAAAGAAAAGAAAGAGAAGGTGCAGTAACCTCTGCCAAGAGCCTGGAGGAAGTTATTTGTTTGGACTACATCCTGCCTATATCTTCTCTTTCCCAACCAGCTGGCTAGGGAGTTACAGGAACTGTACTACCAAAAGTAACTTTCCAAAATCTGTCTTTGCCTCTTGTCCTTTCTCCCAAGAATTGGTGTGGATCAAGGCTGTTGATGTATAGCAGTGGCAGTGAGATGAAGGGAAAAGTGAGCACACGCAGAGAGAGGGCCCCAGAGAGCATCTTGCCCAAAGATGTCCCCTTTCACCAAACATGGAACCAGTGTTAGGCAGATTTCCTTTTAGTTCCAATCATCTAAATAATCAAAGTCTTGAGACTCAGGATTCTTGTCAACTTTTCCTCCCCCTCAAGGCTTACAGAAGTTGTCCGAAGCAGCCTCATCAACCTTGGCAAAGCCATCAAAGGTCTGGTGTTGATGTCTTCAGAACTTGAGGATGTTTTCAACAGCATGCTGGTTGGCAAAGTGCCAGCTATGTGGGCAGCCAAATCCTACCCATCGCTGAAGCCCCTGGGGGGTTACGTGTCTGACTTGCTTACACGGCTGGTCTTCTTCCAGGTACGCTTAAGACTCTTGTGGCTAGTTTGCAAGTATTTTCTGAAAACATTTGCGCATGGATTATTAGGATATACTCCTAGTAGCTATATGAGTCTCAAACACACACACAAATGACTTTGATAGAATCTTAAAAATAGAAAAAAATGGAAGCTGAAGTCCTATATCTGGAGGGCCTCATATCCCTCATCTGCTGTGTAGGCATATTTTTCAAAGTTCTGTTATATACAGAGAAGTATTTCTGTACAAAATACAAATATATACAAGACAATCACAGTGACTATTCATAATAGTGTGACAACATGGTACATGGCAGTAACACAATCTTCTTAGTTTTGCTACACCTGTTTAATTCATTTAATAAGATAGAAAATCATAGTTTTCTAGATGAATACAACCAGACTTTGTCTAATAAATAGTCCTTACTGCTGATCTTGCTCATTATGTGAATCAATTGCTTTTGGTCTGATTGCTTTACTATACCACTTTCAGAACGGCTAAAAGCAATGTAGACAATTTAAATATAAACATAATTAATTAATTAAATATTTATTTATTTATTTATTATTATTAAATAATAATAAATAATTAAGAAACAACAAATCCCCCAGGCTAAATTAAATTTTGTTTCAAGAGATGTTAGAATCCTATGCATGCATTTGACATGTACTGTACGCTGTTTGACATGCAGGTGCCTTACACAGCCAAGCAACATCTATGCCAAATGTATCCTGGTATCCATTGCATTTTAACATTATGTTGGAAGAAAAACTGTCTTGCTTTAATGTTACATATAGTGAAGTCCAATTGAATTTTTGTAATGCTGGCACTGTATTTATTCTTAAAAAATAAAACATTCAAATTCATTCACTGATTTGTCACTGCAAGCTTTTCAGTCCCTAGACTATGCTAATATTTTCAATCAGACTTTTTGTATCACCAGTCTCCTAAGCCAACATTTTTACATTTAGATACAAAGTTTTGAAAATGTTTTGCTTCACAGCTGAATGGTCTGGGATTCCATCTTCTCAGGGTCTTAGCCTTCATGAGTTTATAGCTAAACATGTGTGCATTGTAATCTTGTTCGATAGTCTTAACTACAGTAGACCTATTGAATCAATTCATAGAATCATAGAACTGGAAGAGACCATGAGGGCCATTGGCTCCAACCCCATTCTGCCATGTAGGAATGCACAATCAAAGCCTTCTTGACAGATGGCCAACCAGCCTCTGTTTAAAAACTTCCAGAGAAGGAGACTATACCACACTCCAAGACAGCATATTCCACTGTTGAACTGCACTGTCAGGAAGTTCTTTGTAATGTTGAGATGGGATCTGTTTTCCTAAAGTTTGAAGCCATTGCTCTGTGTCCTAGTCTTTGGAGCAGCAGAAAACAAGCTTGCTCCATCTTCCATATGACATCCCTTCAAATATTTAAACATAGCTAACATATTATCTCTTAACCTTCTCTCCTCCAGACTAAACATATGCAGCTTCCTAAGCTGCTCCTCACAGAGCATGGTTTCCAGGCTTTCTACCATTTTGGTCACTCCCCTCTGGATACCTTCCAGTTTGTCAGTATACTTCCTGAACTGCAGTGCCCAGAGCTGGACAGAGCATTCCAGGTGGAGTCTGACCAAAGCAGAATAGGGTAGTACTACTACTTGTCGTTGAATGTGGAGTCAACATGTAAGTAAATCCCAGTGATTGAATGAGTTTACCCTGGTGAGGACTAACAACAGGATTTAGATTTAGACCATTAAAGAGAGGGGGGGGAGGAGAGAGAGAGTATGTTATCCCATCTAATAAATATATTTGTTTATTAATCAATTTATATTAAACACAGGAGTGGATCAGGCATGGACCTCCAAATGTATTTTGGATATCCGGTTTCTACTTCACCCAATCCTTCTTGACGGGTGTTTCCCAGAACTACGCCAGAAAGTATACTATCCCGATAGATCACATTGGATTTGAATTTGAGGTATAGTATTTGAAACCATTTCACTCCTTGATGATGAACTGAGTCATGTGCTGAACTGAGTTTGGAAATTTACAGTTGAGGTCTTGGAGAATGTAAGGTGGGATTCCGTGTGGTGCATAACCGGAACTGGAAAGATGGTTTTCAACAATTTACCCTCCCTCTCTGCAACTCCCTGTCTGTGAAATTCTGTTGGGTGATCCTGCAAAACCACTGTATAAAGCATCTTGTTCCCTTCCTCTATTGGGGGCTCTAGGCTAGACACAGCTCCAACAACTCTTGTGAATGCGAGGCCACTTTTTGCTTAACGGGTGACTCAGAATAGGTGTAATTCATGACTTCAGGTAGGACACTGGAATCCAAACAGCATCCACCAGATTCCCAGTGCTGGCGTTTTTGTGTATGTGTGTGTGTATGTGTGTGTGTGTGTGTGTGCGCACACGCATGCACATATGTATATAATTATGCAATACTTGAAATCTAAGAAAGTGCAAACAAACCACAAGACACTATGGCAGCTATGGGGAATGTGTGGCCTGACAGATGCTGTTGGCCCCTAGCCAATTACGAGACGTCATGATAGATGCAGTTGAGCAGCATCTAGGGGGTGGCTTGTTCCTCACTCCTGCATTACACAGCTAAAGAACAGCATCACATTTGGTAACAAGTGGGGAGAGCAAAGCTGGGAGCTTCAGATGGGTTAAACGAAACCCTATGAAGGCCTGTGATGCAGGTTCACCAAAGAACAGAATTCAGAGGAGTGAGTTGATGGTAGACCAGGAAGGTTGTCTAGTGGATTGAGGCACGGAGGCTGTTCCTGATGTAGATGACAGAAAGGCAACAGAGAAAAGGCAAGAAAGAAAGAAAAGATCAGAGGGAATTGGCTACTTGCAGAGGAGCTTGGTTGGAATGGAAATAAAAGGAGATTCATCAATCCATATGGACAGGTGTGAGGACTCCTAAATGAAGGAGTGCCCGCAGCTCTGAATGTCCTCAGACTGAATTTCCAGTGAAAATGATCAGGTTGAGGAGATGGGAAAAACCTCACTTTGCAGGACTCCTTGGCAAAGCACTGTCAGTCAGAGTAGACAGTACTAAGCTATGTAGATGAACAGTCCTGGCTGTTAAAAGCCAGTTTCCTTTGTTAGTGCAAAGACTTCAAGGCATGATTGCTGTGACGGGACAGAAGGAATTACTTCCAACAGCACTTGACAGGAGAAGAGGCAGCTAGAGGACATTACAAGACTCTAGACAAGGGATGGCCAGAGTGTCTTCTCCTGATAAGTGCCAAAAGGTTGTCTTTCCTCTGTCATCACTGACCAGTCCATGTTCAGAGATTGCAATTATTGTTGGCAAGAACTGGAACCTAGGGAACAGTAAGGCCTCTCTACTGTAAAACTTTGCAGTTGCTGTACAAGTTTTTTTTTTGTTTTAATCCTTCTTCAAAGCATGAGATTGCTGTAGCTGCATTCTCTAGAGACCATTCAGAGCTTTTAAAGGCCAAGAACAATATAGGCCATTTTCCTACCTAATTGATCCCTCAGTGTTGGGAGATAATAGTTGGTAAAATATTGAATAATTGATGGCTTGTATTAATGCTGAATGTGTGTGTGGAGTAGGACTCACAACTCAGGGATGTACCACAGTCCTGTCTCAAAACAAGCCTTTGGGGAATAGTGCCAAAACAGGTTCAAATATAACAAGTCCAGAGAGGATTACAAACTAAAATATAATGAACAGATAGAGACACTGGAGCCTGAGAGAAAAAAAAAAGAAAAAAAGAAAAGATAACATTTTGCAAGTCTTCATAGATACTTCTCTTCTTTATGTTTAAAAGGCATATCATGAGCTGCCAGAAAGAGAGAGCGCATCATGAGCAATTCCTGCAGATGCAGGATGCTCTGGACACTTCTGGACAGAACAACAGCAGATTTCATATTTTATTTCAGTGCTTCCTAGTTTCAGATCCATGAAGGGCAATTTTAGGCAGTGCTTGGTCTCCATGGCTAGCAGGAACGGTGTGGATTTTGTGTCTACATGCCAGCAGCATGGTGGGAACAAAATGAATGTGAAGATACGGAGGGCAAGGATGCCTGGTGGGGTGCCTTCCCCCACAGGGCAAGAATGGGACCACAGCTCAGTGGTAGAGCATATAATGGCATTAGAAGGTCCTGTGCTAAATTTTCAGTAACTCCAATGAAAAGGATCTGAGGCAGAAGAGCTGGAAAAGAGAACAGGAAGGACAGAAAATTGTAGTGAGGACAGATTGGCAGGAGTCAGATGGCAGAAGACAGATGGGCTGGTCAGATAAGGTTGGTGTGACTCAGGAACATGTGCAGAAGGATTAACTTGGAGGAGTAACTTTACATTCTAGCTCAACGATTACTTGCAGTGGTAAAGAGTGTTCTTTCTAGTGGTTGTCAGCTACAAGTAGGGATGGAAAGAATATTCTCAGTTATGTCTTTCCCTGTCAAAAAATGGGCTTCCAAAAACTCAGGAAGAATAATAGAGAGGTGAGACTTTTGCCAGTTTTTGTCCCAGTATTTCAATGTCTGACGTGTTCCTGGGGATTATTTGTGTCCCCAGAATTTGTGTCTGCCCAGAAAATATGTTTCTTGCATGAGAAACAGGTTTCCTTACAAAAAACATGGTATTTTATTTTATTTTATTTGCACAAAAACCCAACAGCCATTCTGATAAGGATATGTCTCTGAGAGCCTGTCAAGGTAATAAGTTTCCCCCAACTCTTATAAACATGGAATACATAGTGGCAACTCATTTCTTTCAACAGGAACTGGGCCACATCTTAACCAACCACTGTATCTTCTTCCTGTTTCCCCAATTTAGGTGATGAAACAAGAGCACTACATTGAGCAAATGCCTGACGACGGGGCCTACGTGAAAGGCCTTTTTTTGGAAGGAGCTCGATGGGACAGGGAAACCCAGCAGATTGGCGAGTCTTTCCCCAAAATCCTGTATGATGCCCTGCCCATCATTTGGCTAAAACCTGGAGAGAGTGCCAAGTTTCTGCATGAAAGGATTTACCTGTGTCCTGTCTACAAAACCAGTGCCAGGAGAGGTATCTTATCCACCACAGGCCACTCCACCAATTACGTCCTCTCTATCGAACTTCCTTCTGACCTTCCCCAGAAACACTGGATAAATCGTGGTGTAGCTGCCCTTTGCCAACTAGATGACTGAACTGTTTCTTATAGCATTTTCCTATTAAAAGTTTGTTCACTCTCAACCCCTCAGTGCCCCAATAGCCTTTAGACTTGTCATCCAAACAATGTGGTTCCTCTTGTTTTACAACCATTTCATAGCAGAGATATAAATGCAAGGCCTTCCTTGACAGTATTCTGACTCCCAGTGACCCATTCGCCCTCAGGATGGCTCAGAAGGGTGTTCCCAAAGACTGTGAAGGGACTACTGCCAGGGCCTCCCTGACTGAAGGCAACAAGGCTATCTAAGAGATTTGGGAAAGGTGCAGGAGAGGTCAACCAAAATTATTAAGGGGTTGGAGCAACTTCCATGTAAGGAAAGGTTGCAATATTTGTAGCAGTTTATATTTTTTTTGGAGGGGGGGAGAGCATGGGGAGACAAAATTTGTTGTTGCTGTTATCTTAATTCAAATGAAGTTCAGCTAATGGTGACCAAATGAATGAGAAACATTCAAGAGACCTGCTCAGATTTGCAGACTCAGGGCTGTGGCTTTCTTGACTGAGTCTGTCCACCTGTAACATGGTCTTCCTCTTTTCCTATTCTGCCTTCAACTTTACCAAGCATTACCATCATGTCATCTTATGATATGTTCAACATACAATAGCCTCTGTTTAGTTGTTCTGGCTTCTAGGGAGGGCTCAGGTTTGATTTGGAGATGTGACGGAGGCGCATAAAGCTATGCAGGGCTGGAAGTTGGCAGAGAGCTTTTTCCTTCTTCCTCTCTCATAATACTGCAACCAAAGATTAGTCACTAAAGCATAGTGTTGGGAAATTAAGGGCAGGTTAAGGAAAGTTTCTTCACATATCACAGGGTGAAACTGTGGGTTTTGCTGTCACTAGGTGTAGTGATGGGTGCCAAATGAGATGGCTCTAAAGAGGGTTGGAGCAAGTTCATGGAGAAAGTAGCTATCGGTGGTCACTAGCTGTGATGGCCCAATATTAGTTCTAGGATGAGAGGCTGTATGCCGGTCCAGGTGCTATGCGTTATCTGAGCCTAGGAAGCCTCACTCCAAATCAGCAAGGTGAAACCCACCCTATGGCACTGAGAGCATGACCAACTCTCAGTACAGTGGCTAGGAAGCATTCATGAGATGTTTGATTGCATTTGTACCCTGCTTGTGACACTCTCAAAAGTCTCCAGGTGGCCACTACAGGGGTCTTTGGTCTGATCAACACAATGTCTTGCCATCCTTGCTCTGATATTTCACTCAGCTGTGCTTCTGACCTCTTCTATTTCTTGCTGGTTTGGTCTGGTTAATTTTTGGGGCTCCACAGTCTGTCCACTTTTCGTGCAATGGAAAGAACTGCTGCTTTAAGGGGGGGTTACTTCCTTCCCTTGCAGGGAGGAGATGAGACAAGACACAGAGTTTGACTTTGTCACTGCCGCTGCCAAGTTAACACGCACTTTGTGCCTACACCATGCCAGGTATTTGCGGCTACATTGTGCCAGCAAATATCCAACGCATGATGAAAACAAGAGAAATAGATGACAATGGCAAAATGGTAAACTAATCTTGGAAAGACTATGAAGGAAGAAATGGCTGGATTTGAAAACAATTTGTATGCAGGAGAGGAAGAGGAGTCAAGGATAACAAAAGACTAGATGCCTGCATGCAATTGTATCTTTGGCAACAAGGAAGGTATGTGGGAAGGTGGAAACACTAGAAGGCTTCCCCTAGGGAAAAGGAAGGACTGTTGCCTGAAGCTTGAAAAATTTGGAACAGAACCTGCTTGGATAGCCATTCATTTCTAAAGAAAACTGCATCATAAAAGAACAGTGTTAGTCCTTCCATAGACCCAGTGGAGTGGAGTGGTTTGAGTTTTGGAATAAGACAGTGGAAGACCAGAGTTCAACTCCCCACTTGGTCATGGAAACCCACTGGGTGAAATTGGGCAAGTCACACTCTCTATGCCTCCGTAGGCAAGGGCTAACCCTCTCTGAACAAATTCTGCCAAGAAAACCCCATGATAGGCTTGCCATAAGTCAGAAATTACTCCAAGGCCCACAACATAATCCCTCTAGCACAATATGATCTATTCCAGACTCTCCCCAGATGTATTGGAGCAAAACTCCTGCTTTACCTAGCCAAAATGGCTACTGGAATCATGGGACTTATAGTCCAAGGCATCTGAGTGTATAGGCTGGGAATAGCCAGTCCACAAGGACTGAGAGTGGCTTTCACGACATATGGGCAGAGATCTTGCCCATCACCTCCATCTATCCTTTGTATAAAATGTGATGTTGGGTATCGAATCTGAGATCTGCATGCAAAACATGTGCTGTGCCACCCAGCGATTGCTTTCCCTAAATCTCAGAGTGCAGGCTGATGTCATTATGTGCCTTGACTCCAGCTTATAGTGACCCTATCACCAGGTTTTCCTGGCAAGATTTATTAAAAGGTTTGCGGAGACAGTGTGACTTGTCCAAAGTCACTCAGTAGGTTTGCAGGGCTAACCAGGGATACACATCTTGGTCTCCCAGAGCCCTAGTTCAACACTCAGCCACTGTATTACAGGTTTAAATGCAACCTGATTTTCTATGTGTGCATGGGCCTCCAAGTTGCCTGTCAACTTACAGTGACCCCAAGAATTTCACAGGGTTTTCTTAGGCAAGGAATACTCAGAGGTGGTTTTCCCGGTTTCTTTTTTTGAAATATAATCTAATCACCTGGTAACTGTTGGTGGTCTCCCATTCAAGTACTAACCAGAACTGACCCTGCTTAGCTTCCAAGATCACATGGGCTCTGGTGCCTTTAGGGTATTTAGGTCCCCCCAAAAACCAGTGGTGGTGGCACTGCTGCTGCAGCTAAGGAAACTACCACACCAGAGCTTGGCAAATTTGTTGCCAGAGCTTGGTAGAACTGCTGTGCTGACAGATGGATGATGAGAGATGTAGTTTAAAAAGCAAATGTGCCAAGTTCTGTATCACACTTAGGCTGGCCAAGCTCAAGGAACTCAACTGGCTGGTTAGGTGCCACAGATGGCTATCCAGAGCACAGGCTGATAGTTCTTCTGACTCAGCATGTTCTTCCTCATTACACAGTCAAACTCCCCAGAACAAGTTTGCAGCTTTTAAAAAAAGAAGCTGTCATTTTTAATAAGGCAGCATATCATTTTTAACAAGGCAGCATATTAATCCTTAATCACTGAAATATACAACTGGTACATGGACCTTTTTTTTTTTAGGAAACTGGTAACCTGCTTGAGCGTTGTGGGGAAGTACAAAGCTGACAGTTTCAGAGAACTTGTCTTGTCTTGCCAGAACAGAAATCCCTATATCAGGGTTCCCCAACTGGCATCTTTCAGATGTATGCACTATGGATCCCAGAATCTTTCGCCAGCTATGTTCACACCCCCTGCCATGTACTCTGGCAGTGCTGTCTAATGGATTCTGGGAGTTGATGTTGAACACATCTCAAAGGCACCAGGTTGGGGAAGGATGCTGTGTACCAACTCCTGTTTCTTAGTATGCCTGTATGTACCTCTTATTGGTTCTGCCTTCCCTCCTTCATAGTTTTAATTAACTGTAAAAAGATTTCCTGCTTAGGTGAAGTCTTTTCTCAAAGGAATGCCTGAACCACTACAAATCTAGTAACTTTCCATCTTCGAAGAATAAGATTTTCAGGAAGCCCTGATAAAATTTTTCAAGTTAGACAAGTAAAAATATGTATCTGTGTAATGTGGGTTATTTTTATTTTACCAGACAGCATCAAACATCAGACGTGTTTGGTCTGGATCCTGAAGCACGCAATTAATCATTTAAATTAATCACTTAATTTCTAAATTGCAGAAGGTGTATTTATTAGACTGAGTAAAAAACCAGGAATATTAAAATAAAATTACATCTTCCCAGGAGCTAATTGTTCTGGAGGCTCCTTCGTTCTTGTGTGTTCAAGAGAGACCCTTTATGATTGCCTGGAGCCATCTAGTGAGTTACTTGCAGAACTGGGTCTTCCACCCCAGCCTGTGCTATACCTAGTTCGTCATACTGAGTCAGCAAATGAGACCATGCAATCCCTTACTTATCACATCAGTTCACTTACCCTATCTACACACTGCAGTGCAGTGTATTCAAGCATTTAGCTGACTCTAGCACAATTCAGAGAAGGATTTAAATAACTTTTGCATCTCCAATTGTGGTTGAAGGTTAATATTCATCTTAAACAGAATGCATACCAGAGAGTTTAAGAGTATAAAAGCAACCATGAAAGGGAACTGATTTATTGATGGAGTCCATGAAAGGTTAATTCAAATTTCCCATAATTAATTTGATTCTACAAAGGCCTTGTAGGAAAGAAATCTACCTTAATAAAAAACAGGTTTTTGCATCCTTGCCTTCTGAGAACCAGAACTTAGAATGTTACTTTTCTGAATTAAGTTCCAAGAATTCCACAGCTATCATTGTTAGTGCGCATGCTGGCTTGAAGATTCTGGGTTCTGTAGTCCAAAAGATAATTTCCCTAAGCTCTGTGTAGAATTCCTGGACAGGGTGACTAAATACAATTTGTGCCTTCAACATGTTTGCGTACTTAGTGTTGACAGATGTTGATAGCGTAAAGGCAGAGAAGCAGAATCTATGTGGAGAAGATACTACATCATTATATCACCCTACAGTCAAGTGAAGGGGCTTTGGCTGGCCTTGGTTAACTGCCACATTAGCAAAAGGCAACGTCACCTTGGTGGAAAAACTCAAACTCTCGCTTTGGGAGCAACTGTGCACTTTCAGACATGAATCTCCAACCCAAATGCTGAAAAAGATGTGAGGAATAGCACCTTTGCTTGAAAGGTGAGAGTATAATCCTATACATGAAGGTCTGCTCAGGAATATGTCCCATTGGGACTTACTTCCAGATAAGTGAATGCTAGATTGCAGCATCATTATTTCATCAGACTGGATGCCACTAGGGGATGGAGACTATGTCACCCTCCAGATACTGTCTGACTGCAACTCCCATTCACCTGGTTCACTTATGACTCACCTATGTTGGAAATGACTGCTGGGAGTTGTAGTTAAACAACTTCTGCAGCCACGCATTCTGTACTCCAGGATAGATTTTTAAGGGGAAACGGAAACATTGGTACTGTTGGCATTAATTGCAGTGGACACCACGATAACAGCTGTCTTCTGTATAACACCTGTCAGGCAGTTTCCTCAACATTCCTTTGTACATTAGCATAAGGCCTTTCGCTTTTATTGATGAGTCAGTGGTTGACTCTTAACAAATCCAAGATGGTTTTACTTTATCATTACTTACTGCCTACCTGGGGCTTGGAGAAATGTGTCAGCAACAGTTAATTGCCCCAGTTCTGTTTACATATGTACAAGTGAAATGTATCTGCAAAGCAGTCCAGATGACACAGGCAAAAGTCTGCTCTTGGGTTATGAAACTTCATCATAGGATTTCAAGTAGACCGGTTTGGAAAGCTTCCTCAGCTTCTCCTGATGGCGAAAGGCTCGGCCTTGTTGCTGAGCAAGGCCCATGGGAGGCAGATGAATCTGCATGTACCAAGAAGAAAATAAAATTAATTAAATAACACCCAATGTGGGAGCAGAAGAAATGCCAAACCAGGATGAAGAACTTTCGTTTTCTTTGTGCTCCACCCCTCCTTTCTCATGAGGCTTCTAGAGCTGGAAAAAGGTTCTGAAAAGGAAAACCAAAATTATCAAGGGACTGGAGCAGCCTCCTGTGAGGAAAGGTTTGAAGTGTTGTGGCTTATTAAAAATGGAAATAAGGAGAGACAGGATAAAGGCATACAGGCATCTCCTGCTTTTCGATGACTTGATTTTTGGCGTTCCACTCTTTTGACCATTGTAAATTCTAGACAAGTACTGTTCTTTTGACTCAGGGTGTGCTCTCTCATCAGTTCTTCTCCTCTTGCCTTTTTCTCATGAGGGAATTATAGAGGTTGCTTGGCGAGCCTTTGTAACCCCCTAATGTTCTCTACAGGAAGGAAGCAAGAGGAGAAGAACTGACAAAAGCATTTTGGTATTTCAGCCAATTCCACTTTCTGACAGTTTTGTGGTCCCTAACCTGTCAGATAAGCAGGGGTGGCCTGTATGAAAATATGCATGGTGTAGGCAAACTGAACAAGGAAAGATTTTCTCCCTTTCTCATAATACTAGAAACTGAGGTCACCTACTGACACTCAATGATGGGTAATTAGGGACAGATAAAAGGAAATATTTCTTAACCCACATTGTTAACCTGTGGAACATGCTACCACAAGCTGTAGTGCTGTTTGCCAACTTCAAGGGCTTTCATCCTCATGCTGGCAGATAAGAATAATTTCCATTGAGCATCTCAATCTAGGGTACACTCTAGTTGCAATGAAAATTAAAATATATTGCTGACTTTAAAATTTCCCCTATGTTTGCTATAGTGTTTGCTCCATAACAACCTGAGCCAAAAAAAATACAGATTCAAATAAGGTGGCACATTTGTTTGAGCTAGCAGTCAGTCCCTGATGCCTCTTGTCTGTACATGACAGGTGACTGGAACTTGGCGATACTGTATACAATTGTTCAAGTGGCAATGCTACAAGATGCCTGCCTTATAGGTAGAGTTTTATTTGTTTGTTTGTTTGATTGATTTATATCCTACCTTTCTCCCTATAGAGGATCCAAGGTGGCCAAATTCTGGGTGAATTCTGCCACAAAGCAAAACTCTGGACGACTAAAATGTCCTGTTGGCAGAGACGAGAGTTTAAAAAGGACTGGATACATTCACTGAGGGTGAGGCTATCAGCTGCTATTTGTCACGATGGATACGTTTTGTCCAGTGTCAGAGACAATATGCCTCTGTACAAGAGTGGCTGCGGAATATGAGTGGGCCAGTGATACACTTGGAGGCTTTCCATAGGCAACTGGCTGCCCACTGCATGAACACAGCACTGGATTAGAAGTCTGTAATTTGATCCAGTTCAGCTTTTCTTATGCTTAGCACAGACAGAGTAGCAGACATAACCATAGTTTTTCAGTTCAGACATCACACTAACCTCTTACATAAATGAGAGTTAGATCAAGTTATCTGAATCTTGTTTATCGGTTGATCACAGAACAGGTTTATCAGTCATTTACTCGTTCATGACCATGCCCACTGTTAAGCATGAATTACAACATGGTATTAATGGTGGATTTACTATACAGGATTGCCGGATGGCTGACTAAGAAGGCTTGTCAAGTGCCTTAAGCATTAAACACTCTTCAGAAGGGAACTGTAGGAACTGGAATGGCTTCAAGTGTGAAGAGGCCTACAGCACAGAGCTCTTTGTGAACTCCCTCCAACATTGATGAAGACTTAAACATGGGGCAGAGCTAACCTCAGATATTTTGCTGCCTGTAGTAGATGAGCAAATCAGACACTCAACAAGAAAATGAACTGATCCCAAGTGACATCTACTTACTTCAGCATCTGAAGCAGAACGTTCTACTAGTTCCTCCTCCCTCCCTAGCATAAAAATACAGCTACAATGCATTTCACATCATTTCAAATCAACTAAATTAAATGGCTACCTCATTCTATTTAATGGGACCGCTGCCGCTGTCAAGCAACTATAAACACTATTCTAAATTTCTCCCAGAGAAGCAACATGACATCATTCTGCCACTGTGGGAAAGTAAACAGTTTCCACCATTTGGAATTTCCCATAATGCCCCACAGCAACATTGTACAGGCTTCCCCAACTTTTCTGACAGGTTAGGTACCGGAGCACGGTCAGAAAACGTAATTGGTTGAAAAGCAGAACCCACGTACTGTACTGTAAGGAGCATGAAGGACTTATGGAGGCTCATTTGGGACTGACAGTGTGCGCGCTGCTTGCAAAGCCTGTCAGCCAGCTTGGAGTCTATTTCCCCCTCTCAGCTCACTTTGCAAGCATTGTGTGTGTGTGTGAGTGGTCCCAAGCAAGCCTCTGTAGGCAAAAAAAACTGATGAAGGAGTGGAACCGCCATCAAATTAATGGAACTTATCCTTAATTTGGAAGCATCAAAAGAGTAAGTCATCTGATAACGGGGAATCAAAAGGCGGGGGCTTCTTGTATCAGGAAACTGTAAAACGTTAAGATGGTAACTTACAGTTATGATGACTGGGGGTGAGTGGGAGGTGTAGCTCTACACATCTGGAGGGCACTGGGCTGGAGAAGACCGCCCAAGAGGCTCATAAATACCATTTTGTAACAATATATTGCGTGGTAAGGCTATTCAGCCGTGGTTTGTGGGTGAACCACAGCAAACACGCTGCAAAGATAAGAAGGAGCCAGCAGAGGCTTGGATTGCTACCACCGCATTGGATTCCTGTTCGCAGAGAATAAGAACGGCGAATCACTGGTGATTTATGAGCAATGTCAGGCCTGTAATTATCATTTGATATCTAAAAATTTAAGAATTAATGCTTCATAGTAAGTAGATATCAAGCTACCCCATTCTGGTTCTTTAAGCAAAGACGAGAAGCAGAACTTTAATGACTCTTAAAAGTGGGAGACTACTATGAAGATTAGCAGCTACAGCCCTGACTCAACATGACTCACGGGCTAAACTCTAATTGCAGGAGGGCTCCAAGAGAAGCAAATGTGACTCCTCCCTTCCTCATGTCTACCATGCAGGATACAAATCAGAGCTGGCCTCCCATTAGACAGAGTGAGATAACTAACTTAAGCAGTTGATAGCGGGGAACAGCAGCAAGTCCTGAGCCCTCTGGGTGTTCTCAGAAGACAGAGCTGTGTGTACCACATGGGATGGTACCCTGTATACAATTAGACGGAGTGAGACAGGTAGCAGATTTTGGATATTAAAAAGGGCTGCAAACTATTGTTTATTGTTTTATTTGTACTGCCAGGGAGGGGTGCTTACTGGACATTCTGTTTCAGTTGCCAGAAAAACGAGCGGCTGTTCAGCAACATACACCTTGAATTGGGGAGACTTAATGTGCTGATCTGCCTCAGGGGGCAAAATGTCTTGGATGATCCCGGATATGAATAAATCCACATCAGTGACATTCCTACTTACAGGCCTTGGATACGGGATGCGGTAGTGTAGCCCGATCTCTATTCTTGCCTTACACTCTTCTATACATTGTTTGATCAGCTCAGGATCTGTTAGCTGAACACACAAAACAGGAGGGGTAAAAATTAAAACAGACAATTGCAGCAAATAGCTCGGCAAATAAAATTTTCTTTGTTCCCAAAATTACCTTGTGGGCAATTTCCCTCAAGAGATAATATTATGTATTTATTGTTTTTTTTGGGGGGGGGGGTTAAACTCTTTTTCCACTTAAGAGACCAAAGTAGGTAACAATAAGATGTTCACAACAAGCCATCATCAGTACAGGAATGAAATAAAACCAGAGCTTGGAAAACCCTTTTTGGTCATGCTGGCTGGGGGAGTTTGGAAGTTGTGGTCCAAAGTCAACCTTTCCGAAGCTTTGAATGCCTAGGTTAATATGGCCTGATCAGTGGTTCTCAAGCTTTACTCCTCCAGATTGTTTGAGCTTCTCCTCCTGGAATCTTTAACATTGGCTATGCTGCCTCAGACTTCTGGAAACTCCAGAACATCTGGAGGGCCAAAGCTTGAGAACCACTGGTTTACATTCCCATTTTTGGAGGGATTCTCCAGATGTATTGGGGTACAATCCCCATCTGTGGCCATGATAAAAACTAGTCCAACACATCTGGAGGGTACCACATTGGAGAAATCTGGTCTGTCTTCAGTGACTGTGTCTCAGGAGTCTTTCCCAGCCCTACACCGAAATGCTACAGTTCAAATGTGGCATGTTTGCTATCACAGCATGTACTCTCCCACCAATCTGCAGCCTTTCTCCATACTGAATCTGGCTATTGCTTCCTCTAGAAGTGTCAACACCAGAAATGGGTACCTGTTACAGCCCCCACCACTGGTCTTTTTGATCTGCAGGCTCCATCTGCTCTAGCCAGCATAGTCAATGGTGAGGGATTATAGGAGTTATAGTCCAAAAACACCAGTTACCCACCCTGATCAATAAACATCAGCAGCACTCCTGAGTTTCAGATGGCTCTTTCCTAGTCCTGCCTGGAAATGCCAAAGATGGAATCTGGGATCTTCAGCATGCAAAGCCGGCGCCCTATGAGAGGGAAGTAGTGATCACACAGAAAGACCTCTGACAGCAATTTTTTAGCATCTGGTGACTCCAAACTGACACTGCTTTGACACCATGCTAAATAGATTCAAGTCACCTCTTAAGATGTCACACTCAGTCGACAAACAAACGTTTTTCTCCTTGCAGCTCACCAAGGGGACCTGGGTTAGCATTCAGTGAAGGCACAGACTATCTGGATCAAGACCACATGGTATGCTTCACAGAAAGTGAATGGCTTTTGGTGCTGTTGAAATCAATGGAATTAAAGAATATTGTTCAATATAAGCCCCCCCCTCAAATTCTTTCTGGAGCAGACAGCAGATTGATTTTGCACATGCCATTCAGACAAAACAAGAAGGCAGCCCACCCCTCAACCTCCTAAAAAGCCTCTGGTTCATTAAGAGAGACGCTGTGAAATTTGCTCAGAATAGTTTTGTGTTCTGCCATTATGTAATTTGAGGTCTTTTTGTACCTAACCATTTGGGCTGCCCTAGCTTAGAAATAATCTGCTGATCAAACCAACTGAAAAACCTGGGGCATTCCAGGCACTGGTGGACTATAACTCCCATCTTTCCTGACCACTGGGCATGCTGGTTGGGGCTGATGGGACTAGAATCATACAATGCCAGTAAGGCCTTACCTTCCCCACCCGTTTAATATGAAATACAGTATTCTGCAAGGAAGATGCATGCTATGCTCTCTCTGATATTCTCAACAACTCTACCTATATTTGCACGTATTTGTTCAATTAGGTGTCAATAAACTCAAGCCAGAGCATTATTAAAACTTGAAACTGATAATTGGCTGTTTGTAGCAAACTATGACTTGAAAAATATAAAGACTGTTGGTTTGTAAGATGGCCACTTAAGTGTCACCAAAGAAAGGGAGTTCTGCAAAAAATAAACAAACAAATGAACAATGCAGGTTTATAAATAATGTATATAATTTATATAGAAATACTTGATAGTTCACCACAGAGGACAACTCTATAATAATCAGATAACATGAAGTGTGCTTGCCTGCCTGGTCAGCCCACTGTCTGACTGCTCATGGTGGAGCTTCAAGGTCCATAGCCTCTCCTTTCTTATAGAACTGTCATATTACAGCTCTTGAAACAGAGGACTATACTCTGGCTACATGGCCCTTCAACTGTTTTACCACGTGCTGGACAAGAAAAGAAAGCATGGTCTACAAGATGCTTTCTCATCTGAAAGACTAAAAAGAAGGAGCAACTTCTGCATAAAGGAACATGTGCCCATCAGCTGGGAGAAAACCCTTCTCCTGATGCATCTGAATATGGAACCTAAGTTTGGATGTGAAGCCATAATTATTCAACAACACAGGCAGGCCTAGGATGCACTCACATTTTTATTCTTCTGGAATAATGTTTTAGCTTCATTTATAATATACTGTTTTTCCTTTATGGTCTCTTCCATCTGCCCAGATGCCGACTGCCATTTTTTGGCTATGCGGAATATCTTGCGGTAAAGGCCAAGAACTTCTTGACGGGAGACTGGCGTCATCTAGAGAAATGGGAACATAATCCATAAACATTTGAGTCAAGAGAAAAACAGGCCTTCCAAACAGATGGGACATTTTCACACACGCCTTAATTAGTTTTCAAATATTTTATTGGCTCTTTTACCGAACATGAAAAGAACCAGAAGAGGCAGGAAAGCATTATTATCTGCCAACTCGTATATTCTGCCATCCAGAATATTTACTTTTCCATGCACCAAATGGAAGGATGGGAGTGTGGGGAAAAATCCTCCCCATTTCTTGTTCAAACTATATTCAAGCATGCTTGAAGCTTGGGCTTATCCGTTTCTAAGGGCCAACTTTTCCATGCAAACAGCTATACAGCCAGCAAGGGCATGGGAGAGCTGTGTGCACGGCAAATCAGTCGGTCACAGAGAAGACAATTTCCAAGTGAAAAAGGTAAATTACTTGCTAAGTAATATTAGAAAATGGAACAAGAATAAAAGTTCCAAATATATTTATTTATTGTATTTATATGCTGCCTTTCTTCTAGAGCAGGACCCAAGGTGGCTTCCAGAACAGTTACAATAACATTTTAAACTATTAAAAATCAACATATAAAACAGCATAAAATCATTATTAAACCAGATGAAAGTGTAAAAATAAACAGAACTGCTAAATAAATAAATAAATAGCTAGCTAGCTCCCTTGCTTATGCATTAAAGACAAGCAAGGACACAGAGCAATGGATTCGAACTACAGGAAAAGAGACTTCACTTAAACCTCAGGAAGAACTTCCTGACAGTCAGAGCCATTCGACAGCGGAATACGCTGCCTCAGACCTCAGAGTGTGGTGGAGTCACCTTCTTTGGAGCTTTTTAAGCAGAGGCTGGATGGCCATTTGCTAGCGGTGCTTCGAGTGTTTGTTCTTGCGTGGCAGGGGGTTGGACTTGATGGCCATTGTGGTCTCTTCCAACTCTATGATTCTACGGTGAAAGGAAAGTATGGAAAGGGCGAGCCTGGCCTCCTGTGGAAGAGAATTCAGGAGAGTAGGAGCAGCCACTGAGAAGGCTCTCTCCCATGTCCTCACCAAGTGAACTTGGGATGGTAGCGGGACCAAGAGAAAGCCTTCCCCTGCAGATCTTAAAGCTCTGGCAGGTTTGTATAGGGAGATAATAGTCTTTATATACAGCTGATTGAGGAACAAAGAAACTGAAAGAAGGAATACATAGATAATACCTGCAATGGGGTGGCATGTATAAACAATAGAATTCCATGAAGATCTTGATTTAACCCCTTGTTTTTGTTCATGAACTGGAGTCAGAGATTAGGTACAGCACCACCTGGTTTCCATATGAATGCAGGACTTAATTCTGAGTAGATATGTCTAGGGCTTGCCCTTTTAAAAATTCCTAAACCTACACTTCAGTGGTGGGGAAGAAAAGCACTGCCAAAAACTGGAGAGCTCCTAGCCCACTACAATGGAGCAGATGTGCTTTTCCACTTGCATAAAGGATGTGCTGGATCCGAGCCAGCCGTCCAACGGTGGGGGCAGAAAACATACAAAACAGTCACACATATCCATCCTACATCCTAGAACAGAAGACCTCCTGTTGTCTGGAGCTGCTGATCTTTCCATGTCAATGTTTTTTTGAGAACGAAGGACTCTGTTTTTTGTAGTCTGTCAATTCAGACCAGCGGTTCTCCCCAAAACGAACATAATGCTCTCTTTCTTACTCTTCTGAGCAGAAGACTATCAGTTGTCATTTAAGCGAAACAGATGGCAAATGTTTAACTAGATGTTGATGACTTTGGGAGGCTGGAGGAGGAAAATGGGTGTTCTTTCAAGATGACCCAAAGATTGGACAAGTTATGCTGATTTGTCAGTGCAGTGACTGTGCCAGCCATTCTAATGAGCAGGCTATATCATAACAGAAGCACATTTTCTGCTTTGGAGCTCAGTTGGTCATTGGGCTACATGGAAAAACTCTATTTTTTGTCTGGTTGTGGGCCACATTCTGTATGGGGAAACCACTGAGGTTCTGCAAGACCGTGGTGGGTGGAACTGGTGCTTGTACCAGTTTTCTCTTGCTCTGTTTCTGCCATGCCCCCTCGCTCTTCTTCTCTGCCCAGTGAACTGCCAGGGAAGGGGCAAGTTCCAGCAGAAGGAGGCAAACTGGTGCCTTCCTGATGTTTTCCACTGCTGTCCCTGCAAGCTTTAACCTGCATGGCCAATGGTCAGAGACGGAGTACTCCGGGAGTACTTTGCTGTGTGTTCCTGGATAGCAGGAGGTTGGACTGGATAGCCCCTGTGGTCTCTTCCAACTCTATTCTTCTAGGATCCTATGATTCTACAGTCCAAAACATCCAGGGTTGCCTTTGCCTGCCATAATTCATAAGTGAAGGAATGACTTTGGCAGGCTTGACAAAGAACATGGGTGTCTGCACTACACAATTATGGCATTTTGATACACTCTAATTTCCAAAGCTCTGTTCCATGGAATCCTACGATTTTTAATTTGATGAGTTTTTAGAATTCTTGGAGATTTCTAGTTCAGGGGAGTGTACTAACAAATTCTAAGTCCCTCCTCAAACTAAAAGTTCCAGTATTCTATGGGACAGAACCATGGCAGTTAGTGTGGCAACAAATTGCTATAATTGTCCAGTGTGGATATGCCCAATATTTATCTGTTTCCAATATTAATATTCCACCTTTCCCTACAATGTGCTCAAGCTGGCATACAGAGTCTTCCTTAATACTATCTTCACAACAAGCCTGTAAGGTCAGGCAAAGAGAGAGTGCTGATCCAAGATCACTCAGTAGTTTCAAGTGGAGATTTGTGGTTTGAGCATTGGACTACGACTCTGGAAACCAGAGTTCGATTCCCCACTCGGCCATGGAAACCCACTGGCTGACCCTGTGCGCATCACGCATTCCCAGCCACAGAAACCCCCATCATAGGTTCACCTTAGGGTCGCTGTAAGTTGGAAACAACTTGAAGGTACACCAGAACAACAACTCAGATCCCAGGGTAACTCTCTAGCCATTACAGCTTACATCAGGCTGACCCTCATACATAAGGTCTGTTTCACATCACTCTCCAGTTCCTTTCCAAAATGTACACACATACACCCTGCAGCATCCCCATTTTGCTGTCTTCAGCACTAAATTATAACGTTTAGCTGCAGTGATAACCCCCAATTGCTCTGCAGCTGGGAAAAGGTGACAGAGGATTGTTTATGCCACCAGGCCTCCAGCCGTAGCAACTAGAAGTCACTGGGTCAAATTCATCCTTGGGGTAGGATGAACAAAGAAAGTCAACAGATTGACTACTGAGGCAGATGCGGGGGGTAGTGTCTGGAGAATTCCTAGAAGGGAAACCAACAGCTCTCGTGTGCTCAGTTCCTGTGACACAGAGAACGGGGATGAGGAAGGATTTGCTGCCCGTTCAGTAAGATTGCTGCGAGCATCACATCCTGAACACCCCATCTCCGGCAACCTTCAGTCTGGTTTCAGTGCGCAGAGAGTGGGAGGGTATTATACGCTTACCCCTTTTGGCAGGTATGTGTGCATTTGTTCCTTTTTAGAGAAGCTGGCCTGAATTTGGACAAAGAGGAACAAGAGTCTGTATACAACTGTTGAAGTATATATTAGGAGTGGAAAGAATATTTGTTCCCCGGTGGAAAAATAGGCTAATAACAGACAAGAGGAACTCTTGCTCAGGTTTCTTCTAGCACTTTAATGTCCCAAAGTGTTGTAACAGAATTATTCTGTGCAGAAAAACAAGGGGGGAGGTTGCACAAAACACCTATTTTCTGAGCAGGAAACAGTTTTTCTACGCAGAATAAATTACCTACAATAATTCCAGACATTTGAATACAGGGAAAGTACTGTGGAGGAATATCCATCTTTCCCCTACAGCGAGGAGAAAGTTATAGTCATGATTTGTCTTCATCTGAAAGGATGAAATAGTAAAGGATTTTAGCCCCTAGTGTACAAGACCAACAGGAATACAACAGGTTTCAGGAGAACCAGTGTGTAAAAAGCAGATCTCTTGTTAGGTGAAGTTTGGCAAGCTGGTAAGCTGGTGCCAGTTGCAGGTTACATAGGCCTGGTAGAAGGTGAGTATCAAAAAGTCTTGGCCTTGTTCTTGAATTGCTGTGAATTTCCAAGTCCACTTGAGTAGTCAGATCACGCTTCTCCAATTCAGTGCCCTCCAGATATGTTCAGCACTTGGAAAAGTTACTTTTCTGCATGAATTCCCCCCACTAACACTGGCCCTAGTCAAGCTGGCAAGAGGATTCTGAGAGCTGTAGTTTAAAGAGGAATATTTTTAAGCTCTAGGTAGGTTGGGCCACGATTCCCATCACTCCAAGACAATGTGACCTTGAAGATACTGGGTGATGGCAGAGGGCATCTGACTTCAAACCCATACTTAGCTCTGAAGCTCACTAGGTAACATTAGACCAGTCACTGTCATTCCATCTGTCATAACTGGGCCACAGGAAGCAACCTGAACTAAGCCAGATCAGAGTCAAGAGGAGGCAGCAGTTTACACTAGACAATCAACCAGCAGTCAGGGCCAAACAGCAGGGCAGAATTCAGATAGTCTCTGGTGCTCAAGAACAGTTCCACGGAGTCAGGAAGTTGTCTTATACCACTTCCTGCTGAGGAGGAACCAATGGCCAGCCTCAGCGGACTCGGTCTGGAAGTCTTCCATGAGAAGTTACAATGGCATGGCTCATCACATCAGTGGTCCGCAGCCCTTGGCAGTTCACTAAGAAGCTGTGGAGATGCAGGTTGCGACATGGGACAGTAGTCAGTCATTCGTAACTCAGCCTATCACACCTTGCAGGGTTGTTGTATCATAAAACAAGGGTAGAAGAATTTTGTATGCTGGATGGGATAAATAACTGTAGGAAATAACTAATTAAAAGAATGGAAAGCTGCTGCTGTATGCCAGACCAGTCTGTCGGCTCCAGTCCTGTCTTGCTCTTAACCTGGAAGAAACTGAGGTCTGTCAGAGGTCTGTTTGCAGTTCTGCCATGAAAAAACCTTACCTGGAGATGCCAGGGACTGAAGCTAAGGTCCTTCAGTGTGCAAAGCATGCAAAGCCCTCTGAGAGCTATGGGCGTCTCACCTAAACAAAACATTACATGCAGCCATATGATATGGACTTCCATCATAATGTTGGAATTTTATGTCCTCTACTGTCGCTGACCTGTTATGTTTTCAGACAGATGAAGCACAAACACTTTCTATACAAATCTGTAGCAAGGGAGGGGAATGATGAGGGCATGGGATTAAGAATGCCCACAAGCACAAGTCTTGAAACCAACAGAACTCTCCTGCTCATGTTCCTCAGTAATAGGTATTGAGAGATGTACTGCCTCTTATACTGGAAAGAATATACTGTACTGTATAAACCTCATAGTTGATAGCTGTTGGTAAGCCTTATTCTCTATGAGTCTCTCTATTCTCTTTTGAAGCAACCCAAGTTGTGGTCATCACTCCATTAGGCTACAACAAATTCCGTGATTTACCCGTGTATTATAGCAGGGGTGGAAATCATGCTATCCTCAGGATCTCATTGGGCTGCAATTCCCACAGTTCCTAGCCAGCACAGATAATGGTCAGGGATGCTGGGAGCTGTATTTCACCAACCTCTGGAAGACCATGCTATTCTCACCCTGTATTAGATCACTACCCTCAGTTTGAGCCAAGAAGGGCAATTCCTAAGGTTCTTAGGATTTGACCATCTAAAACAGCAAAAGGCTGATCTACTCTAGCAGATGATCTTGCAAGTACGTCCACCTGCTCTTTGCTGGATATTCCTGTTAAAGAAGCAAAAAATGACTGACTCAGGCTATTGTACAGGAAAGCTCATTTTATCCCTTCAAACATGTCTCAGATCTGCTCTGTTGGGGAAAATGTACACTGGAGAGCTGAATGTTGGCAGGGTGGGGAAAATGATCATACATGTATATGCATGCCCTGTTTCCCTCAAATATTCTCTCTCGTATTTGGAGACACAATCTTGAAAGGAAACTTTTACCCTCACTGGCATCTTTTATCTTTGTACAAAGTTTATGGCATCTACATGAGGGAGAAGCATATGGCTCACCAAACATTGGACTGCAACCTCCCTCATTCCTCACTATTGTCTATTCTAGCTGATTCAGCAACACCTGTGGGCCACAAGCTGTCCCCCTATTTTGGATGACCAGCATTTACACTCCTTGATTCTTTTTTAAATGCTACAAGATGACGGTACTAGTTTCCGACCACTTGGGACAGGGATGAGAATCATGCTACCCTCCAGATGTTGTTGGCAATACTCAGAAGCCTTAGCCAGCATAGCCAATAGTGAAGAATGCCAGGGCTGCAGCCAAACAACCTCTGGAAGACCACACTATCCTTATCTTTATTTTAGAAGGTTGTTCCAAAGCATCAGGACTTGTAAATAATCTGGCCAGCACTGCAGTCCACCTCATAACAATCAGCATGAGTGGTGTTTTCTTGTCCAGCTTTTTGGGGTTTTTTCTTTGAAAAAAATCAAAGATATTCACAGAAATTGTGCATGGCCTCACATACAGAATGATGAAGCAGTTCAAAATATGCAACCTAACGCTGATAACACACACACACACACACACACACACACATAAAATCTCTTCTTCTTGACCAAGGCGACAAAGAGAGTAGTACCATATTACATGGGAAGGTGGAGGGACGGACAAATCTACCCCATTATCCACTGGCTCTGAAGTTGAATAGCACAAGACAGGATTCGATTTCACTTTTCCAAACCCTCTCCCCCATTTTTTTTAAAAAAATGCCCTCCTTTTTTGTCACAACAAGAGCAAATTTATCAAAGCTTGGAAAAGAGTCTTGTTTTTTAATAGATAAAACCACCCAGAATGCCCCAGACAGCATGCCTGGGAGATTCTGAAAGATGTAATCCACCAAAGTAACTAACTTTTCCAAGCTCTGGAATCTCCCATGCTTCATGTAGAGTGTGTGTGTGTGTGTGTGTGTGTGTGTGTGTGTGTGTCTAGATTTGGCCTCAAGGGAAAAGAGGGTCTTCCAAATTCCAGAAGCCTGAGTTCTCACAACATACTGCCTTGGGTTTTGCCAGGTTCTGTCTCCTGCAAAAAGACTGTTGCCTATGTCTACTTGTTCTATTTTTTGGAGGTTGTTTTGTAGAGATTTCTTGGATCTGCACTAGAGTTCTTCCCATCCATATACATGCATGCATACATACATACATACATGCATACACACACACACACACACACACACACACACACGCGCGCGCGCGCATATTTTAAACCCGGCCATGGCTACTTGCGGAGACCATACGGTTTGAAGGGTAAATTTTCTCCTCTCTGAATTTTGTTTGAAATCATAGCAATATAGTGCAATTATGCTATTTCACTCATAAACTATAGCACTATAACTCTACTTTTTAAAATTAAAGAACGGAAGAAAAAAAAAGGGAACATATTTTTCTAAGATGTCTCAGAATTAAAAAGAAACCCACTTGAGATTGGGAATGAAATGCTGCAGCTGGGAATTGCCAGAAATTAGTTTGGAACAACAGAAATGTGGCAAGTGCTAGTGTGTGTTGGGAATGCTAGTGTTAGAATCATGTTGTCTGTACATTGCATTCTGATGGTTTGGTAAAACCATTTTTGTTTATTATTTATTGAAATATTTATATCCTACCCTCTATTTGAAGAACTTAGGATGGCATACAAGAAAACCAATCTAACAAATTTAAAATAAATAAATACTAAAATAAGTTAAAAACTTAACAGTTTTCAAATTAAAAGACATATTAGAAGAGTTATAATCGTTCAAAACAGTTTAAAATGAACTGAAAGCATGTGCATGGGAGGATTTTCGTTAAAATCAAAGCTTTCATAAACAACTGTGTTTTTACTTAGCATCTAAACAGCAGCAATGTTGGTGCCAATTGGCCTTCCAAGGGGAGAGTGTTCCAGAATTGGAGTGCCATAGCAAAGGAGGACCCTTCCAACGGACCTTAAATCTCAGACAAGTGCGTACTTGGAGGAGATATCAAGTCTATTAAATCAGGCTGATCAGGTCACATGCTCAATAGCCTTGGACCGCCCAGGAACAAGAAAGGACATAAAAGAAAAGCCAATTTCATTCTCCACTTGAAAATACAGTGGGACTCTCTCTAAACATCAAACCTGTCTCCTTTTCGAAGGAATCCTTTTCGATTTACTACGGTTTCATCTGTTCATCAAGATACATGTTAATCTTACACCAGTGAGGATGGGTGGGATCCAATATGGGTGGGATCCCGGACATGAGGGCACCAACACTATGCCCTCACCTTCCCCCCTGCATTTTAACAGCATGTAGAAATTTACTAGGCAAATCCCCTATCCTTGCAGCTCCACATTGTGAAAGCTGCACTTTTCCAGCTGCTATTATCTTGCAGCCCTTTCACACACAGGAGTCCAACTAAGGAAAAAAAGTAGTAATATTAGCCTTTTCACACTGATTTGATTTCAGTGTAGACTACTTGTCTGACAATGGCATTCAAAATGCTTATGACAAAAAAGCTACAAAAACCAGGAGAGAATTTCATAGAGGGTGATTTGCATGCAGAAGATCTCAGGTTTAACTCTCAACATCTTATTACAAAGCTCTCAAACAGCAGCTTTATCTATTACCTACATCTATATTCCAGTGAGCTCAAGACGGCAGATGAGGCTCTTTTCCTTCATCCTCACAACAACCAAGTGATAGAGGTCAGGATGAAAGATTGTGAGTGGCCCAAGATCACCCGGTTCAACATTTGAACCACACTACACTACAGAACCACAGCTGCTCAGGAGGACAGTAATTGTTAGACCAATGCCTTGACTCACAGTTGTTGTGTGCCTTCAAGTCATTTCTGACTTACGGCAACCCTAAGGCAAACCTATCACAGCGTTTTCTGGTGCTGAGAGTGTGTGGCACACCCAAGATCACCCGGTGGGTTTCTACAGCTGACTCAAACCCCAGTCTCCGGGGTTGTAGTTCAATGCTCAAACCACTACACTGTGATGACTCTCTGTTCTCTATTAGGCTCCTCATTTTATCCACACAGAAAGGGAGGACCCATGCCTTAGGATATGTTCACACTACACTACATTCCACTTTCAACTTCCTATGGAATCCTGATGTTTGCAGTTTAAGGAGGGGCATTTAGAATTCCCAGCCAGAGAGATCTTGGGCCTCAGGAAACTACAAACCCCAGAATTCCACAGGATGTTGAAAGTGGAATAATAGTGCAAAAACAGTGTAGTGCGGAAAGGCCCTTCACTAACAAACTCATCTCCAAGCACAGCCAGGCCTCAGGCCTCAGCTCTCCACTTCCCAAGGTTCCACCACCAAGTCTCCAGCTGATGTGGCAGCCTTATGCAGAGGACAATACAGGAGGGGGGAACCTTGGGCCCTCCAGATATTACGGACCTCAGTTCCGACCAACCTCAGACAGCATGGTAAAGGATTGTGGAACATGTATCCAAACATGGCTGCGAGGTGAACTAAGGAACAGGTCTCCTGTTTCTTTAATGGTGGTGTAGAAGAGGGGATTTCAGCACCTGGTTTCTATCACCTCCCGAAATCTACACAACCATGCAAAGCACCGGAGCCATCTCTTATTTCCCCAGAGAACCCTACGCTCAAAAGACACGGAAAGTCGGAAATTCTCCAATCCTTGGATAATGCATCGATACTGTAGTGGAAAGAAAAGGGAAGGATAACAATAGCTTGTCTATTTCTATGTCGTTTATCCGCTAAGTGCTCTTTAAGCAGTTTGCAATGTGTTAGCTAATTGCCCCCAACAGGCTGGGTACTCAATTTACCAACCCGCGGAAGGACGGAAGGCTGAGTCAACCTGGAGCCCGGCAGGATCAAACTCACAACCTTGTGGCTGCAGTACTGGCATTTAACCAATGTGCCACCAGGGCTCCAGGATGCAAAAGAGCTCCATGAAGGGCCAGTTGGAAGGAACCCCAAGAGTCATGGAGTCCAACCCCTCGCCATGCAGGAACACACGCTCAAAGCACCCCAGCAAATGGCCTTTTGGCCATTTGCTGGGGGTGCTCTGAGTGTGTGTTTCCCCACGGCAGGGGGTTGGACTCCATGACCTTTGGGGTCGCTTCCAACTATGATTCTATGGATTTTATTGCCAAGGTTCTCCTAGGGCTGCCACACTGAAAACTGGAGAGGCCTCCCCCACCTTTTAATGGTCGCATAGAAGGCTGAATTTCCTCAGGTGCTGCTTGTCACGCAACCAGGTAACTAACAACCCCTGCTGAAATTCCCTCCTCTCCCCTTTCCACCCTCACATACCCTTCACATCCACAGCAACGCTGCCGCCGCCATTTTGACACCCCTGCCCAAGCTTTAGCGCCCTCTGCCTTCGACGGCAAGAGAAACTCAGGTGCCTCTCTGGACTGTACCAATATGCGACGGGGGGGGGACATGACCAAGGCAGCCACCAGCCTCTAATTTTAAAACCCTTCCCGTTGCCTCTGTGGCACGCCCCCTCCTCCTTCAGCCGCCCAAACCATTCCTAAATAGACGTCCTACCTTATCCACATTACGCTCTCCTCCTCGGTATCATTCGGCCACCTCAACCCGACATAAACATTCCCTCTTACTCACCTCAACGGCCAGCAGGTATAAAGAGAAAACGGGCGCAGCGGGAGCGACGGGACTCCGCGTTGCCCTTACGTTGCGCGCGGCGGCCGCCGACGTCATCGCGCTTCCAGCTGACTCTCCACGCGGGCAACACCCCCCGGAAGTGATGCAGGGAGGCTGAGCTCGAGTGGGAGTCCTGGTCGCCGTGAGGAGGCTTGTGCGGAGGGGTGAGTGAATTGGCCCGCTCTCTTCCCGTCCGTTTCGGGGTTGGGCAGCGGAGGCTCCCGCGTCCTCTCCCCCGTCGTTCCCCTCACACGCCGGGCCGTTCTCCGGGGCCCCCTCGGCGCCCCTGGGGCGGCCACCACCCTCCCTAGCCTTCCCCTGGTCTTCCGTGGAGTCTCCTTTCCCCTTTGGGCTACCCTCAGCTGGAAGGCGGAGGGGGAGGAAGGGGAAGGAGGCAGGCTTTTGGTTTTCTGCTTTGCGGGAGGGGTCGAGAGTCGTTTTCCCTCTCAGTGGGAAATTTAGAGGGGGGGAGTTACGAGAGACCCCTATTTGTCCTATC
Organism: Cyclura pinguis; assembly: GCA_030412105.1. NCBI lineage: Eukaryota > Metazoa > Chordata > Lepidosauria > Squamata > Iguanidae > Cyclura > Cyclura pinguis. The sequence goes on from CM059609.1 coordinate 10,852,316, forward strand.
GGAGGGGAATAATAAAAAAGGGCTTGGGAGAACCTTATCGTAGTCCCCCCCGTGGTAAGCCAGCCTCCCCCCCATAAAAAGCGCCAAAGGAGGTCCCAGTTTCCTCTCCCGTTTCCCAGAAGGCGAGTTTCGATGGGGTGCCTGGGCAGGTTTCCCTCCCTTTGAGGGTGCTGGGTTGGGGAGGTTTCCATTTCCCTTTTTCAGGGAAGTTCAGCAGTGGTGTTGTTGAACTGCAGCTCCCAGCAGCCCTAGCTGGCATGGGCAGTATCTGCCGTACCACGGCCTGGGCGCGCTGCACGACGTGTTGAAAAGGGTTGTTTCAAGCCCAGTCGTGTGGCTCTTTGCTGATGGGGAAGGGGCGCCAAAGTCAGAGGGGCTTTCTCCCGAGTGAGTGTGTGTATGAGTACAAGTAGGTTTTAAAGGCCAGTTTGTGTGGGTCTTTACTCGTAAAGAAGGGGCACTAAATTCAGAGGGACTTTCTCCCGAGTAGGTGTGTGTATGATTGCAAGCAGATTTGTTTCAAGCCCAGTTGTGTGGATCTTTACTCATAAGGAAGGGGCACTAAATTTGGAGGGATTTTGTCTCAAGTAAGTGCGTGTATGATTGCAAGCAGGCTTTTATTTTAAATTTTTTTTTTTTATTTATTTGATGTGTGTGTGTGGAGGGTGGGAAGATTAGTAGCTCCCACTTCCAGGTAACCTAGTGTTTTCATACTGGGGTGGATATAGTGTGGTTGAAAGATTACTACCTACCTTCTCAATACACAGTTTTGGTGGGGTGAAAGAAGAACCCCTTGCTCCGCTTCCTCTTCAAGCTAAATATCAAGGGTTGACTGAGAACCCAATGCAGGGCATGTTTACTCACATAGAAGCACCGTTAAACTCAGGGGGTTGCTTACTGCCAAGTAAGTACATGTGGGACTGAGACTTTTAATGAGTAGTGAGGGCAGGAGCTGCTATGTCAGCTACCGTGGTGTGTTTAGAGCAGGTATGCATTCACCTCCAGTGTACAACTAGTTCCCTTCACTACTTTCTTAGACTTTCTGGGAATGTGAATCGCTACTGGGTTTGGTTGTTCTTTTTTCTTTTGTGGGATGGGATTCTTTTAAAGTCAGATATTAAAGCTCCCTTAATGGGTGGAGGCTGTCACCAGTTGATGTCTTGCAGTCACATTGTTTTATAAGTTTGTAGAGCTGTGTTCTTGAAGTGTGTCTAAAATGATGGGCTTGCTCACCTTTCCATCGTCTCTTTGTTACGTTCAGATTGTTGTCTGTATTAATGGTTTTTGTTTTGGATTAATCTCTGCAAGGGTATATTGGAAACATAGACCAGGCCTAGGAAACATAAGGCCATCCAGCTGTTTTGGCTTAAAGCCCTCTTCAGCCCCATCTTGCATGGTCAGTCATAAGGGATTGTAGGAACTGCATTCCAGAACATCTGGAGGGCTAGCTGCTCTCAACCCAAAGATCTTCTATACCCCACTACCAGTAGAAGGACCCTGTGTCCTGCCCCTGTTTCTCAGAAGGACAGTTTATTGGGCTTTGGTACTAGTACATCGTACATCGTTATAAGGACAGTTCCACATGCAGAGGTAGTCGACCACTGATTTTCAGGTGTATTCAGCTGTAAAAAACAGGATGCTGGATTAAGTGGCTCTCTGGTCTGAACTATGCTCTTGGACACTAGAGGTTCCTTAGATGTGAAGGCAGGTGTCACCTGAAAGCTTTCAAGTATTCCTGCTGTAAGTCATATTCCTGCTGTAAGTCGTATCTATACACAAACACAAGCTTAGGCCGTTTCCGCACTAGCCTAGTGTTTAGCACTAGGGGGTGTTTATATTCAAGGGTCCAGGAGAGTTTGGCTGTATATAGCCTTGGATTTAAACAGTAACTCAGTTTGTGAGAGACTTGTTTTTTCCTCTGGCCCAGGGGATAGTAATGAAAATACACTTTGCTTTGTAGCTCAGGTGAAACAAGAAGTGGGATTTCCCTAACTGTTGAAAATGTCTCCCCCCCCCCTTTTAATTGGCTATGTAGGAAACATGCAGACAAAATGCCACATTCCAGTGTGGTTTGCTTTTCCAGTCATTATTCATATTCTCTTCCTATCTGAAGGGCGTGGAGGCAGCCTTTTAAAAGCATGACGCCCTACCCCGTAGGGATTTAGTGTTTATGTCAGTACTGAGTTTGGAGGTGTGTGTTTTCGTGGAGTAATTAATTTTAAGTTCTAGCTTTCTAGTATCCTAAGCGCTTCTTTTTGTACAGTATATTTCTTTGTTTTCTGAATGCTGGTTTTCTGAAATATCATGGCTAGGCAAGACCACAAATCAGAATCACAATTTTGATTTAAATGTAATCAGTAGATTTCTATTTTTTTAAAAATAGAAAATTCTGTATGATGTGATTGGAAGGGTGTCCTTTTGTAGAGTCAAGTTAAGGCTTTCATTATTAGGAAGTGCTACTCTTTTTTTTTTAGAAAAATTGACTACTATCCATTTAAATTTTTATTTATAATGGTAGATGATCCAGAAGCTTTAGTGCAACTTAATTTTTTTTTTCAGAGAGTAATAGAAGCCTGTTTGTTCAATGAGAAATGGCTAACAATTGTTGTGAGCAGTGGTTAAGCAAACATTAACTGGAAGCTGTTTCCCTTTACGGCTGCCATTGAGAAGAATGTTTGCACTCTTTGGGCAGTTTGACTAAAACAATTGATGCTCTGTCTCTTCCAGTATGGCTTTGGAGTCCAGTGGGATACCTACCCCTTAAATTCTTTGAATATCCTTTAGAACCACAGATTTCTTCTAAAATTCCTAGAAGCTTTTCTTTTCTTCCTTGATTGCCCTGCTGTGTTAGTTAGGATTTGGACATACAAGGTTTGACGCTTAGCTCTTAAGGAAGACCTTCAAGTTAATCTTCTTCTGGATTTATATGCCATGTTTTACTGAACTTTCCCAGCTGGCATTTCTTTCCCAGTTGGCATTGCGTTCTGACTGTTCTTTCCTATCCCATGCTGGGCAGTCTTGGGAAGGGGGGATTTGTATGCTTAGTAATTTGTGTCACGCATTCAGGAAGGGCTGGGCTTCTTTGGAGATGTATCTGAAGCCGGGGGGTTGGAGCAACTTGCATATATTAGCTGCATGTAATTACCATAATTTGTAGGTCACTTTCACAGATGTGCTGGGTGCCAAGTTGCAACAGATACATGCTTTGCACTATCATGGTTTTGAATTATCAACCCTGGATATGGAAACAGACCCTCCCTACCACTAATGAATGGCCTCTGGAAAGCGAATGGCTTTCGACATCCAAGCCTTTTCCACTCTGAAACTCAGTGTGAACGCTGAATCATAGCTGCGTGTTGCTTTTAACACTTTTTGTGTGTGACAGGTTGGCTCTCGTTATTCTTTGTGGCACTGTCACATCTACAATCTTAACAAGTGTTGATCTGAGGGGATTACAGGCTCGATGACAACTAGGCCCGAGTGCCCTGTGTTGCTTCTCTTCTGCTGTGCCATGTGACTATATGCAACCAGATACTCTGCCATAGAAACTTCCCATTGCTTTTGTTTATATGCATATATTTCTGATTTTTTTTTAAAAAAGCACAACACACCTTCAGGTTTCTTTTTATAAATTGTTTATAGGTCACCTCTTAGGGCCTAAATACCCTAAGGGAACCAGATCCCATCTGATCTTGGAAACTAAGCAGGGTCAGCCCTGGTTAGGACAGGGATGGGAGACCACCAACAAAGACCAGGTGCTGTAGGCTATATTTCAGAGGAAGGAGCTAGCAAAACTACCTCTGAGTGTTCCTTGCCTAAGAAACCTCTATGAAATTCATGGGGTTGCCATGAGTCAGCGGACAACTTGAAGACATAGACACGCACTCTGTTAAAAAATGACAGTTCCCTGAGTGGCTTACTCAACATAAAATAAGAACAAACTAAAATTTCAATAGCTATGACAGTAAAATATGATGCAGCATAAAACATGGAAGTGATGGATAAAAAGTAGACTAAAACAGCTTAAAGAGGCTAAAACAGATTTAAAAGGCTTAGGGATAACATGAAGAAAAAAATTGAACTGCTTCCATTTCTGATTGCCCTGCACAACTCAAAAAAGCGTGTTGAGGTGGTGTTTATGTGAATTGGTGAGAGAGAGATGATGATGATGATGCTGTACACTGTAACATTACCAAATTGCTTACTCTTGTTTAAACTCGGATATGCCACCACTGAGAGCCAGCAGATGGTGTAGTATTTTGAGCACTGGACTACGACCCTAGAGACCAGGGGCTTTTTCACACTATGCTGTTATAGTGCTATTATTCCACTTTCAACATCCTGTGGAATTCTGGGGTTTGTAGTTTACTGAGGCCAAAGAGCTCTCTGGCTGAGAATTCTAAATGCCCCTCCCTAAACTGCAAACTTCAGGATTCCATAGGATGTTGAAGGTGGAATAGTAGCACTATAACAGTGTTGTGTGGAAAGGCCCCAGGAGTCAAGTCCCTGTTCAGCTATGGGAACCCACTGAGTGATCGTCATACACTCTCAGCCCCAGGAAATCCTGTGACAGATTTGCTTTAAACTTGCCATAAGTCAGAAACACAGCCACCTTCTGCCTCCTGGATGTGTTTGATTATAGGTCCAGTTACTCCCAACCCATGGTCAAGGATTACAGAAGTAGAAGGCTAAAACTTCTGGAAGTCACCAGGTTTAGTTCATCCCTAAACTTAAACCATTATTTTGCATTTATCCCACTGTTTTTCTTCATCAGGATGAATAATGTTTATCAACACACCCATGTTTGAATGCTGATATTGGAAGTCAGCAAGAATTGAACAGTTGCCAAGAGGAGGAGCATTTGGCAGAGAGGAGGTGTGTACATCTTTCCACTGTTGGGTCCGTAACATTGGTCTATTACCAATGTTTATATATTGCCCAGATTTTTTTTACTCTTAATCCAAATCTGTACAATTGCCTGTTTTAAATTAATGATTATGAAACCTTAGGTTCTGGACTGTGTGAATTCCCAGCTGAGCTTTGAAGAACCAGATCCACACCATCAGGCTCATGGTCTGTGCATTGATTGAGGAAGAAGAGGCACTTTTGGAATACCCTGTCAAAATAAACTGAGTATGTATGCAGATTTGAGCTGCTCACACTCGAGCTTTAGTACTCAATCTCAGTTCCCCAGATGTTGTTTGGACTTTCATTCCCAAACTCCCAGAAAGTATTGGCCAGTGGTCAAGAATTCTGGTTGACACACTGTTTGGTACTAATGCTAGGGCAAATAGAAATGAGTGTAGGAGAGCAGGAGGAAATATTCCCTTAGTTCTGTTGTGATTTCAAGCACTGATGTTTTGAAGAGGGAAGAAGAGGCAGTTTTCTTGTTCAAAAGTCTTAGTTCTTATGCCAGGCTTTGGTAGATTATCAGATAGCTTTTGATTCACTTGCAAAGTAATCAACTTCAGTATGTTGGCTACCAGTTACAGTGGGAATGTTTCCAGGATGTGTCTGCTGTTATGGTTGTTGAAAAGTTTTTAGATTTTTTACAGCAGAAAAATGTCTGCTTTTCAGTTAAATACTTGATGATATCAGTAAGGTGGTTCTGTCTTTTCTCCTGCTTCCACCCACCCTATAGATCACTAAAAAATGTTGACTTCTGCATCTTGAAAGTTATATATTGAGCAACTTAAGAGTTATAGTTCCCACACGTACTGATTTCCTTGTTCCGAAAGTACAAAGAAAGTGAAGAAAAGTGAAAAGAGGCTAGGAAAAAGCAATACTAATTTGATATTAAAATTTTTACACCCTGCATCCATTTGTTGGTTCCAAATAGATCTGACCCATTGAATCAGTGGGATTTTCGTATGTGTTGATTTACACTTCATCAGTTGATTGAATGGGTCTCCTCTAGTTGGGACTCAAAATTATATTTAGGCCTTCGAATTAAAACCTTTTGAGCCCATTGGAGCTCTGAGATCATCTGGAGAGGCCCTTTTCTTTTGGCCTTTCTGCACTACAGTGTTATAGCGCTATTATTCCACTTTCAACATTCTCTGGAATCTTGGGGTTTGCGGTTTAGGGAAAGACATTTAGAATGCTCAGCCGGAGCTCTTTGGCCTCAGTAAACTACAAACTCCAGAGCTCCACAGGATGTTGAAAGTGGAATAATAGCATTATAACAATGTAGGGTGGAAAGGCCCTTTGTCTCACTATATTCTCAGGCTCATTTAGTGGGAACAAAGGAGAGGGCGTCCTCAGTGGCTGTTCTGAGACTTTGGAACTCCCTCCCTTGCGAGGCCAGGATGGCCTCATCCTCGATATGCTTCTGTCAGCAAGTCAAACATTTTTACACTGTCAGCATTTACATACTGGCCAGGGTTGGGCTTTTAATACTGTGGGGAGCTGTTTTCAAGGTCTGTATGTACAGTCAGCCCTCCACATTTGCGGGTTTCACTTTTGCAGATCTGATTATTCACGGATTATTTGCTGTCACTTCTGCTGCCTTCCTATGCGATTTTTAATAGGGAATGCAAACCTCATGAGAATGAGAAGCTGCGAACGAGGCTTGTAAGCCCCTATTAAAAATGATGTGGGGCAGCAGCGGAGGTGACGGTAAGCCCTACCAGCCACCCAGTTCTGCCTTGTGAAGCAATCCTGATGCCTCAAAGGAATCCATGGTGGGTTGAATATAGTGATCATACTCTTTTTGTATGTTAGATATAGTTTGGAAGGGCCTAGAGTTATTCACGGTTTTTCCACTTTCACGGGGGGTCCTGTGTCCCTAGCAAATGTGGAGGGATGACTGTAGTCATTTAATGAATTCTAATGTTTTAATGTCTAATATTTTGACTTTATAAATATTTTAATTGCTTTTTAAATATTATATTTTTGTTAATGTTTCTGTATAGTTTTTAAATTTGCATTTCTTAAAATGCGATGTTACCTGACTTGAATCTCATTACTGGGAGACAGGCAGGATATAGACGATGATGTTGAAAGATATCATTTGCATTTGACATATTCCAATAATAATGAAATGCCATTTGAGGAAGACCCCCTTGCATCTTGGGTCTAATTAAAAGGGCAACTTGTCCCATCTGCTGCCTTTTTGGTTAGATAGGAGAACTAAATATGAAGAAGTAGGTCCAACCATTTCTCCTCTCTTGGGATAGTTTGATTTGTATTTCCCTTGGAACTCGGCTGTAGGGTTTACATTATTGTCCTCCTGAGAACCTTGAATCCCTGTGTGGTTTTTCAAAGGGGATCAAGTAGGTGGGCAGGAATAATGGTTTGCATGTGTGGTACTTTTGTGCACAAAATGGTTTGCAGATGTCAACCTTCTAATCAGCTGTTGGCTGTGGAATTATGGGAATTGTAGTCAAACACATCTGAAGGGCTCCAGGTTGAGGAAAACTAGCACAGATTTTTTCTTCTCCTCCTTCACCCTTCCTGCCTTGTATGGATCCTTGGACATGTGAGTCTTCTAAGATACTTTGAATTGGAAAATTTCCCAGAAAATGTTGGAAAAGGTGCTGATACCCCATGTCTTAAAAATTTCTTTCAGTAGTCCAACATAACTCAAAGCTTTGTTTGGTGTGGAAGCAATTAGTAGAGTATACTCTTTTCAAACAAATCAAGAGATATACTTTGAAGTTATTTTGGTTGGAATGTCTGTAAATAGTTTCAGACCTCAAAACTATACATTTCCTTTTTATTGTCACAGTTTTATGAAACAGAAGTGTAAGGCACTGAAAAGGGTTACTGTACTAATTTTGGCACATCCTGACAGTTAAGTCTTAAGGCATCTACACAATTTGATGTTTGTGTTGCTTTTTCACACTGCTGTGTCCAATGTGGCTTGCAGCAATACATCTAGAACATCTTTACAGTAAATAATTTTACCAATTCATTTTGAAATGTGATACAACCATTCAAATAACACTTTCTCATCTCTGAAACCTTTTACTATTATTTCAATAACAATAGTATCATATTTCAAATTCATTGCAGGGTTGACAGTATTGGTCAGCAAAACACAAAACCAAATTATACATGTTGTTACTCAAACATAATATGCTAGCGTGCGATATGATGAAGCTTTCCAGTGCAAGCAGATATCTATATATTAGTAAACAAACCCATCGGCAATTAGTTCCAAGCACTTGTTCCTGGTAGTTCAGAAAGTGCAGAAAATTGCTGCTCAGAGTCTTTTAAGAATATCAGGATACCAAAATTCTTACAATTTGAGCTATCAAAGCATTATTATTTATTGGTAGCCCTCTCCCTGTGTTTGGGGTGTGATGTTAGTCTGATGGGGTATTTGATAGTACATTAGAGGCGATCAATATAGGGCCTTCAGTTAATTTATCTCCCTCACTCTGCTAGAAGGGTCATGATTGTATACTTCTTTCCACTTTCTTCAAATGAAAATGGCTCCACTCTATACTGCTGTGCTTGTTGGGGATGGTGAGAGTTTTAGTTTCCTCTGAAATGTGTGTGCTTTGTGCATTTAAGTCATATTCAGCTTAAGGCAATCGAAGGTTGAACTTGGAAAGACTTGTTCAGAGAAAATTAGCCATTGCCATCTTCAGAGACAGGGAGTGATTTTCCTGAGGTCACCCAGTGGGCTTCTATGATATCTGGAAGGCATCCCATTGGAAAGTTTAGTGCTAGATGTCTCAGGGTCTCTCTCTGCTCCTTTCTCACCTGGTTGCCCTACAGAAGTTGATCTCTCGTGTGCGCTATAGATCATGTATCCTATTAGAATGCTGTAGTAGATCCTAAAGCAGAGATTGGAGATTGTGACCTGTTGGTAGTAAAACTCCAGTTGCCATGATTCCTCACTGTTAATTGTTTTTGAAGTTGGAGTCCAGCAGCATCCAGAGGGCTGTGGTTGCCTGTTCCTTGCTTTACAGGTCCAACAAAAGCCAGGTTGGGTTAGAGTTGGTATTTCCCTCTGCTCCAGGTGTTCCTTTTTGGTGTTGTGTGCCTTCAAGTCCTTTCCAGCTTATGGTAATCCTACCATGGATTTTCTTGGCCAGATTTGTTCAGAGGGGCTTGCCTTTGCCTTCCTTTGAGGCTGAGAGAGTGTGACTTGCCCAAAGTCACCCAATGGGTTTCCATGGCTGAGCAGGGATTCAAACCCTGATCTCCACAGTCCTTGTCCAACATTTAAACCACCATACTGTGCTTGTTTCAGCTGCAATGCAATAGTCTTGTATCTATTCATTGAGAAAGTTAGCCAATTAATGTAAACAGCTTGTTTATAGAAGTGGGAGGTTGTTGACCTGGACGTTTTCCCCATCACTGGTGATAGTAAACTGGGGCTAAGGCTAGGGATTCATGATCTTTTGACAGAGAGAACCTCCTGAGGAAAGTAAACAAGAATGTTTCGAACCTTCCTTTCTGTAACTAAGGCCACATCCCAGTGGACCTGGTGTACTGAGAGTCTTGCCCTTCAGAAGTGCCAGTCTAACGCAGGCAGTCTCAACTGACTTTGCTGAGCATATTCTTGCTAGCGCATGTTGCAGTGCACTAAAATGGCCTGCTCCAATCTGGTACGCCTGCTGTGTTGAATTGTAAGACCTAACATGCTAGATAAGAAGATGGGAGTTGTAGTCCAAGATGATCTACAGGGCATCTGCAAAGTTGGGGATGGATATACGAGAAGCATTATGAGGCCCAGGAAGCTAGCAGAATCTCAGCCCCACCATATATTGCTTTCCCTTCTTGGTAGCATTCCTTCTATTGCCTATAATTTGGAGGAATGGAAACCTTTCACGGAGCTACATCCTGAAATAAGACCCAGCAGACAACATGAGAAGGAAATGTTCCCTTTTGTTTCTGCTGCAGAATAGAGGTGGGCAGCATGTAGCTTTCCAGTTGTCCTTGGCTTGCTGCTACCACTGGCCTTTGCCAGTGTTGAAGTATGATGGGAGGTGTAGTCCAAGAGTGTTTAGTGGCCTACCTTGTGCCCATCCTGGCATAGAGGAAGGTGAGTCAGAGGATACAGGAGAAAATGGGTCCCGGTGAGCCACTGCTGTGCCTCAGCATCTGCTGAGGATGTGCTCTCAGAAGAAAGTGAATTTGTCTCTAGTACTGCCACTCCAAAGAGCTGCACTTGATCTTATAGTTGTGATTTTGGCCAAAGGTAGCCCACAGCCCGCACCAGATCAACATGTCAGATGGAGTGTTGTTTTTTTCTGGTTGAGATTTTAATTTTGCTTACTGCTACGTTTCCTGGAACTGCTTGAATTAGAAATTCATCCTTGCTCGCTTCCAAAACATAGCCACTATTATTCAGTGTTCTTTGTTTGTAACTGAACAAAATTTTCTGTTCTGTAAATATTGCATTCTGCCTTGAGTTTTGGGAATAAGGAGGGGTATAAATATAGAGTTAATGATTACAGTAATGCTCTGTTGAAAGACTAGAACTACCAGAACCATGAACAGCTACTGTAAATGAGTGTAGTGCTTTGGAGAAGTTAATTAGAGCTGCACTGAAGTAGCAAGGGAAAAGAAGGAGGTAAAGGATGTAAAATTAACTAATTTTAATTAAAACTTGTGAGAATCTAATGATAGTCACAGTTGTGAAACTTTTTTAAAAAAAATTCTCATGTTGCCATTCAGTCCACACTGGGCAAGGGGAAAGGTCTCGGTATCTCTATCCTCTGGAAATATAAATATCATCTCCCCACTTCCATTTCTCATGGGTCTAATGAGAAAAACAATGAAATGAAGAACAGGATAGCTCCTCTCTTTCCATTTTGTGTATGGAAGCTGACTGGATTGGGATTTGAATCTTCCTGCAACACTGATGATGAGATATAATCATTCATTGCGCTTGGATGCAGCAGGACAGCATAATGGGTGCAGGGCAAGTTATATGGTAGAGAGCGGTCCCCTCTGACATCTGCCTGCCGCTTCCCATCCTCAGGGGTTAAGGTGACTGTCTCACTCTGCTGAATATTAGAGGCAGCCCTGACCCTGGGGGAAACTGGAAAAGGTACTTATACCTGTCCTGAGTACTGTGATTCCTTGTTGCTGTAATATGCTTCAAGTCATTTCTGGTTTTATGGTGACCCTCAGGTGAACCTATTGCATAGTTTTCTGAGGCTGAGAGTGTATGACTTGCCCAGGGTCACCCAGTGGATTTTCATGGCCAAGCGGGGATTTGAACCTGGACTCCAGAGTTAAAGTCCAACACAAACCACTATGCCACACTGGCTCTTCTGTGATTTCCTTGCTATATTAAAAATGGACCCATGGATGGCAGAAAGCAAACTTATGATTTAGCTTTGACTAAGAATGTGGGGTCTAGATCTAAGGAAAAGGTGGCACTTTAACCTGATTCCATTCTGATGCCGTTCAGCCAGTTCCAACTTTATATATTATGGTAGCAAACGCATTTAGATCTTTTGTTGCAGATAGGTTTGTATTGCTTTTTTAGGTATAGAATCTCTTAAGTCCTACTTCACATTCCTGCTACCTGAAGCATTTCAGGCAGAGCTGTCCTCCTGATGTTGTTGGATTCCAACTGCTGTCAGCCTCAGGGCAGTATAGGCAGTGGTCAGGCATGATGGAATCACCATCTGCCTACATCCGAAGAGCCGCAGGTTCCTCAACCTGATTTAACATGTAGGAGTATAGCATAACCTCTGTTGGGATGTTGACACTCAGCTCTACATTCAAAGCAGCTGCTTGTGTGAGTTTGTTGAATGGTTTAGACCGGCTGATGCCTTTAGTCTTGTGTGGTTCCCACCTCTTGAATTGCTGTCCCTTTCTTCCTTGTCCAAAAACCAATATTCTTCTCTACCAGCTCCTTAAAAAGGAAAAAAAAAACCCACCGAGAAACAAAACTGGCAAGTTAACAGCAACAGTTTCACTAGTCTTGCACGTTTACTATAAACAGCAATGTGCAAATTAACTTTTTTAGTAACGTTTTAAAACAGGCTGGAATGATTTTGCTCTTCTTTCTCAGAGCGGGAACTACCACTTCCTTGGAGAAGTGGCTTGCTTCAAGTCAAAAATGAATGTTTAGCTTGTAGGGCCATAATGTGTGCCATTTTTACTGCTCACAATATAAATGCCCTGCTGCAAATATTTATAGTTCTCCAGGGCTTCCACAGGGTGTATAGCAGTGGTTCCTGAACGTGGGTCTGTTGTGAGGTTTTTAACTCCTGGAAGCCCTGATCATTGGCAGTGCTGGCTAGAGATTCAGAAAGTGCAAGTCCTATAACTGGTGGAGACACAAGTTTGGAAGCATTGATACATAATAGATTCACAGCTCTTTGTCTGCATTCCTGTTGGCATCATATACACACATAAGTTCCCATAGCATGTGGATGTACTTTTTCGGCCATAATGCAACAGCTTTATTCAGTTCACAGTTGTGCAGTGATTGTGCACTCTCAGCTGGTATACATTATTGGTTAATTTCTTCAGTTTACCCCTTGATTTGCTAAAATTGAAGAAACAGGCTGAATTATAGCTTCGTTACCACTCAACTACCATTGAACATTTCCCATTGTGTAATGGGACAATAAGCAATCTCATTTGGACTTTTGCAATCTGTTGTGCAATATCAGCATTTGCAGTAAGAGTGGTGTGGTACAACCACTATATAAAGCAGTGAGTTTAGGTTTATGCTACACAACAGAGGTGTAGGATCTCAGCATTTGTGTCCCACATGTCTTCCCCATTTTTGCCTCTGATTTGGGCTGTGGCTAGTGGTGAGCCATTTTAACAGCCAAGTAATGAGAACATTAGAGGGTGATGGATTGCTGAAGTAAAGTTCTCTGGAACTCCCAGTCAAGGGGCTGTTGGCCCTTACCTATTTTCTTTCCATTGGCAGGCAAAGACCTTTTTTTAAAAAAAAAATCTAGACAGTCCTTTGTAATCAAGCTGGAATTTTGTGCTGCCTTTTTTCCTTAGGGCCTTTCTGCACTACACTGTTACAGTGCTATTATTCCACTTTCAACATCCTATGGAATGCTGGGGTTTGCAGTTTAGGGAGGGCCATTTAGAATTCTCAGCCAGAGAGCTCTTTGGCCCCAGGAAACTACGAACCCCAGAATTCCACAGGGTATTGAAAGTGGAATAATAACACTATAACAGTATAGTGCAGAAAGGCCCTTAATTTGTTTTAATGACTTTTAAAAACTGTCAATCTGCTTAATTTTTTAGGTTGTGTTGCTTGTATTCATTTTCCTGTTAGCTTCCCTGATTTACATTTTTAAGGGGGAAGGATGAGGTATAAATAAAGTTTCAGTCATTCTGTCCCAGTTGTAGAACTGCTGGTAGCACTTCAGTTTGAAGTCTGTTTATTGCCTCACTTTGTTTGTTTTTAATCAGAGTACATTGACATTCAAACAGCATGAATGAGAGAGAAGGTGAAATGGGCAGATTTACCCATCTGTACTGAGGACTGTATTGGAATAGATTATTCAGAGATTTGGGGCATAAGAATTGGGGAAATTGAGTAAAAAGGCCAAATGGGATCTAGTGATCACAGTGCTTGATCTGGGAGAGCACTGTTCAAATCGCATGTAGCTGTGGACTTACTGTATGCATGGTTGGTTCACAGGGGTTTTTGTTGTCCAAAAGACTCATAGAATGGGCAAATGAAGTAGACAGCACTTTACCAATTACAAGTGACAAAAGGACTGTTAAATAGTAGTAGAAAAGTGTTTGCATTCCCATTGCCTTAGCTCACAGCATATCTATACCCAGCATTCAGTGTGTGAACCAAGAAAGATTCTTGAAGCTCATTTATTCTGCCTAAATTTATTTGAACCCACAGAAGCTCAATTTCATATATAAAATAAGCAGATAACCAGATCACTAGGTTGCTATTGCAGTGATGAAAGGGCAAGGGACTTTTACCTGAAAAGACTGGAGGGAATTCGCTTTTGTTGCGAGTTCAGGTTTTTGGACTACAGCTCCCATCAGTTCCAAACAGTGTGGCTGATGCCAGTGGTTATGGGATTCGTAGTCCATCAGTATCTGTTGGCCTCTGTATGTGTTGTATGCCTTTAAGCTACCTGTTGACTTACGGTGACCCCACGAATTTCATAGTGTTTTCTTAGGCAAGGAGTATTCAGAGGTGTTTTTGCAAGCTTCTTTCTCTGAAATATAGCCTACAGCACCTGGTATTCCTTGGTTGTCTCCCATTCAAGTCCTAATCAGGGCTGACCCTGCATAGCTTCCAAGATCAGATGGGACCACTAGATTCATGTAAAGATGTGGTTGGAAAAGGTCTTCATCAAAACGCCCAGGTCCTCTAAGAGCGACTCCAAGCTGTTCCCATAATTGAACTTGGAATTGCCTGTCTCTTCCTTGGCAGCTGCATGGCAGTGAAGAAGGGGGTGCGGGTTAACTTTTCATCCTTTAATTGCCTATGGGATGATGTAGAGCATGCCTTTTATTAGTTGTCACCCTCTTTTTCTTTATTTTTGTTTAAAGCATTGGCCTTTAAGCCTCATCCATTCTAGTGACAAGTGGTAATTGCTGCCTATTCTTTGAGGGATGGTGTAGCAGCTCAAAACAATAATAATTGCATAGTGACTTGTATTAGCATACATTTTCATCTGGTGGAGAGCCAAGAGCAGTTTGCCTTCTTGCAGACAAGGACCACTGGTATGTGAAGAGCTCTGGATCAAATGATGAACCAAGTAGGGGGAAAGATGGAACTGCTGCATGCTGTCTTGACAGCCAGCAATGTTGCTTCAAGCTGCATAGAAGTTCAAATATATTTATAGAGCTCCTAATGTCCAAATCTTCTTGTCTTTGCTGGCTTGGTGGGAGTAACACTACTGTGGAAATATTTGGTTGAAGATTGTAAGCATTCTTTTTCACAAAGAAGCCTACACAAAATTCCTTGGGAATGAGAGATAGAGAGTGAAGTTCTTGAGATTCCCGTGGCAGGGTTTTCAGAAGGGGGTAGGTAAGAACTTAAATTTCAGCTCATTTTCTGTTAGACTCTGCCAGAATTTACGAAGTTCTTAATAACTGGAAAGAACTTTTAAAAACCTGAATGTGAGAGAAAATGAAACTGCCAGAGTCATCTATCTGGGCCCAGGACTTTGAGTGCTTAACTCTTAGAAACTTGGTTTTTTTATCTTTGTACAGCCAGCCCTCCACATTTGTGGGTTTCACTTTTGCAGATTTGTTTGTTCACGGATTATTTACCATCACCTCTGCTGCTTCCCTATGCCACTTTTAATAGGGACTGCAGGCCTCGTGAGACTGAGAAACTGCGAACAAGGCTTGTGAGTCCTTATTAAAAATGGTGTGGGGCAGCCATGGAGGTGGCAGGAAGCCCCCCCAGCCCCCCACTTCTGCCTTGTGAAGGAACCCTGATGCCTCAAAGGAATCCATGGTGGGTTGAATATGCTGATCATACTTTTTTGTGTGTTAAATATGGTTTGGGAGGGCCTGGAGTTATTCACAGTTTTTTCACTTTCACGGGGGTCCTCTGCCCCTAACCCTAGCAAATGTGGAGGGGTTACTGTATTGTGTTAGTGGTGCTGAATTAGGATTCTTGTGTCTTTTTCTGAGAGGTACCTCAACTTTAACACTATGTAGCAGACATGGTCTTCTCCCACAGCTATTTTTGGCTGGAATAGATAGAGGAGAATTTTGTTTGTTTTTGAAGAACTTCCTAAGCTATTCTGTAGTTGGGTTATACAGTGTGCCTTCCATATCTGGAGGGGTTCCATTCTGGGAACCCCCATGAATGGTGAAATTGATGAATGCTCGTGTCCCATTATACTTAATGGTGGCAGCATGTCTGTGGACACTTCAACACATGTGCACACCCATCACTACCTTTTTAGGTATAGGATGCAACACAATTGCAGATGCTTAAATTTGCATGTCCAGAGATCGCAGGTGGGTGAGGAGGGCGCCCTGTAGTCAGGAAACTTGATATTTGAAGAAAAACAAAAACTGAATATGGGAATAAGTGAGAATGGAAAATCTTCCTATCCCCAATTCTCATTGTCATTAGCAATCTAGTTCGATACATTGTATACTTGTATTTTAAAATCTGTTTTTGATGATGTGTTTTGTATGCATTTTAATCTGTCTTTGTTTTAAATTTGTAAGATGCCTTGAGTCTAATAATAATACCTTTCCCTATTTTTTTGAGGGGTAAAAATAACCCAGGTGAGTAGGGAATTTGATATTGGCACTTGAAGAGAGGGGGAGAGGCAAATAAACGGTAAGAGGGGGTTCCAAAATCTACAAACAGCGACCAAAACTCTGTGAGATAGTGGGAGGAGTAAAACTGGGAAAGAGAAAGGAGGGCTATCGACATTAAAACAAATTGCTTGGCAAGAGGAGTGGCTCGGTTGCAAATGGGCTACATCCTTTGGCACCCCCTCCACTTAGTTGACCATCTCGGTGTCAGTGGAAGCTTGCTGAGCTCTCTTCTTTGGTCCAGATCTCTGAGAAGGCGGGAACATTGATCAAGAGCTGGAAAGAGGCAGTGGCAGGCTTCACTGCATGGCAAGGTCAGGTCCTGTTGAATCATGTGGAGATGTGGCTAGTCACCTCCTCTGTCTGCTGGCACTTTATGTGAGCCTTTTGTGTATTGCTCATGCTGCACCGGATGATCTCTTGTGGCACCTTGGTTGTGCTCTGGCTCACATTTTGGTGTTTGTTCCTTTTAACAAAAATGCTCTCAGCTCCCTTTTGGGAGAGAACTGTGCCATTTTAAAATTGTTTCAATCTGGTTTGTGCTTACAGTGGATCTCAAAAAGTTATATTACTGTCTGGAAAAGATTGTATAGGTAGAGATAATGATGCTCTTGGGGAGTCTTGTGCATGCCACAATTTGCAAGCTGAGAGTATGGCTTCCTGAGGGCCTTTGGGTGAGTGTGCATGTGCGTATCTAATATACATATATGTAAATACAACCCTCATGATACCTAGAAATTGACACTGGCCCATATGGGTAATTGGCATTAGTTGAAGGCCTCCAGGGTAGTGCTGGGGGGTTGCACAGGTTTCTGGTTATGAAGGACCTGCTGCCCACTGTCTCGTTCCCTTGTTTCGTTAGAGAAGTTGGTTTCCATCTAGTGCATAGCTCTTTCCCTTCTGTGCCATCTTGCCATGGTGTTCTGTGAAAACCCAAACACTGCAGTTTGGGCAAAACTATGCAAATCCACTTATGCAAAACCTATGGGATATACATAATTTATTCTGAGCCTGGGATTTGGATTTGCATGGCACACGCTGGGGGCCAGCTTTTTACACAATGGAAGCTGGGAGCGGGAGAGGGCGAGACAAACTATTTTATAGACGGGAGAAAATCAGTGGAGACATGCTCTGTCTGAGAAAGACCTTCACGGTGCTATACATGAAAGGGAATAATTTAGCTCTTGGATTATAGTGGCATAAGGAAAGAGGTCCTGTAGTGTAGCTAATGCAGGAGAGGAACAGAATAATTACTGTTCTCTGGCCGGATCTACATTTCAAAACAAAATGTTTGAATAGCTGATAGGAAAGGCTGTGCATGTAAAATGGGGTGTTGGGATATCTGTTGCAGCCTTCCTCTATGTGTTACCATTTGGGTGTTTTGGAGTAGAGCTCCCATCAGCCCACCATATGGTCAGGAATGATGGGTGTTGTGGTTTGAAATGTCTGGCGGACACCAAGCTAGTGAGCAGAATAAAGCAGATTGCAGACTTTCTCTCCCTGTTTTCTTACTGTCCACTCTAGAACTTGTTATGGAGTTCTTGGTCTCTCTTTATAAAAGATCAGCTCCCCTCATTTGCCAAATTTGTAGCTCAGTTGTTGCCAGTGAGTGTATTGGGGGGACATGGGAAAGGGAGATAACAGGAGAATTTGAGGTGTTCTACAGTACATTTTTATCCTGTCTTTCTTTTCAGTGATGCTTAGAGTGGCATAGATGGTTTCCTCCCCGTCTGGCTTTGACCATGTACCAGCACTGCCAAGTAAGCTAGGCTGAAAGTTGATGACTGAGCTATGCAGTGAGCATCACATCTGAGCCAGGATTTGCGTATGTCCTTTTCTTGCCTTTTTTTGTTAAAGCTGCAGTGTCTAATTGATTAATGTAGGCAATGTTTAAGTAATTTTGATTAACTAAGTAGGTATCCCTGATTTTAACCAAGTTATAGATTTTTTTCAAAGTATTTTTTGATGCAACTATGTAACTGCTGGTAACAAGCACCATTTTAGACCCCATATTTGCTGTGTGAGAGAGAAGAAGGAACGCCTTTTCTAAGATGAGGAAGGCTTCTTCTAAAATAATACCTACTCCAGTGTATGTATCAAAAGAACATGCAAAATATTCTTCGAGGAGATATCCACTGATGATGCTTCCTCGTTACAGCCCCACTTCCTAGTTCCCACATTAGCTGAACGTAATGCTTGTGCAGCCATTGCTGCAGTGTTGTGGGGGTGAAGATCTTCCTGTTTGTAATGTCTTTTTCTTTAATAGCATGGCTGCTCCATTACTATGTGTGACATGTAGGACATGGGCTGGGAAATGGTTCTCCGGATGTTTTGAACTTCATTTCCCTGACCTTCCAACATGACCAGTGGAAAGGAATTATAAAAGTCATAGTACAAAACATCTGGGGGACAGTGACTGCCAGTGTGGTTATGTGAAAGTATTGACGATACACATGCAGTACAGCAAACTTGGAAGGCAGAACAAATTAATGTTGTGAGCCTTGGTATTTTACTGGCAGTTTTTGGAATGGCCTTTGCCAACCTTGTACTCTCCAGGTACTGCCACTCTTATAACTTCACAGCGAGTATCTTCCTTGGGATAGATAGCTGTCACTAGGCTTCCCAGCAATTAATGTGTACTTCATGAGTAGGCAAATGAAAAAGGAAGAAGACAGGGAACTATGTTTAGATTTAGCGTGTTTTTCTTTCTGGAGTAACTGGAAGCAGAAGACTTAGGTCTGTTTCACCAAGGGAACTGTGTTGGCAAGAGGATCATGGTGGTGTTTTTGTCGACAGTGGCAGAATATGAAAGAGTGACTTAAAACAACCTAGCCAGTCTTATATGTCTCTTTCCTTTTTCTTTACTTAGAGGAGTTGTCTTTCCCATTTTTCACTCTGCTCTTCCATCTGTTCCCAGCAGCTAAATTTATTCTGTAATTAACACAGCATGATGACTTGCAGGGGTGATGGACCCTCTTAGTAACAAATTCAGTTTCCTTTTTTGAAGTGAGAGTTTAAAGCTCTTGTATGTGAATTCTTTCCTCTCCTCCTCCATTGTCATGTACTTTTGATGAATATGGTGGAACAAGTGTCTTCTGTTCAAATTCTGTGCACAAGAAGAGCAATCTCAAATATAATTCCACTTCTTTTTCTTTCTCTTAGGTGACAGGTTGATGCATTTCTTCATGTAGGAAATAATATATAAATGATAAGAGCAGCAGTAGCCGAAACAACTGAGTAACAGGTTAAGTTACGTATTATGACACGTAGCTAAATTTTTCTTAGTGCTGATATTTCTTAGTTGCAGTTGGATTTCCTACAGAGATATTAAATCTAGAAATAGCTATAGCTCCAGATAACAAATAAAATACCATGGCTATTCAGATGTTGTTGGACCATAATTCCTAACTTTCCTCATTGTTGGCCACGCACTAGGTTCACCCTCTCTTGGTTTAGAGAGCAACATCTGGAGATGACTTATAGAGATAACTAGCTTCACTGTCCTAGGACTCTTGCATTTTGACCCTGGGATTAAATGTGTGGCAGAGGGAAACACCAACATCCTCTATGGTGGTCATTTTGTGTACTGATTTTCTACTAGGTTCAAAAGCAACTTCACATCATTCTGCGACAACGTCAACATGCAGAAGACAGACCAACAAACGTGACAGAAAGGTTCCATGATACCAAAAAAGTAGTTGTTAATTGAATCATTAGTAAATCATCTACAGATAGGAACAGACAAGTGATCCTGGTGGAGCAAACTTAGCTAAACCACCAAGCTATTTACTGAAAACTGGAATTAACAGGGCAGACATTGTTTGGCATCTGCAAAGTAGCAGTGACGGTGCAAGCCCTGTTTCCCTTTAAGGAGGAGGTACGTAATTTTAGTGCAGTTGTCACGAGGAAAGGGGAAAAAAAACCTTCCTCTGATTAGAATCATGCAGTTGGACGGAACCTCATCCTGTTCACTGCAGGATCTCCTGCTAAAGAATTCCCAGCAGGTAGCTCTCCAGCATCTTTTTGAAGACATCCAAAGAAGGAGAACTCACCACCTCTGTAGGCAATTAGTTCCATTATCAAATGGTTCTTTCTGTCAAGAAGTTCCGTCTAATGTTCAATCAAAATCTACTCTGCTATACCTTCAAACCATTAGACCTGGTCCTACCGTCTGGGGCTTCAGAGAACAAACCTGCACCCTCCTTTCTGTAACGTTCCTTGGGGTATTTAAAGAGTGTGATCACGTCACTCCTCAGTCTTCTCTCGACTAAACCGAACAAGCCTACCTCCTTCCCTCCTTCAACATTTCTTGATATGTTTTGTTCTTCACACCTTTTATCTTCATCGCCTTTCCCTGAACCTGTTCCAACTTGTCTATATCCTTCTTAAAATGAAAGTACCGGAACTGAACACCAGTATTCCAGATGAGGCCTGACCAGCACTGAATATAATGGAACTGGTGCTTCCATCAATTTGGAAACTATGGTTCTTTTAATGCAGTTTAAAATAGCATTCACCTTCTTTGCTGCAACATCGCACTGTTGGCTCATATTCAGTTCATGATAAACAATAGTCCCAAGGTCCTTTTGGCATGTGGAAGTGCTGAACTATGTGTCCCCTTTCTTATCCCTGTGCATTTGGTTTTTGTGGCCAAAATTTTGCATGTCTTTATTGAATTTCATTTTATTAATTTCTTCCCGAATTTTTCTAGTTTATCTAGATCATTTTGAATTCTGTTCCAGTCTTCCAGCAGTTAGCCACCCCTCAGGGTTGTCAGGCTACTTGCACATCTAGTGTAATCCATGAGTTCCACTGCAGGGGGTGAGGGGCAGAAAGCCATGCACCAATATCTGCCTGACCACTTTCTTCTTTGTTTGGTTGCTGACGTTCCCTGAGGGAAAAGCATATCAGTTGAACTGATATCAGTTGAACAGTGGGAGTAGCTCTGTTTGTTGCAGCAAAAATGACAAAGAGTTTGTGGCACTGAAAGACTAGCACATTTTATTTAGCGAAAGAGTTTTTGTGGACTGCAGCCTAATAAAGTTTGTAGTCTTTCAAGTGCCACAAGACCCTTTGCTGGCAGATCAAGGTTTCCTGAGAAGCACTTTTTCCTTGAGAGAGTCAACATGGTGTAGTGGCTTGAGCATTGAATTACAACTCTGGAGACCATGGTTTGAATTCCTGCTCAGCCATGGAAGCCCACTGAGTGGGCTTGAGCAAGTCATGCTGTCTCAGCCTTAGAGGAAGGTACTCCTTCTGAGCAAATCTTGCCAAGAAAACCCCATGATAGGGTCACCCTAGGGAGGCCATAAGTCAGAAATGACTTGAAGATGTACAACAACCATACTTTTCCATGATCTATGTGATGTGATCAGAAGATCAAGGAGGAGTGGACCCTTTTTCTAGTGAACAGATTGCTGCAGCATAATTTGGGAATAGGCCAGCATCAGGTACGGAAGCTGCCTAGCAACATGTTGGTGCCTGCAGTAAAAGGAACAGAGACGGATGGCATAGGATTGACTTCATAGTCCTGGTTTCTGCTCCCCTCTTTGGTAAAGGGAGACATCTGTGTCAGTACTGTGCAGTGTGCTGTGGCAAATCTTCTCATTCTGCAAGTGTCTTGTGTAAACATTCTGCAGTGGTTGCAACTGGATCTGCAAGCAGCTTTAAAAATTGTCCTCCTTAGTCTGCAAAAAATGGGAACTGGTGATTCTCCTTCAGATTTGCAGTTGAAACTTGCGGAGAGAGAAAGGTTTTAGTCTGGTTGTGGTTCCTCTTTTTATAAGATAGTTAGAGAGATGTATTAAAAGGAACTCAGCTTCTCTGTGGAACTTATTTTCTAGTCCATGAACAGATTAGCCAGATCGTTTTTATGTGTAGCTGTAACTGGAAAAAGTTGAGCAGAACAGCCACACCTTTTCCCTCTCTGAGATTTCAGCTACTTTTTAACACATTTTTTCTGTTGTCGTCCCACAGTTAGTGCGCAATGCTGTTTGTGAGTTAGACCTCCATAGGGAAGTGAACAGCAGGGGTGCATAACGTGTGGCCCTCCAGATATTGGCTGAGCTCGCATCATCCCTCACTGTTGGCTGTGGTAGCGAGGGCTGAAAGGAGGACAACTCCTGGTATAGCCAGGTTCCTGAGGCTTTTGGCGCATTGTCTTTTTTACGACACTCTTATTTGACTCCTCACCAGCAATCATGCCCTTCCTCTTCACTTTTTAGCATTCTACCTAGCCTACAATCTTCTGTGGCAGAAGGGAAATAAAGCCATGGGCCCAGTCAGTCTCATTATTGCAATGGGTAGGGTAGACTCCCCAAATTTGGGATCCTCCAGTTGTGTCACACTAGATTTCTTGTCACCTACAGCCTCCATCGTCATTGACTTCGGCCAAAGGAAATTACAGTACAGCTGCTAGAGGACCCCCCAGTTGTGGGGAGAGGGCTGGCTTAGAATATGAGGGTAGTTCTTTCACCAAGGATTTTTCCCCACTATCTAAAATTTGACATGGAATGGGGAGTGGTAGCCAGAGGAGAACTGTGTTCATTTCAGGTACATTTTGTTGACTCTGACTTAGGGAGTTCCTGTGGATGAGAAGACTCAAAGAACCCCTGCCATCAACAGCCCTGATCAAGATTTGGGGCCATAGCATCCTGTATTGAGTCAATCCATCTGTGATACAGCCTTCCTGTTCTCCTACTGCCTTCCACAATCTGAGTGTTATCTTCTCGATAAATGTTTACTTTGTCTTAATTACAGTAAGCTATAAGGAGACTCAGCGGTTAAGCCATATCCATGTCAGAAAAGGAGGGGTTTTTTTGAATAGGGAGTAAGATGAAGTGACATGATGGAGAGAGGGAGTAAGACCCAAAATACAACACAGAGGTCTTTGTTACAAACAACATTTTGTGTGTAGTTGCTCTGGCAAGCTAGAAGGCAACGAGGAGAGGATGTAGCGCAGCAATAGAGCACATACTTTGTATGCAAGAAGGTTCCAGATTCGGTCCCCAGCATGTCCAGCTAGGGCTGGGACAGTGATGGAGAGAATATTCATCATTCTTTGTCTCCTGGCAAGAGAATGGTTTTGCCAACACTCAGAAAAACCTTATCAGGCCATAGAATCAAAATATCCCTTACACTCTGCAAAGTCCCTTTGAGAATTGTTCTGCGGAATACCTGTGGGTTTTGCACAGAAAACATGTTTCCTGCGTAGCCTGATTCCCCAGGAAACTGCATAGTGTGAATTTTTCTCAAGACCTGTGCAGAAATCTTCATTTTGTTCCCACAGTGGAAAGAAAAATTATAGAATCTATTTGTCCTTGCATATGAAGGTGATGTATGTTAAGATCTGGAAAAACACTTGTCTGAAAGTGCTGGGAATTGTTTAGTCAGTATGAGATGGTACTAAGCTAGGTGGACCAATGGCCTGACTTGGTATAGTGCCCCTTTCTGGCTGTTTCTCTTCATTGATGGCATCAAATGAACTGCTTAGTTACAACTGAACAGAGCTGGCTGGTTTTGCCTTTGGTCTTTCCCCACTCCTGTATGTGTTTCTTGAAACAGCCAGCAAATGCACCTCCCTTTTCTCCAAAAACATTAGCCTCTAAAACATATTTTTGAACATAGACTTCCATGCTCTTGCTCTTCTTCTTCTCCTCCTTCTCTTCCAGGTCTGTTGCTATTTATGGATAAATATCATCAGGGCTACCATGCAACCTGATTACAGAACAATTTGTAACACAACTGATTCCAAAATAGTCTGGGAGGGTTTGCTGTTGTCTGTTAGCAACAGATGTTCAAATTGCTGGCACCTGGTACCCTGCAGTGTGTTTACAGCCCAGCCTAGGTAACCAAGAGAACAGAACTTTTCTCTTCTTTGTCATGTGGATTGGTTCTCTTGCGAAACAGGTTGGAGGTGTCTAGAAGGTAGGCTTGTCTGTGAGACCTTCTGCTTTTCATTATTCTGCTGAGATTGGCTGTAATCTCTGGCCAGGTGGACAGGGGTGGCCTCCTCGTTGTCATTTTGATTTAGGCTACATCCTTTTTCATCAGAGCTCAGGGCAGCAAACAATCAAACTTGACAACTTATAATACCAAATGTTTGCTCAAATACGATAAAAGCAAATAAACAACTGCAAGGACAAATCAGGCACTTGCTTATTCTCTGAAAAGAGATAGATGGTGCTTGAAAGTTAAAAAGTGTGAAGAACATTCAAATTTCTATCAGAAGGGAATTACTTGCCTTCCCCCGCCACTCACAAACATGGAGGTGGGAAAAGTTTCTTTTTGATTGCAGCCAGCAGAATTGTTTACCTAGCATGGCTTTGTGGATTCTGGGAGTTATGATCCAAAAATGTAACCTTTCCAAGTCCTGAAATGGAGGCTTTTACATGTAACTTTTGTCATATCATGAAAAGTGAACTGTGAAATGTTAGCCTTGTATTTGTTCTTTTTGCAGTCTTCTGCAGTAGTGCCATCTCTCACCATATGGCAGTGAGGGGAGAAGACATTGAAAGAAAGGCCTTACTCTCAGACAGTTTATGCAAGCATATGTTCTCCAAACAAAGAAAATGGTTGCTATGCCAAATTAAGAAGATTTAGGGCCTTACTTGTCTCTTTCTTATGCACTGAAAACCTCAATTTTTCTTCTCACCTGTATGACAGGCAAAATACTTCCATTCAGTATCAAGAGCAACTTTTGTGAACGTTCTTAGCCAAGCTACAGTAGTTGTTGGGTCGACTTCTAAAAATCAGAAGTACTAAATAAGTTGTTTGCATATTTTTGGTCAATAAGGCAATTCTTTTGTACTTGTGTGTCTGTGTATGCACAGTTTGCTTCACACAGGGAAAATGTAATTCCATATAGAGTCATTTTTGCAAAAATTATGGAAATTTTAGTGATAAGCAGAGCTTTCCTTGTTGCATTCTTAGGCTGGGACTGAGAACTTTTGCAGTGATTTCTCAGCAAGCCAGCTTCTTTCAACAAAGATATTTTGTGAAAATTCCTCACCCTCTGGTTTGCATGCTGTCAAAGAATTTGACCACATTTATTTTAGAAGATTAACTACTCTGCTTTTCATAAATCCCAGACTACTTTACAATATGAATATTCAATGTAACGGTAAATAGGAAACAGTAAAAAGCAGTAAGAAAAGTAAAGCAGAAATTAAAAATGGTACCAGGCAAATTTTGAAAGTATAGTACATATCTCAAAGCAAGGAATATGTTAAAATTCTTTGAAGGTGTCTAATTTGAGACACTATGGCCATTTCCGCACTACCATGTTATAGTGCTATTATTTCACTTTCAACATCCTGTGGAATCCTGGGTTTTGCAGTTTTGGGAGGGGCATTTTAGAGTACTCAGCCAGAGAGCTCTTTGGCCTCAATAAACAACAAACTCCAGAATTCCACAGGATGTTGAAAATGGAATAATAGCACTATAACAGTGTAGTTCAGAAATGACCTCTGTCTAACATGGGTGGTATTGTAGGTCCTCTTTGTGGGACTTTTGGCCATGAAGATGTGCTTCTGTGGGGTTTGGTGTCTGGAAGGATGCTAATAGCTGGCCAACATACATGTCTGGGAAGCGGTAACTGTATATATGAGGTCTAACATAGTCACTGTCTTTTGCAGGAGAAGAGAGAACGTTACATGTTGCTTTACAGAAGCTGCTTGTGCTTCTGACTCAGAGTCTTTGAATTTCCTCCTGGGATTGTCCCTGTTTCCACAACGCTCCATGGAGAAACCTAGAGGCTTACGAGGAGAGTGGGACTAAACGGTGCAATGCCTTTCTGCATTTTGGAGAATATGGTGTAAGTTGCCATTGTTTTTTCTTACAGATTGGGGTGTAGTGAGGGACTGTGGCCCTTTACCTCTTGTTGGACAAGAATTCCCCTCATCCTTGAACGTTGCCCTGTTGGCTATGACTGATGGGAATTGGAAATCCCAACAATAGTTGGAGGGCCACAGGTCCTATTCCTCTGTTACAGACTGACCAAAGTTGTCAGAAATTGTAGTCCAAAGAGTGAGACTCAATGTCATTTCAAAATGTCTTCTTGAGCGATTATATGTTACTGGGGCAGATGAATGATTGAGAACTTAAAAATGATCCAAACACGTTTTTTTCCTAAATTTCCGAGAATCTTCCAGGCATGGTCAGTAGCCATGTTTGTTGGGCATTTGGGGAATTATGATCCAAAAATAACTTTTCCACGGTCTACCTTTCAGACACCTAATGTGCTCTGTATTAGAATGCTGGACATCCCGGCTTTTGAAAGTCTGCCAAAATAAGTCCTAAGGCATGTGCACAGTTCTGAACAGTGCTCACCTATCTTTATCCTGGATTTGTGGTGGTGACAGTGGGAGAAACTGTGGCTGGCTTAAATAGCTTTAAAGGCGGCCAAGGCAAACCTACAGAGGAGAGGTCCGCTAGCACTGTTACATGTTGAACAGGTAAATGGAATGGCTATGTTCACAGGTAGTATACCGTTCAGTACAAATTAATGGAAAGCAATAGCAAGAAAGAGCTTTTGGTTTAAATAGCTTTTAAAAGGGGAATTGATAAATTCATGGGAGAAGTTTCTCGGCAGACAGTGACTGGTAAATGGAACCTCTCCTGAATATTCCCACATTCAGAGGGAACATATCAGAATGAGTTGCTAGGAAGCAATAGCAAGAAAGAGCTTTTTGTCTTCATGACCCGTTAGCATGTTTTTTGCTTGCCGTGGTAGGTATACTGCTGCCCTTTGGTGCATGTGGTAAGCCATCAGCCTCATCCCAGCTTCAAAACAAACACAGTGAGTGGGGATCATCCCACCTGTTGGATGGTGACCTGACCTCTTCCTTGCCTCAGGCGTGGAAAAAAGGGGACTTCATTTGGTGGCTGGATATAACTGAGGTATCTGGAGCTTGACCATACCAAACAGCTGCCAGTCAAGCAAGGGAAGAGGAGATACTGGGATCAGTTGACTACAAGTTTTGGCTTGGCCAGTAAAACCAGCCCCCTCACTAGGCCTTCAGTCTCAACCTGCAGTGTCCCCTTATGGCCCTCTTTTTTATTTCCTCTATGGGAAACACTTTGGAAAACTTGCTGGAGGTACAGCAGCGAATTCAAGGTTTCACATTCCAAGGTTTTGCTCAGGCAGACTCTTTGAGCAATGTGCAGTGTTTTAATTTCTCAACATCAACTGTTTAAATTATTGCTTACTATTTCAATTTTAACATTGATATAAATTGTTGCAAGTGATTTTATTTGTACACTGCCCTCAGATCTTCTGATACAGGACAGGGCTTTAAAAAGTACAGTGGCTGTAGAAAGTAGTTACACTAAGATGAAGTGTGCGTTTGTGCTATTTATGCCCAGGTTAAAGGTAAATGTAGCTACCATTATTATGGCACACTTCTAATGTGGAGTAAGATACTGACATTAACAGCTGGTGTAGGTCAGTTTGTACATTTAAGTGGGATTCCCTGTGCCTTTTGCATGTTTATCGCATTAGGTAAGGAGAAGCTGAAATTTGCAGTGTTGATTTGATTGATTGTCTTTTGGTGTTTCCTGGCGTTTCAGTGTTTTTATGTATAATTGGCTGACTTACTAGCTTTGGTTGTGATTTTGTCGTTTTGTATTGTAGTTTTGTAAACTACCCCAAGGGCATTTGCCAGTTGAGTGGTAATACTTTTAATTACTAAATAAAATTAATAAAATTAATAAACTAGTGGACCTATCAGGGACTCAGCATAGGCTGATTGCCCTGATCTCTTTCCATAAAAATTGCTTTGAGTTCTTCACAATTATTTCAAGACTTGTAGCTTAAGTTTGTTTCCAGCCCTTCCTCTAGGAGCTCAGGGCAGAGGAATGTGGTTATCCCACTTCTATTCTGAATAACAAGCTTCTGACTTAGGCTGGGCTGAAACACTGATTATAAGGTAAGCCAGTGATTCACCCTTTGGATTTCCATTTGGATCTCCCTGGTCTGAACTAAATCCTGGCTGGTTTTTTTCCTCTTGTGAAGTTGAAGACTTTTGCAGTCCTGGAAGTGCTGCACATTTTGCTAGTAGTACTTGTGGATTACAGTCCACTTGGTAGCATTGAAATCCTAGAAATTAAAAAAAAAAAGCCAACTTCTAAAAATTCGTGCTGCCTTCTGTTGGTACTGCCAAGATATATGAAGCTTCCTTATACTTTTGCTGGGAAAGTCTGTCATTTTCATTTTTTTCCTCTTCTTCATTTGTTTTAAATCTTCATATTGTTTGTAACCCAAATATGTAGAAGTGTTCTGTTGAGACAGCAGTGAAGAGAACATTAGATATTTCGTAACAGTCATTGAAATTGTCATAATTCAACGAAGGAAGTTTAAAAGGAAGAACCTTTTTAGAATTCAATTGTACATTTGATTCTGCCACACCTGAACTTTACAGATAGCGAGAGTAACTTCCTCATTATCAAAAATAATTGTCCTCCTTTGGACAGTGTTGATGTATGACAGCCATTTCCACATTTTCTGTCCTCCATCATTCTCTGTCTCCATGGTCAGTGGTGCCATTTGGGAAAGCCTTATACTTGCTTTTCATGCCATTTTCAGCTTGTGGCCAGTTGGAAATGCATCAAGCCTTCTCAGAATGGATCTTTGTACTCTTTCAACTGGTTGTTGCTTCTCTTTATACTTTGCAGAGCAACAGGGTTCAATGTGTTGCTTTGGCATTGCTTGTCTGACCACATAGAAGAGATGTACCAAGGGATACCTCTTCGTACCCTATCTATCTAAACTAATTTGGCACCTAACATGGAACAGTTAGATGCTAGATCTAAAGCTACAGCAGTGTTAGAGAAGCAAGCAGGTTTTCAAGATGAAACAGGGATTATGGTCAGAAATCTGCTTAGAAGGGTGTAGAGGTGTGCATATTCTGGGCCACCGGTGCAGCATGTTCCTGTTGCCCCTTGCTGTGAGACACGTTGCTTTGTTCTGTGCTAGTAAAGCTTCCAGGAACATTCAGGACAGTTCTGTATGGAAAACGGGTAGGCAAGAGTGCTGGAATGAATTTTGACACTCTTGGCAGGGCACGCCATTACCTTTATCCATTGCAGTGCCCATGATGTCACTTGACCATCAGTTATGGCATGGGAGAGTGAGGGGAACAGGTAAGAGGCATTCAGGGGTGACAAATTAGTCTCCCAAATTAGATTTGGGAAGAATCTGAGTGTTTTTGAGGGCATGGGGATACAACGTGGGTTTAGGTCTGCTCGTAGCCCTACTATCAATTGGTCTCAGGATCACTGTTGGCTGATAGGACTGACTGCCATCTCAGCTCAAACTCTGCATCCTTTTAAAATTGTGTAACTTTCTTTTTTTAAATGAGACTCAGACATGACTTCATCTTAGGGGTGGACAACAGTGGTGCCCTCTCTGCTTTATCACACAGAAACCAGGTACTCGAGCATGTACATATTGGTCCCCATAATACGTTCTAATGGTTTCCAAAATTGGTTATAGTATTGTTGCTTATTCTCTCACTTTGTTTGGCAACTCTCTCAAGCATATTTTAAAAGAGCTTAGATTTCCACTGTGGAATCCAAAATGTGCAAGAGTAATGGAAGAGAGAGCATGGCGGGTGGAGCCAGAAGTCCTAACTTGGCAGTAGTTTGATACAAACAGTGGTTATCTTGTATGCTTAAGTATTAAAATGCATTTATGGCTTTTTAATAGCTTCCGGAGAAGAGAGAGAGGGAATATTCTTAGTCAGGGTAGTAGGCCTTGACAGATTCTGCACATGAATCAACCTCTTTGTAACCTGATGTTGTGGAAAGAATTTGAGGAATTTCCTTTTATTAGCTATGTTGCTTTCTAGGTAGTGCTGGGAAATCTTGCTTGTGTCTAGGGGTGCTTCCAGGTGGCAGGGGGAGGCATGATTTTCCACCCCCCAAATGCATGTAAAGACAGTGTTGATCTATCCAGCTTTTCTTGGTAGACTGGAAATGTACTCTGGGGTCCTAGTTATATCCAATTCATGGAGAAGACTGTCTGCCCTGGGAGGAGGATGCAACTCAGTGGCAGGGCACCTGCTTTGCATCTGGAACTGGGCTGCGGTTCGTCATCTTTGTTGGACTCCTAGATGTTTGTTAGACTCCCAGGTCCCAGCAGCCTTAGCCAGTATGGCCAGTGGTGAAGAATGCTGGGAACTGCAGTTGAAGAATATATAGGGTCCTACACAGTCTCACCTCTTATTTAGAAGAGCCTAACTTCAGTTTCCGAATTCTTTAGTTAGAAGGATCGGTAGCCACTGGGAGGAAGACATCTTGTTGGAGATCTTGGAGAGTCAGTGTTAGTGAGAGATGAGGACACTGGCCTAGACGAACATATCATCTGGTCTGATGTAAAACATTTTCCTGTATTCCTTCAATAGTATCATGAAACACAACTGACTGATTATCTACAGTCCAAAGAGATTCTTGGGGAGATCGCTAAGTGTGCCGTACAGCAATGTGGGAGTAAAGAGTGTATCTTGCTGGCTCTGCCAGCAGCGCATGAACTGCTCTTTCTGGAACAGGACATTGCGTGAGGGTCTCCTGCAACTCTGGTGCAGTGTTCTTGAATATACTGCAAATTGGTATGAAGATAGTAGGCTATAGTGGCTGCAGATTGGCTAGTTTGGTTCTTGCTCTGTGTCTTGAACTCACAGGTAGTCCTCATTAAGATGCTCTTTCTCCGTTTCAGTCATCTCCCACTGAACATCAACTGTGTGAAGATGACATTGACTTACTGTCTGAGATTGTAGTTGGGATGATACTTCACTAATGTGTGTGGTGCAACTTGGAACAGTCAGAAGGAGGGCTGTCACATTTAACCAGTTTGAATGATTATCAAGACCCATTAGCTAAAAATCTCTTTAGATTATAAAGCAGCTTCTCCAACTGGTCACGATGTTGGATTACATTGCCCATAATTCCCAGCTAGTATGGTCAGTATGCTGTTGGCTGCAGTGACAGGGTTCTCATCCAATGTATCTGAAGGGCACCAGGTTGGGGAAGGCTGCTAGAAAGGCGTCTCTGACTTGGAACATATTTATAAAAGTTAGTTGTTCTTAATATAGTCCTTGTTTAAAAATGCTGCAGATGGCAGCAGCGATCATAGATTCCTCTGTTTTCATGAAGAAGAGAGTTTCTCTTCCAGAGCAACACTAATTTTTTTACATGCATGCATCACCTAAATAGAATACAGTTGGCTCTCCACTTTTGTGGGTTCAGCATTCACAGATTCAATTATTCACAAATTATTTTATTTTAAAAAATTCTTACTGTATTGGCGCTGCCATGAAAAAAAAATGTTCTGTCTAGGATCTCAGGGTCCTCCAGTGTGATTCTGTTGTCCACTTCCACCAGAAGTAGATCATAGAGTTGCAATGCAGGACCTAGAGATTCCCAGAGAGAACACTTCCGCTGAAAGTTGATCATAGAATCGCACCAGGGGACCTAGAGATTCCTAGAGAAGTGTTATCAGGTTAAAAAGAAATGGCATTTGCAGTTTTTATTTTCATTCATGGCTTTTCCATGCTTACTGAGTCTTGCACCCCTAACCCCCATACAAGTGGGTATATCTTTTGCTTTTATTGCTTATCATATGCAAAATGTACTGATTGAGATACAGCTGGCCCCTCATATCCATGAATTCTGCATCCATGGGTTCAACCAACCACAGCTTGAAAATATTTTTTTAAAATTCATAAAGCAAACCTTTTGAGTTGTTCACCGTTTTATATAAGGGATGCCATTTTACTACACCGTTATATATAACGGGACTTGAGGATCCGTGGATTTTGGTATCCACAGGAGATCCTAGAACCAAACCCCAGCAGTTACTGAGGGTGCACTGTACTTGATAGATGAAAGCAAAGGAATTCTCCATTGGTGAAATTATTGTTAATAGTCATACTGAGCTACAGAAGAGCTTGATGCATTCTATATGACTGACCTCCTTAACCTTCTTTTTTCTCCCCATCCTGTTTCCCTTAGATTGGTTGACTGTCACTGATGGCATGTTGAGGCCCACTGAGCAGCAGCGGAGTGGGTGCGTGACAGCAAGAGGCCTGCTCTGACGGCCGGGCGTGCAACAATATGGGCCAGTGTGTCACCAAGTGCAAGAATCCCTCATCGACCCTTGGCAGCAAAAATGGTGACCGGGAGTCTAGCAGCAAGACTCATGGCAAGCGCAGCACAATCCACAAAGAGGACCATAGCACAGGCAGTGGGAAATCCTCTGGTGACATCCTTGTTAATGGGACTAAGAAGATGGAGGCTGCTGTAGAGTCCAGCCAGCTTCCTACTTCCTCCGGGGATTCCAAAAAAGAACCTGTTTCCGGCACAGAGGAGTCATCGCTCCACAGGACTGAGGAATTGTTTAGGAGATACAAAGATGAGCGAGAAGATGCCATATTGGAGGAAGGCATGGAGCGTTTTTGCAATGACCTCTGTGTTGACCCCACCGAATTCAAAGTGCTAGTCCTGGCATGGAAATTCCAGGCCGCTACCATGTGCAAATTCACAAGGTTAGTGTGTGTGGCATTAGAAGAATATTGTCCAGTTCAGCATATTAATCCAGTTCACCATATTAGCTCCACCTGCATCAATTTGCATATGAGGTTTAGTTTTGTTTTGTTCGAACCACAAAACAAGAAAATTTTGTAAAACAAACCAAGCTAGAACTTTTCTCCCCAGTACAGAAGCTCTGTGTTCCTTGCAGATGGCCCTTAATGGGTGAGAGACATTCACAAATGACATTCCATACCTACCAATGGAAGTACTGTACACATTACCATCTCAGAATCCTACTGCTGCATCCTGCTGCGTGTTGAAACCAGCTGGGCATTTAATAACTTGCCTGCTCACCATCCGTGTTCAATAATTTCATGCACGGAAGTGAAGAGGCTTCCTGAAGATGGCCAGGTGACTCTGTCTCTTTTTTCATGATCAATAGAGAAATATAGCAAACTGATAGAAGAGGGAATGGGTTACTCCTTCCATTCTCTGCCAGTCTCTTAGTAGAAGGCATTTCTTAAGCAGTCCATGTTTCCATACTGGTTGTAGTAGAAGAGAGCTTCCTATCTTCCTCCATAGCGTACATGAAAGTTCAGGCTATTGGTTTCTAATTAGGGTAGTAGGTTTTGTTATACTCCTAATAACTTTTGGGAGGTTATTCAGAAGGGTATAGGCCACGTTTCAAAGGCTGTTAGTCAGGTTTAGCTCTGTGGTGAGGAAGAGTGGGAAACCTGCTTTTGGGGAGCACAGAAAAAGGGCAACAGTGGCAACCTCCAGCCATTCCTCTTGAGCTCTTCTCCATGTGGTTTCTCTTGTTTGGGGGATGGAGCCAACGTGGGCTAATTTATGACTACATAAATTAGCTTGTCATTGAAGTAGTGTGCTTCCCTCACCCCTGTCTCTCTGTTGAGGGTTTTTGCCTTACGTTTTTTCGGTCTGTATTTGCCTGGAGTTTCTCAGAATTTGCCATTCTTGTCAGCTCCCAAAACTGTGAATCTATTTTGGCACCATTCAGGCAGCTTTTCTGACTTAGGCCCATTCACAGCTGTAGTGTGTCTGTCTTCCACTCCCCCCTCTTCCATTGTGGATATGGTTTGTTTGTGCTGTAGGCACTCTCTGATCAAGAAGACCTGCTGGCAATTTGAATTTCATTCTCAAGTGTCACACTTCCTTGTGTTTTCTGTGAGACAGGTAGAACACACTTTCATTTCTATCCACTCCAGAGGTCTTGCCGTAGTGGAGAATCAGTCTTCCATCCTTCTGTGATGGTGGTATCTACATGACTTCTGGCTTTCTTTCCTCTTTGGCTTTCACAGTGGCAGTTTCTCTTCCAGGTGCTTGTGCCACCTGTTGTGGCTTTTTTTTTCTGTCTCCTTTTCTTGTCACAGAGGAGGCAGCCTATTTTTGTGCTCTTCGGCTGGCATGTTACTTTTAACTCCAGGTGTTCTTTACTGTTGCTAGGAGGGACTCTCACTGCAGCTCTCTCACTGTCTCAGTGGGTCTTCAGCTGGTCTCCTGGGTTTCCTTTGTGCAGGATTTCCTTTGTGGTATCCGCGAGTTTTTGGAGACTCTTTCTCGCCTCTCCGTCTTCATTATCTCTTAATTATTATTCCAACTTTCCAGCACCTCTGGCATCATTTGCTTCTCTCTCACTGGCTCTTTGCCTCCATGGTACCTTTCTTCAAGATGCTGGAAGTGGTTGTGGGGGCAAGAAAGAAGAAGTGGTGAGGCAGAAATCTAAGCCAGGCTATTTGTCTGACCCAACAGATAGGAGAAAGGTAGGTGGAGTGAGGAAATATGCAGGAGAAAGAGATCAGCAACTGAGGGAGGAGAGAAGTTGCAGGGCAGAGACAGGAACAGGAAGATGGAGCAGGGCCAACTCCACAGTTGGCAGTGAGACCACTGCCTCATGTGCCAGCCTCTACTTTATGGAAGACAGAGCTGTGTTTTGACACATGGCCTGTCCTGCCTCCTTTAACCAACTGCCCATTCTCAGACGCAGTGGAAGATGGTGTCACACCAAGGTACTGAATTAAAATTCAACTAATATTCCAATTCATTTTGTGTGTGCACACGTGTGTGTACCAATATTTTGTCCTTTGCTTCAGACAGTAAAATATCTTGCGCTAGCTCTCATGTGGTATAAAGGGCAAGAGGCCTGCCTCCTGAAGTGTTCAGTGATTTTAGGTGTGACTTTGGAGGTCTTCCAGAGTGAGGGCTTTGATAGGCATCCCATTCCCTCCTGCCCTGCCAGCCAGTTGAGAGTGCAACACTTGGACATTATGTGTATTGGAATACATATACAGTTAACCCTCCACATTTGTGAGTTTGAGTTTCATAGATTTGCTTATTCGCAGGTTTCTCTGACCCTTGCCCCCTACCTTGAGTGCTTCCTTGCCAGGGAATCTTCCCTCCGCGCAGCCGTTAAAAACATACACACCTCTGAGCCCCTTCCTCCACCAGCTGCTGTCTGGCCAGCTAAGGATGGTCACAGCCTGATTTTGTAGCACCGCAAACCTTCTCCCAATGTCCCAGTGCCACCGTGCAGACTCACCCCTTTTCCCTCTCCTTTCCCTGACTTGGTATGGACCCTGGGTGCCTGTTCTCCCCACCATGCTGCAGCCCCCACTTCCCATAGACACACACACACAGTTTGATATTTGTGATTTTTCCACTTTTGCAAGGGTCCTGTGCCCCTAATCCTGGTGAATTTGGAGGGCTGACTGTAATTGTATTGGAATTGTAAACATATTTGACATGGTGATTCATGTCTTAAATTCACGCACTCTTTTCTTGTTTTTAACTTTTACTGGAAAAAAATAAAGACACTGAAAATAGTTAACATGACTGTGTATTATGCTTTTTTGCTTCCTGGGGTGAAGGGAAGTTAATTACAGCCTTGCAATTGCCCAGTCTGCCTAGTGGTATTGTATTCAATATGCTAATTCTATGAAACTGCATTTTCAGAAATGGGAAATGTTCTCTCCCGTGTTACTGCCAATGAGATGCTCACCCAAACCCCCTCAGCATTTTCCCATTTTGCTTAAAAAAACAACAACCACCTCATTTTTCTGTCTGAATGTAGTAATCACAATATAGTCTGGGGAAAGTAGGGAGTGGACAGTTTTATGCCAGCTACTTATGTGGTGTTTGAAGAAGCAACAGTATAACCGGTCTCTCTTTCTCTCTCTGTCTTCGACAGGACGGAATTCTTTGAGGGCTGCAAAGCAATAAACGCGGACAGCATTGATGGGATTTGTGCCCGATTCCCTAGCCTCTTAAATGAAGCCAAACAGGAGGATAAGTTTAAGGATCTCTACCGTTTTACTTTTCAGTTTGGCTTGGACTCTGAAGAGGGGCAGAGGTCGCTCCATCGGGAAATAGCCATTGCTCTCTGGAAACTGGTCTTCACACAAAACAAGCCTCCCATATTGGACCAGTGGTTACACTTCTTGAACGAGAACCCCTCAGGAATAAAGGGAATCTCCCGGGACACGTGGAACATGTTCCTCAATTTTACTCAGGTCATTGGGCCGGACCTTAGCAATTACAGCGAAGACGAGGCTTGGCCCAGTCTCTTTGACACCTTTGTAGAATGGGAAATGGAGAGGCGAAAGAAGGAGGAAGACACCAAATGTGTTGCAGCTTCACAGACAGTGAATCTGTGCACAGACCACCATACTTAGCAGCGTTTTAGCTTAGCAGCGACCTGCTGCCACCCGTTTAACCTTTCATGACCTGTAAGCTCTGGACTCCTCTGGAATTCACAGACGCTCCAGATTTTTCTACTTTCCACCTTTCTCTGCCTTGTATTTTGAAAGGGCTCTAAAATGCTGTATCCATATTTTAGGCACCTTCTTTAAAATTTGGGGTTATTCCTGTTTCTTCTTTTCCTGAAATGTTTGACCCTGGCTGCAAGTTAAATGATTTTTCTTTTTAAATTGGTTTGAGATTTGGTATAATTACATCTTGATATTGGTTACACAACTTTTTTTTTAAAAAAAAGGATTTTTTTTTATTTGGTGAGGTTAAATTTACATCGCTAAATTATACAGTGCCAGATTGAAGGTCTGCAAATTTACATCTTTTTTTTTTTTAATGTTTTCAGGGCAGGTCTATACTGTGTGTAGTGCTGTTTACATTGTTGAATTTTTTTTAAAGATTGTGATAATTTTAAGATTTATACCATGAATTAATAACAGTGTTAACTGTTAACTACAAATGCATTTAATTCCCAGGTAAAGAAGAGTCTGAAAGCCAATGAAAGCAGTGGTAGTTTTTTTTTTTTAATGCGTGTGTGCTTGGCATGGCTAGGTCAAGTTGGACCCTAGTGTGGATAAAAAAATATTTTTGTTTCAAAGAATATACTGACCTGCTGGTCAGGATCCTTAATAACCTTTTAGAACCATTGTCAAAGTGGCAGGAGCTACAACAACCGGTTCTGGCAGGAGGAGAGGGGGCACGGTGCTTTTTTTCCAAGGACACTGGAGTAGCCCCAGAGGTTTGCCATGGGTGCTTCAGCCATTTTTTAAGAAGGAAGCTGTGGTTGTACTGGTAAAGTACTCAGTATTAATTGTAAGGGGTTACTGTATATACTCATGCATAAACTGACCTCATGTATAAGTCAAGGGTAGATTTTGGGACTGTAATTACGGATTTTGATATGCCCTATGGATAAGTCGAGGGTCATTCCACAGAGAGGAGAGAGCAGCAGTACCACTGCAACGGGCCAGCCATCTCTGGCTGCTGCCACCATTTTCCCACCTGGGCATTCAGAAAGGCCTTTTGCTACTGTACTCAGCGAAGAGGATGGTTCCTTTATTGATAAGAGTTACTACTGTGCCTTAACTTTTATCAAAAAAGGAACCATCCTCTTCTCTGAGTAGAGTGGCAGAAGACAAGAGTTTAGTCCATCCTGGGAGAACGTAAAAGAAACACCCGCCCCTTCTACTTTCTAAGCTCTCCTTTGAGAGGAAGTGGTTTTCCCAGCCAGGCATTCAAAAAAGGACAGAAGCAGCACCTCAGCGGAGAGCGTAGAGGAGGCTGGTGCTTCTTTCAGTTTTTCCCTTTTGCCACTCTACTCAGGGAGGGGGATGGAGCCTTTATTTGGAGGTGCCGTACTTACACTGACCCATGGATAAGTCAACCCAGGTTTTTTGGGTCATTATTTTGGCTAAAATTTTTTGACTTAGACCTGAGTATATACAGTAAGTCTTCCCTACATCTTATTAAGAAGCAGGCAGCCCTGTGCAGATTGGCGCAAGCCCTACGGAATGCTTAAGTAGATTCAGTTTCCCCTCAAGGGTGGGAGAGGGTCACAGAGCAAGCTTCTTGCAGTTTTGCAGGCTGCAACCTGGCCAGCCCTTGCTGTGCATGTGGAGTCTAAAAGAGCCACACTATCTCAGCTCTAAAGGCCAGAGTCTTCTCCCCACTATTCCCAAAAGGAGCTCTTCCAGACAGGGGATGGGATTTTCATGGTGATGAGAAAATGCTTTTTCTTGACTGAAAGACAAAGTTGGTGGCAGCTCTTCCAGGTTTACCTAAGACAAGTGGCAATTTTCCCCCTTTGGTGGGGTGAACCTTAAACACTCAGCTTTAATTTTTAGGTGCTTGGGTATGAGTGTTAACTTTATTTGGTTGAGAAGTACAGTATACTCATATAAAAATGTGTTTCTTTCTTTTTAAGAACCTTCAAATTATAATAGTTACCCCACATTTTCTCTGTATCATGAAATTAGGAGCTGATAAGTTGCGTTTCCACTGTGCTCCCAAAATGGAACCTGCGCTTTTTTAGTAGCTCATCCAGACAGAGTTTACAACAGATGCTTTCTCTTTTTTCTACCATCTGAAAATGCAGTGATAAAAAAGTTGTGCCAATTGGATTTCTTGCTCATCCTGCTCTTGCCAAAGGCCCAAACTTCTCTCAGTGAGGCAGTGGAATCAGGTGGCAACTCTGTTGAGAATTATCTCAACGGAATCAATGTATGCATCTTCTTTTTGGCTGACTTTTCAGTGTTTTAAATTAGATGAATATTCTTTTACATTTTCTGTGTATTTGGGATTATTTGCTTGCCTGGAACTTTTGCGATCTAAAAAGGGAGTTTCCTTAACAGTAGCTAAATTGTTTTGTCATGACGTTCATAATCAGAGCGACCAACCAAGAAAGCCAACCACACACTGTAAAACTTGGTAAAAGGGATAGCTTCTCAGGCTTTCACCTGGAACTATCCTGGCCTTCATATTAATGTTGGAAATATATGTAGTGGCTCTCCAAGTAGATTTAATTTAAGCACCACCACTGTAGTAAAGTCACTGGCCCACTTGGGCTGCAGTCTGAACTAACTTGTCACTACTTTGAAATGGGTGGCTGACTCTTTTGCATGGAGAACTGGGCAGCAGGTGTACTGGCTAATCCTCTTGAACTGTGTTGTACTATAACTCCCATCACCCAAAGGCCAGGTTAGCTGGAGAAAGTGGGGCTTGTAGCCCAACATATCTTTTTTACTATGTTGGAGGACCTTGATTCTGCTGTCTTATGACTGTGCAGTGCTAACTTAACTACCTATTTTGCTACAGCTCTTTGTATAGGAGAACAACTTTGAAGATTCGCCACCTGTCCATGGCATTTTTCCTTTCTCCCAAAGGAATTGGCAAAGGTGCAGTTTGAATTGCACCAATTTCAGGAAAGTCAAAGTCACCTAGCTCTTAAATCACTGATAAACCTGGATAAATACTTGAAACCCATCCTCTCTCATCTGCCAGGAGCAGAGATTGACATCCATTTCTGTTTTTTAATTAACATTGACTGCATTTTAAAAAAAGCAACCTTTCTAAAACAGTGCAAATGCTATCAGGGGTGCTGTTTTAAAAGTACAGCTGTGTTCGGAGGCCAGCAACCTGCTCTTGAATCCAAATAGGAAGTTCTTTATTGTTATGGCTACATGTGCATTTTGTTCAGTTTCATCTGTTTATTTTAATTAACAAAGGAAGTTTAGGCCTAAAAGTGGGGGCAGGGGAAGCTTTTGCTTTAGTGTGGCAAAACCAGTCCCAACGTCCCTGAACCCTCTCTAACTTGATCTTCCAAAGTATTTAACCACCTGCTTGAAGGTTTGGCCCAGAGGATTTGAGAAAAAGCCTTGATTATTAAACACGTAATGAATGATAGCAATTCTGTGCAATTGAGATTCTCTGTCTAAAGAGATGCCATAAGCACAGTGGGACCAGATGAATGACAAGGGAAGAATGCCTTTTAGTTGGCAGTCTCATCTGGAGAGGGTGTGTGCAGTTGAGGATGGTGGAGAACATAACATTTTGAGTTTTGTTTCAGAACACGTTCACATAGCAGCAAGGAAACGTTTGCAAACTGCATGGAAGCACTTCTGTGTAATGTTCACAAAGTTTAAAAGATGGGAGAAGTACTTTAATCTCACCTTCGTTACTCAGAACAGTATTCCTTCTCAGACGCTCACCTCAGTGCTGCAAACACCAGAAGATCTAAGCTTCTCCTCTAAAGAGGTTTCCCTTGAGAGCCAGCGTGTCGTGGTTTGAGCATTGGACAACAACCCTGGAGACCAGAGATCGATTCCCTACTTGGACATGGAAATCTCGGTGACCTTGGGCGTGTTACATACACTCAGCCCCAGAAATCCCTGTGATAAGTTTGCCT
This sequence comes from Cyclura pinguis, assembly GCA_030412105.1. NCBI lineage: Eukaryota > Metazoa > Chordata > Lepidosauria > Squamata > Iguanidae > Cyclura > Cyclura pinguis. The sequence continues at coordinate 10,892,718 of CM059609.1, forward strand.
TAGGGTTGCTACAAGTTGGAAACGACTTGAAGGCACACAACAACAACAGTAAAGGCAGACTCTGAGAAAATACATGTCAAATGTGTTCAAAACTGTTTCCCCTGTGCAATGGATGATGGGAGTTACTGTCCAGAGGTTGTCAGATTGCGAAGTGGTGGCATGGGAAGAGTGGAAAGCTTCTTTCAGAAAACTGTACAGCAGCTACCATGAATAACATATTTCTGATGATCAGTCAGAAATGTGAGTAACCTAAAGCAGTGCAACTCAAAGCGGTAGTCCCTGGTCCGGTGCTGGTCCTGACTGAGTTTCGAGGAAATAAAGTAATGGTTCTAGACAGTGGGCACAAAGAAGTTACTTGTCCCAGGCAGAGTGAATAATGGCCAGTTCCCACCTCTGATGGCTTCAGAAGCATTGTCTTGAAGAACCTCTTCTGCTTTGTGTCCAACCAAGAACAGCCAGTAGGAACGGTCAGGAGGTTGCTACTGCCGCCCCCCAGCATCAACTGTCTGCCTCATTCTGCCTAATAGTAGGACTGATCCAGAAGGCACAGTCCTGTTCCTAAATCCTGGTCGTATTAGATGGAACAAAGGACAGGACTCTAGGGGGCAATGTTAACTTGTTCAGCAGATAATTGGATGATACCTGTTTTGTGCCTTCAGTTTTAATCCAGAAGAGAGAAAAAATCAGCTTGACTGACATTTTGTTAAAGCGTCTGTCAGTTCCTTTTCCCCCAGTTGCATTTCTTAGTGTCAAATGTAGCAGGTGCATGCATGTGCGTGCACGGGTGAATGGGTGGGTGGGTGAAGTTTAATCCATCAAAAATCTGAGCCTGGAAAATGGCTGCTTTACACTTGAGCCAGAGGCAGATGAAAGATGCTTGTTTCCTTTGGAAAACAAGGAGTTGGAGCAAGCCAAATGTAGTTGTATGTCTTCATCATTTTTTTTCCTAACGAGAGCTGAGATATTGCATGGCATTCTGCATGTGGCTCCAGCCTCTCCTCAACCCAAGCAGTGCCCTCCTCTCTGAGGCTGCCAGTAGAGTAGAGAGAAAGGGAGCAAGCAGCAGGGACTGCCTGTCGGCCCTTCTGCTTGTATCATGCCCTGCCTTGAAGACCCAGACAGTGAAGAGGAGGGTTCTGAATCTGAGGCAGAAGTTTGCTCAGTGGAAAATAACCAACAGCAGAGGCCTGAGCAGGGGGAACAAGTATCAGAAGATGAAACAACACAGACTCCTACCTTGTTGGAGAGAGGACGCCAGAAAGATGGTCTCAGGCGTTCAGCGTTCAGCTATGGAGACAAGGCCTAGCAGCAAAGAGGACAGCATGTTCCCTCAGGAACCCAAACTGTGTATGTAACTACCTCTGAATACAGATTGCATTGGTAAATATGGGGAAAAATTACAGGTACCAGAGGAGAGAGTAGACTAGGACTCTGGTAGACCAGTGTTTGAATCCTCCCTTGTCCACAGAAAGCCACTGGGGGACCTTTTCTTTTCCTTTTATGTCTTGCTTTGAAGCACACCCCTATATCAAAATTAAGAAATTATATTTAAATTTAGCTGTGGAGAGGCAACCCCCTGGAAAATGAACTTCATTTTCCCAGGCTGTGAGCCATTTGTTTCTCTCAGTTAATGGAAAGTGTCTTCTAGGTGGAGTCTGGCAAAATGTCACCCACTTAGAGGAACTCAGATGTAAGTAATCGTTAGTGTTGTACTGCAGTAATCTTGCAATTTCATTTTATGTCTGTATGAGTGGCTCACCTGCTAGCTCTGTGAGTGTGGTTTTTAGATCTTAAAAGACAATTCAAGCAGGCAAAGACAGCTTTGCAGGGAGAATTGCTTGAGACTTCTAGGTTAACGGTTGGTTATACCTCTGGGAACCCTGTGGTAGCCTTTATAGGACTTGACAGAGCAGTGCTTAATATTTTAAGACTACAACACGGGAAGTATCTGGAAATGGGGAGTTCTTAAAAGTGTTGGCTTTCTAAAGCTTTCCAGTCACGCGAGGCCTAAGAAAAAAATGGAAACAACTTCTGCACCTGAGAATCTCCTTGTCTCTCTCAGAAGCCTAGAGGCTTCTTCACAATTTTAAAAAAGAACTAGATTCTACTGCTGTTCAGTCACAGTTTTTAAAAGGTTCGCCGCCTTCTCTTTCATTTTGTAAGCTTGTTCTTTGCGCACCTTTGTACCATGCCTTTCTCTGAGTGAGAGGCAGCAGGCTCACAAAAGCTGTCACTCTGCAAAAGAGTTTTGACAATTGAATATAAAAGCGCTGGAGATCCAAGAATCAATGCAAAGGAATGAGAGTTGTGAGGGGAAACCCTGATGGCTGGCCTCAGCCCCTCTTGATTTACTAGAATCGAGGGATGCCTTCTGAGCCCCTTCACTGTGCTTCTGAAAGTCAGCCTTCTGGAACAGCAGCAGCAAAAAGGAATGGAGGCCTAAGTGAAGGTTTTTGCAATGGGAGGGAGTGGCTGAAGGAGCCAGGCCCCTCAAAACATTTCCAGGTGTGGGGGGCTGATGGCCCTCCAGATCCAGGTCATTGCCAGACTATGCTATTGTTCCGCTTTCAACATTCTGTGGAATTCTGGGGTTTGTAGTTTACTGAGACCAACAAGCTCTCTGGCTGAGAATTCTCAAGGCCCTTCCCTAAATTGCAAACCCCAGGATTCCATACGATGCTGAAAAGTGGAATAATAGCACTATTACACTGTAGTGCAGAAATGGCCACAGACTCGAACTCCCACCATTCCTATGATCCTAGCTGGGCCTGATGGAACTTGGGAGTCCATTCCACCTTTGCTTTGGAAACATTCTTAAAGGCACACCATGTATTCCACCTGTCAAGCCTAGCCCCAGTCATGGGCCCTAAAACGGAGGTGGCAGGGGAACGCAGATCTGGCAAAACTGGACCACCAAGACACCAGTGTAGTTGAGACTATCAATCAGAAGTGAACCAAATGATCAGGCACTAAAAGCAGAGTGTCATTGAGCTCTCTCAGGAATAATAAAGGCTGTGTGCACTCTTTCCTTTGCATATTTGGGAGAAAACATGGACAGGAGTCTTCTAAGAATGCAGTGTACTTGTGAGACTCTTCACACTTAAGGAGGCGTGAGTGATAATGGATGAAGAAACTAACTCGCCCTCCCTGTGTAGGTAGGCAAAATTAGTAACAACCTACCTGCCAATTTGAGCCCCTTTACCTTAAAAACTGTTCCAGTCTCCCTGGCCCAGCCAAGGCATCACGAATATTTTGCCAAATGGACAATTTTACCATCCGTGAATATAGTGAAGAATTCTCAGGCTCTGTTTTTGATCCCCCTTCAAACTTCCCAACAGTATTTGGCTAATAACCAGAAAAACCATGGGAAAGAAATCACTGGATGAATATCTTTATATGATTTAATATCTGATTTGATTAAAAAGGTTTAGAACCACATAGGGTGAAGCCTCTTGATCTTCTGGATGTGGGTTTCCATGAAATTTGCCATATTTTTCAGGAAAAAAAATAACGTGTCAGCACCATGCACAGGAACTGGGAGGTGGATCTTCTTTGATGCCCATTAAGCCAAGGCCGGGGTGAGATTCAGAAAGCCTGGAAGGAAAGGAATAAGTTCACGTAGCTTTTCTTCAAAGGATATGCTGCCTACTAAATGCTGGCGAGATGTGAAGACTCCAACCATTAAAGAAATTAATGCAACTGTGTGTGTGTGTGCGCGCGCACCTTCAAGTTATTGGTTGACTTATGGCAACTCCATGAACATCATACTTTTTTTTCAGCAACTGTATTTCAGAGGACTGGCAAAACCAGTGCTACTCAGAAGTGGTTTTGTCAGTTTCTTCATCTGAAATATAGCCAACTGTGACTGTAGGCAGGGTTAATTCATGCTATCACTGAAAGTGCAAGGATGTATCATTGAATACTGAACTTGTCCATGCCATCCTATTTCCAATGTCTATGTATGGCTGTGAAAGCTGGACAGGGAAGAAAGCCAATAGGAAGAAAATCAATTGTTTGAAATATGGCGCTGGAGAAGAGTTCTACAGATAATCCGGACTGCTAAAAAGACAAAATCAATGGCTCCTAAAAGCCTGAATTTGCCCTAGAAGCCAAGATTATTTAATTGAGGCTGTCATACTTTGGCCATATCATGAGAAGACATGGCTCACTAGAAGAGATAATAAGGCTTGGGAAGGTAGAAGGCAGCAGGAAATGAGGAAGACTGCATTACAGATGGATGGACTCAATCAAGGAAGACATGTCCATGAATCTGCAGCACCTGAGCAAGGTGACTTAAGAGGTTTCCCATTCACAGGGTCTCCATAAGTCAAAATCAACGTGACAGCAGGTAACAACAAACGACTAAAAATTATGCAAATTTAAATGCGAACATATGTTTGGCTGTGCCTTCAGACAATCCCCCTGAGAAAACAGGGACATGTTCTTTTTCCAGATATCAAAGATTATATCATGCCTCAGCCTCTTGCCCAAGAGCCAGCGTAGTACAGTCATTCCAATGTGGGACTAGGACTCCGGGAGAGGAGGGTTCACATGGAAGCCCACTGGATGACTTTGGGCAAGTCACACTACCTCAGAGGAAGACACTGACAAAACTCTCCTGAGTTCTTTTGAAATCTTGTCCAGAAAACCCTATGATACCCTCATCTTGGGGTTGCTATAAGTTGGAAACAATTTGAATTCATGCAACAATAAGAGGGTCTCCTGCCGTTGCAAATGAGGTGCGGGGGGATGATTTATTGTGGCTTGCCGAGTTAGCCTGTCCTACACAATCAGAAATACACAAACTACAGTTACCCCAAAAAGCAAAGATATTCTAAATGAGAGGGAAACCTCTAGCCCTCTTCAATTCCTATTAACACTAGGTAGCACAGTCAAGGGTGAGTGAAGTTGCACTCCAACAACACAGGGAAGTTCATAGCTTCCACAGTCCTGCTCTAAACAAGAATAATTACTGTAAGAGCTTGGCAAAAATTACTTTTTTGCCATAATCCTGGGACATGGGTTGCTGTAATTATTCTTACTATTATTATCTTTGTAGTTATTACGCTTTTAAAGCTATTGCTTGAGGGTCATTTACCAATTATGTCTCTGCAGCCAGACTTCTGTCGGCATAACACTGGTGGAAGCAGCTGTACTTTTCAAGGCACTGTCTAAGTGCATCCCCCATGCACTATGATGGGGTGGAACCTATGGACCACTGTGCAACAGCAGCAAGTACTGGCAAGTTGTGGGTTGTGCAGTGGTGTGATCCAACAAATGGTTGGCATAGTGCACCTATGGTGTAGCTACACTGCTGAACATTTATGCAACTGCTCTATAGCATCTTGGCCACAGCATGGCAAGAAGCAAGTGGGTAGTTGCTCTTCTCCATCACTCCAGAGCCTATACTATGTTTTCTTTGCTAAGTACAGAAGAGGGACAAAGTCAAGATATCTTGCACGTTGCTGCAGATCAAGGTGCTGTACATAAAAGAGACAGTTCCAAAGTTGGAGATCCTGAAAGCAGCCTCCTCTATGTTAGAGGAACAACTCTGGGAGTCTTGGTGGACCAAAAGCTGAACATGAGTCAGCAATGTGATGCGGCAGCCAAGAAAGCCAACACGATTCTTAGTTGCATCAGTAGGGGTATGATGTCTAGATGAAGCTAATTAATAATGGCACTCTATTCTGCTTTGGTTAGACCTCATCTGGAATACTGTGTCCAGTTCTGGGCACTTTAAATCAGGAAGGATATCGACAAGCTGGAGCATGTCCAGAGGAAGGCGATCAAAATGGTGAAGGGTCTGGAAACCATGCCCTATGAGGAGCAGCTTAGGGAGCTGGGTATGTTTAGTCTGCAGAAGAGAAGGTTAAGAGGGGACATGATAGCCATGTTTAAATGTTTGAGGGGATGTCATGTTGAGGAGGGAACAGGCTTGTTTTCCACTGCTCCAGAGACTAGGACAAGGAGCAGTGTATTCAAACTACAGGAAAAGAGATTCCACTTGAACCTCAGGAAGAACTTCCTGATGGTCAGAGCTGTCTGGCAGTGGAATATGCTGCCTCGGAGTGTGGTGGAGTCTCCTTCTTTGGAGGTTTTTAAGCAGAGGCTGGATGGCCATCTGTTGGGAGTGCTTTGATGTGGGTTCCTGCAGGGCAGGGGGTTGGACTCGATGGCCCCTGGGGTCTCTTCCAACTCTATGATTCTGTGAACTCCCAGAGGAATAGTTGGGTCAGGTCTTTGTACTGTTGGCTTGGTGCAACTAAAGTGAGGCACAGGCAGGCAGAAAGCCGGCTAGTACTGGTACCTGATGCAAGTGGGACTCAAAGCCAAAATCTTGTTGCACAGACCACCATGCCTCCACCCTCACTGGCCATGTAATACCAATTACCCCTAGGTTATCATGGATGAGAGCAAACAGAGGAGAGACTAGTTACAAGGGCAGTCAAAATTCACCTTCATCCCACTATTACCAAGGTAGGTAAGTGCAATGAGATGCACTGGTATGATTTCAGTTCCTAACAGAGTAGCAGAAAACACATTACTGAATTAATTCCTCCTCCTAACCTCTGGCTTATTTGCAGCAAAAGGACTACTTAGAAGCAATGAACATTCATGCGCACCTCTGGCTTTAAATAATCAGTAGCAAGGGCTTAGGCTCAAAGGATGAAGGCAAAGCAAATGAGAAAGGCTTGCACTGCCTTATCCCTTGCACTCAGGTCTCCCCTGTGGCTGATTAAGCTAATGTAGTGTTGCATGCGGAGTTTAGTAAAAGTAGGGGGGGTGGAGTAGAGGACAGACAGCCTCTAGCAACTGCTATGGCGTGTTAAAAGGATTACTGCACACACACTAAGGGGCAGCAACGGAGCCCTTAAACGCACACGATGTGCACTGGAAAATATGCAAGCTGGGCTAGTCTCTGGGGTGCCCCTTCTCCCCCTTTAATTCCCCGAAAAATAAAAGGAGGCCTGAAGCCACATAACCCTTGCAGCGAGAAGATACAGAAAAGCCGTAAAGCTGCTGACAATACCACTGAGTGGATTGTCTGCAGCTGTGAGTGTAAGTTAAGAGGAGCTCTGGTGGATACCAGACAGCTCCACTGATATGAATGCAATCATTTTTGAGAGCTTGCTTCCATCAGATGAACAGAAGAGCTGGAAAAAAGGAGGCTTTCATGCAGGAAGATCCAGTTTTCCCTTACAAGGAGAAATCTTAGGACAAAAAATGGTGGATCTCTTTAACCCCTCTTTCTGCAGCTTACATCAAAAAAAGGGGGGGGGGGTCTGAAGCCTGCCCTGTCTACACCTCTCTGCTTGTTACTCCTGCGGGGTGAAGTTTCAAGGTTATTCCTATTATGTACAAAATGAACCATACATTAAGAATTTAAAACATACATAGGAATGTCTTGTATAGAACATGTTTTAAGGCAAGAGTGAGCAACTGTGTCAGTGAGGGGACCAATTTCTGCTCAACCCTCCAGGGGCTGCAACCCCCCCACAACAATCCTAAATATTTCAAAGATGCCTAAGAACAGCACATTTTTTTAAGGTGGGGGAGAGGGCTTCAGGGCCCACATAATTGGGGTTCACTGGCTGCATGAGCCCTATGGACTGCGCTATGTCCACTCCTACTTTAAGGGACGGCCACACCGATCTGACGTTATGAAAAGGGGGAAGGTTTGATTTTTTAAAAACTTATATAACTTTATAGATAGCTCTTTTGCATTAGTTCCTCCACCCTCTGTCATTCTTTCCATCCCCTTCTGATGATCTCTCAGCAAATATGCAATGCCAAGTTCGTTGAGAAATCTGTATTTTTTGGAAGGCGGCTGTGTTAAACTATGTGGTGTATTCAACTGTTTTGGGTCCTGTTATCTGTTCCAGTTGGCACGCGGGGATTAACCCAATCATGGTGGATTACTCCTCCATGCCACCCTGATCATGCTGAGGAGAGATGTGGGAGTTCTGTTTCTCCTAAATAACTGACAGCTGAAGTACCACTTGATTAGCCTCTTGCACCCCTACTCCAAAACTAGCACACAGTGAAGCAAACTGGGGTTAAGGAACCCTATTACACCCTCCCCCATTTTTACAACTACAGTGGGCGCTCCTTGCCCACGACCTCTGTATATGTGATCTCCAGTTGATGTGAAGTGTTGTGTCCCTATACATAAAATGGTGGTGACACGCATGGGATTGAATATAATGGAACATAAGCGTTCATGAATTCTGCTATTCACAGGGGGTTCCTGGCATGGAACCCGCAAATACACAGAGGTCCCACTGTTGTGGTGAGAAATGTGGTTAGGCAGACATGTTTCCAGGTTAAAAGATGGGTGAGAGAAATGAACTCAGCCTGAGATCTTAGAGAACCACTGCCAAGCGGAGAGGTACATGACATACAGGTACACCATTCATCCTTCCATTCTTAACGTAGCTGCCTGGCAGCAACTCTGCACTGGGTTCAGGCAGGGTTTTTTGCCCCTCGGTTATACCTGAAAATTCCAGGGACTGAACTGGAGATTTTTTTACATGCAACACATGTGCTAGGTGGACATTTACATCATCTGACCTGGTAAGATAACCGCCCAAAGGAAGAATCTTGCTGATCGCTTACATTGTGCCAATATAAGTACTGATAAAGACATCACACAAGGAGGCATTTAATATCTCCTTGCGCAATGCCTTTGAGCTGGGCAGGCAAGGGCAGCCAGAGGCTCCTCGGTGCCATTCTGCCTCTCCAGCCACTTACTGGCTATGCAGATATACGCCTGGGCACTATCCAGCTGTCCTTGCACACTTGGGAAACAGGCAGCAGCCACTGACGGCCATGAGGGGGTGTCCAAGTGCCCCCCTCGTGGGGTACTTGGACACCCCCTTGTGGCTGAGGGCACAGACCCAACCTCAGGAGCGCCCAGCTACTTTTGCACATTCAGGAATAAAGATGCAGCCTGTGCCCCTGAGCATCAGCATAAGGATGCTAGTGGAGATTTAGAAGATGCCAGGAGTCCTACTGGATCTTGGCTTACGAATCAGTCTTGAGCAATGCCCTTGACCTTATGCCAATCCATCAGTGTTTTTCTATGCATTGGCCTCCACTTGTGGCATGTGATTAAAAAAAGCAAATTATATCGCCGCTTCCTTTGACAAAAGACTACAGAGATTCATCAGCACTTCTGACACCTCAAAATACTGCTGCGGTCATAGTTCTAATTCATGGTTCTGAATGATTAGTGGGACAACTGGGGGACCCCCTCCAAATTCCTCTCTCATCTACAAAGGGAGTCTAATGGAGGCCTTGTTGATGTATGTGTGTTAGACCCCACTAAGAAAGCTCCCCCTGCCTTCTACTCCATTAGCAGTCCATTCCTGATCAATACTGGAAAAGCTTTTAGTTGCTTCCTCCAACTGGACGTTGCTATGACCTTTCCTGAAAGAGCCACATCTCAGACAGGGCCAAGGCCCACACTGAATAAGCAACCCCACTTGAGAGGCAAACAGTCAAATTTGTTTCCTGTCTGAAACTTTGCAAGGCGGATACCCAGGGCGGTTATTTCTTGAATCTAATTTTTGTTAACTGCCTTGAAAGATAACCATAAAAATGACATAAAAAGAGCTTGGGAGGAGTTACAAGTAGTGTAGTTATTTGTAATCCAACCCTATTTCTGAAGATCTCAGGGCAGCCTACAATTAATTCAATGTAAAACAATAAATAATAACCATAATTTTAAATGACTGGAGATACATTAATTATTATCAGTTAAAAACAAGATAATTTAAAAACATTTAAAACAGTGCCAATATACCTGCAAACTGGATAAAATCAAGTAGGCCTGAACGATTTCACAAAAAGCGGAGGAGGGTACTCCACAACTTTGGGGACCACCACAGAGGAGTCACTTTATTGCACGGGTGGGCAAAGTGTGGCCAACAGGCCTTATGCAACCTTTGGGGCCTCAAAAGTGCAGGCCCCTGAAGCCACAAACAGCCACCCCCGTTTGAAAATTTTTTCCTCAGGTGCTTTTTTTTTAGACAAATCTGCCCCAAATGGGTCAAAATCTCTCCAAAATGCTGTGGATATCCTGCACAACACCTCTCCCATACCCCAAAAACCTATTTTAAAAATCTAAGATCAGCTGAAAATGAAACTGGAAGTGAATGTGGCTTCATTTCCAGTTGCACCAGTCACTAAAGGGATGCAGGGGTGAGCAATGGTCCCCACTTCTTCTGCCTGGTTGGCACAGCAAGTAACCTTTTCTAGTCACTTTATTAAAACTTTAAAAATGCAATTCTAAAGGGCACTGTATGCCTGCTGAAAGGATTCCTTTTTTAATGGCAGTTTTCATACCAAACCTTTAAAAAAAGTAACAGAAAGTAATCAAAAAGTAACAATCAGAAGAGCAAGCACTGCAAGAAATTACTTTTCAAACACAGTAACAATTTTCTACTTTCGAAATATACAAGTTCCCAGGATCTGGATAGAAAGGATTTTAAGTAAGCATTTTCTCACTCCACACCAAGTAAAAGGAAAGAAAAATCCAGCACTGGATGCACACATTTTCCTCTGGATTAGGACTTTGTTTTCCACAGAAAGGAGGAACCCATTCAAGCAAGCAACCCTAGGAGACTTTTACCTGTTTGTGCCCGGCAAGAGAATGACACAGAGTGTGTGATTTGGCAAGCACTGGTACAGCTTTTTGATTCTGCGATCAAATGCTTTCATTTCTTTTTGAAATTCTTGCTCCTGTATAAGAATAATATGAAAGCTGTCATTAAACATGAAGAAAAACCAGGAGAGGGAAAAAAGCAAACCATTAACTAGAACCCAATCTAACTGCTAGAAGGTTAGCAACCTCATTGGCCTTTAGGCACCAAGTTGAAGCATTTGCTGGCCTACAATCCCCCAAATCCCTTACATTGGCCATGCTGGTTGTGGCTTCTGGGGGCTGAAATCCAAAATGGCTACAGGATCAATGATACCCCTGGAGATATAATACATGTCAGAGGGACAAAGAATGCTAGTCACAAACCTCACCAAGGCAAAAGGTGGCTTTTTTTCCTGCAGACCAGCCTCGTGACAGTGTAATGATGGTGCTGCCAATGTGCTGCCATTCTGACAGGCCCACTGGTGCAGGTGTGAAGGGGTAAGGGCCCACCGACCCCGCAGGTTGCTGCCTTGGGCCATCTGCTCCTCTATGGCCGTAAGAGCGTCGGCAGCACTTTGTGGTGTCTGGAATCCTGAAAAAGAAATAAAGCAGCACCAAAATTCTACCAACTGCTTCTCCCTCGGCAATCTGAACAAACAGCAAAACTAGACTTCTGATCAGAGATGATTCTTGGCTCTTTTTTCCCCTCTGATTGTATCCACAAGATTTACTGAGTGCTTTTAGAATATTTAAGCAAAAACAAAACCCTGTGTGTACGTACAGAGTAGCACACAGGGAGGAGGAATAAAACTACGGCTTCCAGCATTCATGATCTTACATTACTTTTGCCTGCACTCTGCACCTCTTGCCCATGTTGATATGTGCCTTTCAGTAATTTCTGACATATGGTGACCCAAACCTATCATGGGGTTTTCTGGGGGCTGAGAGTGTGAGACACACTCATGGTCACCCAGTAGGTTTCCATGGCCAAGCAGGGAATCAAATGTTGGTCTTCAGGGTCTTAATCCAAAGCTCAAAACATTACACCAAGGTGGCTCCTGTGTTGTACTTACTCAAAAAACAGTAATTTCGCCTTTTGCCTGTTCTGGGATCTCCTGGCAGGAAAACAGAAGTTAAGCCTTGCAAATAACCCAACTCTTGCTGCAAATCTGCCTCTCTTTGAGTCTTCTTCAGTCCTGCCAAGTAAATGACACCTTCATTGTCAGCATCTTTTTCCAGTTCTTTCACCAGCATCTCATAATCAAGCGTGGTCTCAGTGAGGGGTCTCTGAACCTGCAGGTATCAAGCAGAAACAGGTAACATCCTGGCATCCACTTGCAGAGCAAGTTCCTACGAGTCCATCCTACCAGACGTTGGGGGGGGGGGGGACTACATTTTCTAACAGAACATTTGCATGATTGGACAGCAGAACACTAAGTTCATGAGAGGTATTCAGAAGATGATGATTTACAGCTATACCCCAGTTAACAAATTTTATTTATTTATTTAATTTATATGCTGCCTTTCTCCCCTAGTGAGACTTAAGATGAAGTAGGTGTGCTCCTGGATATTACTTTCTTAACAGCAAATTTCATTACGTACCTGTGAGATGAAACAACCAGTCCAAATAATCTTTGGATAAGTAAATAAAAATGTCTTGAACCTTCTAGAGTCCACTTGAAGGCTTCAAAATGAATCAAGGGATGAATTTTTCTTTCACCAGCCTCTGCTCTTCTTATGAGTTCCATTTTGGTGTCCAAGCTTACAGATCTATACTTTTCTTAATAATGCTGGTAGGAGCTGATGAGGATAGCTTACTTGCTCTTTTCTCTCTGTTTTGCTGTTTATGAACACTTTCTATGGCAATCTGGAAGCAACTATTGCTTGCCTTGCCTGCTGTAGGCAGGCAGACACAGCTACAGTAGGCTCAGCTAGAGTGCAATCTCACTATTTCCCTGCTCAAGCTTTATTGCATTCTTTACTTCAGATATGCTGCTGCAGCCTGGCACCAAAAGTATGTGTTCCTCCAGCTCTCCTTCACCATCCTACCAATGCGAATGCTGGTAAAAAAACTTCCAGCTAAACAGAGAACAATGAGAAGGGGGGTCTGGCAACTGTAAAAAAGACTTTGTAAAAAGGAGCTTCTTTGTCAGAGGCCTTGTTAACTGAAGGGTCCCTGTAGTTACATTTGTACCCTGCCTTTCCTCCAATGAGCTTAAGATGGTGTCACACGGCTCTCTTCCTTCCCACAACCCTATGAGGTAGGTGAGGCTCAGAGAGAGTAACAGGCTCAAAGTCACTGTGACAGTACCTAACTTGTACACACTTAGTTCTAGATCATGTTAGGTTGTAATTATAAGCAGGAAAGACTAGGAAGATTGTGACAGATGTAGAACGATGGCATGAATTTAAATGTGGATGGTGATCAGTCAGTATTATGGTCAGTAATCAGCAAGGATGGTGACTGGTGGAGAACAAGACTCAAGACGAATTAGGGTTTGGATGAAGATAGTGGGAAAGAGAGAGTGTGAGAAAGAATCTGTGAGGATGTAGCCATTAAGACAAGCAGGCTGCTGGTTATTACAGTTAAAGAAACAGCAACCACAAATGTTTTGGGGCTGGAGGGTGAAGACTGAAATATGATCCATAAAACCTATCAAACTGTATTATAAAATCATATTATGTCCGTTGCCTGCTCACTATACCAGAACTGGAACTATTATACAAAGAACAGCCTTATACAGATCTTGGATTGTTTTGTTTGTTTATTTAATAAATACGCTGACCTTCTCAGGGAGTGGGATCCAGATCTTAAAGGATCCAATGGTAATTCCGGTGGCTGAACATACCCTTCCCTTGGGAAGAGAGGCAGGCAGTATACAGAACTTATATACCACAAGTGAACATAGAAGTGTCATCCTTACAACCACCCAGTGACTGCATTTCAGAGCTGGGGGGACTAGAGCGGCTCTCCAGGATTCAGGCAGAATTCTGTTCCTAGCCCTATGCGGAGATGGTGGAGATTGAACCTGGGGCTGCAAAGGAGATCCTCTGCCCTCCCCTTTTAGATCCCCAGCAACTGATATCACAGTTACACAGAATCTTATTCTGACACTTTACAAAACTTTGCAAGGGCAGAAAAGCAGAGTAATGTGTCTAAAGCCAGACTCCTGGCTTGTCTCTCCTCTAACAAGACAGAATTTGAAGTCATGGTCTGAATAAGTTCATAGATCCAAGCCTGTTAGAGAAGTGGTTAGTCAGTGTCTCGACCAACACTGTAATAAGATTATTGTTTCTAAATCCATTAGGCCCTGTTCAGTAATTCAACAGAAAAAGATTGCTTCCTGTGACTGAAATTTTGGTTCCAAGGAAAGCACATGTTGCTGATTCATCCTAAGAAAAGGGCAGTGGACCACAGAAAAGTGTACAAGCACTCCAGAGAGCACAAAACCTGACTTTGAAAAGAGGATTTGACCTACCCTGGGGCTTCAAATGCAAGAGGGCATGTTTAAGCTTGTGTGACCTAATGGAAATTCTAAGAAGCCCAAAAATTAACAAAAAGGAGGAACCAACCCTGCAAAATCTATCAGTTTTTAACAGCATACCCATAGCTGTTTTAGTTAATTTTCCCCCTTCGGACTGGGGGAAAAACAGCCAACACAGGGCCTTCCTTCCCAGGCCAGCCACAGGTACAGATCTAGGAAGAACTGTTGTGCAAAATAAGGGTTCTGTATGGAGCCAACTGAACCAGATGAAGTGGGGGAGGATGGCGGCGTCTAAATACAGGAGAGAAGTCATTGCTGTGCCCACTGCCACTCTCCTTTTGATAGCTGCTGCCTACAAAAAGCAAGATACCAAGTCTTACCTTGATTGGAGATTTACCAACTTCCGCTCCATTTAGACTATCCACAGCAAGTTGGGCAGCTTCTAGTACTTCATACTGGATACAGACGTGTGGCTTTGGAACAGAAAAAGTTGGCACAGATTGGCTTTGTTCAGACATAATGATCTCAGGTCAGTAGCCCAAGAAGAGACAAGTGTTCTCTGGCATCCTTCATGCGTCCAGCTTTGGCTTGTAACAACCAATGTTCTGCAGTATAAATGTGAAACTCTGGCTTAAGAACAGCTTAGAAACCAGAATAAAAAACCAGCCACAGTGGGTGGTAATGAATTTAGAACATTTGATTTTTATTCTGCCTTTTGACTAAAGGAGCACCCAGCAAAAACACAGCAGAAGAATATGTAAGAGCCCAGTGGATCAAACCAAACACCTAGCTAGTCTGGCATTCTGTTCCCACCATGGGTCAACAGATGTCTGTGCAAAATCCAAAACTGGATAGGACCGTTCTCTTCGTGTCCCTAATAATTGGTACTGCAAGCTATATTGCTTCTGGTTCCAGAAGAAATACATATAAATACAGTCAATCAATCAATCAATCAATCATTCGATCGATCAATCAATCAAACAAATAGCCATTGTTGCTAGTAACTACTGACAGTCTTCAACTTGATCTATTTTTTCCAATTCCCTTTTAAAGCAATCCATGCTGGCAGCCATCACCATGTCTTGTGGCTGTAAATTCCAGTTTGGTTGTGTGTCATGAAGAATCCTTCCTTTTCTCTCTCCTGAACCTTCAAACTTTCAGCTTCTGTATATGATCCTGGGTTCTTATAGCATGAGAGGAGAAAACTTTCCCCTAGTCACTTACTCTGACCAATGCTGAATTTTAATTCACTTTCATCATGTCTCCGCTAACTCACTCTTTTTTTCCCTTAAACTAAAAAGCCTCAAATATTGTTGTCTTTCCTTATACGTGTGTTGGTCCAGTCTCCTGGTTGCCTTCTTCTAGCTGTACTTAAAAATGAATATTAATTCAAGGAAACGTCCATTCTTCCTTCAAGCAACTCACGGTGCTCCTGAAATAATCCAAACCCGATGCATTTAGAGTTTTATAGGTCATCATTTGGTGAATTCTCTAGCCATCTTTTAACCAGCTGAAGCACTTCTTCTTTTCCTTCAAAGGTGGCAGGAAGAACCTGGGGGAAAGCCAAACCTTTGAAAAGTTACTTTTGTGGACCACCTCTTATAGAATCAACCATTCAAGGAACTGTTGTCCAAAAAGTAACTTTTCCAAGTTCTGGGGAAAGCAGCAGCATGGTACTCCAGAGCTCAAAATGGAAGAAAGAAACAATATGCTAGAAACAGGCTGAGGGTCTTCCAGAACCTACTCTTGTCCAGCTAGATGGTTTTGCTCTTTACCTCAGATGTCTCTGGAATGATCCTTATGGATTGAATATGGCCGTATTTCTTGAAGATTTTCTTCAAGGACTTCAGAGAGAAGTCTTTACCAAATGGGCCTGCGTAGACTGTGGACAAGTTGGCCAGCTTGGTCCTCATCTAAGGAAAGAAACGTGAATGTTGGAAAGATGGAAGCTTTCTGTTGCTGCTGCTTGTTAAAGATCAGCCAAGCAACCCATCCCAGAAATCTCAGAAATCGTTACTGACTTACAGTGGATCACCCAGAGATCTGGTTGTTGATCCCAATCTAACTTCTACACACCCTTTTTTGAGAATACTGGGAAACACAATTTACCTTTGAACTCACTTTCGCAGTGAGGTCATATGTAACAAGCTTTGAATCCAGAGCAAACTGAATTACACTGAAGAAGGACTCAGGTACTTTTTCCAGGGCTCTCTGGAGAATCTAAAATAAGGACAACATTGAACTAGAGATATTCAGGGGCAAGAGCTACTGCACCCACCAACTAAACACTGGGGTCCTTGGAAAACTAGGGTCAACATGGGATTGTAAGCCACCTTGAAGCAACAGCTGGGTCTAAAGACAGTAGCCACTGAGCCAGACACAGTGAATTTTCTTCCTGACAAAATCTCAAACCGATCTGGAAGCTTTCTGTAGGCTCTGAGGTCAGGGAGCGCCAATGGGCAGCCGGGCTGGGAGGAGTCATTGTAGAGCAAAGGAGTAGCCTGATCAGATAAGGATTTAACATTCTGTAGCCTTGCTACTGTAGCCTGTAGAGGTCTAGATTCTGGCCCTAACATGTGACATGTGTTATCAGGCTGACTAAAGAGGCTAACAGCTAGGATGAGTAGTTTGGAGGACAGCTGCTTTCTGGAAGTATTAGTAATGATCTAGATCAGGAGAGGAGAAAGGGCAGGCTATGGGCCTGATCCAGACCATCACTAGACAGACCATCATGCTAGGGTTAGGGACACAGGACCCCTGCAAAAGTGGAAAAACGGCAAATGTCAAAATGTGTTTGTATGTGTGGGAAGGTGGCTTGAGGCATGGTAGGAGGAACAGCATCCAGGGTCCAAATCTGGTCAGGGAAAGGAGAAGAAAAGCAGATGGGTCAGCCTCTCTCACCCATCTCCTTCCTTGGGAATGGGGGGAGGCATTGGGAGACGGTTTGTGGTGTTGAGAAACTTGGCTGCAATCTGTCCTTAGCTGGCTAGGCAGCAGGTCGTGGAAAAGGAAGAAGAGGACTAGAGCCAGGTTTTTAAAGGGCTGCACAGCCTGATCGGAGTGGCCGAGAGGAAGCATTTGAAGTGGGTTGGGGAAGGAGCTGGAGAAACTTGCAAATAATCAAATCCGTGAAAGTGAAACCTGCAAATATAGGGGGCCAACTGTACTTCCAGAAAGTGGCTATCCTGTGGCCCATGTACCCGAATGTTACATCCACTTTAAAAAGGAGTGAATTTGGAGCAATTTCTGTCCAAAAACTGGCAGAAAGACCCCCAAATGTGTCAAAGCAGTCCCCAACTACCCCTCAGAACCACCTGCTACCTCCAAATACCTCTGGAACGGGTTGAGGGAAAGTGGGCCCCCAGTCCCT
The DNA here is from genome assembly GCA_030412105.1 of Cyclura pinguis. Classification (NCBI taxonomy): domain Eukaryota; kingdom Metazoa; phylum Chordata; class Lepidosauria; order Squamata; family Iguanidae; genus Cyclura; species Cyclura pinguis. The sequence continues at coordinate 10,910,218 of CM059609.1, forward strand.
GCACAGTTCCTCACCCCTCACCCCTCATCTGGATGGCTGCAGGACAGTGGTAGGCAGCCTCGTGCCCTCCCAATATCTCCCATCAGCACCGTGGATGGTTGGGGGTGGACCCTCAGGGACACTGCAAGGATTAACTTCCCTAAATTAGCTCTTCGTGTTTTCTTTGAGAAAGAACAAGGCGATGTGCCTCTCATGTTCTTCAGATGCAACTGTGAAAGGGAAAACATTAAGCCTTGGAGGGACGTATACGACTCACTTGCTTATTCTGAGGCCCTGTTTGATTCTGACAGTTGTTGGAAGCAGCTTCAGTCCATCCTCCCAGATGCAATGTTTTTCGACCAACAAAGTGCAAGATGTCTAGAAGGCTGAGAGGCAAAGACAAAAGCAAAAGCAGTTAAAAAGAGAATTTGGCAAAACCAATGCTGTATTTAACACTGATTATTTCTCACAGATGCCACCGAAGAATTGTAGTATCACAAAATTAGAAGGGATTGCAAGGGTCCAACCTCTGGCCATGGAGGAACAGACAAGTATTTAGAGTGCTGTAAAACAGGGATGAGCAGCCTTCAGGCTTCCAGATGGAAATTTATGTTTCCATCTCAAGGTTTATCCAGTGGGGCCAGACACAAACTGGTTCAGGATGGGAAGTTCTAGATTTTGGAATGGGAGAGAAACCTCTCAGCACTTTGTTACAAAACAAAGACATAAACCAAATCTGAGTGAAAACACACATGAGAGCAACACAGAAAAAACTGAAACATCATCTTCACTTTTGCAGAACAACAACAACCGGCCAACGTGATAAAACTACAGATTGTTAAGTGAATGGACACAGATTATTGCATCAGCAAGTACATTCTGCAGCTTGAAGTCAGGTTTTAATATGGGATAGCTTATTTGCAGAGCATTCTTTCCACAGACCCTGCCAGTACATTTCAGAGCTTGGGGAGGTGGTATAAAAAGGCACTGCAGGAGGCTTGGATAAGCATTTTGTCCACAAGATGTTTTCCAAAAAGGAGAACTCAGAGCTGTGAAGACTATTTACCTTTGGATGGGGATCTGTTTCTGGATCCCATTTTTTTGCTTTGGCAAGGCACAGCTCTGCTCCTCTCCCATCTTCCTTGGCTCTTGCAACCGGGCTTCTAGGTTCATCTCTGCTACCTGGCAGGAAGTGAATGGGTGTTACCAAAACACTCTCCTCTCTGAAAATCTGCATTCAATCACAGTTGCAGAGTCAGCATTCTGCTGCAGAAATTTTCAAATTGTTGAAAATTCTTTCTTTTGTGAATAATGTACTCAGCTCTAATTCAGTGGAGCACTGAAGTAGAAAGAAAGGCTTGGATCCAATCTTTGGCTCAGAATTAATGCTACAATAGGCTCTAGGATGCTGGGTCAAGGAAGTGTGCGCACTGGGGCAGGTAGATCCTTCTGGTGGAGTAAAAGTTAATGTCCTTGTTTCCAACTGAAATTAACATTAGAACAAATGGAGAACCTTGCTGAATCTCACCAAAGGTCTACAAGCTCCAATATTTTCTTTGCACAGTTGACAACTGGATGCTTCTAGGAAGCCCACAAGCATAACACAAGGGCAAGAACCCCCCTTTGCTCATGTTCCCTACAATTAGTACATGGAGACACGCTGTCTCAGCTATTGGGAGTTAACACAGAGCCATCATAACTAGTAACTATTCTAGAGTTTGGAAAAGTGATTACAATGTTCTGGACTACAAACTCCCAGAATAGTTCCCGCGTGTGTGTGTGTGTTTTGAATATAGCTTCTAGAATTGTAGCAGCCCTCCTGGCAGGGATATCCTTGGAGTTGTAGTCCAAAAAATAACTTTTCCAAGCTCTGCCACTGATGGCCTTCCCCTCCAGGAGGCCTACCAGGGATGCAGGAATGGGAAGCCTCAAGACCCAGCATTAAATCCAGCCCTCCCACTGTCTCAATCTAGTCCTTTTGGCTTCCCCAGTCAGCCATGCCCCCTTCTCATTTCTTTAGTTTTTTTTTTCCTTTTATTATGAATCATGTACTTAATGTACATTGATATATACTATACTACAATGTTATTACAAGCACTTTTTTTAACAATTGCTTTTTCAACCTGTTCAACCCACCCCGACCTCCCAAATGGCTGACAGAGGATCAAGACCCCATTTGCATCAAGAAGCCTTTTTAGAGATATGGGATATAACCTTAATCAAATTTAACACATCTTCATACCCCATATTTTCTTTCACTTTCTCAATCACAATTTTCTAATTATCACTTCATGCTTCTTTACTATATTGTCCACTATACTTTAACCATCTTTCCCTAAGAAAATCAAATAATATAGCTTCTTTTATATATTTTAACAGATAAAACTCACTCCACTTTGATTTCTTCTGCCATCCTAAAGCAATAACAGCATGAGCAGCTTTTAAAATCTGTTTTATCCCATAAAATCTTTAGTTGATGGATTCCCAGCACTGGGTTTTTCCTCACTTCTCTTAAGTCTCAGTGACTGAAAATAAGACTTTTATTCTAAAAGATGTTGGTGTTTTTGCTTCCAGTTCTTTATCTTTTGACCTTTGATCCAAGCGCCACTCAAGAATGGCCCTCAAGAACTTCTCTAAAATTGAATTTGTCCCCACCACTGTCTTCTTGTAAGCTCATCCTTCTCCTCATATGAACCTCTCCAAAATTTAAGATTGGCTGATGAGGCCATGATCTTTTTTGATTCTTTTTTGCAAACTCCCCTCCCCTCCCCTTAAAAACAACAACAAACTTTTAATTATAAAAGAGGCAATGTCACATGCCTTTCTGGGTCCTTGGTTGATGAAATACTGGGCCAACTCAAGGGCACACCTAGCATCTTCTGTTGGATCATGGCCTGCTCCATCCGTGCATTGAATTTTTTTCCTGTGAGGTACAAAAAGAAAACACACAAAGGTTGATCATTGGTATGTGAACTCTGCAATATCTGGTAAGAAAACCCACTGCTTTGTAGAATACCTTGGTGAGAAAAAAAAATTCCCCTGATGATTGTCATTGCCTAAAGCAGGGATGATCTCCTGTATTCTTAGCGTTCTCCAGACATAGCTGTAGTGGCTGTCATGACTGACTAGAGATGTGAAGACCCAGATAAAAAAAAAGAAGAAGAAGAAGAAAGGAAAAGAAAAAGGAATCCTCCATTTTTTCTGAAGCCTTTCCTCCCCAGAAAAATTTAACAAATCTAATAGCATTTCTTTTAAATACAAAGATGAAAACATGTCTTAAGACGAGGTTTTCAGATATTTATTGTCCCGAAACCATTTCTAAAAACTACAGTATTTTAGAGGAAGACTTTTATGTGAGATTATACACAGCATCAGGTCACAACAGCCCCTGGTCTTGGTTTCCTTTTTTCAGTTTTTTTTTATGGGTGTGTTATATCTGCTTGACGCTAGTGGAAATAAAATAATTTTCTTTGTTGTACTATCTTCTGTTTCTATTGGGAACTTTTTTTTTTTGCTTGCTCCTCATAACCTGGTGAAACCAGGTTATTTGGAACAACAACAACAGAACAGTTTTTAAAAGTACCTTAATTTTTTCTGAATAAGCTCTATTTTAATACATCAAACATGGTAATTTTATGTCTAACCAGATTATATGTTCCAAAAGTAAGAAACTGACTTTCAATCTGTAAAGATTGCTACTATTGCATTTTGAATATTTTCTTTAAAAAAAAAATCCTTTTTTAAATACTCTCTCTAGAAAATTTTTTTCCCCTGCTTGAAAAATCCCCAGAAATTTCACATCTCTAGATCTGACCCTTCAAAGTTATAGAACAAAGCCAACATTTATCCTGTTTTTCCTCCAAACAGCCAGGGTCATGCACATGGGTCTCCCCATCCCTGCCTTTTATACTCAAAACAACCCTATGAGGTAGGTTAAAAAGACAGGCTGTGCGTGCAACATGCTAAACCAGGGTTAGGCAACCTGCAGCCTTCCAGGTGCTGTTGGCCTTCAACTCCCATCAACCCTCACAAGCATAGTCAATGAATAGTGATCTTGGGACACGCAGTCTAACCATGTCTAGAGGGTTACAGGTTCTGTGCCACAGTTTAGCCCAGGACTAGGCTTTCTGCAGCCCTTGAGATACTGCTCTGCAACTCCCAGCAGCCTCAGCCAGCACAGGCAATGGTCAGGAATGCTGGGAGTTACAATCCAATAACCTTTGGAGGGCTGAACAATTTCCCACCCCTGGTTTAGGGTGACATGCACAAGTAGGAGCAAGTGCAGCAAATCTCAAGTCCCTCTGCTCTCCCAACCTCTCTCCTCCTTCTGCATGACAAGGGGAGTCTGGAAGCTCTTCCTTTTGCTTCTAGTTAACAATTCCAAATGCACAGGACCGCTCATCCAAATAGTTTAGTTAAGCTATCTGGATAAATGGTCCTATACATCTGGAAAGGTTCAAGGTTGTGAAAGGCTGCCTGACATGGTGTTTTATTAAATCTTGGTTGTGTTCATACTGTGTGCCTTCAAGCTGTTTCTGACTTACAGTGACTCTAAGGTGAACCTATCATGGGGCTTTCTTGGCAATATTTTTTCAAAGGGGGTTTGCCCTTGCTTTCCTCTGAGGCTGAGAGAGTGTGATTTGTCCAAGGTCATCCAGTGAATTTCTGTGGCAGAGCAGGGATTTTAACCCTGATCTCCAAAGTCCTAATCCAAAACCCAAATCACTGCACTATGCTGACTCTAACGGAAACAAAAAGACAATTCTTGAATTTTGTGATTTATTGGCATCAGCAGACTTGTACTGTAATCCTATCAATGTCTATGCAGAATTAAGCCCTGCTGTGCTCAATAGGGCTTACTCTCAGATAAGCAAGTACAGAATTGGCATTTTAACCACTTGAAAAATGCCCCATTTTGGACGGATTTCCTTTCATAGCACAGTGATTTCTAACATCTGCTTATTTATGTAATGACTTTGACTTCAGAGAAGGAATCATCTTACCCTAAAACAGCTTCTGCTAAGAATTTGAGCTTGAACCTTTTGCCACCTTTCCTGGCAAAAAGGAGGGAGGTGTCTATAACATTTGGATGCACCATCTGGAAGAGAAAAAAGGACATTTGGAAAGTTATTCTCAAATAAGAATAGTATTTGCATGCAGGGTGTGATTTTAAGGCTGAGTCAAGACTGCAGACTGGCTTGCCCAGATTAGCTTGGTCAATGGGTCTTTCCTGGTTCCCTTTAGAGAATGTGGTTGCAAAGATAACCCTCTTAACATTGCAACCCTATGAACATTTACCTTGGAGTAAGCCTCTTTTTCAACCCTACCTCCTTCCTAAAGAGTACTCTTGGAGCAGGTGGAAGAGTCAAGTCATTTTGTTGCCTGAGGTAAATGGCACCTATCACCCAACCAAGTTATTCTGGTACAGGAGGAAGAACACCTCCTGCACACAAATCAAATAATCATAAATTTGCTGCTCTTTCAAGACACCTCAGATTTGCTGCATGAGGAGCCTGCCTCACTTTGCCAGACGGCAGGGCCAGCTCCAACAAGTGTAACTCATTGCTTGCATGAATGAAAGCCCAGCTATGCCCATTCCATAGCACTGCTTCATCATCCAAGAGCCTTGCTGGGGTTGGGGTTTTTCAGAATTTTTAACACTGTCAGCCTCTGTGTGTGTGTGTGTATGTATGTATGTATGCACACATACCTTATGGAGGAAAGGTTATAGTCTTGCCTTTCCCCTTATATGCTGTTTTTATGTGGGTTTATATAAGCACACAGGGCTGGTACTACCCTGCCATCCTCAGGCAACTTGTTGAGGCCCCAGTAGAGCTCACTGTTAAGGTTCACCCTGCATCTGCCCTTTCCCCACTGTGTCAATGAGCATGATTTGTTGTGCCATTGAGACAAGAGTGAGGCAACAGCCTCAAGCAGCCTATGTTGGTGGGATGCAAAGGACAACCCCTGGTTCTTCATCCTGAGGTGATAGACCATACCATACTGACTTGGGCCCCTGCCACAAGGCTGATAAGTTTTGGAGACTTTGTTCCTATCATGGCCAAATGTCAGCAGTTGTCCAGTGATAGAGAAAGGGTTAATTTGTGCTGGCGTCCTTGATAATTTTTGCATTAGCTTGGCACTTTGAGGCTCGGAAAAAGATACGAAAGCTGAGAACAGACTGAGGGAGTGAGTTTGTTACTAACCTGCTTGTGCAGTTCACATAGCTATGGATTGGGGAGACATGGGTCACGCTTGCAGATTTTGATTTTCTTTGCTTCTGCCCTATATAACGCTTGGAAGTCAATCTTCCATTGGCTTCACTCTGGAGGGGATGCACCCCAGTCCAGGAGCCACATTCAGCCAGTGACGGAGAACTGGATCACTAGCCAGGAGCAGTCTTAGTAGAAATAGTTCTTTAGGGGCCCAGCTATATCCCACTGGCTGTGAGGAGATGCTGGACCGCATCAGCAAAAGGGCTGCAATGCTTCTCTGCTGGGCACCATATCCTCCCCCATTTACCACCAATGAAGTTTCTCTTATAGTAGTAACGTGTCAGCATTCGGCATCGAAAGGACTCTTAGGGAGGCCTGGAACCAGAGCAAGTTCTGGCATAGAAGACATACCCAGCAGTTGGGGGAAAAGTGCACACACCAGATTGCATGTTTCATTCTCCTCAGTAAGTTCTATTCTTCTAAATTAGCCTGCTGCCTCACTTGCAGTACTCATCACCAAGATTCAACTGCCAGTCCAGCTGGCTTCTGCATATGGACTGGTGATACAAAGCCAACTTGTTCTTTGCTTCTGGCTGTGAAATGCCTTGGACGTCAGCTCTGCCAATGAGTGTGGGCCGCTGTGGAGTTGCTATTTATGTTGTTGCCACTGCCTCTAACTGCCCTGATGTAGTGCTACTCCCCAGGGCATTATGGCGAAAAACAAAATGGCTGCCCTGTTGACACTAGCATTTCCTACAATGCTTCAGGTTGCTGCTAAAATGAAGTGCCCTGGAACAAAGCAAACAGTTAATAATTGTGGTCCCAAGCTAGGCTACACTTGCTACTGCTGGCTCCCACTCCGCCCTACCAACAATTATGCAGGGCTCTAAAAGACATAGAGACAGTTCTTGAACAAAAGAGACTCCATTTCTCTTATGACCAATGTATTTGCCTGGATTACGGTCTTTTCAAGAACCCCTTCTCCCTTTTTCTTACCCTCTCAGATATTTTACGAACTGTTTTTAGTGTTTTCATTTCACAACACTCTTCTATTTTGCTGCTGGTTTTACTATGGCATTATATGCTGTGTTTTTTTATTTTCACTGCTAACTCCATCTTAGTTTTGTTACGTGATGATGCCTCTAGTTATCCTTTATTGATTTGTGGTTTGCATTTTATATTTTAAATGTTTTGCCCTCTGCCCAGACTTTTTTTTTTCTGTCAGGTGGTTTAAAAGTACAATCAACCGGACTTCCGGTCTTCATGGCGCCGAGACTGGCAACAGAGTGATGATCGTGTGTCACTCTTTGCCGTCAGATGCAGTATAGCTGGTAGAAATTTACCAGCTGACTACCCCCCTGGTAAAGGGGGTGCTGAGAGGGCTCGCCGGGGACCCAAAACTCTCTAGCAACCCCCAATCAAAGCAATCGGGGAGAGCGGACGAGAGCTGGGGTCGAAGAGCATCCACAGTTGCATCTGACCGCTGAACAATACAGCACGATCGCCGCCGAAGATTTTTTAAAACAAGCTTACTTTAGAGCGAAGAAAGAAGAAGTGAAGCTTATCTTTTGAAGGTGCGTACCTCTACATAAACGGATCACCATCTTACTTAATAAATTAGAAACTAAAACACTGCGCTGTTTTACTAATATGGCGACAAATTCAGCTTGAGCTCGCGAAGGGGACAGTATAATAGCTTGGAAAAAACTTTCTTGAATGTAAAAGTCTGCGTCGAGCTCCCTGAAAACTTTGGACTGCGGAATGAATACACACACACACACACACACACACACACACACGTAGATATAAACATTGACTTCAATCAAGTAATAAATGTAACTTAGTGTAACTTAGAAGATATTACTTTTCTGGGGGACTAAGTAAGATGAATTTATAAAAAGACGGGAGAAGACAGAGGAGACGGGAGAAACCAAATTCAACTCTACAAGGACAACACTGCTAAATTTATATAAAGATTATATCTTTTATATAAAGATTTTTCTGGTGAGAACATTCGTGGACTTGTGGATTACAAATATCAAATACATAAATACATAATTTCCGGATTTGTGGACTATAATTTTGTGGATTATAATTATAGACAAGTGGAATTAGGCTAGAGCTTGCTAGTGGTACTAGCGGAGCTCGCCAAAGAGACAACTTTAGAACCAACTGCGTCTAGGATGTTTGAAAAGAAAAGAGGAAAGATTGAAGACAGGAGAGGATTATAATACACAAAGAGGACTGTCAGAAGAACTAAAATAAAACTGAGAAAAGAGAGAAAGAAGCTCATACTTACTGGTTAACCGGAGAAGAGGAGGGGGAAAAGGGGGGGGGGCAAGATTGGCCGGTCAACTGAAGAGCTTCAGGATTTTTCCATTTATGATCTAGTATTATTGGTATTATATAGCATTATTTATAAATAGATTACAATAGAATTATTTTGAATCTAGTTTGAGATTGCTTACAATAGAATACTATAAATAATCTTAATTAATTTTCTGGAGCAGCAATAAGTGAATATATTATAAAAGTATATAAAGTTTAAAAACTATATACAAGTATAAAAGTTTAACAGAATATAGCATAAGATTTAGACATAAAATATATGAATTCTGTCAATGTTAAAACTCATGAAATATATTACATCGATACATTACACTGATTTGAAATAAGTTAGATGAATTAATAAGTATACTTATATAAGCTGATATATAAGTTGATAAGTTTATTTATTTTCTTCTTATAACGTGGTGAGAACTGTCAGTCTGGGAAAAGTACTAACTGTGACTGTAATATAATTATTTAAGAAATTAGAATACTAATTGGTAATCATTGCATGATTATTAATGTGCTGTATATAACAGTTTTTATATATATGTAAATTTTGGCACGAGTATAAGCAGTGAAAAGAAGTGACACACCTTAAGGGTGACTTTAACAAAGACAATTTGTTGGACTTTTCAAAAAAGGAGAAGAAAAGAGGGAAAGCTGCTGGATCATTCTGAAAGTACAAACAGTTCTTGAGAGCCTCACGCTGTAGCTTGCTCAAGGCCAAACAGACTAAGATAAATCTGCTAAAAGCACAGCTGGACAGTAATTTATAACAACAAGAAGAGGGAAGGGGAGGAAAGAGGGAAAAAAAACAATCTCAAGAACAATTTAGGTATAGCTAAAGGCTGCCATCTAGTGTTGTTTCTTTTACAATACACTTATAATAATAAAAATCAGATTAGCCAAATGGACTCTAATTCCAGAATGGCAACTATGACAACAGTCAAAAGGAAAGCGACTTTACAAGATGAAGCAAAAATGGTATCTCAAATTTCTACAGGGAGAAGAACATCAGTTGACATACCAGCCAATCCCATGACTACTCAACCAACAAGTCAAACAGATATTTCTTTTTTGTTAGAGGAATTCAAAAATCTTAGACAGGACATTAAACAGGAAATCAGACAAGAAATTAGACATGAAATGAAAGAACTCAGAGCTGAGATAAAAATGGTCATTAAAAAAGAAATGGACTTTATAAATAAAAAAATAGAAAAAGTAAACAAAGACATCTCAACAATAAAAAACGAAGTAACAAGCTTACATAGCAAGACAAAGCAACTCCAATCAGACTATAAATCATTTAAAGAGACCCAACAACATCAAGAAACTTTGATAAACATGCAAGAATTACGATATCACGAAAAATGTTTGAAATTAAGAGGAATTCCTGAATCAACGGACGAGACCCTTTACGAGAAGATAATACCACTATTAGCGACCTATATAGAAATTACAGAAGAAAAACTAGAAGCGGACACTGACAGGATCTTCAGACTGAACTCGAAGTTAGCTAAAGAAAAAAATTTGCCAAGAGATGTAATAATTTGTTTTACTAAACTAAGGACTAGAGATAAAATTCTTCAGACAAACTACGACTACAAACTAATGATAGAGAATAAGGAAATAAAAATCTTCAAAGATGTGCCGTATCCAATAATTAAAACGAGACAAGAATATAAATTTCTCACACATCTTCTACAAAAGCATAGGATAAACTTCAGATGGGAGGGAATCTCAGTATTTTACAAACAAAGGTGGTACAAAGCAACTAATACAGAGAAAACTAAAGACTTATATGAAAGAATTAGAAAAGATATTGACAGAACAGAAACAGATTTAAAGACTGAAGAACAACAGAAGCCAGAAGACAAATCAATTCTAACAGGAAACCAAGAATTGAAAGACAGCGAAATTGCGCTAGAGGAAGAAGGACTAGAAGAAGAAGAAGAAGAGGAAGAAGAAGAATCAAACTTAGAAGTGGAAAATAGAACTGAAATATAAGAACTAAGAAGAAGAAAGATGGTGATTACAATACAGTCATGGAATATTAAAGGAATCAATCCAAACTATAAGAGAAGGCAAATATTTCACTTTCTGGAAAAAAAAGAAAGCGGATTTAATATGCCTACAGGAGACCAGGAAACGAGATGCCGATATCAAATACTTAAGAAATCCCAAATTGGGGAAACTTTATACTTCAACATTTCAGAAAAAGAAGAGGGGTGTAGCAATGTATGTAAATTCAAAATTTCAATCAGAAGAAATATTTGTAGATGCACAAGGACATTACATAGGAGTAGAAATCAACCTGCTAAGTTTAAAGATTCTTGCAGTTGGAATATACACCCCCATAGAACACAAAGATAAATTTCTCAGAAAATTAGAAATGGAACTGATGAAATACACCCAAGAAAGAAATCAAGAAAATATTCTTCTGTTGGGAGACATGAACGCAGTCTTAAATCCAACTGTAGATAGATCATCTCAAAAACCAGGAAAGAAAACACAAGGTAAGCTCCCTAAAAGTTTTTTTAACATCATGAGCACCTTCGCACTATTAGATGTTTGGAGCTATAAATATGGAAATTCTAAAGGATTTACTTTCTATTCAGAGGTACACAAATCAATGTCTAGAATAGACATGTTCCTGATTTCAAAACATCTACATACAGTAGTTAAAGAAATGGAAATCCTACCAAAATTCCTCTCAGACCACAATTTAATCCAACTTAAACTTCAAGTCAAAAAGAAAAACTGGAACTGGAAACTGAATGATTCACTACTTCAAAAGAATGATTATTTAAAACAAGCTAAACAGGTGTTGAAACATTACTTTGCGGAAAACATGACAGAGGACACTTCTATGAAGACAATATGGGATGCCAGCAAAGCAGTAATTAGAGGCCACTTAATCAAATGGGGAGCAGAATGGAAAAAAGCCAAACAACAAAAATATACAGAAATTCAGAACAAATTACAACAAAAAGAGGAAGCATTAAGAAATGATATAACAAATGAAAACTTGCAAAAACAAATTAAAATATTACAAGAACAACTTAAAATAGAAAACACCATTCAAATAGAGAGAAAACTTAAAAGAATCAAACAAAACCATTTTGAAAGAGCCAACAAACCGGGAAGATGGCTGGCCTATAAACTAAGAAAGGAAGCTGAAAAGAGACAAATAACAGAAGTCAAAAAGGGAGAAAAGACATTTACAGATCAAGCTTCTATTAAAAAAATATTTGTTAACTATTACTCCAAACTGTATAACCAGATAAAACCGGCAAAAGGCAGAACAGAACAGATGAAACAATACTTGGACACTAAAAATATAAAAAAATTATCAGAAGACCAGAAAAAGATACTCAATGCACCCTTTACAATGGCAGAAGTCTCTTCCACAATACAGAAATTAAAAACATCAAAAGCACCTGGTCCAGACGGTTTCTTGGTGACATACTATAAGTTGCTTGAAGAAGAATTGATAATACCTCTGCAAAGGACATTTAATGAAATAATAACAAAAGGTAAACCAGAAACATGGAATCAGGCTAATATAACCTTAATTCCTAAAGAAGGTAAAGACACAAAAGATCCCGGTAATTATAGACCCATTTCCCTGCTTTATGTTGACTATAAAATCTTTACTTCAATTTTAGCTGATAGATTAAAAAAAATATTACAAGAGTTAATCCATGAAGATCAAAACGGATTTCTTCCAGGAAGATTACTCAGAAACAACATTAGATCCATGCTCAACATGGTGGAATACTTTGAAAAACACAACGAAAAAAAATTGGCAATGTTTTTTATAGACTTTGAAAAAGCATTTGACAATATCAGCTGGGATTTTATGATAGAGGTCCTGTATAAGATGGATTGTGGACAAAGATTTGTCAGATGGGTACAAGAAATCTATAAAGACCAAACTGCATCATTGATAATAAACGGAGAAAAAAACAAAATCTTTCAGTATAAATAAAGGGAAAAGACAAGGATGTCCAATTTCACCATTATTATTTATACTCACACTGGAAGTTTTAATTATGGAAATTAGAGAAGATACTGGGATAAGAGGCGTAAAAATCAAAGGACAGGAATATAAACTCAAGGCATACGCTGACGATCTGGTAATCTTTTTGGAAGATCCAAAGCAGAACATTAAAATATTAATGGAAAAACTAGATACATTTGAAGATATTGCAGGACTAAAGTTAAACAAAGAAAAAACAAAAGTGCTTCCAAAAAATCTTCAAGAAAAAGAAGAAAAAGAGCTTCTAGAAATGTCAGGTTATAAAACAGATAAGAAGATAAAATATCTAGGAATATGGATAACCAAACATAATACAGAACTTTTTAAAATAATTATACAAAAACTTGGAGAGAGATCCACAACGATATCCAAACATGGAACAAATTGAATTCATCACTACTGGGCCGAATATCTGCAATAAAAATGAGTGTTCTCCCTAAACTAAATTTTCTTTTTCAAAACCTTCCCATAATTATAAATGAAAAGTTCTTTAAAAACTGTCAAAAGGAAATTACTAAATTTATATGGGAAGGTAAAAAACCAAGAATCAAATGGAGAATACTAACGGATAAGAAAGAAAGAGGAGGATGTGGTCTCCCAGACCTGAAATTATATTACCATGCCGCAGGATTATCATGGATTGCAGAATGGATAATACTTAAAAATGACCGAATGCTAAAGCTAGAAGGAGCAGATAATAAATTTGGATGGCATGCACACCTGTGGTACGGGAAAGAAAGAGTGGATAAAGAATTCACAAATCATTATATAAGAAAATGATTACTACAAATCTGGAAAAACTTAAGCCCAAAATTTATCAAAAAATTCCACAATGGATCTCTCCACACGAAGCACTCTTCAGGAGATGAAAATCAACACAAGAAAAATGGATTCATTATAAGGATATCATAATCGAGGGGGAAAATTAAACACTAAAATCAAGATCTGATCTAGAAAAAGAAGGATTTCCTAGTCAATGGTTTTTGTATATGCAACTGAAAGAAAGATTCAAAATGGATATGAAGCTAGAAGGATTTTTTTCGAAAGCAGAAAAGAAGTGAAAAGAGCTCGAAGTGGCCATTTTTGAGAAGCCAAGACATTTAACATCTCAAATATATAAATTTTTACTAAACAGGGAAATGGAAACTGAATCTATAAAACAGACAATGATTAATTGGTCGTTAAACATAGGCAAAACTACAGAACTTGAAGATTGGGAAAACAGTTGGAGAAGGACGCAGAAATTTACATTATCTCAAAATCTTAAAGAGAACTATCTAAAAATGTTCCACAGATGGTACCTAAGTCCAGCAAAATAAGACAAGATGTATAAAACAGGAAAGAAAGAATGCTGGAAATGTAAAAAAGAAGAAAGCACGTTCTACCATTTATGGTGGACGTGCACAAAAGCAAAATCTTTTTGGAGAAGTATTAATAAAATCATGGTAGAGATATTGGACATTAATAGACCGCTGTCTCCTGAACTGTATCTGTTGAACATGATTCCAAAAGTACAACAATTAAGTAGCAAAAACAGATGGAAAATATTACTATATATGGTTACCTCTGCAAGAATTGTCTATGCAAGGTACTGGAAAAGTCAACAAACCCCAGACCCTGAGGAATGGCTTATTATGCTTAATGAAATGAAGAATTGTGATCAATTATCAAAGTTACTTAAAGAAGAAAAAAAAGTAATATATGACTCAGAGTGGAAGCCAATAATAAGTTACCTTAAAAAAAGATACGGAGATATTATAATAATGTAAAATTAAAAAAATATATAAATATATAACAGTGGATCAATAAGTGTGCGATGTACCCTGACCAACAGGAAAAGGGAAACAAAAATATATACAGATATATTATGAGTGGTCCAACAGAAGGATAAGGAGAGAGAAGGTAAAACAAAAACAAAAACAAAAAACACCTGTACTTATGAATTTGAAATGTAAGGTAGATATAGAGGTAACTATAATAATACATAGAATAAACCGGAAAAAGTTAAGTAGGAAGTAATTTTACTTTGTGTATTATAAATATATTATGTAAGGAAATAAGAAGATATAGTTTAACTGATAGATATGGGCTATGTATTGTGTACTATGGATTAAATACTATGGACCATGTATGATTGACAGATATGGATTTGTACAACTAAATTACGCAATCTAACGTTGTTTATATAAATCTTTTATTTTAATGTTTTAACATTTTAATAAAAATAATAATAATAATAAAAAAAATAAAAGTACAATCAATCAATCCACCATAAACCTGACCTGCTGCCAACAAAGACCAACAAGCAGGAAATGGAGAACAAGGAGAGCCCCTCTCCAAGGCCAAAGGTCCACATTTTTATTTTCTTGCCTCATCCCTTGGGAAGAAGACTCAGTCCCTTGAGAAAGAAGCACTACTAAATGAATATACTCACTTGGAGAGCCCGAAGGTCAAAATTCAAAGAATGGCCCACTAAAACCGCATTGGCAGGAAGCAGCTTCTTTAATTGGTCCTGGATGTCAGAAAGGGTTGTCACGACTGGGAAGAGCAGCTTCTCAGTGATGCCGGAATAACTTCAAAATACAATAGATGAGATTAATCAGGGTCTTGAGAGAATCTAGCATTTTCAAGACTAGTTAATGCTATGGGAAGAGTCTTGGGAATGAGATCCGGGCTGGCTGTTGTTAATGCCATTTTGAGATATTACTAAACTTCTTTTTCTTTTTGATCTCAACCCCTCTTCCACTGGTAAACAATTTCTTAGAAAAACAGCACAGAGAGAGTGAATCTGTTCTCTGCCAGCCATGGTCCTGATCCAACTGGGCCCTCAAAGCTATTTTGTCTTCCATTCACACATTCATTCCATTTATATCCCATCTTTCTTCCAACAAGCACAAGTCATACATAACTCTCCTCCTCCCCTCTCCATCCTCACACCAACTCTGTGAGGTAGGTCAGGCTGAGAGAAAGCAATTGGCCCAAGATCATCCTGTAAATTTTACGGCATAGAGAAGTGGGGGATTAACATCACCATCTCTCAAATTCCTATCCAACATTTTGACTACTGCTTCACATTGTCCCTCATTCTTGCTATTTGTAAGAGGTTTACAACAAGTAGAAACCCATCCATTCACCCTCCATTATGTGCCGTTTGGCTCTAAGAACATGAGATTCACAGGAGAGCATGTTCTTTGGGAATACACATGCTTAAAATTCTTCAGAGCTCAGACAATGCTTGGGTGTTTCTTTCCACAGAACATAAGTATAAGCAAGATACCTGGTGAGGTAATTTATTATTGGTAATTTGGGCTTGACCAGCTCATCCAGAATGCACTGGCCACTGGCATCCACCACTGAGATCCGTGCGAGTTCAGATCCCCTATCAGTGAGACACTGGTAAAAAAAAGTTAGAGAAAACGGTTAAGAGAAGCCGTGTCGAGCTGAGAGTTGTTCCTCACCCTTTCACCTCCAATATTCCAGTGATCTTACCTTATTCCATAGAAACAAATCTATAAGCACCGACCACGTGCATAGGTCTGGTTTTATTAGTCATTTCTAGCATTTATTCCCACCTTTACAGCTTGTAAGGCTCACAGAATGACTTACCAATCTTTCTTTTAAAACACAGAGAGAGAAAGACAGGGAGAGAAAGACAGAGAAGACAGTCCGTGTTCCAAGAGTTAAAGTCTACATAAACCAAGAATGTTCACAAGCTCAGGGGGTTGTTGCTAGGACTCTCTGTCAGCCCCCTGAAAGAAAACTCAAAATGGCCACAAAACACTTAAGGTATCATAAAAAAAAAAAATTGGGGGTGGCAAAACGTGTGTGTGTGGGAGAGGGCTGCATCTTGTTTTAAAGAAGAATTTCTGCTCCTGGAGACTTCCAGGACCGGTAATTCCCTTTTCGCTCAGATCATGGGAGGCAGGCTGACTGGGTCCATGAGGGATGGAGTGGGAAAAGGAAAGCAAGGCCACTCAGGTGTAAGTTCTTCACATTATGAAGGTCATAAAATGACCAGATTTAATGAAGTTGGATGTTCCTCTGGATAGTGTTATCACCGAGGACAGAAGCAATTCAAAGAGAAGAGGAGCCAAAGATGGCTGATCTATCAGCCAAATTGACAGAGCAGTCTGGATTACCACTTGGATAGTCTTATGAAATACATCCTGAATAGATCCAGCATCTTGTGCTTCTGACGAGGGTAGGTGAAAGGCTAATATGAATTATGATGTCCCATTTCTTTCTGTATAGAAGCTTCCATCAGCTTGGTGCTCTCTCAGTGCCGTTTGGGATTGCAGTTCTCAGCAGTTTTTGCCAACACGGCTAATGGTAAAATATTATGGAAATTGTAATCTAAAAGATTTGATGGTCACCACAGTTCTGGAGCTATGATTCCCACTATAATTGTCATAGTTCCCTCGGTGGAATCTTGGGGTTTGGATTTTTTGGGAGGGGCATTTAGAATTCTCAGCCAGAATTCTACAGGGTGTTGCCATGGCAATTAAAGGGGAATGCACCGCTATAATTGTGTAGGGTAAAAGGGCCCCGGCTGTGGAAGGCTGCCTTCTAGCATCTGATAGAAGCTGCAGGCTTCATTACAAATGAGGATTAAATTCTCTCATCAGTTTTGACTAACATGACATGGCCCTTAGCTGACTGTTGTTAAGAACAGCCTCCCTTCCCTTGTGCACTCCAGTTATGTTTCACTGCAGCCATCATCTTCAGCCAAGCAATGGCCACACTGGTTGCACAGTCCGACACATTTGCAGGTTCCCACGTTGGAGAAGGCCGGTTTGCATTGATTGTCAGTGGCTCCCCAGGGTGTTCGAGGAAGGATCTTTTCCAGCTGTACCCAGAAATATTTGAGATTCCGCCTAGGACTTCCTTTACGCAGTGCAGCTGCAGACCGTTCCCTGAAGAGGGCTAATGGACTCCAAGTCATTTCCAACTTATGGCAACCCTAAGGTGAACCTATCATGGGGCTTTCTTGGCAGGATTTGTTCAAGAGGAGGTTTGCCTTTGCCTTCTTCTTAGACTAGACAGTGTGATGCCCCAAGGTCACCCTATGGGTTTCCATGGCTGAGTGGGCAGATGTACCTTGTTATCCAGAGTTGGAGTCCAGTGCTCAAACCAATATACCACACTGGCTCCCCACAAAATGTAGGAAAATGTAACCTCCCATATATCCTCCCTAGACAGCCAAAGGTGAGGGGTGACATCAGTTGCAGTTCAGGGACACTATGACAGACCACACATTCCCCACTCCTGATGTTCCGTGTTAATTAAAAAAACAAAAACTTTTAAACACTGGAACCCTGCTGAACTTTTCAAGAACACTGGCAAGAAATATGATGTAGGAACAAATGTGAAAGCTTTTGCATGACACCCCTTTTCAACATACCATTTCACAGTCCAGCCCAAAAAGAGGGCTTCTGTCTGTTACTGGACCACTACAGTGAGTGTGAACAAAATGGCTGCAGTCATCACGCCCTGAAAGAGAAAAGGAAAATGTTTCAACACCAAAACATATCGTGAGAGCCAACGTGGCAGAGTTTGGAATGACGACTGAACCACCATGGCATGCAAACGATCGATTAATCAAAATCCAAGGCCTGACCTAGATTCACAAACCACGGTGTCGGGAACCTATGAGCTGAAAAAGCTCAGTTGATATGCTACTGCTCTACCTTCCTGAAGCTGCTGCACCATAAAAAATGTGAGCAGACCTCTGATGTTCTAAACCTAAGTGTTGGGAGAAGAGAAACCACAAGCAGATAAGAAATTTTCAACCCATGGTTTGGATTCTACGGTGAACTCAAAACCATGTTCTCTAAAGGACAGGACCAGATCTAATGGTTTAAAGTTACAAGGGAATAGATTTTGACTGAACCTTAGAAGGAACTTTTTGATAGTATGAGTGGTTCAGCGATGAAACCAATTGCCTAGAGAAGTGGTGGGATCTCCTTCTCTGGATGTCTTCAAAAAGAAGCTGGGCAGCTACCTAACAGGGATGATTTAGCTGGAGATCCTACACTGAGCAGGGGGTTGGACTCAATGGGCCATGAAGCCCCTTTCAACTCTATGAGTCTGTGGTCTGCACTGAACCTCCCACTTAGCCTATTCTAATAGAGATAATCAGAAAAATCTTACGCCACCTTTCATACACTCTACCACTCAACTGCAGTGTTCCCTCTTTCAAATCACTGGGATTTGCAGATGAACTGAAATCATGTTTATACCTTTTCTCAACGAAAATAAAGAAATCTACCTTCTATGGGGTAATCATGGAGGTACATCTCCTCTGGGGTTAAAATGTAGCTGGAGAGTCCACGACATTCTCTTCCATATTTCTGAATGATGGGATCTTTCTTCAGCTCTGAAATCCATAAGATACTTATTTAAAACATTTATATTACAATTTCCTCCCAGGACATTTTCCACATATCTTACAAGAACTGAAAAGAGAGCGATGGGGAAAAGGACAACAGGCAAACACCAGTAAGAAAACAAGAGCTTGGAAAAGGTGTTGTTGTGTGCCTTTAAGTCATTTCCGACTTATGGCGACCACAAGGCAAACTTATCAGGGGTTTTTCTGAGGGCTGAGAGTGTGTGATGTACCCAAGGTCACTCAGTGGGTTTCCATGGCCAAGCAGGGAAGAGAACCTTGGTCTCCAGGATCATAATATAACGATCAAACCACTACACCAAGCTACCTCTCTACAACTCCCCAAACTCTCCAGCAAGCATAGCCATATATACAATAAATATAATCTTACCTTGGTTGCTGATTTGCTGATTGTTCTTTCTTCCTGCTCCACAGAGCCTTTCCATAAAATCACCTGATACAGGTGGTAGAGAGAAATGCTATTAAAAGACACAGGACACGTGTTAAATAAAAGAAGATTCATGATGGAGAAAAGAAAAACGTGAGATGCAGCACTATACCCCTCCCAATAACCTGCATATACAGTGTGACATGAGAAAAGTCTAATGAGATGTTCAGCTCCTTTTCTTTGGGACACGAATGCATGATGTCCCAAACCAGAAGGTCTCATGACATCAATATAAAACAACACCAAAACTTAAATGTCTTTTGATCTTTTATTCATTCTATGTTTTAGGAAAGTATAATGCATTATGCCTATCTGACCCAATGTTGTACACCTTGCCTGACAGCATCTCTCAACAGGCTCAGGCAAAGACAAGGTTTTCCTACTGTGTTCTGATCACCGGATCCTAGAGATGCTAAGGAATCAGCAGTGAGATCTTTGGCATGCAAATTAATACATAAGCAATCTCCTCATGGCTTGTCTTGCACTAATTGCTCATCTCTTGGCCCCAATGCTCCTCAGCTTTAAAAAGGCAAGATTAGAGGGCTGTCTTCAAACACTTCTTTCGAACCATTTTGGGAATTCTGCAACAGCTTCCAGACCTGACATAATTCAGATTATATACTTGCACATCCAGGTCATTCCAGTATATGAGATGGAGGTTATGGGCCATTTGTAATTGGCTCCAGCATGCCTACAGCAGCTAGATGTCCAACTTCTAGGAAAAACAGAAAGGAAAGCAATAGAATTCATTAACCTCAAGTTTGCCCACTTCTGTGGCAGAACTGGGGTGGGCAGAAAATAGATCGGAATCTATTGACAGATCTCTGGGTGACTTGGGCTACACTTTAGCCATCCCTGCCACAAGGCATACAGGCATTTTCCACAACTGCTTCTCCTGGATCCTGCAACTGTTACTGTAAAAGTGGGAAGGTGTGGAGGGACTGATAATGTTTTCAGGGAAATGGCAGTGAGTAACACAGGTCTCCCCTGTGTGTACCTAGTTATCGTCTTAATGACCCTGACTTCCAGGCAGGAGCCAGAAAAAGCTCATTATTGTGTCTTGTTGGCAAGAACTGGTGGCGGGTCATTCTTGGAAAGTCCTGAATGTGCTCTAAATTAGAGACATATGTTTCCTGGCCACTGGAAAACCATCCCCCTCTCCCCAGTCCACCCCCGACAGGAATTACTGATTCAAAGCATCCTGTTAAGTGAAGCCATCTAAGGAATACAAAAACAGTGCTGGGAAAATTAAGGTTGCCTTCATTCAAAACAGAAAAACAGTCTTTCCAGAAGACAGAATGTACTGTTTACATCCAAAAGCACCCCATGGCTAAAGGAAAACCACAGCTAGACTGGAGCTGTGTGGATGCCAAAAGCCTTGGACAGGAGATTGCTGGGAAGAGCGGATAAAGCAGTATGATCTGGAGCGGCTGTGGAGTGTTGGAGTGGGGCTCAGGAAATCCAGGTTCTGCTCCCTACTGAGTCATGAAACCCACTGGGTGACCTCAAGCCAGCATCTCTCTTTCAGCCTGACTGAGTTCACAATGCTATAGTGAGAAGAGAAGTGGAAAAGTGGAGAGCCATATACAGGTATCTCCTGCTTTCCAACAGTCTGCTCTTTTGCCCCTGTTCGGTTATAACCAGAACCTAGACATTTGATGTCTTGTCCTCTCTTTCAACCTATTTTGCCATGTTTCCACGATCTTCCACATGTTTTTGTGACCGCACACTGCTTTTTCTCCCAGGCCATACTTAGGAAAAAAAATAGCTAAAAAACAAAACAAAAAGCAAAATCTGGGCTCCGCATTTCTGCTTTGTGACCATGCTCTGATCTCTAACCTGCTGAACAAATGGCAGATGCCTGTACGCTGCATTGAGCTCACTGGATGAAAAGCAGGATATAAATATAAATAAATTGAATGGATGAATGAATGAATGATGAACGAATAAGTAAGCCTGTAAAACTTGGGATGCACCAATCTAGACACAGATCAGTAACTTTTCAGGTTTTTTTGCAGGGGAGGGTGGGCTGGCCAGGAAGACAGCAATATGAGGAGGGTGGGAGGTAGTGGAGGAGAGACTGAAGGGCTCTTGGCAGGCCATAGTATTATTTTATATCCTGCCCTTTTGCTCAACCCAAGACTCAAAGCAGTTTGCAAAAATTAAAATAAATACAATTAAAACCTCACATTGCTAGACATTAAAATATTGTTAAACTACCAACAGAACTAAAAATAATTTAAAATATCCACTAAGAAGCAAAAAACTATGAATACAGCACATAATTAAAAGCCCTTCACTCATAAACAGTTCCCAAAGAGCTGTTGAAATAATTAAAAAATTCACCTGTTGCCAGAAGGACAACAAGAAACACACCAACCAAACCTGATGTTTTTAAGGTTTGTATCTCAGAAGCTAAGCAAGGTCAGCCCCGGTTAGCACTTGGATGGGAGACTGCCAATGACTACCACGTGCTGCAGGCTATATTTCAGAGGAAGGAACTGGCAAAACCATCTCTGGGTATTCACAGAATCACAGAATCACAGAAATGTAGAGTTGGAAGAGACCACACGGGCCATCCAGTCCAACCCCCTGCCATGCAGGAACACCCTCAAAGCACTCCCGACAGATGGCCATCCAGCCTCTGCTTAAAAACCTCCAAAGAAGGAGATTCCACCACACTCCGAGGCAGCATATTCCACTGCCGGACAGACCTGACCGTCAGGAAGTTCTTCCTGAGGTTCAGGTGGAATCTCCTTTCCTGCAGCTTGAATCCATTGCTCCTTGTTCTGGTCTCTGGAGCAGCAGAAAACAAGCCCTCTCCTTCCTCTACATGGCACCCCTTCAAATATTTAAACATAGCTATCATGTCCCCTCTTAACCTTCTCTTCTGCAGACTGAACATACCCAGCTCTCTAAGTCTATCCTCATAGGGCATGGCTTCCAGGCCCTTCACCATTTTGGTCGCCTTCCTCTGGACCTGCTCCAGCTTGACCATGTCCTTCTTGAATTGGGGTGCCCAGAACTGGACACAGTATTCAAGATGAGGTCTAACCAAAGCAGAGTAGAGTGGTACCAGTACCTCCCTCGATCTAGACGCCATACTCCTATTGATGCAGCCGAGAATTGCATTGGCTTTCTTGGCTGCCGCATCACATTGCTGACTCATGTTCAGCTTGTGGTCTATTAAGACTCCTAGATCCCTTTCACATGTACTGCCATCCAGCCACGTGTTCCCCATCCTATATTTCTGCATTCCATTTTTTCTACCTAAGTGTAGGACCTTACACTTCTCTCTGTTGAATTTCATTTTGTTAGCTTTGGCCCAGCTCTCCAATCTATCCAGGTCATTTTGAATTTTGATCCTGTCCTCTGGTGTATTAGCAACCCCTCCCAATTTGGTGTCATCTGCAAATTTGATGAGCATGCCCTCTATTCCTTCATCCAAGTCGTTGATGAAAATATTGAAGAGCACTGGGCCCAGGACAGAACCCTGTGGCACCCCGCTAGTCACTTTTCTCCAGGATGAAAAGCAGCCATTGGTGAGCACCCTTTGGTCCAGTTACAGATCCACCTGACAGTAGCCCTGTCCAGCCCGCATTGTATTAGCTTTTTTGCAAGAATGTCATGGGAAACTTTGTCAAAGGCCTTACTGAAATCGAGATATGCTACATCCACAGCATTCCCTTCATCTATCAAGCTAGTAACTCTATCATAAAAAGAAATAAGATTAGTCTGGCATGACTTATTTTTGAGAATAATTTATATTTATATTTATATTTATATTCCTCGCTTAAGAAAACACTGTAAAATTTGTGAGGTCACCATAAGCCGACAGATGACCTGAAGGCACATATACATACATACAGTCTTTTAATTAATATTAATGCTCGCAAATGTTTTAACTTTATATATTGTTTAATCACATTTTAAATAACTCATATTTATACTTTGATTATTTGTATAGCTTTTTTTAATGTGTATTGTTTTTAAATATACTGTTACCCTCCTTGAGCCCCATTACTGGGATATATCCCATTATTGGGACAGACTGTTAGCCTCCTTGAGTTCCATTATTGAGGAAAAGGCGAGATATACAAATGAGTAAGAAAAATAATATATAAATAACCTGTCTAGGAAGAGACTTCTAGAGCCTTGGAGCAGCTATCAAGAAGAACTTCTACATTCCCAACAGATGTATCTGTAAGGTTGGTGGCACAGAGAGAAAGCCCTTCCCAGAAGATCGAAAAATCAGGCTCATACGGGACAATACAGTCCTTCACTTAATCTGGACTTAAACTGCATAACACAAGGGTACTGTGTTATGCACTTGTCTTATAAGTCAATCTCCATTTATGTGTGAGTAGTTATAGACTCCTTAGATCATATGATTTCAAGGCATGCACAGCAATAAAACACACAATATTCAGTGGGCCATTCACATCCGCAAGAGATTGGCCCTAGGACCCCCACAGATACAAAACAAATAAATACATAGATAGATCATGCATGATCAAGTCAGCCTCTTGAGGCTCGTACCAAGGCTGTGAGCCTTGCAAGGTGAGCCTTATCAGTAACCCTGTATTGAAATGGCAAAGGGCAACAGCAGAGGCAGTGGCAAGTCTGAACTGCCAGGCGCACCACATTCTTTGGATTCCCTCACCTCTGGGAAGCCAGTTGGCATGTTCCCTAGAGGTGAGGGAACCGGAAGAACGTGGCATGCTTGACATTCAGGGCTTGCTGCCACCTCTGCGGCTGCCCTATGCTATTTTTAACGCTGTACATCCCTATTGTACAGTACAGGGCATGTTGTACAAGGCGAGGCTTCTACAGTAAGCCCCTACAAAATTAAAAATGGTGCCAGCTGCCCACTTCTCCTTTGTGAGGGAACCCCGCTGCCTCAAAGGAAGAAGCATGCTACCCACCACAGACTGAAACATACATTATTGTGTACATTTGAATTTGCAGTGGGTTAAATTCACAGGTCCCTAACTTGTGCATACAGAGGACTCAGTGTACACAGAATTAAAAATACAGGCCTTAATCCTATTTACAATCCTGGCTAGAGTAATTGTACTGAACCAACATGATTTACGTAACTGCTGACCTATCATTTACTGGGACCACCAGTAGGATTCAGACTATAATATTTATGCTGTTCGTGAAATACATGGCAAGTTGGGCTATACAGGGGAATCCTGGAAAAAACAACAACAATGAACTCTTTCACACGCATGTAAAATGTGTTATTCAATGCCCAATCTCGGAGGGAAGGAGACTCTGGAAAGTACAAGTCACAATATCCTGTTCCAAAGAACCGAGAGGTGGGCCTCCAGAGCATGTGGCATCAAACAGGAGGGCTTTTCTAGATAGCTATCAGGGCTGAATGGGTCTATATGGAAGAAGATGGTCTTTCATGTGGAGCCAGCATCCCTCTACCCAACAAGAAGTGTAACAACAATGGCACCTTTGGATTCATTAACATTACATACAAATGTAGGAATCTGCCTCCTACCAGTATTACTACCATATATGCTCGTTTATAAGTCAACCTCATCTATATGCCGAGGGCAAAATTATGGATTTTGATATGATCCGTGGGTAAGTCAAAGGTCATTCCATGGGGAGGGGAAAGCGCAGCACTGCCTCAGGGGGCCAGCTACTTCTGGTCACTGTCATTTTCCCACCCAGGCATTCAGGAAGGCCAAGAGTAGTACCATGGTGGTGAGGCTAGAGGGGGTCAGTGCTTCTGAAAGGTTCTCCCAGGATAGACTTCTCGCCTTTTGCCCCTCTACTTGGGGAAGGGGATGGTTTCTTTATTGATAAGAGTTAAGGTACACCACTTAACTGACCCATGGATAAAGTTTTTGGGATTGATTTTTTGACTAAGATTTCTAGACTCATACATGAGTATACATTAGTTCAGATTATGGCCGTGTTCCCACACATAATGATAACTGAGGGACTAAACTTGGAACATTCTATGTGGTAGCTCGACCAATGAATTCCATCCCTTCTGTCAGCCCCTTTCTGATTGCAGAGAGAAACTTACATGTCTGAATATCTTCCTCAGAAACTTGAACTGCACGTAGAACAGATAGAAATGGAGCCGACTCACTTCAGGTAGAATCACTACCACCACACCAGAGAGATGCCTGCGGTGATGAATTCGGCACCAACTGCACCACAGATTGGAAGAAAACACACTTACTCATTTAGAAAAGTGTTTATTACTGTTCCATCCATGTGGGCCCCCAGAGTGATGCACGACAAAGAGATAAAAACATATCTTAAAACGAGTATTTAAGCTTTTTAAAAGAATACATACACACATGCGAAAAATCACTAATAACCATTTTTTTAAAACAGGTGTGGGAACGGGAATGATGCAGCCCTCCAGATGTTGCTGGACTGCAACTCCCAGCTTTTGCACCATCTGCTATGTTGGCTAGTGCTGTTGGAAGTTCCAGTTGAGCAACATCTGGGTGGCTGCAAAATTCCTATCCTATTCTAAAGTGACTTTATGATCAGTCTCCTCTTATTTGCAGGAACAGCAAAACACATCACTGCAGGTGGCCATTTTTAAAGGAAGGACCCAGATTCTTTTATCACTGTTGATGATGATGGGAGAGAGAAAGCTGCTGTATACAAAATTAGACTATGCCCCAGCACTATCTGCTCTGGACACTTGCTGGTCACTGATGGGGGAATTTCCTTATTATCTATTAGCAAATTGCTTTAAAAAAAACTTCCAGCAGCTCAGACAAAAGCTTTTTCAATCATCTGAAGATATCAAGGAATTAATATAGGATTTTCTCAATGCAAGTAAAAGAAAAGCTCACAGCTTTGCGCCATTGTGGGTCTTCAGGCTAACAGCCAAGCCTGAAAACATTACTTTGTGAACTAAAACTGTTAGCAGCCTCTTGCCCCCCTGCAATAAGCAGAAGAGCTGAAGTTCAAAAAGGTAACTTTCTCAAGCATTGGGTAACTGCTCATCTCTCTCAGGTTTCCCCACCTGAAAAACAGAAGCTTTAGTTTGTTGCCTTTGAACAGAGTTCTTCCCCCATTACTTACTTCCTAATCCATTTTAACTAAATGCTTGACATTGAAATAGGATCCTGAATGCCACTAACCAAAGTAGATCCACTGAATCAGTGGAATTTACAGAAGGGTTAATCACTGTTGCCTTGGAGTATGGTGAAGTCACCTCCTTCGGAGGTTTTTAAACAGAGGGTGAATGGCCATTTGCTAGGGGTGCTTTGAGTGTGTGTTCCTGCATGGCAGAAGGGGGTTGGACTTGATGGCCTTTGTAGTCTCTTCCACTTCTTTCATTCTATGATTCAACAATTGGTTCAATGGCTCTATCAATAAGATTTAAGTTTTGGTTAGCATTGAATGGGCTCTGTCTTGACCTATGGATCCACAGTTAAGGAAGAAGGAGGATACCCACTTCAAAGAGGGGATGGTCTACAGGGATACAACTCTGTTTCCCAGTTACTAATGTTCAGGGACTGTAACAGTTTCTAGAAGCCAGCGTAAGGGAAGAAGGAGAGTTTGTTTCTTTGTGCTTGTACTAAACAACTGTGAGTCAGACACCCCTGCTGATCAACTGAAAATGGTCCAACTTTCCACCACTGCATCAGGGGTGGGTATCTATGAATCTCCCAATGTTTTGGCCTAGAATTCCCATCAGTTGCTGCTGGCAGATCTAGTAGGGAAGAATTATGGAGGTTGTGGCCCAAAAGCACGTGGACCATCTCAGACTGATACTAGGTCCAGTCTATGTTCTGTCTACTTCCCAGGCTAGGAAATCATGGCAAGCCCAAATATGCCTAGTACAGAGAGGATGGGCTTAAAAACTGGAGTTTACTTTCTTTCCCTGCTAAAACCCAGAAATCCACCAGCTAGAGCCAAGTGCAAAATTCTTACGGAGAAAGAAAAATGGGAATATAATTAGGACTACTTTACCAAATCTGATGCCTTCCAGGTATGTTGGACTACAGTTAGCATCATCTCTAAACCAGCACGGCCAACGTTCCCTGGTTTACATCAGGGCTCTAACCACTGCACCACATGGCCCCATAATGGAAGGTGTCAATAGCTTTTAAAGCTCATCAGAGAATATGAGAACAGTATCAGATCAGTGGTTTTAACTACTGTGTAAGTCTAGAAATTTTAGTGAAAAATTGACCCCCAAAACATGGGTTGACTTATCTATGGATCGAAGTAAGTACTTTAAGTATCTTAATTCTTATCTTAAGTAAGTAGCTTAACTCTTATCAAAAAACGAACTATCCTTTTCTCTGAATAGAGTGGAAAAAAGAAAGAGCTTAGTCTGTCCTGGGAGAACCTAACCTAAAAGAAATACTGACCCCGCTGCTCTCTCCACTGCGGCATTATTTTGGGCCTTTTAGAATGCCTGGGGGGAAAAGGTGGTGGTGGCTCTTTGTGCTCCACCTCAAAGGAGAGCCAAGAGACTGGAGGGGATCAGTTCTTTAGGTTCTCCTGGGACAGACTAAGCACTTGCTTTTCGCCACTCTACTCAGAGAAAGGGATGGGTCCTTTTTTGATAAGAGTTAATACTGTACCTTAACTTTTATTAAAATAAAAAGAACCATCACTTTCTCAGAGTTGAGTGGCAAAAGGCCTTTCTGAATGCTGGGAAAGGAAAATGGTGGTGGCAGAAGCAGCTGTAAGACTGGCCTCCTGTGGTGGCGCTGGTCTTTCCCCTCTCTGAGGAATGACTCTTGACTTATCCCTGGGTCATATCAAAATCCGTAATTTTGGTCTCCAAACCTGTCCTTGACTTATACATAGGGTCAACTTAAACATGGATATATATGGTAAATTCACTTCCACTGAAACTATAGGATGGGCTGCTTTATAGGACAAAGAAGGAAACTCTACCTGGACTGTGCTGCACCATGTCGCTTTCCTAAAGCAGCATATTTGAGGAATTCATACAGCTGGTCATAGCCAATTTCACAGTCTTCCCCAAACAGTGCATTAGACAAATGAGGTTTCTTCTCCTGAGAAATGAAGCAAAAGGAGCTGAGAACTGTTTACACAGACACAGAATGTTTTAAGAATTGGAGCCACTGTTGCAAGTAATGAAATCCAGAAGGGGACAACACATTTCTTACAAACGGGCACCATGAGCAGTAGAGAGAGACAGCTAATGTGCTGTATTTTAGTTATGCATTACTTAACATTACTTGGAAGCTATTTGCATAGACTCATAAATGCCAAACAACTCCAACTGGAATGGTCACTGGGAAAAATATTCAGTCTGGAATTAACAATCCCAACCGGGAGGGGAAAGAACTGGCCCCTGAAAAACTATGACAGGAGATTAGAATTGGTAGGAAAGCATTACAAAGCCTGGCCTTCCCCTTTCCAGCCTATTTTTTCTAAATATGTTAAGCTTTACTCTTGTGCTTTAACCTCATTTTTGACATAAGAGTCAGAAGTCTGGGGCCCTTTCACAACACATAGTTACAGCACTACAATTCCACTTTAACTGCCATGGTTCCATCCTATGGAATTCTGGGATTTACAGTAAGGGAGAGAGAATTGTCAGCTGGAGAGCTGTTGGGCCTCACCAAACTATAGCCCCCAGCATGCAGCTGTGGCAGTTAAAGCAGAATTATAGCGCTACAACGGTGTAATGTGAAAGGGCTCCTAGTTTTGACTTGCAGAGTTTAAACAAGTTCATACTTCCTACAGTTAAGAGCAATTTTGATGCCCCGTTATCTGATGACTCAGGGCCTTTCTGCCCTACACTGTCATAGTGCTATTATTCCACTTTCAACATCCTGTGGAATTCTGAGGGCAAACTGCTCTCTGGCTGAGGAGTCTAAATGCCCTTCCCTAAACTACAAGTCCCAGGATCTTATGATGTAACAAGCTGTGGTTATGGTTATTAGCTGTTCCAGAATGTCGAATTTAGTCAGATCTGTAATGGTAGAATAAGACACTTTCTATTACTAGGTTTTTCTTTTTCATTACAGTTTGGGGGGGGGGGGGTTAGTTAATGCACCTAGGTTGTATCTATGATTAGTGTTTTAATAATGTCTTTTAAAGTATTTTCTTAGCTTCACTTAGTTTACCTTAGTTGTAGGTATATACGTACATATAGTTTATGCATAATTCTTTCTTTTCCCTTTTTTTCTACTGTTGCAAATTAGTTTGTTGGCCTTAAAATTAATACAAATGAATTTTTATTTCTTTTTTTAAAATTTATTTCTTTATTCAACTAAAATATAAATAACACAGAAAGAAAATTTAAGCAATTTCACTTGTACATATATAAATGCAGGGATATATAAGCAGTTAGCAATTATGATCAATCACTTCTAATAAAGTTAGAAGAAATCACACCTAATAAAGTTTCTCTTATGTGTATAAACAACAACATAAGTACACTTTCATTCCCTATTTGACCTCCTCTTACGTATGACTTGGTCTACTATAAATACAAGATCACCCAAACCTCCATCAATGCCCTTGTATGTGTACCAATCTGCCATCTCATCTATCAGATTAATTGAACAATTTTCCCAGCTCTGTATACTGCCTCCAAACACGAATTTTTTTGTTTGTTTGTTTATTTATTCAATATAAAAATTGACTAAGTCACCTTTTAAAAATTTTTGAGTGCAATGTCACTTAGTTATCACAATGGAACAGATTTCTGTGGGCAGCTCTGGGATCTGGGGAACCCATAGAAACCCATACCAAAAGATCCACTGAAATCAAAGTTAGTCACTACTAAACCAAGTCACACCATCTCAGTATGTCTACACTTAATTTAGAGAGCCAGCATGGTATAGTGCAGGGTTTTCCAAACGGTGTGCTGCAACATGTTAGTGTGTCACCTGCAGTGTGTAGGTGTGTTGCCTACAATCTTGGAAATGTATATTATTTATAAATCATATATTTCTAAAATATATATGAAAGGTTTTCATGAGATATGTTGTGTGCCCATACATTTTGTTATTACAATTTATGTATCTGTTTGTATCTCTAATAATGGGTCAGTTAAACCTCCGGTTGGCTAGTAAAACTGAATTACTATGTCGCAAAATGATGCATGTCTAAAAAGTGTGTCACAAACATGAAAAGTTTGGAAAGCTCTGGTATAGTGATTGGAGTGTTGGACTGTGGGCCTGAAGACCAGGCTTCAATTCCCTGCTCAGCCATGGAAACCCTTTGGATGACCTTGGACGTATCACATACTCTCAGCCCCAGAAAACCCTGTGATAGAACCACCTTATGGTCACCATAAGTTGGAAACAACTTCAAGGCAAACAATAACATTTTTTTATTTATTAGTTACATTTACTGCCCACCTTTCCTTTAAGGAGCTTGAGACAAGTGTACATGGCTCTTAGACCATCACCTAAGTCTTCCTTTATTCATATCTCTGGTTTACATCAATTCTGCTTCTATTCCTATTTTTTTCCACACAATAATCCTGTGAGGTCAGGCCAAGATAAACAGCGACTTGCCCAAGATCTCCTATTGAATTTTTTGGCTTACTTGAGATTTCTCAAGTCCTGTCTGACACACATCCTTGATAGAAAAAGTACATCAATGGGCTGCTCTTCGGTTACATCCCACAGGTTGATGTTTCAGACTCAGTCATCTTAGCTATTTATCTAGCTCTTTATTCACAATATTCCTGCTGTCCAGTAGCAAACCTCTCTGTGTGTCTCATAACAACCCTAAAATGCAAAAAACCTATCAAACCCAGACAAAATCAAAATATAAAACACAGAATAAAACCAGCAATGTAATAAAATCACTGTATAGTAAGAGTATTGGCAAGAAGACAAATCTTGCAACAACACAAAAGATATTTAAAAGTTTTTTGTTCGAATTTCAGGATGTAATTACAAAAAACAAGCAACCCTCCCCCCCTGTAAATTACTAACAGTCAGGGAATGAAATTTGTACCAAAAAGGCCTTAAGGTAGGAACCAGGCAAGCTATTATAAAAAGGGTAATCCACAGCCAAGGTGAAACCACTGAAAACAGTACGTGTCTGTGTAAAAAACATGGAAAAAATAATCCTCCATTCTCTCTGTATCTCTGTATCTAGTTATTATTTTCTGAAGGGCCAAAATTCAGAACTAACAGCGTATCATGCTTAATAACATATCCACAAACACTTACTTCACTCAGGGTTACAGCTGTATGCTGGTTTTGGTAATCATCATTCTCAGCAATCTTCCTCTTCTTTTTGGCCTTCTGGCACTCTTCTTCATTTTCACTGTCTTCATACTGTATTTTACTTTTGAGTGGTTGAGTTTTTGTAGCCATTATGCTTGCAAATACTGTTTAAAGTAGGTCTGCTAAAGGGGGGGGGGGTAGAAAAGAAAAAACTTGGTAAAAACAGGACACACAACAAAATGCTGTTCAGGATTTTTTCATCTCATTAAAAGAGATTTTGTTTTGTTTTGTTTTACTTTTCCAAGCCATGGGATTTTCCCAAGCCTGGTAATACCTCAATTGTTCGCTTGGATTGTAATTCTGAAGAATTACACCCTCTGAAGAATGGAAAAACACAGAATTACAACCAGAAATGGAACTGCCACATTTTAAATGGGATTATGTGTAATACAACTAGAGGCATTTACACAATTGTCCATAGCCAACTAAAACTAGTTACGACAAGGAACAGAATCTTATGCATGTTTATCAGAAGCAAGTCTCACTCTCAACTCAATGAAGACTATCAGTGGACGCGCAGGATGTAAGTATTAGTTCTAAAAGTTCAGTGGAGAAGAAAATTGTGTAGGACAAATCAGCAAACAACTTTGAAGGAATGGAGCTTGTTGCAATATGTCACCGTCACCACCACCACCACCACCACCACCACCACCAGTATTATTCTAAAGAAATGGAAGAGAAACAACTATAGAACAAAGAGCATGCAGTGAACAAACAGCACACAACTGCAACCTACCCTGAGTCCCAATTCTGAGGAAAAGGCAGGATGTAAACATAAAAATATCAACAACAACAACTGTCAAGCTTTGGAGTCATAGAATCACAGAGTTGGAAGAGACCACAGGGGCTATCCAGTCCAACCCCCTGCCATGCAGGAACACCCATCAGAGCATTCCCAATAGATGGCCATCCAGCCTCTCCCTAGAAACGTCCAAAAAAGGAGACTCCACCACACTCCGAGGCAGCACATTCCACTGCCAGACAGCTCTGACCATCAGGAAGTTCTTCCTGAGGTTCAAGTGCAATCTCCTTTCCTGCAGCTTGAATCCATTGCTCCTTGTCCTAGTCTCTGGAGCAGCAGAGAACAAGCCCGCTCCCTCTCAACATGACATCCTTTCAAATATTTAAACACAGCTATCATGTCCCCTCTTAACCTTCTCTTCTGCAGACTAAACATACCCAGCTCCCTAAGGCATTCTTCATAGGGCATGGCTTCCAGACCCTTCACCATTTTGGTCACCCTCCTCTGGACACGTTCCAGCTTGTCAATATCCTTCCTGAATTGAGGTGCCCATAACTGGACACAGTATTCCAAATGAGGCCTAACCAATGCAGAATAGAGTGGTACCATTACCTCCCTTGATCTAGACACCATACTCCTATTGATGCAACCAAGAATTGCGTTGGCTT
This sequence comes from Cyclura pinguis, assembly GCA_030412105.1. Classification (NCBI taxonomy): domain Eukaryota; kingdom Metazoa; phylum Chordata; class Lepidosauria; order Squamata; family Iguanidae; genus Cyclura; species Cyclura pinguis. Next base: position 10,943,261 of record CM059609.1, read on the forward strand.
TCTTGGCTGCTGCATCACACTGCTGACTCATGTTCAGCTTGTGATCTACCAAGACTCCTAGATTCCTTTCACACATACTGCTATCCAGCCATGTGTCCCCCATCCTATATTTGTGCATTCCATTTTTTCTGCCTAAGTGCAGGACCTTACATTTCTCTCTGTTGAAATTCATTTTGTTAGCTTTGGCCCAGCTCTCCAATCTGTCAAGGTCATATTGAAATTTGATCCTATCCTCTGGTGTGTTAGCAACCCCTCCCAGTTTGGTATCTGCAAATTTGATCAGCATGCCCTCCACTCCTTCATCCAAGTCATTGATGAAGATGTTGAATAGCACTGGGTCTAGGACAAAACCCCATTAGTCACTTCTCTCCAGGACGAAAAGCAGCCATTGGTGAGCACCCTTTGGGTTCCGTCGGTCAACCAATTACAAATCCAACTAACAGTAGCCCTGTCCAGCCTGCATTTTACTAGCTTCTTTGCAAGAATGTCATGGGGAACTTTGACAAAGGCCTTACTGAGGTCAAGATATGCTACATCTACAGCATTCCCTTCATCTATCAAGCTTGTAACCCTATCATAAAAAGAGATAAGATTAGTCTGGCATGACTTATTTCTGAGAAATCCATGCTGGCTTCTAGTGATTACGGTATTGCTTTCTAAGTAATTGCAAACTGACTGTTTAATGAGTCAAACCTTAGCATCACTGTGTAAATCACTGGGTACTGTATAGCTGGAAAAGGTACAGAAAAGAGTCGCCAAAATTATCAAGGGGTGCTTTTTATTTCATCATCATCATCCCTCCATCTTTTGGGGATTCATTAAAAGATACTGGCCAGAATCTTGCTGGGGAGTCACAAATGTGTAAACACCATAGCTATGTGGTTACATGGTGATGCCCAGTCCAAATCCCCCAATCCCCACTTACCAGGAAGCAGCTGCTCTTATTGATGGGGTCCATTTATCTGTCACTCGGGGAGCTGCAAACTGATATTCCCACCCCCTCATATGATCTCCACAGGGGCTGTCAGAAGCAAGGGCCCTGTTGTATTTTTCCCTCCCACCTGAGATCCCTCAACTGAAGGGTTCAGTAGGAACAACAGTCAGTTTTCCGAATGAGAGGGGAACAGATCCCTGTTGACTGCAGCAGCTGCTTCCCAATAAATACAGACTGGGAGACTTTCATGGTCCCTACATGTCTCCTAAACTAGGGAATACATATGAATCATGAACACCAAGTAGCCATGAAGAATTACTCTAAGTTACTCCTTTATAACTCCCCAACAGGATTCCAGCTGTAATATTTTTTTAAAAAAATCAACAAAATTTAAAAGGTCACCTCAGTCAATTCCTAAAAACCTGACAGAATAGGAAAGCTTTTACTTGCCGGTGGAAGAACAAGGAAGAAGCCTTTTTTTGGTTTGGAAGAAAGGGGACACAAAAGAGACGCATAAAATGATGGCTATTGTGGACAAAGTGGTTAAGGAAAAGTGTTTCTTTTCCTCTCATAAAACTTGAACAAAATACTGAAACAGAATGGTGGCATAGTCAGGATGGTTAAGTGGAAGTGTTTCTTCAAACAGCATATGGACTGTGGAATTCATCACTACAAGTTGTAGTAATAGCTGTCAATCTGGACAGCTTTAAAAGGAAATTAGATAAACACATGGAGAATGGGAATATTAACAGGGGTGTAACTACAGTGGGGGTGAGGAAGGCATTTTCTCCTCAAAAGAATCCTGTCCCTCAATTAAGTTTTTTTTTAAGTCCCCAAATTTTAACATTCGAGATAATTGTATATTGAAATTTGTTCACACCTAGAAATCTGCTGTGTTTGCATTCCCTTGGTAACTTTGCCTGTCACCCTTTTTTGAACGCCTAAACAGTACTTCTAAATGCTCAACTGAAGTTATAAGTTGCTGAAATGCTAGAAATTTGGGGACTTAAAAGAAAATGGCAGGATCTCTATTGGGGGGCAATGTTCTCATTTCTTTTCCCACCCCAGTATTTACACTCTTGGAGATCACTTGCAGTTAGCCGCAATATTCCCTGCAGTACCAGAGATAGTATGCCTCTGTCTGTCCACTGCTAGGAAGGATGAGTGGGCTTCATGGTCTGCTCGCGTCTTCTCATAGGCAATTCGAAGACCACTGCATAAAGAAGTGGAAGCGTTTGGACCATGTTGGCTCTTTGTATCTTATGTGGTGGACTTGTGAAAAGGCTAAACAGTTTTGGAAGATGATACAGAATATAAAACAAAAATTTTTGAAATGCCAGATCACTAAGTCCCCAGAATTGTTCTTATTAGGAATGTGAAAGGAAGATACCAGCTATGATAAACAACGGCAGAGAATGATTCAATATATGTTATTAGCGGCAAGACTGGTTTATGCAAAATATTGGAATAAAATAGAAATCCCAAGAACAAATGAATGGCTCAGTAGATTGATGACAACTGTAGAAATGGATAACTGACAAATAGATTAGAAGACTCTCCAGAAAAGGATTCTGAAAAAAATCAGCAATTATTGATTGAATATCTGAGAGAAAATGAGGGTGAAACAATGATTATGGGGTTCTGAACTTGCTGTTACTATTTTGCTTTGCTTTGGATAGAGGAATTAACAATCTGATATCATGCAAATGTATTAAAGAAAATTATAGACAATTTTAGGCCATTTCTGTACCACACTGTAATAGTGCTATTATTCCACTTCCAACATCCTGTGGAATTTTGGGATTTATAGTTTGCTGAGGCCAAAGATGCCCCTCCCTAAACTGCAAACCCCACGATTCCATATGATGTTGGAAGTGGAATAACAGCACTATAACAGCGTAGTGTTGTAATGGCCTTAATTTGTTATTATACTCTAATATTGTTTTGCTTTTTCACACATATATCTTACATATACTCTATTAGACATCAATAATTAATTATAGAATGTAGATCATGTAACAAACATTAACTTCATGTGTTAAATTTATATATTAGTTTTTATATAGAAGAGTATGGATAGTCGATAGTTGGAGTGGGAACCACCTTTTAATTATATGTAAGTATCTGTCTTGTTTAGTTATTTTTTTTAGTTTAAAAAAATTTGTTGTTAATTGGTTAATGTGTTAATTATCTAAGTAGTTTAGATAGTTTAGTTTAGTATGTTGATATGTTTTTTGGGTTTATTGTTAATATCTTTAGATGTCTCTTTGTATTCTGTATTGTGTGGGTTTTTATTATTTTAAATATTCAGTAAAAGTTTATTAAAAAACTAATAGTAGAGTCAACGCTGTAGGAGCATGCACAAGAATGACATTATGATTTCTTTCTGTTCATTTTTTCTTTTCTTCCCCTTCTACTTTCTTTTTCTCCCTTTCTTTCCTTATTTTCTTCTCTTTTCTTCCTCTTTCTCTGTCAAATATTCTTTGCATGCATGTGCTATTTCAATTTATATATTTATCATTTGGGTAGATGTGGTTATAGTTTCTCTCTTTTTGTGTAATGTAATAATGTAAGTCCTGACCATGTTATTGTCATATAACTTATTATATTCCTTTTTGTAAATATTCCTTGTCCCAATACCAATCCCTTCCCACTTCCCCTTCCCTCCCTGACCCTTCTGCTTTATCTACCAACATATAAAAGTCAATGTTTGTCTGTGTAGGACGGGCGAAGACCTCACAGGATTGGCTGGCTGTGAAGATTGTATGGAATCCTGGGGTTTGCAGTTCAGGGAGGGGCCTTTAGAATTCTCAGCCAGAGAGCTCTGAACAGGCCAGGTGCTATGGAGGTGAGGCCTAGCAGCAAAGAGGAGGGCAGTGTACCCCCTCAAGAGCCCAACCTCTCTATGTTATTAACTCTGAATACAGATTGGATTGGGGAATATGGGGGAAGGTTACAGGTACTGAACAAGACAGTTTGGGGAATTAAGAGACACACGATTTCAAATCTTTCTAACAAGTATTACCTATGAGAAAATAAAATCCCAGGCAATGGGATGGATGGATGGATGGATGGATGGATATATATATGTATGTATGTATGTATGTATGTATATGCGTATGTATAAAAAAATAACATTATGTTAAAACCTCTGAAGAAGAAAACTGCTGCACGGAAACAGCATGTGAATGGTGGGTTTGAGACAGCAGCAGGATACTAACAAGGAAATCAATAAAGGAAGATCTATTTCACAGTGTGCAGCAAGCAACAGGCGGAGCAGAGGCTGCAGCTGTGTGAACCCTGGGTCGGAAGGCAGTGGCTGTTGGGTAAAAACCTGAGGACCGGTTACAAGGCTTCGCCGCGTGGGAAATGCTCCCGGGTCTCCAGACACGTGTACAGGGGGGCTCTGAAACTTCCCCTCCTGCCCTCTCGAGAGCAGCCCTTCCGAACAGTTGCCCCCTCTGCCCCGAAACGCAGAGAAAACGCTCAACGCGTGCAGGTAACGGGGCGCGAGGAACAACTCTCACCTTCCCAGCTACTTCCTCACCCGACGCGGAGTGAAGCCTCATCGAAAAGAGTTCTTGCTCGGCAATCGTACCGTTTGGCCTGAGACAGGAAGGGACGCACAGACCTGGGGAGGGGTGTCCTTGAGCGCACGTGCAGCCTGAGGAAGCCAGGCCTCTGTAGCCGAGTGCTCGATGGCATCGATAAGAGGCGGGGCCGAGGCCTGGCGGGCTGTTTTGAAATGGTCGCCGGACTCGAGGGTAGAAGTCACTGCGGAGTCACGTGGGCAGGTTGTGGGGGGGGGGAGGCGGGGTTGAGGCGCTGCCCTGTGGGGAGCGGGGAGCCGTGGCTATGGCGACGAAGGAGTTGGCCAGGTAAGGCCTAAGGCGGGCGAGGGAGCCTTCCTTCGTTCTTTCCTCGCAAGGGGAGAACTTATGGGAATGGGCTGTAGGCAAGGTGGGCGAGCCAGAATGTTTTGTGCCTTTGGGAATGTCTGGTTGCTAAGCAATAAATAAAATAAATGGGGAAAATGGCGGGGGGGAGACTTTGCTGGATATAATTTGGAGAATGTAGCCGCCAGGATTATAGCCCTCAGAATCCCTGGCCATTTCTGCACTGCACTGTTATAGTACTATTATTCCACTTTCAAAATCCTGTGGAATTCTGGAGTTTGTAGTTTCCTGAGACCAAAGAGCTCTCTGGCTGAGAATTCTAAAGGCCCTCCCCCCTAAACTGCAAACGCTAGGATTCCATAGGATGTTGAAAGTGGAATCATAGCACTATAACAGTCTAGTGCAGAAATGGCCTCTCAGTCATTCTGGGAGAGGTAGGGCCCTTCCACACTACACTGTTATAGTGCTATTATTCCACTTTCAGCATCCTATCGAAACCTGGGATTTGCAGTTTAGGGAGAGGCATTTAGAATTCTCAGCCAGAGAGCTCTTTGGCCTCAGTAAACTACACATCCCACAATTCCACAGGGGCTTGAAAGTGGAATAATAGCACTATAACAGTGTAATGCAAAAGGGCCCCTAGTTCCCCCCCCCGCCTTTCCACGCTTGGACTCCTATTGAGAACGTAGTCTTCTTTTTTCTTTCATTTACCAGTGTTAAATAAGCATAGCAACATTCATAAGGGTGGTGTTCTTTAGTGCAGTGGTGGCAATTGGTGGCCCTCCATAACATTTTGGAATGTTGAGTAAGGGCCTTTCCGCACTACTCTGTTATAGTGCTATTGTTCCACTTTCAAAATCCTGTGGAATTCTGGAGTCTGTAGTTTGCTGAAGCCAAAGAGCTCTCTGGCTGAGAATTCTAAATGCCCCTCCCTAAACTGCAAACCCCAGGATTCCTCAGGATGTTGAAAGTGGAAGAATAGCACTATAACAGTGTAGTGTGGAAAGGCCCTAAGAAGCTGTTAAATATTTCAGTTAAGCACATCTGGAAGGCCACAAGTTGCTTCACTGTAAGTACTTACTGTTGAGAAGGGGTCACAAAGGTTATTATGGCATCTGCCTCCATAAATGTCAGAATATTCCCTGTCTTAAATCCTCCAGCACTTCACATATGAAAACCAAGAATGGATGGTTATACAACATTAGCACATGAAGATGGAAAAAATTATTAGCGAGGAAGAACACAAAAACTAGAAGAGGTTCAGCAGTTTGCTTTTCCCTAAACCTGCTGGGAATGCCAAGATTCCACCTCACCCTTCCCACTCCCTCTGCTGAGTGGAGTGGAAGATTTTTTTTGCACTTTGAACTCAATTCAGATGACTGAAATAGTCTTAGGACAAAGGGGAAAAGTGGGAGATGGAGAAAGAAACTGGGACATTTTAAAAGCAGCTGAAAAAGTTAGAGGGATTAATCAGGACTGTCTGTGCCAAATGTTGACATTTGGGGAATGTGTAATCCAAAATTTGCATGGAAATGTAGAGATCAAGAGTGCTTTTTCCCCCTCATCCCTTGGTACTGCTGCTTACTATTAGGTTCCATATATGCCTGTATGTGTTTGCTGTGTACATATGAAAATCTGCGCTTTTGCTGTAGCAGGCTTGGTATGCTATCCCAGCATGGCTGTCCTGCTGGCTTATTCTTCTAGTGTGTTTATTTTATTCTTATAGGCAACTTGGTATTATTAGAAGAATTTCTAAAACATCACCCAGTGGACAGAGTCATAATAGACCAAAACTACGTGAGTACTATGTTTATTTTGCAAAGCAAATGTTGTTGTCCTATTCTTACAAATAATAGTATCTCACAGTCCCTTTTGGTATTTCAGGGCAGTTGTTTGACTACTTAATAATACTTGACTTTGAGTCTACATGTTGGAAAGATGGCAGAAAGTGTTACACTCAAGAAATAAGTAAGTAAAGGTTTAGAATTTGAGGAAGTTGCTTCTGGCAAATTCAGGAATAACACTTGTCCCATTTTTAATATATTTTATTTTATTATTTTATTTTATTTTTATTTTATTATTTTTATAATAAATACATATAATAAATATAATAAAATTTGTAATTTTTATAATTTTATTTTATTTTATTTTATTTTTTTGCGTAAGAGGTATGCCTTGATATTTTAGTTTACATGAGAGGCTAGAAGAGGATAGCCAAAGCAGCCATTTGGGTGGGTGAGGGGTCCCGTATCAATTTATTATTCCATTAGATTTGCTCATTCAAAGGAATCTCCTGTCATGGCTGCCACTGGCGACAGACCAAACCTTTATGTGATTCCTGTGTGCCCGCAGAAATCGGCATGATTTGCGGCTTCCCTATTCCCTTAGTGGGGGATTGTAGTCAAAATGGAATACTTCCACACTGTGTCTGTACATACTGGTTGAATAAAAGCTTTGACACTGGAGACAGCGAGCAACTGCTGATTGAGAAGATGGTGTGTGTAACAGCTCAAGCAATTAGATTTGGATGACTAAAGAACCAAGGATGAGTGAAGCTACCAGTGTCATCCTTCTGAAAATTTCATACATCCTTTGAGAAGGGTAGCAGAAAAGCTAGAACCTTGAGGATTTGCTTGGGAAGGGCCAGAGGATGATGTCTTTCAGTATAGCTACATCGTTTTAAATAAGACCAAGCCCTAAATCATCCTGTTCATCAAGATAAAGTAGATAAAATCCTGTTTTCTTGTTATACTTGCCACATATTGAATTGCTTGAGGTTAGCTGAGAGATGATGCTTGTAGATGGTCCTTACAATGAGAACTCATTAACAGGTGTTGGATTTATTGGTAGATTATGGATTGGTCTTTCCATGGTACTCATGAACACTTTAAATAGTGCAATTTCTCAAAGGAGCTTTGTGATTTATGCAACAGTCTTGTCAGACAGGTCAGGCAGAGGATGAACTTCTTCAAATGATTGTATTTTTATTCGTCCCTTTCTCAAAAGAGCTCAGTGCAATTGACACATTTCTCCCTGCCCCTGTTACGTATTTTTACAGCAACCCTGTGAGGTAGATTGACTAGTCCAAGGTCTATAAATTTTATGACTGAATGTATATTTGAATACCTTTCTTCCCAATTCTGCATGCTAACTACCTGCATACAGGACTTGTACAGCTATATTATTTAGGACGACAATACTTTCACATTTATTTTAAAACTAACTGGAAACATTTATGGAAATATATTTTCTTTCATTAGTTGAATTTCCAGCAGTTTTATTAAACACCTCAAATGGAGAGATTGAATCTGAATTTCACATGTATGTCCAACCTCAAGAGCATCCAATTCTTTCTGAATTTTGCACTGAACTCACTGGCATAAAACAGGTACAATTTCAGATTTTGTTTTGTAAGCGATTTGTGCACTAAGCTTGTCATTTCAGTTAGTGTAGGAAATGCACAGACATTATCTGTGTTAAGAATCCATTAAGTTAAGACTGGGTATGAGACAAGGTTTGAAATGCTACTGGCAATGCCTAAATATATGTTGTTCTTTTCTCTCTGTCTTTTTAAAGGACCAAGTTGATGAAGGTGTCCCTTTGCATATCTGCTTATCTCAGTTTTCCAAATGGATTCAAACAATGCAAAGGGAGAAAAACATCATTTTTGCCTCAGGCCATCCAAGCTGTGCTGCTTCTGGAGCCAAACTGTGTGCTTTTGTTACATGGTCAGGTAATTCATGGTCTCTCAAAGTGTGGGGGGCACCCTTGGCCTGAAATGAAATGGGACAGGGCTACTTATACCAGGTAGCTTCAAGAATGATCAACAGTAGTTGGGATAGTGTGGAATGAAGAATTTTGCCTTCTCATCCCTTCCCAGCAGTTTCATGGAGCAGCTGTAGAGAGAAAGAGCCAGCGCTCAAGGGCTTTTTCTTAGATTTGTGGCCCAAAAGTCAAGTCCCCACCTAATAAGTCTCACCACTCCAGGGTGGGCTGTTGGAGATGAAGAAAGATGTCGGTGAGTGAAGCCACCAGTGACAGGGAGGAGTAATTCATATTGCTATAGAAGGGTGAGAAGAGAAATAGAAAATAATTGTGAAGCTTGTAGAAATGAAGAACATGAAGGCTTTCTTGCTTCCATTAGGCATGGGAAGGAGCAGGCAATTAGGCAGAAAACTGAAGTCCTACTGTTGTAAATCTTACCATCACCTCCATGATCATACTGATTCACTTCTGATACTTTACCACATTTTGCCATGCATTTTCAATGTGACCTTTGTAAAATGAAAGGTAAAAAGTTTGCATTGGAAAAGAAATCAGAGATTTGCTGGATGCAGAATTTTGCTCTTGCATTAGTATATAGACACAACTTTGAGGCCATCTCCACACTGGACTGTTATAGTGCTATTATTCCACTTTCAACATCCTATGGAATCCTGGAGTTTGCTGTTTAGGGAGGGGCCTCAAATCTAAGGCCCCTCCCTAAACTGCAAACCCCAGGATTCCATAGGACGCTGAAAGTCGAATAATAACACTATAACAGTCCAGTGCAGAAATGGCCTTTGTCTGTGCTGCAACAATGGAATGTTGCCCTCCCCATGCATTCCGCAATTGCATTATGCAACTTGAGCTGTCTGTATACCAGTTTCTTACATATACCTGATGACTTCCTTGGTTTTGATAGCTGAATTCACACCAGCCAAGCAGGGAAATATGGCTTAGATTTCCACAACTACACAAAATTATCATGGATCTTTCAGTCTCTCCAGGACAAGATGCTAACTATATTATTTTCTTATATTTCTAATAAGGTCTATCTGGCAGACAAAGTGAAGGTTTCAGACTGGAAAGGTTATAGAAACAAAGATAATAAGTCCAGTTCAGTTTAACTATAGTAGTCATAAAATATGTGAATTTATTACTGTGTTTTTTTCCTCTACAGACTGGGACTTGGGGGTTTGTTTGAACTATGAATGCAAACGAAAACAGCTGCGAAAACCTGATATTTTAAACTCTTGGATTGATCTCCGGGCAACTTATAAGGTGAAAGTACCAACAAGCTGAAGTAATTGTATATCTGGGATTGATTTCAAAATAATATTTAAATTGTATGCCTTGCTAGCTAAGAATAACTTAATGAATATGCAATAGATCTCGCATATCTGTAGGGGATACATTCCCAGACTTAACATAAATAATGAAAAACACAGATAATAGAAAATAGTATTTTTTTCAATGAAATGAACTATGCAGGTTTCGAGCAGTGTACGCAGCTTGGAGAGGAGGCCCTGAAACTGGACAGAACTTTAGAATCTAACAGAAAAAAGGCTTTGTAGCTGTTATTTCCAGTCCACAGCCAGTGTACAGCTGATAAAAACATAAAAATTAACATGTGGTGAAAAAAGAGATGGGAACGAAATGTTTTTGGACCACATTTCAGCGTGGATAAATGAAATCGAGTACACTGGTGATGTGGATATGGGGGACCTACTGTACTATTCATGGTATAATTAAAAGCCTCTCCTATTTAGATGAAATATATAGAAAGATGATTTGCTGCTTGTAATATTGTGACATTTGCCTTATATCTTTCCTTTTCTTATTAGTTTGTTCTTGAACTGGTAATATATAATTAAAGTTTACATAGACTTCCTAGATCTGCTCCATCCATGGAGCTTCTTTATTAATTATTGTTTGTGTTTAATCACTTTAACTTCTCATTTTGTGAATTTTTAAGTCTATCTGTTAATCTGAGGTAAACTGCCTTGTGTCCCAAACTAGGAGAAAGGCAGGCTATAATTACATAGAATAACAATAATTTATAGTTTCCATTTCATTTTTTTTAAAAAGAAAGCAAATTCCTCTAAATCAGTTTGTGAATAACATCAAGTGAGGCCTTATAGTTGAACAAAATGAAAATGTGCAAATCAAGTCACAGTCAAACAGTTTAAAAACACTAGAGGTTATCGGAATATTCCCACAGTGCATTGGTGCCAGTTGGCCCGCATGTGCTTGGGTGTGGAATGGAGAGAATCTGACTGGATTCTAACTGGAACGTACTCTTATTTCCTCTCTGTCTGTCTCCCTTACTCTCTTCTTCCTTCTATAGGGCAGTTGATGGTAGATGGCTCTATTAGATGGGTGTGGGGAGGCTGAGTGTTTTAGCAGGGCTCGGAAAAGTTACCAACTTTAGACTACGAGTTCCCAGAAGCCCCCAGCCATTTGTGCTCTTTAAAAAAAAACTTTTCCAAGATCTGTTGTGTTTACATGTTTGTTCCCTAGTTTGTATAATATCGATGTAATGATTTTTTTTAAAAAAAACTTTATACTGATTCTGTTTAGTAAATATTCAGGGTTAATAGCGGGTCAGATAGAATAGGATTGTAGCCATTTAGAACGTGGCTGTTACTGCCTTTGAGTCAGTAAAGAGCGGTGTAAGAAAGAACCTGGAGTTATTCAAATAGAACAGATCACCTAACGTGATATGTTTGCATATACTTTTTGCTCTTAGCTTTTTTACTCCAGGAAGCCACAAGGATTAAATGGTGCTCTTCGGGATGTGGGGATTATATTTGCAGGACGAGAGCATTCTGGTGAGTTTTTAGAACTGTTATCACATTCAAATACAATTTCCCATAATGGATGGAGATGATAGCAGCTGTAGTACAATATATTTTGAGGGTCCCAGGTTAGAGAAGGCTCTGTCAGTCTGCTGAAGCTTCTGATGTGGGTGGTAGGAATAATCAGTTATGAATTTTTTCAGAACAATTAGATTTGTATGCCCCTTGCTTTGTATATGACAGATCTTGGAAAAGTATTTTTTAGATTAGAATTCTCAGAATCTCTTGGCAGTTGTAGCCCCCAAAAGTAATGTTTCTGTGCTGTAGCATACTTGCAAGTCTATTACAGTAAGAAGTTTCATTTTCTCAAGGGCTGGATGATTCCCGGAATACTGCTCGCCTTGCCTGGAGGATGATCCGTGATGGATGTGTGATGAAAATCACTAAAACGTTGGATAAGGTTAGTGGTTTTTCTTCTTGGCACATGTGAATAAAGAATATAAAGGAAACAGCCATTTACTGAACTTGGATTGCATCCTGACGGATTTTAAGGAACATCATTTTTTCTGACTTGCTCTTGACATTCCTCTGTTATTGGTTCCCACCATCTCTTCATTTATTTGTGGACTCTAGGTACCTCCTACAAAGAATTCTATTGCCAGACTTCTGAGTGAGAAACCTAGTGCTGGCACCCCTTTGGCAAAAAGTGATGGGACACACGCATCATGTTTGGACAAAAGCAAAAATGATAAATTTGCCAATGAAATTAAAAATAACAAGGAAAATCAACAACAAGAGTTCAGTCCTGTATATTTACATGGGAACACCAATGTTCTGTCAAGCAACAGCAAGAAGACCAATGAACAAAACAGAATCCAAAGCTGTTTGACCCCACATACTGGACAACTCAATTCTCCTCTTGGCTGTAACCCTTTAGGCATCCAGCATGGGCTAAATAATGGGCATCTCATTTCAAATTTTTCAGCACACAATCCAGGACTGGTGTTGGTCCCTACGACTCTTTCTACTGTCAGTATTTCTGACACAGACATAAGTACCGCTCTTGATTGTTTATCAATGTTGACTGATTGGGAGGATGTAGCGTTAATACCAGAATCACAAGATACTCAGAGTTTAGAATCTTTGCAGTCTCCTGATGAGCCAAGCAATAAGAATTTGTTTGTGGCAGGAGACAAAATAGATGTGAATGAATCGAATAATGTGAACGTAGCACCTGAAAATGTTGGTGAAGATACCCTGAACATGGAACCATTGGGATCTATTGTGTATAAAAGTCCTAGTACTACTATTTATAACACAGAAATAGACCCAAATAAAAATTTAAATACTTCTGTATTTAAACTCCCCCTTTCAAAGGCAAATACTACTTACACTGATGTGTCAAATGAAAAAAATCAGTTTACACATCCACCCAACATTCCTAAGAGGAAGCCTTCCAGTCCAAAATCTCTGCCTCCAGCAAAAAAAACAAATTTTATGATATATGAAGATAAAGGGACATCATCTGGCAACTCCTTGCCATTCAGGTCAGGCTTATGTAGCATACCTTCTGGCGTTTTAAAATCCTCTGTTAACTTAAATCAATCCTTTAGGACTCCAGAAACTGGGAGAATGACTCCTCCTATATGCAAATGTGGTCGAAGAGCTAGGAGGCTAAATGTTTCTAATGGTGGTCCAAATCATGGCAAAGCATTTTATAGTTGTCCAGTTGGAAAGCAGGAAAGGAATCGGAAGAGCTGTGGTTATTTCAAATGGGAACACGCGCTTCTAAAGGAGAAGCTCACACCTCTGCCTTCTACTTCAAATGCTGCAGGGCTTTTATCTAATGGAACAAGGTGCAGTGCCTCAGAAAATTCTCAAAGGAAATGCCTGGGTCTCCGACCCTCTATGCGAACGTAGCCCAACTTCTCCACATTCCTTTATTGTGAGAACAATTAGCTAATTAAGGCTGTTAGTGTTGTGTTCACAGCATGTCATATTTCTATAGATCATGATGCAAACGGATAGTCTGTATGATGGTGCTAAAGTAAAAAAATTTTAAAAAAATCAAGAGACAAAATTGTGGGAGGCAGCCTGGGATCAGGGGAGGATTGATAACTCTGTAAAAGTCTGACTGTCGTGCCCAATCTGAACAGCCTGTAGTCTTTGTTGTTTGGTTGTTGTTCTCTTACCTTTTAAAATTGTGTATCTATTCTTCTTATATTTTATGCTTATAGATGTTTGATATTTTTATATAACTTCATGAATTATGCTGCTTTTACTAGAGAAGTAATTTTAATAGATTCTGTACATAATGCGGTTAACCCAACTTTTTGGCCTTTTTTGAAAGAAGACGTTAGAAATAAAGTAGGTATCATGATTTCATTGGTTATTTAAAAAGCTCATCTCTTTATTATTGAAATGCAATAAAAGTATCACAGTCTTTAAAAACTGAATTTGCTGGTTGAGTTTTCCAGTAAATCAGGGCAATCCCTCAATAAAACTGTCAGTGTTTCTCATTCTGCGACGTTCTGTTTCTATCGGCTTGTTTGTTCAATTGTGAACATCCCTACAGTATTTTGATTTCATAGATACTATGCAAAAGTCTGGACCTTACCCCAACTTACCACTGAAGAACATTCAACTTAAAAACTATATTTAATTAGAAAACAGAGGTACCAGTTCCTTAACCAATGTAAAAAGCAGAGTACAAGCTCATTGAAAGTAATGGAGCATGCATGGTAGCAGAAGTTCTGGCTTTCTCCTGGACTGCATAGAGAAGCTGATATTGATATTGGATTGTAAATGGCTGCCTACATTATGAAGTACTGTCATGATGGTGCTTTCAGTGTCCCAGTGAGTGGTTTACATTCATTGGTATTTTTTTTAAACTGAGATTGTAATTAAGTACTCTACAAAATATAAATAATTTAAGTCTAACAAATAAAAATGATCTTCTTGGCTTTTCCCTACATTACTACCATAAAATGGTTACTTAAAGCCATTAAAGTTAAATAGGCAAGGAAATTAATAATTAAAATCTGAAAAACAACCACGTTGTATGGTAGGTATAATCTCTATGTATGTATAAAAGGTGAGATTCCTCAGGCATAGTTGTAAGTCTCAAATGTATCTGTTCTGGAAGCTGAATTATTAAGAAGGTGATCCTGCCATTATTGATAACCTTAGGCCTCACTTTTAAGCATGTTCTGAATTCTCTCACTGTAATAAATGAGATCTAAAAGTACTTCCTTTTGTTTGGATTAGTCACAGATGGTTAAGCATTGCCTTATTTCTGTGGCTTTGGCATCAATTATTCTGTGCGGCCTGTGGCTGGAAGACATTTACTGATCATGCTTAGTAAGTTTGGATACTCTGTGACTAACACATATGCACTCTGATGCATAAATATTGGAAGAACATTCAGCAATACAAAGCTACAGCCAGATATTTATGCATATTTGTTGAGCAGGGCTTGCTTGTCCACGTTGAGTATGGCTTAGTTGCGTACATGGCTGCCACTAGTAAACTAACTAAATCAGGTGGGCATCTTATAGCCCCCTAGATGTTGTTGGGAGAGCCAATGGGTGGAGTAGTTTGATTGCTGTACTACAACTCTGGAGACAAAGGTTGGAATCCCCACTCAGCCATAGAAACCTCCTTAGGCAAGTTACGCTAAGTTATGCTCTATCAGCCTCAGAGGAAGGGAAAAGCAAAGCCCTCTGAACAAATCTTGCCCAGAAAACCCTGTTATAGGGTTGCCATAAGTTGGAAGTGACTTGAATGCACACAACACCAGATATACAGATTTTTATACATATAGTTTTTAAAATATCTAATACATAGTTTATAAAATGGGGAGGTGGGCAGAGCAATCTGGAAGCCACATTGTGCTGATCAGGAAGATACATGTGGTGCTAAATTTATTTTATCCTTCAGTCTTTTCTAGATGAGTACAAACAAAGTGCTAGTTTGCTTGTTCGTTTACATGTCTAGATTGGTCTTGCAACTCCTCGCAGATTCATGTTGTTGTTAATTTCTGGGCTCTGAAAGCAAATCTGTTTTGTGACTTTTTGCAGGGTACACTTTGTTCTTTTCTCTATGAAATCCAGCATCTGGAATTCAGCTTATACTTTGCTTTGCTTAACCTGGCAAATTGCTTTAGGATTTTATAGAATTCTCAACCACAAATACTCATCAAAGGTCTACCCCTTCCCTGCTTGTATACCTCAAGTTCTTCCTAAAAGAGTTGGCTGTGTTAGCTTTGCAACATGGGCCTTTAAAGACAGATGCTAGCCCAAGATCTTACACAACGAATCAATATAAATTTTTTCATTCTCAGAACAAGCTTTGTGGAAGTAAACAGATGATTCTAAGCTTTCCCCCACTCCTTCTTGCGCAGTTCATTTCTTCTGATTTTCCCACTGATTGTCTTTGGCAGATGTGGTACAAACTCCACCTGTTGGACAAGAAAAGAAATGGCAGCTAGGAAAACGAGGTGGCAGAACACATTATGAATAGTACGAAGCATCTGAGAATTGTAATGAATGGAGAAGATCTGTCCAGTGGTGCTGAAAATGTGTTAAATACATTTGAAGCTGTCATTATGCTGGCTTCCTAGTCATGGCAGGCTTACAGAAGGCGTCTGCTCACCCCTATTAGCTTTGTTATGACATCTGTACTTTCTGTATAGCTACACTGTATAGTTACACAGATGTAACACTGAATTCTGATGGGAATTGTGCAGCCCTAGGCACACATGTGGCTCCCAAGGCTATTTGGCTGGCCCTCAGCTATGCCAGAACCTGCCTTTTCTGGCCAAATTTTTGCAAATAGTGAATTGCCACTTTTCAAAGCCTCTAGAAGTTGTATTTCTACTCTTACATTAGTTAAAAGGTTCAATGTGCTGTTTAACACTGAAAAGATACCAGTCCGTCCCCTGACAAAAAAGTGGACTTCTAGCCTGTTCTGTTTTTCTGGGTGGGGGATGACAGTCTGTGTGACACCCCCCTTGGTCTTGGGGCAGAAAATCAGCCTCCAGATCTGCGGTAGTTGTACTCTACTCTTGTACCAGTCATAGGTTGCACCAATTATAACTTTGAACCCTGACTAGTACAGTTTCCAAAATTACAGGCAAACCATGGTTTCAAACTGTTCCCCTTCTTTTATTACTATTCATTCATTTCATTAATTTTATTATTTATTGCATCAGTATGCTGTCTTTCTTCCAGAGTCAGACCCAAGGTGGCTTCCAGAAACAATCAATTAAAAAAAATTACAACAAAATTTAAAAACAATTAAAATCGCCACATAAAAATGGGAAATCATTTTAAAAATATACAAAAGTTAATTTCAAAAACAGCTTTAAATTCCATAAAAGGAATTAAATTGAGGTTTATCAAGTTGAATATCAAACCAAGTCATGGTTAGTGACATCCATGTCAGCTTTGTCAGGCTATTGGGACTAAGGAGTTCTAATGCAAGGGTGGGGAGAAAACAGTGCAGCAGAACTGATAGGCAGGGTCCCTTACTACTTTCTATGCTGCCTAGTGTTGATGGGAGTGGAAATCCATCAACATCTGGAGGGCTACATGTTCA
Organism: Cyclura pinguis; assembly: GCA_030412105.1. Classification (NCBI taxonomy): domain Eukaryota; kingdom Metazoa; phylum Chordata; class Lepidosauria; order Squamata; family Iguanidae; genus Cyclura; species Cyclura pinguis. The sequence goes on from CM059609.1 coordinate 10,960,249, forward strand.
CTCATATGTCAAAGGCTTTGTGAGAAGGTGGCTCTGAGGGATCAGAAGTGAGTAAGGCCTTGCAGTGGCATTCTGGAAGGGGACACCAGGCATAAGGAGAAGCAAAGAAGCAAAAGATGGGGGCATTTCAGAGTGCAGGAGATCTTCAGTGGTGGATCTGAATGAATGAAGGTCAAAGGAATGGGCACGTCATGATTTAAGAGGGAAGAGATGGCAGAGGATAACAATGCTTTTGGAAATAAGAACACTAAACTTGAGGAGACTCTTGGAGCAGACAGGAAGCCAGCGTAGGGATTTAAGGATGGGCATCATGCAACATGATAATGGCTTACCTTTCTTGGGTACTTGTAAGGGGCAGTGACCTTTTTTACATGGTCTTGTAGTTCCTTAATCAGTGCTTCTGGATCATGGGAGGCATAGTTGGGTGCCAAAACCACAAAAGCTTTCACAACCTTACAATATAAAAGTACATTTTGACAGATTATAAAATGGAAGATTTGTAAAGGTCTAACAACAACAGCCAAAGTGCAGCAGTAGCTCATTCTGGGTTGCTGAGAAGCAAGTACAAATCTCTTAAACCTGATTACTGTACTTAAGCACATCACAGGGACTAAGCCACTTTAAATCTAAGCAGGCCAATTTAAGTGGCTTGGAGATTGCTGCTTGTATGTCCCAACATCAAAAGCTAAAATCAGCATAGGCTACTGTGTTCTGGAGCTCATGGTCCTTGTAGATTGTAGGATTTATAATTCTAAAATGAATGATATGTAAACAGCAAGGATTCTCAGCATTTTAGTTTCTGTTCTCCAGAAGTCATGTAAACTCTGCATGAGGCAGCTTTCTATCCTTTGTTCAGATACTTGGGTTTTCTGATCTGTAGATCTCTGTCTCCCAGTCTCTTGAGGCAACTGCTGCTGTAGTATGAAAAGCTGACAAAAACTAATTGATGAAAACAGAATCTTAAAATTTGATCATACTATGCAAGTATACATACACACATGTGTGGCAAATGTACAAAGAATTTGTGCAGAAGCACGAAGCAATATTCATAGAACCCTTGCCTTGAGAAATATACTTTTGAGTTAGCAAATATGCAGAAAAGGGCAACCAAATATTTGAAGCAGTTCACTTCTTGAAAATGTTCTGTGTGCAAAACGCCTCAGATGTCATCCCCAGAATTTCCAGTCCAGGCAGATAGAAATATGTGCTTAAATCTCTAAAGAAGCATTGCCTGTCAGTTTAAATCACAGCTGAACAACACACAGCCATATTGGTCTGTATGTGCACCCCTGGCTGTGGCCCCTAGAAACCCTCCACCCACCCTCCCCCCGTTTCCCATAAAAAAAACAAAGCCTCCGGGAAGTGTGATTCTCCTTTGAAATAAGATGCAGGCCCTTTCATCTTGTTTTGTCCAAAAAGGTTTTTTTTTTTTTTTTGGCAATTGGGCTGTGGACTTTTGGCCACTTCTCCCTTCACGGGGTAGCCTGGAATGGAGCCCAGGGTAGGACATGGCTCCCTAGCGCCCAGAACGTGCCTAGCCCTGTTTTAGACAACACAGAGCTAGATGAACTTGTGGTTTGATTGGTAAATTTAATATGTCCTCATCTTCACCCATCTGAAACATGATTACTCCTTCATTGCAAGTCCCTCATTTGAAATCATTCAACTTGTAATAAAATTCAGCCTTTTTACCTCTCCTCTGACGGGGTCTGGGCTGCTAACAACAGCTGATTCTACTACCGCAGGATGTTCTATCAATGCACTTTCCACTTCAAATGGCCCAATACGGTATCTTTGAAACAAAAAGAAGACGTAGACATACTTTTGCTACTTTGCCTATCCCAAATGCTGATTAGTACAACACTGTACAGGCTGTGCACATGAATTAGGTTACCCAGCTGAATTGATGACATCATCTGCTCTTCCTACAAACCAGAAGTAGCCATCTTCATCTTTGATTCCTCTGTCCCCAGTGATGTAGAAGTTCCCACGGATGGTTGAAGCTGTTCTCTCTGGATCATCCTGGTATATGCAAAAAGGTGCTCATTCATAAAGTGCATTTATTTCCTGATACTAACAAAAGTTAGGGTGGCCATGAATTGAATTTTTAAAATTATTATTCGTTACACATACATACATGCAATTTGTGTTAAGAAACTAGACAGAATATCATAAAATTCAGTGATTAATGTGATAAAAATAAAAATGCAATTTAGTAAAACAAATGTGTGAAGTTACACAACTGTAAAACAGAGGAGGCTATAAATACTCAAGAAATTCTCAGGTATGATTTAGTACTAATGTTAACCTGTCAAGGTATGCATACAATCAAAAAGCCAGGATGATATAGTTGTTCAAATAATAAAATGGGACTTGAGCTGGGAACTGAGTATCCCTTCATCCTCAGCCAGTTCTTGTTTTTAAAAACTACCTTAAGTGGCCTATAGCCAGTTTCTACCCTGGGTTTAACACACTCTCCATCCATTTGTCAAAGGGGAAACGAACGGCCATCCACATTGGCTAAACTTGGGAGTGCTATGTGCTTTCTGAGCAACCTCCTGTCTCACAAGAGCTCTTTTGTCCCTAACTTCTGTTTCTCTTTCTGAGGTCTAAAATGGCAATGGAGCTACTGAAACGTGTCACATGGCAACTATGATAAACCATGGCCCCATAATCCTGTTCAAACTTGCATCCAGATTTAGGACAACAAGGTGTTCTGGAACTATTCCCAAGGTTTTTAAAAAACTGGTTCAAATTAGTATTGAATGGAATAACATGCAAATAATATTTTCCATTTTCTGGATGGCAGGGAGGAGCAATCCACTACAGTTGGGTTATTCCTTGCATGCCAGCATACAGAGCAGGAGTCTCCCAGCCCAAGGTTCTTTTTCAGTTAATGTTGTTGACTCTCATTGCCTTCACCTTCATTTTTTAAAATTCCTGCCAAGCCAATTACACGCATATGTAGAGCCCTCACCACAACTTAGGTTTAAATATAATAGTTTTATTAACAGAAATCATTACTAGATTTGCTCTTTGAGTTCTTACCGTGTACTGAATAAAAAGACAAAATGGCCTTGTAGGTTTTATCCGGATACCGATGTCTCCTTCCTTTCCAGAAGGTAAAATATTACCTTCTTCATCAATTATCTAAAAGCAAACAAATCATTACAAATAATGCCAAATTGTGGCATTTTGCATTTTTCTGAAATGATGAATTACAAATTTGTATTGAGGGAAGATCTGGGAGAGACCAATTAAACCACATCTCAAGGGTTAAGCACACACATTGCATGCAGAATATCCCAGGGTAAATCCCAGGTACTCCAGGTAGAGCTAGCAAAGGCCTGAAGATCCACTGCTGGTCAATCTAGACAATCAGCCCCCAAACAGAATTCAGTGGCACCACATTCTGGAGGTGGCTATGCCAAAGAATGGGACCAAAAACACCAGCATGTTTCAGTTTACTGCACTCAGCTGACATAACTAAGTCTTAGGAAAGGCATTTCAGTCTTATAAAATGGGGGGAAAAACTGTACAAAAGTTGGGAAGCCACCAAAGATGTAGGGAGAACCATGCTGACAATGAAGCAAATTCCCAGGCCCACATTTTACCAATGCATTAGTATGGGTAATACTTTAATATGGAGTACCAGGGTGGTGTGGTAATTTAAGTGCTGGACTAGGACCTTGGAAGACCAGAGTTCAAATCTCCACTCACCCATGGAAACCACTGGGTGAGCCTGGGTAAATCACACTCTCCCGTCTAAGTAAAACATTACGAAGAAAGCCATACAAGAAGGAGCTGACTTGAAGTCACATAAATAACAGCAACCCTTTATTAGGCTAATCAAAAGGCAAAAACATTCTTCAACAGGCAAAGATTAAAAAAAAATCTGGTGATGGGGAAAAAGTAATGATATTGCAAATCATACAGTATTGATGATGTTTTGAGACGCTCAAAGTAGGCTCATCTGGCCAAAGTCCCAGTGGCCCCGTACTCACTAACAACAGCCAACAGAACAATAGAGATGGGGCCATGGCTCTCTAGAGAATCCCAGGAGGGCTAAATTCCTGAAGCTCCCCACCCCTGAACAAAAGGCCTGACTCCATATAAGTTAATATCATATATTGACACGATTTTCCTCTGGAAACTGTATGAGGGATGCCTGATAGATGGCTGTCCTTGTACTTTCTAGACCTGAGCCCAAACAATATGTTCTCTGGGTCACTGTCTTTTACCAAATCCCCTCTTCCTTCATCTAATCCAGCCTATAACCTTGATCCAGGTGCCTGTATTTGATGTGAATGGGCTGCACCATTTCTAGGAATATCTGTGATTCTCTTTTTATGGAAATGAATGGGGCAAGATGGAAGATATTTGAGGACAAATAAGGGTCAGATGCAGGAACGCATGTGATACTTTTGTTTAGAACAAGAACCAGATTTAACCCAAACCTGTAATGAGACCCACTTCTTATAACATAGAATCATAGAGCTGGAAGGAACCATAAGGGCTGTAGAATCCAATCCCCTGCAGTAAAGGAATACACAACTATGGCATTCCCAAAGAACATTCATCCAACCCATATTTAAAGATCTTCAAGGGAGGATAATCCACTGTTCTCTGAGATGGCCCATTCCACTGTTGAACAGCTCTTACAATCAATAAATTCTTCCTAATATTTTACCTCCTCCTTTTCTCCATCTTCCTTGCTCATTCCCCCTCCTTCTATCTGTAGGTTTCCCCAGAGATTTTTTCATTGGCTAATACGTGTACAAAATGCTGGATGAGATGGCACTTTAGTCTGATCCAGCACAGCTGTTCTTGTATCTCCTTCTGTCTCTCCTGTTAGGTTCTCACTCTTCCTCTCCTTTCTATAAAGAAAGTGTTGATAGTGCCCCAGTTGCTTCTAACTTCGGGCCAAGTATTAGCCGGCCCGAAGATTCCACACCAACAGCTAAACATCAAGAGCAACTAGTCTTACTGGCTTACTTATTAGCCAAGGTCAGCATCTGGGGTTGGCATTTTTGGGCATCTGCCACAGCACATCCTGACAGGGGCCACAATGCAAATCCTGGAGTTTCCTAGCCTTGCTTCTCTTGGTGCCTCTGCCCACTCTGAGAATGCAAATAAGCAGTGACAAGAATGAGGATAAAGGGCAGCAGCATCCACTTGCCTTGCTTTCTGTTTCTGGCACATGGACTAGGCATACAGAAAGAGGGCTTCCAGATGGACTGCCATGACAATCATAAAAGAGTTGAAAGTGACCCCAGTCCAACCCTTTGCAAGTGCAGGAATCCACCCATAGCTAAAGTATCCATGCCAGGATCCATGCTATTCACCTCTGTTTAAAAGTCTACCGTGAAGGAGAGTCCACACCTTTTGAGGTAGTTTATCCCATTGCAAAACAGACTTTATTGTCAGGAAGCTCTTCCTAATGGCAGGGCAGCAATGCATCCCAATCAGAGGGTCCTGGGTCCACAACTGCATACAGTACCTGAGTGTCATAGGCTGGAGAAGGTTTCCCCATAGATCCTGGCTTTATTTTCATCCCTTTGAAAGTTCCACAAACCAGCACCTATTCCAAGTGGAGAAAAGTAAAGCATGGTTGAAATGCAAGAGTTGAGAGAAGTGTGTATGCATGCCTGCATACACATGTATTCAGTTTGGTAATATCTGTTATCAAGAAACTTCTCAATGGGCTGGAGGAGAGTTGTTTACTAAAACCTCACATGAACCCAGTTACATATTAATAAGGTAATTAAATGTTTAACCGAGTAATGAGAAAACTTTGACCCTCCAGACATTTTGGACTACAATTTCGATACACCATTACCATTTGTTGTAGTGCCTGGGGCTTCTGGGAGCTAAAGTTCAGCAAATGATTCTCACACCTAATCTAATAGATTATTTGCAGGCTCGGTAACAATAGCAACACAATATGTTTAGATTTTATAGTATAAATGGAATGTTTATCTTGCAGTCTTGTGCAAGAATATGAAAGTGAATACAAGCTTTCTAAAAGATAGAAAGAGAGAAAGAGAACAGCCTGTCCCCTCATTATGCACACAGCTCAGCTTACTGTTTCTGTCTGCCCATAGCCTTCATAGATATCCAGCCCAGTTTCTGTTTTCCATTCTTCCATCACTTCAGGGTTCATAGGTTCTCCTGCACTGAGACAGTGTTTGAGACTCTGGAACTTGTAACTTTGGACAAAGAGGAGAAAGAAGAAAGGTGACTGTTGACTCTTTCAAAACTGTACAATCAAATATACAATCAAATACAGGATTTCAGTGCTGGTTTATTTTACAAGTTGGGTGTGCATGGATGTGTACAAATTTGAAAATGAAAATTTGAAGTTGTTGTAATTCAGTGTGTCAAGGACAGGTAGGTGACAGCACTATTTACTCCAAAGGTGAAGAGCCTATATGGACTTCAGCTTCCATCAGCCTCACTCTGCTTAGCAATAGGTCAGGCATCATGGGAGTTGTAATCTAGCAACATCTGGAGGGATATGAGTTCCCCATCCCTAATCTGTTGGCTAACAGTTACCAGTTCTTGCTGAAAGGCTGCCCAGAGTCCAGCTCTGACCTATTAAGTGTTTCACCATAATGCTTCATAATGCTTTTCTTCCCATCAATTACAAATCAGAGATAATGGCAGTGATTGATCTTCAGTGCCTCCATAAACTAACAGGAAGTCAATGGCTAGTCTGGGTAATACCGGCCACTGCAAGGACCAGTAATCTTGATGCTCATTAAATACTTTTTTAGACTACAGTTCCTAGAATTGCTGATCCAGCGTGGTAGTGGCCATGATGGCTGGAGAATCTGGGGAACTGCCTTGAAAAAAGAGTCATTTTTCAAAGCTTTGGAAATGCTGTAATACACAGAGTGAAACAAGCATAGTTCCCCACAACTACTTCTTTTAGACTAACAGTTTGAGGATTTTTTGCCATTCGTCAGCTAATTTGGAGATCTTTCTCATCACCAGCTGGTTGCCCAGGCTCCCAACTCATGACCAACGGCATAGTCCAGACAGGCACTTTTGCATCAAGACTCCACTCAAGTACGCTTAGGTATTGGAATAGTAGGACTTTTTTTAACGCTAGAAATATATATCCCCAATTACGGCTTGGTCTATAGAAAAAGGCATCCAGATTTCTGAGGAAAGAGGAGGGATAGTGCACTCTAAGCCAGCACTTACAAATGCCTCTGTAGTGATTTTAACTTGGGGCAGCCAGTGGGACCTGAAAGATGCAAAGTATTTTAGTTTAGCCTGTAAGCTACACTTTCACCACTACTGATCTGTGACAAATCTTGCAGTCATGCACTTCCTTTCTCTCTGTGTATATGGGAGAAAAAGGACTAAAGTTCCTGCTTTCCCTTTAGCCCAAACCTCAGTACATTTCCACATCACACTGTTATAATGCTATTATTCCACTTTCAACATCCTATGGAATCCTGGGGTTTGCACTTTAGGGAGGGGCATTTAGAATTCTCAGCCAGAGAGCTCTTGGTCCTCAGTAAAGTAGGCCCTCCACATTTGCAAGAGTTAGGGGCACAGAACCCTTGCGAAAGTCAAAAAATCATGAACAACTCCCTCCCAGTGAGCACTTCCCACTCTCTCATTCTTTCTGCTGCTGCAGGCCTGGGGGGAAGGCAGAAGAGCGCAGGGGGAAAAAACCTTCCCTACTTCCGGTCTTCCGCTTGTTGTTCCCATGCCCTCCTTGTTTTTGCACTCTCGCATGGACAACAAGCAGGAGAGTGAAGGAGAAGGAAGGATTTTCCCCATGCGCTCTCCTGCCCACCGGCAGTGCACCCTCCCTCCCTCCCTCCCTCCCTTCCTTTCTTTCTTTTTTTGTGGGGGCAACAAGCAGGAGAGCTCAGGGGAGCCAAGATCTTTCTCCCTGAAGCCTCCTGCCAGCAGGCCCACGCGTACAACAGGCAGGAGAGTGCAAGGGAGCGAAAATCTTTCCCTTCCCCGCGCCTGGGCAAAAGGCCAGGGAATGGGAGGGGGAGAATGGGAGGGGGGAGGCAAGTGGGCACCTCGCAAATAATCAAATTTGCAAAAGTCAACCCTGCGAATGGGGGGGGGGACTGTAAATTACAAAACCCAGAATTCCACAGAATGTTGAAAGTGGAATAATAGCACTATGACATGTAGGCCCTCAGTTTCATATTACATCCAAACTCAAAAAACTGTGTACCCCATGTTGGTTAACAAACCAAGATATGGAACCATGTCTCATCCTAGTTTATTCGTTTCAGTTAGAAGATGCCAGACTTGGACATCACTCTGAACCGCAGATAGTTCCAGTGAAACACGCCATGCTTAGAAGGAAAAAAGGGGCTAACATGTAGAGAGCATGTAAGAAGGAGTGAGCTTACTGCAACCCCAAATGCTGAACTGCAGAAACTGGCATTCTTCAACATTGATTACGCTGGCTAGGCCTGCTAGGAATTGTAGTCCAGCAGCATCTGGAATGTCACATTCTGCCACCTACCCCTCATGTAAAGCTAAGGCTTGCTGCAGCTTGTTCCTAATAATTTAACCATGTTTTACGATCAAAAGTAGGGAATTGGCACTTTAGAAGTTTTTGACCTGCTGCTCCCTCCCAAATCCCTTACCACTGATTATGATTGGTAGGGCTGCTAGGAGCTGTAGGCCTGAAAATATCTGGAGGGCCACAGTTGCTCACCCCAGTTTAGATTATAATACGTATATAACTGTCTAATATTAAAGGATATTAAAATTATAAGTGATAACTTTTTTTACCTGGTTAATTTGTGCTGTACCAGCATTCGATACGCAGTTGGAGGAGAACAGAAAGTTGTTATAGGAAATTTCGACAAAGTCTAGATGGTGATTAAAAAAAACCATACAAACAGAGGACTTAACAGAAGAAAACTGATTTAATGATATGTAGAGATCCAAATGCATATCTTTTTTTTTCCAATCTATAATGTTCAGTAAAAAACAACAAATAAGGGCAATGGTATGTATAGGATATGAGCATTAAGCTCTTCTGGCTGCCTGGTTTATTATGCAACTTTAAATAGTGTTCCCATGATTATATATTTATAAATTATTACTTCTTATACATTTCAACTCTTTAAATTTAACTCTTTAAAAAATAGAGAAGAAGCTATCATGAATCCTGAAGTCCTTTTTACAGCATCAGTATGGTATAGTGGTAACTGTGGAATTGGGGTCTGAGAGATATAGGTTCATGTCCCCACTCAGTCATGAAATGCACTGGCAGACCTTGGGCCAGACACTCTCTCACTCTCAGTCTCTCTCTCTCTTTCTCTCTCTATGCATGACTTATCTTACAAGATTGTTGTGAGGACAGAGTGAAGTGGGAGAAGACAACCCTCTATATCATCTTGAGGCCATTGGAGGAAAGGTGGAATATATACGTAACAATTAATACATAGATAAAATAAGCTGTCATTTTATCTATGCATTATGCTGTCCCTCAAATCCATTTTCAGGATATAACACAAAACTGAAAGCTACTGGGTGAAAATCACCGCCGACCTGATCCAGAAGTGATACAACCTTTGGGAAAACTTCTGTCTTAATCCAGGACAGTATACACAACAAAATTTTGTGCCGTCTTGAAGACTGACAAATAAGCTGTTGCCTGAACTTTCCTGTATAGCTTTTTGCCTCCTCAAATGTGTGAAACTGCTTAGCCGTTCAGTGCCACAGGTTTCTTTACTGCTGTTATATTCAAATTAGATATGATTGATGTGGACAGTTCCATGGTGCACAAAAGACAGATGTTCCAGCTTGAACAGAAATATGCAGAATCTGGCATGTATTGTGTGATTGGTTCAACATATGCCCTGTGGTGTTCACCACAGTGGTTCAATTCAGACATTATGCCAAGCTGTGGTTAAGGAAGCTAGCAAGCCAAAATGTCTGAATTGCAAGCCAGATGTTTGAACTAATAAACCAGAGTTATGCTCAATACTCATGCTTCACACTTTGTCATCACTGCATGGTATTACAGAAACAAACTGCAGAGGGAAAACAAAAACAGCTATGCAGCTCTAAACCAAGCTATGCCATTTTATTTGGAAGATCAGCCCAGATTCAACATCACAGTTCATGCAAACTGTGCTTTGATGTGATGCTTCAGTTCAGTACTGTGAGCAGGATGAGAAGAAGTGCAATCACAGAGCTGTCAAATTCTATGGTTCTAGTGAACCAGCAGTATGGTTGTATGAATAGCCTTGAATATGTTGCTAAGGGAAAGTCTTACTCTGAGCTAACTATTAACATGCACTTACTTCAAGGACAGGTTCTGGCTCAAAACGAGGCATGCTGTGTACAAACACACATGCTCCTTGAATCCACGGTGCAAAAACACTACTCCATGCTGATTTTGCCCAGCCTGTGTCTGAAGTATTCCACATAACGTCCAGAGGAGTCAAATCAAGCCAAAACCTAAGGGGAAAAAAAAGGATGGTGGGGACCATGAAATGTAACTCAAGCAGAGGAGACCAAATGCTGGTATCAGGCAGCAAGATCATGACTCCAAACCCAACAAATCACAGAACATAAGCATCCTGGAAGAATCATGCTGAAGCATCTGTTCAGAACTTGATATCCAATTGCAAATGATTATGCTGTAAATAAGTGGTGAGTCTTAGCGAACTTCATTATTAGGCCATTTCTGCACTGTTATAGCGCTGTTATTCCACTTTCAACATCCTATGGAATCCTGGGATTCCATAGGATGTTGAAAGTGGAATAATAGCACTATAACAGTCTAGTGCAGAAATGGCCTTAGTTCCTAAGTAGATTTAGGACTGCAGGCAATATCTTCTTATCTCACAATGCTTTGCCTGCATTAACTGACAGAAAAGACAAAATGAAACTGGGGGGAAAAATACATATTACAGCCTCCAAACTCCTCCATACTTTCCATTTACACCAAGTCCAATTCCATGGCTGGCATGAGTATGTTCCGTCATTTTTGGAGCCCCGGTTGTACCACTGGTGAAATAGATTGCCATGGGATCATGACTCTTTGTGACCACACAGTTGTGTTCAGCAGGTGCAACTCTGAAAGACACAGAATATAAAACCACAGAATCAAACACAATCTTCAAATACAGTCACCAGTGCTAATTATTCCCTGTATTACAGGTAAGCATGAATGGATCTTCTCTATTCCATTCCTTAATGTTACTGCAGTTCATTCTCCTTGGTGCTGAGCTAATAGAACTTGGTGCTAATACTTGGTGCTGAAGTCTCAGAACTCAACAGTTCTTTCACATAAAAATCCATTCCTAGTTTTCCCAAGTTGCATTTCAGCAGTGTGATCAAGTGGGAAAAGATAATTTTGTCAGTGCTGTTATTAAACAGGTAGTTGCTCTATTTTAAATAACTCAGCGATCTGCTTGTAGATGCTGATCTTCCTTTTCTCCACCCCTTGTTCTAAAGCAATCAAGTATTTTCAGTCTCTGAATTGATCCTGACAACCCATTTTAGCCATCAAGTCCTCCTAGATAAGAATTTCGTGTCTGGACTGGAATTATGTATGAGCAGCAATGGTCCTCCTAGATCTGGTAAGAATGTTCTAGATTCTTCAGCTCTGGTCCTCAGCTCTCACTTCACTTTTTGCTTTGTACAGCTGCATATGGCTTAGCCCAGACATCTGACTGGTCTGCAATTATTCCCTATCCCATTGGGCCCCCATCTGAGAACAAATTTTCTGGATACAAGTTCAGCGCCATGGTCACTGAGCTGTAGGTTTGCCAGATTGCAGGGCCTGGCCCTGAGTCTCCAGTTTTTGTGGGTCATTTCCAGGCAGGAGAAAAGGGTCCAAATTCCCCAGTTTAGGTGGAACTAGTTCTAGCCAAGAGGAAAGGGCTGTGTCCACATCTCCAGTAGCAGAGCAGCAGCTTGCTAGGGTTTGCAAGGCTTCATTGATTTGTTGCTGCAACTTACAAAAATGTGGATTTTATGTATTTATTTAGCTTCTGCCTCCACTTCCAGTTGTTGTAGTGACAGGGCTTACCCACTACTCTGATCTACACTCATCTTCTGGATAGAAGCAGGTAGGTTAGAGTAAGGCCATTTCCACACTAGACTGTTATAGTGCTATTACCACACTTTCAACATCCTATGGCATCCTGGGGTTTGCAGTTTAGGGAGGGATCTTTGGCTAAACCCTAAACCCTCCCTAAACTGCAAACTCCAGGATTCCATAGGATGTTGAAAATAGAATAATTGCACTATAAGAGCCTAGTGCCGAAATAGCCTAAGTATTTGTTATCCTATCTTCCTAAGTAAGTGAGAATCCCCTCATTTCATGTTCGTCTGGGAACAGTTCCCTTAGCTAAGTCTTTTGTCTTAATTTCCACATAGGAAACTATGTTATTTCTCTGTGTGTGTTTGAATGACAAGCTGTGAGTAGTTGTGGTCAGTGCTTAATGCACAGTTAAGTATTCACATCACCACGGGCATCCCAAGGTCTCTGATTTTGGCCCAGAAGTCTCAGGGCCTGGGACAGTTCTGAACTGGCAACCCTACAGAGCTAAACTCCGTAATTGTGGGGTTTGTCCCAATGGAAAATCACTTGGTCTTTCACAAAATGCCAGCTCCTGGGAAGACACATCTCCCTCCGCCTCCATCTAAGAAACAAATCTGTACACTTACTTCAGCAAGTGGTTGAAGTTTAGCCATCCTTCTCTAGGTTCCCTTGATACAATTAGCTTGAATTCTAGAGATGGGCATTTGGAAGCAACTGCATCTACAGCAGGGGCCAGGGCCTGGTCCGTAATGATACACCGGGCCTTTGATGTCTGCAGTCGGTGCAGAATGTCTTTTGATGTCAGCTGTGTGGTCCCAGGAATAAGGATGGTTCCTAATGTAATGATTAAATTAGGAAGATTAATCATAGCTTCATGTTCTTTCAGGTGCTGAGGAGAAATGAGGGCTGAACTACAGGATTTCATTTCCTTTGGTTTTTGAGATCACTGAGGACTTTGAGTGTCATTGAAAGACAGCGTTGCACAGTGCCTAAGAGTGATATCCTACTGTTTGGGAGATCTGGATTCAAATCCATGTTCTCACACATGCAACAAATGGGGAAGTCTTGGGCCAGTCATTTCTTTAGCCTCATATATTCTGCTGTGTTATTATAAAGCAGGGGCAATTTTAATTAATTAATTAAATCAATAAAAGTGAATTAAAAAAAAGAAAAATTATTAGAAAGCAAGGGCAGCAAACTGAGGCCGGAGGAACGATGGGATAAAAACTCTCACTGTCTCTCTCTCCTACTCTCACTGCCATTCTCTCTCCTACTTTGTTTCTGAAAAACTTCCATTTCTCAGATTTCATCTGCTACTGGTAGATTTCCAATCAGCAAGGACATCTGTGACCATCCTTATAGAACGTTAGAGTGTTGGACTAATACTGGGAAGACTCCAATTCAAATTCTGATGGAAAATCTCCCTGGGTGACCAGTCACTATCTTCTCAAGTGAATGCCTGTGGGACAAATGTTGTACTTCACTGAGGCTGCTAGTTCCGTGTGCAGTCATAGTGGCTCCAGGAGGGAGTATGGAAAAGTGGAATCTAAGAATACTTCCTCAGTGAGAAGCACTGGGCACAAATATACATATATACAGATTGCAAATTCTGAATTTCTTGATAGAGCCGTCTGTAACCTTCCAATGACATGGAGTCAGCCCTCTGCATTTGCGGGTTTCACTTGACTATTCACGGATTATTTGCTGTCACCTCTGCTGCTTCCCTATGTCATCTTTCATAGGGACTGCAAGCCTCGTAAGTCCTTGTAAGTCCTTATTAAAAATGGTGTGGGACAGCAATGGGGGGTGGCAGTAAGTCCCACCAGCCCCCCTTCTACCTTGTGAAGGAACCCTGATACCTCAAAGGAATCCATGATGGGTTGAATATGAGGATCATACTTTTTTGTGTATTAAATATGGTTTGGGAGGGCCTAGAGTTATTCACAGTTTTTCCACTTTCACGGGGTCCTGTGCCTCTAACTCTAGCGAATGTGGGCGGATGACTGTACTGTAAAAGCTGTCCTTTAAAAAAAGGGGGAAAAAACCAATCCTGGATCACAACCTTGTGATTCCAAGTGTTGCATTACCTCTAGTATCTCAAGAAGACAGTCACTTCCAGGAGTACAGTGACTGGCAGGGCCTACTTTATTAAACAAGATATTACCTGCCAGTCCTGCAATCTTATTTATGTGAATGAATGCAGATGTACAGGATACCATCTTCAGTAACTGGGGGAAACAATCCCATACACACACATCACCGTCTCTCTGATTTGCCTCTGTCAAGAACTGAGGTGCCATACAGCTCAAATACTTTGGATGTAAGAGAGAATTTCTGGACCCATAGACTTAAGACCTTAACATGTTATGGTCTCAACCTGGAAAATAATAGGTAATGCCATCATTCACTTAAGAAGCTTAACAATAGAGTGTTAAAAACTGGTACCTTGGTTGCTGCTTGCTTTTGCTTCCAGCAACTGAAGAAAGCAGAAGCTGAGAAGTTTTGCTAATTGATTTAGGTTCTATTGGCTAATCATGCTAATACTTGATTGCAAACATGAACACACACACATGCACACACACACACACTCATGTGCACATTAGCCTCCAAACAAGAAAATGGGAAACAACATATTTTGATCCCTTATAAAGAAGAATTCAGATCTCTCATTTCACCTTGACCTCGAAACAATATTTGAGTCAACAGATGAATTTTATTGCTGCTAACCTGTTCGGATACAAGCCACATTCAAGAGCCACCATTCAGGTATCCGTGGCAGGATCACTATCACTCTGTCTCCTTTCTGCAGGCTGCAATGCTCAGAAAGCACTCTGGCCGCTTTCTTAGAGATGAGCGACAGTTCCACAAAGCTCCACTTAACTTGGTCTCCTTGTTCGCTGACCCACCACAGAGCTGGGTTTGAAGACCGCTTTCCTTCCTGATGAGACAACAAAGCCAGCTGAACAAAAACTTTGCTCTTTGATCTTGAAGCTACAGACAGGGCATTCTAGATACATGTATGAACCTTTAAATACCGAGAAGAGTCCCCTCAGGTTAACTATTCAACAGCAGAATGCAGTTGTTTTCAAAGAGGGTTTTTTTAAATAGACTACATGGCCATCAGTTGGGGATGCTTTAGCTGAAGGCTTTCTGGATCATCAGGGATTGGATTAGATCCCATTTGTTGTCCCTCCCAATTCTACAATTCTGTCCGTTATCTCCAACAGATGAAGATGTCCAATTGGTACAACCCATCACCTGCTATGACCTGGACTCTGAGTCAGAGGAAGAGAGATTGGGACTAACAATCAGGAAGGCTGCCAGCATCCTGGTGAAATGCTAGATTAGGTCCCTGACAGCAAACTTTGCTCTGAGTGCCATCATCTTTAGCTATGAGGTAGGTGGTGACCAAAAGAAAAAGGAAACTTCAGTAGCAATGCCACAGTTATGCGCTACTCTCCTCAGTGATGTCTGACTGCTGCCAGCTCTTATTGTCTTTTTTGTTGCCAGGTAAATTCATTTCTACTTTCCTGGGTTTTAAAATGGATAATTAAAGCTCTTTGCTGTTCTACCTTCAGAGCTGTTTTTGCTGTCAGTAAAGTGTTACTACTGTGTGATTGCTGTTTTAATTGTTATTTCTTGATTGGTTTAAGTTGGTTCTATTTGTGCTTTCCCTTATGTTTCATTATTTGCCTTTGAGATCTTCGGCTGAAAGCGTCCTATGTTTTAATTAGATAAACAAACACCACATGCTTCATTTCTTAATGCTGTGCTTGAACAGAATTTTGGAATTCAGAGCCCACCTCATGGAACTACTAAAGAGAGAGGTCATCTATAATCTGCCAAGACATAAGGTTAAGCTGTTATACATACTCAGCGATTCTTAGGATCAAGTCTGAAGAGTGAATTACAGCTACTAACTGGTTGATTTAACATATTCTACCTTGGATCATCTCTATTGTCAATATACCAGATGATATAATTCAGACCTGCAATAAAGTGTTCTGGTAACTGAGTGTTTGTCTCAAGCAGGGTTGTGCACTTTCTGGAACTTGGAGGTATGCTGTGTACAATTCTCGTCTCTTCTAAGTGGAGGGCTGCACCACTGGATCTTGGCCACTATTTTGTTGATTGGAAGTGACATCATATCACTTTCCAGCAGTGGCATATCTAGGGTCAACAGTGCCTAGGACAAGCATGGACGTTGCACCCCCTAGGTGCTGCTTCTTCCATAGTTGCCGCTCTGAGTGGAGGAAGACCCCAGTGTGGGACAGGGGCGGGGGTGGGTGGGGTGGGGTTGACAGGCGAGTGGGCGGGCTGCTGCTGCCGTTGCCGCCTCCACACCAGGCCAAGATGGACCATGGTGGGGGTAGGGGCAGCGGTATACAGGGGGACAGCATGCGAGAAGGCTGCTGCTGCTGCCGCCACCTCCACACCAGGCCAGGAAGGACCCCGGCGGGGGCGGGAGGTGGCGGCAGGCCAGGCCTGGGTGGGAGGAGGGGTTCACCTTTTTTGCACTCCCCTGGCATTGGCACCCAGGGCATGCGCCCCAGTTGCCCACCCTAGGTATGCCTCTGCCTTCCAGGGGTTATTTTTGCTGTTTCAGGGAGTTCCCCAACAGCATTGTACAGTTGGCCCTCCATATCCATGGATTCTGTATCCACGGATTCAACCAACCACGCCTTGAAAATATCTTTTAAAAATTCAAAAAATCCAAAAAGCAAACTTTGATTTTGCCATTTTATATAAGGGATGCCATTTTACTACACCATTGTACATAATGGGACTTGAGCATCCACAAATTTTGGTATCCATGAGGGGTCTTGGAACTAAATCCTAGCGGATATTGAGGGCCCACTGTATACTGACTTCTTACTAATCTAAGTTTCTTCTCAAGGCAGGCTGGGGACCTTGGGTAGTTAGTGGGGGACACAATGGCCATACTGGTCCCCCCCTCCATGTCCACTTTCAGGATATTAAATCCTATCTCTCCTACCTGCATCTGGTTTTCCAGCTCTCAGCCATATGCAGCAGCCACTCAGCATGTTTGGTTCTCATTGGACTTGTAGGTTTCCAGCTTAGGAATTTTTCTGTCTCAGTATTTTTTTTCTGTGCTTTGCCAAATCCTTATGCTCTTCCATGGCTAATGATACATCCATCTTATGAATGGATGGTGCCGCTTTGGCTACATAAAGATCCACATCTAGTGAACTGAGTTTGCTATTCGCTATAATTTAGAAAACCCTCCACACAGAATGTCAACATGTATATTTGAAAGACTTGAGATGAAGAAACAACAGAAGATCATACCATTTCTGCCTTGGCCCAATTATCCACCACATCCTTTGCAAAGTTGAAGTATTCTGGCACTTCTGGTTTATACTGTTGTTGGATGGATTCATAATCTGAAACATTCCGAGCAGCCAGAGCCAGCTGATGCTTGCTGAAGCATCTAGTAGAAGCTAAGCCAAGAGTGCGTAAAGCCTTCAGGGATGGTCTCTTCCACAATATCATGAAAGTTAAGGTGATGCCCGCCATAGCACGTTCTTCCACGACGTCTTACGTTCAACTTATTTTTCATGAACCACTTGTCTGAAATGCATAAGGGAAACAGTTTTAGAAGAGAAACTGTTAGCTTCATCCATGTGCAGAAATGTTTAACATTCTTTTCCTGCCCTACTAAAAAGATACACCGAATGCAAAATAAGACATTCAGCCCATAATTCTCTAAATGTGTAAGGGTGGGAGGCACTCTTAAATAGCTTGGAAGTTACTTCTGAAAAGCCTATTGCCAGGCTGAGAAGTGATTTAAAATATTATAATAAGTACTAAGGATCATGCTATTAATGCTATGATCTGGAGTAGAAAGCTGTGGCCTTCCAGATGTTTTTGGATTACAACTTTCATTAGCCCATCTCTCATTAGTCCATCTCATGACCAACGTTCAGAGCTGGAGGGCGTCATAGGGCCTTTCCACCCTACACAGTTATAGTGCTATTATTCCACTTTCAACATCCTGTGGAATTCTGGGGTTTGTAGTTTACTGAGGCTGAGAATTCTAAAGGCCCCTCCCTAAACTGCAAACCCCAGAATTCCACGGGATGTTGAAAGTGGAATAATAGCATTATAACAGCGCAGTGTGGAAAGGCCCATAGTTGCTCAAACATCTGGGGGTCTCAAGTTCTCCATGCTTACACTTTAATGAAATTGTAGGTCATATTTTAGATCTAATGAATAATCTAAAGGCTCTTGTAGCAAAATGTAACCGTGGCTGTCAAATTTGTAACTAAGCAGGTGTAAACAGTGCCCTTGCACAAGACACAGCCCTGTGTGTACATACAGAGTTTACGTCTGTGAATATTTTTTTTGAGAGTGGGTTTTAATATGTCCATTATGGTTGGATTCTGAGAGGCAGGAGCTTAACTGTATTCTTCCATTTACTCCCAACCCAACAAACAGATATGAAATGTCCATGCTAGAATTGTCTAATCAGAGTCTGAGCATGTACCTGAACATTCATTTATAAGCAATATAATCAAAGCTCTCTTGGCTACAATACTCTCTTTTGGCCACTATAAGGTAACAACCATGATTAAACTAATTGGGATGTGTCAGGCAAAAGAAAACAGTGTTTGACAGAGGTCTCCAAAACTTTAAAACCAGTTACAGCATGTAATTTAGCCTAAAAGGTAAGTACAACAGCCATGTGAATGTGAGTGCTTTGGCTCAGTACTTATTTTCATGCTTTTTTCAGGTGTGTCAGACACTAGCTTCCTAAACTTCCACACGTCCTAAAACAATTTGCTTGTGATTAGTAAGTACTCCAGTGCTACCTAGACTGGTGGTCTGTGGGCCTCTGTTGGTCAGCGAGCCAGTGGCTACTGATCTATGACTAGTTTCCAGGAAAGAAAAAAAGAAAGAGCTGCCATCAATGGACACAAATATGATGATGATCTCTAGCTCACTGGGGGAAAAAAACCTGCTGGCATCACACATCAGACACCTTAAGAAGCACTGCTCCAGACTGTTTATTTGATCCAGAGCTACTTGTAGATAGGTGGCTTGCCCTTATAAGCAGCATGTTTGCTGACCAAAACATTGTTTTAATTATGTAATGATTTCTCCGTTACAAAGCACAAAAGCAGCACTGCTGTCTGAGAACGCTGTTTGGGTTGAGACACAGGTCATACCAGATCCTGCCAAGACTTGTTTTGCTGAAAATACCCAGTCCATGTAAGAAACTGACATCCTATGTCCACTTGTGCCAATCTTCCATTCCAGTTGTGTCTGTTTATTTCAACTTGAAATCCAAAGCAAATTAAAATGATTATTATATGCTTGGGAGGACATGCTATTGTAATAATCCCCCACCCCAAAGAAGGATCAAGAAGTCCTATCTAAAAAGAGCAGTGCCCAAATCTTTCCATGCTTTTAAAGGTTTAAAAGGTTTTTAACAGTAAACATTCTGCTGTAGGTAAGAAAGATCAGACCTGCATGTCACGGAGAAAGGAAGACCCCACATTTTGACGCCCTCTTATCTGATAATTCACTCTTTCAATGTTTCCAAATTAATGACAAGTTCTATTAATCTGATGGGATTCCACTCTTTCATCAGTTGTTTTTGCTCCCTTTGGGATCGCTCGCGTGTGTGCACTGCTTGCAAAGTAAGCTGAGAGGAGGGGGAAAAGTGCCAAGTTGTCTGAGAGACTTTGCACCAGGGTGCATAAGCCTCCGTACATCCTTCCTGCTCACTACAGTGTAATACATAGGTTCCACTTTTCAACCAATTCTGTTTTCTGACTGTGCTTCAGCTCCTGACCTGTCAAATAGTGAGAGAAGCTTGCACTTTATTCCATGTTCTGTTCTGGGTTTCTGTCCTGAAGCTATGATGCTCAGTGTCTGGGTGATGTTCAGCTAGTTACTATCTTTCAGCCTAACGTACCTCACAAAGTTGTTGCAGGGCCAAAACAGGAAACTGAATCATTTGTGTTCACTTGCTATAGAAGGATGAACTAAACAAGTAATAAAGATATTGGAGTTAAGGTTGTTGTTGAGCTCACTACTTTAAGTCTCTGCCACGTCTGTATTTTCATGCTGTTTCCAAATTATTACAATGTTGTTTCTGGGGGTACTTGAAAACATACTCTGTCTCCCTTTCCCTTGCTTTTTTGAGCCATGAGAAAAATAACTCCAGTACATTAAAGAGAAAAACAACAGTAGACTCAAGACAAAAAATGACTCACAGGAATGGTTGCCAAAGATTCCTTGAAACTGCTCAACAATGGAATGATGACTGTGCTTCCCCCCACACCGTCCCTCCGACTGTTCCAGGGGGAAGTAAGTTGCAGAGCGATAAGGCCGAAAGTCAAGCCAAGTCACACCCACACAAGGCACCGCTGCTGCAGCTTTTGGCAAAGAACGATGAGCACCTCAGCCTTGTACAGGCTTTTGCCATTCTCTCCATGGGCCATGGCTATGAAGAAGAGAACACATGAAATGGACAGAAACTGTTATGCAATCTGAAAATAAAGCAGAACATGCTCTGGTCTCGCTTCAGAAGCTGTTATGTATCTCAGAGCAGATGCCCAATGAACACAGGATGCAGATTTATGGGGAGTAGGGATTGAAAACCATGGCAGGGGAAATATTCTAGGAAAAGAATCCTGAACAGGAGCATTCTAAACTCTTTTCCTTTCCTTTCTTTTCTTTTCTTTTCTTTTCTTTTCTTTTCTTTTCTTTTCTTTTCTTTTCAAGATCCTATTGCTTACATAGCTATCATAACGAAACTCTTTCGAATTGCCCTTTGCTGGGAGAGTCCACGAATAAAAATGTGTTGCTGTAGGTTTTTGTTTATCTTTTTTTGTATTAAGTTCTGAACTCTTTCAGTTTGGGTAGGGATGCCTTTTTTTTTCCTGCTGAAGAACACGTTTGCTCAGAGATAATGGGTAACCTGTTGGGGGCCACACACTAGTATGAGTAGGGTAAAAGTCAAAAATAGGTCTTCTCTGTCTATCATCTTCTCCCAAGCACTACTGTGATGGATCATTTCTCCAGGCTGGCCCTACAGTTCCAAACCTCTGGGTTCCTGCCACTCACCTTGCCCCTTTTCTGTTCAAGATCCCTCCCTGGATCAGGTACTCGGGCCTCAAAGCAATCTCTATGTGGATCAGTGGATATGTTGTTCCGTGGGTTCAAGTAGAAGTTTATTAAGAGACATTTAGATAACTTATTAACCTCTGCATTATTTAATCATGCAAACTTCCGCAAACCCTATCCCAGTTTTATACACTAGCTGAAAATCCTGTCTCTATGCCAACTTTTCTTATCTTGCTGGCCCATGGCCATTTCCACACTAGACCCTTATAGTGCTCTTATTCCACATTCAACATCATATGGAATCCTGGGGTTTGCTAAGGCCCTTTCCTAAACTGCAAATCCCGGGATTCCATAAGATGTTGAAAATGGAATAAGAGCACTATAACAATCTAGTGTGGAAATGGCCAATCTTTTTCCTACCTGTCTTCAGTCAGACACAAGCCTCAGTTCTGTGTCCTTTCTCTCCTGCAGCCTCACCGTCACACCATTCCCTAAGCTGGCTTGCCCAGTTCTTCCCTTCACAACCACTTTCCAGACTTGGTCTCCTTATTTCCTCCTTCCCTGAACAGAAGCATTTTGAATTTATGTGGGTGAAAGACACTGTTTATTGACCCCTGTGATACTGGTAATTGCATACAGGTGGTATACAAATAAATTAACTAGGGTTCAGAGATGTTCAGGCCTGATTCTTAGTTTAAGGGCCTAGCCATTCTCCTCTTCGATGTCAGGTACAACAAAATCCAAAGTCCACAAGCAGCAATACTGTTTTTGGGTCACCTCCAAAGCATAAAATACATTAGGCAAGCTTTTAAAGCTCCACTGGCTTCTTCATCAGGCAAAGAAGCCAGTGAAGCTTCAGAAGCTTGCATAATGTGACTGGAAAAATTTATGAAGAATTATTTCTGCATTACAAAAAATTGGATAACATGCTTTGACCAACTGTGATTGATACTTAAGATATCGTTGTAGATGACTGTATCAGAACCTGCCCTTGTCACATCACCAGGGGCTGTCCCTGTGTTTCAGGTTTTCACCTTGAAATCTGTGGACCTGAAATACTTCTGACTTGGCAGCCCTGAATTATTTATATTAATATTAATTAATTACATTAATAATTAATTATATGAATTAAATTAATTAATTGCAATAATACGACTACAGAACATTTAAAATATAGCATTAATCTACCCTTAAAAAAACTGTCTTGTTGTGGATAGAAACCTGTACTTTGCACTTTGGTATTGCAGCATTGCAAAGAGAAATGATGCCTGGCTTTTATTATTCAATTTGCTAAGGACATCATAACTCATTCAGCATTTAGCATGTAGATGCCTCATCTGGATGGATATCCATTCAGATATTTGGTTGCTTTTTCCTAAAGTTTATGTACATATGGGTTTTACAACTGCTGTACAGCATATTAAATTAGTTTGCTTTTTACCCCCCCCCCCAGGCTTTTAATATGATTTTGCAAGTAAATGATTTTTGTGGGTTTGTATAATTATATTAAATGAACAAACTGGCTGGTAGTAAGCAAGGCAACTGATGTAGTATTGCAGATTGTGTGTGTGTGTGTGTGTGTGTGTGTGTAATACTCCTGTTTATACACATGTATGAGAAACAACTAATTGGATTTACTGCTAGAAAATTTGTTTAGAATTGTAGCCTGAAAATTAGGAAACCTGTCTTGTTTCCCACTGTGTTACAAAGTTTACAGTATACCTTTTGTTCTCAGCCCAGAGGGTTGTGGTGAAGCTAAAAACAGGCACCTTGCATTTCACTCTGAGCATTTTGGAGGAAAGCTAATTTCAGCTTGTTTTAACTTGTAATTTCTTTTTGGGCCTGAGACTGTGTTTATTTTACGTATATATTTATACGGGTTGAACATTTCAAGCTAACCTTCAAACCAACTTATTTGTTGCCACAAGGATAACCCAGAGGGCGAAGCAAGGCCTGTCCGTTGTCATGGAGACGGTAAAAAAAAAGCCTGAATACCCGAACATCTGGTGGAAACAATACAGCTTTGAAAGTCCATTATAGATCTATGAAAAAATTGAAAAGCGACGTCACGGACTGTCAACGCTCTACCGCCATATCTCTCTATGGTAAAGAAAAACCGACAAACTAGGATTCAATTCAGGGGGGCACAGCAGCGTCGCTCTAACTGTCGGTAGCTCTATGATTTTTTTTTAAAAAAAGCTGGAGGCACTCTATCCAGCTACATCTCTATGGTAAATAATGGCAAGCTTGGCTGCTTATCGTGGATGGAGGGTGGTGCTACTGTGCCCTCTGTCTTTTCTATGATAAACCTTTTATTTTTTCAGAAAACAAATCTCTGTTGCAGTGAAAACTCGAGATGACTCTTGTAGCTTTAATGTAGGGATGGGACAAATCCGGAATTTTCTGCATTCCCTGGAAGGTTTTGGGAATCTATGAATCTCACAAATCTGGAATCTTTCAAATCCTTTTTTTTAAAAAAGGGTTTAAAAAGCAAGGGAAAGAAGGATAATCTTGGGCAAGGCACACTCTCTCAGCCTCAGGAGAAAGCAAGGGCAAAAAATTACTCCTCTGAACAAACCTTGCTGGGAAATCCCCGTGATAGGATCGCTGTAAATTCTAAAGCACTCGAAGGTACACAACAAAAAAAACAAAATATTTAGGCCTATGAGTTTAACACTGTTGCCAGCATCGAAATGGCTCCATAATCTTTTGGAAATGGAAGCAGCCAATATGCTAACCCAAAAACTCAAAGACTTGACAGATGATAAAGTTAATACCGAATGGGCACCCCCAGGTAATTTCCTTCAAAAATAAAAGCATAAAGCCAGTTGACACAGTAAGTTTCAAGAAGCAAAACTTTGATGAGGAACATGGGATTAGATTTAATATGGGGGTAACAAATTACATCTTGGAAGGCATGGAAAGCAAAAGGGCGTATTGATTTAAGAATATGAGAAAAATGAAAGGTTTTTTTTTTGTATGTTGAATATCAGGTATAGACAACTAGATACCTGTTTTTTTGGAAGCACATTTGGAATTAAAAACATATATAGTACCGTATCCTAGGCAGGAGCAAAAGAAGGTTAAGAAGATACGTAGAACTGCTTACTTACAAAACAACATTGCTGTTTTATAAACCACGTATTTTATTTTTGTTGTATATATGTATCTGTATATAAAATATATATATAATAAAAAACCCGAAATATTTAGGCTTGCGACTTTAACATCATCGCTTTTATTATTATTATTATTATTATTATTATTAACATGTTTCTCCGAGGAAAAAGCCAGGGACGCTTCGACGTCCTTGCGTGATGTACTTCGTGCCTTTGGGCTGGACCATAAAACGATCGCCGTTTTGTGGATTTTCAGCTTTTGCTGGCATTCACTGCGTGGCCAACAGGCCTACCCCTCTATCTATTTCCTATCTCTATGTGTCCCTTGGGGGCGATGTGGTGACGTCATCAAGAGTTGCCCGCCGTCAGGGGTCGCTGTGGGGAGGAGTTGCCCGTTCTTGAAGCTTTTTTTTTTTTACCGGCCTGGGCTTCCGCGCCTGCGCCGCTCGGGTCCGGTCGCGCTGTCCGTCCCCCGATGGCCGCCGTGGAGACCCCGGCCGCGGCTCCGGCCGCCTCGGCTCCGGCGGTCCCCCGTAAGCGGCGCTCCAAGGCGCAGTACCTGCAGGCGGCCAAGCGGGGCCGGCTGGGCGGCTCCCGGCAGCTGGAGCCCGGCATGTGCGGCATCCTCATCACCTGCAACATGAACGAGCGCAAGTGCGTGGCCGAAGCCTACAGCCTGCTGGGCGAGTACGGCGAGCAGCTCTACGGGCCCGAGCAGGTGGGAGAGGCGGGGGGGGGGCCGCCACCAGGGCGAGGGGGCCTCTGTGTGTGTGTTGCCGAGAGCTTGGGAAAGCCGCTTCGTAGACTCATAGAGGTAGAAGAGACCCCAGGGCCCACCCGGCCCGAGCCCCTGCCGTGCGGGAATCCCCGTCAAAGCGCTCCCGAGAGATGGCCATCCAGCGTCTGCTTTAAAACCTCCAAAGAAGGAGACTCCAGCACACGCCGTGGAGGCAGCGTGTTCCACTGCCGGACAGCTCTGACCTTAGGAAGTTTTTCCTGAGGCTCAGCTGGAATCCCGTTTCCTGTAGTTTGAATTCGTTGCTCCATGTCCTAGTTTCTGGAGCAGCGGAAAACAAGCTTGCTCCATCTTCAACGTGGTCTCCTCTTGATCTTCTTTTTGTAAGGCTAAACATCCCCAGCTCCCTAAGCCGCTCCCCAGAGGGCTTCATGGCTTGCAGACCCTTCACCGTTTTGGTCGCCCTCCTCTGGACGTGCTCCATCTTGTCGGTATCCTTCTTGAGATGAGGCACCCAGAACTGGACGCAGCATTCCAAATGAGGCCTAACCAATACAGAATAGAGTGGTAGCATTACCTCTCTTGATCTAGACACCAGATTCCTATTGCGTTGGCTTTCTGGGTTGCTGCATCACATTCATGTTCAGTGTTGGCTTTCTGGGTTGCTGCATCACACTCATGTTCAGCTTGTGATCTATCAAGACTCCTAGATCCCTTTCACCCGTACTGTAATCCAGCCACGTGTCCCCCGTCCTATATTTGTGCATTCCATTTTTTCTGTCGAGGTGTAGGACCTTGCATTTCTCTGTCGAAATTCATTTTGTTAGCTGTGGCTCAGCTCTTCAATCTGTTAAGGTCATTTTGAATTTTGATTCTGTCCTCTGGCATGATAGCAACCCCTCCTGGTGGCCCACAGCGCCCACAGCCCCCCAGTTAGTTACTTGTGTGATTACGTCTCTCCGAATCCCCATCAACATGGCCATTCTGGAGTTGCAGTCCAAAAGAGTAACTTTTCCAAGGTTTGCCTCAGCATTCTGTGTTGGGCAAACAGACCAGTCTTATTATACAAGAGAATAAATAGAAGATATAAATTGTACTATTAATAAACTACTGAGAGAGGGCTTTGACTTCAAAGGCAGCGATAGACTCATTTTTATAGTGCAATGATTGACAGGGCTTAAATCTTCAGGTGTTGTTGGACTGCAGCTCCCATAATCCTTAGCCAGCCTCATTTGTGATCAGGCATCGTGGAGGATGTAGGTCAACAGCATCTAGAAGAGTGGTTCTTAACCTTTTCTTTAAAGGGACTCCCTGTAAATATAATTTTTTGCCAGGGTCACTCAAGACTTTATTCAAGATTTAAATATTTAAATTTAGATTTAAATATTCACATATTTATTTATTTGTCAAAGGATTCTGGAGTCTAGGATTCAAATCGCCATTCAAGTCACATTCTCTCAGCCTCGAAGGCAAAGGCAACCCCCCTCTGAACAAATCTTGCAAATAAACAAACAAACCCTGTGATAGGTTCACTTTAGGGTTGCCATAAGTCCAAAGTGACTTGAAGACACATAACAACAGAGTGTCACTGACAGGGGGAGGTTTTTTTTAAGACATCATGTTTCTCCCCTTTGAGAACTGACTTAGAGCAAGATTGGTTGCCATTATCTTTCTCTGAGCCTGAAAGAATGTGACTTGCCTGAGGTCACCCAGTGAGTTTCCACAGCTGAGTGGGGATTCAAACCCTGCGCTCCAGAGTCATAGTTTGGGTACGTGCCTATGCCTAGCACCGTGTCCCTTCTGTCAGGGATGCAGCAGCAGGAGCATGTGAGTGCTGAGGGACACAGCCCAAACTGCAAATAAGAGAGCAGTTTGGGCATGCGCACACACCTGCCGCCATGTCCCCAGTGCCACATTCCTGATGATAGGGACACAGTGGCAGGCATGTGCACATGCCCAAACTGCTCCCTCATTTGCAAATGCCATTGGGGCTCCTAAATCAGGGCCCAGTCCTGATCTTGTAATCCCTGACTGTTAATAGTGTGATTGTTAGACTTGGACTGTGGCTTTGTGGATGGTATAATTTAGTGCCTGGCATAATTTTTGTCAACTTCCCAGGAGGTAAAATTGTAAACCTATAGCATTTCTTCAAGGACATTTGTGAATTCTTAATAGCAACAAAGGAAATTTTGCTATTCCCTCTATAAGACTGATCACTTAACTAAAGGCTGGTTGCTTTTCACTACTTCTTTGTTCCCTATATGTTGTTTTTTTCAATGACAAAGACCGGGACTGAATTTTTTGTTCCTGATTGAATGTAACATCCTCTAAGAGCTGAAGGGTAAGATAAGCTGCTTTAAATAACACAAGTGAATGTGTGTGTGAAGTTCACAGATCAAGAAGAGAGCAAACTGTCAGGAAATGAGGAGGAAGAAGAGGAAGATGAAGAAGACGATGCTGAAGCTGCTTTGAAAAAGGAGGTTGATCAGATTCGTACTTCAACAGAGCAGAAGTTGCGACGATTCCAGTCGGTGGAGAGTGGTGCCAATAATGTGGTTTTTATTAGAACGTTGGGTGTAGGTATGAGCGCATGGAGTGGAATGTGGCAACAGAATGATTAAAAGTCTAAAGTGTGACCATAAACAAATTCGCCTGCTTTAGGCAAATCTAGATCTTTGGGGTTAGTCCTGCAGCAAATCAGACAGATAATGTAGACCAGTGTTCCCTAACCTAGTGGCCTTCAGATGTTTCAAACCAGAACTCTAATTAACCCCAGCAAGCACAGGGATGATGGGACTTGTAGACTGGCACAGAGTATTGCAGCCAACACCACAGGACATTTCTTTCTAGAGATTGAAAAGAGATTGCAAATTCCTGCATATTTACGTTGGCTTTTGGGTACGTAGGGTTTCAAAAGACATCTCTATATCTCCAGTAAGGATGAGCTGGGATCTGTATTTTTTTTTTTGAGGCTCAGTGATATTTGTTGTATAAAGAGATCAGCAACCAGCTGCCCAGGATCCAGTGAGTCTTTGGTGCAGCCCAAACTGTATAATCAGCCCTCCACATTTGTGGATTTAATTTTCCCAAATTGGATTATTTGTGATTTCTCCAACTCCTGCCCCCCCCCCCAACTTCAGGCTCTTCTTTTCCAGGGAAACCTTCCCTCTTGGGAGCTCTGGTCAGGCTGTGCAGTCTTTTAAAAAGCCACCCCTAGTCCTCCTGCTCCACTGCCAGCCACTGCTTGGCCAGCTAAGGACAGCCCACAGCCCAATTTCCAGCATCACAAACCCTCTCCTGATGCCCCCCACCCCCCAAGGAAAGAGATGGGCAAGAGAGAGGAAGTGTAGGGCTGAGCCACCTCTTTTCCCTCTCCTTTCCGTGTCATAGTTTGGATCCTGAGTGCTGTTTTCCCCACCATGCCTTGGCCCCCTTCCCACAAGCACACATTTTGATATTTGCAGTATTTTTCACTTCTGCAGGGGTCCTGGGCCTCTGACTCTAGCAAATATGGAGGGCTGACTCTATTTCTAAGAATTTGATTCCAACTATGAATTAAAGCTTCATTCCCTAAGAGTAAGCCCCACTGAATTCAGTAGGATGTGCACATGCAACATACTGGCTTTTGCAAGCACGTCAGTGAAAGAGTTAAAGAGCTGTGCTTTATCTGCTCATAAGTTTGAGGCTGCATGAAGGAGAGTCCTGAAAAGCATTCTAGAAGTAAATACCTCATTAAACTATGCTAGCTATTCCAGGGAAGGAGAAGGCTGTGAGAGGAAGGTTTGGGACGTTGTGCCTTCTGGATCCATTCAGTCCTTGAAATCACCTGGAGTGGTCCCTCTGTTTGTGTGTTACACATGCTTCTACAATCTGCCCCACAGTTGTTTGGAGCAAGGCACTAAGCATAGTGGCACCTGCAAATTAGTGGCAGCCCCTGATGCTGGACATCTTCCAGCAATTCTTATTTTTAACTGCATGTTGAAAAACTACTTTTTGCAAGCCTTCCAAATTCATCCTCTCATATATTTTACACTTTGGGGACAAAGTAGACCTTGCATATTAATCTTCTGTGTTCTTTTATGTTGCGTGTTATATGAATGTTTGAAATATTTAGATGTAAGGTGTTTGTAAATTCTTGTAGGGCACTGGATTGGGAAAAGCTGACTAGGGTTTCCTGAACCCCAGTAGAAATGCAATTTCTTCATCCAGAGGAAGGCCTTGTGAAAACTGTCTCTCCCAATTATTTATTCTTGCAGAACCTGAGAAACTGGTGCACCACATCCTGAAGGACATGCATACCACCAAAAAGAAGAAAACCAGAGTCATCCTGCGCATGCTGCCTGTTTCAGGGACCTGCAAAGCCTTTTTGGAGGACATGAAACGCTACTCAGAGACCTTCTTTGAGCCTTGGTTTAAAAGTCCCCAGAAGGGTACTTTTCAGATTGTCTATAAGGCTCGGAACAACAGCCATCTCAGCAGGGAAAAAGTCATCAGTGAGCTCGCAGGTGGGTGCTGTCTTCTGTGTGGTGAGAGTGACAGAATAGAATTTAAGCTGTGATCTGTTGATTCTTCTCTAAGAGATTTACAGTATATTTGCAAAGATTCCTCACCAGGCTTCTGGAATGTGCTGCCCTCTGGATTTGTAGCACTACAACTCCCATCATGCTCCAGCATGCCCATCAGGATGATGGAATCTATAGTGCAATACACTTGAAGGCCCCCAAGTTAGGGAAGGCAGGTTGAATTATAACCAAAACACTGGGAGGGTTGGAGAACACAAGAGAGCTCAAGGCAAGGGCAAAACCAGGAAGAGATTTTAGAATGGAGGGACCATGAGCGTATTTGTCAGATTGCACATGTGAGCACGCGCGCAAAAGTGACTTGGGAACATTTCTATAATTAACAGGCAGCAATGTTGTGAACTTGGTGGAATACTTCCATAAATTTAAAGAAATGTTTTTAAAAACCATAGTAGGTATTCTGTTTGTGTGTATGTATATGTCAGGGATGGGTGAAATGTGGCCCAGAGCAGGCAAAGAACACATGTGGCCCCCAGGAGTTTGTTTTTGTGGCCCCTGAACTTCACATCCTTCCTGGAACTTCCTTTTTTCTGTCCAAAAAATGAATTGCTTCTTCTTAAAACCTCGAGGGGTGATAATTTTCCTTTTAAACTGGTTGCATGGCCAATTTGTATTGTTTAACAATAAAAAAAATCTGTTTTTAAAAATTAGAAGTAGATTTGCAGGTTTTTGTTTTCTGGCTACTTTTGGCAACTTGTGCAGCCTACAGAGGAACCTGGGCCAATAAAATTCACTTTTAGACCAGCTGCAGTTAACTACCATGGTGTATACACTTTCTTTTTGTATTGGAAGCCATGAGGTTTATCCAGATTAGGTTGGTTTGACTCTGTGATGTGATATGAGGCACAATTAACTTACTGTGTGACTTGGATTGGACTTGTGAATAGCTAACTTCCAGTGCAGTCCTTTATATACCTACTCAGAGTTAAGCCCCACTGAAATGAATGGATTTAATACAGGATTGCAACCTTAGGCTGAATCTAATCTTTTGAGTGGAACAAGTAAAGTTTTTAAATTTTAAAACTGAAAAAGTGTTAAGGCTTGTGGCTGACCCATTATACAGGTAAGGAGCTAGATCAGAGACAGTGGTAGCTTGTCCCTAAAGGACTCTTTGTGAACTCCTGGCTGAGATAATTGATTTGTTCACTGGTCTTTATCAGTGTAACACACTGCTTCTCCATCTGTGGATAGAAAAGGCCTAAGAAGATGTGGACTTCCGCATATTGTTAGGACTCCAGCTTCTGTCAGCCTTGGGCATTGTAACCAGTGGTGGAGAATGATGGGAGTTTCAGTGCAAAATTATCTGGAGGGCCCCACATTTCTCAACCCTGTGCTAGATGGAAGTGTCAGCAAGAGTGGGGATCTTTTGGTCCTCCAAAAGTTTTGGCTTTTAACGCCTATTATCCCTTACTGTTAACTATGGTGACTGGGGCTTCTGGGAACTGAAGTCCAAAACTGATAGAGGGTGAACCACCTATCTCAGGGTTGATGAGATGGCTCTCAACCCCCCCACTATCCACCCCTTCTCTTTTTTGGCTTTGCAGGAGTGGTGGGCCATCTCAATCCAGAGAACAAAGTTGACCTGAACAACCCTGAGTTCACCATTGTAGTGGAGATCATCAAAAACATCTGCTGCTTGAGTGTGGTGAAGGACTATGTTCTTTTCAGGAAGTACAACCTCCAGGAGGTGGTGAAGGGCAGCAAAATGGGTTGTCAGGGGAATGCTTCAAAAGCACCTCCAGAAGGCAACTTGGAAGGAGCCAAACCGGCTGTGGAGAATGTGGAAAGTCAAGACAAGCTTGAAGACAAGACTGAGGCAAAAGCCAATGACAATCATGAGGATTAGAACCATTGGCTGGACAGAGATTCATTGTTATCTGAGTGGTTTGAGTTTTTTAAAATCATCTTTTGAAACTGTGGTCTGGTTTAGGTGTCTAAGCCAGTAGTTCCCAACCCTTGGTCCCCAGATGCTGCAGACTCGTAGAACATCCAGCCAGCTTGGCTAGTATTAAGTGATTCAGGGAGTTTTTCCACAACAACCGTATACGGACAGGTTGGGAGTCACTGATCCAAGCCAAACTGGGGTGTGGCTGTCAAGACTGTTCTTCAGGTTCAGTTGCTCCTTTCCCCTCTTGTACAACCAATATTTTGCTTCCTAGCCCAAGGGGATTATGCCTTGTTGTGCCATCCAAATTATGTGACTGATGGTTCCCCCAAAGTGTAATTAATTTCCAACCAGGATTGGAAACCATGGTTTGAAGTAGTTTTCAAGTTCTGTGGGAAAGCAGCTGAAGCTAACGTAGGTGGCCCAAAATGCATTCTGGCGTCCGGATCCCAAATTGTCAATGACAGCTGAACCTAGCTGTCGATAAAATGCAGCAAAAGTTAGCCAAATTTTGTTCCACTGTGAGCATGGATACTGAAGTGTGCAGTCAAAGACTTCAATTTCTTTCAGTAAAGTGAGGCTTGGAACCTGCCTTTATAAATAATGAACAGTACCATTTGGTACTGGTGTTAGCAGTAATATCCAGATATGCACCAACACGTGTTCCATAGTTGTTTACAGCCACATGATATATTTGTGTCAGCCCTTGTTGCCTTACTTGGTAACAGTTGCTGTTTAACTATAGAAACTAGATAGTATACGTTTCTGAACTCCAAGGCTTCCCTCCTTGAGCCAGTGTGAGTCTTACCTGTTTTGGCCAGTCTTACATTGGCATGGCATCTGATCTAAGCTTCAGATTTCCAAACTGTTGCAAATTCAGAGACTCAGAACTAGGATCTGTTAAAACAGATCCTAAATGAGAAGCAATTCAAAATGTATACATGTGGAAGAGGTCTTTTTCTTGATTGATTTTTTAATTTAAAATTTGCAGAAAAGTTTTATATTAAAAGTCCTCTTGAGAACATGGCTTTATGTGGTGTTACAGATTTTACAGCAGCTAAGCACGATTGAACAGCAGCTGAGGCAATGACTTCCTATTCAACTTGAGAGAGGAGCAAATTGTAATGCCTTTTCCCCTAATTTTATGAGGTAGTCCCAGTGATCTTTCAGTATCAAACTGTAATGTGTTCAGAACCCAGAAGAAAGGAGTTCCTGTTTTCTGAAATTTGTCATTGAGACCAGGAAGAATACATTGGAATTTGTTTACAAGGAAACTGGCTGACTGAAGCCCTCTGAGTTGTGTTAGCTTTGACCAGTGACTTCCTGGCTAGTGGCTCAGCTCCTTTCTTGACGTTTCTGCCAGATACAGAGGATGTTGTTTCTATAAGGCCTGAATGGTTTTAACATATTATTGTGGCACCCAACAGTGGGTGGTTGTAGCTGTTTTAAGAGTGTTGGTGCATTCCACCTTGCCCTTGTTATAAGGAATAAGAATTGAGTACTTTCACGGTATGAGAGCCAGCATGATGTAGTGATTTGAGTGTTGGACTACAGCCCTGGAGACCAGGGTTTGATTCCCCACTTGGCCTGGAAATCCACTGGGCGATCTTGGGCATGTCACACACTCTCAATCCCCCAAAACCCTGTAATAGGGTCACCATAAGTTGGAAATGACTTGAAGGCACACAACAACAAAGCATGCATAAAAATTATTTGCTGGATTCATAGCCTACCTTTCCTCATTTTTGCTCAGGGCAGCTGACAATCTACATCAAAGCACAGAATGAAAATCACAAAATTGTTGTTATTGTGTGTCTTCAAATTGACTCTGACTCACGATGACCCTCTTGTAGGGTTTGCCTGGCAAAACTTACTCAGAGGTCTGGCTTTGCCTTCCTTTAAGGCTGAAAGAGTGGGACTTGCCCTGGCTCACCCAGTGGGTTTCCATGGCTGAGCTGGGATTTCAGCCCTGGTCTCCTGGAATCCTAGTCTTAACACCCTATTTCCTACATTGTACTGCATCTATTTCTAACGCGATACTGTATTTAATTGTTATAAAAATTTGTTTCTCTTGCGATTTATTTTTAGCTGCATTCTATTTTAAAAGATGCCATCAGCTGCTGTGGGTCTCTCACCGCTGGTGTGCTATGCTGGTGTAATTGTGCTGGCATAGGTAATGGCAGTAGGAGGGACTAGACTGTGGGCACAATGACCCTGAAGGAAGGGAGGCCTTGGAGAAATAAGCGGCTCAGAGCCAGCGGACTTGGGCTGCCTTTCCTTGCTGCTGCTGTGCAGAACCTGGGGAAAGGGATGACCACTGGCATAGTGCAATAGCAGGATTCCAGCCAAAAAGTGAATCTTCTTTTTGGCCTCAGGTGGCACCATGCCTTGGTCTAGCCTGGATACTTCTGCTGTTCACTTTGCTAAGGTGGTGCAGGTAAGAAACAGTCATGGGGCTCCTGAGACCCCATTAACAAGGAAAATTCTCTCTTTGAAATTGGCTTCTTGCTGCTGTCATCCTTCTCTCCCTTTTATTTAGAGAGCATGAAGGGAACAACACTGAATGAGGGGTTCCTTAGTCACATGAGTCGCTCAGGTGCCGTAAACGAACGCTGGCCATTTGCCCACCTTATGTGCCACTGGCAATTAAATGCTTAGCCCTGGGGCCCATTCACACTACACATGATTTTAGCTATTGTTCCACTTCAATTGCCATGGTTCTACCCTGTGGAGTCCTGGGATTTGTAGTTTGGTGAGGCACTGGAGTGCTCTGGCTGTCAGTTCTGAATTCCCCTCCTGATTGCTGATTCCAAGGATCCATAGGAAAGAACCATGACAGTTGAAGTGAAGTCGGAGTGCTCTAATTGTGTAGTACAAAAGGGCCTCAGGTGGAAATACAGTCATCCCTCCACATTCTCTAGGGTTAGGGGCACAGGACCCCCATGAAAGTGGAAAAACTATGACTAACTCTAGGCCCTCCCAAACCATATTTAACACATAAAAATGTATGATCACCATATTCAACCTACCATGGATTCCTTTGAGGCATCAGGGTTCCTTTACAAGGCAGAAATGGGTGGCTGGTGGGGCTTCCTGCCACCTCCACTGCTGCCCTACACCATTTTTAATAGGGACTTACAAGCCTTGTTCACAGTTTCTCAGTCTCACAAGGCTTGCAGTCCTTATTAAAAATGGCATAGGGAGGCAGCAGAGGTGACAGCAAATAATCCGTGAATAATCAAGTCTAGAAAAGTGAAACCTGCAAATGTGGAGGGCTGACTGTATAATATAGTGCTCAGACATGCCTGGCAGCATTTGGATTCAGCTGCAGAGCTACCCTTGGCACCATTTCTTCTGGGAACTGCTGTTTATTTGCCATTTAAGTGCTCAATTAGTTTCCATGCTAAAAGGCAAATGGCGGCTTTGAAATCAAACACATATGCGGCCCTCCTTCTTGCCCACCCCCCAAGACTAGGTGGTTGTGTTTTATAGACATGAAACAGAACCAAGATCTTTTTGAGTATCCAGACCAGAAGGCTACTTAAGGAGAGAAGGTGGCTATTGTTATCAGTAAAAAGACTATCGATATCAATAAAAAGGAGTCCTGTTCCTGAAAGAGTTAAATAGTCAACAGTACAATAAAAGTATACAGAACCTGTGCAATAAATACACATCACCCTTTTTTTAATATTCAAAGGGGAAAGGATGGGATTCAAGTGTTTTTGTAACAAAAATAGCGTGTGTATTAATTGCACAGGTTGTGCTTGCTTTTGTTTACTGAACTCTTTCAGAAATTAAAGGTTTAAGTCCATAAGGCCAATTATCAGCTCTTTCAAGTCCCATTTAGCAGAAAGGGGGGAAATAACAATGCCAAAATTCATAGATAGGTGATACTTTTATTGGACTGTATTTAGCATGGACAACATTTTGAACCCATTTATGAGGCCTCCAGATCCCCTGGTCAGGCAAGATGTTACGAAAAAAGCGTTGAAAGGGAAATGCTGAAGTTAAGATCTGCATAGTAGATCAGGGATGGGGAATGTACAGACCTTTAAATGCTGCTGTACTGCATCTTCCAGCATCCCTCACACGTGGCAGTGGTGGCTAGGGCCATGGGAGCTGCAGTTCAGCAACCGCTGGAGGTCCATGTGGTCCCATCCTTGCAATATCAGAAGAGGTGCAGAGTTTAATAAAAAACCCCGCTGGCTCTCCAGATGTTACTGAACATTGTATAAATCAACCATGCTACACTCAGCAGGGCTTTATCACAGCAGTAAAGAATGTTTGGCTATCCAGATGTTTCAGACTTCACTTTCTGGAAATCCCAGCCAGCATGACCAGTGTAAGGGGTTATGGGAATTGTGGTCTAAAACCTCAGCGGGAGGCTATGTTCCTGGCCGTGCTCTTTTCCAGTCTGCCCACAGCAACCAACGGTCTTGCCCAGTTCTCATTAGATTGCTTCTTTTAGGGAGGAAGGGTAAAGATCAAGATTTCTCCTGAATATTTTTCTTTGTATTTCTGATAAGTCTGATGTTTTCCTCAGCCTGCTGGTACTTCCTTCCTGAAGTGGAACCGGTGCTATATTGGCTACATAACGACCAACATGTAAGGAGAACAGAGGTCGCTATGAGCATTTGTGATATTATGCTGACATCTCTTTAGTAATATCTGATTTATGAATGGCAATGATAGTTGAACGAATTCATATGCTAAAATCATGACAATACAACTAGAAGCCAATAACCCTATCAGCATCCAGCCACCACAGCAACAAACCGTTCATCATCTTCATCTGCTCTTTTGAAATTGCATCCAACAGCAATCATTCCCTTTTCTGCTGGTGAACATCAGTGGGCCTTCTCCCATTCCCTCTTCCTCAACTCTTTCCTTTGGATTTTTCCAGAAATTGTCTTGGGCATGTCTTGAACAAACTCTATCTACATTGAAAAATGAGAGGGGGAAGAAAAGGATGAGTAGACAAACATTTATTGAATGCTGGACTGATTCATTGTGAAGGTACTCTGGGTTTTGTCATGAGTTGGCTGCCTGGCATTCGGATTTAGACTCATACAGCTCTGCCCTGCTTCCCTTTCCGTGTCTCCTTTGAATCAGGCCATTTCTGAACCCATTAGAACCCTGTGCAAATCCCACCAATATGGCTAAGCATTACCACCATCTTTTCAAGTGGTGATAATTTTACCTTCTTCATATAACATCTAGGCCCGTATCAAATGGTTCTCATATTACACACCTCAAGGTGGATGAAAACTTTTTTTCTACTAAACGCTGCAGCAAAGCATGCCATCCTAGTCAGCCACTAAGGAGTTCCTGATAGTAAAGACAATCTTGAACCTGATTAGCCATTCCACGTACTGTACTTACCTTTCTTGGGTACTTATATGGAGCGGTTGTCTTCTTGACGTGTTCTTGAAGTTCAAGAATCAATTTGTCTTTGTCGTGTGACTCATAGGCAGGAGACAGGATGATGAAAGCTTTCACAACCTACAGCAAAATTGAAGGCAAGATGAATGGAGAATCCTACCCTACTCTAAGGACTTTGGTCCAGAGATCTCTCTGTTGCCTTGAAAAGTCAATGTCTTTTGGAAGAAATGAAAAACTAGCCACCCATACTGAGCTGCTGGTCTACTTGGAGTTCAGTTCAGTTTGGTGGCGAAGCAACATTTCACTCATGCTGAAGCAACATTTCACTCATGTCCCAACATGAGATTGTGCTCTCTTTGGAGCTGTCCAGAGGACTTCTGCTGTGCTTCCCTTCTCTTTAACTTGATTTGTTTTGTTTTGCTGGAATGTGGACTTCATCTTGCTTGAACCAATCTGTCCTACCTTATCCTATCCTATCTTTTTCCCAGCTCAGGATTCAAGATTTCTTACCAGTTGTATACATAATATATTTTGACATCTGGGGCAGATAATTTTTTAACACGCTGAAGGGAGGGAGAATCCACCTGTTAGTCAATGTCCCTTGCAGGTTGCTCTAATTGCATTCATATTTTGGAAATGTGAACACTGAGCATTGGAAGGCGATCCTTTGCCACATGCCACCAGTGTAGCTGTGAGGGTGGTGGGACTGAGAGAAGGGTGTCCCCAGCAGATCTCAAAGCACAGGCAGATTTTTATGGGGGAATATGATCCTTTGGATGACCTGGACCTGAGCAGCATAGTTAATAAAAAGCTTGTTATCCCAGGTTTCTCCCATTACCGGGATCCAAGGCAATTCCAATTTTAAACATGATTTTTTTTAGAAAAAAGATACAGCTAAAAACATAACAAATTACAATTATAAAACATATATATTAAAGCCTGACTTTTAAAAGAAACTAAATTGAAAATATTTAAAAGCAATTAAAAAATAAGTAGTAAAAAAGTTTTATTTTTAAAGTGTGGTATAGGGGTTTGAGCACTGGACTCTGGAAACCAGGTTTAAATCGTTGCTCGGCTGTGGAAACCCATTGGGTGACCTTGTGCAAGTCACATTGTCTCAGTTTTTGAGGAAGGCAGTAGTAAACTCCCTCTGAACAAATCTTGCCAAGAAAATCTTCTCATAGGTTCACCTTAGGGTCACCATAAGTCAGAAATGACTTGAAGGTACACGATAACAACAGCAGCAGCAGCATTAAGAGCATTAAAACTCTGTCTGTCTTTAGCCATTCAGTCACAGAAAGCCTGTTTGAATAGAAAGGTCCTTGCCTGCTAGCAGATGGACAGCAAGGAGAGGTCATTTTAGGCTTCCCTTAGAAGGAAGTTTCATAACCTAGGAGCCACTGCCAAGAAGGCCCTTCCTTGTGCTCCCACCGGTTGGATCTGTGAGGAACCAAAAGAAGGGCCTTTCTTGATCTTAAAATGTGGACAGGCTCATTTTTATAGCTATCCTATCATGCATCAGAAATGCTAATAACTCTCTTACCTCTCCTCTGATGGGATCTGGGCTACTGACCACAGCTGTTTCTTCCACCGCTGGGTGCCCCATCAAAGCATGTTCCACTTCAAATGGTCCAATGCGATACCTAATAGGGAGAATAGCTCAATGACAGAACATGTGCTTGGCATGCAGGAAGTCCCACGTAAGGATGGGTGAGAAATTTGTTTCAGTTCCTTTTAGATAAGAATTTACCAAAATTCAGCAATCTCTTCAAATTCAGGATGGAAAAATTAGGAATGTTCAAGTCTCAGATCTGGCAGAGACTTTAATGGATTGGCGTGTCTAGAATTAGGTTTTTGAGTGCTGGTGTCTCTATGTGCACCGGAGTGCCGCAATGAGTATTGATATCCATTGTACATCAGTGTCATGGCACATCGGTCATTCTCGTGGCCACAGTTGTGCAATAAATGTCATAATGTCACAGCAGGCCCTAGGTGAATATGGACATTGTGAAGCTACTCAGTTCTATTTCTCACACGCATAAGTCTACTTATGAAGATCTTAAGCCCTCTGCTCAATTCCAGCCATCATCCTTCCTGCTAATGACAAAGTCCAGGCTCTTCAACCCTGCAAGCCCAGATTCCACTACATCACTGATCAGCAGTCACACAAAGTACCAAGAAAATACCCATACCCTGCAGACAAGATGACATCATCAGCTCTTGCAATAAAGCAGATGTATCCATCTTCATCCATTACCCCTCTATCTCCAGTAAGGTAGAAGTCTCCTCGTTCTGTGGAGGCAGTTTTCTTGGGATCGTCCTAAAAACAATGAAAGCATCCCCTCAGGCCAATCCACACAGGCTTGCTCATCACTTGATTCCTGCAACATCAAGTGATGTCTTGCATGTGTGAATGGTCCATCCCAGATAAGAACATTTTCACATCATAGTCAAAACAAATCCCTTATTCAGGACAGATAGTGCTCACACGTGCCCCCTAGTTCTATGCATCAGATTAAGAAATCAATTGGCAATTTGCAGCCTATCCCACTCAGAGGTTTAACAATAAAAGGAGGGAGACATTCTTTCAACTGGAGATTGTTACTGTTGTATGTTTTCAAGTTGTTTTGACTTACGGTGACCCTAAGGTGAATCTTTCACAGGGTTTTCTAGGGTTGAGAGGCTGTGATGCGCTGAAGGTCACCAAGTGGGTTTCCATGACCGAGCGGAGAGTTGAACCCTGGTCTCCAGAGTTATAATTCAATGCTCAAACCACTATACCACACTGCCTCTCCTTCCTCCTTATTTAAGCTCCTACATGGAGCCACCACATTTAATGAAAATACACTAAAAAGCTAGTGGAAAATACTAAATCTCTTCTGAGGTCTTTAGTAGGCCAAATCTACTGGGCCCCAAGCACATATTTGCAAGTAGAAAATAGCTTCCAGCTGCAACCTATGCATCTACTGTAGACTGTGGTTTAAGCCTTTGTCAACATTGTCCTCAGTTTTGCAAGGCTCCCAAAGGTACACATGTACACCTTTGTACAAGTGTAGGCTCGCTGGTCAGCCTCCCTGCCTAAATCCA
Source organism: Cyclura pinguis (assembly GCA_030412105.1). Lineage (NCBI taxonomy): Eukaryota > Metazoa > Chordata > Lepidosauria > Squamata > Iguanidae > Cyclura > Cyclura pinguis. Next base: position 11,000,189 of record CM059609.1, read on the forward strand.
AAATGGACAAACAGGCATCTCCTACTTCTCTGACAAGTGAGGGACTAGAGCGGAGTCAGAAAGTGGAGCTGGTGGAGATGTGGAACCCAGTCTTTCACTCTTGCCTTCTTTCCATAGGGAACATGAGAGAATTATGGAGGCTCACCATAATCTCCTTGTGTTCCCTACAGAGAGAAAGCAAGAGAAGAATGATGAAAGAGTGGGCCCCATGTTGAAAGAACAGTACCAGTCTAATTTACAACAATTGAAAGAGTGGAACACAAGCCGTCAAAAAAGCAGGGGGGAAATCTGCAACAGGGAAGGTTGGAGGATCATTTTTGGCTCCTCCTGACTTTATGCGACCATTGTCAAGAACTGGAAGTGATTTTCTGACCACTTCTGGCCTCTATTTAGGCTAAATTACAGTACTTAAAGGCAACGCCATGCCTTCCTTGAGTCATTTTTTGGACCCCAAATACTGTTTTTATTTTTTAAAAAAGCTTCTTTTTGGTACTTGGGGTGGAAGTTCCTCAGGTGTCACAAGAGCTATTTGGCCCCTGGGACAGTAGGCAGCTCATAAGCCATGTGATTCCCACTAGTGGCCTAATGTGGACATGTGGCTATCAGATAGTAAAACTGATAAAGTACAAAGACACTGGGAAGCAGGCAGTCCTGCTTCTCTCTTCATAGATGAAGCAATTAGCTGAAGCAGGCTAAAGAGAAAGATAATTTTTAACACTATATCCCTGTCTGCCTTAGCCTTCCCCTTCCCTTCCCAAACTTTTACATCACAGCTTCCAGCATTCTTCACCGGTCACCATCTTGGCTCGAGGTGAAGTCCTAAACTTCAGGAGGTCCCTATTTGGAGAGGGCTGCTCTGTATCATCATGTTTCTGTTAATTTTTTTATCACAACCTATACAGTTGCCAGACTAAAAAGTGGAGAAGGCTCCTCTGCCTTTAATGGCTATGTAGAAGGTGGAATTTCAGCAAGCGTTGTTTGTCACACAACCAGCTAAAAAGTGACAACCACCAAAATTCCCACTTCTGCACAACCATTAAATGTACAGGAACTTTTTCCCGTTTTCACGGGAACCCTAATTCACAAGTAGTCAGCATGGCGTCGTAGTTTGAGCCTGGGCGCCGGGGTTTGATTCCACGCTTGGTCATGGAAACCCACTGGATGACCTTGGGCACGTCACGCATGCTCAGCCCCAGAAAGCCCCATGATAGGTAAGCCTCAAGGATGCCACAAGTCCAGAAAGAACTTGAAGGAACACAAGAGAGTGACAAATGGCATCTCAGTTTCCTGGAGTCTTTTTATACCATAAAATTATATTGCTATGATTCCACTGTAATTGCCATGGCAACATCCTATGAGATCTTGAGATTTGTAGTGTGGTGAAGCACAAGAGGTATCAGGCTGAGAATTCTGAAATCGCCTTCCTAAACTTCAAATCCCAGGTTTCCACAAGATGCTACCATGAAAACTGAAGAGGAATCACAATGCTCTAATCATGGAGTGTGAAAAGTCCCTATCTAGGCTTCATAGTATCCAAAGCCAGCCAAATTATGTTGGCATGTCAGACAGAAAAAAAGGTAAAAGCACCTCTCACAATTTCCTGAAGTAAGAATGCAATAACCACAATTAAATAGCTAACAATTGCCTTTCAGAATCTCCTTGTCTGCTAACTGTGAGGGCCACCCTCCTGAGCCCCTCACGAGGCCAACCAGGTGCTGATGTCCTCAGGTCACAAGAAAGCATGATCCTATTGTTATTCCCCACCAGCTAGGGAGGTAAAACTTCATTTTAACAGGCAAAAATGAATACTTTCAAATATATTCTCCCTGCTAGACAAGAATATAGGAGCCCCCTCCCCCTTTTTTTGTATTTTGAGACTTCTTCGGCAAAAAAGGTAATTGCAAAAATGTAGGTTTTATGCAAAAAAAGTAGGTTTTGTGCAAAAACAATTTTTTTCCAGAGGAAAAGAACTGTAAACTAATTGTTTATAAAATTGTACACAAATTTTCTTGCATAAAGTTCCCAAAAATACTTAAAACCTTGCAGCGGTTGACCAGTTTCTTGACAAGGATGAGAAAATCTGCAAGTTGCTTTAAACTTCTACCATAGGGTGGCCAGGTGAATTAGAAGACAGGACTCCTGCCTCTTTAATGGTGGCGTGGAAGAGGGAATTGGAGCATTGCAGCTGGCATAATAAGGAACCTCTGCTGAAATTCTCCCTTCTACACAATAAAACTACAGGGGATTGGTTTTTTTATTTCGCCTGGCAACCTTACTGTATCAGCACCAGTAAATGGAACTGAGAGTCATAGGCCATTTCCCCACAGCCATGCCCACCCGTCGCAGCAAGGGGTGATCGTGGTTCTAGGAGCCGTGTTTTCACATGACGTTGTGGGCAACCCGTTGCTATCCCACCGCCAACTGCTCTGACCCACCCGTATCGTGCCCTATGTCAATAACAGAAAAAGTCCGTTAATGACCCCCCGTTCCCTCGACCATCTGGTTACCTGGTGCTGTGCAGTTCCTTCATCGCACCCACTCCTGTCCATCTAGGAGCCCTGATGCATGGGCTTACAGATGTGTTTGATGCTGCCCAATAGGAAAAAAGGCCCCCCAAAAGGTGACCAGTCTGGTGGCTGTAGGGTGGGGAAATGGCAGGGAGAGGGCATCATTACGGACAACGTAATGCAGAAGGAGCAGCAGTGAACCTACAGAAGTATATAGTTGGCTCTCCACATTTAGTGGTTTCCCTTTCACGGATTTGATGGTTCATGGATTTATTTAATATGTTCTCTCTGGGAATCTCTAGGGCCATTTCCACGCTAGACAGTTATAGCGCTATGATTCCACTTTCAACATCCTATGGAATCCTGGGGTTTGCAGTTTCGGGAGGGGCCAGATGGCCCCTCCCGAAACTGCAAACCCCAGGATTCCATAGGATGTTGAAAGTGGAATCATAGCGCTATAACCGTCTAGTGCGGAAATGGCTTAGGTCCTCCAGTATGATTCTATAGATCATAGAGTCATTCTGGAGGACTTAGAGTTTCCTAGAGAAGTGTTTCTTTGATTAAAAAAAATTTTTTTTTGCAATTTTTATTTATATTCATGGTTTCTCCACTTTTGCAGGGATTTTGCTCCCTTCACCCCCGCAAAAGTGGAAGGTTGACTGTACAGCCCTCACGACCAACAGCCACTGATATGGCTGTTTTCCCTGAATTTGTCTAACCTACTTTTAAGTCCTTCCAGAAGTAGGTCTTGGTATATTCTTGGTCTTTGTGGTGTACCGGTGGGGGGGACCGAAATGGCACTGAATTCCTCGAAACATGCCAGAATGCTTCCTTACCAGGTAGCGACAGAAGAGACCTAAAGGCCTTTCAGGTTTGATTCTAATGGCAATGTTTCCTTCTTCTCCTGGAGGCAGGCGGTCGCCATGTTCATCTATGATCTGGGAGGAAGGAAAACCACATTCAGGCTTTTCCTCCTGACTTTTTAAGCAGAGTCCTGCCTCCTAAATGAAATGGCAAATGATGATCTCCTGAAATTAAATCCCACTTGACAGCAGGGGTGGAAATGGTGCAGCCTCCTAGATGGTATTGGACTATGGCTCTCATCAGCCCAAGCCAGCAGAGTTAATAGTGAGGAATGCTGGGAGGTTAGTCTACCAATTCTGGAAGGCTACCCATTTTCTCCTCTTGATCTATAGGTTACTGTATTTGCTGGTGTATAAGATGCGCCCCATTTTTACATGTTATTTTTTTTGGCGGAAAATAGTTTTTTAAAAAATAGTATGGCTCCACCTCCCTTCCTTTTGATTTTTCCTTGCGAGAGTTCTCTGCTCTAGGACAAAATGCATTGGAAAGGGAGGGGGAACTCTAAGGGGCGAAAGGAGGTCCCGCACTAGGCTCCCCCCACCCAGGTTCCGTAGGATGTTGAAAGTGAAATGATAGCACTGTAACAGTCTAGTGCGGAAACGGCCATGGCCTCGCCATGCCTTGCTTTGGGTGGGACACTGTCAAAATGGTGTTTTGAAAACTGAAGTGCTTTCTGGCCGCTTTGCAGGTTTGATTTGCTGCATGCTTGGGCCTGGCTGTCATGTGTTTGTGGCCCTCAGCCGGTTTGGGAGGAAAACTGGCCCCCAGGAGAAAGTTGACCATCCCTGCTCCAAGGGCACCTACCTGGACATCAAAAGGTGGGAGAGGCTTTCCAATAAATCCAGGTTTAACTTTCATGCCTCTTGTAGTTCCACACACCACGGTCTGCCAAAACAATATAGCAGGGAGGGGGCATACATTGAGACAGATACAAACACACGTACAGGGATAGCCGCCAGCTAGTTTTGAAATATTCAGGGCAGAGAAAAGGATGTGCTCCTTCACACGACTGCACACAGTTAAACGGTGCAGTTTGGTACCACGAAATATCACAAGGGATGCCAATTTGGACAGTTTTAAAAGGCTATCAAGGGCTACTGGTCAAAGATGGGTAGGTACTTTGACTCATACCTAATTGGATTTCACCAGGACTGAAGAGAGAGATTGGTCATCTGTGGACAGTCTCCACAGATCTATTCCCATGGACAGCAAACCAGTTGTTGTAATTTCAGCCTCTGCCAGGAGCAGGTCTTTTGTAATATTAATGGGTCTTCATTGCTCATTCAGTCCCAATTCACCTTCAAGTATTTGGCACTGGCATTACAACAGGGACAGCTCATGGTTGCTGGAAAAAAAATCCACCACCTGCACTCCAGCTACTGTGCAGATTTCAGCTATGCTCAGATGGAGCAGCGGCATTTGGTGAGGGTGGTTGGAACCAGAAGAAAAGTTAGGTAAAGTTTACCTCAAATAAATAAATAAATAAATAAAACTCTAGTGCCTCATCAAACTAGAAAACTCCAGGATTTCATAGGATGAAGCCATGGTAGCTAAGATGGAATCCCAGTACTATACAGTGAGCTCTCTACTTTTGAGGAGGCTAGAGGCACAAGACCCCTGCAAAAGTGGGAAAAAAAGTGAATAAAGATAAAAATCATAAATCCTGTTTTTGTTTCCTGAAAACACTTCTCCAGGAATTTCTAGGTCCTCCAGTGCCATTCTATGGTCCACTGGTAGGAGGGGGTCACAGAGTCACTCCGGCAGAGGTGGACTGTAGAATCTCTCTGGAGGACCTAGAGATTCCTAGGGGGAATGTATTTTTTCCCATGGCAGGGGCAAGCAGGGTAAGGTGTTTTTTTTTAAATAGTCAAATAAATAAATACCCCCCCAAATAATAAAATTGCTACATTGTGTGTAAGATATGCTTTCAAATGGTTAACAGTGGTTGATATGAGATATTAGGAATTAACTTTGTTACTCATTTTATGACTGTATTCATTATTTATTGGTGAATGACCAAAATAAAGTGTCTGTCTGTCTGTCTGTCTGTCTGTCTGTCTGTCTGTCTGTCTGTCTGTCTGTCACCATGGAAAGTATATGTGTGTTTTCTTGAGACACAAGCCATTTCTGCACTAGCCTGTTATAGCGCGATGATTCCACTTTCAACATCTTCTGGAATCCTGGGGTTTGCAGTTTCGGGAGGGGCCGCCTGCAAACCCCAGGATTCCAGAGGATATTGAAAGTGGAATCATCGCACTGTAACAGGCTAGTGCGGAAATGGCCACAGAGTAGCAGCATGCGACAATAAGGCAACATGCCAGCTGAGAGCCTTTCCAAGCAGTCCGCACATGGTCTGTCCCAAGTGAGAATCTGTAAGTCCCTCATGTTCCCTATACGTATTTAGCTTTTTGGCTAATTCCACTTTCTGACAGTGCTCTGGTCCCTAACCTGCCAGAGAAGTGGGGGAAGCCTGTATGGCTGAATGCAAACATACGGTCTCTGTCTGCCCGTAGCCTTCATAGATTTCCAGTCCTGTCTGAGCTTTCCATTGTTTTATCACTTCAAGGTTGATCGGTTCCCCGCCACTCAGACAGGTCTTCAGATTCTTGAACTTGTATCTGAACAAATGTAAGAAAAGCTGTTAGTCTTCCTGGAAATGAACATTGTCTTGACAGCGTTCGAGTTTTGCAGGCATAAGCCAAAACAGATCTTTTTTTTCAAACCTTGTTTCCAAAATCGGCAAATACATTCTTGAAATGCCCAGGGTAGAGCTTGGAGAAATGGCTCTCAAAATGGTTGGAGAATTCTGAAAACTATACTCCGAAAAGTAACTTTTCTAAATTCTGCTCTGATCTTTGGCTGATGGAGCCAAACAGCAGCACCACCCATGAACATGACAGGAGGTGGAAGCAAGGTTTGAAATCTGCTCTGTGTGTTCAAGCAGTACAACTCTGATGGGATTGTTTTAACCAGAGGTGACAGATCGGGGATCTGTATGTCTGTATGTAAGCTAGTAAAATGTGGGCTGGACAGGGCTACTGTTAGTTGGATTTGTAATTGGTTGACCGACCGAACCCAAAGGGTGATCACGAATGGCTGCTTTTCATCCTGGAGAGAAGTGACTAGCGGGGTGCCACAGGGTTCTCTCCTGGGCCCGGTGCTGTCCAATATCTTCATCAACGACTTGGATGAAGGAATAGAGGGCATGCTCATCAAATTTGCAGATGACACCAAATTGGGAGGGGTTGCTAATACGCCAGAGGACAGGATCAAAATTCAAAATGACCTGGACATGATTGGAGAGCTGGGCCAGGGCTAACAAAATGAAATTCAACAGAGAGAAGTGTAAGGTCCTACACTTAGGTAGAAAAAATGGAATACAGAAATATAGGATGGGGGACAAGTGGCTGGATAGAAGTACGTGTGAAAGGGATCTAGGAGTCTTAATAGACCACAAGCTGAACATGAGTCAGCAGTGTGATGCGGCAGCCAAGAAAGCCAATGCAATTCTCGGCTGCATCAATAGGAGTCTGGTGTCTAGATCGAGGGAGGTACTGGTACCACTCTACTCTGCTTTGGTTAGACCTCATCTTGAATACTGTGTCCAGTTCTGGGCACCCCAATTCAAGAAGGACATGGTCAAGCTGGAGCAGGTCCAGAGGAGGGCGACCAAAATGGTGAAGGGCCTGGAAGACATGCCCTATGAGGATAGACTTAGAGAGCTGGGGATGTTTAGTCTGCAGAAGAGAAGGTTAAGAGGGGACATGATAGCCATGTTTAAATATTTGAAGGGATGCCATGTAGCGGAGGGAGAGGGCTTGTTTTCTGCCGCTCCAGAGACTGGGACAAGGAGCAATGGATTAAAGCTGCAGGAAAGGAGATTCCACCCGAACCTCAGGAAGAACTTCCTGACGGTCAGGGCTGTCCGGCAGTGGAATATGCTGCCTCGGAGTGTGGTGGAGTCTCCCTCCTTGGAGGTTTTTAAGCAGAGGCTGGATGGCCATCTGTCGGGAGTGCTTTGAGGGTGTTCCTGCATGGCAGGGGGTTGGACTGGATGGCCCCTGGGGTCTCTTCCAACTCTACATTTCTATGATTCTATGATTCTATGTCTGAGTCCTCCTTCATGGGAAGTGCACTTTCCATTTAGCAAACTGGCAAATCAAGAAGACATGGTTTAGCTTTGCCACCCGTTTCTGAGATGGGAACCATTTAAACTATTATTGTCTGTGGCCTGCGGCCTCAACCCTCTTGGTAGTCCAAATTAGAGTAAATCTACTGAATTAAAAGGACTTATCTTGAAATATTTATATCCTGCCCTCTATTCTGAGGATCTCATGGTTGTATACAATAAAACCAAATTAGGATAATAAATATCAACAACAGTAATTTTAAAAGACTAAAAATATATTAAATCAATTTTCCCTTAAAGCCAGGGCATTTAGCACCAGTTAAAACAATCTAAAAGATAAGGATTGATTCACCCATTCTGCAATTGATTCAGTGGGTCTTCTTTAGATGGGACTACCAAAAGGGTTTGGGCCTGTAGCAATGAAATTACAGCTGTACAGAGCCTATGTGATTATTTGGAAAGCAAAAGTGGGACCTGCAACAAAAAGCTGCAGTCCCGAGAGTTCCGATTAGCTCTTGTTCAAGATACAGTCGGCCCTCCACATTTGTGGGTTTAACTCGCACAGACTTGATTATTTGCAAGTTTCTCCAATCTCTACCCCCATCTCAGGTGCTTCTTTTCCAGGGGAACCTTCCCTCTTGGCAGCTCTGATCAGGCTATGCAGCCCTTTAAAACCTCACCTCTGGTTCTCCTCCAGCCGCTCACAGCCCAATTTCTCAGCACCAGAAACCCTCTCCCAATGCCCCCCACACTCAAAGAAGGAGATCGACGTGAGAGAGGATGTATAGGGCCATCATGCCGACCCACTCCCTTTCCCTCTCCTTTTTCTGACCTGGTTTGGACTTTGGGTGTGCATTCTCCCTATCAGCCCCCTTTGCATAGTCACCCACGCACTTTGTGATATTTGTGTTTTTCCCCACTATTGTGAGAGTCCTGTGCCCCTAGCCCTAATGATTGTGAAGGGCCAACTGTATGGGGAAGGGAGAAGTGGGACCCGCAACAAAAAATTGCAGCGCTGAGTGCTCCTAATCTGCAAGGCAATCAGCTCTTCTTCCAGATACTTCATTCCACCTTCTCCCTCAAACTGCCACATAGTTTTCCATGGCCACTTGACATTCTCAGTCCTTCTGGGTTTCCTTCTTTGGTTTTTAATTTTCCTAAATGTCTTTTGTACTTCAGAAAAACTTGTGGTTCCCTGAAACCTGCTTTACCTTGCCCTTGTGCATAGATGGCACCGCTTTTGACTGTATCCAGAGAGTTCAGAACATAAATCTAGCTTATTACTTTTTGGGTTACAAGGATGTACTGAAGGTACATTTCAAAAATAACATAATGAATGGGAACAAAATTACTTTATTGGTGCAATGTGTAATTTTTTCCCCTTATTTTAAGGTTCCTTTTTTTAAAGACATATTGAGAGACATGTTGCCAGGAAATGTTCAAGTTGTGGAATTCTCTAATTATTTTTAAGATTTTCATTTAAAACAACAACAGCAATGAAAAGCAATAACAAAGTAAAGAGAAACACAGCACCTAACACACCATGTTAATTTTCTGTTAAGACAGCACCTAACACACCCTGTTAATTTTTCTGAGACCTATGTTGGCAGAGGCAGAGCTTAATGCTAGGTGGGTGGGATGGAAAAGAGGAGGAGTGAAAGAGAGCACCCAAGTATGGGATTCTGGAGCAGGCTTAAAAAAAAACTCAACGAGATTGAAGACAGTAATTTTGGCCCAACTATTTAGCAAATAAGGTTGTTATTGCCACTGCACAAGATAGTCCATACCTGCTAACATCGTGCTGCAGTAGCATGCGGAAAATTGTTGGGGTGCCGCAGAAGGTTGTCACTGGATACTGGCAGAGACACTAAGGGGAAAACACTCTTGATTATCACTTGGGTAAGTATTGCAGGCTTTGCATTTTCATTGTAAACGTTGTTCAGGAACATTTTCCTCCCGAAAGTTTCCGAGTAGATTTTAAATGATTCCAAGAGCTTGCCTTCCACTGTTCCCCTGAAAGGGAGTGAGGAGTAAACCTTTGGGAAGGACCGTGGCTCACTGAGCAGAAAGCCCCAGGTTTAGTCCGTGATCTGAAGGCATGTGATGGAAAGACCTTCTTCTGGAGAACCCGGACTCTTTCGCACTGCACTATTATAGCAATTGGATTCTACTTTATTTGGCCGTTATTCCACCCTAAGGAATCCTGGGCCTTTCCACACCTTACCTGTCTCTGGCATTGTCCCAGCGTTGTCCTGACAGCGGCTTTGTCAGGATGAGGGCGCAGACGTGAAAGCTGTCCTCCGCACCAGCTGGCTCGGTGCCGAAGGAAGCATGATGGACGTGCCTTTTCCTTCCGCAGCACAGCTGGGCACTTTTTGTGGTGAGGCAAGAAGCGCCTCCATCGCGCTTCTGGTGCTTCTACAGGCCAGGTAAATGTGGGATGGTTGCGTGACCGTGAATCATTGACGAGGAAAACCCGTCAATGTTTTAATTGCGATTGCACTGCCTGGCGACAGAAGAAGGGCGGGACCATGACGACATCACGCAGAAGCGTCGTGGTCCCGTTGCTCTCCCGTCCTCATGCCAGGATGGGAGGCTCCTGCGGAAAGGGCCCTGGTGTTTGATGTTTAAGGAGGAATACTTAGAATTCTCAGCCAGAGAGCTCTGCTGAGTTAATTTGAGTGTATGCTAGTTTTGCACTGTGAACTCCATTTGTAGCAATTGAAATTTTCTGGGGATAAAGGGGGAAAGTGGGAGGAGGAGGGAAAAGCTGGGACATCTTGAAAGCAGCTCAAAAAGTGGGCTGCTGGAGGATTAATCGGGAGGGACACTGCCAAATTGGGATGGTTGGAGGGTATGCATCAGCTCCTTGACCAAGGCCAGATTATTTGAAGCAAATCCTTCAGGTCCTTCACAATCTCTGGGTCCAGTGCTGAGGGCCAAAGGCATAGCTTGTCTGCTAGGTTACTTCCTGAATCTCCCAATACTTCTGATATCATCTGCATTTTGTGTACTCTTCGAGAAATTGGGTAAAAATGCATGGAAATCAGGCTGGTATTTTTGCTGAAGTTGTAGGGTTGAAAAATGAGTATGAAGCCTTTTATGCTGCTGTCCAATGTATTTAGTATCCATTTATGTGCACGTAATTTCTGTGCTGTTCCTAGAATAGGCCATACACATGCAGAAGGGGCCTCTATTTGGGGAACTGTTTTGGGTCCCAATTATCTTACTCTGACCCTGATCTTGAGCCATAACTGATTGTGCAAAAGTTCCTGGACTCATGAAAGGGCACACAAGAAGCCCCTGGGGGGCGGGGGGGGGACACGTACATTCCGTATGTCCTGATTTGGTGGGAACCACCCCAAGTAATCCTCTGTCATCCCACTTTTCGGCTGCTTTTTAAATATTCTGGTTTCTCTCTCCTCCTTTCACTTTCCCCTTTGTCCTTGGCTTACTTCAGTTGCTGCAAACTGAGCTCAAGGTACAAAAGCAGTTTGCACTCCATTAACTGAAAAGTGGGGACAGAAGAGGTAGAAGGGGAGTCCTGTGCTTCCCAGTAGCCTCCGGCAAAAGCAAACTGCTGCAGCCTTTCTTTATCTTATCTACTGTTCATCATTAATACTTCTGCCATCCTGTTCATACTCTGATGTTTCTTGACTACCCATATCCTTTTTCTTTTAAATCTATGAAATGTTGGAGGGTGCGGAAATGGTATTTCTGTGTGTACTGTGCCCTCACATGAGAGGCACCTTGGGCATGGATTCTTGTCTACATATGTCTTTTAGTTCAGCATACTTTTTTGTATAACTGTACCTTGTTTTAACCTTGCACTCTGTTTGCACCTTGTTGTAAGCTGCCTTGGGTCCCATGTCAGGAGGAAGATGGAACACAAAATTAAATAATTAATAACTGCTTCATACTTTACCAATAAAATAATGCAGTTCTTACCTTTAGAACCATGATTGGGTCAAACTGGACCTTGCCATGTGAAAAGATGCAAGCCCCTTGATTCCATGACGCAAACAAATTGCCGAAGACAAATTTCACCCAGCCTGGATCAGATACACCCCACACCACGCTCGAGGGATCCAGATTCATCCAGTCTCTGTCAATAAGGAAGCAAATACAAGGATGGTTGGTTGTTGATATTTGCCATCAAGTTTGCTCTGGCCATTTCTGCCCTACATTGTTATAGTGCTGTGATTCCACTTTCAACATCCTATGGAATTCTGGGGTTTGTCGTTTCCTGAGGCCAAAGAGCTCTCTGGCTGAGAATTCTCAATGCCCCTCCCTAAACTGCAAACCCCAGGATTCCATAGGAGGTTGAAAGTGGAATAATAGCACTATAACAGTATAGTACAGAAATAGCCCTAGGCCTGAATATTTGAATCTGTCAGTTTTGGTTTTTCATGTAATCAGTATTTTTCACTCTCAGGCTCTTTCCATTCCAAATGTGAAGGCATCTGTGAATTTTTGAAAATTCTTTTCAAGAATGATTTGAAACAATATTCTCTCTCATCTCCTGGTTGAGGTCCTGGACTTCTTTCCCAAGTCCTCCCCTGAGGTCTGTACCACATTAAAATGCCACATGACGGTTAGGTTTGCTGCCCCTGAAGATTTAGAAATAGGCAGATATACCTTCCAATAAGCCTCATGCCGATCCCCAAACTGCTGCAGGAATGTTCCACCATTTTGGGATAACCCGTTGTGCCACTGGTAAAATAGATGCTCATTGTGTCTTGACTCTTCGTTTTAACAGGCTGGTGGTTCTCAGATGCAGTTCTTCAAAACAGAGAGCAGACAAATTAGGGTAAGCTATGAAAAATCAGAATAGCAGTTACCAATAGCACTTATATTTCTATACCGCTTGTCAGTACAAAGCACTCCCTAAGCAGTTTACAATGTGTTTAGCTAATTGCCCCCAACAAGCTGGGTACTCATTTTACCGACCTACGGAAAGACGGAAGACTGAGTCAACCTGGAGCCCTGCAGGACTGAATTCACAACGTTGTGGCTGCGGTGCTGGCATTTAACCACTGCGCCACCAGGAATGTGGAAAGTTACTTTTCAAAAGTGATTAGTTGCTATTTCACTTTCAAGGTCACTAAATGTACAGCAGCTAGTTACCGTTACACTTTAAAAAGGAATTCTCTGATTTCTGTTTTCTTAAAAGTAAACACTTTTTTGTGACTTTAAAAACACAAGAGAATACTGTCACCCAATCTTTCTCAGCAAATGTGCCCTCCTCCCATTCAGCTCAACCTTGCCCATGCTCCCCCCACCCAAAAAAAAAAAAAAAAATTAGGCAGGACTATGAGGCATAGCATAAGCCAACAATTCAACTGCTTAGCGTGTCTGATCATAAGGGACTATGGGAGTTTTAGTCAAAAACATCTGAGTTCCTCTTCCCTGGTGTATGATCTCATGAAGACAAGGGGTCTGCATGGTAGGCTGGAAATAGAAGCCTGAATCTTTTTGGTGATACTTGGGTGATCCAGCATGTCGCAGTGGTTTGAGCATTGGACTCCGACTCTAGAGACCAGGGTTCGATTCCCTGCTCAGCCATGGAAACCCACTGGGTGACCTTGGGCACATCACACACGCTCAGCCACAGAAAACTCTGTGATAGGGGGTTTAGGATAGCCTTAGGGTTGCCATAAGCACAGGTGTATCTAGGGTGGGGCAAGCAGGACATGCACCCTGGGCACCAATGCCAGGGGGGTGCAAAAAAAGCCTACCTCACACCCTTCCACCCAGGTCTGGTCTGTCCCCACCGGGGTCTTCCTCTGCCCGGGACGGAGGTGTCGGGAGAAGCAGCAGCAGGAGCTAGAGGCACAATTTCCACCTTGCCCTAGGCGCTGCTGAACCTGGATACGCACGCCACTGGCCATAGATTAGAAATTACTTGGAGGCATACAGCAACAATCACCACCCCGGGTTACATGCACCTACGTACTTTCCTAAAGATTGTGAAGCTAGTTTAGGCCTGTACGCAGGAACTAGCTTTAGGGGCTTCGGTAACCAAGGAACAGAAACAAATATAGTGGGAATATCTTGGTAAGGACTTGGGAGTAAAACAGGGGTACTCATGCAGCAGAATAATCAGAGAACCCCCAGTCACAGAAGAGATGGCTTAATGCATTTTGCAATAAGTGTATTTTGTGTCTTCCAAGACGATTTATTGCATTTGATCTGTTACTTTTATCTCTTGTCATTCTATCAATAAGCTCAGGGACACGTACATGACTCTCCTCTTATTCCCTCTTTCTCTTCCCAACAAACCTTCAAAGTAGGTCAGGCCATGAGTGTATAGCTGTAATAAAAAGCCGTGTTTTGGCTGGATGCCGGCAAGTGACCAATTTTGGTGCCGATCAGACTTCCAATAGGAAAGTATTCCCCATTTGAGGCACCACACCCTGCATGGGGATTTGAATCTTGGTCTCCCAGACTCGTAGTCCAAAGATGAAACCACTATACCATATGGGCTCCTGGTGCCACTATCTATCACTCAATTAAGAATTGCTGGCTTAGATCAGTGGCCTATCTAGGGTGGGGCAACTGGGTGCCAATGTCTGGGAGGCACCCTCCTGCCTGGAACTGTCCCCCCACGCCCACCACTCCCTCCCCCACACTCGCTGCCACCTCTCCATGCCCGCCACTGCTCCCCGCGCCTCCCCTGCACTCGCCACCCCCGTGCCTGCTGCCACCCCCCAACTCCCCCACACCCGCTGCCACCCCCTGCACCAGCTCACCCTTGCCGCTCCCACAGGGGTCCTTCTTGGCCCGGTACAGAGGCGGCAGCCTCGGCCGCAGCAGCCCCTAGGGGTGCAGCTTCCGCGCTTGCCCCGGGCACTGCTGAGCCTAGCTACGCCACTGGTCTAGATACTGGCTGCGAACACCGAGACTCCCCCTGTCTGTCGCCATTCATCTTGAGATCTCTCATCTTGCAAAGCAGGAGAGGGGATACTCACTCCATCAGGTCATGGAAGTTCAACCATCCTTCTCTCCTTCTCCCTTTGGAGACCAGCACCTGGCTTTTCAGCGAGGGGCATTCAGATGCCACAGAGTCTACTAATGGAGCCAAGGCATCATTTGTGACTAGGCATTTGGCCTTAGAGACTTGGAGCCTGTACAGTATGTCTTTAGCTGTCAGTTGGATTGTTGCTGGAATAAAGGCAATGCCTAGGAAGAAAAGATAGCAGGAACTGAACAATCAAGGAGGGTGCGAAGGAGAGGAAAACATCTATCCTGCATTCACATCAAGTACGTGGCAGCAGAGAGCTTGGAGAAAATAGATTTTTTAAGACTAGCTTTTCGGAAACTGACTGGTTGCTTTAAAACGTGGCTTCTACCAAGTCAGTATACTTTTTTCTTTAATGGCTTTTATAGATTTTAATGCATTTTTAAATTGTTTGAATTATACTGATAGTTGAATTACATTTTAATTATAATATTTGCATGATCTTTCATATACTTTGTTTTAAATTTTGAGCCATCTTTGAGTCCTGGGCTGTATCCACACTGCATGATTATAACAGTTTCTTGCCACTTTATAACTGCTATGGATCCATCCCAAAGAATCCTGGGTATTGTAGTTTGTTGAGATACACGAGTCCTTTAGTATGCTCCCCTGAGCTACAGCATTTTGGCAAAGAATCCTAATTACTTCACCAATCTACAGATCCCAGGATTCCATGGTATGGAGCCATGTCAGTTAAAGTGGTATAAAGAAGCTTTGATTTTGGAGGGTGGCTACATCCTTGGTATGAGGGAGAAAGGTGGTATATAAATAAAATGAATAACAGAATGAATGGAGTACAGCTCCTAGACGTCTTCAGACAGAAAGATCAGTTACCCTGCTGGTTGAAGTGATTGTGGGAATTAGAGTCCAAAATATTCTTTTCTTAGCACTGCAGAACAAGATCGGCACCAAATCTCTTCAGAGTAATGCATTGTGCCTCCACCCCATTTGTAATCTCTGAGACCAGTCAAGTTATTTTGGCACTTGAGGCAGAAAATCTCACAAACACCTTCTCTAGATGTAAAAGTACAACCGTAATACCTTTCACAACCAAGATTTTGCTACCCTTTTGTGGCGGCTCTGGGAAAGGTTAACCATACCCTGTATCTGTCCTGATTTGGCAGGGACAGTCTTATTAATTCCCTGTCATCATACTTATTCGGCTGCTTTTAAAATGCCCCAGTTTCTCTCTCTTTTTCCCACCTTTCTCCTTTGCAGTCAGCGGACTTGCATTGCTGCAAACTGAGTGCAGAGTGCAAACGCAGTCTGCGCTGGATTACAGTAGGACCCCCGTGTCTGCGGGGGGTTGGTTCTGCTCCCTCCCTCGGATACTGAAATCCGCAGATAGCCGTGAACGCCCTGTCCCCCGCCTGCCGCTGGCTGATCGAGGTGGCGAAGAGCTGCTGCGGGAACCACCGTGGCGGGATCACACTCCTCGCTCCTTTCCTGCCCGCCGCCACCGCGATCGGGCCCGGGGGACGGGGCGGGAGGCAGTGAGGAGTGCGATCCTGTGTGCCTGGGTTCTCGCCTGCCTGCCGCCACTGCAGTCGGCCCAGGGCGAGGCGCAGAAGGTGGCGGGGAGCACAATCCCGCGCTCCTGGCTTCTCTCCCGCCCGCCACCGGCACAATCGCGGCAGCAGTGGGGAACCAACTGTGGATAACTGAATCAGCGGATAACGAATCCACAGATACGGGTGTCCTACTGTACCATAGTAGGGACGGGGAGAGGAGAGTGGGTTCAGGCAAAAGGAAGCTTCTGCAGCCTTTCCCAGCTTATTTGTTCTTCCTCATTAATAACTTTTGCCATCTTGGAGCACACCCTGATGTTGCTTGGCTACATGCATCCTGTTTTTCACCTATGAAATGTTGGAGAGCATGTGTCATGTCGTGTTCTCCGTGCTGTGCAATTGTATGAGGGATGCGGGAAACGTGTGCAAATGTATCGTACGACAGGGAGGAATAGGAATATTAGTTCTTAGAGACACAAGGGGGAACAAATGGTCGGCATTGCTTGTCAGATGGGGCCGTAAGCAAGCCTAGTTGGGAAACTATTGTTTGTGCTGGAAGGACGGCAATTGACGGGTGATTTACAAGGGTTAGACTGTAGGTTACTAGATAGGAACATGGTTAGAATATCAAAAGACAAGGCAGGAAATTTGGAGGACCAAAGCAACTAAAAGAGAGGGGTTATTTTAGAAAAAGAAACAACCTGAAAGTTGGAGGGGCAAGAACCTAGAGAAGCTACCAAAGGGTAGCTTGAATGCATGGAAGGTAATACATTATTGGAGCTTCCTATATAACAAGAGGGATGACGCAAAACACTAACTCCAGCAATGTATGTTAAATAGCGTCCTGTATTTTCCAGTAAATGCCACGGAAAGTATCTGTGTGTTTTCTTGAGAGGCACAGAGAAGCAAAACATGACAGTACGACAAAGTCAGACGGATCTGCTGACTGAAATGGCTGGTTTTCTCTGTGTAATGGTTGGATCGGCCCTGGTCCATTAGCATCAGTTGGACCTTACTGACCTGCCCTCATGCAGCTCACAGTGATGGTCCACCATTCTGGTACCCTTGGGAGAATCACTAGGAGTCTGTCTCCTTTGTGCAGATCGCATCCCTCAGACAGCACGTTAGCCGCTTTCCTGGACTGGGATCCCAGCTCCTCAAAACTCCACCGCACCTCCTCACCCCTTTCATTTACCCACCAGAGAGCTGGGTGGGAAGGTCTTGTTCCGTCCTGTCAGATACAACAGATTACATCAGTTAAGGCATGTGCTTTGGGAGTTTTTCAAGCACACCTTTATCTCAAAGGTGATTTCAGGATAATAGACAAAGGCCATTTCCACACTGCCGTGTTATAGTGCTATTATTCCACTTTTAGCATCCTATGGAATCTTGCAGTTTAGGGAGGGGCCTTTAGAATCCTCAGCCAGAGAGCTCTTTGGCCTCAGCAAACTACAGACCCTAGGATTCTACAGGGTGTTGAAAGTGGAATAATAGCACTATAACAGTGTAGTGTGGAAATGCCCATGGTTTCAACATCCAGTGCAATAAGAACAGTCTAAAATCTGAACATTGGTACCACAAAACTGGAAGGGACAGAAACGATTTTGTCTAGGTAATAAAAATAAATACGAATTATTGTTATTATTATTTTCTAGAAAATGCTTGGGCCTATAAGTTTTTTTTTTTTTTAAATTGGCACCCAAAATGCACAGCCTTGGCATTGGATGTGCCTACTTCTTGGTCTTATTTTCACTGATAGGGCATTATCCTGAGAAAGACTGAGCCTGGAAGTAACAAGTTATAAATAATGCAGCTATCTGTAACTACCTACTTTGAGGTGTAACAAGGGTGCAATGAATCCTATAGGTGCTTACGAGTAGAATAGACTCATAGAATCAATTGAATTTAGGTATGTATTGGCTCACCATTCAACAATTGATTCAGTGGGTCTATTGTGGCTGAGACTAACCAACAGCATTCAAGCCAAGGGCCATTTCCGCCCTACATTGTTATAGTGCTATTATAACACTGTCAACATCCTGTGGAATTCTGGGGTTTGTAGTTTATTGAGGCCAAAGAGCCCTCTGGCTGAGAATTCTAAATGCCCCTCCTTAAAGTCCAAATCCAGGATTCTGTAGGTGGTTGAAAGTGGAATAATATCACCATAACAGTATAGTGCAGAAATGGCCAAGATTATTTGATTATGATGTAGAGATTAATGGCTTCTAATTACTTTTAGAATTTTTTTAAACAACAATTTTATAGGCATGACCCTAGGAATCTTCTCTGATTTATGGCACTCATATCAATCCCAAGTGTCCTTCCCCCCCAACAAAGTAGCAGAAAGTAATGGGACACTACAAATAGTGCAAGTTACTTCTTTTCTTGTTGTAATGTGTTGTGGTGACAGGTTATTTTTTAAATGCTGAAATCAGTAACAGAATGAGTTACTTAATCCCCTTCCCCAAGTTCTGGGAACAGGTGGGAGAATGACCAGAGCATAAAAATTTACTTTTAAGAAGAATGAACAAAACTACATGATGAAGTTATCCATAACTGAGCAGCGGTAGGAGGTTGCTCTGGGTCTCAAACCCTCATCTTTGTCATTGTTGTGTGCCTTCCAGTTGTTTCAAACTTATGACGACCTAAGGAAAACCTATCATGGGGTTTTTTGGGGCTGAGAGTGTGTGACACGTTCAAGGTCACCCAGTGGGTTTTCATGGCTGAATGGGGAATTGAACTCTGGTCTCCCGGGTTGTAGTCCAATGCTCAAACCATTGTGCCATGGTGGCTCTCAGTTACAGCTGACTTTCAGCACGTTATTCCAGTCATTCATCCTGAAAAAAACTTTCTGAGCTTTAGTTTTCAGTTCAAACAATGTAGCTCTGCAAAAATCTTAAACCCCAGTGCCATTCATCCATTCAACCATCAAGTCATCCCTGATTATATGTGTCTAGAGCTCTCAACGCAGAATATGGACAGTAAAATATGAAACAATATAAAGCTATTTAATACAATTCAATAGGAGAAATGAATGCAGAGAAAGCCACATCTTTACACATAAAGTTAAGCCATGGTTGCTTGCTCATTTTAGATTTTCCTCTGAGTTGTCTTTGCAACATCCATTCAAAAAGCCTCTCTGGGAACTAGCTACTTCCATGGGAAATACCGTTAAATTACTCAGGATCAGTTAAACCACCAGTGAGTGTGGCTTTATTCATTATATTAGAATCAGGTGGATAAATTCATTTAATTATCTCATAAGATGAAGGAATGGTTATAGAAAAAGCCTTAATGAAAAGATCTGTTTTGTAATCTAGGCAGG
Source organism: Cyclura pinguis (assembly GCA_030412105.1). NCBI lineage: Eukaryota > Metazoa > Chordata > Lepidosauria > Squamata > Iguanidae > Cyclura > Cyclura pinguis. The sequence continues at coordinate 11,019,543 of CM059609.1, forward strand.
GCTGAAAAAAACTCATGCCTGTAAACTCAGAAACCCACTATCAATCAAGGTTTAAATGAACCAATATTGGTTTAATTGAACCAACGGTCTGATAAGGCAACTTCCCATGTCCCTAATGTAGCATCTCATGTTTAAGGGACAAGTAGATGTAGGTCAATGTTGGATCATATGCTTTGGATACAGAAGGTCCCAGATTTGGTTCCTTTTAGGGGCTGGGAAGTAACGCTTTCTGAAACCCTGGGGAGATACTGCCTGTCAGTGCTGACAACATTGAACTAGACAGGTCAACAGTGTGCCCCAGTATAAGGCAGCTTCCAATGTTCCTATGAGACACTTTGGTCTGGGAAAAAAAACCCATAATCCTGGTAAAGGATCTCAAACAGGAGAGATTTGCTCAAGTGTACTGTCAGGTTGCTGTAATCTGTTTCTGATTTATCTCTATAAGATGGCCTGGTACCAAAAGAAGGTTGTCCTATTCTGGAAAGACAAAGCAATACCTTCTCCTTTTGACTCCATTTATCCAGAACGTCCCCAGCAAAATTGAAATGCTCAGGCACATTTTTGAACACAACCTCAGAGTCTGAAAAATCCAGAGATGATGATCCACTGCAGGCTTGGCTTTTGATTCGATAAGGCCATTTGGGGGCACTGGTGGATTTTAAAACCCAAAGTCTAGACAGAAGCTTCATTGCACCCACCACAAATTCTTTCACCTGAAGCAAGACCAAAATGATAATTTTGAATTCTGTCAAACAACAAACTCCCACAAATATCATTACAATATATCAAGAATGAATGAACAGAACTGATGCTGATGGCAAACTCAGGGAAAACAAGTCTTCAGTCTACATCCCTTCAGTTTCTCAAAGGTAGAAACTCAGACACCATAGTAGTAGTCTTGCAGTGAGAATGGGGAACTGGTTCCATGGAATGACAACCCTGCCATGGCCCTGTCCTCTGTGTGGAAACTATTTCTTTGATATCCTTGAACCCTGATTTAGTCATATTTTGGGTAGCCTCACTGAGATCAATGACCCTTCAGTTAGTTATGACAAACAGGTACAGTCATTAGTGATGATGTAAGACAAATTGTGTTGAGTCCAATGGGTCTATTATATGACTAAATCAAGATCGAATCTATAGACTGGAATGTCATGAAACTACCTGATTGTGTCCCTATAAGGGCAGAATATGGTGCATGTACACATCTGGATGCTGTGGAAGACAAGAAATGAATTCTTCCTCCCTTCCACTGTCTAGGGGCTGAAATCTTTTTAATATTTGATATTATTATTATTGATTGTGAAAGGAAGTATGCATGATGTTCTCATGTAATCCTTCCAAAGACTAAAAGAACATTTGAAGGAATTAAAATTACTCCACCTATCTTCTCTGCAGTACAATGTTCTTTTTAAGGTAGTTAATGTTAGGACTGAAATTAAACAATGCCAAATGTAGAAGTTGCTTAAGATCTAGCCTTGTTACATTCACTAGTCAGTTAATTAACATGGCACCAGTTGCTGTTGGAACACTGATGCTTTCCAGAATGTCTTGTTCCTTCTTCCATTTCATTTGCACTAGACATTAACATCTAGATGTCTATGTTAGGTTGGATTGCCTTACCTTGTCCTCATCATTAGATCATCAATACACAGTAGAACATTATTCTTAAACACCCTTAGAAGAACTAGAATCCCAGTGTTGACTGCTACCTGAGTTTTCTAAGGAACAAGAAACAGAATATATCTACCTGTTCATATAAGTGGATGATTGGAAGGTCTCACTCTCTGGATTGCAGACCAGAAGGAAATCTACCAGGGTTAAAGGCAATTAAATGTTCTCATTACAAACATAAATCAATCATTAACTTAATTCCATAAACCAATGTATTGAAATTTAGCTACACTTTGATAGATTTTTTTTCTGCCATCAGATGTTAACCTTCTACTGCAGATGTATTGATTTACAAGAGACCCCCTTTTCTCTTCTTCTCTTTCAGTTAATAAATGTTTAAAATGCAAGCTAAGACTCTTCTTTACCATTTCAAAACTGGTTATAAGTCAACATGGACTGCTGATTGGATAATGGACTTCATTGCCCTCTGCCAATCCCTGTGGGCAGACAACACAGAAAACATTTTGTCCAATGGCGTCCCAGAACTTGGAGAAAGAAATTAAGTGCTGGAATCCTATTGGTGGACTAACAAGGGGTTGCACTTTTTTCTAGAGCTGCAAAATGGCGGAAGGGAAGGGGGATAGTGGCTAACATCTTGCTGGTGATGTATGACGATGAAACCTTGTGTTATATCACTGCATATCTTTGGGATCATTGCAGAAGGAAGCATCCAGTACCTCCTCCTACAATATTATTGCCTGGGCTGTACAATAGCAACCAGGAGGCTCCATGGTGCAGCTTCTTTCCTCTCAATTGTGTAATTGTAGGACTGCATTCTGTAGGGTTGGAAAGAATACTGGAAACAATAAAAAAAAAGTTTTGCAAATATCTCGAAACTCTCATGATGGGAATTCTAGACAAGTGAGAACTTTGTAGTTTGGGAACTGTCCTGCGAAAAAAATGTACATGGCTTTATTTGCACAGAAAATACTGTTTTGTGTGCAGGGAATTTGTTTTCTCTGCAGAAAAGCAGGAAACAATGTTCTTTTCAGGAAAATTGCTTTCTGTTCAGAAAATGCTATCTTCTACACAAAAGCCCCCCACACGTCTTTGAAAACTGCAGTTTTTCGATTTCTTCCAATGAAGAGAGAAATGTAAAAAATTATTTTCTCTTGTCTGCAGGAATGAAAGTTGCAAAGATTACCATACCTATCTTTGAGTGCTTGGGCAAGAAGCAGCCTCCTTACACTTGGGGTTGTGGCTATTCTTTCTTCTCCAAAGGCACAGGGACACCCAGATTGCGACTGGCCACACTCTTGCAACTGATCAGTGCTGAACCTGGGACTCCACCGGCTGCCAGCGTGTATCCAGGTAAGAAGTCATGAAGAAGGAGCAACCTCTTCCAGCTTTGGAAATGCCTGTATTAAGGATGTGAGTAGAGACTTACGCTCTGCCAGCCTATGACCTGGATCTTGGCCAGAATCTCCACGTGCCCTGCAGTTTATTTCTCTTCCATGGCCTCTACACTCATGGACTTTCTCTTCTCGCTGGCGTTGGCTGTACCAGCACGATTACTCTGGTGTGGTGTGCCACCAGGATTCTGGCCAAGACTTGTTGTTGCACGTGATGAGAACCACACATTGCAGAGCCTGGATTTTCCTTTATCCCAGTTTGACTGTGGCTGATTTGCTTCACAAGGTAGCAGGAGAGAGACTTGAACATAGGAGTTTGGCACAGCTCTTCTCTGCTGCTGTCTTTGCAGATCAGTATCCAGCTTTTCAGTAAGGGCCCGTCAGATGGAAAAGAGTCCAGAACCCATAGGTTCAATGTGTGGTCAAAAGGGTGGACCACACACCGAATATATGGGTTCTGGTTGTACAGTCATCCCTCCACATTTGCTAGGGTTAGGGGCACAGGACCCCCGTGAAAGTGGAAAAACCGTGAATAACTCTAGGCCCTCCCAAGCCATATTTAGCACACACCCCCAAATTACGATCACCATATTCAACCCACCATGGATTCCTTTGAGGTATCAGGGTTCCTTCACAAGGCAGAAGTGGGTGGCTGGTAGGGCTTACTGCCGCCTCTACTGCTGCCCCACACCGTTTCTAAGGGCCTTTCTGCACTACAGTGTTATAGTGCAATTATTCCACTTTCAACATCCTATGGAATCCTGGGGTTTGGAGTTTAGGGAGAGGCATTTAGAATTCTCAGCCAGAGAGCTTTTTGGTCTCAGTAAACTACAAACCCCAGAATTCCACATGATGTTGAAAGCGGAATGATAGCACTATAACACTGTAGTGTGGAAAAGCCCTAAGAGGGACTTACAAGCCTCCTTTGCAGTTTCACAGTTTCCCAGTCTCACAAGGCTTGCAGTCCCTATTAAAAATGGCATGGGGAGGCAGGAGAGATGACAGCAAATAATCTGTGAATAATCAAATCTGCAAAAGTGAAAGCTGCAAATTTGAAGGGTTGACTGTAATTGAAAAGGGTCAAAACAGCAAATTGTCAAAAAGCAGACCACTGAAAAGCAGAGGATGCCTGTACAACCAACCCCCTCAACCCTAAATGAATGAATGGATAATAAATAAGTATGAGATAGGGAGTGTGGATAATGGGGGAGGACATGTGGGGGATACACTAAACTCAGGGGAAAGCAGGGGGCTGGAGGGAAACCCTGCTCACACCACAGCTCACCACATTTCAAGCAGGGAAAAAAGTGGGGAAAAAACTCAGGAAGTGGGAAAAACCATTACAAGGTATGAAATCCAGATAAAGAGTGGTCTGGTGTTTACTGGAACTAATGAAGGAACCCTTAAACATCCATCTGTAGAGATGTTTTCACTAGTTATGGGAGATAGTTGAAGCAAAATATAGACAGACAGACAGACAGACAGACAGACAGACAGATAGATAGATGATAGATAGATAGATAGATAATACATAAAAGTCAACTTTGTCTGTGTCAGGCGAAGACCTCATATGATTGGCTGCCTAAGAAGATTCTACGGAATCCTGGGGTTTGCAGTTTAGGGAGGGGCTTTAGAATTCTCAGCCAGAGAGCTCTTTTGCCTCAGTCAACTGTGTCTGTCTTGAATAGGCCAGTTGCTATGGAGATGAGGCCTAGCAGCAAGGAGGAGGACACTGTATTACCTCAGGAACCTACCTTGTGTATGTTAATAACTCTGAACACAGATTGGATTGGGGAATATCGGGAAAAGTTACAGGTATTAGACAAGACAGTTTGTGGAATTAAAGGCACAGGATCTCAAATCCTTCTAACAAGTATTATCTATGAGAAAATAAAATCCCAGGCAATGCCAGGTATATACGCTAGTGTATATGTGTATACATGCACACACATGCATACACACTCTTAATGGACATGTCATGTTGCTTGATCACAAGTTGCTGACTGGCAGAGCTTATACTATGTTAAAGGGTTTTGATGAAAATTATGAAAATATGTTTGGTGACCAGGGTGAGAAGGAAGTCCTAGATGAGGGAGAAATGGAATGGAGGATCCTGGAAAAGAACATGGTGGGCTGGAAGCCAGAGCAAAAGCTCTCCGTGATGCGACATTTTGTTATAGTTCCCACTTGTTACTGTGCATTTGGTATTTTAGCAAATTATTTGTGGTAACCTTGTTGGTTAATCAATAAAATTTGAACTGAATTGACTCAGATGGCACTGGGGTGTACAGAACACTGGAATGAGGGGGCAAGGGGCATGACCGTACTATAGCTGATGTACGGTTGAACTCATCACCTTGTGTGGTTATCCATTTTTAATACATAAACTGGCAGAAGACTGTAGGTTGGACCCCTTGTGCAAGTTAATCAGTGTCTGCCACCTTTGAACTCAACAGCTTCTCTGTTATTATATTGGTTTGTCTTTACAAGAAGTTATTGTTATTATTAGGAATGTTTGGTATAGTCAATCATCCAAAGTTCAAGACAGATAATTTATTCACGTATGGATATTGCTTTGTCTTGTGGATGTTGTTAAGAACCTAACAAGAACCATACTGGATCAGACCAAAGACCTTGTCTAGGGCAGCATCCGGTTTTCAACAATGGTCATCTGAACACAGAAGCAGGGCATGACAGCCAGTAGTTCCTTAGGAACTGGCATTCTAATGCTGACCTATATGCTAGGTTGGGGAGAAGATCATACAGCCCTTTCAGATCTTGTTGGATTGCAAGTTCCAGCATTCTCCACCAATGGCTATGCTGGCTAGGTTTGTTGGGAGTTGCTGTCTAACAACATCAGGAGGGCTGCAGGATTTTCACCCCGCTTCTAGACACAGACAGAGCCTGGAAAAATTACATTTTGGACTAGACTCCTAGAATTCCTAGGCCAATATAGCTAGGCTAGCTGAGGAATTTTGGAGAGGCAGTGTTCACCCCCCCCCCACCCGGACAATAGCATTTGCATGCTCTGGGCACATACTGTTAGGTAGGATCCCAGTTTACTTGTAAGAAAACTTACAGTTGGAGTTGCCAATATTTTGTCCTAATCCGTCACATCAATTGGAAAAGAAGTGGCATTCATTGGATGTGAGAAGGGCTGTAAAAGTTTACATTAACTGTACAAAGAGGCTAAGGAGTTTTGTCTCGTTTCATCCAAGAACTCTAGGTCAGAAAGCAAACAAAGAGATGCTGTCCAGATGGATGAAAAGTTATGTACACTTATGCAAAAGTTCCAAGGCCCCAGCATGTTTGGGCACATTCAACAAGATCAGTGGCTCCAACAGTGGCATACAGGGTGTCAGCATCATTGGACAACGTTTGTAGGGCAACTGGAGTGACAGAACTGTCCACGTTTGTAAGAGACTACAAAATAGACAAGTATCAATCGGCACAGGCCACCTTTGGGTGAAGAGTGCATCAATCAGTACAACAACATCCCATGGAATCCTGGGGTTTGCAGTTTAGGGAGGGGCATTTAAGAATTCTCAGCCAGAGAGCTCTTTAGCCTCAGTAAACTACAAACCTCAGAATTCCACAGGATGTTGAAAGTGGAATAATAGCACTATAACATTGTAGTGCAGAAATGGCCTAAGACCCACCCAGAAAATGGAAGCTTGGGTATTTCCCAATGATGATTGTGGATTGCTCCTTCAACCTGTCTGAGAATGAGAGGTTTTTAACCCACCGTGAATGATCATTCTAGAGAGGCTGAAGGAGCAATCCATCCCCACCCGATAGAGGGGAAAGAGGGAGAAGAAGTGTTTCTATCTGTCGCTTTAAATCTCTAAGGTCTGCAAGGCTATGGAACAAAACTGAGAGAAGAGGGGAGAGTCAACAATCTGAACGGACTCCTGCCAAAGTAAGTAAGTTTTCTGGAGTCAATTAAATAACTGTTTGGTAGGTATTTCCCAGTTACTTTCCTGATTGTTAATCTGGGGAATTACCATATTTTTCATGGATGATGATGATGATAGTAATAACAATAGCAGTTACATTTCTATACCGCTTAGCAGTGGTAAGCACTCCCTAAGTGGTTTACAATGCATTTAGCTAATTGCTCCCAACAAGCTGGGTACTCATTTTACCGACTTACGGAAGGATGGAAGGCTGAGTCAATCTAGAGCCCTGCGGGATCGAATTCACAATGTTGTGGCTGCAGTATCGGCATTTAACTGCTGCACCACCAGGGCTCTCTGCCATGATGATGATGATGATTACTGTGTGTTGGGTTTGGAATTTTTTTTAACAAAAGCAGTATGAAAATGCTCTTAAATGAAAAAAAAAAGGGAGTCCCTGCCGCTTTTTGGAAAAAATGTCTTCCACCAGTTACCTCCTGCCTTCACCCCCACCCCCAGTGAACAAGGTTACACCATTGGGAATCTCTTGGGATAGTGGCCTTTACAATACTGTCATGCGAATTTCCCTCCGAGTATGAGAAAAGTGATGGACAACAAACCTTGAGAGTAAGGGAATTTATTTAAAGCAACATTGCCATTGGGTGCGCTGAAGAAAAGAAGATGGCAGACCCAGAGTAACAAATAAACAATGCTTTCCTACTTTTAGGAACTTTATCCTTTCTACAATGGATTGGTTTAAAAATGCTGGATAGTGGAGGATAAGGCAATGAGGCACGTGCCTCATTACGTCACACACACACACCCTTGCCGGTGTTTTGCTGATTAAGCTCAAGGGACTTGGTCGATATGTAACTGCTTTATCAGTGTTAGCCCTAGTAAGCATATTCCAAGAATCATAGAACTATAGAATCATAGAGCTGGAAGAGACCACAAGGGCCCGTGGGTCCAACCCCCTGCCATGCAGGAATACACAATCAAAACGTCCCAACAGATGACCATCCGACCTCTGTTTAAAAACCTCCAAAGAAGGTGACTCCACCATACTCACAGCCAGTGTATTCCACTGTTAAATTGCTCTTACCGTCAGGATATTTTTCCTAATTTTTAGATGGAATCTCTTTTCCTGAAGTTTGAAGTCATCGCTCCATCTCCTAGTCTCCGGAGCAGCAGGAAACAGGCTTGCCCCATCCTCCATATGACATCCCTTCAAATATTCAAAAATAGCTATTCTCCTGGCTAAACATACCCAGCTCCCTAAGCCGCTCCTCATAGGACATGGTTTCCAGGCCTGCTACCATTTTGGAAACTCTAAGACAGAGTGCCGAAGCAGACCACAATGGGCTCAATATGTTTTTCATCTCAATGCTACTCTTATTGAAATATGCATCTGTACAGTATGAACATGACCCGTTGGTGGCAAAGTCATGATGGTGTTCTCTTAATGCTGGTGATGAAGCAGAGGAGAAAGGGCTCATGCTCAGGTCTGTAGGCAGTGATGGCTTATGGCCACTAAAGTAGGGACCTCACTCCGGGTTATGGGAGATTTTCAAGATGCTGAGCCTATTTGGGGAAAGATTTCAGCACCTAGGAGAAAATTCTTTCGGGCTAAAATGTGGAACAGATTGACTGCCTCATCAACATGGAAGTCACCAGCCATCACCATCTGTAGCCTCCAAGTCACTGAGGACTTGGTAAGTGAAATCTTACACATGCTGTATCTTTTGTGTAAAATGTTCTACAAACATCTTGTTTGCTCTCATCACAGCCCTGTGAGGTGAAATACAGTGACTCTTCCACTTTTGCAGGTTCAGCACCCACGGATTTGATTATTCACTGTCACGGGCCAGGAGTCAGCTTCTCCAGGTCTCAGAGCCTCAAAGGAGGACAAGCAGATGCAGGTGCTCTGGGAGATAATAGCCCTTTCCGCAGGATGTCATCATTCTGCATTGGGGAGGGGAGAAGGATGGGACCCGGACAATGGTTCTGCATGATGTCATCGGGGTCCTTTCCTTCTCCCCTTCCCGGGTGGTGCAATCACTCTGCAAATCATTGATGGGTTCTCCCTGTCAATGGCTGTTGGGCCCGAGGCCCTCTGAGCAGGCCTTGTGTTGTACACTCACACATTTTAGTTCAGCTTGCTTTCACACTAACAAGCATATTTGGGGGGTTAGCACACGCTGTTGCATTGCTAGGTCAGGCTGCCCTGTATGCTGCAGACCTGTGAGAATAGTCAAGAAATGTTAAAGAGGGGTACTTCACTCCCCGTGCTGTCCAGTACGGGGAGGGGAGAGCGAAGCCTGATTAGGGACCGTCCGCTGTCGTCTCGGGCAGGTACTGCAATTGGTAGGTGAGGGGGGATAGCCCCCCCCCGCCCGTCTCGGCACGGCGGGTTGATGGATGGGCAGCCTGTTTTGCTACTTGCCTACAAAAAGGCTATATAATCTGTTGAAACAAAGAGAACGCTGCTCCATTGCCTGCTTTGCCTTTCCGACGGAGTCAGAGCGTACGCATGCTTGTGTGCCTTTCGTTTTTCTTTTTGCTTCTTTGCCTAATAAACTGCATCCTCAAAAGACCAGAACTGGCTTGGTTCTCGCCTCCCAGCATCTCGTACTTCGAACCTTGCACGGCCACCCAATCCAGGGAGGGTCGTGTGGGCGACGATGGTCAGCGATTGCGCCACCCTCCCACCACCCGCCCACGCTTACCTGAGCTGTGGAAGTCAGGAAGCACAATGGCTGTGCCTCCTGCCCCAGCGCAGCCTGGAACAGTACCCGGCTGTGCTGCGAAAGCAGGAGGCGTGGCTGTTGCACCTCCTGAATTTCCTCGGGTGGCCGGTGTGGAGGGGAGTGCCCCTGTCACGCTCCCGTCATGCTCCCTTCCTGGGAGAACCTCTACCAAGATCCCCATGGGATGCTGCCAGGATCAGCCAGGGTGTGGAAAGGTCCAATCAGGCTGGGATGAGAACCAACTAGCTCCACCCTTTTTCAGGAAGGTAGAGGTCAGTGGCCTGACACCAGGAACAACTTGTGTGTTTGGTGGCCCTTGCCTTTGTGTGTGCTACAGATTCCCTGTTCACCGACTGCCTATCTTCTCTGACTTTTGGACTCTCTGACCTTGCCGCCCACTGGATTCCTGAACTCTTGGATCTATGCCTGACTATGCTTTTGCTTCACCCTGAACAGGCAAGCTCTATTGAACTGCTAAGCTATCTCCGTTTGTCTGCTGAAAATTTCTGCACTGCATTGCTTGGCAATGGACTGCTAGCGCCTATGACATTCACAGGTTATTTTATTTATTTTATTTGAATATGGATTCCTGCATAGCAGGGGGCTGGACTTGATGGCTGTTGTGGTCTCTTCCAACTCTATGATTTTACTCTACTTGCTCCTGCCATGGAAAAAAATGTTCTCTCTAGGAATCTCTAGGTCCTTCCATGCGATTCTATGGTCCGCTGCCTCCAGATGTGGACCACAGCGTAGCCCTGGAGGACCTAGAGATTCCTAGAGAAGTGTTCTCAGGTTTGTTAGTTTTTTAAATGGATTTGTGATTTTTTATTCATGGTTTTTTCATTTTTGCACCCCTAGCCATTGTGGAAGTGGAGGGCTCAATGTACTATTAAATCTAACCAATTAGCAAACCGCAAAGGGCCAAATTTCAAGAATGTATGCTTCTTTATACTAGTCTTGAACAGATCAACTTCTTTTTGGCAGCTTCTGCAGCTGTGGGAAGAAGAGTTATGGTCTCCTGCACTGTCTTTCCCCTCATCCTTCAAGCTAAGTTTTAAAAAAAATCCTCTCAATGGTTCCAGTGAAAGACTTTTCAAATTTATTTGATGCATTGAAAGAAAGTATCTTTGTGTTTTATCTATTTATGTTGTGTGTTGGCGTGCGTGCGTGTGTGTGAGAGAGAGAGAGAGAGAGACAAGTCAGGCAGAAAGAGAGAAGGGATGTGGATCCATGCATGTATGCATATGAAAAAGAGGGTAACATCCCCCACTTTTGCTTTGGCTCTAGCTGGTTTCTTTTCTGCAAAGGCCTGGCCACCACTGACATTAAACCCCTAGCAGATTAACCATATAGAAATGGTTATTATGGGCTGGGAAAGGGTCCTCCATTCTAGTCTATGCTTCCCCCACTTGTGGAATTAGGAAATATGTGGTGTTTTAGATGTTGTTAGGCTACATCTCCAGTCACTCCTAAGTAGTATAGCTAACAGCGAGGAAGGAAGAATCACAGTCTATGATAGGCAGCAGAGCCGAACAGCCTGTCCAAACTGTGAAGGGAAATCAATTACAGCCCTTGGAATGTTGAAATGGGGAGTTGAGTTATTTGAGGGAATCCTTTTCTTTTTTTTAAGAAAACAATAGGAATTCTTCATAGTACATATCTGATGGCTTGTTGCAGATGTACATAATGACTCTTCCATGCTTCTTCCCAAACTGCCAGATGTTTTTGTTTCAGGCTTATTTTGATTGCATGTGATTTTGACTGTTATGTGTCCTCACGGACGATCCAAATTTTGCATCAACCACTTTGGCTGCTTGAAGAAATCAAACTGATCTTATGGAGCGTGAACTTGTTCCTGTTGAAATAGCTACTCTAGGATCCTCAAACGCCTAAGAAGCTGAAACCGATTTAAGATGATGCTACACAGATCACATAACAACGGAGAGATTTGTAAAGTCACTGAATCTATTGCAGAGGGATCATCATCAGGCTTTTTGGGAAACCTTATTGCGATGGCGTGGCACGGGTCATCACATTCGCCTCTCATAATCTTGGCCCTTCAGTACCCCCACGGCGGTTTTGATAGTTGTGCTCACGGTTTCATGTTCCAAGTTCAACTGTGAAAGAGGCCATTCCAGTACTAGTAGGCTTTGAATAAATGTCCATAGAATTTGGAAATCTGGTGGTTATTCAAACTCCTACTGCGCATGTTAAACTCGTCCCCATTCCTTGTTCCTCAGTTCATTCCGTCTGATTTTTCCTGTGATTGTCTTTGGCAGCTGCTCGACGAACTCCATCTAGCAAAGAAACACACAAATAAGGGAGCATCAAGTTTTCTTTTCTTCTTGCAACAACTGTTACTCCTTGGTTGTATGAAACTCAGGAGGAGGCAGGACTGCCCAGAAGGATGACGATTAATGGGAGGGTTATTGGAGCTGCCCGTTGTTATGAGATGGGCAGAGGCGGGATCTGGGACCACATGTGGCCCTCAGTGTAATTTCTGTAGCCCTAGTCAGCCCTTCTTTGGGCTAAAAAGGAGGAATTGCTTCCCCTAGAAGCCTCTAGAGGCAACAGTTCAGAATGTAAAGAGATTACCCACTCAGTGTTTAACTTAAAGGCATGTGTACGAAACTTTTTCAAAACCAGAAACTGACTTCCAACCACTTTTTTCTATTTTGTTCGGTTTGTATTATATTTTGACAGTCTGTGTAGCTTCTGGAGGGTCCCAGAGCAGAAAAATGGCCTCCACAACGGTCAAAGTTGCCCACTCCTGAATCACTACGACCTTCTCTTGTTTCGATGCCTATCTGATCTCATTCCGTTTCTCAAGATCATCCAGAATGTTTTGTTCATGGGAGATAACAGCAAGCACTAAATGACTTTTGAAGTCTTGTTCTCCCACAGTAGTTTTTACAATGATACATGATATTTTTTTTTAAAAAAACACCAGTATATTATGGTTGATCTATTATGCTGAACTTTTCTAAGGATATTGGAGGTGGAAGGTGTATCTTTATACATAGGTTGTTGCGGGTTTTCCGGGCTTTGAGGCCGTGTTCTATTAGCATTTTCTCCTGACGTTTCGCCTGCATCTGTGGCTGGTATCTTCAGAGGATCTTCAGATCCTCTGAAGATGCCAACCACAGATGCAGGCGAAACATCAGGAGAAAATACTAATAGAACACAGCCTCAAAGCCCGGAAAACCCACAACAACCTATGGATTCCGGCCGTGAAAGCCTTTGACTTTATATCTTTACACAGTTCACATAGCTGATGCATGAATAAACAAATAAAATTCCAGCTAACAGTGCCAATCCTGTCAATCTCTTTGAACAACTCTTCACTCTCTGGCAGTACTTGCCTTCCTTGGATATTTGTATGGCGCTGTCACTTTCTTGACATGTTCCTGCAGTTCCACAGTTAATTTGTCCTTATCTTGAGACATATAGCCAGAAGCCAAGACCACAAGTGCTTTCACCACCTAAAAAGTGAGATAAAAGGTACAATAAGCAGAGACATCCACTAAATATACAAATCATCTCCGTTTTGTATGCTTCCAGTTTGAAATTCCATCCTGTTTTCCTATCACACTGACTTGTGCCAGAATGCAACACAATCATTGCATACTCCCTAGCACCATAATAACATTGCTATGTAGTTAATTCTGGCATGATTCCCCCCAGCCCAGTGGTGGTTTGAGTGTTGCAAAGGGAGGAAGAGAGTATTAATTTCCACAACAGTAAAAAAAAAAACCAATGCAAACATATAGTGGACATATTCTTGTATACGTCACTAACAGGTTTCTGGCCTGTATGTGTAAAAGACTGCTACCAGATACGCCAATAGCAGGAGATAAATAATTACCCTCCCTTTACTACATTCTTACAACTGCCAGCTCGTCAGAAGTCACATAAGATTCTGTAGGGTCTAAATCCTATTGTTAGTTTCAGCTGGAACCGGAAGGAAAGAACAGAATAAAATGAATGGAACTTAGATGTTGCCACACACTTTTGTTCTTGCATTGTCAATTTAAGCTTAATCCAGTGCTCTGATCTAACTGGAACCAGCAATAGGATTTAGGCCAGCGGTGAGAACTGTGTGCCCTTTGGATGTTATCAGACTGCAGTTCCCAGCATTCTTCACCATTGGCTCTGCTGGCTAGGGCTGCTGGGAGTAGTAGTCCAGCAACATCTGGAGGGTTGCATAATTCCCGCCTGATTTAGGCTTAAGAAAGCAGTACAAAGAGGACGATTTATGATGGCAGCTGGAATTCACTAAGAGACTTACATCTTTGTAAGTGGTCTTATACCTGTAGGAAATAGAACTGAGCAGTTTCACAACATTTGTACTCAGCAAGGGACTGCTGTGATGTTCCTGCATAGGGGAGCCAGTGGAGTGACCAATGCGCACTGGGACACGTGCACAACAGGACTGATGCACACTGGGATAACAACCAGGGCAGGGCTTTCTAAATGGTGTGCCACGACATGTTAGTGTGTCACCTGAAGTGTGTAGGTGTGTCGCCTACAACCTTGGAAATGTATGTTATTATTTATAAATCACATATTTTTAAAAATATATGAGAGGTTTTCATGAGATATGTTGTGTCCCCATACATTTTGTTATTACAACTTATGTATGTGTCTATATCTCTTATAAGGGGTTAGTTTAACCTCCAGTTTGCTAGGGAAACTGAAATTACTGTGTCGCGAAATGATGCATCTCTAGAAAAGTGTGTCACCGACATGAAAAGTTTGGAAAGCTCTGAACTAGGGAGTGTCGACATGCAGTGGGACACTCTGGACAGAGCCCCATTATGCATCTTCACAATTCACTAACAGGGTTTCTTGACACCTTTGCTACACAGCTAAGTGTAACATAATCTAGGGCCTTTCCGCACTACACTGTTATAGTACTATTATTCCACTTTCAACATCCTGTGGAATTCTGGGGTTTGTAATTTACTGAGGCCAAAGAGCTCTCTGGCTGAGAATTCTAAGTACCCCTCCCTAAACTGCAAACCCCAGGATTCCATAGGAGGTTGAAAGTGGAATAATAGCACTGTAACAGTGTAGTGCGGAAGGCCCATAGACAGCAGCAGAGAATTCCAGCCATCATTTGTATTCTGTCTTTTTTCCAGTGAATGCACAATACCCTGCTTTTATCCTAACAAGAAGCCTGGGAGGTAGGAGAGATAATGACCAACCCAAAGTTAGCCATTGAGCTTTTTGGCTGAGTAAGAATTTGAACTTAGGTTTCTGCCATCCTAGCTCATTTGCTGCATCACATGGTTAGTATTATAATAACTACACTAAAATAATTATAGTAGATTATACTCACCTCTCCTCTGAGTGGGTCTGGGCTGCTGATGGCAGCAGCTTCCGCTACTGCCGGGTGCTCTAGAAGTGCACTTTCTACTTCAAAGGGGCCGATACGATACCTAGGACAAAACCCAACAATTATCCACATTGAGGATATCAGTTAGTCAGGGAGTAAAAGTGTCCAAATGTGTAAATGTCTTAACCTGGAAGATTTAACAGGAGTGGGAAATGCATGGCCCCTGATAATTCGTTGGGTTATAACTCATATCATACCTTACCACTGGTTAAACTGGCTGGGACTACTGGGAGGTGCAGTCCAACAACATCGACTGATAAGAGGTTCTCCAAGATTTCAGTCAGGGATCTTTTTGCAGGCTTGTCTAGAGATGCTGTGGATTAAACCTGGGATGTCTGGAACACCGTACATGCATTCTACCATAGAGCTAAGGTCCTTTGATACGTGAGTAGACTGCTTCAGTGGTGATGATTAGACTCTGGATTTTCACATCAAGAAACTCAGCTTGCTACATATTTTAAAGAGTTGAGGTGGAGAATAAATAATGTTCCATTGAAGCATGGTTGGGGTTGGGGTAATATGGCTCGCTTAGTTTTAATCAAATTTACTGTGAGTTTTAAAACGTCTTATAGTGTTGGGATTATTTTTGTACGTTGTAGGACAACTTAACATTTTCATGATTTTGCTTTAATGATTGTTGCAGTGATGGCTGGCGGTTCCGATGCCACTGGGGTGATAAATTTGCTTCAGGTTTCAGTCTGAGCTTTAAATGAGCTATCCAGGCTCCTGAAACCTATCCCTCAAATAGTTTCAGGACTTTGGATAGCTCTTTTAAAGTTCAGACTAAAACCCAGAACATATCCACTGTTCCACTGACAAACAAGATACCTGTCAGCACCGACTTTTGCGTTAATTGGGAACGACTTTGAAGACTCTTGAGATTAGAGAAGTATGATATAAATAATTATAACAACAAAAGGGAGGGAAGGACAGAGGGAGGTGAGAGCAGAAAAGAAAAGAAACCAACCCTGCAGAATTGATGATATCATCAGCTCTCCCAACAAACCAAAAATATCCATCTGTATCCATCACTCCTCTGTCCCCTGTAATGTGAAAACTTCCTCGTACTGTTGCAGCTGTTTTACCAGGATTGTCCTACAGAAGGTATTTCAGAAAGATAAAATAAGTCACAGGTATAAAACAGGTATGACATAAGCATAGTCATACAAAGAACCAGCATGGAGTAGTGGTTTGAGCGTTGGACTATGACTCTGGAGACCAGGGCCATTTCCACACGGGCTTAAAGAAACGGTGCAGAGTGTCCTCCAGGGAGGAGGTCTGCGCCTGGGAGCGGACTGGGTCGGACCTACTTACTGTAGTTCCACACCTCAGCCCGCTCCTGAACAACCCGAAGTGGTCGTCCAGCGTGCTTTTGAAAGACTGCTTAAAACAGGTCTTTCAAAAGCACGGAGCGCGCCACTCCGTTCCCATGCTCCGGTGCAGATTTGTAGGCTCGCACCAGTGCGAGCCTCCGATCTGCCGGGGCGGGCTTTAGGCTGGCGAGCTTCAGCGGTTGGTTGAGACCCTCGACCAACCGGAAGCCGCCATTTTTGTCCCCAGAGCAGTGTGGAGCGACAAGCACGCACTGCTCTGGAGCACCGCGGACTGGACCGGGGAGCCAAGAAGTCCGGTAAGTACTGGCATGGGGCGATTCCCTCGCCCTGTGCGGAAATGGCCCAGGATTCAAATCCTCACTCAACCATGGAATGTCTCTGGGTGATCCTGGGCAAGTGACACTTTCTCAGCCTCAGAGGAAGGCAAAGGCAACCCCCTTCTAAATAAATCTTGCCAAGAAAACCCTGCAATAGACTTGGGGTCGCTATAGCCTTTAAGGTCCCTCCCTAAACTGCAAATCCCAGGATTCCATAGGATGTTGAAAGTGAAATCATAGCCCTATAACAATCTAGTGCGGAAATGGCCATAGTCTCCTAATGTTCACCGTGGCACTACCTTTCCATGGTGGTGGGCTCATGTGCCCTTGTGAAGTAAGAGGCTATACTGATGGTAGCACGGTTGCTAATAGGGTCTCCCATGTTAGACAGGCTTTTGCTGAGGAACGAGACTAAATGTGCCAAACAGCTACTGGGCAGCAACTGTAGTGGGGGGTGATATTGGTGGAGGATCTCCCAAAGACAATGACAGTGGCCCCATAGCTAACACTGGTTACTCCATGCAGAAGGAGGCAATGTGTTTTACCATGGAAACCCTATGATGAGACAATCCAAAATGAAACCATAGATAGTTCCAGAAGATGAGACTTCCAGGCTGGCAGGCATTCAACTAGCGAATGAAGCAGACAACTGAGGGTACCGTTGTAACCGGTGGTGCGACTGGACTCAAGCTGAAAGGAACTTCTGCTCCATCTTACACTGCCCAGCAGCTGATACACGAAGAGGCCAACTGCCTTTGATGTGGGAGGTGATGTCGTGTCATCCTGACCAGTAACCACTGATGGCCGTAGCCTCCATGAATTGATCTAATTCTCTTTTAAAGCCATTCAAATTGGCAGCCATCATTACATCTTGTGCCAATGACCCCACCAATCTAACTGAACAAGGAACTACCTCCTCAGTGGTCTTTGGTTCGAGAAAAACACTTCAGTGCCCCCACTCCGAGTGGGCTCTTTCTTTCCTAACTGTTAACACCACTGCCATTTGTTTGTCTTTTGCCTTCGAGTTGTTACTGCCCTGGCCAGCCCGAGCTAGGGGGACATAAAAAGATATCTCTTGATATCAATAATTTGGCTTCACGTACCCATTCCCCTCCACGTGCTTGCGAGGCCCCCGGACAAGCACGCACACCGGCTCGGCCGATAATCGCCGTAATACTCCAACACAATACAGGCAGGCTAGAAATAGCCGACTCGCAGCTTTAGGAGACCTCAAGGCAAGTACCTCCATTAGGTATGCACGCCACTTTCAAAAGATCCTCTGCCCCGTGCTGGCAGCTTGACGATCGAGCTACACAACGCTCAAGCACTCTGCGTTTGCATACTGGCTATCCTACTGACAATTTGGCTATAATTCAATCATTCAAATTCTGACTTTTCGGAGGCTTTGTCGCCAGCCCCAAATCCATTGTTTTCCCCAAGTCCGAACTAGCCTGCGGTCACAAATCTCCTTATAAAAACCCCTGACTTTGAGCGCTTCCTTGGATCGCTCTTGGCTTCCATCCCGCCTTGCTGTTGCTTTGCCCAGCGAGCCTTCCCCTCAGCTCCACGTGCTGAGATCCACGCTCCCCAGCTTCTCCGCTTCCAACCGGGCTTCAGGACAGGTGAAGTATCACCCAAAACCAACAACTCCTCCAAAAATCCCTCTATCCCACTCCAACCTTTATTTCTTTAGTTATCTGTGTGAGTGTGCTGCATACACTGTTTGATTGTGTTTTAATAAAACCACATTTATTGTTTCAACTTCCGTGTGCTCCTTGACTCGGCCTGACCCCGTAAACATAGGGTTCAAGATCTCGCTACGTTACCCTGCCTCTCGTATTGCTAGGCTGTGCTCTTGGCTAGTTTCCCCAACTTATATAATTGAGAGCGCATTTAGGTGTCCCTCCCGGGACCCCCAGGAATCAGGGTAACAGAGCACAATCTGTAATACCTTCACTCTGCACCTTTCCTGGATCTCCCTGATAATTATTATTGAAGGTTGGAAGGGAATGGAGAACTCAGAAAACCCCAATCTTATAAGCATGAAATGTAGAAGCATGCACTAAGCTTTTAAAAATGAACATTGCACGAGGCCAGCATGTTTCCTATTTGAATTGATTCGTGTTGTTTGAGCTCTGATGGAGTTTCCAAGGAAAACCTTTGTAGGCACATCCATCCTGCTTCAGTCTAGTATCTTCTTATTCCCTGTGAAAAACCCTTGACCTTCTTGAGAAGCAAAACCATGTTTCTTACTATATAGCGAGTGAAGAGACCCAGTGGTCTTTCTGGCTCCACTTTAATAGCTATTTCTCCTTCTTTTCCAGGAGGCAGAATATTTGCTTCTTCATCTACAATCTGGAAGAAGAGAACACAAGAACATACGATCAGACCAAAGGACTATCTCACCCAGCATTCTGTTCCCACAGTGGCTGACCACATGCATATGGACAGCCATTTTAGGACATGAAGGCAATAGCATCATTCCACTCATATTTCCCAGCAATTAGTATGGAGAGGCATACTGCCTCTGATACTCGGATAACATGAGCGCTGATGATCTTTTCCTCCATGAAATACATTATTCCATTGTGGTTCCAGGTTGCAGCAGCTGTAATTTTAAAACTAATACAAGCCACCTACTTATGTTCACTAACCTGAACATCATACGGTGCACATGCCTTTCCCATTGAACCCGGCTTAATTTTCATCCCTTTGCGAACCACACAAATCATACCCTGTTCATAAGAAGAAATGGAAAATATAAGGAGACGTGTGCCGTGAGTTCGACTGTTTCTTTTTCTTTTTTTAAATTTATTTTTATCGTATGTTATGTTGTACAACTTGGCAAACAAACAAGCAAACAACTTTTTTTCCCAAAAGGATAAAACATTCAAAATTCATGTACTAGATATTAAACAGGTTACACTATGCAGATAGTTCAGGTTAAGCCATACAGTGGATAAATTGTCTTCTTTGCTTTGTTAGGTCTAATCATTATAAATGGAGTCTATATCTATTCCCTAGGTAACCCAGCAATTTCTAAGTCTATGATATGCAAATCTATCTCACTTATTATTTTACATATCCTCCATTTAAAGTTGATCTGTATAAGAAATATATTTCCAACCTTCTTTTGATGGATTTGATTCAAAGCATTGAGTAAAATAGGACACCTCTTTCACCACACTGACTAAATATAACATTTTTCAGAACTTATTACTGCAATCATCTGTATTCTGCCAGTATATAAATTCTATTTCTTAACATACTTCAGTATCCCAACAGATTATCCAAGATTTCTCAACAAACATCAAACAATATTCAAAACATGCTACAGATGCGAATAAGATGCCAACATTGCTCTCTTGAAGACAAATGTGTTTGAAATAAGTACTTTAAAAATTGAAAATGTATACTATCTACTACACTTTTATAAATATAATAAAAATGGGGTCCATGCAGCCTCACAGTCCTCTTTGGCTTGTTCTTTCACTATTCGAGTTAGGGTATCACAATCTTTCATATCAAGCAATTTTACAATCCATTCCTCTACTCCAGACGTTCTATCGATTTTCCAGTACTTTGCATAAATGATCCTTGCTGAAGTTATCATATGAGTTCCACTGTTTCAATGGGGCCCACTACCAGGTAAGCGTGCATAGGACTTTAGCTTTAAAATGTCTGTCTAGCCAGAGGTCCCACTAAATAGCAGGGTTGCCTGTTTCCCATTAACAAAAAAGTATTGTTGATTAATCTATTCCATTTGTCTATTTGTTAACTAAAACACAGTTCTGAAGGAAGGCAATAGCTGATGCTCTGGTGTGTCACAGTGGACTTCATCTTAGGTTAAGCAGTTCAAACTCTCTGAAAGGGAATGCCTTTCCAGCAGTCTAGAGGTGGTAAAAAAACTCTGAACTGGGAGCAAAGAGCAATCAAGATGAGAAACCAATCAGAATGGATCAAAGGAAAAGACAGGAATGAGGCAAAAGAGCAAAACCAGCGAAACGATGCACAGCACAGCCTTGTTACTCAAGCAAAGCTCAGCCCTAGAAGGGAGCCCCAGAAGAGCCAATGGCCCGTCTGAGATAGTGGGTGTTCCCAAGCCAAATGTGGAAGGTACAGTTTACTGGTTCACCACCTGCAGCGATGGTCAGTCATCCTGGACATTCTTCAAAGCTGGCACTTGCCAGCTGCAGCTTTCATGTATCCTTGCAATTAAAAATGTTGGCTGGCATCCTGTATTGCAGTTACGGATTTGTAACATCGTTATTGATCTGTAACTGCTTCATTTATAATATAATACATATTCACAATCATGGAACTGTTGCCACAATCGCAATGCCTCCCCAAACCTACGTTAGCAGCCGGCAGCCACATCGAGCGATGGACGTCTATTCAACTGGCAAGCAGGGCACAGGAAGATAATGTTTCCAGCCCCCCTTCCACCAGCAAGCAAAGATGTGACAAAGGATTGAGACAGGGGTCCCACTTCTAACTGTCACAGCCTCATTAGCTGGTAGGAGGGGGGGTGGAAATGTCCTCGTGCTTCCTGATTGCCAGGTAAACAGACCTCCATTGCTCAATGTGACCCTGGCTTTTAAGGGGTAGATTTGGGGAGCCCTGGTAGCACAGTGGTTCAATGCTGGTACTGCAGCCACAAGGTTGTGAGTTTGATCCCGCTGGGCTCCAGGTTGACTCAGCCTTCCGTCCTTCCCCAGGTCAGTAAAATGAGTACCCAGCTTTTTGGAAGCAATTAGCTAACACATTATAAACCGCTTAGAGAGCCCTTAGTTGATAAGTGGTATAGAAATACACCTGCTATTGCTATTGTGGTTGTGGCAATAGCAAATGAGGCTGTGACGATCAGAACCAGGATCTCATCACAATTCTTTGTCATAGCCTTGCTCACTGGTGGGAGGGGGCTGGAAGCATCATCCTCCAGTGCCCTGATCACCAGCTGAACAATCTTCCATTGCTTGCTGAGGCTGCTGGCTGTTAAAGTAGTTTGGGGGAGGGAGTTAGGCCAGGAAACATTGCTTAGTTACGCATTTGTGACTAAGCAGGCAATGCAGGATATTGGCGATTATTTTTAAAAAACTGTTTTCTTTTTAAAGAAAGGGTTTTCAACAGAGTGCTTCACTGGTTTTAACTGTATTGATTTTTAATCTTTTTTTTTAATCTTTTAAATTGTATGTTTAAACTTGCTACTTAAAGTTTAATTCCATTTTAATATGGACATTTTATAAGTTTACATTATATTGTATTGGTTTTAATTTGTAAGCCAACCTGAATCCTGGTTTTGGGGAAAAAAATGGGAAATAAATAACGATAACAACAACAGTAGCAGCAGCAGCAACAACAAAAACAATTCTGCTGCTTGATTCCTTGGGACATCTTTATACTTTATTTTTAACAGAACTTTTCAAATCAGTTACATTTTGAAGCCTTGGTATAAATAGGATTCTTCTTTGGTGCTAAGAAAATTCCTGTAAAACTTGTACAGTTCACGCTTGTTCAAAACCACACCATACCAACAATATGTTGTTGCAGAGAAAACCCACCCTTTTGCTAGATACTGTGAAGACTGCAGCTAAATTCAGAGGGAATGGAAAAGACTGAGCGGGGGTGGCCAGTGGCATCATTGCCCCTACTAATCAAAAATTCCTGGGGCTTTGACCAGGGTTACCCCATTCCCTGAGATTTTAATGCAAAGATAGAGACCTGGGGTGATCCCTTGTGAAGTTACGGGGTGGGCCTTGCTGATACCATTGAGCACAATACATGAAGAATAAACTGTAGTGGCGCAGATGATGTCAGTCAAATACACAAAACACTAGTCTAATAAATGAGGGGAGAAATATGCATATACTTTTTAGAACCTGAGATTCTTCCTTCTCCTCCTTGCCCTAAGGATCAGAGTGTCTAGGCTTTGAGATCTGAGAACTCTGGCCTTGACCTTTGGGGATAATACCCAACATTCAGCTTTTAAACCACATAAATATTATTGCATTCTTTTGTGAGCAGTAGTCCTGCTGCCAATAAATACCAGGTGCTGCATGCTATATTTCAGAGGAAGGAATTGGCAAAACTACCTTTGAGTATTCCTTGCCTAAGAAAACTTTAAGAAATCCACGGGGTCTCCATAAGTCGATAGGCGACTTGAAAGCATGTGTGCGCGTGCACATACATGTAGAGTCATGCAAAGCGGGTGGCATGGGAGCAGAGCTGGTGGTGTGCAGATGGCATGTGTGCTTTTACAGAGTAGGCAGGCCCATGATTTAACAATACAAGGCAGCTTCATCCATTTATATGATGCTTTAAAAATGGATAAGCAAAGTTCAGCACTCTATATGTCGTTGGACTGTATCATACAGTGCCCTAGGCCATTTCTGCACTAGACAGTTATAGTGCTATTATAATTCCACTTTCAACGTCCTATGGAATCCTGAGGTTTGCAGTTTAGGGAGGGGTCTTTGAGGCTGTTGAAAGTGGAATAATAATAGCACTATAACTGTCTAGTGTGGAAATGGCCCTAGTCAGGTTAAACAGTGATGAATTTGGTTAGAACTGGAGCCTCAGCAATAGTTGGAAGACATTTGTTCTCAGTCTGGCCTTACAATATCTTGGAAACAGTACATTAAGTATGTAACTTAGGAATGGGGGAGTTTGGGATATTTCACCTTTTAAAGTGAACTAATCTAATTCCCATGTCCTAGGTTTGAACACAGTTCTATCTTGGACAGCACAGTTCTCTGAATTAACGTGTTGCTATTTTGGGCTTAAAATTTGTGTATATCAAGACAATGTGCAGAAGAAAATGCCTATTTAAGGGAAAGTCAGACAGAAAAACATTAATTCATGAGGAAATACATATTTTGTGGGAGAACTGCATGCTGTTTATATTCCAAATTTTGCACATTTAAAAAAAAATTACAGAAAATACAATGGCGTAGACTTACGGCTGAACAGAGACAAAATAAAACTTGGTGTGAACCTACTGTTTCTGTCTGTCCATACGCTTCATGGATGTCTAATCCTGTCTTCTTCTTCCATTGCTCCATCACTTCGGGGTTTAGCGGTTCCCCTGCACTCACACAGTGCTGCAGACTCATGAATTTATAGCTGAAGAAAGGTAAGAAGTTTGTTTAGGTTTGTTTTTGACAGGTGTTTGCTGAAATTTGCAAATTTCTTCCCATTTGGAATGAAAAGAATGTGTAATTTTTTTAAAAAAATCAATTTTAGGAGGAATTACTAGTAGATTTGTCAGTCCACATTTTGCTTATAGTTGGCCCTTCACATTTGTGGGTTCAGTACTCGTGGACTTGATTATTTGTTATCTTATTTCCCATGCCACAGACAAAATATGTTCTCTCTAGCCATTTCTAGGTCCTTCGGTGTGAATCTATGGTCTGCTTCTGCTGGAAGTGGATCATAGAATTGCCCTAGAGGACCTAGAGATTCCTAGAAAAGTGTTCTCAAGTAAGAACAATAGTGTTCATGATTTTATTTTTATTTGTGTTTTTTTTTACTTCTGCAGCAACAGCCTTTTGCCCCTAACCCCAGAAAAGGTAGATGGCTCACTGAAATTCTTAAAATTTTCAGTTCTGATCTCTGTACATATAACCATATTTGTATTGAGGTGCGGTTGTCACTTCTTTTATTTCATTTTTGCCTCAAATAAGGTTGTACATCCTGTTAGGGGAGGGAGGAAAATGGGACGTACACCCACCTGCCCTATAGCATAGAGTCCTCTGCACGCTGGGAATAGCTGAACTTCTCAAATGTGGTCAACATTCTCATTTCTTTCATATTCAGGACAGAATGTAAGATTAGAAACATTCTGGATAAAGTAAAACTCATAGATTTTCATCTTCCCTTCCACCCCTACTTATAACTTAATGGGGATGCACAAAATGAGAAATTCTTAAAAAGGTGGAGACTAATATTTTCAGGCATGTTATCAACATGGCATCAAAGTAATTTAACCAGCTTTATCAACAAGACTAGTAAGTTATTGGGACCTATTTTCAAAACAGGAAGAACCAGGATAGAGTGAACGGAAACTTTAACACAAATTTTGGTCACTGAAAGAAAGGTGACAAAATGGATGGCAACCTCTGAACAAAGCTGAGGTTTAAATTCTGTGAACCTCCACTTTTCTGAGCCAAGTATGGATGCTTCCATTTCTGGTCACATCATTGGAAGGAGAATACAGTCCAAAACTTTCCTTACTCCTGCTGGACTTTCCAACCTCCACCAAAGAAAGCTCATCTGTCTCCATAAGCCTGCCATCCCATCAACGAATTCCAATTCCCATGAGTTTTCTGTTCCCCATCCATAAGCCCCAATCTTCATGAGCTTTCCAATACTCATCAGTGTGAACCTCAATCTCTGTGAACCTCAACCTCCTGCTTGAGCCACTTATATGATATGGAAATGCCAGATACAACATGCTTGAAAACCCTCACGTTTTGTCTTGCAACTTCAACCAAACACTATGACAGGGTAAAAGGACCCTGAGAGATGTTGTTTCCAGGATTCCTAACATCTATACCAGAGCTTTCCAAGCTTTTCATGTTGGTGACACACTTTTTAGACAAGCATCATTTCACGACACAGTAATTTCAGTTTTGCTAGCAAACTGGAGGTTAAACTAACCCCTTATAAAAGATACAAACACATACATAAATTGCAATAACAAAATGTATGGGGATACAATATATCTCATGACAACCTTTCATATATTTTTAAAAATATATGATTTATAAATAATAACATACACTTCCAAGATTGTAGGCGACACACCTACACACTTCAGGAAACACACTAACGTGTCATGGCATACCGTTTGGAAAGTCCTGATCTATATAGATCTTCTATACAGAAGATGTTAGGCACCCAGAGGAAAACTAAATTTCACAGGCTTCCTGAATATTGCTGGTGAAGACACCATTGAGAGGGGAGACCTGCCTCCTTGCCATTGGGAGGAGTTCTTCTCTTCTTTAGAATATGTTAGGATGAATAGCTCCTGTCATAAGTATGTTGGCTGTGTAATAGTATGTATTACAGAATAGGCTTAACAGCTGAAAGGGAAGCTATAGGCTGCTAGCACTACGATATATCATTTGTCAATTGCTGTTTGCAGACATGTATCTGGCTGAGGGCTCAAAACTATCTCAAATGGTTAATTCCTGCAGTTTGATGTCACTTTGTATCTGGCAAGGAGGGAAAAGATCAGAAGGGGGAGTGAGAAAGTAGGAGGAAGGTGTTATGGGAACGGGCATGGCAAAGATAACAAGCAGGAGTTTTATCTTGCTCCCTGGATGAAAGATATGTAAACAACGGAAAGGGCATGACTTTCACCAGTCACTGAGATGCACGACTAAATTTGTATGACAATGTATAAACCTGTAACCATCCAACGTACAGTAGTCTCAGCAACAAAAGTTGCTGTGTTGCCTGTTTGCACCAAATAAAAGCTCCTGTTCCAACTCTCAATGCTGTTTGTGAGTGGAAGTTATCCAGGATATGACAGAATACAAACTTAGCTTAACAAGACTTCTTGTGTCATAACATTTGTCCTAGATTGGTAGCAAGGGTTGGAAATCATCAGAGTTTGTATTTTGTACTAGGGAATTAACTTCTTCAACAACATAACTGGCAATCGGAGGGTTAAGTCAGTAAATACTTATTGATATCATAATTATTCCAAAACATTTTCCCAAGATACCTGCTCAGATCATTCTGCACCAACATGCGGAACAAGGTTGGAGCACCCAGGATGGTGGTGATGGGAAATCGGGAAAGAGTCTAGCATGTTAAAAGATAAAATAAAGGTGAGGAAAAGTTTGTGCATGAACTACACCACTTGATCAACTGATCTTCACAGAACCTTGTTGTTTTCTCATACAAATAGACCTGCTAGGTGGTGAAGGGGAATGTTCAGTTAATTGTACTTGGACAAACATCTTTTCTATTCATTCTCAGATAATTCTGTTATATCAGGGAAACATCTTTATAGCACATTTAGCATCACTAGTAATCTGGAACTGTTAATTTTGTACTCAGAAAGCAGCTTCTCAAAGGCAAAGATCTTCTCATTATTGTAGAATAGTGCATGGCACGGAGAAAGTGCACAGGGAGAAATCTTCCTCCACTTCTACCAATACTAGAACCCAGTCACTAAAATTGAATGGTGGAAGATTCAGGACAATTAAAAGGAAAAAATCAATGAGGTCATGGCCATCAATGACTCCTGCTCAGGATGGCTATGTATATCACTTCCAATGCCAGTGGGAGTATGTGTCTGCATACCAGTTTTAGGGGAGCATGAACCTGTGGGAATAGTGGCACTCCTGCCCTGCCGGTGTGCTTCATATAGGTATCCTGGGATCATTCTATAACAGAATGCTGGATTAGACAGGAGCCTTTTCCTCACTAGCCTGTTATAATGCTATTATTCCACTTTAAACATCCTATGGAATCCTGGGGTTTGCAGTTTAGGGAGGGGCCTTTGAGGACGTTGAAAGTGGAATAACAGAACCATAACAGCCTAGTGCAGAAGTGGACTATGCCAATTCCACTCAGTTCAGTGCATCTCCCCTAATTGAGACTCACAGATTTTAAGCCGAGACTGCTTGGTCAGATTCATTATATCGTTTGAATATCAGCACTGAAGGGTAGCATAGGGAGGGGCTTACACATGTGTATATGTTGGGGGACAGAAAGTGGAAATTAAGCACCTGAGCCAGTGAGAACTGCCTAAGACAATTAGCTCCAGTTGTACTAATTTGCAACTTTGAGGTTCTCAAGCAACTCTTAAAGGCAAAGTTTTAAAGCAAGATTCCTCCTTTGAAGAACCTGAGACCAGAGTTCAGTTTCAGAGAAGTTTGGTGTGATGAGGGTAGTGGTGGTGAGGTCAACTTTCCCGTGTAAACAGGGCCAAAGACAGAAGGGTAGGAGCAAAAAATGTTAGCTTGTTTTAGCTTATTGCCCTTACTGTCAGTAACTAAGGCCATTTCTGCACTACACTGTTATAGTGCTATTATTCCACTTTCAACATCCTGTAGAATTCTGGAGTTTGCAGTTTAGGGAGGGGAAATTTAGAATGCTCAACCAGAAGACTCTTTGACTTCAGTAAACTACAATCTCAGAATTCCACAGGGTGTTGAAAGTGGAATAGCAACACTATAACAGTGTAGTCCGGAAATGGCCTTAGCGTTAGGAGAGGCACGTCAACTTTTTAGCGTACGAGTTAAGGCATTAACATAGGAATTAAAAATTGTACCAAAGCTAGTCAAATTCTATCATAAGGAAGGGTGTGTGGCTGTCTGTAGAAGTCCAGAGGGTCAGTTTTAGCAACAGGGCGTGAAATTCCTCACCCCTGATTTAAAGAAGGGCTCTCTGGTCTATCCATTTCCTTGATAAGGGCTTCTCTGAACTGACTGGAGTAGTTCATGGCAGCATTACCATGCTGAATAGGAGACGAGGCTCCTGTAGCTTTAATAGTTGGTAGATCCTGGATGTACCATAAAATTCATCAGGCAGAACTACAGCATGTCTGCTCTTTCACCCACCAAATTCCACATTTTAGCTGATTCAGCTCCCCACCCCATGGCAATTTACTGACTAGTAGAAAGCAGGGTGGGGGGAACCAGGGATATATTCAAATCTGTTCCTATAGCTGGAGGCACAGGACCTTCAGTCACATCTTGCATGAGTCCAACTACAGAAACAGAGCAAGACACTTCTTTGCCACTGCCTACTTGCTTTCCACTGGCCAGTAAATGACCATGGGGCAGGGAGGGTGAATCAGCAAAAATGTGGGTTTTGAGAGGTCAGAGAGGAGAGGCACTGCAATTTTTGCTAGTCAGAACTTTATGGTTTGCCTTCCTGATCTTGTTGGCTTTTTGTGCACTAGACTGTTGTAGTGCTATTATTCCACTTTCAACATCCTATGGAATCCTGGGGTTTGCAGTTTAGGGAGAGGCCTTTGAGGCCCCTCCCTAAACTGTAAACCCCAGGACTCCATAAGACGGTGAAAGTGGAATAATAGCACTATAACAGTCTAGTGCAGAAATGGTCTTTGTTTCTGACTTATGGCATCTCTAAGGCAAACCTATCACAAGGTTCTTGGTAGAATTTGTTCAGAACAGGGTTTGCTATTGCGTATCACTGAGGCTGTGAGAGTGTGACTCACCCAAGGTCATCCAGTGGGTTTCTATGGCCAAGCAAAGGTGGCCTAATTCAGCACTCAAACCACTACATCATGCTGGGTCTCATCTTCCTGGGGTTACTCCACTGGAGAAACCCAATCCCGGGGTCTACAATTTTAATATTAAAATATAATTCCGTGTGCCAGAGAGGTCCCCTGAAGGGGCACGTAGGCAGTCATGATCAAAAGACTGAAAACCAGGTGAGGCCAGTAAAATCCCCAGTCACGTAGCCCCAGGAAACCTCAAGATGTGTAAACCCACAATAAACAAAGGGTCCTCAGCCCTGAGATGCTGACTTGAGGGGATTAGCATGTCTCCCCCAAGTTGGGCAAATATTCCATCAGGCAAGGACCATTTACATGAAGTCACACCACAGACTAACACAGCCGAAGATCCTGAGACTTTGGCAACACCTTGAAATCCCATCACATGAAGAAAATTACCAGTGTGGAGCTTCGTGCCCACTGCTACACCCCTTGTTCTCCCCAGGAAAGGATTAGTCCTCCAGGTACTTTTTCCCCTACAAATAGTCCCAGTTTTTGAGTGGTTCT
Source organism: Cyclura pinguis (assembly GCA_030412105.1). Taxonomy (NCBI): domain Eukaryota; kingdom Metazoa; phylum Chordata; class Lepidosauria; order Squamata; family Iguanidae; genus Cyclura; species Cyclura pinguis. The sequence goes on from CM059609.1 coordinate 11,049,027, forward strand.
TTGGATCCCTCCCAGTCATCCCAGCAGACCATTTCTCCATCCGTTGAGTGATCCCCTCAGCCCTCTCCGTGCTGAGCCCCACTTCTCCGCTGTTTTTCCTGGACCAAGGACTTCCGGACAAAGGTGCAGTATCACCCCAGCTACACCCCTTCAATATTCCCCTATGCAGTTTCCTCTCTTTTGCTTCTTAATAGGTCTTGAGTGAGTGTGTGAGTGATTGTGTTGCTGCGTGAGACTTTCCTTCAATAAAATCATTTATTGGACATTTTTGTTTGGTTTTTGGCTTGGCCTGACCCAGTAAACACTGGGTAAAAAGACCCCGCTAGGTTACCCTGCCTCTCACATTGCTACTGCTTGTGCTCTGGCTGGTTTCTATTCCCCATCATGTGGAGCACACTGAGGTGTCACCCAAGGGACCCCAGAAATCAGGGTAACACTGGTCTAGGATCTGCTAATTATTAACAGCAACCTTGTCCTGTATTCCATCTGCTACCCCTATTCAGGGCTCACATCTGAAGATCAGAGGACTGGACAATCTCTTTCTATAAAGTTAGCTGGTCCTTGTACTGAAGGTTGTTGTGTGCCTTCAAGTTATTTCTAACTTAGGGCAAATCTATACAGTTTTTTCTGGGGCTGGGAATGTGTAACATACTCATGGTCATCCAGTGAGTTTCCACGTCCAAGGAGGGCATCAAACCCTGGTCTTGAGGATTGTAGTCCCACGCTCAGGTAATTTCCACACTAGACTGTTATAGTGCTATTATTTCACTTTCAACATCCTATGGAATCTTGGGGTTTGCAGTTTAGGGAGGGCCTCCGTAGGATGTTGAAAGTGGAATAGCAGCAGTATAACAGTCTAGTGTGGAAATGGCCTATGAATGAGAAACTTCCAAGTCACTTTATCATTAATGGTCCTGCTCAGGTCTTGCAGATTCAGGGATGTAGCTTCCTTGATTGAGTCTATCCATCTGTAATGTGGTCTTCTTTTTTTCCTACTGCCTTCTGCCTTACCAAGCATTATTGTCTTTTCTAGTGAGTCATGTCTTTTCATGATATGCCCCAAGTACAACACCCTCAGTTTAGTCATCTTGGTTTTTAGGGAGAGTTCAGGGTTGATTTGCTTTAGGACACATTTATTTGTCTTTTTAGTAGTCCAGGGTATCCCTAGCACTCTTCTCCAGCATCACATTTCAAGTGAGTTGATTTTCTTCCTAGCAGCTTTCTTCACTGTCCAGTTTTCACAGTCATACATAGAAATTGGGAATACGATGACCTGGACAATCCTAACTTTAGTATTCAGTGGTATAACCATTCAGGGAGGTAACTAATTAAACAAAATAACTAAATAAGGCAATTATCACCTCTCCTCCCAATTTAATTAAATTTACTTGCTGCCATTGCAAAGAGAAAGAGGAAAGAATATACAAACAGACATTCTTATGCATAAGAATGGTCATCTTACATTTAGGATGGTTGTCGATTCTACTTGTGGCAGGTTATGTACAAAGACACAGGATCCCAAAACCCACGGATCAAAAAGAGAACCTAGACTATTCAAGATCCAGCCGGTGTCTGCAGTACACCACATGACGTCCAAAGGAGTTAAATCCAGCCAGGTTCTGATAAACAGTGGAAAGAAAACTGGTAAGCGATTTTGGTGTGAAACCATGGCTCACCAAAGGTTATACCTGGTGGTATTGAGTTTTAAGAGCCATGCTTGATGAATTAACAACCATGATATCGTACAATTAGAATTCAGTAGCTATAGATTGTTATACTCAGTGGATTTATGGACGATGAGTCACATTCAGTGGTTGTCAAGTTCTACTCAGTGTTACAGATTATACTCAAAAGTGTTGAAGTTGATGGATCAGGTTGGCAACAAGTTATGAAGGCTGACCAATTGTACTTAACAATTGACAAGATCTGCTAAATGTCAACATGTTCTGCTGAACAGGGTAGACAAATTATATAAAATTGGACCAAGACCTAACAGTGTACTTTGATATCCAGTGCCAGTAGAGGTTGGCATCCTGTTAGTGACATATGCAGGTATAATTGAAAGTAATGCCTCAGTATGTAAATTTTTTGGTCTTGCTGGATGGAGGAATTCAGCACCTCCATACGCTGTGACTCTGTCCTTGAGCTACCTATCTTTTTCTGTCAGGATGCCCCTTACTACTAAGGTTGGCAGATCCTAGGCCATGAGATGTCACAGCCAAAACCTGGGATCTAGGGATGATCCAGTTAGATGTCACAGGAAATGGGCCCCAGTGATGTCATTCAGCATGATATCCTTAAGCATCAACCACAGTAGCACAGAATATGCCATTCAAGTATAAAAAACCAAGTCTAACAAATACACATACATTCCCTACCTTTCAATGCTGTGCTCTCACCCTGAGATTCCTCCCCTTTGACTAGCCATTCAGTGATGAGGTAGCTAACCAGCTCTGTTCCTGAAGCAGCCTGCAGGAAAAATAAGGCATCCTCCTGGATCTTCTGGCTCCTCTGGAAGATGACCTCATCTTTCTGCAGCAGGCTTAAGGAATGGAGCCAGCTAGCTGTTTGGTTGACCCTCATCCTCTCCCCATCATCTGTGGCCACTGAATGTCTGTGTAGAGGGGCTCCCAGGAAGCTAAAAGATCGACTGAGTGTGTGGGATGGTAAGCGAGGTGTAACTACGTCTCATGGAAATTTGCAATCTGCCAGTGAGATGTAGGATCATGTCCGGAACAGGGACTTTCGTCCCATCTCCCTTCCCTTGCAGTGTTCTGCAGTGCCAAAAAAGAAAGTGAGATTGCTTATTCCAGTAGAAGCAGTGGGATCCGGCAGAAGTACACTGTTGGATCCTGGCACTGTCTTTTCAAAAAATTCTCACCTTTCCTTGAAAGAGTTCATCTGTCCAATCTTTATTATCAGTCTAGTAGTAAAAGGAAGAGTGTAAACCACAGTGGTGTATTTAAGTCTTTTACTTCAGCTTTCAAGTCAGGTCTCAAGTCCCTACCTTCAAGTCTCAAGTTGAGTCTCAAATCTTTGCAAGATAATTCAAGTCAAGTCTCAAGTCAAGTCTCAAGTCTGTGAGCCAACTTAACAGAATAAAAGGAGGTGGTGGTAGGGTGTTGGGAGCCATTAAGTTATGAATTGGATCCAACCATTAAACCATGGAAGGGCAAGGAGAACCTTTAAGAGGAAGCTACACCCTACTCTCTCATGGCTGGCATGAGAGGGAAAACAATAAAAGGGAATCACATGAGTTTAAACCATGATATCTGGGAAGGGGTCTGGGATGATCCGCAATCTGGGCACCCCCCTGAGATCATTCACCCCCATGATTAAGGGGAACCCCAAAGCAGAGAAACAGACATATAGGCTCTATCTTGCTTTAAAATGGATTCAGCTCAGTGCCACTCCACCAACCCACAAAGCTGTGACCAAGAAAAAAAGCAAAAGGAATAATACACCAAACAATATTGACCCATGTGCCAACATTAATACCTGGGAGGAGAGACGGAGGGAGGGTGTGCGTGGAAAACCACTTCCAACTCTCCTCCCGGGTAGGAATATGGCCAAGATGCATTTATCTTCTCACTAGATGGACAAGAGTGACAGTTTCCCTTCTCATCTGTCCCAGGGTCCACTCACTGCTCAACCAACCAGCTCCTGGTCACTAGGATTGACATTCCAGAAGCCCATGGTTGGTGCAAGGGTTCCTGGAAGAATGTGCAACCAGGAGAAGATGTCAGCCCCCATTACAGCTTCTGTGCAGCCACAATGTGAGTTTCAGGTAAATCCAGACCCCATTCTTTTCAGAACAACCTTCAGATGTCAGTTATTCAGAGGGTTAATGATCAGTAAGAGGTCACCTGCTAAGCTCTGTAGTTAAGAAGACACTTGAACCCCAAGCATCCAAGCTAACTGCGACACACTAAGGACATCACCACATAGGGCCTTTCCGCACTACACTATTATAGTGCTATTATTCCACTTTCAATATCCTGTGGAATTCTGGGGTTAGTAGTTTACTGAGGCCAAAAGGCTCTCTGGCTGAGAATTCAAAATGCCCCTCCTTAAACTGCAAACCCCAGGATTCCACAGGATGCTGAAAGTGGAATAATAGCACTATAAAAGTGTAGGGCAGAAAAGACCATAGTCTTTTGTGTAATCTGTCCTAACTTTGGAAGCATAGACTGTGTGTGGGATTGCTAAAGATGGAGGTATACTTCCCTTGGATGTTGGGATTTCCATTTATTTCTATTACAGCAAATAATATTGTTCGTAAGGGCTTTTGATTTGCCTCCCTTAGGCTGAATTCACAACAGTAATGTCCTGTCGTTAGAATTTCCTGAAATGGTGAAAGATTTTGTTTGGTTTTTCACAGAACTGTCATTGTTACCTTTGATTGATGATGGGTCTCAAACCCAGACTCCCCTGAGAAAGCTCTGCCATCTTTGGAGCCCCTGTCGTTCCACTGGTGAAGTAAACTATCATTGGATCTTGAATCTTTGTTTGCACACAAGTGTGGTCAGCAGATGCCTCTCTGTGCAAGAAAGAACACTGCAGGTGGTTAAGGGAGCTGCAATAAGATTACTAAAGGGAGGAGTCACAAACCATATTAATCATTGAACTTCCACCCTGGAAGTTTTTTTGATAAAGTTGGCATCCAGGCCGATCAAGGAGCATCCACGTCTATGTATGCATTTGTGAAGAAGCATCTAAACCTCTTTCTGTGCTCTTTTTCAGTTCAAAATTAGCCCTTCCCCAATTTGTTTTGGTCCAGTGGCACAATGGAAAAGATAAACCAAAATTCATAACCATTTTTCTATTCCAGTGGTTCTTTCTTTACTGGGGACGCCCTGTAAATATAATTTGTTGCCGGGGTCCCCATGACTTAAATATTCAAATATTGATTTATTTGTTTAAGGATTCTGGAGACCAGGATTCGTATCTCTGGGTGACCTTGGGCAAATCACATTCTCTCAGCCTCAGAGGAAGGTAAAGGCAAGCCCTGTTCTGAGCAAATCTTGCCAAAAAAATCCTGTGATAGGGTCACCTTAGGGTTGCCATAACTCAGGCCATTTCTGTACTAGACTGTTATAGCACTATTATTCCACTTTCAACCTCCTATGGAATCCTGGGGTTTGCAGTTTCGGGAGGGGCCACCTGGCCCCTCCCGAAACTGCAAACCCCAGGATTCCATAGGAGGTTGAAAGTGGAATAATAGCGCTATAACAGACTAGTGTGGAAATGGCCTCAGAAGTGACTTGAAGGCACACAACGACAAAATGCTGCTGATAGGGGGAGGTCCTAGTCATCATATCTCTCCCCTTAGGCAACCCTACGGTGAACCTATCATGTGGGTTTTCTTGGCCTTTGCCTTTCTCTGAGGCCGAGAGAATGTAATTTACCTGAGGTCACCCGGCAGGCTTCTACACCTGAGTGGGGATTCAAACCCTGATCTCCGGAGTCGTAGCTTGGGCAAGCGCATACACCTGCTGCCGTGTCCCTTTAGTCAGGGACGTGGCACTGGGAGGGGCACGAGTGTCAAAACTGCTCCCTGATTTGCAAAGGATGGAGCAGTTTGAGCATGCGCATTCCCCACACTGCCACATCCCTGTTGCAGCTGGTGGCGTCCAGCAGCAGAGCTTCGTGGACTTCCTGTGAAGGCTCCACAGATTTCCAAGGATCTGTGGACCTCAGGTTAAGAACACAACTGTTCTATAGGCTTTTTTTTTATTTTAATTTTTATTAAAAATAATTAAACAAACTATATAAGAAACGGCACACATTCAATCGAGAAGTAAGTATTCTGCACACACAATATAATGACAATACCCTAGACAGAACATATTACCAAAAAATAAAGGGCAAAGATTTAATTTTATCACATATTACTTTCCTTCTTTTCTTCTCAATCTTCATTTAGAATCATGCTTTAATGCATAGGTTAAATGGGCCCAAAATATATCTCATCCCATACCCTTTGAATAATGGGAGGAAATCTGGACTAAGCGATTGAGATACCGCATGTCAAGACATCAGAGAGAATGTTTGCAAGCTGTAGTTCAGGTGGTACCTCACTCTTGTTAGGTTATCAAAAATGGATCATAATTTTTCAAACAAAGGCTGGAAATGTGAAACGGAAGTGGGTACCCTTTACCATCATTGGTGGACATGCAAAAAAGTGAAAAAAATTTGGAGTTTCAGTTTGAAATGACTCTGGAATTATATTTGTTACGCATAATGAATGACAATATGGAGAAAAAAGCAGGAAAGCTATTGTTTTTGTATAACAGCACCGACTAGAATGGGGTTAGAAAAGCAAAACTCCCCCTTCAGTCATTGACTGGGAGATGAATCATAGAATCATAGAAATGTAGAGTTGGAAGAGACCACACGGGCCATCCAGTCCAACCCCCTGCCATGCAGGAACACCCTCAAAACACTCCCGACAGATGGCCATCCACCCTCTGCTTAAAAACCTCCAAGGAAGGAGACTCCACTACACTCCGAGGCAGCATATTCCACTGCCCGACAGCCCTGACTGTCAGGAAGTTCTTCCTGAGGTTCAGGTGGAATCTCCTTTCCTGCAGCTTGAATCCATTGCTCCTTGTCCTGGTCTCTGGAACAGCAGAAAACAAGCCTTCTCCCTCCTCTACATGGCATCCCTTCAAATATTTAAACATGGCTATCATGTCCCCTCTTAACCTTCTCTTCTGCAGACTGAACATCCCCAGCTCTCTAAGTCTATCCTCATAGGACTTGGCTTCCAGGCCCTTCACCATTTTGGTTGCCCTCCTCTGGACCTGCTCCAGCTTGACCATGTCCTTCTTGAATTGGGGTGCCCAGAACTGGACACAGTATTCAAGATGAGGTCTAACCAAAGCAGAGTAGAGTGGTACCAGTACCTCCCTCCATCTAGACACCATACTCCTATTGATGCAGCCGAGAATTGCGTTGGCTTTCTTGGCTGCTGCATCACACTGCTGACTCATGTTCAGCTTGTGATCTATTAAGACTCCTAGATCCCTTTCACACGTACTGTCATCCAGCCACGTGTCTCCCATCCTATATTTCTGCATTCCATTTTTTCTACCCAAGTGTAGGACCTTACACTTCTCTCTGTTGAATTTCATTTTGTTAGCCTTGGCCCAGCTCTCCAATCTATCCAGGTCATTTTGAATTTTGATCCTGTCCTCTGGCATATTAGCAACCCCTCCCAATTTGGTGTCATCTGCAAATTTGATGAGCATGCCCTCTATTCCTTCATCCAAGTCGTTGATGAAGATATTGAACAGCACTGGGCCCAGGACGGAACCCTGTGGCACCCCGCTAGTCACTTCTCTCCAGGATGAAACTCTTTGACATGATGCAGATTGATAACTTTACCTTTATGTTAAGGGGGGGGGGAAATCTGATAAATTTGTCAAAGATTGGGGTAAGGTGATACTTAAGTACAAGAACAGTTGGGGTGATATTAAGATGGTCAATATCGATTTTTAAAAGAGTAATTGCGCAGATATAATAGTCAAATCTGATTAAATTCCAGGCATAGCGATTTAAAGTATACTCTGGCTGTCCCTCACTCAGGGCGGGGGGTAAGTTTGGTGTGAAAGAGGCATGGTTCTATGGGCTTTCTAACTTGCTGCTCCCAAGATCTGAAACTGGCAATTGATAAGATTCACTATTTTACTCCAGTTAGCTTCTGTACTTGAAACTGGGTGGCTGAACCATCTTACCATTTTGTCTCAGGCACTGCCAGGTCTTGGGACAGCCCTGGAGATATGCAAGGAAGGCTACTCACTTGAGCAGGTCATTGAAGCTCAGCCAACCTTCTCTTTTGCCTTCAGAAGTTACCATCAGTTTGGTTTTCAGGTCACGATTCTCAGCTGTCACGGCATCCACTGCAGGGGCCAAAGCATCTGTGGTGATAATACCTTTGGCTCTGGAAGCCTCGAGTCTGTACTGGATGTCTTTTGCTGTTAATTGGGTTGTTCCAGGGATAATGATGATTCCTACAAGAGCAATGACGATATTGTGTTTTTAGTGGAGATGTACTGTTACTCTTGGAGATCTAGCCAGCCATTTATTGTTGATCATTCCTTTCTTTCGGTCCTCAACCAAACGAAAGGCTGACCAGACAATCGACATTTTCTCTCTCCCTTTTTTCAGATTTAGTATTTTTTAATTTTAGTAGGATACGAAGAAACTAATCTAAAAAACAATAAGAGAAAAAGAAACAAACTATGTATAAACGCATATATAACTAGAACTATGAGCCTTTCTGCACTACACTGTTATAGTGCTATTATTCCACTTTCAACATACTATGGCGTTCTGGGGTTTGAAGTTTAGGGAGCGGCATTTTAGAATTCCACAGCCAGAATTCCACAGGATATTGAAAGTGGAATAAAAGCACTTTAACAGTGTAGTGCGGAAAGGCCCTATGACAAAGGTAAACTAAACTGAGACTAGAATATAATAGCCACAACCTGTTACTAAAAAACTTATCTATTACACTAAACACATCCTAATTACACTAACATAAAAAAAAACTCTGATCTCCTCATACCAACTGTAATGAGAAAGAAAAGAAAAAAAAAAGAAAAAGAAAAAGAAGAGAAAAAATTCAATTAATATCTCATATCTTACTCTACTGTGACAGATCTATATTCAATTTACTAGAATTATAATCATAACCATAGATTATTACATCATTAGAAATCTTATTGCTCAAAAATTCCACAAATGGTTTCTAGCCTTTCAGACAATGGACATTTTCACGGTTTCAGCTCAAAGCTTGGAAACTTTACTCTTTGGATGGCGACTCTCAGAATCTCTAGGCAGCATGGCTGAATGGTATTCTGGGAATTGTGGTCAACCTAGTGGGTCAGGTCAAGAACTGTCTTGACTACAGTTCTTCCCTCATCCAGTGTTCACATTATTTTTTATTAACCTGTCCTTATGCAAGCCACGGTCACCAACCACCATTCTGGGATCCGGGGCAGAATGGTTAGAATCCTGTCTCCCTTATGTAGGCCACATTGGTCTGAGAGTACGTTGGCCACTTTCCTGGATAAGAGTCCCAGTTCCTCAAAGCTCCACCTCACTTCACCTCCTCTTCCATTTATCCACCACAGTGCTGGGTTAGAAGGTCTCTTCCCATCCTAAAAAGTGAGAGGAAAAGAAGAAGGGAAAGATGGTTTGCATTGTGCTTAGAGTGAATACAGAGTTCATATCATCATCATCATCATCATCATCATCATCATCATCATCATCCAATTCAATTTATATCTCACTCATCTCCTTAGGAATTCAGAATTATACGTGGCAACAATTTCTGTGAAAATACACAAAAACAGAAATTACAATTATGCAAAATAATAATAATAAATTACAAACGGCTGCTGAAAACACAATACAATACAGTGGGCCCTCCACATTTATGAAGATTTGGGGTGCAAAACCCTTGCCAAAGTAGAAAAACTGCAAATAACTCTCCTCAATGATCCTCCTTGCCTCTGGCCTTAGCGCTCCTGGGTGGGTGGGGGGAACAAAGACTTAGCAGTTCTTTCCCCTCAGACAAAGAAGAGCAGAGTGCTGAGTTCTGGCATTCTAGCTACTTCTGCTTGCCATCTTGAAACTCCTCCCAGAGGGGAAGGATAGAAGCAAAGAGAGCACCTGACCAATCAGAGACCATTAGGCAGTAGAATGTGAAGCCATGTGGCAGAGAGGACATGCCTCCAGCAGTGGGGGGACTTTGTTCACCCCAAAGGGAAAAACATCCATTTTAAACACAAGCCTCACAAGCCTGGGGTGAGAAATGCAAGGGATGGGAGAAGACGCAGGGGGAGGTAAGCAGGTGCCTCATGAACAATCAAATTCTTGACAAAATGATCCAGTAGCAGATGATGCTAAAGACTGGGGACTGAAGGATTTCTTAATAATCAGTCAATCAATCAATCCCAACAAGCTTGGAGAAAAACCTTGGAAGGATCTGAAGTTTTCTTAGACTGTTTACTAAGAAAGTTCATAATTACGAAGCCAACACCAAATCACACTAGGCCTCTGTGTGTGTGAGTGTGTGTGACAGGGGGGGGGGGGAGAGAGAGAGAGAGAGAGAGAGAGAGAGAGAGAGAGAGAGATCACTCTTTAGTAGATTTAAATTGGAGCTTTATATAGTCAACTGTCCACTTCTCTGGGTTTAACTTTCACAGACTTGATTATTTGCCAGTTTCTCCAGCCCACGTCCCTGCTCGAGTGTTTCTTTTCCAAGGGAACCTTCCCTCTTGGCAGCTCCAATCATACCATGCAACCCCTTAAAACCCTGCCTTTGGTCATCCTCTGCCTCCTCCACCAGCCACTGCCTGGCCAGCTAAGGATAGATCACAGCCCAGTTTCTCATTGCTGGAAACCCTCATCCAATGCCCAAGGAAAGAGATGGGTATGAAAGAGGAAGTAAAGGATCACCATGCTAATCCACCTCTTTTCCCTGACCTGGTTTGGACCCTGGATGCCTGCTCTCCCCACCACGCCTTGGGCCTATCCCATAGACATATACACACATTTTGATAACTGTGGTTTTTCCACTTTTGCAGGGATCCTGCAACCCTAACCCAGCAAACATGGAGAGCCAATTTTGTGTGTGTGTGTGTGTGTGTGTGTGCATGTATGTATATATGTATGTATGTATATCTTTAAAAATCCTTATTTACTGCCTTTTAGATAGATAGACAAGTTCATATATTTCTTTAGAAAGAAGGAAAGTGATCTTACCTTTTCAAGTTGTGACCATTTATCCAGTACTTCGTTTGCAAAGTTAAAATACTCAGGGATTGGCTGCTTTCCTTGGCTTACAGCTTCATATTGTGCAAAAATGGGAGAGCTAAGGAACCTGGGATGTCTGTGAAATGGTTGATGAGGCTTTCTAAGTATCCAGCAGAATTTGAAAAGATGAGATTTTGGTAAAATTTTCATGATAGAAAAGTTAGATCTTGCAACAACATTGGTAAATTACGACCTTTGAGATCTCAGTCTGCAAGAAAACCAGAGCAGAAAAGTCAATGATTAGAATTACAAAAATACTAACACTATTAATGTTAGCACGACTAATACAAAGATCCATAGAAATCATAGTGCTGGAAGAGACCACAAGGGCCATCCAGTTCAACCTCCTACCATGCAGGAACACACAATCAAAGCACTCCTGAAAGATGGCCAGCTGCCCACCCAGCCTTTAAAAACTTCTAAAGAGTTAAGAGATTCCACCACACTCCAAGACATGTTTAGATGGAATCTCTTTTCCTGTAGTTTGAATCCACTGTTCTGTGCCCTGGTCTCTGAGCAGCAGAAAACATGCTTGCTCTACCTTCAAGATGGCACAACATCCTTTCAAATATTTAAACATGGCTATCTTGTCACTTTTAGCTTTTTCTTCTCTAGCCTAGACATACCCAGCTCCTTAAGCTGCTCTAGCAATACAAAGGTGAACTGTGTAGTTTTGGTAGTTATAGTTATTTAGCGTCATGTAGTATAGTTTAGTTTTTTATGTCTGGTTTTAAATGTGTATTTTTTTCTTTTGTGGGTGTGTGCTTTTTATATCCTTGTGTGTTGTTTTATATATCTAAAATTTATGTGTTTAATAAAAATATTTTAAAATAAGGAGTGGTCTAAAGTTCTAAACATCTACTGTCTTGCTGTAATCCTTAGAACAGTCATTTAAATTAGCTTACTGTTATTGTCCCCTGTGGAAAAAAAAGGATGAAGTATTTACAGAGATGGGTGAAAAACTTGTTCAGTTAGCATTTAAGTACAAACTTAGCAAAACCAAGCTTCCCAAGTTTAAACAGAATGCATTTAAACCTTGAAATACATATTTTTCCAAAGTTTATTTTCATACATTTGAATCATACATCTGGAAAGAGGGGCACAAAAATACACGAAAATCAGTGAAAAAAATGTACATTTTGAAAAATGGGCCTGAAGACCATTTACTAAACGGAAAAGTTAACTGGAAAAAGGTGCACGTTTGGAAAAAAAATGCCTCAGAATACCTGCATTTAAAAATGCATAGAAAAACATGTTTAAATGTGTGCACATAAATAATGCAATTGAACGTGGAAATGGGACAGAATGAATTTAATTGGGGAAAAATGAGAATCAGAGTGAAGTGAAGCTTGACAACTTTGTTCCTCTTTAGTTGTGAGATTCTCACTGAAGAAGAAGGCACCCCCCCACACACACAAGTATATGAAGCCACTACCCACTTCTATCAATCTGTCAGGATCAAAATTAGTATAATGTGCCCCATGAGCACAAAAACATCAACTAGAAAAATGCAGGAAGCCGCTAACCCAGCCACAAGATTCCATTCGCAGAGAATACATGAAACCACACGGAACATATAATACGCTCTCTTAAGCTTTGTAAAAGAGGCATTTTTCTCCTCAATGGAGAACACTGGTGCAATTGGAAATACCTGATGATTTCTGTTGTTTTTCTTACCCAGAGAAGAGTAAAAGTCTAAATACTGAGGATCCAAGATGCCAACTATGCAGGGTGAATGGGTGTCGCTGTGCTTTAGGGGGTCAGAGATTTGGAATGAGATTTTGGGAAATCCAGGGTCTAGTCCACATTCAGTCACGAAACTCACAGGGTGAATCTGAGTCAGTCACACCCTCTTGCTCAGCCTGACCTATCTCGCAGGGCTGTCATTGTGCAAATAAAGCAGAGGAGAAGAGAGCTGTGCGTGTTGCCTTAAGCTCAGTGAGATGAAGGGCAAGATATAAGTGTGATTAATTGATAAATATATATGATTTAAGTTAATGAGCCAGGCCAGAGTTCTTGGTTAAGAGACTTGCCTAAGGAAATTGGACAATGGTGGATACAAGATTTAATCCAAACCTGTTCCTCCCCTCTCTTTCTCACCCACTCACTCACACCCCATAGTACCAGAACACATCTCCCCTCCAGCCATTATTACCTGCAGAGGGAAAGATATATGAGAACAAAACCTTTTCTCTCCCAATTTTGCTGTTCTCTCTGTTGTTGTTTTTACTCTGTTCCTTCAAGTCATTTCCAAGATGACCCTAAAGTGACCCTATAATGGAGTTTTCTGGGACTGAGAGTGTGTGATCTGTCCAAGGTTACCCACTGGGTTTCCATGGCTGAGTGGGGAACTGAATGTTCTCTCTACTTACTCTAAATTCTCATCACCAAGTTGACCTTAAGATATATCAATTTCTAAAACGTTAACCTGTCATCAATTTTCTGACATCCAGTTCAGCCTTGCCCCTTACAGTCTGTCACCCTAGAATATGAATGGTAGGAATCAAACTGTATGCAGAATGAGGACTGTGCAGTCCTTTCTTCCATCTAGAGAACAGAACCAACCAAATAGGCTCAGTCATGGACTGAGGATTCTTGATTGCACTTAATATGAAGAAAATTGACCAGCGTGGGGACCTCATCAGGTGCTATTTTTTTCTTATTGCATTATCAGTTCAGAGAATCAGAGAATCATAGAGTTGGAAGAGACCCTGGCGCCATCCAGTCCAACTCCATTCTGCCATTCAGGAACCCACATTAGAGCGCTCCCGACAGATGGCCATCCAGCCTCTGCTTGAAAACCTCCAAAGAAGGACACTCTGCTGAGGCAGCATATTCCCCTGTGGTTGTTCTGGTTGAATTGGAAACCGAGTTCATCTGCTCACGGTACTGACCTGCCAGATGTGGTAGAGAAGAAGCTTGGCCAGTGACTTCCAGGAAGAGCTTCTTTGCCGATTTCTGCGGCTTCAAAAATACATGGTGACTGTCGTTTGGAGAATATTGGACCTACTGAGCATAGCCTCTCCCCGTGGTATGTAATTCAATAATAGAAAGATGTGGGGCAGTTCAAAGTATACACTGGGGCAAGCTGCTGAATGCCAGCATCTTCTAATAATTGACATAATCAGTAGAATGTAAGACTACCTTGATCTTCAGCACTTACCCTTTGCTCCATTTCATCCACATTTTAAGGAAAGAATTACACACAGGAGAACATTAAGACTGCTGCACGGATTTTTGGGGGGGCAGGTGGAGAAGACTAAGCTAAGCCATTTCTGCACCAGACTGTTATAGTGCTATTATTCCACTTTCAACATCCTATGGAATCCTGGAGTTTGCAGTTTAGGGCGGGGCCTCCACAGGATGTTGAAAGTGGAATAATAGCACTGTAACAGTCTAGTGTGGAAATGGCCTTACTTTTCACTCTGTTTCCTTCATCCCTAAAACCATTCTACTACCTGTATCTCTGTATTGTTACATGGCGATGGATGTAGAGGTCTCGTCCTGCGTTTCATGACCAAAAGAATATTTTGTTTCCCAAGATACACAATTCCTACATCAAAGAACTGAAGGGAGGACGATACAAGTGTACCAAAATGAGTGAAAATTCTACAGGTTGAGTGCACAACATGCTACAAAAGTACTATTACAATGCTACCAAAAAAAACCCACAAAAGAGTAATAGTAAGAGGACTAAATCAGTACTATTACTATTGCTTCTATTACGCCCATACAAGTCAAAGTTCTGCTTCTTAAATACAAAACCCTAAGCACTTTAGAGCTACGATATCTGAAGGACTGCCTCCTTTCATGTGAGCCTGCCCAAAATGTTGACTTAACCATAAAAGATCCTGTCCTATGTCTCACCACATAGAGAGACAATAAACATGGGAGACTGGGTCTTTTTTGGCAGCACCACCCTGATTTTGGAACTCTGTACCCAAGGAGGCTAGATGGACGGCATTTTTGTCGTGTTTGACAGAGGCAGAGAAGATGGCTTAGTTCTATCAAATTATTAAATGTTTTAATGTTACTGTCTATAGCTGATTAAAGCAATGGGTATATTAAAAAAATCTCAGATGAGTTCAACTTTGGCTTTCTACTAATACTAAGAAGAAAGGAAACTATTTGGACTCATTTTTATTATAATAGTGGATAACACACATACACACACTCACACATATATAGGCAAAAATTATTCTTTAGAAATAGTAACTCTTTAAGATTTCAAGATCTTAATTGTTGTGCAGGAGACAGCATTTCTTAATTGTGTCAAGCAGTGCTAACCTAAAAGAGAATTTTTTTAAAAAGCAGGCACCAAGTTCCTTATCCATCTTTGAAAAAGGGGTCAGCTGACAGATGAACTGGAGTCGGTGAACTTCCAACTCCGAAGCAGCCTCATTCCAAAATCTAAATATAAACATTATCTCATAGCTAATATCACCTAACTTTCCTATAAGTTAGGCATGTAGTCTCTAATATGACTAGATATTCCTTGAAATCATGTACAAGCTATGGTTAGACAACATGCTCTAAATTAATGTGTCTTTGGCATGTCCTAAAGTCAAGCTTGCTATTTTCTTTTTAAATAATTATTTATTAGTTTTAAAACAAACCATCATTCACAAGCAAAAAGAAATATATTCAGAAAAAAGGGGAAAAATGAGACACAGAAAGAAAAGAAAAACTAAACCTGAAACACAATACCAATATGGTTGGACTAATGTACTAACCACTAGATAACTAAAATGCTAGAAACTAATTTACTAAAACATAAAAGGGCTTTGACTCTCCACCCCACCCCACCCCAAAGCAAGCTGTAATGAAAGGAAAAAAAAGCAATAAAATTATTCTACCATTACAGATCTCCTACTAGAAATTACTAGTAATCATAGCCACAGATTTGTGCATTGTCAGATTGCTTATTGGATGAAAAGTTCATAAATGGACTTTCCAATCTTTCAGAAAACTTCAGTTGGCTTATCCTTTAAAATCCATGTGCGTTTGGCAATTTGGGCTAACTCAGCAATCTTCGCAGTGCTTTCTTCTGTCGCTGGTGCTTCAGTTCGTTTCCAAGTCTGAGCAAACAACATTCTTGCAGCTGTTATCATATAGCAAAGAAGTGGTCCATGTTTATTGTCCAGTTCTTTATCCATAATACCTAGTAAAAATGTTTCTGATGACAATTCAAAGTCCACCTCTAAATTTTTTTGAATTAACATGTAAGACCAATAACTTTTCACCTTCCTACAAGTCCACCACATACGGAAGAAGGAACCCTTCTTATCTTGACATCCCCAACATTGATTTGAAACATTCTTAGACATTTTTGACAACTTATTTGGAGTTAGATATCATCTCTATATGATCTTTTAAATTACTACATAAAGTAAATTATATATCTTTAGTCCACATTTTCCCCATTTGAACATTATGCCCCTATTTTCTAAGTTGAAGATGAATAAATCTAGTTAATGTTATACTCCCTAACACAATTAATTATTGACCGTTCATTGACAGATAAGCAAAACCTTAACTACACGTTGACCTGAAATGATTTATTGTCCATCCAAAAAACTTTAGATAGACGTCTTAACCTTGAACAGTATTTTTATAGCTTTTCATTACTCAAATAACCCTTTAAGCCAGGGATAGGGAAGATGTGGTTCTTCAGATATTGTTGGACTACAGCTCCCATCAGCCTTAGTATGGTCAGTGGTGAGGCATTATGGAAACTGCAGTCCAACATCTGGAGGGCCACATTTCCCCTTCTCTGTTTGTTTTGTAAAGTTTTAACTTTTGACACTTTTCTTTATTTAAGAAACATCCAAATAACCATGTGCTAATAATTCATACAAATGACCTCAAAATCGTTGTGAGCTTCCTTATGTCCTCCTACTATATTTACCTATTCAACTGTTCATATTTTTGATTATGTACAGTACTTTCTAGAAATGTTCAACTTTTCTGTATCTTCTTGTGTTACTTGGAATTGAAGTGGATTTAACTGAAATTTCAAATTGAAATTTCTACCACTTGATGTACAGAAGATACTCAGTACTATGAAGGTACAGAATAATTGTAATGGGGCCCAAAAGTTAAGTAAATAAAACCAGACTGGCTCTTGCTTATGACAAGAAGAATGACAATAAGTGATAATTAAGGGAAATGGGCCACCTTTGTTGACTGATAGGTTGTTGAGACTGTGGAATATGATTTATATCAGGGATGGAAATCTGTAGCCCTCCAGATGTTATGGGGTTCAACTTCCAGCTGCTTTGATTAGTGGCTACATTGGCTGAGGATGGTGGCATTGATATGGTGAAGGTATATTTTCTGGGGAAGTCCATGGAAAGCATCCAGAAATACATGGACACCAAGTGAGTGTTGATTAAGTGGCTAGATGGAAGACTGATGAGGGAAGGAGAATGATGATTGATTATGATGCCACATGCCTGTGAGGAGATTAAGCTGGCCTTCAGTCAAGTCTGGCTTTTCAGGAATGGTGACTTGAACAGAATGTTATCCAGATTTATGAGTGACACCTTAAAGGTAGAGATATGCAACCATGGAAATCATGAACTTTTAAAATACCTTTCAGATGGCGGTTAGGCTGAAGGGGTACAGCAGATGGAAGCTGCAGGAGAACTTGAGCTACTGTCTGAAGGAGAATCAGTGGCGACATGGAGATATGCCTCTGCGAGCTCCATAAAGGCTAGGTAGTGCCCTAGGTATAGGTCTTCCTCAATGATTCAATTCTGAATTCTTGACAAGTCACAGAGGTTTTTAAGTATTTAAAATCTAGGACCGTGCTACTCGAAGTGGTGGTTCATAGACTGGTGCTGGCCCGTGAACTATCAGCTGCCACTGCTAGGAAGGAAAGAAATATTAGATAATGGGCAAAATAGGGTACTGGTCCCAGTCACATTAGAGGGAAAAAAGCCAGTCTCCGACATCAGACAGCCTGAGACACTTAACTGTGGGCATTTCCGCCCTATATTGTTCTAGTGCTATGATTCCACTTTCAACATCCTGTGGAATTCTGTAGTTTCCTGAGGCCAAAGAGCTCTCTGGCTGAGAATTCCAAATGCTCCTCTCTAAACTGCAAACCCCAGGATTCCATAGGAGGTTGAAAGTGGAGTAATAGCACTATAGCAGTGTAGTGTGGAAATGGACTGTGATACGCTGAAAATCTTCTCATTTGTGGACCATAAACAAAACAGAGAAATAGCCAAGGCCTTTTCCTCCTGGGGCATTAACTCTATTTCCCCTATATCAAGAAGATGTTAGATTGCTGTGGCACTCTTCATGTGTGTGTGGGGGACTTTGAGATCAGAGAAGCCAAAACGGATCCCTGGGGAGGTGATAGAGGCCTGATAGAATAGCGGGATTGTACAGCTTTGAGATTGTGCTGGGTCTTGAGTTAAAACCCAAACCCCCCTACAACCTGTAGGGATTAGAAGTCAGAATAGTCGGCGTCCCTGCTGTTCAGCTGACCAGGGCAAAAAGAGGCTGGCATAGCCTCTAAGCTTGACTCTGATTCTGGAAGGATTATAAAGGACATTTAGCTTGTCAGAGAAAAAACCTGCTGGCATCAAAGGGCTGGTAGAAGCGTTTAGAAACTTTTTTTTCTTCCTTCTTTGGCACAGATATTGCCTGTTTTTTGTCTTTGATTACAACCAACCAATCAAGTTAAGAGCAACTTGACCAAACAGCAGCAAACGCTTTAATAGAACTGTGACCAAATCAGCCCTTGATGGGGTCTCTTTAGCCAGATGGCGTGCCCAGCCGCTGTAGTGGCGGCTGTTGATCTCACAGAAAAGGAGATGCCATCCTTTGTCACATTGGCTACAAATGCTGATGATCCATATAGGCTGAGCAATCTCCCACGGAAGGCTTAACTGTCTAGAACAGAGCTGAACAAAATCTCCCGCCTGGAGCATAGAAGTCCTGGAGAAGCTGCAGAGGAAGAAGTGGCAAATACTGACTGTTCTGCCCCAGCGGGGCTTTTATGTTGTTATTACCCTAAATTGTAATTATAAGTGCATTATATACAGACCTTTTGTCAACTAACCAGGCCTGACTTGTGTGTACATTTGATTGGCTGTCTCTTACTAATCTCTCTTTATTTTATCTTCGTCCTAGCATATATACCTGGCGTTGCCTGGGATTTTACTTTCTCATAGGTAATACTTGTTAGAAAGATTTGAGATCCTGTGTCTCTAATGTCCCAAACTGTCTTGTCCAGTACCTGTAACTTTTCCCCCTATTCCCCAATCTAATCTATATTCAGAGTTATTAACATACAGAGGTTGGGTTCCTGAGGGGAATACACTGCCCTCCTCCTTGCTGCTAGGCTTTGTCTCTATAGCAACCAGCCTATTCAAGACAGATATAGTTGACTGAGGCCCCAGAGTTCTCTGGCTGAGAATTTTAAAGGCCCCTCCCTAAACTGCAAACCTCAGGATTCCATAGAATCTTCTTAGGCAACCAATCATATGAGGTCTTCACCTGGCACAACCAATCAGATGGGGTCTTTTCCTGACACAGACAAACAGACAAACTTTGACTTTTATATATTAGATTTAGCTTTTTTGGCATTTGAAGGGCCTTGTCTTCTCATCTCATTCTGCCAATCATCTTACCTTTATTTTAACTACTTTTTCATTTACTGTTATTGAGTTCCATTAAAAAGTTAGATTTCATTTACTTCAGAGTGCTTGGATGTGAGTTGGCTGTCTGGATAGTCATATAGGCAAATATGATATATATTGAGGCTTGAACACTAAGGCTTCATGGGATTCTCGCATCTCCCTAAACTGTGGCTCCCAGGATTCCACAGGATGTTGAAAGTGGAATAATAGCATCGTAACAGTGAAGGACTGAAATGGCCTAAGTCACTTTGAATTCAGTGGGGCTTCCCTCTGAGGAGGCATGTACAGAAATGCAGTTTATTTTCATTCAAGTACAAAAAAGGAAGACAAGAAGAAGTTTCAGGAGAGGAGCTTATTTACAATGTTTTATTATACAAAACATTCAGGATGCCACTCAAGCCACAAGTTTTATTAGAAATTCAAAAATATACCAAGAATCATAATGTATTAAGCATTTTGGCTGGAATCCTGTTGGAGATTTACATCTTTGTAAGTATACTTATATCTGCAATAATTAGAATTCTGTAATGTTAATATTCAGCAAGGGACTGATGTGAAGTTAACTATGCAGGGAAGCTGGCAAATTGACCAAAGAGCATTGGGACCAATGCACTATGCAACCAATGCACACTGTGATGATGCACATTGGACTCATGGTGTGTCAAAACCCTAGCTAGGGATTGCTGATGTCTACTGGTAGAGCCTGATGAGCACTGGGATACTTTTGCTGGTATCCTATTATACATCTTAGCAATTGACAAAGAGGCCCTGGTGGCGCTCAGAGCCCTGGTGGTGCAGTGGTTAAATGCCGGTACTGCAGCCATAACGTTGTGAGTTCGATCCTGCAGGGCTCCAGGTTAATTCAGCCTTCCATTCTTCCATAGGTCAGTAAAATGAGTACCCAGTCTGTTGGGGGCAATTAGCTAAAGACATTGTAAATCGCTTAGGGAGTGCTTTGCACTGAAAAGCGGTATAGAAATATAACTCCTATTGCTATTTCTTAGTGCTTCAGCTATGCAACTAAGGATAAAGTTATGTAATGTAGACTGTTATAGAAGATTCCAGCCTTTGAGACTTATTGATATTTATGCTTCTTGGCAGGGGTGGGCAGCTACAGTGCGCCGTCTTCTGGTGCAATCTCTACATACACAAATGTGAGGTCACAGGAAACATTTGCATGGATGCACGCACATTGCATCCATTGACTACAATGTGATGCAACACTTGCATTTTTCTGTTTTACAAACGGAGTTCTGGAACAGAACCCTCACATATACAGTGGGTGCACCGAACAGACAGTTAGGGGGTTGCATTAGAGGGCAGTACCCCCAGCAAAAAAAATTGTTCCCAAATGTTTCCAAACACCCTCTAAGGGGCATGGGGGCATTACTGACACATTTTGCCACCTTCAGGCTGTTTTAGGCCTAGGAGATGCCTTTCTCCCAGCATGAAGTGATCTGGAAGTCACTTCTGGCTCACTTTCTGTTTTTAAGAAGGCCTCTTCTGGTCCAAAAGGGGGCAGAAATGTGGCAAAATTGCCCCCCTTGGTTCCCCCTATAACCCACAGGCACACTATGGCCACCCCCCAGGCACACTTTGGCCACCTTTTTGTGTTGTTGTGTGCCTTCAAGTCTTTTCTGACTTATGGCAACCCTATCACGGGGTTTTCTGGGGCTGAGAGTGTGTGATGCACCCAAGATCACCCAGTGTGTTTCCATGGCTGAGAGGAGACTCGAACCCTGGCCCCCAGGGTTGTTACCCAGTGCTCAGACCACTATACTACACTGGCCCACCCCTTTCCTAGGAGATAAAAGGTATAATTTTGCATAAGTGTTAGTTAATGTACTTATTATTTTTTTATTGTTATCTATTAAAGCAGACTTTGGAGGATACTTTATGCTTTGGTTTCACTTTGCAAATTCACTTGTCCAAAATCCTCAGATAGAAATCATGAATCTAAAGAGAATTTTGGAGCAATCCTGTGAGCATATATAGGTGAAAGTACAGTTCTTTCTTGATTGTGTCAATCTTTCTGCTTAACATTTTGTAACAAAATGATTGCTTCAGAAATTGAGACAAGAGGAGGAAATTATCCATCACAATAGGAAAGGACAAAGGACGGGGAGATCCTTCATTTGCAAATACTTGGCTGAAGCTAGATTTTCCTCCATTCTCGATTCCTTAATACATTCCTTTGGACTTTCCCAGTAGCTGTCTTTGGAAGCTCTTGGACAAACTCAATCTGTGTTGGGGGGGAAAAAGAGTGATTTTTAACTTATTAGCTAGTTGCGTTGATATCCTGCTTTCCCTTGAATGAGCTCGTGGCTTTCTTCTTCACTGCTTTTATCCTCACAGCAACTCTGAGAGGTAAGGCAGGCTGAAAAACTAGCCTAAGGTCACTTCATGAGTTTTCATGGCTCACTGGAGACTAGATCCGCCACCCCGCCAAATCCCAGTCTAACCCCAGTGTGCAGTAGTACATTGTAGATTTGTACCAATTTAGCTCTATCACCATAGATGGCAAGAATATTTTTCTCTTAATGGTTTCCTGTTGCCAAGAAAAAAAATCACTAACTTTCTGACCCTGCAAACCAACCCATACTCAGGGAAGGATGACTGAGGTACCCAGCAGCCACGGCAAGGATGAGTACTGTTCGTGCCTTGGACCTGTGGATGGGACCTGCGATCTCTGGCTCTGCCTTAGGAATGAGTGAACTTTGGCGCGGTAGAGGGACAACATCTGACCCTGCAAAACAATCTCTCTTTCTCACTTCTCACAAGGACCTCTGAAGCAAGCACAATGGGAGGGAATCACTTGGGCGCAGCAAAACAAACGCCCTGTCAAGGTGGAGGAAAGACTGATACTGTGAAACAAGTGCCTTCTAATGACAGGCTGACTGCAGGACCCAGCAGCCACGAGCAGCAATGAGTACTGTTCATGCCTGCTTGTGGCTGCTGCAGGTCCCATCAGCCACCTGCAGACATGAACAAGCAGTATTCAACTCTGTTGTGGTTCGTGGATCCTGCAGTCAGCCTTCCAAGGAAGGAGGATTGTTTTGTGGGGTCAGATCACTCACTCCTAGGTTTCAGTCAGAAGGATAATTCAGGTCCCATCTGCCACTAGCAGGCATGAACAGTACTAGTCCTTGCATGTGGCTCATAGATCCTGCAGTCAGCCTTCTGAGAGAGGAGGATAGTTTTGCAAGTTCAGATAGTACCTCCCTTCAAAAGCTCTCCCTGACAAGGCACGGTCGGCAAGTCCCATCATCCACTAGCAGGCACAAACAGTACTCATCCCAGCTTGTGGCTGCTGGGTCCTGCAGTCAGCCTTTCATGAGAGGACGCTTGTGTAGTCAGTCTCCCCTACCCTCTCTTTTGTTTTCCTGTTCCCCCATCCCACGCACTCCAAAGGTGCAGCTGTTCTTGTGATAAGTGACCAGCCCTTCCCCTTCATTGCACCAAAGCGTATCTGGCTACCTTTCGAGAAACAGGGATTCTGCTGCTAGATCAGATGTTCCCCCCCCCATCACTCACTCCCAAGGCACAGCCAGAGGAAGACTGCAGGTCCCATTATCCACTAATAAGAAGAGAGATTGCAGGATTCATCAGCCACTTTCAGGCATGAACAGTACTTGCCCCTGATTGTGGCTACTGGGTCCTGCAGTCTGCCTTCCAAGAAAGGAGGGACCGTTTTGCAGGTGACTGCAGGCCCCATCAGCCACTTGCAGGCATGAATGAACAGCAGCCTTTTCTGCTTGTGGCTCATGGGTCCTAGCTGGCATGGACATCACTCCCAAGTTTCAATCAGGAGGGAGACTGCAGGTCCCATCAGTCGCAATAAGCCACTCCAGCAGTAAAGCTCAAACAGGTGGCTGTATCTTGTAAATGAGATAAGCTATATGTGGCCCAGCTCTGCTTCCCTGGAAGAGGCAGGGAAGAGAGGCTGCTGACGTAGTGAAAGAGAGTGAAATGCGAACACACGCTCCACTCTGGGGCAACATCTAGGAATTGCATTCAACGCTGGCACTGAAATACACCATGTCTCGGGCCATTTCCGCACTAGCCTGTTATAGCGCGATGATTCCACTTTCAACATCCTCTGGAATCCTGGGGTTTGCAGTTTCGGGAGGGGCCACCTGGCCCCTCCCGAAACTGCAAACCCCAGGATTCCAGAGGATGTTGAAAGTGGAATCATCGTGCTATAACAGCCTAGTGTGGAAATGGCCTTGGAATGCATAGGTCTGAATATAGCATTTCAAGAAAGGCCAGGAGGCACCGCAACAGCAGCATAAAGTACTGAGTCATTTATTTTTTTAAAATGCAATCTGTATTGGGTACCAGACAATGAATTTAGAAAATGTCCAGTGGGTAAACCAGAAACCAGGTAAGGCATGGGCAACATGAAATTTGTGGGAGGGCTTGAAATGGAGAGACCTCACACGCAACTGACAAGTGATGTCACCTGGGGGCAGGGAGAGGGATAACATTGCATGGAGGCGGGGAGGGGGGGAACAAGAAAACACACAGAGAAAAGAAGCGGGAGGACACAGAGAACTTTTTTAGTTTTGGGATTTATCACTAAAGTTCAAGCTGCAAGTAAGGACAAAAAAAAGCCCCCTACATTCTAATGTGATTTAATTAAAAATGATGAGTGCGTTGTATGTTTTTGCAATTTTAATCCAAAACAAAAAGCAACAAATCCAAGGATTTATTCTTCATGCCCAGTATTAACAACAAAAGAAGCTGGATTGTTCATAGAATCATAAGAGTTGGAAGAGACCCCAGGGGCCATCGAGTCCAACCCCTGCCCTGCAGGAACCCACATCAAAGCACTCCCAACAGATTGCCATCCAGCCTCTACTTAAAAACCTCCAAAGAAGGAGACTCCACCACACTCCGAGGCAGTATATTCCACTGCCAGACAGCTCTGACCGTCAGGAATTTCTTTCTAAGGTTCAAGTGGAATCTCTCTTCCTGCAGCTTGAATCCATTGCTCCTTGTCCTAGTCTCTGCAGCAGCAGAAAACAAGCTCGCTCCCTCCTCGACATGACATCCCTTCAAATAGTTAAACATAGCTATCATGTCCCCTCTTAACTTTCTCTTCTGCAGACTAAACATCCCCAGCTCCCTAAGTTGCTCCTCGTAGGGCATGGCTTCCAGACCCTTCACCATTTTGGTCACCCTCCTCTGGACATGCTCCAACTTGTCAATATCCTTCTTGAATTGAGGTGCCCAGAACTGGACACAGTATTCCAACCAATGCCTAACCAATGTTCATTTACTCTGAAAGAAGAACAAAGCTTATCGAAAGCTTTGAAAATAGCTGGATCTACCTGGCTTCTCTTCAGGGTCATTGTCTTAGACCCACTTTGGATCTGAAGGAATCGGAGGTTAAAGTAGAAAAGTGCTGGACAAATATAAAATACTGAATGTCCTCTCAGATCCAAGGCCAACAGCAGGAAAACAATCACCATAGCAATCTGAATATACTTGATCTTGTCTGATTTTTGGAAGCTAAGCAGCATCAGCCTTGGTGAGCATTTGGATGGAAGACTGACAATACTGACAATACTGGGTTAGAGGAACTAATGATCTAACACAATATAAGGCAGCGTCTTTGGCTGGACTAGTTGTTGGGATGTGCATCTCATCAGTCCAATAAAAAAGTGAGCCGTAAGATTTCCCCAGTGTTGGCTCTTAATGCTAATCTACTGCAATCTATATATCTATCTTTGAATATCTGAAGGAACGTCATAGGGAAGATACAGCAAACATATTTTCTGCTGTTTCAGACCCTAGAGGCCCTATCACACTGCATGGTTATAGCACTACTATTGCACTTTAAGTGCCATGGTTCCATTCCATGGAATTCTGGAATTTGTAATTTAGGGAGGAGCATTTAGAATTTCAAGCCATAGGGCTCAGTGCCTCATCAAACTACAAAGCCCAGCATTCCACAGAATGCAGCCATAGCAGTTAAAGTAGCATCGCAATGCTATATTTGTACACTGTGGCCATTTCCGCACTAGACTGTTATACTGCTATCATTCCACTTTCAACATCCTATGGAATCCTGGGGGTTGCAGTTTCGGGAGGGCCCGAATGGCCCCTCCCTAAACTGCAACCCCTAGGATTCCATAGGATGTTGAAAGTGGAATGATAGTGCTATAACAGTCTAGTGCGGATATGGCTTGTGATAAGGCCCTAAACACAAAAACCATGGGTTCAGATTATAAGAAAAGTAATTCCACCTAAACAGTGAGAAGAACTTTTTTTAAAAAAAAACTTTAAGAGCTATTCAACAGGGAAATAGATTGGCTCAGAGGAAATGGACCCTCCTTCTTTGGAGGCCTTTCAACAGAGATTGGATGGGCATTTTCCAAGACTGCTGCAGTTGTGCACTCCTGCATGGCAAGGGGTTGGACTAGGTGGCCCTTGGGATCCCTTCCAACTCTGAGATTGCATGATTCTATGAATCTTTCTATTAAACAGAAGAAAGATACTTGCCTTTCTAGGATATTTGTAGGGAGCGGTGACCTTTTTCACGTGATCTTGGAGCTCCTTGGTCAGCTTTTCTGGGTCATGCGATAAAAAGTTAGGAGACAAGACAACAAAAGCTTTCACCACCTGCAGGAGACCAAATGTATGTATTAACAACTCAGAGAAAGAATGGGATTCTGCCTAACTAGATTCTTGGTGTATTGGAGGACTGTTTGATTCCCACCTGTGGTCTCAAGATGATTTGTTATTCTACCACTACTATCTTTAAAGAACCTGTTTATTTGATTTATATCTCACCTTTCTCCCAAAACTGGGAATATATATATAGAGAGAGAGAGAGAAAGAAAGAGAGGGAGAGAGTGTGTGAGTCAGTGTATGCGTATATATGTATACATACATACATACATACATACATACATATATGTGATTTTTAAAAAAAGAAATAGAGTTTAAGAATGCGAAGAAAAGAGGCAGGCAAAGTGACCAAAGGAATGGAAACACAGGACATATGAGGATTCTATAGGCGGGAAAAAAATTTTAGTGTCTCACCCTCTGCAGTTCTAGAAATTTGAGGAATGAAGGAAAATATCATTGGGGGGGCATAATTCTGAATTTTCTCCCCGCACATAGTGACACCCTTCTTGTGTGGTCAGGTATGATGGAGGGCAGAGCTGTTTTCTCCTTTCCCTCGGAAACAAACTGTCTTGCAATGGCCCTTGGCAGGATTACTGGGGCAGCGGAGATACTTGGATCCCTTTGTGTTCCTGGTAAAATCATCAAGAATCAAGCTAGGGGAGGGAAAAGTGGAGAACTGAGCTATTTTTTGATATCTCCATTACCTCTCCTCTGACAGGGTCCGGGCTGCTGACCACAGCAGATTCAACGACGGCTGGGTGTTCGATCAAGGCACTTTCCACTTCAAAGGGGCCAATACGATATCTAAGAGAGAACAAAGTACTTCCTAGGCCTTTTGGGGGCTTGAACGCAGAACAAGCAAACAAGGTGGCAAGCGAAACTTAGCTCAAGGGAACTTACCCAGCAGAGTTAATGACATCATCTGACCTTGCAACAAACCAAAAATAGCCTTCTTCATCTTTAAACCCTCGGTCTCCAGTGCTATAAAAGTCTCCACGCTCAGAAGCTGCAGTTTTCTCAGGATTATCCTGGAAACAGGATGTGATTTCCATAACATCTTACTGATGCCTCCAGACAAAGGAGCAAGGTGATTTAATGTTTTCATATACAGCTGGCTCCATATGTTTTTTGCACAGGGGATGGTTGGGGACAGTTAGACAAGATGCTCTCACTTTGCCCTCCCCTCCGGAATGTGCCTATTTCCTGCTCTATGCACTGTGTTCTTACATGCCTGTACTCTCCATCTGGGCACAGCTAGACCACCAGCTAGAGAGATTGGGAAAGGTAAGTGGAGGATACTTTTTTACAACACAAAGCAAAGGCGGACAGCTCAGGGAATTGGCAATGGCCTCCCCAAAGAGACATAGGCCACAGCAGGTAGCTGGAGATATCCATTATTTCATCCTGCATAACAACCTTCCTTTCCAATCCATGGTCCTGTCTGTTGTAGAATGACCCCTTTCATAGTAAAATATAATTGGAAGATTTCAATGACCAGAATCGTCAGGCTGTCTACGGCCATTTCTGCACGAGGGGGCAGTGCCGCTGTGGGGCCGGGATGACAGTAGTCGGCTGGTCGTGCTTCTGCATGACATCGTTGCCAGCCCACCAACATCTTGCCCCCAAGCAGTGCACATATGCGGTATTTCAAAACAGAAAAAATCCATTTTACACCTATAATCACGTGGCATTGCTGCCCTTTCTGGCCGTGTAGAAGGGCAGGAGCGTGCTGGCGATGCCACCCTCCACAGCACAGCAATGGCAAGTGCCCAGCTGTGCTGTGGAAAGAAGAGGCAGGGCCAGCACGCTCCCCTCTGCAGTGATCTGGTCAGGTATGGAGGGAGCCTTCCTGGCACGCTCCCCTCCTGACAGGGCTGCAGTGGAAGGACTTGCTGGAGTCTTGTCATGTGAAAAGGGCCTAAAATCTGAGCAAAATTCAGCAAAAACAACATCATAGTTCTACTGAAAAATGAGGGCATCGCCGTCTTCCAAACACTCAGGAAAATGAATACTTACGACATATTGTTGGAAAAGACAAAATGGTCGCTTTGGTTTGATTCGGACAGCAATATCTCCTTCTGTCCCTGGAGGCTGAATATTGCCGTGCTCATCTATAATCTGTAGAAAGAACAATGCATAAAAAAAAAGACAGATCAGCATTGATTTAAAATTACCAAAGCTATCATCAGAATTCCTCCACAAAGTCCTGTTTTATCACCATCGCCCTTTCCGCACCTTATCTCTTTCCAATGTGGGGGTGCGGGGATCATGCGAGCAGCCTCTTGCATCCCCGCTGCTCCAGCTCTTCAGGAGTGGCTGGCCGGCCAGCAGGCAGCATGAGGGCTCCGCCTCTTCCTTCCACAGCGCAGCTGGATATTTTCCCAAGCTGCGCTGGGGGAGGAAGTGCGAGGGCCGCGGCTCTGGAGCTCCGCACGCAAGGTAAGTGCACGCAGGGCCCTGGAGCGATGCGCGATCATGCACCATTTTCGGCGCCTGCTGGCCCCGGCAGTGTTGCATGATTGCAAGAACGTCATCTGAAACGCTCCTCGCAATCGCGTGATGCTCTCGGGGCCCTTTTGCATGGCTAATGCCATGCGAAAAGGGCCCATGTTGTGGTGTGGAGGTGACCCTAGCTCCAGGGTGTAGTTGTGTTTAACTATGAACACAATTACAGTGTGAAATAGGTGCAGTCTGCATCAGTGGAGGGACAACCTGCATTGATGAAAACACATCTGAATTTATTATACCCTTTGGTATAATAAATTTTTATAAAATATTATACCCTTTGGAACATGACTCAGTGATTCCCACTGTGTTTTTGGAACAAAGAAACATATGTTTGTTTTCACCATATTAAGAAATGAAAACTAGGATAAGAATATACAGATCAGGAAAGGACAACTTGGGATCCTCTCAAATGCTGCTGGAAAGCAATTCCCATCAGTTCTCCCCACTGGCAGTTCCAGCTAGGGCTGATGGCAGCTAGCCCAACAAGAGAACTACCAGTTACTCTTCCCTGATGTGGGTGGACTCTGCAAGCGAGGATTAGCTGAATCACTCTCATTAAGATCTATATAAAGAAGAAAAAAAAGTTCACTCCAAGGGTTCCATGACACTCCAGAGTCTTAGCCAGAAATGGAAACCAGAGTTAGAATATTTGGGCAAGGAAAGCAGGTTGAGGATTCGTTCAGTTCTCTGCAGTTCCCTGTGAGTTCTAGGGAGTATAGAAAACAGAATGTTGCATTTAGATCAGGGGTGTCAAACTCAATTTCATCCTGGGCCACATCAGTATTATGGTTGCCCTCAAAGGGCCGGCTGTATCTCGAAGATGATATAAATGTATCTGCTCTTTTATCATATTAAATAATTGCCTCTGCATTTGATTATTACTGGTTTTAGTAATAACTAGCTCTGAAACTAGAAGTCTAGGAAAAATAATGGCAAGCAGATATTCAGGTGTACGACTATTGTACAATTTATTGAAAAATGAATTTTGAAAACAGAAGGTAATTTTTTTTAATCATCAGACAAATATTACCCGTGTTTTTTTTTTGTTTCCCCCGTCCCCTGTGGCTCTTTCTGCCCCCCGCCACTCTCTGCATCTAGTGAGCCTGATCCTCATACTGCGGGCCCCTGGCTGCCAGTATTGTGAAGAGGGGCCCAGCAGGCAGCACTCACGATCTACTTCTACTTCTGACTGCTCTTCTGTCCAACTCTCACAAGCTACGCAGAACATTGCCATGGTAACCCATGGCAACACTCTGACTGCAAGACTTGGACAGAAGAGCAGTCAGAAGTAGAAGTAGACTGCAAGTGCTGGCTGCTGGGCCCCTCTTCAGAATACCGGCAGCCATGGGCCTGCAATGTGGGGATTGGGCTCATCGGGGGGGGGGGGGGTGCTGCAGCTGCAAGAGAGGTGCGAGCGCCACATGAAATGGCCTGGCGGGCCAGATTTGGCCCATGGGCCTTGTCTTTGACACATGTGATTTAGATGCTGTTGAGAAGAGACAGTGAGTCCACTGACCACTTAGGTTTCCCAGAATCATATTGCAGGAAGGGATCTCAGGGACCATCTAGTCCAAATACCTGCCATGCCGGAATCCACTGCTGAAGCAACCCTGAAAAGTGGCCATCTAAGTTCTGTTTGAAAACCTTAAAAGAAGGTATGTCCATTGTCTTCTGAGATAGGCTATTCCACAGTCAACAGTTGTTACTATCAGGTAGTTCTTCCTAATGTTTAATCAGAACTCCTTTCTTGTTTCTTGAACCTACTCATTCAGGTCCAGGTCTTTGGAGCATGTACCCAACAGCGATCAAATATTTAAAGACAGCTGCCATATCAGCTTTCAGTGATCTCCCAGTCCTTCATTCCTTCTTCATTGGATTTGCTATCCAGACCTTTCCAAATTTTCTGAAATAAATTCTGGAATATGGGTTCCCTCCATGTACAACCTGCCCATCTCAGAGTAATGGATGTTTCCCCGGTCAAGATAACTTTCTGGGAGGATAACATCTTCACATTGTTCCCTGCCAAACCTGCAAATTTAAAATTTTCCTTGTACCTGAACATCATATGGTGGACATGCCATCCCCATTGAACCTGGTTTAATTTTCAGTCCTCTTACATTTCCACACACTGCTACCTGAAACAGAGGAAAAAGAGTAAGTCAGTCAAATGATCTGGGGTGTACAGATGGAAAGGTTATTTGAAAAACAGTTTCAAAAAACATTTTTGACTGTTGAGAGACTCTGATGAGAAGAATATGGACTGATGAGAATATTCACAGTTCGGGAGTTGTTCTGTGCAAAATTCACACATGATGGTTTTGCGCACACAACAGCATTCTGCACAGAAAACAGCATTTTGCTGTTTTTCCTGCACAGAAAATGCTGCAATTGGGGATTTATTTTGCACAAAATTCACATGTTGTTGATTTGCATAGAAAACAACATTTTCGGTGCAGTGAACAGCTTTTTCTTCACAGAAAATACTTCTGCTGCTTTCTGTGCAAAAGAACCACATGTGAATTTTACACAGAATGTGCCCCAAATTGCAAATAGCCTTTGAAAACTGCATGGTTTTTGAAGACTCTCTTGCAGTGGGAAGAAAATTGCTAAAATTACTTAGTTCCTTTGAGAAGAAACATGGTGAAAAATTACATCATTATTGGAGTATGACAGTGGAGATGTCCACTTTCATGCTGCATGAGCAGAAAGCATGGAAAACACATGGAGATGGGTCTGTTTTAAGAGATGCCTTTAACGGACATATTTATAAATGTTTCCTACATGCACTGCGAAGCAATTCATAAAATTAAACTGAAAACAACAATAAAACCAAAGAAAAATGAATAAAACATTAGAAAAGAAACTCTTGGCAAAAATGTATTTTTTTCCTTAAAAAAAAAAAAAAGAGACTGATCAATGTTAATTTAAAATTTTTATGTGCATCATCAGAATTCCTCCACAAAATCCTACTCTGCCATCACATTGTAGCATGGAAGTGACCCTTCAAAGTCTGTCAACAAAGCCAGCACTACATCAAGTAGGTTCTATCAACCTGGCAATGATTTGAGGGTAGACTGTATGTCTGCTGTCTAAGGACCAACCTTATTGAAGCCTGGTGCAGCTCAGAACATCTGGGAGATGGTGCTGACCCGACCTGTTTGCTTCCCTCAACTTCTTGGCCAAATTGGCACCACCTCCCAGGTACTAGTGACAAGGGCCCTTTCCGCACCTTACCTTTTTTCGGTGCTGAGGTGCAGGGATCGTGCATGCAGCCTCCAGCGAGAAGCTCTCGCGTCCCCGCTGCTTCAGCTCTGCACGAGCTGCCTGCTCCTGAGCAGGTAGCGCAAGAGCCCCACCTCTTCCTCCCACAGCACAGCCTGGGAGTTTCCCAGGCTGTGCCGGGGCAGGAAGTGTGACCGCTGCTGCTCCGGAGGCTCCGCATGCACGGCAAGTGCGCGTGGGGCCCTGGAGCAATGCACGATTACGCACCATTTTCGGCTAAAAGCCGAAAATGAAAAAGTGCGCAAGTGGCGTCTGCCAGGCCCTGGAGCGTCGCACGACTGTGAGTGCGTCGTGCAGATCGCTCCTCACAATCGCGCGACGCTCCAGGCACCCTTTTGCATGGCAAATGCTGTGCCAAAAGGGCCAAGGTATATGGAGTTACTGGCTGTTTCTTATTCCTTGCATCTTCACTTCTTCTCCTCTCATAAGTCATAACCAGCAACAGGCAAGGAAAGGCAGCAAGGCCAGAAGACTACAAGGACTAGCAACAAGTGGTGCCTGACCATGCCCACCCTGGACCCCAGCCCTAGTCCACCTTACTTGGCCTTCTCTGGCAACCCTTGTTCCCATGAGTCTTCCAAAGAGGGACCTTTTTTTTTTTGTTAGCAGTACCTCAACTATGGAACTAGCCCCCTCTGAACCTCTAAGGGCCTTTCCGCCCTGCACTGTTAGCCTGCTGTTATTCCACTTTCAACCTCCTATGGAATCCTGCAGTTTGCAGTTTAGGGAGGGACATTTAGAATTGTCAGCCAGAGAGCTCTTGGGCCTCAGTAAATTACAAACCCCAGAATTCCACAGGATGTTGAAAGTGGAATAATAGCACTATAATAGTGTAGTGTGGAAATTGCCTAAGATTGTTCCATAAAACTTGCAAGGTTTTTAAGTTGAGAAACAGGTATGCCCAGTTTTCACTGAGCGATTCTTGCCCAAGTGCCATCCAAAACATATAACCAAGTCTTGTCTGGAAGGAACCTCACCTTTGACTGATTTTCCCCACATATTGTCCAAAAATGTCTTTACTCTTTCCCTTATCTGGGATGGGCTAGCTCCAGGGATCCAGGAACCAACCTTCTGTCCCAAGGATGTACTGGGGGCCACAACAGCCCATCCCATACCAATATGGAAGTGGCCAGAAATCCATTTCTGGTTTTGCAGAAACTCCTTTTCTGAGTCTATGGGATAATCCAAGGAATGGTAGTTGTAAAAAAACCTGTTCCTTCCAGAGGCTTCTAGGAATGCCATTCCATTTTGGGGGCATTTTTTTTTCCTGAGGAAGGGGGTAACCTAGAGAAGGTGAGGAAGTAGCTGTGGGGGACTGCATGATTCTCACTCTTGTTCTACATCTACCAACACATTCTAAAGATGCAACTTTTTTTTACTCTTTTATTATATCAAGGGGGTGTTCTCCAGTCATAATCATGCAAAAATTAAGGCAGACATACTGTTTCAGTTTGTCCATATCCCTCATGGATATCCAGGCCTGTTTGTTTCTTCCAGTTTTCATACACTTCTGGGTTGAGTGCTTCCCCTCCAGTCGCACAGTGATTCAGAGACATGAATTTGTACCTGCATAAGAAATCAGAAATGTTGCAACATGGGGTACTTTCTTGTGTGCCTTTGTTTCCAGTTTTTGCAGCCTTACAACGGGTTTTTCTTGGCAAGATTTGTTCAGAGGGGAGTTTGCCTTTGCCTTCTTCTGAGGCTGAGAGAGTGTGACTTGCTCAAGGTCACCCAGTGGGTTTCCATGGCTGATTGGGAGTCCTAGTCCATATCCTCCTCTACAATTCTCCCTTCAGTTCCCTAAGCCACTTGGTTTTCTGTTCTCTCTGAGCTTAGCTGCAACCATCACAATAGCTGAGGAAGGGGAGCTGCTAGAGCTAGGTTTTTTAAAATTTGGAGATAAAGTCTTTTTCCTTGTTGATGGGAAGAGAAACTTCTGGAAAAATGTATATATGTGGGTGTGTGTCTGTGCATGCACCTATATAATACACAGAGAAGGAGAGAACACAAGAATGAGAAAGATCGATTACACAGTTGTGTACATTTTTGGACTCTGGAGGCATGGCAATGAAATTTGTCCTGCTGTACTGCTAGTCACATCATGAAAAATACCTTGTGATATCATGCTGTACCAGCATCCGGAATCCAGTAGGAGGTATGCAGAAATTGGTGATTGGATAACTCGCAAGAGTCTAGCAGAAGAAACAAAAGTATCATCACCTGAAAGACTCCACTATCCCATATGAGTCTACCCATCTTTTCAGATCTTCTGGGAAGGCCCTTCTATGTGTCCCACCACCCTTACAGGTTGATCTGGTGTGAGTCTTCTTGGGCCATTTCTGCATTAGACTGTTATAGCGCTATTATTCCACTTTCAACATCTTATGGACTTCTGGGGTTTGCAGTTTAGGGAAGGGCCTCAGGCTGCCTTTTCTCTTCCTCCTTAGTACTTGACCACCTTCTCCATGAAGAGACCCTATCGTTTCCCTGTTTTTAATGAGCCATGAGCTATTTGGTTTGAGTTAGCAGCTGTGCAGTCCTGACCTGGGCCATTTCCGCACTAGCCTGTTATAGCGCTATGATTCCACTTTCAACATCCTATGGAATCCTGGGGTTTGCAGTTTAGGGAAGGGCCCCTCCCGAAACTGCAAACCCCAGGATTCCATAGGATGTTGAAAATGGAATCATAGCGCTATAACAGGCTAGTGCAGAAACGGCCCCAGATAGGACATGTGTGTTGTACTGTGCATTCAGGTCATTTTCAGCTTATGGTGATCCTAAGGCCTAGTCTATGGGGTTTTCTTGGCAAGATTTCTTTGAAGAAGAACATTTCTTTGCCATTGCCTTCCTCTGAGACTGAGAGTGTGATGTGCCCAAGGTTACCCAACTGGGTTTCCACAGCAAGGATTCGAACCTTGATCTCCAGGACTCCTTATCCAACATTCAAACCACTACATCATGCCAGCTCATTAAAGTCTGCTCTGACTTTACCAGAAATGCCAATTTAGCAGTGCAATTTCATTAATTTTAGTTCTGTTCAATAGTTTTACCTTGTTTTAGACAGTAATCTACTATATAAAAGTCAAAGTTTGTGAGTGAGTTTGTCTGTTTGTGTCAGGCAGGTGAAGACCTCATGTGATTGGCTGTGTAAGGCGAGAAGACCTTATATGATTGGCTGGCTGTGAAGATTCTATGGAATCCTGGAGTTGGCAGTTCAGGGAGGGGCCTTTAGAATTCTTAGCCAGACAGCTCTTGGGCCTAGCTGGTTGCTGTGGAGACAAGGCCTAGCAGGAAGGATGAGGGCAGTGTATTCCCTCAGAAACCCAACCTCCGTATATTAATAACTGTGAATAAAGATTGGATTGGGGAATATGTGGAAAAGTGTCAGGTACAAGTTACAGGTACTGGACAAGACAGTTTAGTGAGTTCTTAAGAGGAAAAAAATTGCCTTATTTAGTTAGTAGTAATATAGATATATAAAAAAATGACAAGTAATACTTTCCATCCTTTCTTATGGAGCCTTTCCAAAAATTGTAAAGCTACCTTAAGGTATTTCTAACAAGTATTATCTATGAGAAAATAAAATCCTGGGCAACGCTGGGTATATACGCTAGTAGTTTGTATTTATGTAAAGCTGTTTCTGGTGTTTTTGACAGAAAGGCAGAGAAATGACACTAACACAATACTAATATTAATTCTACAGAATAGCTGGGTTCAATTCACTTTTTGGAAGCTTTAAAAAACTCTCATATGAGCCTACCAGGGTATGAATCAGGGTATTTTCCAGTCTTACCTGGAGACTCTCGGGGCTGAACCTGAGATGTGTCCTATGCAAAGCATGTGGTCTAACTGCTTGGCTATGGCTGTTCTCTGACAATAGAACTGGCATCTTGGATTTCAACAAGTGTGCTTACATTTAACACAATGGTAGGTTCAAAAACCGGCAAGTGATGTACAAAGGCACACGACCCATTCATCCATGGACTGAACAAGGAGAACCAGGCAGCCATTACCCATCCTGGGTCTGATATGTTCCAGAATACTGATGAACGATTCAGATTCATGACGTGTCTGTTCAGTGGAAAAGAAAGGTTCTGCTGTCAGTAACTGATCCTGGGAAACAATCCTGGGAAACAAGTTACAGGACTCTGTAGTGCTTCAAATCCAGCTTAGGAAGCACAGGGAGATCTGACAGAGAAAAGGAACACTTATTCTCACCCCACTACAACCTCTGCACGTTCACTGGAAGGTCTGACCAGAGGAACTATGGGAATCTTCTGGCAGTGGGGACTGGTTACTTCCAATCAGTGGACCAGTGAAATTCATTGCAGCTTTTAAGCTGAACTTTGAAAGAGCTATCCAAATTGGTGAACCCTATCCCAGAACAGGCTCAACAGCTTGGATGGCTCCTTCAAAGTTTGGATTAAAACCTGGAACACTTTCTCCATGCCACTAACATGGAAGTCACCAGTGACTGGTGCTACCAAGCCAAGTTCAGGATTGTTACCTTCAGTTGAGAATGCTCTAAACCACGTAGAACCTGAGCACCTGAGAAACTCCTCTCTCTTGAGTACAAACCATCCCCTTGTCTATGCTGTGAGGGGACGCCCTGCTGACCATATTGTAGCCTATGAGGTTCATATACCACATCTAATGCAATAGGGTTGCCAAGCTGGATATGAGATGATAGTCCTGCAACTTTAATGCTGAAGAGACTGTTGAACAAGACAAGGTATCTGTTAGGCTGGACGAAAGTATTGGTCCTCTCTTACTTTCCAGATTCCAAGTTAGCAACTGCAGCTGTCCCCTCCCGACATGGCTATTGCCTCCTTGGGGGAGAGCAGTGTTACCCCAAAACATGAGTGACTCAGAAGTCCACCCATGATGCCAGTACCTCCACATGACAATGGGGAACTGATTAACTCAAAATTAGGAGGCCTGTGAGAGTGGGGGTAACTTGGCAAGATCTTCTCCATCTATGTTTACAGAGTCCTTGCAGGAAACAACCAACCAAAGATGCTGAATGTAGACAAGAATGTGTTTTTATTGGAAGATTCACACAAGCACACAAGGACTAACTGAAAGGAAAGTTGTGGACAGAAGACTTGTAGGGCCTGGGGAATAATTATTGATCTGGAGAGTAGCGAAGAAAGCAGTGATGAGGCTCAGACCGAAGGACAGTTCTCATTTAGGAATCAAAGTGACAGCATGGCATTCAGAAAGGTGAGAGACTGTGCTGAACCACCCAAAACCAAGGGTTCTTACACCCAAAAACTACCCTATGGGTATAGGTGTGAATCGCTCTGCTAGCCAAGCAGACAGTGGGAGTTGCAACACAAACAATGGGGTCTGGATGGTGCTAATGTCCCAGTGCTTAAGTAACAAACAACCCGACAGTAATGGCGGTCATAATAGCCCTGTACTTGAGGAGAGGGTCAGGATAATGCAGGGAAACATTCAGGTGTGAGGTAACAGGGTTGAAAACAATCACTGTTTGGTGGGAATGTTGGCCTGACCACTGTACTCCATCAGAGAGATTCAGCTTTTGCATAAGCCTGTTTTCTCCAAGATGGGTTTGTAATCTGCCTGACAATGACTTCATTTTTCATCTGGCATGTATATGTGTGTGTCTGGCCTGCCTTGAAACCTCATGTTTATAGTCAGTAGTTTTCCTTTTTCCAGCTTGACCTTCCAGTCACCTCAGGTTTCCATTTTATATGAAGACGCCAATTAGCGTAGTGCAAATTAAATAATATTCCCAATTCAACCATATCAATCTTGGGAGGGTGTGTGGGGCGGTAACAGTGGGAGAGAAATGGCATACAGGATTGCTCAACTGTCTTCTTGTTTCTGGGGCTCCATGCCTCCATGCGTCCACCCTAGCTTTCCACTGGCAAGGCATGAGCCGTGTTTCATCTCCACCTGAAAGCTAAAAGGTAAGAGAGGGCAAGTACCTTCATACACCTTGTCAGAATTTCACAGTGCCTTGCCTCCAGAATCTCTTCAGAATTTTACTTCCAGGAGCCTCCCTCCTACCTTCGGTTCTGCATGCAGTTCTATGCCCATGGTGGCCTTCTTATGTGGGATGTTTCTGTCAGCCACTCCCAAAGACCCACTTATTTGTCCAAAGGCTTTTCCAGATCTTTTTCTGGTTGTGTAATTGTTTTATTATTGTTAAAGATCTTATCAACTGCTTTTACTGTGCCTTGTTGTTTACAATTGTAAAATATCTCAGGCACTTTAAGTAAAATCTGAATTTTTTGCTTTTGATTAGAAAAGGGCTAAAGCTATATTCAGTCTCCAATGAACTGGGCTTTATTAGTTACAACTCATATACATCCATGATTATACATCCATACATGATTTTAATGAGTTTCTTCTAATTAAATCCCTATTTTTCCTTAAATAATCAACCAAACAATGTTAGATTGCTGTTTGGAGATGGAATTGGTGAAAGCTAAGTTGTAGCTTGGAGTTCACAGCTGTGCCCTTCCAGATATTGTCAGATTGCAACTCCCATCAGTCATAACCAACATAACTAAAGCTGAAGGATGCTGAGAGCATACCTCCAACAGCATCTGGAGGGCTGCAAGTGCCCATTCCAAATTTCAACTTGTTAACCATGTACCCTGTTTTTTCCTTGGCTTGAACTTCTCATCCTTCTGGTCAGCCTTCATGCCAGCCTAAATTTCCTTTCATCCCATCCCCTGTTCTCTGTCCAGAATGTTGTCAGTCACACGTTCTCACTGTTTAGTACCACAAAGTGTGAAAACAGCCAAAAAACATTACCTGCCAACAGTTGTCAATCCAATGCCATAAGAGGAGTGGGATTGCGCCACCATTTTGGGAGTCCCTGTGGTCCCACTTGTAAAGTAGATGGCTAGGGTGTCATCGCTTTTTGTTCTAACACAATTGTGATCAGCCGGGACAGCTCTTTAAAAACAAACATTGACAAGCAACACTTAACTTGTATAATGGTTATCTATCTCATGATTTCAACCCTGGCAAATTTTTCAGCAGTGAAAGTCTGCATCAGTTGCCCTTGGCAGATACTCTGTGGATTGCTGCCTGGTACCCATGCTCCTTGTACAGGGATTGCATTAACATTTAGTTACAGCCAGAGTTTGGACATATAATAAAGGAGGGGGCCATCCTTGGTTTCCATACAATCCAACAACAAAGTCTTTCTTTTTCAGTAACAGTCCAAACTGTCAGAAGATTACAGGAAGGCAAATGGTTATCTCCATCTTCAAAACAGCAGGAAAGTACCATTTGGGAAAGTAGAGAATGTTCTGTCTGATATCAATGGCAGACAAAATTCTAGAACAGATGCTTCAATATTTGGTCTATAACTATTTAGAAACACAAAGAGTTGTGTACTAACTACAACTCCCCCCGCCTCCCAACAGTCTTTTGCAGCCTCTGGAGCCATCAAAGACCCCATCTCTTGGAAAAAAACTTCAGATGGAAAAGGAACCTCACTGATCCTGGAATTCTCCAGGAGCGGTGATTCTTCTCTGAAGGAAACAGGCAGTGCCTTTTCTGTCCGTCTGTCTGTCTGTCTGTCTGTCTGTCTGTCTTTCTGTCTTTCTTTCTTTCTTTCTTTTTTTTAACTTTCTGAAAATTGGAGTTAACTTCTGATTTTGCAAAAAAATACAAAATATTCCATTTTGAGAGGGGATGCAACTCATGGTTCGGTAGATTATGGGGATGCCTTGGACATAACACAACTTGAATTCAGCTAAACATTTGCTTTGGATGCCAGTGATACTGTTGTTGACAAGATGATAAAAGGACCAAAGATGCTCTATCTGCATCTGAGATGTATCTGAGAGACCACACCATCCCTATACTCCTGTCCAACCTCTCCAGGCTTTAGGGGAAGTCCTTCTGATGGTGCAACATGGTCGTTCTTCTTCAGTCTGGTACCAGTTCTGTTAGAAATGGGAATTCACCATAGTTACACCTTCCCTTTGGAATACACTGTCCCTGGAATTAAGCCAAGAAGCAACAACCTGAAACTTCAAGATCATTCTAATATCATTTTAATTCATTTCGGCCTTTTCAGGTTAATTTTGTTAATTGATTATTCCTATTATATTTCGCTAATTCATTTAAGTTCTGTTTGTTAGCTACTCTAATACACAAAGAAACACACTTCCTCCAGATGTTTGGACTCACAACTTCCATACGCCTTAGCCAGAGTGGCAAAGGATCTACGAGAGTGGTAGTCTAAAACATCTGAAGGCCACATCTAATCTATGCATTAACTTTTGCAATACTTACTGGAAAAGTTCCTTGAAGTTTAGCCAGCCGTCTCTGCCACTTTCAGACACTACGAGCTTGGTTTTCAGAAACTTGCATTCAGACGCAATAGAGTCCACTGCAGGGGCCAATGTATCACTCACTACAATGCATTTGGCTTTGGACGATTGGAGTCTATAGGAAATGTCTTTAGCCGTTAGTTGGGATGTCCCTGGAATGAAAATAACACCTAGAAAAGAAGCAAAGAATGCAATTAGAAGAGAGTAACCAGTCTGCATGCACAGCAAGGGCAATTCAGTTCTCTCCCTAGTGGGGTACAGGGATAAAATATTAAACTCTTGACTCAGGGGGTCCAGTCAGTAATGGACTGGATAAGGGCAAGCGAATTGAAACTTATTCCAGATACGACAGAGGTGCTCTTGGTCAGTCAAAAGGCAGATCAGGGAATAGGGATTCAGCTTGTGATGGATGGGGTTACATTCCCCTTGGAATCTTACACACATAGCTTGGGTGTACTTTTGGAAGTCCAGGTTTCGGTAGTAGTCAAGAATGTGTTTGAACTATTAAAATTTGAGTGTCAGCTATTCTGGTCCCTTGAGATGTCAGATCTGGCCACACGCCTTAATTACATCCCATTTGGATTACTGTAATGCACTCTATGTGAGACTGTCTTTGGAAACTGGAAATTTCAGCAGGTCCAAAATGGAGCTAGGCTACTGGCTGGGGCTGCTCATAGGGTGAACATAACTTCCTTGCTGAAACAGCTTCACTGGCTACTGGTCCATAAACAGTGCTGTTTATGACCTATAAAACCCTACATGGTTTAGGTTTCTACAGTCTGAAAGGCCCTATTTCCCTAGGCAAACCTGCCTGAGTCTTAAGATCTTTGGGGGAGGGCTTCTCTCGACCCCACCACCATCTCAGGTAGGTTTGGTGAGGGCTCATGGAGAGAACCATTTCTGTGGCTGCTTCCAGGCTATTGAACTCCCTCCCAAGGAACTCTCTCCTTGGCCCCCTCTCTGCTCTCTTTCCATAGATAGGCAAACATCTTCTTATTTAAACAGGCCTTTAGTTTTTAACTGGTTGGAGCAGTGCAACAGGTGTGCTGGTTCTTAACATGTAATAGGTTTTACTGTATTTTTAATGGTCCTAAGTTAATGTTTTTAAAGTAGACTGCTGTTTAATATTTTTAAATTTTTGTATTACACATCATTTTAGCTTTTCAAAAGAGGTGTACAGTGTAAGCTGCTTTGGATGCCATATAGGGAAAAAGCACAATATACATTTAAAATTTTTTTAAAAATACCATGAAGTTCCTTTATGCACTTGGCCTGTTGCTATCTCTGTTTCTTGGCTGAGTGTGAATTTAGACCTTGGTTTTCCAGTATGAGTTCAGCACTCCAAACACTACTGCCCTGTGTTTCAAATGTGTAATTCCCTTCGAAACACACATGTGGAATCATAGAATCATAGAATCATAGAAATGTAGAGTTGGAAGAGACCACACGGGCCATCCAGTCCAACCCCCTGCCATGCAGGAACACCCTCAAAGCACTCCCGACAGATGGCCATCCAGCCTCTGCTTAAAAACCTCCAAAGAAGAAGACTCCACCGCACTCCCAGGCAGCATATTCCACTGCTGGACAGCCCTGTCAGGAAGTTCTTCCTGAGGTTCAGGTGGAATCTCCTTTCCTGCAGCTTGAATCCATTGCTCCTTGTTCTGGTCTCTGGAGCAGCAGAAAGCAAGCCCTCTTCTTCCTCTATATGGCATCCCTTCAAATATTTAAACATGGCTATCATGTCCCCTCTTAACCTTCTCTTCTGCAGACTAAATACACCCAGCTCTCTAAGTCTATCCTCATAGGGCATGTCTTCCAGGCCTCTCACCATTTTGGTCGCCCTCCTCTGGACCTGCTCCAGCCTGACCATGTCCTTCTTAAATTGGGGTGTCCAGAACTGGACACAGTATTCAAGATGAGGTCTAACCAAAGCAGAGTAGAGTGGTACCAGTACCTCCCTCCATCTAGACACCAGACTCCTATTGATGCAGCCGAGAATTGCATTGGTTTTCTTGGCTGCCGCATCACACTGCTGACTCATGTTCAGCTTGTGGTCTATTAAAACTCCTAGATCCCTTTCACACGTACTGCTATCCAGCCACGTGTCCCCCATCCTATATTCCTGTATTCCATTCTTTCTACCTAAGTGTAGGACCTTACACTTCTCTCTATTGAATTTCATTTTGTTAGCTTTGGCCCAGCTCTCCAATCTATCCAGGTCATTTTGAATTTTGATCCTGTCCTCTGGCGTATTAGCAACCCCTCCCAATTTGGTGTCATCTGCACATTTGATGAGCATGCCCTCTATTCCTTCATCCAAGTCGTTGATGAAGATATTGAACAGCACTGGGCCCAGGACAGAACCCTGTGGCACCCTGCTAGTCACTTCTCTCCAGGATGAAAAGCAGCCATTGGTGATCACCCTTTGGGTTCGGTCGGTCAACCAATTACAAATCCAACTAACGGTAGCCCTGTCCAGCCCGCATTTTACTAGCTTCTTTGCAAGAATGTCATGTGGAACTTTGTCAAAGGCCTTACTGAAATCGAGATATGCTACATCCACAGCATTCCCTTCACCTATCAAGCTAGTAACTCTATCATAAAAAGAGATAAGATTAGTCTGGCATGACTTATTTTTGAGAAATCCATGTTGACTTCTCGTGATTACCGCGTTGCTTTCTAAGTCATTAGAAACTGACTGCTTAATGATCTGCTCCAGGATCTTTCCGGGTACTGACGTCAGGTTGACTGGGCGATAATTATTTGGGTCCTCTTTTTTTCCCTTCTTGAAGATGGGGACAACATTTGCCCTCTTCCAGTCTGCAGGAACTTCTCTTGTCCTCCAAGATTTCTCAAAGATTATAGCAAGCGGTTCCGAAATGACCTCTGCCAGTTCTTTTAATATCCTAGGATGCAATTCATCTGGCCCTGGAGACTTGAATTCATCCAGTGTGGCCAGGTATTCCTGTATCACCTCTTTACCTATTACGTGCCGCATTTCCCCTGCTTCCTCACCTGCTCCCCAACCGCCAGGTTGACTGCTTGTATCCTTCTGGGAAAAAACTGAGGCAAAGAAGGTGTTAAGTAGTTCTGCCTTTTCTCTTCCCCCTGTTAGTAATTCGCCATCTTCTCTGCGCAGTGACCCTATCGTCTCCTTCTTTTTCCTTTTCCTACGGACATATTTTAAAAAGCCCTTTTTATTGTTTTTGATG
Source organism: Cyclura pinguis (assembly GCA_030412105.1). Taxonomy (NCBI): domain Eukaryota; kingdom Metazoa; phylum Chordata; class Lepidosauria; order Squamata; family Iguanidae; genus Cyclura; species Cyclura pinguis. The sequence continues at coordinate 11,092,470 of CM059609.1, forward strand.
TCTCTGGCCAGCTTAAGTTTGTTCTGTGCTTTAGCCTTTCTGACCTCCTCCCTACATCTCCTGGCTACTTGCTTAAATTCTTCTTTGGTGGTTTCTCCCTTCTTCCATTTCCTATACATGTTTCTCCTAACACTTAGCTCAACTGAGAGTTCTTTAGTCAACCATTCTGGTTTCTTCAGATGCCTTCCAGTTTTCCTCCTTATTGGCACAGTTTTAGACTGTGCCTTCAGTATCTCCCTTTTAAGGAACTCCCATGCCTCCTGAACTCCTTTTCCTTTCACTATTCTTGACCACTGAATTCCAGCCAGCAGCTCCTTAAGTTTACAGAAGTCTGCTTTTTTAAAATCTAAGATGAGTGTCTGGCTACACTTATCTTCTCCTTCCCACTGAATGCCAAATTCCAATAGGGCATGGTCACTCCCCCCTAAAGATCCAACCGCTTCTACCTCATTAACAAGGTCATCCCTGTTGGTCAGGATCAGATTTAGAATATTTGATCCCCTTGTGGCCTCTTCCACCTTCTGGACCAGGAAACTGTCTGCAAGACAAGCAAGAAACTTGCTGGATCTTGCTGTCTTGGCAGAGTTTGACTGCCAACATATATCCGGATAATTGAAATCTCCTATTATTACTGTATCTCTCCTTTTTGAATGTGCGGTCATTTGGTTGAGGAAGGCATCATCAAAGTTCTCAGTCTGGGTTGGAGGTCTGTAGTAAATCCCCACCAGAATATCCCTATTGTTTCTCGCTCCCTTAATTCTTACCCGGATGCTCTCGACCTGGCTTTCTGTGTTTAAGTCACGGATCTCTTCACAGGTGAAAACATCCTTGACAAACAAGGCTACTCCTCCTCCTTTCTTGTTTGGTCTATTTTTACAAAATAGGCTATACGCCTCTATTCCTACATTCCAATCATGAGACTCATCCCACCAGGTCTCAGTGATGCCTATCAAAATCAGCCGAGGATGAGATCATGAGTAGAAAGACAACCAGTTCTGTACCCCTTCGACTCAAAAGTGGCCATTCATTTTAGATGAACACTACATGGATCTTCCTGTTTGCAGCCTTTGACCATTTAAACTTAAGTGACTGGGTTAAAATACTTGAAAATGCTTCCAGGAACATTTTTCAACTCATAAAAAAGTAGAGAGCTTTCTTCTAAAAATGTTGAATTTCAGAATTCAGTGCCGCACCTGGTGTGGCACATGCAGTGTAGTGGACCCAATGCTCACAGGGTCAAAGTGCCACCACTTTTTCACTATCAGAAATGAAGATGTTAGTTGAAATCCTACATCAGGGTTGTGCAAAGTCAATCTCCACATGTGGAATTACATACTGATTGTGTTAGGCAACCTCTGTGCAACTGAAGGCACATGTGCATCAATGCATCTGTGTCCTCCCATATGCCTGTTGCTATGCACATGAATATCTGCCTGCACAATGGCACCACATCGGCTATGCTGCTTCCACAACCTTCCATTGCCTCTGCTAAAGAACTGATATATGCATAAGGCACCAACAGAATTCTGGCCATGATCTACCACTCTTCTCAGCTTTTCTGTTCTGAGTATAGCTGCAGTATTGAGGCAGCCAGTGACCTGGTATGTGAAGGCAAAAAATCCACACTAGTTTTTATAGCAGCCCTACCAGGTTTAGGTAAACATTTTACAGGATCTTTCCAAGGTACTAAACTTACTTAGAGAATTGGGTTCAGCACTTTGGATAGCTCCCACAAAACACATGTTAAACCCAGGAAGTTTGGGGTAAAATTCTGCATTGATTCAATGCCCTCCTGGCAATGGAACCACTGGCTGCCACTGGATGGTGGTGGAGGAGGAACTTCCTCTCCTGTAATACTTACGTACCTGTCCGTACACTTGCCAAAACAAGTAACCACCACTCAGGAATCTTTGGCAGAACTAGCATGAGTCGGTCTCCTCTGTGCAAGCCACATGGACCAGTAAGCACGTTAGCAGCTTTTTGGGACAAGACTGTCAGTTCCTCATAGTTCCACTTCACCTCTTCTTTCTGTTCATTTACCCACCAGAAGATTGTGTTCCGAGATGTCGTTCCATCCTGGCAGACCCATTAAGAAGTTAAAATAAGATGGAGGTTGGGTAACAAGGTGGCATTAACACACAGAGCCTTGTGCAATTGTAAACTGAAGTTGATTATGTTATTAATAATGAAAGAGTGGTTACCTGGTTTGACCATAGTACATGTAAAAGGGAACTAGGAGTCTTAGGAGCCCACAGGTTAAGCATGATTCAGCAGTGTGACACGGGAGCTAAGAAAGCCAATGCGATTCTGGGCTCCAACAATAGGAGTGTAGTGTCAAGGGAATTTATAGTACTACTCTTTTCTACTTTGGTCAGACCCCACATGGAATACTGTGTCTGGTTCTGGGCACCACAGTTCAGGAAGGACATTGATAAACTGGAATGTGTCCAGAGAAGGGTGACCAAAATGGTGAAAGACCTGGAAACCATGTCCTATGAAAAGCGGCTTAGGGACCTGGGTATGCTTAGCCTGGAAGAGAAGAGAAAGTTAAGAGGTGACATGATGGCCGTGTCATATGGAGGATGGGGCAAGCTTGTTTTATGCTGCTCCTAGGACACAGAGCAATGGCTTTGAATTCCAGGAAAAAGAGATTCCATCTAAACATTAGGAAGAACTTCCTGATGATTAGAACAGTTCAATAGTGGAATATGCCGCCTTAGAGTGTGGTGGAGTCTCCTTCTCTGGAGGTTTTTAAGCAGAGGCTGGATGGCTTTGATAGTGTATTCCTGCGTCACAAGGGGTTGGACTTGGTGGCCCTTGTGGTGTCTTCCAGCTATGTGTTTCTGTAATTCTATGAGAAGTACAGCTAATGGGAAAACAGGGGAGGCATGAGCACCTAGGAACAGATGGGCATTGGGAAAAAAAGCCTCAAGTGGCAGATACTGAGGGGTAGTAGCAAGATGTTGGAGGAGAGACCTGTCTGCTCTGCTGCCTGCTCTGCTCCCTCTAAGCTGGATCGCTGCATTTATGACAGTGGAGGGCAATGCTCCATTGTCAGTGACAAAGACAAGTTGTCTAGATATAAAAGTTGGGAATTGCCATCTTGTTTTTCATCACAGGCAGCGAAAGGATCCCTGCTGGGCATGTCCCTCTACATTCCAAAACAGACAGTACCATTAGTGCCTTCAGGGCTGGCCTTAGCATTTGGCACAAGGAGGCAGCTGATGAGGAGCAGCAGCTGCAGTTCTCCAACCGTTATTTCTACTTTCTGTAACCATTCTCCTCTGTTGGAATGCAGAGTTCTGTGTGCTGTGCAACGTGCCCCCCACCCTTTAAACTACTGCTGCTAACTGCTGCTCTCATGGGCAACAGCAGAGAGTCCCAGCAGTGGGGCCTGGTGGCTTCTATGCCAAGGATTTGGCGAATCTAGTATGGCCTTTATTCGGGGCTTTAAGGGAGCTATCCAATGTGCTGAACCTATTTTATGGATAGGGTGCAGCTCTTTTAGACACAATAATAAAATCCAGAGTGGATAAAGTGCATCCTGGACATGGGAGTCACTATTGCCAGTGCGGACACAAGGTTCAAATGCCCACTCAGTTAGCTTCTGTGCTTGGATTGGAAGGTGGGATGAACCCTCTTGTCTTTTGCCTCAGGCAGCAAAACTTCTTTGGATGGCCCTCAATGCCCTGCTTTTTCACCAGCCTTTCCCCAAAGTGGTTGTGCCCTTACCTTTTCCATTTGTGCCCATTTGTCCACAACATCGCTTGCAAAATTGAAGTATTCAGGCACCTCTTGTTCACCCCGGTTTATAGCATCATAATAGGAGACAATTGGAGAGGTCAGGGTTCTCTTGGCTTGATGAATTAACATGCAGGGTGACGGCAGTCTCCAGAAGTACTTCAGCAAGGCCATTGTGGTGTCAGCTCACACAGCTGTTTGGGTGTGTTGGTACGCTTTGTATTTCTGCAACAACATTTGTAATCTAAATCTCAAGAAGTTAAGAGACATCTGAAACAGTAGACATGAGCAGAAACCGTATATCTCTCCAGAGCAGGGGTGGGCAAAGTACGCTCCATGGTGGCATGGGGCCCTTGGGACCCCGAAACATTCTGAAGTCCCCCAAACCCCCCACAAAATTTAATTTTCTTATGCCCTAAAACTGGCTCAAATCTGCCCAAACTGTAGCAGTTTGCTTCTCCTAACCCTTTGAAGCTTCCCCAAGCTCTAAAAAAGAGAGAAAAAAAATCACTCCTAAATGAGCCAAAAGAGCAGCCAGAAGTGACATCACATCACTTTGGGCGCACCAAAACACATCGATGCACTTTACTATCAGGCACAGGGAGGAAAAATGGCTTCTCCTCCCTGCATGTTTGCCCATCACTGCTCCAGATGTTGCCGAACTGCCATGCCCAGCAGTCCTAGCCAACATAGCCAATGTTGATGAATACTAAGAGCTGCAGTCTAACAACACCTGGATGGCCACATGATTCCCATCCCTGCAGGAAAGGATCTCATGCAAAGCAGGAATTTCACATAAATTAAGTAAGCACGAGAGCCAAGATGGTGTCATGGTTTGAGTGTTGAACTAGGACTCTGGAAAAGGAGAGTTCAAATCCCTATTTATCCGTGGAAATCCACTGTGTGACCTTGGGTAAGTCTCTCCACCACAACAAAATATCTGAATTAAAGAGAAAAAGTCCCTAAAAGCCTAATCAAAGCTTAGAAAACCTGTTTTAAAATCACAAGTGATCTGGGATTCCAAAAGAGACACATTGGGGGATTATTTTTGTTTGGTTTGCAGTAACTTGAAGAAAGCATTAAAACAGGGTTGGGAATCATGCAGTTGACTGATAATGGTATTTTCCCATCTGTCTCCATTGGCTGTCCAAAAGCCAGGACTGGATATCCAGTCAGACACACAGCTACAATCGGCCCTCCAACATTCACTAGGGTGCAGGTCAAAAGTGAAAAAACTGCAGATATCAAAATGTGTTTGCACATTTGTGGGAAGAGGGCTGAGACACCCAGGATCCAAACCAGGGCCATTTCCGCACTAGCCTGTTATAGCGCGATGATTCCACTTTCAACATCCTCTGGAATCCTGGAGTTTGCAGTTTCGGGAGGGGCCGGGTGGCCCCTCCCGAAACTGCAAACCCCAGGATTCCAGAGGATGTTGAAAGTGGAATCATCGCGCTATAACAGGCTAGTGCGGAAATGGCCCAGGTCAGGGAAAGGAGAGGGAAAGCAGGTGAGTCATCTGTCCTTAGCTGGTCAGGCAGCAGTTGGTGGAGGAGGAAGAGGACCAGAGGTGGGTTTTTAAAGAGCTATGTGGCCTGATCGAAGCAGCTGAGAGGGAGGGTACCCACGAGAGAAGAAGCACCAGAGGTGGAGGGGCAGGAGGTGAAGAAACTCACAAATAATCAAATGTTGAAACCCACAAATGTGGAGGGCTGGCCATATTACTTAAAAATGCCTTGAAGTTTAGTACTGTCATAGAGTTTTATTCCATAATATTTAGAGTCGCCTCATAATCTGAGGCTGTAATCAAAGGCTCCTCCATAACCTGCAAACCCCAGGATTCCATAGGATATTGAAAGAGGAATAACAGCACTATAACAGTCTAGTGTGAAAATGGCCTCTGTGGCCCTTAGCCACTCCTGACTCCTTGGTCTACTTTTTTTTCTTGGAGAAATGCCTCTCCTTGGAGCCCTCAGGAAGTACAATTCATTTTTTAAACAGGTTGCTGCTGATTAACATCAAACATGTGCCTTCAAGTTGCCTGTCGACTTATGGCGACCCCATGAATTTCATAGGGTTTTCTTAGGGAAGGAATCCTCAAAGGTGTTTTTTGCCTATTCCTTCCTCTGAAATATAGCTGACCACATCTGGCATTCACTGGCTGTCTCCCATCCAAGTACTAACCAGCGCTGACTCTATTTAGCTTCAAAAATCAGATGGGATCTTACTCATTAAGAAAACCAAATAAGTGGACAAACAGTCATTTCAAGGTCTTTGCCCCCCGCCATTTGTGGGTATTTTTAGCAGTCCATGAGGCCCCTGCTGTACTTGTTCACTCCAATACAGGCTGTGAGTTGCTTTCTCCCAGATAAGGGGAAGGAATTCTGCACATGCTTAGAAGCCTTAATTTCCCTGATTAAGGTTGGAATTCTGTGGGAGCACTTCACTACTGTACACATAGTTGCACAAGAACTGGCCTCTCTTTGGTTGTTTCTGCACTAGACTGTTATTCTGCTTTCAACATCCTATGGAATCCTGGGGTTTGCAGTTTAGGGAGAGGTCTCAAAGAATTTTGAAAGTGGAATAATAGCACTATAACAGTCTAGTGCGGAAACAGCCTCAGAGGTTGCCTAAGTGTGCAGGCAATCATTCTGCAAGGGCCCACACAAAACTTTTTCACCCTTTTAACTTGGTGGGGCTTGGGGAGGTAATAGACCAAAGGGCAACAGATTATCTCAGATTATTGTGCAATCAGTTCTACACCTGCGGGATCTAGCTTAACTACAGTGGTGTACATTTACATGACAATTAAACTGAATAGGACACTGGGCCTAATTCTTTGCAAATTCCAGGACTCTGCTGTGATTGTGCTACATGAGATCCTTCTTCATTTTTGTTCTCATAACCCTTCCCTGTGTGAGAACTATTCCTATATCCTCCTTAGATATCAGATTTACATTTGGATTACACTTTGGCCATTTCTGCACTATAGTGTTATAGTGCTATTATTCCACTTTCAACATCCTGTGGTATTCTGGGGTTTGCAGTTTACTGAGATGCGGATGAGAATTCTAAAGGCCCTTCCCTAAACTGCAAACCCCAGGATTCCATAGGATGTTGAAAGTGGAATAATAGCACTATAACACTATAGTGTGGAAACGGCCTTTGAGAACTGAAGCTAAGGGGTAACCAGTTCTCTGAGATCCATCCTATGTCACCATAAGGACAGAATTATTCCAGGTACAGCTGCCTGCTTGACATCTTGATACTCCGCCTGACAACCTACAGCAGCCTTCCTCCAACATAAGCAGGTGCCTCACAGATGAGACTTATGGGTGCTGCAATCCAACACATCTGCAGGGCAACAAGTTAGGGAAAAGCTGACTTAACAGCTGTTCTCCTTTGTCTATGTAACCACCATCCCCCCAGTGTTTCACTAACACTTTGCTGTATCCACAATTTGTGTTCAAGCAGCTAGGAACTGGAACTCACTGCGCCAAGAACCAAATAATCAAAAAAGCTCTCTCTCCTCCCTCCAGCTCTGTGGCTTTGTAGATTTCCAACCCAAACCTTTCCTAGAGCAGATCAATAATGAATTTGTTTTCATTTACAGAGCAAAGGTTGTAATTTATTTATATGGGAGAATATCTATAGACGTTAAGTCCACGTGAAAAGGTTTAAAGGTTACTCCCCGTGTGTGTATGTCCCAGTGAACTGAGGGCAGTGAACAAACAGCTAGAGGAAGGCACCGTTAGTGCATTTTTCAGAGCAGACTCTTACCACACTATGGCCCTGTCACACTAACTGACTTTTATTTAAAGGTGGTAACTGGTTCCCCAAGAGTTCCTATGTCACCATGACAGAATTATTTGGACTGTCTGATTCTCATGGTAGCTCGGTGCACTACGGCAGTCTTCTTCCACCTTCGCCCAATGCCTTGCAGATGGGGATGGTGGGAGTTGTAGTCCAACCCATCTTCAGAGCGCTCAGTTTGGGGAAAGCCAGTTTTATTCAGGTCATTCCCACTCAGAACCCTCCCTTGTCTTTCTCCCCCAATTTCCAATTGCTCATCTCTCCTCCTTTTTTCTTTTGCTAACCGTGGAAAATCCCCATAGGAGAAAAGGGACGGAAATGCTGCCCACTGCTGGCTAACTCCCAGCACAAAGCACGGCCAGCTGGAAATGCTCTGAGTTTTGCCAGGAGAGTTTTATGGTGCAATCGCTCTGCCCCATTCACATAATTTTACAAGAGGAAGAGCAATCAGGACAGCAATACGCTCTTCTGTTTGTAAACTCTGCCGTCCTCCTGCTATCACTTCTTGGCCCAAGAAAAATTCCAGTAAGGAGAAAAAAGAGAGGACAACCAAGAGGTGTCAGCTATGGGGTGGAGACCAAAATGAGAACACTGCCCCTCCAAATGAGAGCTCCTCCAAAAGAACAAACAGCCCCCAAATTATCAGTGTTGCAGGGTGAAGCATAGGGAATCTTCCACATCTTGAACTCTTCTATTTGCTGTGTTTGTATTGGCATGATTACCACCTGTCCTTTTGCCCTGGATGACTACTGCATTCTTCTCCCTTTGCACCTCCCTTTTAAGTTATTGGAACGCCAAAAATTTGGGGAATGTAGGGCATCTCACACACTCTTGGCCCCAGAAAACCCTCTGATAGGTTTGCCTGAGGGTCGTCACAACTCAGAAGCGCCTTGAAGCAGCAACAAGAAGGAAAGTTTTAATGTGGGAGGGCAGAATTCTTACTCGGGTGGCAGTGCCATCCTTTTGCCCCGCCTCGTAGCTTAACCCTGGAAGAGCCACACTGGCAGCGCTAGGATGGAGTCCTTCTTCCTCAAGCTCAGGGGTGGGGCAGCCGTTGCCTTCCAGATGTTTCCGGACCGCAACTCCGACAATCCTGGGGCCTCCACTCCCGCAGCCCCTGAAGAGGCACAAATCGCCCCCCCCCCCGGCTTAGAAGCGCCCCTCGGATCGCCTTTTTACCTGCGCTTGTCGCCTCCTGTTGAAGAGCGCGCGCAGAACGGGCGGATCTTCGCTTAGTCCGGCGGATCTTCCCTTAGTTTGGAGGAGCTTTCCTCGGTCCGAGAAGCAAGGCGCCAGCCGAGCGCCGGAGGCTCCAGAGATAAGACCCAAACCTGCCCACCCAGCAGATCCAGGAGGGCCCAAGCAAGCAACGCCCTCCTTTTTCCTCTTCCCCGCCTGCTCGCTTTCCCTTTCCCCCGAGGCGCCGCCGTGCAGGGAAGGGGGGCTCAGTTCCGGGCTGCGAGTTCAGGAGTCCTGCGGACGGAGGCGTGCCCTCGGCAGGGCCGTTCCCACCCGACCGGTCGGCCAAGGGGGAGGCCGGAGGGGCGATTTCACAGAGCCGGCGCGGGGGAGGGCGCGGCGGGCCCTTGAAAAGCGATCGCGCGCTACCGCCCAGAACGCAAACCGTGGTTGCTCGGTGCGCTTGCGGTGGTGCGCCTCCGAGTCGCATCTGATTCAGGGCGAACGCTCTCGGCGGGGCCGTTTCCGCACTAGACTGTTAGAGCGCTCTCATTCCACTTCCAACTTTCCTGTGGAATACTGGGGTTTGCCTCGAAGGCCCCTCCCTAAACCGCAAACCCCAGGGTTCCATAGGAGGTCGAAAGTGATAGCACGCTAACAAACCCCTCCCTAAACGGCAACCTCCAGGATCCCATGGGAGGGTCAAAGTGGAATGATGGCACTATAATAATCTGGTGCGGAAACGGGGGAGCGGTCCTGGGGCTGAGAGCGTGTGACGCCATTACAGGCTCCCTCTACCACCCCTGGCTCAAAAGAAGTGGAGGTGGGAGCCTGTAACGGGGAAGCAGCGTCAGCAGGGAAGGAGTGAGATGGCTGGGCGAGAAGCCGGAAAGCTCCGGGCGCGGCAATGCTGCTCCAGTTGGGGTTCCTTCTCACTGACTTAAGCGGCGGCGGGGGGGGCGAGACAAGAAAGTTCCCGCCCGCCCCGCCTGCAAGCTGTAGGCGAAGTTGTGCGCCTGCTTTTCGAGGCTGCAGCCTGGCCGGTTTCACCGCCGAGGGCCCGGGGAAGGAACTGGAGCCGTTCCCGCAGCGGGGCGGCCTCCCTTTCTGGCTTCCGGGGACTGGCTTCGCGCGCTGCAGCTTTCGTTCGGAAGGGAAGGGCGGCTGATCGAAAGGGAGAGGATTGTGGTGGTCGTGCGCCTTGGTTTCCTATGTAAGGAGACCCTGAAGAGGACCTGTCTGAGAATCAGGGGTGTCGAACTCAATTTCATCTTGGGCGGCATCAGCGTTATGTTGCCCTCAAAGGGCCAGTTGTATCTCCAAGACTGTATAAATACATCTGCTCTTTTGTCATGTGAAAATAATTGCCTCTGCATTTGATTATTACTGCTTTTTAAATTGCCTTCCCTCTGCATCAACTTTTCTTTCCTTGGACATTTTGGGGCTATATAATGGTAGTTTATGGTCCCGATACCTTTGTAAAGTGACATAGAATTGGTCAGTATATCCGAAGTGTGCCGCTTTCTGCTTCCCGGACTGCGTCCTCTTCAGAATGCCGGCAGCCGGGCGCCCGCAATGTGGGGATCGGGCTCGCCGGGCAGGGGGAGTGCAGCAGCTGCAGGAGAGCATAGAAAGAATAAGTTGTCAGGTAACAGGGCATTAACAGGTAGGGGCTTCCTGTACTGACAGTTACTTTTTAACATAGCATTTTTTGCACTGTCTGACCCTTACAGACCTGGGTCCCCCAGAGATTTAAGCCCCTTCCGTTTGTCCTCCCCAGCCCTAGGGGTGGGGGGAGAACGCTATGGCTGCTTCTCTCTCCGAGCATCACCACCGCCAGGGGATGGATTTGAGCCAATGTGCTACAGAAAATGAGAGGGAGTCAGCCTGCCCACTTCCACCTTCCCAGGGTGGTGCAGAACAGAGGTCTGATTATAGAAACAGCAGCATCCCCCCCACCAAGAGTTCTGCCCTGATGAAATTTTCCTCCAGTCCCCAAATTTCTAGGATTGCAGTAATTTAAACCTTCAGTTGTGCATCGAGAAATAGAGTTTAAGCATGCAAAAGACAAGGTGTGGGCAAGGTGACCAAAGGAATATTGTTGCTGTCTGCCTTTAAGTCGTTTCCAACGTACGGAGACCTAAGGTGAACCTATTGCAGGGTTTCCGAGGGCTGAGAGTGTGTGACATGCCCAAGATCACCCAGTGGGTTTCCATGGCCGAGTGAGGAATTGAACTCTGGCCTCCAGGGTTGTAATCCAATGCTCAAACGACTACACTGTGCTAGCTCTCTGAAAGTAACAAGGAATCAGCCCGGAGGAATCAGCCCAGAAAGCCAAATTCACCCTGCTCTGCCCCCCCCATGGTGCAGAGGAGGGGAAGAGAATGGAAACAAACAGCTGCTTCAAAAACCACTGTACTTGACTCCATGGTCTTGACAGAAAGAACTGGACAAGCAATGGCAGCAAGTGGTGGCTGCTGTTAACTTCTGGTTGCTCACGTGCCCACGCCTGCTAGAACTTCATATTTGAAATTGAACATCAACTTTCTTTCTGTGATACAGCAGGAGGGATTGGGATTAGTGGGGGCCGTTCCAGGGATTTAGCGCAGACCCAGGAGCAAAAGGTGGTGGCACCTCTCCTTTCTTTTCCCATGGCGAGGCATTCTGTTACTGCGATGGATAAGCCTGAACCCGGGGTCTACAATTTAATATAAATTGGCTATTAAAAATATACCCCTCCACGTGCTCGAGAGGCCCCCAGATAAGCACGCACACAGGCACAGCTGAACGGCTGAAAAATACAAAGAAAAATCCTGGTCAGGCCAGTAACTTTCCATCGCGCCGCTTCAGGAGACCTCCAGGCAAGTACACATCGAACACCATTAAGTATGCACCAAGCACACAAAAGATTCTCAGCCCCGAACTGTCAGCTTGACAGGATTAGCACTCCTGACTACACAAACTGTCAAGCGCAGCCTATTTGCATACTGTCAGAGCTATTGACAACCCTGACTAAAACCCACCGGCCGGCCCCTCCCGAAACTGCAAACCCCAGGATTCCATAGGATGTTGAAAGTGGAATCATAGCGCTATTAACAGTCTAGTGCGGAAATGGCCTGAAACTACAATATAACAACACAACCATTACTGAAAGACTTACCTCTTACATTAAACACATCCCAACTATACTACGCTATGTTACATACAAAGGAACTCTGATCCCTCCATGCCAACTGTTATGCAAAAGATTCATAGTCCATGATATATTTTACTATTACAGATCTAAATACATTTAACCTACTAGAATTACTAATGAGCTTAACCAGACTATTATATCATTAGATTTCTTACTACTCAAAAAAGCCATAAACAGTTTCCAGCCTTTCAAAAAAAAAAAAACAACTTTTGATCTCTCTTTTAAAATCCATGTCAATTTTGCAACTTGGAGAAGGCCCACAACTTTAACAACCCATTCTTCCTTCATCAGTACATTAGTCTGCTTCTAAGGCCATTTCTGCACTAGTCTGTTACAGTGCTTTTATTCCACTTTCAACATCTTATGGAATCCTGGGTTTGCAGTTTAGGGAGGAGCCTTTGAGGATGCTCCTCAGGTGATCCGGAAGCCTTTGAGGCCCCTCCCTAAACTGCAAACCCCAGGATTCCATAGGATATTGAAAGTGGAATAATAGCACTGCAACAGTCTAGTGCAGAAACGGTCTAAGTTTGGGCAAACAGAAACCTGGCCTTAGCATGAGGGAGGATGGAGCAGCCACTCGCCTCTGGCTTACTAGGCAAGCATAACAATTTTTGCTATTTTAGTTGTTGTTACTGTATGTTTACTGCTGGTGTGTGTGAAGTGATGGTAGTCTTTTGTGCCTGACATGCTAGAATAACTTGACTTGGAAGGGTGCGAGGCTGTTCAACCACAGAGATCTGGTAGAAGTGTGAGAGCATTATTTGAAAATAATAAGAAATAATTGATTAATAGTCAAGTTATAGTCAAGCTACACAGAGAGCTACTAACAAAGAAAAATAAAGGGCTAGGTAGGTGAAAAATAAATGCTAATTCTTGCAAAAGTAAATAAAGTAAATGGATCGGAAAAGCAAGAAAGCAGCTGCTGACAGTTGGGGAATGAGGAACAAAAGGGCCAGGGACTGTCTGAAATGTGGTTAGTTTCGTGGTCTTCAGCCTCTGGAGACATCCAGAATAGAACAAGGGAAGGGGAGCGATCACAGGAGCGGAACTTTCGTGACCTAAAGGCTGATTAAGGTTTATTATAATATTAACTTACACACCCACAAGATGGAGTCAGGTATTATAATTTAGGACCACCGATACGGACATGCGCAATGCTGGAATGCTGACATAATAATGTATTCATGACATAGTTTCCTATACGTATGGATTTCAGTTAGCCAATTAACCAGCATTTCTGCTTTTATACAAGGCTTGGCAGAGTATAAAATTACCTTTCTGTTGCCATGTTCTTTGGAGTGGTATGTTCTTGAGTGCCTGAGTGTACTTCACTGCTCCCCTCTTGTACAAGAGAAAATAATTTTTTTAAAAATTTTACCGCTAATCCTGGTGTGGTCTAAATTCATTGCTGTAAGAGAAGCAGCTGTTGTCTTCTCTTGCTCACCTCTTTTCCTGGGCCAGGCAAAAGAATCAAAGTTGAGGTGGAGGTGCCACTAGATCAGAGTGGGCAACTGAACCAAGGGTTGGTGCCAGTTTTTGCCCCTCCCTCAGTGGGCTACACAAGTTTTTTAAATTTCTTTTTGTCATATCTAATTTTGGTTTCCTTTATTTTTGTTCAGTTTTCAGCCATTTTTCCTTGTGGGAAAGGTATTGAGGAGGGCAAATACAGCTAACCCACTGCATTCTGGTATATTTTTGCATCAGCTCAAGTGAGTTGGGCAATTTTTCACCCATTTTTCAAAACTGGGGGGCTGCGGCTTTGGGTTGTTCTAGAGGAAGCTGGGGCCAGTTGTGGCCCATGAACCAAACTGTGACCATCCCTGCTCAAGACAGGTGTGGTGTGTGTGTGTGTGTGTGTGTGTGCCCATGCGTTTATCTCCAACCTTCTTTTCCAACTTTAGTTTGGAGAGAACATAAGCAGACTGCCAGAGAAGGAAATATGATGATATGGAAATTAAGGAATTAGTTTATTTTGGGGGATCAAAATATTTATTTAATACCATCTTTTCGTCTGGAGAAATTTTAATTTCCCAAATTCCAGTTTAAGTAGAATACCTAAAAACTCTTCTGAGGACACGAGCAATTATCCGTATCTTTCAGTTCCCTTACGTTGCTTTCACACTCCTGCCTTACTTGTGCATTGTTAAGCACTACCAACATCCACGTTGAGCAAATCATATCTACAGTTCCATTGACAATATGTATGATCATACAATGTCGGCATTTTGTCTACAATGTTTACATGTTTTAGTATTTCTATTTATTCAAGTTTTTTAAAACAGATTCGTCAACATTAACAACGGTGACAAAAGAATTACTAACAAGAATAGCAAACAGAATATGGCAGGACTGGGAAAGTAACAATACACATAACTCAGACAGACAATGGCAGAAGGTAGTGTAGACAATGAATTTCCCAGAATTTCAGCTGTCCTGGCTCTGGGGGAATCGTATCTCATTTGTATAACATAACAAATGAACGGCATATATGTCATGTCGGCATTCCTCATGACATGAATTGTAATGATAATTGCTTAGTAAATATGTTAGTCTTTACAATACTGTATGTCACCATCATATTGTGTATGTATGTAGGGAATGTAGATCCTGGGAGCTTGTTATGTAGTGTTAAGTAATGCCTTATTACATATAAAACTATGTAACTGTGAAATTTTATGTACTTTGCCTGTGCTGCTATTTGGTGAGCAGGTCCAGTTAATAATTGCTGCTGATCATGTTTGGAAGGGTTGTTGTGTGCTTTGCTTGACTGAATATAGATACAATAGTACATGTATACTGATTGCATAGAAAGTAGGTGTAAATATTAATCTTCTGTTACTTTAGGAGTCACTGCTTTATATTGAACAGGCATGATTAGTACTTGATATTAATCTTGTTTAATGGGGATATTATATGTCTTGATAAGTTGGGAAACTGAAGACAATAAACAGAGAGCAGTTCATTGGGGTGTTAGATGGGACCAAATGCCCAAACTGGCCTTTGAAGGTTGTTTTATGATTTAGGTCAAAACAGCGAGAGTGGGATACAGATGGCATGACAGGGAAACATGAGGAGAGGCTGAGAGAATTGGCCTTAGCCAGGCAGGACGCAGGGGTAATACAAGAGAGAACAAATGGCGGGCAGAGGACACCGGGTTTGGATAACATTAGAGACCTCTGAATTAACGAGACATGTAGATTCAACCAATCAGTGTAAGGCGAGTTGAATTATTATTGTCTGGAAACTATATGTACTTTGTTTGTGAGAACCCTGATCAGTTTCTGCTGCTTTAAGTGATGTTTGGATTTAATCTGTACTTCCAATGAAAGGACATTTCTGTCTACGTGTGTTTCCATGTTTCTGAGTGTTCCCTATGGATATGGTTAGGAGCCATACATGACAATATATTTGCAAACATTTCTCAGCATCTAGTTCTTCAGACAAGTCTCATATTATGGCTCAGTTTCTTGGACCGTGTTAGCTTCAGTGTTCTGTCCAGCCACAGACGCAACAGAAATCCTCCAAGGGACTTTCATTAGCTAGCCTCACTGCTGCCAGAAATGATTTGATTAGATGATGATGATGATGATGATGATGATGATCTTTATTATTACTACATTTTTTCCTGAGGACTGGGGCTCATGGTGGCTTGCAAATTAAAATGAGTACAATATAGCTTAAAACATACAAAAGATCAACATTAAAATGGAATGAAACTATTAATGATAGTAAAGCAATTTCATAGAATCAAAGAATCTTAGAGTTGGAAAGGACTACAAGGGCCATCCAATGCAACCTTTTGTCATGCAGAAATACACTGAAAGCACTCCAGAAAGATGCCTGGCCACCCTCTGTTTGAAGCTCTCAAAAAATGCAGAATCCACCATCCTGCATGTCAATCTACTCCACTGCTGAACTACTCTTCCAGTAAGGAAGATCTTCCTAATGTTAGGTTGAATCTCTCTTTTTTGCAAGCTGAATCCATTGCTTTGTGTCCTAGTCTCTGGAGCAGCCGAAAACAAGCTTGCTCTACCTCCTACATGACAGTTCTTTAGATATTTAAAGATAGCTCTGATGTCACCTCTCAGTCTCCTCGTCTCCAAGTTAAAACATAAAATAATAGAAAAATAGTTAAAAATGATACAGTTGGTCTTCCACATTGGTTAGGGTTGGGGTGTAGAACTCTCGCAAAAGTGGAAAAACCACAAATATAAAAATGCATGCGGGTGTTTGTAGGAAGGTTGAGGCACGGCGAGGAGAATGCACACCCAGGGTCCAAACCAGGTCAGGGAAAGGAGAGGGAAAGGGGGTAGTTTGGCATGGTGGCCCTATACTTCCTCTCTCACCAAGTTCTTTACTTGGGGGGGGGCATTGGGGGCTCTGAGCTGCCCTTAGTTGGCCAGGCAGATGCTGGTGAGGATGAGGAGGACCAGAGGTGGGTTTTTAAAGTGCTGTGTGGCCTGATCAGAGCTGTTGAAAGGGAAAATTCCTCCCGAAAAGAAGTGCTTGAGGTGGGAAGAATTGGAGAAATTTGCCAATAATCAAATTGTACTCAGTTTCTGCTTCTTTTGAATTCTGGGAAGAAGAAAATACAATTGAGGAGATTTGCAAAAATTACTTTTGGGGTCTACACATCTCCAAATCCTCCAGCAACCTCACCAAATGAAGATTCTGGGAGCTGTGGTTAGTGGTGACTAGCGGTTACCATTTTGCTGGATTGATGAGTCTGATGAACTAGGTTTTGGCTTGGATATTGAAGGATCCATCTGACATGTTGAGCTGAGTTAGGGGAAAGAGTGCAGAATTCCCAGGACAAATGCACTGCCCCAATGATATGGACGCTACCAGACACCACTGGTTGTTTTTTAAAAAAGTAACTTATCCAAGCTCTGCTTAAGAGTGGCTACCATATACTGGGTCAAGTCTGCCTTAATTGATGGGGTTATCCACACCTGATCCCATTAACTATCTCTCAGACCAACTTCCCACTCATTTCTTAGTCTTGTGAGTGAACTAGATATTGCCTCATCTAACCACTGTCACTAAAGAGTCTTGGCCTCTGGAAATATTTAGAGGTAGTCTGCAGCAGAAGTAGGGAACTCTGGCCTTCCAGATGTTTGGGGATTCCAATTCCCATGACCCCCAAGATTGATTCTACTGCTAAGGCTGCTGGGAGTTGTAGTCTGATAATATTTGGGAAAGCATAGTTGACCATCCCCGCTCTACAGTGTTTTGTTGATGCATGGTCGAGATCTGTGTGCTAATGAAACAGCAGTGGTATGGAGATTATTTGCCACATTAGTATCAGTGCACCTGTATCAATCTGTATTGGAGAGATCTCCAAAGATCTCCATACCACTGCATGAAGAAGGCATGCGCAGTCTGAGGATAGGACCACGTCTAAGTTTAAGTTACAGGAGGGTAGATTTCAATTCGACTAGAAGGAACAACAACTTCCTCAACAGAAACCATCACCAACTTCCTCCTTCCACCCATTTATTTAGTGCCATCAGTGTACATGGTACTTTACATGAGCAATTTACAGCTGTTAATTTGACAGTTCCCTGCTCTTAGGCTTACAATCTAAAAAGGCACATAACACAAGGAAAAGGAGATGGCAGTGGGGTCAGAGCGGAAGGGATTAAGTCCAGCTGCCTGCTGTTCTCTGCTTCAGGGGCCACAGCAGTTGGAATGGAGGCACAGGCCTCTCACCAGCTGTTGGAGCCCAGGCACAACGGTACTGACAGTAAGAGTTGTTCAGCAATGGAATCAATTACCTAGAGAGGTGATGGAGTCTCTTTCTCTGGACATCTCATAAAAGAGGTTAGTAGGGTGCTCTCGCCAGAGTTCCTGAACTGAGCATGGGGTTGGACCTGATCGCCCATAGGGCACTGTCCAACTCCATGGTCCTATGAAATCAGAGGAAACCACGAATGAAATGAAGACATGTAAGCTCTGTCAAACTGTACACACACCACGCAGTACTAGGAAATTTTAAAAACAGAGCAATGGAGGATTCCAGAGGCTCCAGTTTCACCATAAGAGCATGGTCTTGTAATTCATGAGTCCAAACTCCAGAGAGAAATTCAAGCATGGTTAGTTTCTACTTGCTTGACCGCTTGAATATTTGCTTGGTGCATTCAAATTAAAGAACAGAAAATGGCCATTGTTAGAATGATGTTTCATTTGCAAATATTTAGGGAAACTAGACTTTCCCCCATTCTTTTTTCCTTAATACGCTCCTTTTAATTTTTCCACCGGCGGTCTTTGGCAGCTCTTGAACAAACTCAATCTGTATTGGGAAAGCAAAAGAATTTTTTCAAGCCTAGGGCCAGATTTAATCACATTAACATGGTTTACAAGAGAATGCAGATCTTACTTTATTTATAAATCTGTTATTTACATTCCTATTCTGCCTTTCTTCCAATGAGCAAAAAACAGCATACAGAGCTCATCTCTCCTCTTTATTCTCACAACAACCCTGTGGTGTAGCCCAACCTGAGAGAGGAAGTCTCATCGAAGGTCATCAATGAGGCTCACAGCTTAACGAGGCCTCGAATGTAATCTCCAAAGTGAGCAAAGTGCTGCCCCACAATTTGTGTGCAACCCCAACCCCCCTTTTTCCACCCTCCAGGCTCTCCAACACAAAATAAAATAAAAACAAGCCAATCTTGTGGTTATGTGGTTTGCTGAGGAAATTCAGAAGCAAAGAGCAGCTGGAGCGCTTGCCAAATAGCTGCAGGAGGGAGTCGGTGAGACTTTGGGAGAAACAACTTTTTGTGGGGAGCTCTGGGGGCTGTAGGGGGCAGGACGGAGTCAAATGAAGTAATCACTACGTCAGACTACATCACAACATCACACTTGCTTTGTTGTGGTTATGTGACTTCAAAAGCTGGCTCCAACTAATGGCAAATCTATTATATGTTTTTTTTGCCAAGATTTATTCAAGGGAGGTTAGCCAGTTCCTTCTTTTGAATGTAGCCTACAGCCGGGCCAAATTACAGTTTTTGTAGACCCTAGGCACTGTTGTATTCAATTCATGGTTCATGACAGTTTATGTTTTCAAGAACCACTGTTAAATAAACCTATTTCTATTTTTTTAAATTTCTATTTATAATTTTTGTGGGTGAAAATACAAAATATCTTTATTTTGAAATTTTGTTTTCCTTCTTAATTCCTGTTTTTTTGTTTTTGTTAATCCTGTTTTCCTGGGCCCTAAAATTTTCATAGGCTGTGGGCACTGTGCTTAAAGGATAAGGTGGCCCCGGCCTACAGCATCAGGTATTCTCTGGTTGTCTCTTGCTCAGGTACTAATCACACCTGGTGCTGCTTAGCATCTGAGATCAGACATGATCTGGTGTCATAGTGGCTGTCTTGGTACAATTTTTAATTCTAACAACAAAAAGGGAATTAGGGGTGTGTGCACGCCTGTAAAAAACCCAGGGATGGGAATCAAGTGGCCATTCAGATGTCACCAGACTACATCTCCCAGCAGTCCTAGCCAGCATAGTCAATGGTGAGGAATGCTGGGAAATATAGTCCAAGTGTACTCTGTAGGGCTGCAAAATGCCTTGCATAAGCCAATCATAAAGCCCTGCTGTATCTGAACACAGGGCTATCTAGCCCAGCAATTTAACAGTGGAATATACTGCCTTGGAAGGTGGAGAACTCAACTCTCTTCCTTTGGAGATCTTTAAAGAGAGTTTGGATGCCCACCTCTCAAGAATGCTTTGGCTGCGAGTTCCTGTATTGGCAGGGGTTGTGCTGGCTCTTGAGGTCCCTTCCAGCTCTATGATTCTGTGATCCTATTTCTTACAACAGTGAAACACATACCTCTTCATATTCCAATGGCGCAGTGAGACACTGCTTTATGATTTTCCAGACTCCAGCCCTTTACATACTATAATTTTCCTGTTCTATTGCAGGAAGATACTTGCCTTTCTAGGATATTTGTAGGGAGCAGTAACTGTTTTCACATGCTCTTGGAGTTCCTTGGTTAATTTTTCTGGGTCATGTGACAAAAAGGCTGGCGACAAGATGACAAAAGCTTTCACCACCTATAGGAGGCAAACTGTATTCATTAATTACTCCAAAAAAAAAAAAGTAGGATTCAAAATACCTAGGTTCTCAATGCATTGGCATACTGGTTATTGTCAGCCATGGGAAGGGAAACCTGCAAAAAATGCAGTGTAGAGGGCTCCTGTTTAGGGTTCCATCCATTCATCCCCTTTTTAGGATACTCCATTTAATCCTATTCCATTCCTCCCTTCAACCCACTCAGGGCTCAGCTCCCTCATCCCTGGCAGTCATGGTATTCATTAATCATGTTTTGGACTGGGCCAGTTGTTGGGGTTCTTCTCACTTCAGGAAACTCAGGAAACTACAAACCCCAGAATCCCACAGGAGGTTGACAGTGGAATAATAGCAGCAATATCAATAGCAGTTACATTTCTATACTGCTTATCAGTGCGAAGCACTCCCTAAGCAATTTACAGTGTGTTTAGCTAATTGCCCCCAACAAGCTGGGTGCTCATTTTACTGACCTACAGGAGGATGGAAGGCTGAGTCAACCTAGAGCCCTGCAGGATCGAACTCACAACGTTGTGGCTTGCAGTACTGGCATTTAATCACTGCGCCACCAGGGCTTCTCAATAAATAATAATAATAGCACTATAACAGCGTAGTGTGGAAATGGCCAGAGTCCCTGAAGTTTTTTATCCATGTTTACACTTGGCCAGCAGACTGAGCAAGAACAAAGGACACTTTAGGACAGTCTCACCACCTATAGCGAGATGCACTGTGTATTTTTATTTTATATGATCTTCTCCCAAATGTGTTTTTGTACATATAAATTAACATACAGGCTTCCCCCTGCTAATCTGACAGGTTAGGGTCCAGAGCACTGTCACAAGGCAGAAACGGTTGAAAAGCAAAACCCATCTACCGTAGGGAACATGAAGGACTTATGAAGGCTCGCGTGGCAGCAAATGACTGCATGCACTGCTTGTAAAGTCTCTCAGCTGGCTTGGTGTCTTTTCCCCCCCTTTGAGCTCACTTTGCAAACAGCACATGTCTTGTCCCAAGCAAGCATCTGTTACCGCAGTTTCTAGCCCGAGCTTGTGGCATATTAGACATCGTCTGATATCAATAATTTGGCCTTCTTTACCCATTCCTCTCCACGTGCTTGCGAGGCCCCTGGACAAGCATGCACACAGGCGCGGCCAAAAATAGCTGAACCATTCAAATCCCAATCCAGGCAGGCCAGTCATTGCCAAATGCAGCTTTAGGAGACCTCAAGGCAAGTACCACATTATGTATGCATGCTACTTACAAAAGATCCGCTGCCCTGAGCAGGCAGCTTGATGAGCAGACTATACAACTCTCAAGCACTCCGCGTTTGCATACTGTCTGCTTCATTGGCAACGCTGTCATAATTCAATCATCTAAAGTACTGACCTTTCGGAGGCTTTGTCTCCAGCCCGAAACTCACTGTTATCCCCAAGAACGGACTAGCCTGCAGCCACATTTTCCCCTATAAGAACCCCTGACTTTGAGCGTCTTGTTGGATTGCTCTTGGCTTCCATCCTGCCTTGCTGTCGCTTCGTCCAGCGAGCCTTCCCCTCAGCTCCTCGTGCTGAGAATCCTTATTTCCACGGACTTCGTCTTCACACTACCCAGGCTTCAGGACAGGTGTAGTATTTCCCCTACAAAACCTCCTCTTAAAATCCCTCTATCCAACTCCTACCTTTATTTGAACAGGTTGCTTACCTGTAACTGTGGTTCTTCCAGTGGTCATCTGTGCCCTCACACACTAGGAGCTTTCGCGCATGCGCAGTAGCGTTCGGAAGATTCTAGAGCTTAGCAGCTTGGCAGGAACCCCTCCCCCATGCCCGTACTGAGCATGCTCAGCCCGCCAAGCCAACGGTCTCTCCTCAGTTCTAGAGTCTGCCAATAAGGGACCTGAAAGAGGGGATGGCTGGGAGGGTGTGTGTGAGGGTACAGATGACCACTCGAAGAACCACAGTTACAGGTAAGCAACCTGTTCTTCTTCTTCTTGGTCTCTGTGCCTCACACACTAGAAGACTTTGTAGCTTACCAGTTGGACGGTGGGTCAGGTCCTAGAGAACGGAAGACAACACCGCACATCCAAAATGGGCATCTCTCCGGGACCGGCAGTCCAGTCTGTAGTAGCGCACAAAGGTCAAGGGTTGAGACCAGGTCGCCACACGGCACAGTTCTTGCGGGTCCACTCCTCGAAGGAGAGCTGCTGAAGAAGCTACTGCTCTGGTGGAATGAGCATGCAGCAAGGCTGGCGGAGGCTGCTTAGCCAGTTCGTACGCCAGCAGAATGGTCTGGGCCACCCATTTGGAAAACCTCTGGGTGGACACCTTGTGGCCTCTTCGATGCCCACCATAGCACACGAACAGGTGGGGCATCTGACGGAAGGACGCAGTCCGGTGAGTGTAAAAGGCCAAGGCCCGACGAACATCAAGGGAGTGGAGCGAGCACTCCAGAGGTGTAGTCGGGTCCGGGTAGAAAGCAGGTAGGATGATGTCCTGGCTAAGCTGGAAGTGTGATACCACCTTGGGCAGGAAGGAAATGTCCGGGTGGAGGACTACCTTGTCTCGGTGGAAGACGAGGAATGGCTCGTCGGATCGCAGTGCTGTCAGCAAACTTGCCCGCCTGGCTGAGGTGACAGCTACCAGGAAAGCAGTCTTGATGGTCAAGAGCCTGTCATCCGCAGTCGCCATGGGCTCGAAGGGCGGTCGTGTCAACTGCGATAGTACCAAGGACAGCGACCAAGGCGGTAGCGGCGGCAACACCGGTGGGTAAAGGTGTTGCAGGCCCTTCATGAACTGCTTGAGGGTAGCGTCCCTGAACAGCGCTGCCGAAGGGGAGCCCCGCGGCTGATAGGCCACGATAGCGGTGAGGTACACCTTCAGGGATGGAAAAGCGAGCCCTTGTTGCCAAAGGTGGAGAAGAAAATGGAGCACGGTAGGCAGACTGACAGGTGATACCGGCTCCCGATGCACTTCTGCGAAGGAGACAAATTTCTGCCACTTGTAGTGGTAGTTGCGGCGTGTCAACTCCTTCCTGGCCGCGGTGAGGACATCTAGGATGGCCGGGTCCTCTAAGTTGTTATCCGCCAGGCGTGCAGGGCCACGAGCAGCAGGTCCGGGTGGAGAACGAGACCGCTGGAGTACGATAGGAGGTCCAATGTTATTGGAAGCTTGAGGAGTCGACCGCGAGCGGCCTCGAGCAGGGGCCCGAACCAGTGTTGCCTCAGCCAATACGGGGCTACGAGGATGACGTTGGCTCGGTCCGCGAGGATCTTGGCGACCACTCAACCCAGGAGAGGAAACGGTGGGAATGCGTAGAGGAGCCCGTCGGTCCACTCGAACTGGAAGGCACCGCCGAGAGAGTCCCGGTCGAGGCCAGCTCTCGAACAGTACCAATGACACTTCCTGTTCTGGTTGCTGGCAAATAGGTTGATCGTCGGCTTGCCCCACCGATCTTGTATCATCTGGAACACGGCATCCGAGAGGGACCACTCGTGGTAGCACGAGGTGTCCCTGCTGAGGGCGTCTGCTGTGGTGTTTTCTTGGCCCGCCAGGTACACTGCGACCGGATGGACTCGAAGCAACACGCACCAGTCTCAAAGCTGAAGAGCAATGGTGAGGAGAGTGGTCAAATGAGTTCCCCCTTGTCTGTTGACATAACAGACGGCCGTTGTGTTGTCTGTTGGGATCAGCACCGGCCGGCCGGCAACTTGGTTGTGAAATGCCCTGAGAGCTTTCCAGATGGCGAGCAGCTCGAGAGCGTTGATATGGAGGCCGATCTCATCGTCGATCCAACGCCCCTGGACTCTGAGATCACCGCAATGCGCTCCCCACCCGAACAGGGAGGCGTCTGTTGTTACCGTGAGCCGAGGGGTCAGCTCCCAGAACGGCATCCCTGACAGTAGATGATGGTAGGACAGCCACCATAACAGGGAGCGACGCACCTGTCAAGGAATGCATAGGAGGCGCCTCTGGTCATCCAGGAGCGGATCGAAGACTCTGATGAACCAGTGCTGAAGAGGATGTGCACGAAGCCGAGACAGGTAGGTGACTGATGTGGTTGAGGCCATGTAACCGAGAAGTTGCTGGATCCTTCTCGCTGATATCGTCGGGGCATCGAGAACAGTGGATGCAGCCCGACGGAGGGTATGTGCATGCTCTGTGAGCAGATATGCCCTGGCAGACACGGAGTCCAGGGTCGCTCCGATGAAGTCGAGGACCCTCACCGGCTCGAGGTGCAACTTCTTCGGATTGACCTGAAAGCCAAGACGGATCAGAAGAGAAAGAGTCCGGTGGATGTCCCTGTAGAGTTTTTGCCTGCAGGACGCCACCAACAGTCATCGAGGTAAGGGTAGATCGAGACCCCCTTCGTCTGCAGGTACAATACCACAGGGGCCATGCATTTGGTAAAGACCCTGGGAGCGGTGGAGAGTCCGAACGGTAGCACCCTGTATTGATAACAGGTACCGTCGACCGCGAACTGTAGGTACCGTCTGTGCTGCGGGTGAATGGCGATGTGGAAGTAAGCATCCCGAAGATTGATGGAGGCAAACCAGTCCCCTCGCCGAAGGAAGGGCAGAATCGAAGACAGAGTGACCATCTTGAACATCTTGGGGCGGATGTACTCATTTACCCCTCTGAGGTCCAGGATTGGTCGTAGGGTACTGTCCGATTTCGGTACCGTGAAGTACCGGGAGAAGAAGCCGGTGGTACTGGCCGAGGACGGAAGTTCTTCGATCGCTCCTTTTTGCAGCAGGGACTGGATGTCTTCCAGCAGAGCCGAGCTGGCCGGGGTGGAATAGTAGACGCCTTGCGGAGGTATACTTCCAAACTCGATGGTGTAACCAAGACAGACGATGGAGAGAACCCAAGAGTCCGAGGTGATATGGCGCCATTCGGCGAGGCATCGGGCCAGGCTCGGTTGGTCTTCAAGGGCTGTTGGTAGGCTGAAGAGTGGCTGTGGTGGCGACCCGCAAAGGCGCTCAAAACCAGGACTTCGTCCTGGATGAAGACTTCTTCGAAGAAGAAGGCTGGCGTCTCCGAAGGTCTCCGAGTCGAGGACGAGGTCGACGGGTGGGACAGAGCTGAATGAGGCGAGCGAAGTTGATAGGTCGAAGAGGACGACCTGCGCCAAGATGACCGGGAGCCGAAGCTACGGTGAGGCTGAGGGGGCTGATGTACGCCCATCTTCTTTGCCGTCAGGCGTGCCTTGATGAGATGGTCCATCGCCTCATCGGTCGTGGCGTTAAACAACCCCTGGCCATCGAAAGGAAGGTCTTCGATCCTTCTCCTGCTGTCTTCTTGCAGGCCAGACGATCGCAGCCACGTGTAACGTCTCAGGGCAACAGAGCCCACCATCACCCGCGCCGCTACCTCCACTGAGTGCCTCGAGGAGATGATCTGTTGGTTGGCGAGTGCTACCGCCTCGTTAAAGAACTGCACAGCACTTACCTGATTCTCCGCAGGGAGGTTGGACAGAAGAGGATAGAATCTGTCCAGCAGGTTCCTCAGATAGGCCGCGAGGCAAGCTTGAGTGTTGGACACCCTGGCAATTAGAGATGACGTAGAATAAAATCTCCTGCCAAAGGTGTCCAGCCTGTGGCCCTCTCGATCCGGCGGGGTGGTGTGTGCCCGTCCACCGCCCTTGGTCTGGGTGGATTTGACTACTATCGAATTGGGTACCGGATGCGTGAAGAGAAATTCGGCCTCCTCCTTCTGGGTCCGGTAGAGGTGTTCCAGCCGGTGAGGGATTGGCTGGGTGGATGCCAGCTTGGCCCATGGATGTTTAAGGGCCTCCATCAAGGCCGGTAGGAACGGTAGCGGAGCCGTGGATGGTGGGCGGGTATCCACGTAATGGAATACAGGGTCCTGCACAGCTGGAGCTGGGTCTGCGACCTTCAATCCCAACGCCGTCGCCATCCGAAGGAGGATGTCGGAAAACTGCTTCAAGTCTTCTGGTGCCGATTCCGGTGCAGGTTCTCCGAAGACCAAGGGCGGGGATTCATGAGACGTGGGCGTGGACTCGTCGGACTCCGAGTCCGTCTCGTAGGACTGCGAAGACTGAGACGGGGACCTGTCTGGAGACCTTTCTCTTGATGACTGTTGGGGCGGTAGCGCCAAGGTGACCGTTGGCGCAGTAGCCATCGTTGGTACCATTGACGGTACCAATGGAGTAACCGTCAGCTGGGGTGGCGGAGTTGTTGTGATCGGCACCACAGCAGGCCACGGGCGCTGGATCGCCTGGGTGACGGTAACAGCGGAGGTCATAGTCTGTGGTGGAATAGGCTCAGGGACCGGGCGAGAGACGGTCGTGGTGACTCTCGGAGGTGGAGAGACGGTCCGATAATGGGGTGAGCACTCTCGGGACCTTTCATAGCGCGGAGACTGCGAGAACGAGCGACATGGCGACAGCCGATACCACGGGTGGTACGTGCTGCGTGATGGAGAGCGCGTCCGTCTGTAGGATGACCAGTGCCTCACGTCCGGTTGGTACCGGTCTCTATATGCAGGCGAACAGGAGCGGTATGAGCCCAGGTGCTCCTGCCAGGCGTGTTCTTAGCTGTATCTCGCTATGTACGATGCAGATGAGAACGGCGAGTCAAGCAACGGCCTGGATGAAGGCCGCTCCGGGTAGACCTCCCGTCGACGCAGGGATCAGCGTCTCACCCTGCGTTCTGGGGAGCACGACTCACTCCTGTCGGATGCCGCCCGATGACTGGGTGAGAGCCGAGGTGAGGCCCGAACATCCTCCGGGCGGTCCACCCTTTTTGGGTGACCGGGCGGAGATACCGCGGCAGTGAGCACAGGTGGGCCCGAAGGCACGGCCAAGCCAGCGGTCTGCTCCCCGTCAGACACTTCTAGAGTGTCCTGTGGTTCCGACTCTTCGCCTGGGTCCCCAGGCTGTTGGGTTGGAGGTGGTGTCGGAAGGCGGGGCCTCTTGGAGGGCGAACTCCACTTCTCCTTCTTTTTCTTCTTCTTTTTCTCTTTCTCCAAAGAGACCTCTTGAGGGGCAGGTCGCTTACGCTGTGCAGCAGTAAGGGGCCTAGTTGACTTAGCTGCCTGCGAGCCCGCAGGAGCCTCCCTTGAAGTCGCCACTGCTGCTGATAACTTCGGAATCCACTGTAAGGCCGATATCGGAGGCCGAGATGACAGTACCGAGCCCGATACCGTCGATGTAGTCGGTGCAGCAGCTGCCGGTACCGAGGAAGGTGTGGTTGCAGGTCGGCTAGATGTCAAAGGCCGAGACATGGTGGATTCTCCCGCCGGCTGATCCCTTGCCCGAAGGGACTCCTCCCAACAATGGGATTTCAAGCGGGATGAGCGGTTCCGCAGAGTCTGAGCGGTAAAGTCGTGGCAGATGGGACAGGCCTTGACGTTGTGAGTCTCCCCCAAACAGAAGAGGCACTCACTATGTCCGTCGGACAGAGCAACCTTGCGACCACAGGTGACGCAAGCCTTGAACAAGGCCAACATAGAAAGTAGGCGAAGATCGAAAGAAAGCCCAAGAGGAGGAACTCACAAGGACGGTGGAGAAGACGGAGGCCGAAGAAGAAGAAGAAAAGTCGAAGGAGGGGTTGAGAAGATCCAAAATACCAAAATCCAAGTCCGAGTACCAAATTCAAGCCAAATAACCAAAGTCCGGTCAAATTACCAGAAAAAACAGTCCGAAAAACAGCCAAGAGCTACTAAGCAAAGAACCTTCCGTTCGCAACGGCGGACGAGAGAGAACTGAGAGACTCTTGGCTTGGCGGGCTGAGCATGCTCAGTACGGGCATGGGGGAGGGGTTCCCGCCAAGCTGCTAAGCTCTAGAATCTTCCGAACGCATGCGCGAAAGCTCCTAGTGTGTGAGGCACAGAGACCACGAAGAAGAACTATAGTTCTTCATGTGAGTGTGTTGCACACACGTGTTTGACTGTATCTCAATAAAACAACTATTATTATTTACTTCAGTTTGCTCATTGACTCAGCCTGACCCCGTAGACATTGGTGTCCGCTCCTAGGCTTGGCAAGCAGCCCAAGAGCCCGTTAACAAGTCTCTTGCTAATGAGGCAATAAATCAAAGAGCCTTCCCGGCTAACGGCAAATGAAAAGATAAGGCAGCCGTAAAATAAAGAGCTTCTAGCAGCAAGGAGACTTCCTGGCTGTTACGTCACAGCCAGGTTTTCAGTGAACAGTCTGAGTTAGCTCAAGCAAGAGAAGTTACCAGGGCCGGTCCGAGATCCAAAGGAGGCGATGTTCCAGCGGGTCGGGCAGCATTCCAGGAGGCAAGACAGGGATTCGAGATATCCAACACGTAACACCCCCCAAACGGGACGGTTGTGAGCCAACAACGACCCAAGGCTGA
The DNA here is from genome assembly GCA_030412105.1 of Cyclura pinguis. Taxonomy (NCBI): domain Eukaryota; kingdom Metazoa; phylum Chordata; class Lepidosauria; order Squamata; family Iguanidae; genus Cyclura; species Cyclura pinguis. The sequence continues at coordinate 11,120,804 of CM059609.1, forward strand.
GTGCGTGCTTTTATAGCCATATCACTCCTCCAGGTGTTTTCTCAGCTGGACCCTGATTGCCTGGCGTTTCCTATTTAAACGCTCTGACCTCCTGACAGCACTCTTTTGCTCCCGATGCTGCTGGTAAGTAGGTACCTGCTCTTGCACCTCACTATCTGACTCTTCTGGCTTGGCTGGGTCTGAGGCAACCCCTGGCTCTGTTGCTGGGGCTACTGGGGCCAAGGGCTCTGTGTCTGGGGCAGCCTCTGGGACGGGCTGTGTGGGTGCAGCAGGTTCCAGAGCCTCTGGCTCAGACTCAGAGCTTGTGTCCTGGAGTTCCAGGGTCCTGACAATTGGGTTCAAGATCTCATTATGTTGCCGTGCCTCTCGCATTGCTAACTAGTGCTCTTAGCTAATTCCCATTCCCCAATATTTTGAGCACATTAAGGTGTCCCTCCCGGGACCCCCAGAAATCAGGGTAACACATCCACAGGCAAGAAGAATTGATGGAAGCTCAGTGTTTCTATGCTTGAAATACAGACAAGTTCCATGAATTTGACCAGAGGCCTACTCTTTCCATAGGCAAGACTTGGGACTGTGTGCACATGTGAGAATTACCAAGCAAGCCTCCACAGGCAAGAAGAACTTATGAAAGACTGGACTCCACATCAAATTAATGGAACTTGTCCTTAATCTGGAAACACTGAAAGAGTGAGCTGCCAGATGAAAGGGCATCAAGAAGCAGGGGCTTCCTGTATACAATTGTTATGCACATCTCCCACACACCCGTTATGCATTTACATTTTTCCAGTGTTGTGAAATTAACCCCTTATTTTCAGGTAGCATGCTGTATGTGCTAGATTCCCATAATATGTGTAAACTGGATTTGCAGAATTACTGCATCATGATGATTACCTCTCCTCTGATTGGATCTGGGCTGCTGACAACAGCAGATTCAGCCACAGCTGGGTGTTCAGTCAAGGCACTTTCCACCTCAAAAGGGCCAATACGATACCTGAGAGAGAATGCAATGATTTCTTTTGGGAGTGAATGCGGACCAAGCAAGCAAGCCTGCAAACAATTCTCAGCTCAGATGAACCTACCCAGCAGAGTTAATGACATCATCCGACCTTCCAACAAACCAAAAATAGCCCTCTTCATCTTTAATTGCTCTGTCTCCAGTGGTGTAAAAATCCCCACGCTCAGTGGCCGCTGTTTTCTCAGGGTTGTCCTGGAAATAACCAAACATGATTTCCATAATGTTTAACTTGATGCTATCTCGATAGTTATCTATTTTGGCTGAACCTCAAAACAAAGGAGCAAGGTGATTTGTTGTTCTCATACAGAGCCACCTCCAGGTTGGAAATTTTTTTGCAGGGGAGAGGTAATATCTGACAAGTGGCTTTCCCTTTGGCTTGCCCATTAGCATTAGTCCACTTTGTGTTAGTCCAGATGATCTTTTAGGATCCAAACTTGAGCTTCTCACAAGAATACTTGTTGGAATGCTCGTGACAGAATACTGTTGGAATACTGGATTGCTGGAATACTGATGACAGAAAGTCATGCCTGGAAGCATTTTGGAAGACGCCTTCTAGTAGTCTCTAGGAGGTTCAAAATGCATTTGTTGACTTATCCAAGGTTTATCTGACCTGGCTGTTCCATTTCACATATGTAGAATGTTAGTTTTGAATTTAACAACTCCTGAAATATGTTGAGCTGCTTTTCCTTTATGTAGTGTGGGAACCTATCCCTATTCTTTCCATGTTACTTCTGCCTCTGGCACCAAATTTTCAGTCAAAGCAGTCATGCCCAGAAATACATCTACTTCATTAACTGAGGTACACCTGTACTGCACTTAAAAAAAATGAACACATAATGTATTTACACTATTCATTAAAATGAATGGCAGGTAAAATTATACAGGGAATGCTTGCAAAAACAGGCACATTTTCAACATACATCTAAAACTAGATATTGTTGGAGCATGTGGAAATTCTAAGACAAAAAAATTCCATGTAGTGGATGTCATCATACTAAACTGCAGAGAGCAAGTCGGAAGTATGTGAACTTCTAAAAATGGTAACTAAAAGAATAATGCTTACCAAGTACTGTGAGAAAAGACAAAAGGGCCGCTTTGGTTTGATTTTAATGGCAATTTCCCCTTCTTTTCCTGGAGGCTGAGTATTACCTTGCTCATCTACAACCTTTAGAAAGAAAGAAACAAAATCAAAACAAAGCAGAACATCCAGCTGTATTTTAACTACTTTACAAGTTTTATGTGTATCATGAAAATCAAGAACATTTTTAGAGGATGGCTCAACTCTCAGGCCTCCTGTCAAGCTCTTAGAATAAAAGGGTTAAAAGGGCAAGTTTTTCCCAAGGATCTCATTACTCCCAAAGGTGGGCAATGGTGGCCCTCCAGCTACATTGGACAACAATTTCCATCAGCCCCAGCCAGCACAGTCAATGACATAGGGTGGTGGGAGCTGTACTCTAAGCACACCTGCCCAGCCCTGCATTATTCTCTTGCACCACATGAAAAAACAGAAACCAGAGTGAGTATGGTCCACTTTACATGTTCCATTTTTGTGTTACTTAAACATGTGAGGAGGGGGAGTATATCAGCCCTACTTCATCCATCATCATTTCCATCACCTTTGCCAGAGAAAGGGGAACTTTCTCAAGAGGAGTACCTCTTCTCTCTGAGGAAGATCTCCATGTGATTTTTCAAATCCTGACTAACCAAAATTTGAACTGCACAGAATCCCATAGAAGGAGAAGTTTCTCTCCTTTCTGAGCCTCCAGGTGCGCAGCACAACGGTAGTAGTGATGGAGAAGGTAGGACTAGTGTGTTCCCTTTCCTCATGTTTTTGATCAACCTAAAAATGGAATGCCTAAAGAGGGTTAACATGGAGAAATGCAGCTGTGCAGATGGTGTTAGTTAAGTCCCCAATGCCTCTCATTAAGTTCTGCGGAATAGAGTACAGTGGGCCCTCCACTTTTTGAATTCAGCACTTGCAGATTTAATTATTCATGAGTAATTTAATTTATTAAAAGATCTTACTCACAGAAAACCCATAGAAAAATATATCCTCTCTAGGTATCTCTAGGTCCTCTCTTGTACTGGAGCACTTAGAGATTTCTAGAGAAGTGTTCTTAGGTTTTAAAAAATCTGCATTCATGATTTTTATTTTTACCCATGACGTACGGTATTTTTATTGATATTTTCCCCACTTTTTGTGGGGTCTTGCATGCCTAACCCCCTTGAAAGTGGAGGGCTCACTGAAAATGGTGAGACCGAGAAGCTGCCTTAGACTGAAGTAGATTATTGGTCCATTTAGCTCACCACTGTCTGCACCACAGATAGAAAAACTTTGGCCTTCCAGATGTTTTGGACTGCAGCTTCCTCAATCCTTTGCCATTGGCCATGCTTCCTGCAACTTCTTGAGCCAAACCTTTTGAGGGCCAAAGGTTTTCCACCCCAGATCTAAACTGACTGACCTCAGCTCTCCACAGTTTCAAACAAAGGTCTTCCTAACACTATTAGGAGATATTATGAATTCACTATGAGACCTTCTGCAGGCTAAATAGGCCCTCTAGCTGTGAGCAATTGCCCGTTCCTATCAGCTTAATGTGGACATAGCAGGGAAGGAGCAAATAGGGCACTGCATGCACCTTGCTCACCATAAAAATGAATATTTCAGTAGTAACAGAACTTCCAGGGAGTTATTATATTTTTCCACTGTTTTCTGCTACTCTTTGGACTGACAACCATGTCCTAGCTTTCAATTTGTCTTTGTACCTGAACGTCATACGGTGGAGATGCCTTTCCCATTGATCCCACTTTAATTTTCATTCCTTTTACATTAGCACATATTGTTACCTGCAAGAAAGTGAAACATGGACGCAGTTAAATGATCTTTGGGTGGCTGATTTGTCTTTGTTTTTTAGTAGCGGGGGCTTTCATTGCTCAATTATCACAAGCCACAGCAATCCAGATAGTTCCCAAGTCTGAACTAGGAGACAGTAAATAAATTGGAGGATTTCAGAGGGGTACATCCCATATTTGTATGAGCTCTAGAATTCACACAGGAAATCTTACTGATCCAGCAGTTGAGGTACAAACTTTTTGGTACTGAATATTCACAAAATGGAGCACTAAACAGTAAAAATGGGTGTTGAATAATGGCAGATGACATGAAGCAGAACTGGAATCAGGGGCTGCTATCTTCTGGTACCTGCTGAGATCCATATTCCACTAGGGCACCTAATGCCAGTTCTTTAAGCTTTATGGCATAGGTCCTTCTCTGTGCTTTGGCCACCCATTTGACTTGCCTTCTCTGAGAAAAGGAGTGAATGGTGAAAGAAGAGTGAGAAGGAACAGTAAGTGCTGTACCTTGACTTATTTTTTGGGGCGACACTGATGACTTGACCCAGAAGAAGAAGAATTGAAGGTCATTCAGTAGTGATAAGACCAGTGAGAAAGAATAAGAGGGGATCCATGGTATGGCAGTGGTGGAGGGTTGTGCAAGAGAACCCCAAAACATACAGGCAGTTCTTACACAGACCAGAGGCAGCTGGTCACCTCCATCTCAGTGGGGTGGTGAATTGCTACAGGCTTCAATCTTTGAAAGAGCTACCCAAGGTTCTGAATGTATTTTGGCTAAAATGTTTGTATCTCAGACAGCTCCTTTGAAGTTCATACTGAATCCTGGAGTGGATTTACCTTCCCTTTGGCATGGAAATCACCAGCTCCTCTAGTCCTGTGGCCTGTCTACCTCCCATGACAAGAAGAAGAAGTATCTGAACCAGGGAGCTTACAGACTAAAATCTGGCACATGTGAAACATTCAAGGAAAACCAATTCAACAAGTTATCCAAGCTGCTGAACAGGTTAAGCTATGGAAAGCCCTGAACCTATTTTGGGGTCAAGGTTCAACAACTTGGATACCTCCTTTGAAGCCTGTGGATTCACTGGCCCACTACATCTCACCTCTAATTTTTCTCTTGCTGACTGTACAAATCTGCATCTATATCTGCATATATTTACTATGTTATCCTATTCATAAGCATTTGTCTTTAAATACTTGATCAAAAAAATAGATTGCTAGGGGGCTGGGATGGTGTCACATATTCACTGAAAACAAAGAGAGTTGTACTGTTTCCGTTTGTCCATATCCTTCATAGATATCCAGCCCTGTTTGTTTTCTCCATTGCTCAAAAACTTCAGGGATGAGTGGTTCCCCTCCAGTCACGCAGTGCTTCAGACTCATGAATTTATACCTAGATAAGAAATGATTGCAGTTAGAGATTTCCTAGTTCTAGGCAGGTGACCTTTGGATTTCTTCTGGTGTACTTTCTTTTCATAATCTCTTGCATAACCAAGTCCTTCTCCACAAACACTCTCCTCAGGTGAAATAGTCTACAGTTCTTTTTAGAGTGGTTATTTACTGCTCCACTAAATGGAGCCACTGATGGGTAGGATTACAGCATCAGTGTTTGTGTGTGCAAGTATGTGCACTACAAGCAAGATGTACCCATCTCTTACTCAGTGATCAAATTTTTAGAGCTCGAGGGATGGTGCAGGCAGAGCTGAACCTTGGAGCATAAGAATCCTAGGAAGCAGCATCAAAAGGGGGGAAAATGGATGAAATAAGAGTAACAATTTAATGGTGCCAGGAAATCAGTCTGTTGCCCCTAATATACTGCCCTCCAGATATACTGCCATCATTCTTGGCCAGATGGGGTGATAGAAATTGTAGCTCATTACATTTGGAGGGACCAGATTTGGGAGGACTGGGATTGGAAACATTTCTGGAAGAGACAGAGCAGATAATACAAGGAAGAATCACTGTCACTTATCCATTCTTGTATCAGTTCTTCCCTTGTAATTATGTTTTCCAGTTACATGATAGAATAGTACCTGGTGAGATTGTGTTGAACCAACATTCGGTATGCAGTGGGAGCTGTGCAGAATGTAGTGACTGGATATCTTGTGAGAGTCTAGATGGAGCAAAGGGCAGTACAATCATTACTGCAACTGCAAAATGCTGCTTTGGAACATGCCATTTGCCAGCACTAAAGCATGGAATATACAGAGTGACTGTCACTGGATGAGTGACATATAAGGTTATTCATAAACATGATGGACAGGACAGAGTTTCATACATAGTTATAAGAAACAGTCACAGAATCAAATTTCCAAAGAACCAGTAACAGAAAACCAGGTAAGTCAGAACCATCAGAAGGTATGTATCACTGTACTGCCTTTTTTTCCTGTCCTTTTCCTCATCATAAAGGTATTTTGAAGTTTTTGCTATAATCACATTTCCTTGCTATAATCACACTTCCCCATAGTTTTTCTGTTTTTAAATAATGCAACACGAATTAAGTTTGACTATGGTGGGGTCTGACAATCCACTGGTTATTTCAGCTCTCCATTTTTGTGGCATGATAGGGCACAAAGATAACAGAGAGCTGTCTTATTTAAGAGAGAATTTTGGTCCATCTGGTATTCCAGATCAGCATTCCCAGACTTGAGTCTTTCCCAGCCTGATCTGGAAACACCAAGGATCTGAACCTGGGACCTTTTGCATGCAAAGGCTATGCTCCAGCACACAGCTACAGTCCACTGAAAAGGGAACCATATTCTCCTCCTCTAACATAGTTCCAGTGTGCCTTCGCCCAGTGGGTTGTAAGAAGTACTGCCTCCATATTCCAACCACCACTTCTGTGGCCTCTGGGGGGGAGAGGAGCAGCCAGCATCTGCTGTACTTAATCCCCACCCACACTGCCATCTCCTTTTCCCTATGTGTGATGTCTTATTTAGATTGCATGCTGGAGATCACAAAACTGTCACATTGTTAATGATTTGTAAGACAACTTGGGAAGCAGTCTGGCTGAAAAGCGGGAATATAAATACTTTATAAATAAATAAATAACTATTCTGTCTGTACATTGATATTCTTACATTTGCTATGACAGTGGGCTCAAACCGTGGCAGGTGATGTACAAAGACACATGATCCATTGAGCCATGGAGCAAACAAGCTACTCCAGACTGACTTCACCCATCCTGTGTCTGATGTATTCCAGAATATATCTGAAGGACTCAGATTCATCCAGTGCCTGTGGATTTGAAATTAAAATGTTGACTGAGGGCATCAGGTTCCTGGAAAGCAGGTTACAGGATGACTCAGCAAAGGTGTTGCAAATTGACCTTTGTAGGCTCGGTGAGAGCTGAAGTGTAAAGGCCATATGGGGAAATCGGATCACAGAATACAAACCCTTCAGCTATTTATTTATTTCATATCCCTACTTCCTTCTAGGATTGGAGCTCATGGTGGCTCACAACATGATTTAAAAAAGGTAACACTGAAAACACACCAGATGATCTTACACAATTACACCAATCATCATGTTAAAATAACAAATTAATTAGAAACAAATATAAAAGCACATCAGTGGAGCCCACAAAAGTTTATGCTAGAAGCTTCTTTTTGTCAGTTAATCCCAGGATTCCCCCCACTTTTTTCTCTGAAATAGACTAACCTGACTATGTCTCTCCTTAGTAGCCAGCCTAGAAAGTGAAGCATTTCGGAGAAACAGACTTCCATTTTGGGACAGAGTGAGTGAGGCTGACTTGGAATCTCTCTGTGGTTCCAAGCCACAACAGAGATGGCAAGAACAATGTTAGCAAGATACTGGAAACAGATGCAAATTCCAAGGGTGGAAGAATGGGTAGTAAAAGTAATGGAATTAGCTACAATAGACAAATTAACAAATTAGTTTAAGGGAAATTCAATAAAACCTGCCTTCAAATCTGGCAACCTTTTATTTTATATGTGAAAGCAAGTTTTGGCGATGATGCAAAGATGGGTTTGGATATTTAGGATGAATATATATAAAGAGAAGAGAAAAATTAAGAATGGAGAGAATATATGTATTTGTTAAGCAACTGCAGTCATGGATAGAGGTAAGTTGAGGTGGTGGTGTGGGAGGTTGGGTGGGTGGATAGTATTGTTGGAGGGTGTCTTTGAATAATGTGTTTTTTTCTTGTCACTTTCTTTTTAATGGCTTCTTCTTCCATGCTCTTTTCTTTGGTGTACATATTTCTATGTCAGCTTGTGATTTTTTAAAAAGCATTTTGGAGAAATCAATCATCAGGTACATACCAGTGTACACACCAGATGACATACCAATAGAACTGTTCCAAGCTACAGAGACAGAATCCACTCTAATATCTGCCAACAAATATGGAAAGCAAAACAATGGTCCACAGATTGAAAATGCTCAGTATTCACCCCAGTCATCAAGAAGGTGGGCATCACAGATTGCAGTAAGCATCAGACCACTGCATTTATTTCCACTGCAAAGTAAAGTGATGCTCTAAATGTTAGAATTAAGAATTCCTCAATATATGGAGAGAAAAATCCCAGATGTTCAAGCTGGTTTCAGAAAAGAAAGAGGTGCTAAGAATCATATTGCAAACATATGTTGGGTAATGGAGCATACCAAAAAATTTCAGAACATCGACCTATGCTTTATAGATTATAGCAAAGCTTCAATTGTGTAAATCAGTAAAAACTATGGATTGCTCTAAAAGAAATGGATGTGCCACTACCGTTGATTGTCCTGATGCATACCCTATACACCAGGACAAGAGGCCACTGTGTCTGGACCACAATATGGGGGAATAGGATGGTTTCCAATTGGCAAGGAGCTCAGACAAGGCTGCATTTTATCTCCTTATCAGCTTCATTTATATGGGAACATATTTGGAAGCCTGGATTAGACTCTGAGGAAGTAGGTGTGAAAACTAGGAACATCAACAACTTAAGATATGGAGATGACACTGTATTACTGGCAGAAATAGCAAACGCTTGGAACAACTATTGAGGAAAATCAAAGAAAAAAGCATAAAAGCAGGATTACCACTGAACACTAAGAAAACAAAAATAATCACCATAGGTGATTTACTTAACTTTAAAGTGGGTAACGAGGACATAGAAATAGATTTAGAAAACTTTAAAATTGTCTTGGTTCAGTCATAAATCAAAATGGAGACTGTAGTCAAGAAATCAGAAGAAGACTGAAGGGCAGCTATGAAGGAACTAGATAAGATCCTCTATTATGTGAGCTATCCTATGAACCCTGCTGGCTGCTGTTTCAGATAGAGGGTGGGTGAGAAAGAGGGAATAGCCTCGGTGCTCTCACCACAGTGGCAGCATAATTACTGGATCTCAGACACTGGCTGAGATCTTACATCAAGAAGATGGAATATAACTATGGATTACACACTGATTCTTCAGTGCCATCCCACTGTCATGCCAAATGAGTATGTGCACCTACACGTACAATGCACAACCATGCACAAAAGCAGATCCATGTGCAAGGTATATCTCTGTGCAATGGTCCAGAATGCGGAATTCCACTTCTCCAACCTTGAACTGGACGTGGTTATTCCACATTGGGTAAACTATCCAACTGCTTTGGATAGGGAAGCTTAGGCATAAGACACAACAGGATGCCAGCCATTGTGTATCAGTCCAGAATGTTTTCCCTGTATATCCACACTGTTAGCTAGTATAGAGTTTGAAAAGCCCAGTATGGTTTGAGGAATGTTGTAATACAGTGAGCCCTCCACTTTTGCAGGGATCAGGGGCACAAAAATGGCCATTTCCATTTCCACGAAAATGGAAAAAAGTCAATCACAAATGCTTTTTTTTTTTTAAACCTGAGAACACTTCTCTAAGAATCTCTAAGTCTTCCAGCAGGACACTGTGGTCCATGTCCACTTCCACTTCCAAGGGAAGTGGACCATTGAATCAAGCTGTAGGACCTGGAGATTCTTAGAGAGAACATATTTTTTCCATGGCAGGGGTAAATAAGGTAAGAATTTTTTAAAATAAATACAATAAAATACCATAACCTACCAATAATCAAATCCACAAGAGCTGAACCTGCAAAAGTGGAGGGCCCACTGTATAGTGTTATAGAGCGTTGGACTGGGAGAAGTTGGAAGATCAAGTTCTAGTCTCCATAAAACCACAGAACTCACTGAGTGGCCTTAAGCCAGTTATATCTTCTCAATATGACCTACCTCACAAGGTTGATGTGAGGATTAAGTGGGGAGGAAGGGAACCATGTCCACAACCTTATATTCATTAGAGGAAAGATGTGATCAAAACAAAATAAATGTGGCCAACAGACATTACCTGCCACTGGATGCAAATCCAATACCAAAGCAGTGGGACTGTTCCACCATTTTGGGCGATCCTGTGCTTCCACTTGTGAAATAGATAAGCGATGGATCTTGACTCTTTGTCTTCACACAGTCATGCTTGTCAGGCGCTGCTCTTAAAAACAATGAGAACTTATAATATCAGCATGCAACACACAGCATCTATTACAATGGCTGTACATTTCACATATAAAACCATGCCATATTTCCCAGCAGCTTGGGGTTCAGCATCAGAAATAAATTTCTGTTGGGACATTCCCAGACCAGAGTGTTCATTGCACATGGTTGAAACCAGGGATTTAGGGTGAAAATGGAGAAACAGTGTGTTTAATAGATTCATCACAATTGTTTCTTGCTCGTTCAATTGAGTATCTTTTGGAATACCTACTGGAACAGGTCCTTGAAGTTCAGCCAGCCATCTCTGCCGCTATCAGACACTATGAGCTTGGTTTTCAGAAATTTGCATTCAGATGCAACAGAGTCTATTGCGGGGGCCAATGCATCACTGACCACAATGCATTTGGCTTTAGAGGCCTGGAGTCTATAGGAAATGTCCTTTGCTGTTAATTGGGATGTTCCTGGAATAAAAACAATGCCTAGAAAAGAAGCAAGGAATAAAATGAGACAATGAGAGTACCCAGCTTCCAGTCTCCATTCTAGGGAGGCTGCACAGGGTCCCTTCCCCCCTTCTATCACAGTGCTCAACTACAGCTGAGAAGATCTAGATTTAAATCTCTATAAAGCTATGAGGTTCCTCGCATTATTCTGAGGCAGTCACTATCTCTGATCCTGGCATTATTCTGAAGCAGTCGCTATCTCTGATCCTAGTTTACCCCACAGCATTATTGTGAAGATGAAATGGGGAGGAGAAGTCATATCTTGCACTCCATAACCCAAGGAGGAAGAGTTAAATAGAGTACATAACTAAATAAAACAGTTCTCTTTTTTTAAAAAAAGATGTAGAATGGGGAGGACAAAGTGGAGCCCAGCAACTTCCCTCAGACTATTTTTGTGACCCTTTGGACTGCACTTCTATGAGCCAAAAAAGGTGAATTGTTTGTCCTAGAATATTTTCAGCTCCTTGCCCCCCCTTAAAACATTGTTTTTTCTGAAACCAGAAGTGTACTCTTGTTTTTTTAGTTTTTTGGATAGGTTTTTATATGACCCTTGGATGGTCCAGGGGCAGAAAAATGGCTCCTGGAGTCCCCATATCCCAATATGGAGCTATAGAGCCAGGCTAGAAAGGAAATGAAAGAGACATGTGCAACTACTTATACCTTCATCCAAGCTATATCTCAGCAGAGTAAACAGAAAGTGCATTTATACTGCACGAAGACAGCAGTTTGACACTTTAACTGCCATCCTTCTGTCCTATGGACTCCTGGGATTTGCAGTCCTTCAGACTTACAACTTATTAATACCTTCCCTGAACTGTAGCATCTTCCGCAGGTAATTCAGAGAGCTTAACGGAACCACACATCCCAGGATACCATAGAATAGAGCCATTATAGTTAAAGTGGTATCAAACTGCTATAATTGTGCAATGTGGATGCACTAAAACACTCAGATGAACTCTTTTTGATACAGTTTTGTACTGTCACATACAAGTTGCTTCAACTGCCTGACATTTGTGACACTGGTGGAGTATATTTGTTTGTTGTCAGACTGTCTCACTGGCAAAGAGCACTTTTTTTCTTCTTGAACAGGCTGCTTGGAATGGGGGATGGAAACAGAGAAGAAAGCACTTTGCTTGGATCACATTAATGAATAAGTGTGTGAATATGTGGAGTTGAAAATATCTCCTGTGCAGTGGTAGTCAGAGTTAGCTTCCAGAAATAAATGAAAAGGGGAGAAGTCCCCTTTTTTTTTTAACTCTACAGCTCTCAGTGGCCATGCCTGCCAGCTAGCTGCCGGCTGAAATAATGGACAGGGCTCTTGTCTCTTTGATAGTGGCATAGAATAAAGAATTTCGGCAGGCATTGCTTGTCATTCTCTCTTTTACAACATCATTAAAGGGACAGGAGCCCTGCCCAAATTTCAATGTGTAATCTTACAGGGAGTTCGAGTTCAAAAAGGGAAATTTTCCCAAGCTTTGAAAGTGTATCCTTTATTTATAAAACATAATTCCATTTGGGAACAGAGCAGTAGATGAGACTGAATTTTAACAGAGTGACAAACAACATCTTATAGTCAGATATGGTGATGGAACGTCTTATAATGGTTAATGTGAGAATTTGGTGGTATTGTAGTGGCTTGAGCATTGTACTATGACCCTGGAGACCAGGATTTGATTCCCTGCTTGGCCATGGAAACCCACTGGGTGACCTTTGATGCATCACACTCTCTTGCAACCCCAGAAAAGTGTGTGATACATTTGCCATAAGTTGGAAACAATCTGAAGGCATACAACAACAACAATTCCCTGCTGCCCCAATGATATCTAAATATTTACTAACCTGTTCGCATGCAGGCCACATTCAATAACCACCACTCTGGAATCCGTGGCAGAACTGTCACTATTTTGTCACCTCTTTGCAAGCCACATGGACCTGTAAGGACATTGGCAGTCTTTCGGGACAAGACCGACAGTTCCTCAAAACTCCACTTCACTTCTTCCCTCTGATCATTCACCCACCAGAAGGCTGGGATCTGAGGCCTCTTTCCAACCTAGCAGATAACTCAAGAAGTTACAAAACAAGATGGAAGATAGAGAACTTGTTCACACAATCCACACTGACTTATTCACATGTAAATAGGACAGAAATCCTATGATTAAATACCAACAGGAAGAGAAGACAGCAAGAGCAACCATGAACAGACTTATCTTAGGAGCAGCTCCCTGCATTGCTGCTACTATTTTAATTTTTTGTCGTTGTTGTTGGCTGCGACTCCTGTTGGACCCCTATGCCAGTGGAGATCAGCATTATGCTGGATGTTTTACTTTTCCTGATTTTGTGAAAGGGGGTATCCAGTGTACCTTATTGCGCAAGTGATTCACTTGCAGCAATTTGGCATTTGGGCACAGTTCTGCCCAAGCACAGTTCTTATCCAAATGAGTTCTTATAGGGTGCAGAGTGGGCTGGGAAAGCTCTCTCATGCCACTGGCCTGGCTGTCTCCATTCTCCTCAATAGGTTATCAACCCTTCACCCCAAACTATGATTTTTAAAAACAAGGTAACAACAAATCATTTGGGGGTAAAAAACCACACCACCCATCTGTTAAAAGCCTTTCCCCAAAACTCAGCTAACTTGCCAACAGGCTGGCAGAATAAAATGCTCTTAGCTGTTGCAGGAAGGATAAGAGAAAGAGGTCAGCCTATCTACCCATCGTAGGGAATACCCAAGCCTGGAAATAGCCAGTGAAATGTCCTGTCTTGCATTCACGTCTGTAAAGTGAGAGTGACAGGAGAAAGGAGACAGGCCTCACTTGAAGATCTCAGAGCCCAAACAGGCTCCCACAGAAGAACATGGTCCTTCAGAGAGCCAAGTTCCAAGGCTTTTATACAACTGTATTATTTCCGTTGCCAAAAATGTGTACGTTAGATGTTCCAATGTTTCCTGCACTTCAGAATTTTGCACTGCATCATTGCTTGCTAGGAGGTAAAGTGTTGGAAAGGAGAACTAATGGCAACTAAAGACAGGCTGCTTATATCACAGATTGGAATTATTTCACTTGCAGGTGTCAGATGATCAGGAAAAGCCAATCTCAGGCTTTATTCAGTCTCTTAGGGCCTTTCCGCACAACATAGCTATTGCACTATGATTCCACTTTAACTGCCATGGTTCTGTTCTATGGAATCATTGGTTTTATAGTTTAGGGAGGGATATTTAGCAGTGTCAGCCAGAGAGTTCCAGTACCTCCCGAAACTACAAATCCCAGGATTCCATAGGAGGCAGCCATAATAGCCAAAGTGGAGTTATAGCGCAATAACTGTGTAGTGCAGAAAGGCCCTTAGTCTGAGAAGTTCATAACTGAGTGAAGTCAAAGGCCATTTCCGCACTGCACTGTTGTAGTGCTATTATCCTGCTTTCAACATCCTATGGAATCCTGGGGTTTGTAGTTTAGAGAGGGGCCTTTAGAATTCTCAGCCAGAGAGCCCTTTGGCCCCAGTAAACTACAAACCCCGGAATTCCACAGGATGTTGAAAATGGAATAACAGCACTATAACAGTGTTGTGCAGAAGTGGCCAAAGACCCTGAAGAACCCCAAGTGAACCAACAAAAGCCCACTTGCCATCATCTGTGCCCTGGTTTCCTCTCTGTCACAGATCTAAGGCAAAAGAAACTCTACCTTTTCCACTTGCATCCACTCGTCCAAAACATCATTTGCAAAATTGAAATACTCAGGCACTTCACGTTTACCCCGATTTATATCTTCAAAGTCTGGGATGACTACAGAGGCGAGGTGTCTCTTGGAATGATGAAGGAACGTGAGGGGAGACTGGAGACTCCAGAAATATTTGAACAAGGTCTTCATTGTATCAGCTTGTGGGGTAACTTGACAGTGTATCTATCTGCTCTGTTTCTCTGCAACAACATTGTTTCAAAAGAAGACATGGGCATTTTTGCAAACCTTTAACACAACAGGATCAAATACATTTTGCAACCTGAGGCGAAGGACAAGATGGCACACACATACCCTTCACATATAGAGCCAGACTAGGCAGGAGGCTGAATTTGAATTCTGCACTGGTGCTGAGGCAGTATATTCCCCTGTACCTGAGACACCTGGAAGCTACTTTAGGGTCTATAGTCATGTGACATACTCATCTTTCAATGAGGTAGAAAGCTCAGGAAAAATGTCTGCGGATATGCTTTTGCTGAGCCCCAACATTTGCCGCCTGAAGCAGCTATCTTTCTGTACCTAGTGGTCTTGTACAGGTCTCCTGATTAGAAACGGGGGAAATGACAAGACTGACGCAGGTAGCACTTTCTGGATTAACATGAAGATCAGAAGCATTCTGCTTCAGAATGGGCAGCTTTCCAAATTCTGTACACCTCAGTTCAAAAGTAAATACTATAATATGCCATAAAAAAAGGTTCCATAAAAATGTGTGTACCAAGGATTGTTGCACGGAAAATGACTGTATTAAGGAAGAATACATATAATACTTACTCAGACCTGCATGATGATAGTTGTTGCTGAGCAAGGTAAAAATTTGGATGTTCTTCATGGGAGAGACCAGAGTGTGACTGTGTTTGGTCACGATACAAGTCAGGGGTGGGGCTTGTGCTCTTTGAAGTTAGCCCACCCCTGCTCTTGCCTCTTTGGCTCAGATGATCGACCCACCCTCTCACCCTCATTACGGTATTAATTTATTTGGTCGCTTCAGGGTTGGATAGGAATTTTCTCCCTTTTGCAAGTTTTTTTTTTTTTAGTCCTCTACTGTAGTTGATGGCACTGGGACAACCGGCTAGAGGTGGTGTCTTAAACATGTTTTCTAGTGGGGGAGAATAAGACTTTGGTGTTCACCTCTTGGCACCTCCTTTGGTATAGGGTAGGGCTCTGGAACTTCCTCTTTAGGGCCCTACATCCCAGGGGGGCAGGGAAATAGGCTACCCTTGAGATTCACCTCAGATTAGGGCTCTCACTTATAGGACCCTGCAACTTGGGGGTTTGTTCCCCAGGTTACCTTCCAGTTACGCTGGACCAGAAAGCAACCAAAGCAACCAGGGCTGAGGTGTTTCACCCAAAGGAAGACCGAGGGAATTGTCACGTGGTCACATTTGGCCTCAGCTGGACCCCATCAGGCTGCTCCCCCCAACTGCTCCTTTCCAAGCCAACACAATTTTAAATAGGTCGGATTAAATAAAATGAATCTTATTACCCAATTTATGTGTCTGGTCTTGTCATTTCATGGTTGATCATAAAAAAAAACAAAAAACCAACATATGAATTTTCATGCTGTTACTCTTTCTCATCCAAACTACCTAAAGCTGTTTCTGTGTGAGAAAGGGCTGGCAGTTTCCCAGAGCTCTCTGCAGTATATGGGGCCAAGGTCCTACTTGTGCAAGGTCAGGGCAAGCCTGGAAGCTACACAACAAGGAGGTGGCAAAGAGACTATTGCTCTCTGTACTTCATCCACTCCAAAGCAAAGTGGCAGAATGTCTCAGCTGATTGTTTGGAAAAGTATGGCTGAGGGATTCTAGAAGCTGTAAAAACAAAAATAACTCTTCGAATGTCTGCATCGGCTCTCCTTTTAACATCAACTAGACACTGAAGCCCTATTCAGGCATTCTCTCCCAAATGCAGTGACCAATGTTGAGGGGCAGACACAGGCGTGAGTCTATTGTTGCTGGCCTTCTATGTATGTCTTGCAACCTCCCGTGTGGTGGGATCAGGGCTTCCCAAGGCAGAGAACAACTGCAGTAAATTCATCAAATTCTTGGCAGATCAAGAGATAGCCTCCTGCAGATTCAGTGAGTACTGTCCACTCTGGTGCTGTCTCATTGCTTCCAAAATCCCCATACATGCATGGGTTTTATAGGGAGCAGTGGAAGGGTCACAATGTCACATGACCTGTCTCAGGTTTCATAAACACTATGGGTTGCCTTGGTTGGAGGCTGAATGTCTGTGCTGGGGGCACTTTTGAAGTCTTATTTCAGCCCTAGTGGTTAGCACCCTGGAATATTTACACCCTTTGCATATGGAGGGGCTGCCTGTGATGAATAGATAGTGCAGAAAGAGACAGAACCAATGGGCTCATTGCGCTCTTCCCTCCACATCTTAGCTGGGAGACATGTGAGTACACTATGAACCCAGAGTTTGGAAAAATTCCTTTCTTGACCTACAACTCCAAAAATAATCTTAAACTACCCCTAAATGCATGCTGGGCTTAAACCCTAAATGACAGTTAAATGCCAGTGCTATTTTCCAAAGGAGCACTAGAGGATGATTTGTCAATCCAGATGGCTCTAAAAACAACCAGAGGAAATATCTCATAAAAGACTTTTCTGATTTTGTTTTTGCTTCTTCTTCAGATGACGATGTTGCCATGGACTCTGGAATGGTGTGTGGATGCTTGTGTGTTTCAAGCTCTCTCTAAGACATGACATGTGTGTGTATGTGTATGTAAGCATCCCCCAAAATGAGATCTGGCAAAATTGGACCACTGAAATTCCAATTAAGTTGAGCCTCCATAAGAATACCAAATGATCAAGCACTAAGAAATATTAAAACAACAATTGTTGTTGAGCACCCCTATCCAGAACTAATAAAACATGCTTACAATCTATTGTCTGCACAGTTACTTGGGAAAAACATGAAGGACATGTCTAAGAACATATGGTATTTGTAAAAGCCTTCACTTTTAATGCCTGAATGATAAGGGAAGGGAAAAGTAATTTGCCTTCCCCCTTAAGCAGGACAAATTAATCATGACCTGCCTACCAATGTTGAGCCCGTGGGGCACCTTAAAAATAGCTCAGGGGTTCACAGAAGTTGCTAAGCTATTCTTTACAAAGAAGCTGGAAGAAGAGAGGCATGTGAGCAACTCCAACTTTGCAGGCTGGAAAAAGGAAATGTAGATGAGGGACTACTGATTTAGTAGCCAATGCTAGCTTCAGCATTAATTTCTTTACAGGTATTGCATAGCCATCGTGATTTATGCCACTTCAGCAAATTGTTTAAACACCACTTTCAACTGTTATCAGCCTGCAATGTTATCAAGAAAGTCCACACTAGGGACAGAAAGAATATTCAGAAATATTAGAACAATATTAGAACAGATGAAAAATATGTTTTCTGAGTGTTGGAAAACCTGATGAGGAGAATCCTAGACTGATGGGAATCTTCACAGGGACTTATTCTGGGTGGGAAAATGCACTCTCCCTGTGCAGAAAGGAAAGATTTTCTAGCCCAAAACTAAGGGCCTTTCCACACTATACTGTACTACCTGTCAGTAGTGCTACACTGCATTACATTGGGGAGGGGGGGTAAGAGACACTTGGGATTGATATGAGTGCCACACAACATGGAAAATTCCTGTGGTCATACCTACAAAATTGTCATTTTAAAAAAAATTATAAAAGTAATTGGAAACAATTAATCTGTACATCCTAAAGAAATAACCTTGGCCATTTCTGCACTACACTGTTAGAGCACTATTATTCCACTTTCAACCTCCTACAGAATCCTGGGATTTGCAGTTTATGGAGGGGCCTTTAGAATTCTCAGCCAGAGAGCTCTTCCGCCTCAGGAAACTACAAAACCCGGAATTCCACAGGATGCCGAAAGTGCAATAATAGCACTATAACAGTGTAGTGCAGAAATGGCCAAAGTTTCAGTAAGTACAGAGCAAGAAGAACAGCCTAGAATAGCCCTATAACTGGGCGGCGCAGAAGGGCCTAACCGCAGCATTTTCTGGGCAGAAAACAAGAGACTTGCACAGACAACCAGCGCCCCGTGCAGAAACACAGAAAACTACTTTCGGGTAGACCTTTCCAGCGCAGAAAACAAGTTTGTGGCCCTTGACATCTTGTTGGACTACAGCTCCCACATTCGGCCCCCTCCCCCCCCCCCCACTGGCCATGCTGCCTGGGCTAGAAAGAAATAAGAGCCCCCCAATAACTGGGGAGCCACAAATCAGCTGCCTCTGGCTTCGAAGCGCCTCTTCCCGCGCGTTTTACCTGCTTCCCTCCTCCCGTCGCGGCTACGGCGCTCCCTCCGCCGCTTGCGGAGCAAGGCCCAAAGGAGCGAGGGACGAGCGTGAAGTAAGACCCGCACCGTCCCGCCCCGGCGTCTGCCCGTCAGCCTATCCGAGCCAAAGGGCGCCTCCAACAGCTTTCCCTTCTACTCGAGAACTGGGCGCCTGAGAGCTCCGGCCGGCGGCTGTGAGTTGTGCCGAGATTTTCGCCGGCGGAGGCGCCCGCCCTCGAAGGGCCTCCAGTGCCAGCGCCGGAGGGCGGCCCAAGGCCAGATGCCAGAGGAGGACTGAGAGACTTTCCTCAAAACCCGAGCGCGGGCAAGGCACGCCGTGAACTCTTTCTCTATATAATGACCGCCTGAGGGAGACTTCCCCCTTCCCCCTCAGCCCTTTCCCTCTGAAATGCCCCCTTTCAAAGAAGGGAGGACGGGCTCTCACCGGCACTCCTGTTAACCCAAAAAGGTGAATCGTTTCGTCCCGGAATAGTTTTCAGCCCCTTGCTCCCCACGCAACATAACCTTTTTTCCCAAACCAGGGCCATTTCTGCGCCACAGTCTTATAGTGCTATGGTTCCACTTTCAACGTCCTGTGGAATTCTGGGGTTTGTCCTTCCCTGAGGCCAAAGAGCTCTCTGGCTGAGAATTCTAAAATGCCCCTCCCTGAGCTGCAGAGCCCAGGATTCCATGGGATGTTGAAAGTGAAGTATACTTTCGTTTTTTGTTTTTTTGGATCGGTTTTTATACGGCTCTTGGAGGGTCCTGGGGCAGAAAAATGGCTCCTGGAGCCCCATATCCCAATATAGAGCTATAGAGCCAGGCTATAAGGGAAAAGACATGTGCAACTGCTTATTCCTTCATCCAGGCTGTATCTCAGCAGAGGAAACAAAAAGTGCATCCATATTGCACAAAGACAGGAGTTTGACACTTCAATTGCCATCCTTCTGTCCTATGGAATCCTGGGATTTGCAGTTCAGTGAAGAACTTAGAACCTTAGCACCTTCCTTGTATTGTAGCATCTTCTGCAGGGAATTCAGAGAGCCTCATGGAACCACAAATCCCAGGATACCATAGAATAGAGCCATTATAGTTAAAGTGGTATCATACTGCTATAATTGTGCAATGTGGCTACACTAAAAACATATAGATGGACTCTTTTTGAAAAAGTTTTGTGCCAGTTTACTTTAGTGCCACTTTAGTGGCCAGTTAGAGCTCGTCCTCCCTTCTTTGAGAGGGAACATTTCAGAGGGAAATGGCTGAGGGGGAAAGTCAAAAATTCCTTCTGGCAGTCAATGTTGGACTCGAGCCAGATGGGCTTCTTCCCCACTGGCACTGACTTGGGAGAATAAGACAAAAAAGGATCAGTTTTCTTCTGCAAACAAAGTTATCCCCCCTGCCTGGCCAGTTTCTCTCTGCCAAAGGTCCCTGGGAAGGTGCTGCCACCGTTGCTATTGTACTTGTTCCCCTTCTGGGCTTCACACTGGGCCACTTTTGTGCCAAAGGGACCAAGTATGGGGAGGGCAGGCAACCTGGTACTTAATCTTGCTTTGTTTCCACAAAAGGCAGGCTATAAAGGAATAATCACCACCAAGAGCCCCTCTGGGGCCTTGAGAGCTCTGATTTCTAGGTGCCAAAGCTGCCACTTTTTCCCAGTTAGGATGTTGCCTGGGAAACCCCCCTTCCTTCCATTAGCTGCCACCTCCTCTGAGATTTGCCACTTGGGGTGGGGCAGGGCTGCAGAGACTTGGCACTGACCCCCTAAGGGCAAGATGCAGATGTTGTTATGGTTGTGTGCCTACAAGTTGTTTCTGACTTACAGTGACCCTAAGGGAAACCTATAATGGGGCTTTCTGGGGCTGAGAGTGTGTGACCAACCAATGAGTTTCCATGGCCGAGCAAGAATCGAACCCTCGTCTCCAGGGTCGTAGTCCAATCTTCACACCACTATGCCATGCCGGTTCAAGATGCAGCCCTTTCTCTAAATTATTCCCCAAACCAGATGCAGTGTGATGCAGCAGCCAAGAAAGCCAACGCAACTCTCGGCTGCATCAATAGGAGTATGGTGTCTAGATCGAGGGAGGTACTGGCACCACTCTACTCTGCTTTGGTTAGACCTCATCTTGAATACTGTGTCCAGTTCTGGGCACCCCAATTCAAGAAGGACATGGTCAGGCTAGAGCAGGTCCAGAGGAGGGCGACCAAAATGGTGAAGGGTCTGGAAGCCAAGCCCTATGAGGATAGACTTAGAGAGCTGGGTATGTTTAGTCTGCAGAAGAGAAGGTTAAGAGGGGACATGATAGCCATGTTTAAATATTTGAAGGGATGGCATGTAGAGGAAGGAGAGGGCTTGTTTTCTGCCACTCCAGAGACCAGGACAAGGAGCAATGGATTCAAGCTGCAGGAAAAGAGATTCCACCTGAACTTCAGGAAGAACTTCCTGATGGTCAGGGCTGTCCGGCAGTGGAATATGCTGCCTCGGAGTGTGGTGGAGTCTCCTTCTTTAGAGGTTTTTAAGCAGAGGCTGGATGGCCATCTGTCGGGAGTGCTTTGAGGGTGTTTCTGCATGGCAGAGGGTTGGACTGGATGGCCTGTGTGGTCTCTTCCAACTCTACATTTCTATGATTCTATGATTCTATGAGATGTTACTGCTTTCTTTAATCAGGTTTTTGCACAGTTCAATCAGGGATGTTTCAACACTATACAGTTATGGTGCTATGATTCTACTTTAACTGCCATGGTTTCCATCCTGTAGAAAGCTGGGATTGCAGTGTAAGGAGAAGGATTTAGAAATCTCAGCCAGAGAGCTTGGGTGACTCAAGAAACTCCATGGAATTTC
The DNA here is from genome assembly GCA_030412105.1 of Cyclura pinguis. Lineage (NCBI taxonomy): Eukaryota > Metazoa > Chordata > Lepidosauria > Squamata > Iguanidae > Cyclura > Cyclura pinguis. The sequence goes on from CM059609.1 coordinate 11,142,501, forward strand.
ATAGGGTGCAGCCATGGCAAATCAAATGGAATCACAGTGCTGTAACTGTGTAATATGAAAGGGCTCTTAGGGTGGAAATGCTTGAACATAAATGAAAGCTATTTAGAAGAGACAGTCAATGTTTATTTTTTTAAAAAAAGTAACTGCTTTTTTGCATTTTGCCATTTCTGGATCAAATTAAAGGTTGATGTCAATAGAAGATGTGACTATGCTGAGATTTTGAGACCAACATTACAGCTACTCTCTGACCTGTTGAAATTGTTGCTGTTGTTGTCCTGTGCCTTCAAGTCATTTCTGACTTATGGTGACCCTGTGACAAGTTTATCACAGGGTTTGCTTGGGAGAATTTGTACAGAGCAGAGGGAGTTTGGTGTTGCCTTCCTCTGACAGTGTGTGACTTGCCCAAGGTCATCTGATTGGGAATTCAAACCCTGGTTTTCCAGTGTCCTAGTGCAACACTCAAACTACTACACTATGCTGGCTCTTTGTTGAGCTATTTTGTACCATACTAACCAGAACCTGAGAGGTCCAACAGAGCATAATAGTTTAGCCTGCAGAACTGTGCTACAGCAGGGCATTTACCAATCCCCAGACTTACCATAGAGCCCTTGGAGTTCTGTCAGGGATTCCAGGCAGGGAACCCTGGGAAAATGAGCAGCCCACTGCAAAGATGTTGCATCATGCCCCAGCTGTGGGTAATTGCAAGGTTACATAGAAAACTGGGGTCGTGTGCAGATGGTAGAGGGAGGTGTGCGAACCTCTACCTGATCAGTTGTAGATATGTATATAACAAAGCAACACCAGTATGTATTTGTCTGTTGACCAAACCTGGTGCCTGGCACAAGCTTTTGTCCGTCTGTCCTGTGTTTTGTATATAACGGAACTTTGCTGCAAGATAAAGTGCCTCCTGTTTGGGAAGAAACTCCTCCGTGTGTGAGTATCCTTACTGGGGAATAAGGGTGCTGCTGTTGGCTCGCTGAACTCTGGTTTTTCCGCTGCGTTTCCGTGGGGCTGAAACTCCTATCATCCCCAACAAGTTCACCTCCAATTATCATTCTGTGGCTGGTGGAAAGCTAGGGAAGATCTGAAGAACTGTCTGGCTATAACTAAAATGATTATATCATCTGCTTTGGTCCTCTTAAGTTTGAAGTTAATCTGACTCAGCTCTTCACCAGGCAGGGAATAGCTGTGTGGAGAGGGTTGCAGAGACCTACTGTAAATCCAGAGTGGGTGGATGGCATGAAAGGAGGAAGGGAATACCAACTTCTGCTGTAACTAAAAAGGCATGTTGTTGTGTGCCTTCAAGTTGTTGCCAGTTTAGGTGGAAACAACTTGAACCTAAGGCGAATCTATACGGGGTTTTCTCAGCAAGATTTGTTCTGAAGGGGTTTGCCTTTCCTCTCCAGCTGAGAGAGTGTGACTTGCCCACTGTCACCCAGTAGTTTCCATGACTAAGCAGTGATTTGAACCCTGGCCTCCAGTGTTGTAATCCAGTGTCCAAACCACTACACCATGCTGACATACACTGACATAAGGTTGACTTATGCCTGCCTATGCCACTGACAGGAATCCGCCATGATTTGTTTGGGGTTTGGCCATCCTCTCCTCATCTGGATGCATGCCTGCTCTTACTTCCTCCCTCTGAGTATCCAGATAGTGCTCTGTTTTCCAGATCAGCACTAGAGGGTGATTTGTCTCTTTACAAAACCCTAAAACATCCCATGAAACATCCTAATTTTGTTTTTGCTTCTTCAGGTGATATTGCTGGTCTGTTTTTTAGAGAATTTGGAAAAAGAAGGATATGTGACAGTTTTATGTGAAAGCAACTGTACAGGTTGGAAAAAGGAAAGATATATAAAGAAGCATGCACCCAGCAGCTGAGGCTAGTTCTAGCATTAATGTCTTCACAGGCATTGCGTAATTATATTTATACCATTTTCACAAACTGTGAGACCTTTTGCTACTCTTATCATCCTAGAACAAACTCCTGTCAATGTCATTTTAGATTTTAATCCTGTCCTCTGGAGTTATTAGCTTCCTATTCTACTTCAGTGATATCTGCAAATTTGATGAGCATTCCTTCTCTTCCAACATTCAGATCATTTATATATTGAAGAACACCAGGCCCGAGACAGAACCCTGTGGCACCTCAGTAACCACTTCTCTCCAGGATGAAGATGAACAGTCCATTAATTTCAAATCCACCCAACAGTACTCTATCTAGCCCACAGTTCACCAGCTTGTCTGCAAGAAAATCATGAGGGTGGGAGTCTTGTCAAAAGCGTTACTGAAATCAAGATATACTGCAGCCACAGCACTCCACTGATCTACCAAGCTTATAACTTTGTCAAAAAAAGAGATAAAATTAATTTGGCATGACTGTATGTTTTGAGAAACGGATGCTGACTCTTAGTAATCACAGCATTGTTTACAGCATTTCCCTAAGTTTATAAGAAGTCCAGAGTATGTGTCTGACTACAGCTGGTTTTCCTTTCCCTCTGTATAAAAATCCCAAGAAGACATGTTCCTTCCCCACCTAAGGTTCTCACTACTTCCACACTATTGACCAGTTCATCTGTGTAAGTTAGGATCAAACCCAAAATAGTTGATCCCATTTTTGTCTCCTCCTTTTTTTGCTGCTGTCTTTCAGCAGCATGGAGTTACTTTGGAGAAGGAGGTGATGGTGGCATCTTGTAGTAGTGTGAGTGAAGTTAGCTCACACATCCACCAAATTTCTCCATTCCTTCCTCATGACCGCCTTCAAGATTCTAAGGTAAGCCAGAGACTTTCTTGTTAAGTTGCATAATACATCTTGATCAGGAGTTTTCACAGGAACTGAAGTTAACTTCTAGTGGGAGAAAGAAAAGGAGCTAACACCCCATCCTCAGCATGGCGATGAATGACTTGTAGCAGTGTTTTATTACTAGACAGGGTTACGTTGAGTTGTTTACTAACAAAGGGGAAGCACAGTGTTTCACAGGGCTGACCATGCTTTCCAGAGACTTCGAGGAACTCACTTGTGCTCCCAGAATCTCCTTTTCTAATAGAACTATGTGAAACTGTAGAACAAGCTAAGCTGAGCTAGCTCATTTCTTTTCTTCAGAGTATTTGATGAACTCATAAAGCTTATCCCTGCCCATTCTGCAAGATTGTTTGTATATGAACATATCTTGCTGTGAGGCTGCTGTGCACAGGCCTATTATGTGATGCATTCTGTGTGCTTAATGATAACAGTGCTGTGGGTTGTTTCCGAAGGCTGCTTGTCATTCAGAACAGTGAAATGGCTAGTGCAGCTTACAGATTCATGATGCATCTCCTAATACTTCCCAGAAAAATGGGATGTTCTCAGCTGGGATCAAAAGAAACTGGAAGAGGCTTAGAGAAGGTACCTGAAGAGGGTCACTATGGTGTGGCAGTCAAGTCCTATTAGAGAAGGAAAATGGAATGTTAGCCAGGAGAGGCCATTTCTGCACTACACTGTGTAGTACTATTATTCTACTTTCAACCTCCTGTGGAATTCTGAGGTTTGTAATTTACTGAGGTCAAAGAGCTTTCAGGCTGAGAATTCTAAAGGCCCTTCCCTAAACTGCAAACCCCAGGATTCCATAGGATGTTAGGGAAAAGGAATTGACTGCTATTAACTAATTGTTAGTTGTCCTTCCGAAGCTCTGTCCCGAGCAAGGATTTGGTGTAGACAATGAGCTTACTCTTGTTTAATGTCCTTGTAGCTTGTCTGTTGGATGGTGGTTCATGGGAATAGCTCAGCAGCTAGAGAAACAAAAATGGGCCCCAAGATATATATTCAACCACAAGGACACGTGTCATAACTTAAAGTCACAGTGGATCAAAGGCTGAATGTTTACATATAAGTTTATATACCTTGGCTGGAATCCCATTGGTAACATACGCCCTTGTAACCCTAGGTTGTGGGTAAGTATGTCCTATTTTGGATATTCTGAAGGAAGTATTCAATACCTCCTTATGCAACATTCATGCTAAGCCTAGGCAGCTTCCATACACCTGGAGAGCATTGCCATTGTCATTTAGTGGCTGGGGAGGAAGGATAGGAGGCACCCAGGCAGATTTAGAAGGCAGATCTGCTGTTGTCCTCCTAGATCTCTAGCCACTTGCTGGTGATTGAGGAAGATGGTGTTAGCTGTTTTCCCCCAGTTGTGGAACTGCAATCAGGTAATGCCTGGGCATCTCCTCCCCAACTAGGCAGCATGCCTCAGGGACACCTCCCACAATGTCTCCACCCTGTACCATTTCAGAAGAAGAAAAGAACAGAAGAGAAATAGTGGAGGGTTACACACCACTCACGCAATGCAGGATCTCAGCCTTTGTTGTGCCCCATCTCGAGCTTTGAGGAGAGGTGGGAAACAAATAAATAACTGCTACTACTACTACTTGTCTGCTGTGTGCATGGACTATGCCTCCATTCTACAATGGTGAGACAGGTTCTGGAAAACAGTCCAGGCTGAGTCTGTGGATGGAGAGCTTTGTTTGCACACAGAAGACAAAGTTCATCTTATTTTGGTCAAGGTTCTCTCTAGCAGGCATTGGATGACCCTTTTTTTGGTCCAGTCTCTCACAATTTTATATATGATATGTAAAAGAGACATAAACAGTAACCTATATGTCACTTTGTATGTGAGAGAGTAAAGAACCTGAAAATGTTACTTTTTAGGATTGCAATTCCCTAAATCCCCCAGCCAGTATAGCCAGTTTCCATGGTAGCTAGGGGAATCTGAGAATTTGGGGGGTAAAAAGAGCAATATTAGCAAACTCTGGGGACTATGATTATTAGGAGTATATTCATGTATATTTCGAACTTTCTGGAATTGGTTGTTATCTCACACCCCCTTTGTCTTTTGGTGGTTGTTTCATTCCTGCTTCCTTCCTTCTGACTGTCATTCCTATTGTTTAGGAAGCAAATTGGATCAAGATACAGGCTTCCAAACTTCTTCCTGCCATTTCTCTGCCTTAAAAAAATGCAAGGAACAAAACATCTGTTAGCTTTAACTTTTTCGGGGGCAGGGAGGAATGAAGTTAGCTGTGTTTGCAGAAAGCTGTGTTCTTTCTATATCCAACTCTGTGGGAATTGGGCCACGTGGGCAAGTGATAAGGCAATGGGCATTTTTTAAACATAGCAAGTCCAGGTCCCTTTCCTTTTCTTGTTTGCTGCCTGCAACCTGCCAAGAGGACAGAATGGGAACTCAGTGGTTTGTCCTTCTTGGTTTAATTTCTTGGTGTTTAGGTACAGCAGAAGGTAGCATCAGCCCAAAAGAGAAGAAATCAAAGAAAGGCAAACCAATCAAAGAGGAGGATAATGTCTTGATCTTAAAAAAGAGCAACTTTGATCAGGCCCTGAATGAGACAAAGTACCTGCTGGTTGAATTCTGTGAGTATTCCTTGTTCTAAAGATGTCAGTACTTAATACTGACATCTTTCAGTCAGTGAGCATTGGCTTCTAGCTTTGACAACTGGCTTTAAATCAATTTAAATCAAAGTATATTTGCATCTTTTCAAAACCTAACCATAATGTTTCTTTAACTACTATTTCCTCTGTGAAATATTTGCTCTTTGGGTACCACAGCTAGGTAGGAAGTAAATGTGCAAAGCTGGAGTTGTGCACAAATGGCCTCTCAAAATTCTCAGCTGAATTTTGGGTAGAGAAATTGGGAGAACCATGGCATAATTTCAGTCAGCTCTTTCCTTGGTAGCCACCTGTCAACCCATTGTGACCAGTGGCATCTAGAGAAGAGCTTCTGAGAATGATTGGGGGAGGAACATATGGGAGAAAGCGCTCTGTCAAGTAGGCTGGCCTTGTGCTCTTGTTCCAGGGCATTATGGGATGGGTGTGGTGGGGAATGCCAGATGCCTGAAAAGACACGGTGGAGAATAGCTAGACAATTTTTTTATGCAGTAGTCTTTTCTTTTGAGGTGGGAGTAGACAGCTGAGAAAAAGAAAAATCTCAGAAACTTCCTGAGAAGAAGAAATTTGGACTTGGCCCAGAAGCAAAATCATGTGTGGACTGTCAGGCAGAACAACAGCAAATGTTGTTAGATAATTGCAATTCACATGATGCTCGGGTGCAATCTTTAAGAAACAACAACTCGTCTTTCAGGATAGGAATGAAATTAGGGTTGCCAGACTGCAAACTGTAGGGGGCTCCTGTACCTTTAGCAGTTGTGTAGAAAAGGGAATTTCAGCAGATGTAGCTTATAGCTTGTCAACAATCAGCACCTGCTGAAATCCTCTCTTTTACACAACTATTAAAGGTATACAATGCCCGCTTCAGTTTTCACTCTGCTTTGGAATGCTGCAGAAAAGGAAGGGAAATAGGCCTATAGATTGTGTGCCTGGCAAAATGTCATTTGGAAGCTCCTCCAAACTGCGCTAAAGAAGTGTAAGTTCTCATGATACAGCTCTTTGGTTTTGTTAAGGTTTTTTTGGTTGTTCTTGTCTCTGCACCCATTCTTTGAGAGGAGGGCTATTTGTAACAATTTCTTCGATCTGCGCTTCTGCCTTTCAAGATGGTTTTTTTAAAAAATTAGGACATGATTCTCTGAGGTCATTTAATGCTTTGAAGGGTAAATTTTCTCCTCTCTGAATTTTTAATATTTTTAAAAAGACATACAGAGTTATAGTGTAAACATACTATTTTATTGATGCACTAAAGCAGTATAACTGATTTTTTTTAAAAAAAGGGAAGGTGGAGAAGAGAAGGAAACATTGTTCTGATATATCATGGAATTAAAAAGAAATCCACTTGAGGGCAGGAATGAGATGTTGTAGCTGGTGCTGGAACTGCTAGAAAAAAAAGTCCTGGACTACAGAAACATTATTTGGATATGTAAACTGCTTTTCCAATAATTACAGCAACAAATAGTGCAGTATCCTAACACAATTGCCCTATTTGGAAGAGCCCTGTATCTGTTTAGAAGAAATGGAATATACAGCAACAAATACTACCACCCCCTGATGTTGTTACCCTTATTTGGAAGAATTACAAATCTAATTACTGCCTACTCTTATTACACACAGCATTTTTTGTTGAGGGGATCAGTTTGCTATGCTCAAAAGTGAGAATCTGGTAATTTTTTTTTCATTTTTCTGGGATGTACTGCAAAATTCTGTCTGGTGTTCTGAAAATGGTAGTGCTTGGCAGCCTTTTCTGTATGACTTGCTGAGAAAAGGAACAGAGATATGGTGAGTAAATATGGTAAGAGGTCTCTTCTAGGCAGTGGATTGAGGCAGAAACACCCTTGAAAGTAAAGCTTGGAGAGGTGTGTGTGCCAGCCACGAAACCCTTTGAAGTGGCTAATGCTTATAACTTGCTCTCTGGCCTTTTTTTATGTAACAGAGAACAGTCACCTCCTTATCTGAGAAAGCTTGGAGAGTTTCAGAATATAATTTTGGTTTGGCTTGGATGCCCTGCTGGAATACCTCCAAAATCTTTGGTTGTGCCAGTTAATGATGTTTGTAAGAGTGCTAGAGATTGCTTGAAGAGCTCTATGGCAAAACAGGTTTCTCATGGTGGATGTTCTGTCTAGCTGGACTCTCTAAAGAGAGACTTCTAGGAAGAGGGGGCTACTTTCTCCTTCCCAATAGAATATGATAATTTGGCCTGTGAAAGATATAGACTGGGGGGTGGGTGATCTTTTCACCACTGAGGATGCCATTCCTGGGATGGGAGGACAGGAAACACATATTGTGGGTGGTGGTGTGGTCACAGCCAAGACTGAATAGGGACAGCCTTTTCTTTTTCTCCTTTCCTCTTTCTCTGTTCTATAGCAATGGATTCCTGCACTTGCAGGGAGTTGGACTAGAAGATGCTTGGGATCCCTTCCAACCCTCTGATTTTATGATCCTCAGCCCTTAATACATCCATCCTCCTTTTCCTTCATTCACTTTCAGTTTTATGTTGTAGATATATTCTTTACATGGATTTTGCTTTCAATTTTTGTGTATTTTTAATTGTATAAGCCACTTCTTCTTAAAGGAAAACTGACACCTAAGAAAAAAGAAGATGCACATACATCCATCTCAGTCAGTCCCAGTGAGAACAGCATTCTTGGTTGTTCAGTATTGTGGGGTGTGTATTTGAAACAAAGGTAGGTTTACAATTGAATATTAAAGGGCCTTTCCTCACTACACTATTATAGTGTTATTACTCCACTTTCGACATCCTGTGGAATTCTGGGGTTTGTAGTTTACTGAGGCCAAAGAGCTCTCTGGCCGAGAATTCTAAAGGCCCCTCCCTAAACTGCAAACTCCAGGATTCCATGGGATGTTGCAAGTGGAATAATAGCACAATTACACTGTAGTGTGGAAAGGCCCTAGGAAAACAAAAATAATGACCACAGATAATTTACATAGCCTTAAAGTAGATGATGAAAACATTAAAATAGTTCAAGATTTTCCATACTTGGGTCAGTCATTAATCGGAATGGAAACTGCAGTCGAGAAATCAGAAGAAGGCTAGGACTTGGAAGGGCAGCTATGAAAGAACTAGACAGGATCCTGAAGTGTAAAGCTATATCATTGGATATGTCATTGGATAAGTTAAGATTAGCCATACCATCATATTTCCAGTTTCTATGTAAGATTGAGAAAGCTGGACAGTGAAGAGAGGTGATAGGAAGAAAATCAGCTTATTTGAAATGTGGTGCTGAAGGAGAGTTACACAGATACCATGGACCGCTCCTAGGGTTGAATGGGTCCTAGAGCAAATCAAGTCTGAACTTTCCCTAGAAGCCAAAATTACTAAACTGAGGCTGTTGTACTTTAGCTGTATCATGAGAAGACATGACTCACTGGAAAAGATAATAATGCTGGGTAAGGGACAAGGCTGTAGGAAAAGAGGAAGACTGCGTTACAGATAGATGGGCTCAATCCAGGAAGACACAGCTGCCCTGAATCTGAAAGAGCTGAGCAGGGCAACTGATCATAGGGTGACTTGGGGGTCTCTTATCCATAGGGTTACCATAAGTTGAAGTCACGGCAGTTAAGAACAACAACAATAAATATTTGAGGGAGATTAAAGACCTGATGATTCCAATGTAGATAACTCTTTCAGTTTTATGGCTGCATGGCTGATGGCAGTAGGATCTGACTGAGCTCTAGCCCCTTTTCTGTAACAGAATTTCCAGTGAGCATTTAAAAAACCCTGAGAGTATCTCAATCAGTTTATGGCACTGTCTGTAAATTGTGTAGTTAGATCAACATTTGGATTGGTTTGTAGAGTTGCCTGTCTTTACTCTAAAATACAAATGTTTGTGCTTACCGTTCTTATGAAGAAGACTTGGTGAGCTGTTTTCCCCACAGTGACTAGTATAGACTCTTGGTTGCCTTCTGATGATCTCGTGTTTAGTGCCTTTTTTAAAAAAGTGAATAGTTACTTACGAAAGGACTTGTGTAGTCATTATTTGAATGATGAAATCGTGGCAGGGCAAAGTTCAATATTGTCAAAGAGCAACGAGCTAGAGATATTCGTGTTTTTCCCTACCCTCCTTCATGAAGTCTCCTACTTACGCAGTGGTCTGCGGTAAAAGTGAAAGTAAGCAAGCATTAGGGATAAAGACAGTGGTTCCTTCCTTCCTTCCTTCCTTTTCTCCTCCACTGGAGATGCCCAAAATACTAATAAATCTAAGTTTACCTTAGGTATGTTTTCTTAGCATTTTTTAACCTGAGACATGTGCTGTCAACATTTTTGCCTTAGCAATCTTTTTGAGAGCTTGGAAAAGTTTTTGGACTACAATTTTCAGAATGCCCAGTGTTCATGTTGGCTGGGAATTCTTAAGAGCAGCAATCCAAAAATGATTTTGCCAACTCTGCTTCTTGTTTAGCTTGCTCTTCATTTCCACACAACACTGTTATGGTGGTATTATTCCACTTTCAACATCCTGTGGAATCTTGGGGTTTGCAGTTTAGGGAAGGGCATTTAAAATTCTCAGCCAGAGAGCTCTTTAGCCTCAGTAAACTACAAACCCCAGAATTCCACAGGATGTTGAAAATGGAATCATAGCACTATAACAGTGTAGGGAGGAAATAGCCTTATACTCACCTTACCTTCCTGGAGGGAGACATCTGACCCTGCGTGGATAAAGCAATGGTAATTGTCACTGAGGAAGACCTAACAAAATTATTCCCTCTGCCAGAAAAGAAAGAAGCTAGAGCGCTGTACATACTTGCCTTCTGCCTGTGGATCAAATGGGCAGAAATTCCTGGCCCAGTCCCCTGTACCCATAATCTATGGCAGCAGTAAGGAGGAAGGATCTGTAGGCCAGGGATGGGGAACCTGTTGAGTTCCAGAAGTTACTAGACTACATTTTCCAGTTTCTCTGGCCAATAAGTGTCCTGCCTGGAGCTAAACAGCACTGGAGCCAATAACATCCAGAAGGCTAAATGTTTCCCACCCCTTGTGTTTTTCCCGGTCTAGTAATTGCTAATCAAAACCCACTCCTAGGGTTGGATGACTTAGTAGTATCCCCTACCAAATCTAGGTTACAGACAAGCCTGATGGGCTGGTGTCCTCACTTGATGTGAGAATTCTGTGAGTTCTTTCCTCTGCCAAATACCATAGATAGAAAATACTTAGATGGAATAATTAATGTGAAAATGGAACTGGTGGGTATTATTTTAAAGCAAGTGATGGCATTGGCTGGTTAGACGATGATTAATGGAAGCCTCATGATAATTATGATGAGAATAAATGTTTCTTGGATTTGAAACTGATCAGCAAGTCAAGGCAAAAAGATTAAAATTGTTCCCTCATTTATCAAAAGTTTAATGGAGGTGAAGATCCACACCAGTTTTGTGTGGTATGGTTACATAATGTGGTGTCTTGAAGAAGGTCAGGGATTTCTCCAGGGCAAGAGGAGGCAAACTTTGGCCCACTAGAAGTTAGACTGTCTCTCTCATCAGACATAGCCAGCTTAGGTAACAGTAAGGGATTGTTGTCATTGTCATCATCGACATCATCATCATCATTTATACCCCACCTTTTCCCCAAGGTTGGGACTCAAATCAGCTAACATATTAAAAGTTAAAAACATATAGAAAGTCAACATTAAAGTAGAATTAAACTACTGTGGGATGATGGGAGTTACAGTCCAACGCCATCTGGAGGGTCTCACTTTCCCACCCAAGATCAAACAATTATGTTATAGTTTGCATAAACATTGGCTGGGCATTATCTGTTTGGAAAGTATTGTGTTCAACTGGTTCAGCTTCTGAGACAATCTCTGTGACCTTAGGTCATGGGCATCTACACTGAACTGTGAGAGGGCTGACCATTGGACCAAATAAAACTGGCAGTGATGATAGTGGTGATGGCACAGGCACAGCAAGTTGGCAAAGGAAGGCATGTTCTACCCCACCCCTCTGCCTGCTGTGGACTGGGTGTGCAACTGTGTATGATCCAATCCAGCCCATAAGAACTCCCCTAGAGTTCTACTGGATCAAATCAAAAGCCTACCCTTGCCCAGCATCTGGTTTTCCCACAGTGGCTGATCACATGTCTTTGGGAAGCCCACAAGCAGGATATCAGGGCAATAGCATCCTTCTGCTCCAGTTCAGCTGGGACTTCAGAGTTGTGTGATCTCTTTGAAGTAGCGTATATAATCACCATAATGGATAACCATGAAGGACTGCCTGCTGGAGCATAAAATGCAGGGGTGGCCCACGAACTGAATTCCAATATTGGGTGGGTCCTAGGGGCTGCATTCCAGCAGTGGGCCAGGCCACATGTAATTGTCACTAATCCGTTTATTTCCCCACTAAGCATGCAAAGCATAGCTCAACTCTTTGTATAGTCAGGGATAACTCCTAGTGTAACAGCTTCCCAGATGTCAAGGCAGAGCTTAATTCCATGCAATAGCTTTCTAGGTTTTAAATATTCCTTTAGATGTTATCTTTGATCACTGATGGAGGGATGTCATATGGAGGATGAAGCAAGCGTGTTTTCTGCTGCTCCAGAGAATAGGACATGGGGCAGTGGCTTCAAACTTCAGAAAAAAGGATTCCATCTAAACATTAAACTTTCATCTAAACTTCCTGACAGTAAGACAATGGAATGTGCTGCCTCAGAGTGTGGTGAAGTCTCCTTCCTTGGAGGTTTTTAAACAGAGGCTGAATGGTCATCTGTCAGGAATGTTTTGATGCATGGCAGTGGGTTGGATTCCATGGCCCTTGTGATTCTTCCAATTCTGTGATTCTATGATCAGTGACAGTAACAGACAGTGGAATACCAGACAAACTATTCAAGCTGTTGAACCTATTTTGTGAATTGAATCCAGAACCTTGCACAGCTCAGACTAAAAGCAGGCATGGACCCACCACTCCAGTGAGGTGGTAGCAGAAGTCCTTGCTGAATTTTCATGCCACTGCCTAGATAAGCAATCACAATTCTTTGTTATCGGGTCTTTACAGACATTGCTTTATCTGGACCATCTCAGAGTTTGGCTGCTGAATTTGCTAAAGCTGCAGAACAATTTAAGAACGAAGCTGTGGATATACGATTTGGCAAAGTGGATGTAGGAGAACAGAAAGATTTGAAAAAGGAATTCGACATCCAGGAATATCCCACTTTGAAGTTTTTTGTGGACGGCGACAGGAAAAATCCCATTGACTGCAAAGGTAAATGAAGGCATAGTTTCAGAGCTGCTGATCTTGTAGGTCACTGTTTACTCACAAGGGGGAGCTTGTGCCTAGCTCTCAAGTGTGGAATAGAATAATGTCAAAACTTTAACTGAAGGCAACATAATGAGGATAAGAATGTTTAACAGTGCAGAGCTGAAAAGAGTAAGAGGCATGCTTCACAAAGAGTGGCCGGGTGTGTACTGCTAGGAAAAGAGGGCACAGATTTGCCTATGCCACTCCATAGGGAGATAAGCAAATTGTAAATAATTACTCTGATTTAAATAGAAATACAATGTATTACTAGAACATGGTCAAAAACATTTTGATGCCTATGGCAGACTGCAAAATGGAATCCCACAAACCATTCAAATCAAAGCATACAGCACTGCAAACCAACCAAGTTATTTTGGCACAGGAGGCAGAAAATTTCACAAGCACCTCTCCCCATCTTTGGCAATAAAAATATAGTAACAAATTAAATGCCTAATCATCTGCAACCTTTTCCTGACAAACCTAATCTGCTATCTGAGGTATTTCCCTCACTTTGCCCAGTAGTAGGGCTGGCTTTATTATTTGGGCATGTGAGCCAGAAAAATCTCACAGGTGCCTCTTCCTGGATATAGGAGCACAATAATCCTAAGTTATTTATCTAACAATTTGGTGCTGTGTAGGACATCCCAACCAGCTGCATGAGATAATCACATCAGCTTGTTTCATGGCAGGGCTGCCTCTATGTCTAGGGGCTTTCATGTAGTAAAAGGAATGCAGGGAGCATCAGTTTGCCACTTGGAATTCTGGACTGAAAATCCCACTCTCAATAAGAAAACATATATTTCCAAGACCTAGGATACACAATCTGTTTTTAACCTGTCTAGCCCCAAACTGTATGTTTGGGACTGACAGCAACAAAAGGGAGAGATGGCAGCAACTCACAAGATTGTGGTACAAAGAGGGCTATGCTCAAGTCAGCATTCACGCCGTGCATCTGCTCTAGAAGGCTTGCAACATTGCTATTTGAATCCTCCCCATGTATGGGAAACAGTATGAAACAGGAAGGGCCAGAACCTTGTTCCTTGATGTTATATATTTTAAAGAATATTTAGGGAGTTTTAAAAAAAAAATCAGTAATGCGTCGTCTACTAAGTGGCACTGTCTTGTCCTGAAGTGGTACAAAGCTGTAGGCAGGTGTTGATGGTGAACTTGGGACTAGCCAGAATTTGTGAGCATAGGAAAGGCCAGGAGTGAAGAAACCAGTAGCTGAGGTTGAGGAAGAAGCCAAATGTCAGGACTGGGTAATCAAGATGCCAGGAATAATGCTAGAACTCAGGAAGACCTTATTTATTCTTTAATGTACCATCTTTCCCTTAACCCACCTGAGGATGTTTACATTTTCAAAATACTAAAACAAACTCATTTTACAAAAAAAGTAGAACCAGCTTCCCCAAACTATTTAAGAACTCCATAGGACCTGATAGCACAAGTTCCCTGCATTTCACCACTTCTTGTTGCTCAACAGTTGGAACAGGAAGCACTTCTTTATTCCTTTCCGCTCAGGAGGCTTCCATGGCTAACCTGAATTGTTGCGGTGTGCCTTCAACCCATTACTGATTTGTGGTAAACCTATCACAGGGTTTTCTGGGTTCAACGCACCCAAGGGTTTCCATGGCTGAGCAGGAAATCAAACATTGGTCTCCAGGGTTGGAGTTCAACACTCAAATTCAACACTCAAACTGCACCACGCTGGCTCTCGCCAACCTGAATAGGTGCAGTCAAACCAGTGCCTAAGCCACTTCATGGAGAAACTGTCACTTGCAGTTCAAGTGTTCACAGCATGGAGCAACCACATATGGCTGCAGGTTTACCAGGTCAGGATCTGAGATTTCTGAGACCTAGGGATAGGCCCTATTGATGTTGTTAAGCATTATGCATCAAATGTAATCTAATGCGTTTTAATAAGAAGGTTTGCTGTGAAGCTTCTAAGAACGCAAATCAAATTAACATGGAATATTTTCCACATGCAAAGTAGTTGTGTAAACTAAATAACAGTGACTAGGAAGTAAATGCATATTATGTAAGTTGTCCTACTATAACGATCTGAACTGTTAAGTCTAATGAGCTGTGATTTCTCTGCAAACTGTAATCCTGAGCTACAGCTACTGGATTGAAGTCCTCAAATGAACACAGTTACTGCTCCGTGCTCCATTACCAGGGAGCAAATGCCCCAAACAAACAACTTCAGTCTTATCATGTGTGTTTATTTCACATTTTTTGTTATCTTGTTAAGGTCTTGTTAAGGTTCAAAACTAAATACAGACTGTTATGTCACTATATGGCAGACAGCTATGATTTACTAACAGAGAATGAAACAGGGGATTTAATATAGGATCTGATATACTCAATCTGATGCTCTGTAGAGGGGGAAATCAGTGTGTTTTATGTAAAGATCCTTTGTTTATGTCTTATTGTGTATGCGTATACAATTTTTCTTTTTTTCTTCTAGGTGTATAGGTCCTTTATATATACCCTATGTTCAATCTATTGTCTATTCTTGTTCAATCCATTGTCAACAATTATATTTTCTTTCCTTTGTTTCTTTATTCCCATGTGAAATTATAATAAACATATATTTAAAAAAGAAGAAGCAGGCTTAAATTTGGACACAGTAAAACTTCTAAGTATACAGCAGACAGACACACCCTCTAAATATCCCAATTTGTCAGGGACAATCCTGATTAATCCAGTGTTGTCTCTTTTTTTCAGCTACTTTGAAAATGTCACAAGGTCTGCCTCTATTTCTTCCTTTAATCTTCAGTTTACTTCAGTTGAGGCAAACTAAGTTCAAAGTACAGGAATTCTTTGCACTCAGTTAATTCAACTGGTGTTGTAGGGGGAGAGGAGGAGGGGGTAGAATCTTGCCTTTCCCCCTAGGCTCAGGAAAATGCAACCTACTTCAGCCTCTCCTAGCTTGCAATATTCTTCCTCATAAATAACTTTTGCCAACTTGACCACACTCCAGGATTGTCTGGCAACAAGTGGTCCTGGTTTTCATGTGTGAAATGATGGCGAGTATGCACAGGGCTGAGAGCCAGTGTGATGTAGTGGTTTGAGCATAGGACTGTCACTTGGGAGAATAGGGTTTGAATCCACACCCAGCCATGGAAACCCACTGAGTGAGTCATACTCTCTCAGCCTCTGAACAATCTTGCCAAGAAAACCCGGTGATAGGTTCGCCTTAGGGTTGCCATTAAGTCAGAAATGACTTGAAGGAACAGACCAACAACAGTGCACATAGCTATGCTGCAAGAATATGATCCCCAGTGGGAACTCACTCCTGTAGCAAATCTTGGAATATAATTTTCAGAGTAAAACATTCAGAATCTGCCACCCACTTAGGGGCTCTAGGGGTTGTGGCCCCAAACTAGAAATTTTACAATGTCTAGGCATTTGCCACTACTAGGTGTGATGCAGGGGTGGAGCTTGGAGTGTGGGGAGGGGGGGCGCAGAGGGGGACGTGGCCGCGGTGCATGGGGGCATGGCCGCGGTGTGTGGGGGCATGGCCGCGGTGCGTGGGGGCATCCCCCCTCGTCCCTATGCAACTCCTGTGATGGCCACCAGCTGAGATGTGTGATAATGGTTGCAAAAGTCTATCAACAACTACAGTTGAGGAGAAGCATACCTGTGAATATCATATATTTTTGTGGGGTTTCTGTGTCAGGAATGGTGCTGGACTCAGTGGATGCTCTGTCTAGTTGAGACAGGCCTTAGAAAATGTTGTTTTTTAAAAAAAGACTACAACTCTCAGAACAACCCCACTGCTGTCAAGCTGGGTGAGTCTGGGAGCTGCAATCCCCTCCAACAAGATAAGCCTATTACATCAGCATTTATTTATATAGTGCCATCACTGTACATGGTGCCGTGCACATGGTGCTTTACAAGTAAAAGAGGAACAAGCAACAAGAATTCTCCTGTTGCTTAGGGGACTGCTGAGAGGTGTAGTCTTCCAAGCTCTGGATTTAGCAGAGTGGCATGTTTCCTCCCGGCCACTAAGGCCCTGAAGTTCAGTTGTCCACCCCCAATCCCGCAGCAGTCCCTTCTGTTTGCCTCTTCTCTTGCTGCCTGGCTGTGGTGGCTCCCTTCTGAGTTAGTCGAGGGGCAGGTATGGGTCTTGAGGGCCTCACTGAGATGCTCAAGGCTGATGGTGTGGCAGTGTGGGCCTTGAGTCAGCACACAGCATGTTGTTAGGAAAGCAGCAGCATGGTATTGGTGCTTCATGGAGGTGGTTGGCTGTTTTCTTTGCAGGTGGACCTGGCCCAGCAGCACTGAGACCAACAGTAGGACAGACAGTGACAACGGCCGTTTCTGCACTACACTCGTATAGTGCAATTATTCCACTTTCAACATCCTATGGAATCCGGCTGGCCCCTCCCTAAACTGCAAACCCCAGGATTCCATAGGATGTTGAAAGTGGAATAACTGCACTATAAGAGTGTAGTGTGGAAATGGCCAATGACAATGCTGGGGGTGCTGAGGAAGAGGAAGAGGCCATTGCTCAGCTCTTTCATCCTCCATCCCACCCAGCTTCCCTCAGCCCTGGGCTCTTCTCCTGACAGCCTTCTCTCAATGAAGGGCTTAAACTTTCCCCTCCGTTTATCTCAATCCACTGGTTTGCTTCTGTCTTGACATCACAAGGCAAGGCAGTGGGGCACGCTGCAAAATATGGACACAGGGCAGCTTTTTTTGTCCCTAAACAAGGATAGATAAGATCTTGACTATGGTCACAGACCAGCACAAGTAAAAAGGGATACAGAATAAAAAGAGGGTAAAAACACAGGTTAAAAACAGTATTTAAAACACCCCTTCAGGTTGCATAGCTCCAATATAATAGAACAAGATTGGAACTAAATAAGGGACTTTCTGTAGAAAATGGAGCTACCCTAAACCCCAGACCCAGCTAGCCTGAATGAAGGAAGAGAAAGCTAAGCAAGGATTGTCAGGCAGATCATCCTTGCATTCCCTTATAAAAATAATAAATGAATACCTCTGCAACATGTCTCCAGTCATACCCCAGTCCTCTAGATTCCACAGTATGGCAGAGAGTGCAGATAAACCAGCCTCAGACTCAATCCTTGGTTCGCTCTAGCTTTCTTCCAAATCCACAACAGAGAGTGAAGGAAGTCAAGTCTGCTGGTCATATTATATTGCCACCTCTGCCTCTTGATTGACAGGTGGCAGGTAGGTGCAGAGCAGAATGGAGGCTGAGTGTTGATGCCAGAAAGACAGGCGGCGGAGGGCAGAGGGAGCAAACTCACATAGTAAATATATAGACTTCCCACTCTCCTGACAATATTACTCTCTAAAGGTCATTTTCGGCCCCACATATTTACAGCAAATCTGGAAATTTGCATATCTAATATATAATAGTCAAAGTTTATTTGTCTGTGTCAGGCGAATACCTCATATGATTGGCTGTGTCAGGCAAGAAGACCTCGTATGATTGGCTGACTAAGAAGATTCTATGGAATCCTGAGGTTTGCTGTTTAGGGAGGAGCCTTTAGAATTCTCAACCAGAGAGCTCTTGGGACTGGCTGGTTGCTATGGAAGCAAGGGCTAGCAGCAAGGAGGAGGGCAGTGTACTCCCCCAAGAACCCAGCCTCTCTATGTTAATAACTCTGTTATTATATATATAATGACTCTGTTATTATATGTTAACTATGTTAATAACTCTGTTAATAACTCTGAATACAGATTGGATTGGGGAATATGGGGAAAAGTTACAGGTACTGTAGAAGACAGTTTGGGGAATTCGAGACACAGGATCTGAAATCTTTCTGACAAGTATTACCTATGAGAAAATAAAATCCCAGGCAATGCAGGGTATATAATCTAATAGCTAAATAAATAAATGAGAAACAGTATGGTGTAGTGGATTGAGCATTGGACTATGACCCTGGAGAGAAAGGTTTGATTCACTGCTTGGCCATGGAAATCCACTGGGTGACCTTGGGCGCCTTACGCACACTCAGGCCTAGAAAACCCTGTGATAGATTCATCTCAGGGTTGCCGTAAGTGGGAAATAACTAGAAAGTACACAAGAACAACAACTAATTAAATATGTAGGCACCTTTTTGGAAGTCTTTGCAAGTCAACAACAAAGCAGTTAAGTGAGCCTTGCAAATTTGTGTCAGGTTTGGAGATTTACAAGCAGCTGTTGTGTCTGGCTAGAGATAACAGTGAAAACTGAAAAATTTGCTCCATTGCCTGGAGACAGCACATCAGAACTAGAGACTTCAGCTGAGACCCTGAGATCTGGGAGCCTTATAGGACTGAAGCAGTTCCTGTCTAACACCTCAGGATTCTAACACCTTATTCTGCTCACATGGGCAGACTGGGCATATGTCTCTACTTGGGATACATTGATTCATGAAGTGCACTTTCAGACTTTTGTGAATGTTTACATGAAAAAATATGAAATTAAAAACAGCAAAACAACGACTATGGTAGATACTAACGTCCAGATAAAAACAGCAGCAAAGAATGAAAAGGCTTTACAGCAAATAAAACTAAAGTAAAGCCAGCAGCAAAATAAAAAGAATGCTGAAGACTAAAAGCAATGAATTTGGTTTTTAAAGTGCCTGGGAAAATTAAAAGGTTTTCATCTGGTGCAGCTGGAATGATAATATAGATGTCAGACAAGCCTTCCCAGGGAAGGGAATTCCTGGATAGGGTGCCGCCACTAAAAAGATCCTCTCTGTTGTCATTTTATACTGAAACAGGTAATATACTCTTCAGCAGGGCTGAGAGCTAATTTTCTGCTTCTGGGATCCTCCATGGGCTATATGGATTGCCCCCCCCCAAAAAAAAATCGAACAAGAAAATGTAGAAGTATGGAAATCCACTTCTCATTTTGAAAAAGGTGTATGATGTAGAAAGCGAGCTTCTGGTAGAGGCGGTTTACCTTTGAACTATTTAAAGGACAGTTTGGAAGAGCTGAGGGCCGCAAAACCAGCTGGAAAGCCAGCTCCATTTCTGAACAAAGGTCAACAAAGATAAACTTGGTGTGCAAAAAAATATGAAAAATGAAAAGAAACAATAGAATATTTCTATACAAATGCCATTGTGTACAGAGTCTGTTTTAGATCGTTTTGCCTGTCTACATGAGCTAAGCACAGCTGTGTAATAGAGGCTGTGTGATACCTGCTCTCAGCACAATTCCATTACCCTCTTTTATTCAACAGAAACATACACACACAGATTTCTTTTGTAACACCTAATTTAATTAAGCAGACTGCTCAATAAGCCATGGAATATCTTGAAATCATTCTGGATTACATGGCCAATCAATATTTTGCATTGCGGGGACTGGACAGTGTTTTCCAGAGTTGCCATGTAAATCATGGTGGTACGTGTTCTTTCAAGGTTTTTCAGGGAGAATGGCCTGACCCAAAAAGAACATCTTCAAAAGCTGGTGATTAAGGCAGCTAATGGACAACACATCCAATTAAACAGGGAAGGTTTGAAAGCGTAAAGGAGAATTAGATCATCAGCAGCTAAACTGTTGTATTTCTGAGATTCTAGACACAGGAGTGCTCAGGTGTCAGCATCAGCTTTGAGTCGGAGGGGACTTATAACAAAGTCTCAATATGTTGGTCCTTACCTTATGGCAGGCCAGCATTTGAGTCATGTATCTGGTTGATGCCTCATGCTGTTGCAGAGGTGGAGCATTCTTTGAGGTTTGGAAGGGCCATGGACCTTACCTTGTTGCATCCACCACAAATCTAATTTTCTTGGCAAAATTCCAGCTACTTTTTAACGTCTATATTTTATGAATTTTAACTGTTTTTCTTAAAATTTCTTGTACGTTGCCTTGAGTCTCAAAATGGCCAAAATGCAGGATAACAACAACAACAGGTGGATTGGGGATGGGAATCATGCAGCCTTCCAGATATTGCTGGATTCCAAATCCCTAGCTGGCTTAGCCGGTGGTAAGGAATTCTGAATATCCCCTATCATGGGTTATTCTGGGGCTGAGCATGTGTGATGCATCCAAGGTCACCCAATGGGTTTCCATGGCCAAGTAGGAAATTAAACTCCAGGGTCATAGACCAATGTTCAGATCACAACACCACACTCCTGGGGGCTTGGGGGTCACAGAGGATGTGGTAGAAGACTTATTTAGGTAAAGGTTGCAATGGACCAGACCCCTGCAAGCATGATCACGTTAGGTCAAACTACTTTCAAGAATATGTACTTCAGCTTGCTAAGACAAACACATCCAGTCAGACTTATCAGGACTACAGAAAGCTCCCAGTCACTCAGTTGGCTGCAGTTCTTCTAGATCAAGGGTGGGCAACTCTGGTAGCCAATTTTCTGCCCCTGAAACTTTCCAGCAGGTGTACAAACTACTAAAAATGCTAAAAATAGTGAGAACAAACAGTCCCCAAAGTGGCCAGAGGTTCACCTATAGTTTTTAAAAATGGGTATTTTAAAAATGTTATGTAGTCTGTGGGGCATTGTGACCTATTTAAAAGGTGAATCACTGCTCCTGAAGGTTTCCAGGAGAAACAAGTAACTTTTTTGCTAGAAAAACGATGGTTCAAAAAAGGGGGACTTGGGCACCCGTATATGGTTGAGGGCCATATCTATCTGTCTGTCTGTCTGTCTATCTATCCAACTTAAATGCTGCGTTTCTCCCAGAGCGGAATCTAAGATGGCTCACAAAAAGAATCAGCTAAAAAATCTGACAGTAACATTTAACATAGGAATAAACAGTATAAAATCATTCAAAAGCATACAGAAATTAAAAACTTAATATAGCACCTCCCCCTTAAGAAGTACTTACTCATTAAAAGCCTACTTGAACAAAAAGTTGTTTGCCTGCTGGTCAAAGGAGAGAATGAAGGGGGCAGCCTAGTCTCCCATGGAAGAGAATTCCAGAGAGTAGGAGCAGCCACTGAGAAGGCTGTGTCTTATGTTCTCATGAGATGAGCCTGAGATGATTGTGGGACAGAGAGAAAGCTCTCCTTTGTACATCTTAAGACTCTGGCAGGTTCGTATTGGGACATACAGTCTTTCAGATAGTCTGGACCTAAGTCATATAAGGCTTTATAGGTCATGACCTATGACTTTGAATTGCACCCAGAAACAAATCTGTAACCAGGGAGGTTGTTTAATAAAGGACCTATATGTTCCCAGTGATTGGCCACAGTCAGACATCTGGCTGCAGCATTTTAAACTCACTGGAGTTTCTAAACTTTTCCCACCTTTATTCTAGATAATGGAAGGATGCTGACTCAGCAGAGAGTCCAAGCCTTATGAAACTTGGCAAAGCTTCTTCTTCCTTTGCTTTCCCCTTTAAGGAGCAGGTGGTTTTTAAAGGTTTCAGAACCACCAACTTCTGGGAGGTAGAGGAGCAGGAGACACTACGTGTGACTCCTCTTCAGAGTCTATGTGAGTTTGAAGGGCCACAGCATCAGGCCAGGAGATATGGGAAGATGTGCTGAAGGTTTATCCCCGAGCAGAGCAGTTGGCATCTCTTCCGTTGAGGTTCATGAATGTGGGCCATGCTAACCAGCCCCAGATTCACATAAACTCCAGCTTCCCCCTATTCCCACTGAAAGCACTAACATCTCTAGCTTGAAATTTCTGTATGTACAGCTGTCCATACAAAAGCTTTTGCTGAAAATCGCAGATGGGGTAAGGCCACCAGAACACAGAATATGGGCTACAGGGCTGTTTGGCACCACCTTGTTCCATTCTCAGTGCATGTTTAATCATTCTGAAGGCGACTAGTGACATCTATTGATCAGTAATGGTCAGTGGCTCCAGTGTTGGTGGGAGGGGAGTGAATCAATTCTGGGCTTTCACCCATACTTTAAAAGAATAATCCGAGGTGCTGAACCTGGCTTGGGGAAATAGGATTGAGCACGCTGGACAACTCCTTTAACACATGGCCTGAAACCTGGAGTGGATTCACTACTTTGCAGATCTAGAAGCCATCAGCTGCCAAACTGATTCTTCCGACTTTCTTTACAGGCGTCAGAGAAGCCTCTGCCTTTGTTACATGGGTTAGAAGAAGAATAGGATCTAGTACCATACTTATTAACAGCACGGACCAGGCCAAAGCCTTCATAGGCCTTGAAGATTTGACAGTGATCGGCTTTTTCAAGGTATTTATTTACTTATTTAAAATGTCTGTATCCTGCCAACTGGCAAATGCCTTCTGAGTACCTTATACTTATTAAAAAAAAAGATTAAAAAAATAATAAAATCACAGATTTTACAATAGACACAAGTATATCAGATGAAACAATGTAGAAGCATTAAAATATTCATAGTGAAGAGTCAGCAATAAAACTTATACAGTGAAAGCCAAAATAAAAAATAAAAATGCCTGACTGAAGACAGGAAGGTCTTAAGCTGGTGGCTCTTTCAGGAGAATATTCCACCAAGAAGAGGCTGCTACTAAGAAAGCTCTTACTATGGTAGGCACCCGTCACTACATTGTGGGTGGCAGGAGCATGAGAAGGCCCTCTGAAGATGACCTTGCGAATTGGGCAGGAACAAGGCAATAGATAAACTATTGTGGATTGGAATTACCTCATCATCCAAATTAATGATAGGAGAATAACTCTTTCTATTTGATCAGGAATAGGTCAGGGGGAAAAAAACATTATTTTCCAGGGAAGGGATTCTGAAGGTGTCTTGGACCGTTCAGAAGTTAGTTTAAATTGTGTTGCATTCTCTATGGCATAATTAACAGTGTGATTGGGTAGAAATGCCTCTGCCCATAAGCCCTCAGTCTACCACAAACCCTCAGCCTTCTTACTTTGTTGTGGTAATTCTGTTGTATTTTCTCCACTCCTGTGTTAGGATGTCAGGCACCTTGAGAAAATTATATTTTCTAGTTCTTCTGGAACCTGTCATAACATTCTGGGCACCCCAAAATTTGTTCTCTGTCACAGCGCCAACTCAGACTATTTTTAGGCTGGAGCAGGATTATGAGAGGAATCATACCTGACTCCAGAAATTGGGCATGTTAGGAACACCCAAATTCATGTTCCTAGCTGGGTGGTTGCAAATATTTCAATGATAACAACAGAAGAAGTTTGTGAGCTGGATGGAGATCCCCCTACCATGGCTACCTCCAGTCTGTAGGCCAGAGGCTTCAAAGCTTAGAAAAGTTACTCTTTGGAACTACAATTCTTAGACTCTCCCACTGGGCCATTGGAACTTCCTGGCTGAAAGGGGAGATCTGGGAGCTGTGGACCAAAACCGTAACTTTTCCAAGCTCTGGGAGGTTTCCTGTTCTGGTTTCTGTTTTTGTTTTCATTTCTTTCAGTCTGATACTGATGTGCAACATTTTTATAAAACAGAGACTTCAAGGTGGAGCTGTGGAGGTTTTCTATGATTCTGCAAGAGAAGTCCCAGAACTCCCTTTTGGAGTAACAGCCAGTAAAGAAGTTTTCACTAACTTCGGTGTCAGAGAGGATATGGTGGTTATATTTCAGAAGGTATCTACATACCCATCATCATATGTATTAAGAACAAAATCATTCTCCAAGTGCAAATTGTTATGGACCCAAACGTTAATACCCCCACGCTCAGGGCCAGATTATCAGTAGTTCAAATGGTGTAGTTGCTCCTGGTCTTTCCCTGGCTATGGACCTGGGGCTAGAAGGAAAAGATGTAGTTTACTTCCCCTTCCATCCTTGTCACTTCATAGATCTTTTCATATTTCTGCCGGCATCAACCTTTTGTGTGTTCTTTGAGTAACTCTGTGAAAATGCATGGGATGAGGCCATTTATCTCACTGAAGGCACAAGAATGAAAATGGGTTCACATATAAGGATATTTGTGCTGCTGTTTTCAAAACTTTTACACATGTACAGAAAGGGGGCAAATAAATAAGGCCCTTTCTGCTCCACCCTCCCAACCAACCACAGGGATGGGAGAAGGACAGGACTGTGACGACATCATGCAGAACTGTCATTGCAGTCCCATCCTTCTCCTGTCCCCAAGTGGTACAATCATGGAGTAAATCATTGATGGGTTTTCCCCATCAATGACCCCTGATTGTGCCACCATCCCGCACTTACCTCGTGTGTGGAGGGTCCAGAAACGCTTGGATGCACTTCCTGCCCCAGTGCAGCCTGGGACAGTATGAGGAGTTTTCCCATCACACTCCCCACTTGGCAGAGCTGCTGCCGGGATCCCCACAGGACACCACTGGGATATAGAAGGGTGTGGAAAGGGCTTAGGACTGTTCAAGAGCTCCAACCACCTTAATCTGGTCATGTCCATGCCCACATGAGAAATATATTAGCAGGCATATGGCAACACCTAAGGTTTGTGAACTACAAAAAAACCCAGATCTGTTCGGTGGGAGACAAACTTAGAAATAGTTATGCTCATGAGTTTTGTAGGACCAGCCAGGGTTAGTCCTTCCATTAGGAGGAGTCAGGCCTCTGGCTAAACCAGCAGATTTGGGGTGTCGTCAAAGAACAGTAAATATTAGTCATTTAATTTGTTATTCTTGTAGTTTTACTGTGGAGGTTGGGGAGAGGGATTTTCAGGCTTTTCTTCCTATTGTACCAAAATAACTTGATTGGTACATCTTAAAACATGTGAGAAGAGGCAAACATGTATTGCTCCATCTCAAATAGCAGCGTACCTTGGCCTGACTCAGTAAGAGCATCCAGCTGGCCATGGTAGGGAAATAGGAAGATGGACTAGATAGACTTTTCATCTGACCCAGCTAGGGTATTATTATTTTCCCTACTACACAATTGTTTTGAAGAGAACTTTGTTGATAAGCATTTGAACTTGTTTCATGGGAAGGGAGATGGGCATAGATCACTGATACTGTGTCATGTGATTCAGAGACACCCATCAAATTCTGAGCTGTGCCAAATGTTACACCTGCTTGTATTTATAAAGACAAAATTTTAAAAGACAAGTCTCAGAATCTCTCCACAGCCATGATGGCTGGAGCATTCCAGGAGTTTTCCAAACAGGATTAAAAAAAACAAGCTTGGCTGTAAAAGTCAGATACAGTGCACCCTCTTCTGGTGTGACCTCTGCATACACAAATATGAGGTTGCATGAAGCATTGCTTTCATTATAGTCAATAGCACGTGCCCATTGCATCCATTGACTATAATGGGATTCCACACTTGCATTTTTTGTTTTACACAGGGATTGCTGGAACAGAACTCAGCTTATATGGCTGGCGCACTATATATATATACAAGACCATCTTCAGGTTTAACGAGTCCTGGAAAAGATGCTCTCCTGTGGGCTCCTTCCTTTATGTCAGTGGGCCCTGTTGGGCTTATTTAGCTGCCATACCAGTAGTCCAAGCAGTGGTGGCTGGTTGATCCCAACCATCCTTTTAATTTCCCATAATGCTCCTGTGTAATGCCAGGTTAGGGAGCATTGTGGGTAATTAGGGGGATGGTTCTAGCTAAATTGCTGCACCAGAAAAAAAATTAAGGCAGTCTTAGAGCAGACAAGACAACTATCAAGTTGCTAGCGCCCTGGCAGCTGTCCAAGGATGCTAGTGATGACACTGGCTATGCATATCAATTCTTTAAAAATTAGTCTCAAAAAGGCCTAAAGCAGTAGCTGAATCACATGATATCATCCCATACCTTGCCCCAATGAGAGTAAATGACAATGGTGATTTGATTTATTTTTTTAAAGTCTGATATTTCCTGTGCTCTAGGGAAAACCAATTCATAATGAAGCATCTGAAGAAGGCAAACTGAATAAAGTGGAGCTCACGAGATTAATAAAAACATTTACTATGGATTTAGTCACAGAGTATAATCTTGAGGTACGTTTGGTGATTGGTATCTCAAATCAGTGGTGTAGTAGAGGGTGTATGATTTGTGGGTTTACTACTGAGTATGAAAAGACTGCATCCTCTGTATAAAAAAGGATAGATGGGTCAGTCTAGATCTTTTCCATATCAGCTTCATATATTTTTCATCTGTATTCAATTATAAATTGATATCTACTAATTTTTCTATGATTCTTTGGCCCATTCTGCACCTTACCTTTTTTTTGGCACTGGGGTGTGGGAATCGCGCGAGCAGCCTCCAACGAGAGGCTCTCGCATTCCCTCTGCTTCAGCTCCGCACGAGCTGCCTGCTCTCGAGCAGATAGCGTGAGAGCCCCACCTCTTCCTTCCGCAGCGCAGCCTGGGAGTTTCCCAGGCTGCACTGGGGCAGGAAGCACGACCGCCACAGCTCCAGAGGCTCTGCATGCACGGCAAGTGCGCGCAGGGCCCTGGAGCAATGCGCGATCGCACACCATTTTCGGCTGAAAGCCAAAAATGAAAAAGTGCATGAGCGGCACCTGCCCTACCCTGGAGCGTCACGCAATTGTGAGTGCGTCATGTAGATCGCTCCTCACAATCATGCGATGCTCGAGGGGCCCTTTCACATGGCAAATGCCATGTGAAAAGGGCCGCTGTATTGTTTCTAGAAATCAAAGAAAAATTCACATTTCTTTTATGCTACCTTCCTGATATGCATCTTTTTATATGGAATTTTTGAGCTGACAAGGGCATCTCAGAATACATTGACTGTGTCAATGTAAAGAATAATCTGTGGTGATCTGCATATTAGTCTGAGAATTGGGTTGGTTTGCTTAAACATGGGGACCAAGTGTAATTCTCTCTGAGGTTTAAGACGGGTAAGGAGGGGTATAACTGCCAGATGTAAGGAGAGGCCTTTTAAAACAATATTTTGGGAATGGTCCTCTGAGGTACAGGAAGGTGTGTGTATGTGGCCCCTCAACCTTAGAAGTTGTTCACTCAGCCACAGACCAAGACAATGATAAGAACTGTTGGTATGGAATAGATGTCCGTTAATACCTCCATGTCTGTCCTCTGTACCACAGCTTTGGTAGATTTTAAGCATTCGCTCCTTTGGGATCCAGCTGAAAAATGTTTGTTTTAGCATTCTGCTTAAGAAAGGTCTTTCTGGAACTTTTAAAATGAAAATTTAAAGACTGGCGTGGGTAGACATCCCTTGAAGATTTCAAGGGAAAGCAACTATTAATTTAGGGTCTAGAATTTTCTAGGAAAATCAGCAGTGGCACTAGCCTCTTTCAGAGAGAAAGAAGGGGGGAGATAGAGACAGACAAAAAGACAGACAGAGCTCTCTTTTGTCCTTCTGGAGTTATCAGAATTTCCCCAGCCGCCATCTAAAGGAGTTCAGCAGCTCCATAAATTTGCCACCTTTCACATGGGACACGTAATTGAAGAGAGACTTTTGGCTCAGCTCTGACTTCCTGTATCACTGTCATCCAGGACAAATGCAGGATGATTCCATCCTTCTGGAAAATGAAAAGGGTCTCTGCAGTACACAGTCACAACTAACAGCTGTCATGGCTCCATTCCTATGGAATACTGGGATTTGTAGTTTGGTGAGGTTCTTAAATTTCTTTGCTACATAGTTCTACTGCAGGCCCCTAAACTATAGCAATTCGAGCTCTTTAGCATGGAGTTCAAAGGTCTTCACCAATTACAAATCCCAGGATTCTATAGGTTTGAGCCATAACAATAAAAGTAGTATCAACCTGCTATCAATATGAAATGCAGGCATACTCTTAAGGGTATTTCTGGATTCTGACCCTCTTCATGAAACATCAGTGCGAAATCTGATTTTTGTTTTCCAGACATCTGTGAAGATTTTTGATGTACCTGTCGAAAGTCACATTGTCCTATTCATGCCAAAGAATTCAGATGCATTCAGTGAGACTTATGAAAATTATTCAGTTGTTGCACCGGAATTCAGAGGGAAGGTTGGTATATGACGGTAAAGTTGGATTCTTGTTTTTCAAGTGCTGGATGTTAAAAGTTTTGCTGTTTTTTATACTCACTGGTTAAGTAGTAAATTTTGAAGTGCAGGCAATCCCCATTACCAAAGAAAATCCAAAAATGAAGGCAGCTCTGTTCATCCATATTGACAAAACAGTTCTAGCACTTTCGTGTCCACAAAGAGCAGGTCTTTTGCAAAGCTAACAGATCTTAACTGCCTGTTCTAGACCAAACCAACTTGCAAATACTTTGCATTACAACAGAGACAATTCATTCCTGCTGGCAATAACCACCCAGCACCTGCTACTAAGATGGGTTTAACAAATTGTAGCCCTCTAGATGTTGCTCAGCTGCAAGTCTCAGCAATCCTAGGTGTCATAGCTAAATGGTGAGGAATGCTGGGAGCTGTGGTTCAGCAGCATCTAAGGGCTGCAGTTTGTCCATTTTTGTACTAAGTGGCCTGGAGTGAAATTCAGTTGAAATTAAAAAAGCTGGTGGGCTGATGGAGCACCCTTTCCGCACACTGTTATTAAGGCGGGCCAATGTGTCTTGCCACGGAGGTCTTCTGCACCTTGGAGCAGACTAGGTTCAGTTTATTTGTTTTCGTTCTGCACGTAATTCCAACTAAATGCGCTCCCATGTGGTGGTAAAGCGCGCTATTTGAAAACTGGAAGAAATCAGTTTTCCAATTTTCCAGGTCGATCAAATTCGTACTTTCACAGTGGTGCAGACACGTACGTTCGTGCCAATGTGAATTGGTGGTCAAGGGAGGGCTCATGGGAGAGGCCAGGAGGTAGTATGGACTTAAGCATGTACACAGTGACGTACTAAACCATGCAAAAAAAAAAAAAGGGCCAATCACAGCCGACGGGGTGGGGTGATGGGAGTAGCGGGAGTGGCCACGGCAGAGGCAGTGTGGATTCACGAACTCGCACTTGTCTGAATCAGAATGGAACATACGCAGTAGCTGTGCGGAAGGAAATGAGGGAAAGTCCATCTTGTTTCGAGCCCAGAAAATCTGGTAAGAAACGGCATGGACCGATTCACCAGCCTTGTGCGGAAAGGGCCAGTGTCAACCTTTCTACTAGTAAAAAAGTCCTGGTGTGTCAACTCCGCAGTTCCTGGCTCCACTACAATACTGCTGATACAGCAAAACAATCTTTTATACATGTTGTTGAGATAAACAGATGGATAAAAATTATTGTATAGGTCAACAGACCATATCAAACACAAACTATATATATGAAAAGTTATCAAATATATACAGACTATATTAAATTTAAAAGGAAAAGAATCTTACTATGTTACTAGTTTCATCAAACATTTTTCCTTTTCTTTTTGCTTTAGCTGCAAAAAAGACCACCTTGCAGAAGAAAGTTCTTAGTCCAAAGGATAAGAATTTTGTAGCCGCAAAGTATACAATAGCTCTGCAAAGTTTTGACCAGCTTTGATTGTTTTCTTATCACTAAAGGACCAACAGTTTTGTCCACCTGATGGCAGGTTCTGCTTGGGTGTTTCAAGGCCAAACATTTGGAAGGCACCAGGTAGGGGGAGGCTGTTCTAGAATTTAAGAAAGCACCATCTCTTCTGTTTCTTTTATTCTTTAGATCATGTTCATCGTAGTGGATACTGATGAAACCAGAAATGGCCGTGTAATTGAATATTTCCGTGTCACTGAAGTGGAAGTCCCTGCTGTTCAAATCCTAAACCTAACAAACGATGCCAGGTACAAGATGCCTGCAGAGGAAGTGACCCCAGAGAACCTACAAACCTTCTGCCAGAACTACTTAGAAGGGAAAGCAAAGGTGTGCTTCTAGCATGGAAAAAAACAGATTGGATTTTCATTTGTGTACTTTGGCTAACAAATGTGTAGTTTACCAGAAAAATACAACAACATGTTTCACCTGAATTGTATTGAGATTATGACAACTTGGAACCTTGATGTTCTTGAGAATTTCAGATTTCTTCAAAAAATTTTTATCTTGGTCCTGCTGAAAGAGCAGAATATGTTTTTGCTTGGAGAAGGGATGATTTAAGGAGAGATATGTTAGAGGTTCTTCAACTGAACTAATATCTAGAAAGTGGGGCAGATTTGTTATTTATGACAAAACTAGAAGCAGTGAGTGGAAACTGCTGGGAAGCAGCTTCCAGATAGACTTCAGGAGATGCTTCTTAATTTTTGGACTCTTAGGAACTGCTTTAGAAAGCTTCTGAAGCTTAGTACTTTAGTGGCTTAAGATGGAATATATTATTTCAGGGGCCCATTCACACTACACAGTTATAGTGCTATCATTCCAATTTAACTGCCATGGTTCCATCATATGGAATCCTAGGTTTTGTCAGCTCATGAGGCACTGGCTGAAAATTCTAAATGGCCTTTCCTAAACTACCAATCCCAGAATCCCATGGGATGTAACCAAGGCAGTTAAAGTGGAATAATAGTGCTATAATTATGTGGTATGAATGGATACCAGGAGTTGATGGATTATCTTTAGCAGGAGATGTTTAAATATATACAAGCATCTATCAGGGATGCTGTAGGTGTGAGGTTCTTGTCCTGTGGATTCAGTATCAGGAAGTCATCTAGAGTACCTCTAAAGTCCCTTTTAAAATTCTTGATTGAATGATCCTATATTGAAATTTGAGAATTAATATTATAAATTATCCTGTCAAGTTAGAATTCAAGAAGGAGAAAATGCAGATAGATTGACCTAGAGGAAAACAAAAGAATAGTGTTGGGTGGACAGGTAAGGAATCCACTCATTCCTGCTTCAGGAGTGGGCAGCTGTGTCAGATCTGGAGTGCAATTTTCTGCCCTATGACTCTCTGGGGACCACATGCACTGCCAAAACTGCCAAATGAACAAAATACCAAATGTAGCTGGAAGTCCACTTCTGGTTCTGAAACATATTTTTTTAAAAAAACAAAACAAACAAAAATAATCCTAAACAGCACAGGGTGTGTATGCAACCTCTGTATTTATATATTTCCAACCTACCCCATTTCTAAGGATCTCAGAGCTGGATACAGGCCTCCCCCACTTATGTGATGGGTGAACTGGTTGAAAAGCAGAACCCAGTTTTTCATTAGTTCTTCTTCTCTTGCCTTCTTCTTGTAGGGAATATGAAGCAATTGTGATATAAATTGATACTCTTAGGGATGGTTTTCCACAGGTTTTTCCTGCTTGTCCTCTCCTAGCAATTTCCTAAAATGAAGCTAGATTAGATTGTAACCCTGAGGCCCTTTTCACACGTGGGGGGCGGGAACGGGCGAAAACGCCCCAAAACGGAGCTTACCTCCGGCCGGGTAAGTCCATCGCCACGTGGAGCAGCGCGAGCTCGCTGCTCCACACTCCTCCGGCATCGCAGATGGCAGCTTCCGGATGGCGGAGGCTCTCCACCAACCGGAGAAGCTCGCCAGCTGGAAACCCGCCCCCGGCAGATCTGCAGGCACGCACTTGCGCGCTCCTGCAGATCCACTTTAGAGCCGGGCGACGGAGCGGCACGGGGCTGCGCGCTCCGTGCTTTTTAAAAACCTCTAAAAAGAGGTTTTTAAAAAACATGCAGCCTGGCTAGTTCCGGCCGCTCCTGAGTGGATTCTGGTGTGGAACTACGAAAAGTAGTCCACGCCAGTCCACTCTACGGTGCAGACGACCTCCGTGAGAGGTCGCTCTACACCGTTCCCCCCCCACATGTGAAAAGGGCCTGAGTAACTTGCCTGTGGAGTTCTCTTAATAAAACCTTTAGTTTGTTTCTCCAAGGCATTGGTGTCTTTGCCCCTTAATCAGGATCTCTAACTGCTACATTCTCTATCATTCTGGAGGTTTCTAGGAAAGACAACTCCCTTGTTTTGCTTAAATAGAAAATAAAGTTGCCACAAGATGTCTGGGCCACAAAAGCCACCTTGGGAACTGCATGTGATCCCAAGACTGCACTTCACCCATCTCTGCCCTATTTGTCTTTAATTGGAGCAGAAGCTGATAAACATTCTCGCTGCTGTGATAATTGATTAGGCTGCATGCTCCATGGTAGACAACTGGCAATTAAAGCCAAAGAAAACATGGGCAGATAAGACTCAGTAAGCCCTTTTTGTGAAGATTGTCACTTAACCACCACTGCAAGCTATCAGCTCAGTCCCTGTTGGCCTCCTTCTGTTTTCAATCCTTATCTTTCTCTTATTAGCGACATTGGTCCAGTGAGGAAATCCAAGAAGGCTGGGATAAGAAGCCTGTGAAAGTGCTTGTTGGGAAAAACTTTGACAAAGTTGCTTTTAATGAGAAGAACCACGTGTTCGTCATGTTCCGTGAGTATTACTCATATCTCTGGGGAAGCGGCTCATTTGGACTGCAGTCCTATTGGCATTTGCCGCTTGTGTTTGCCATTAGAGAGAGTGTTCAGCAATACTTTCAAATATATTTGGTTCTGTTTTTAATCCCATCACAGATGCACCCTGGTCTCACAACTGCCAAAAATTGTTCCCGGTTTGGGAAGAGCTTGGCAAGATGTACGAAAACCGCAAAAACGTTGTCATTGCTAAAATAGACTACACAGCAAATGAAATCCTGTTAATAAATGTAGAGCGATATCCCTTCTTCAGATTGTTTCCTGCAGGATCCACCAGTGAGGTGAGGTGTTTTCAGTTTGGAGAAGGTGATTGTGGGAAATAGATACACTGCATTGAAAGGAAATGGACAAGATAGTTGTTACTAGACCCTTAGAGCATTCCAAAATGAACAGTCATTGGAAAAGTTCACTTTTTTGATTACAGCTTCCAGAATCTTCCAGCCAACATGTCCAGTTGCAATGCTGGCTGGGAGATTATAGGAACTGTAGTTTAAGAAAAAGGGAATTTTACTACACTGTGGCATTTTTTCCAGGGAATTTCCTGCATTTTTCAGAGTGGTGTTTTGGAAAGTGAGAAACAATGACAAAAGATCCAAGCTGCATGGGGCTTTCAACATCATTTTCCATATGATCTATGCTGAGTTTTGAAAATAACTTTTAATTCATTCCCCATTACACATTATAGTGTTTTGGTGGTCATTTGTTGTCATTTCTCATTAGAGTATTTAAGAAGTAACTTTTTACATTACTCATTGCTTGCCGATTATTTTAAAATTACTTTTCATTACATTTTTTTTAAAAAAGGATTGATATCAAAATGACATACAGCTTGAAAAACACCTGTAAAATTGTCTCCAAAATATCTTTAAAAGCCCCTAAAAGTAACCTCTAAAGATCATTAGACCATTGTTAACTGTTGTCAACTTCAACTTTATGCCAACCCTATGGATGAGAGCTCTCCAAGCCACTCTGTCCTTAACAGCCCTGCTCAGGTCTTGCAGACCCAGGTCCGTGGCTTTCTTGATTGAGGCCATTTCTGCACAAGTCTGTTATAGCACAATGATTCCACTTTCAACCTCCTGTGGAATCCTGGGGTTTGCAGTTTCAGGAGGGGCCGGCTAGCCCCTCCCGAAATTGCAAACCCCAGGATTCCATAGGAGGTTGAAAGTGGAATCATCGCACTATAACAGACTCGTGCGGAAATGGCCTGAGTCTATCCACCTGTAGTATGGTCTTCTCTTCCTACTACCTTCTACCTTACAAACTATTTCTGTCTTTTCTGGTGAGTCATGTCTTCTCACAATAGGGCCAAAGTACAGCAGCCCCAATTTAGTCATCTTGGCTTCTAGGGAGAGTTCAGGCTTGATTTCCTCTAGGACCTATTTGTCTTGTTAGCAGTCCAGGATATCCGTAGAACTCTTCTTCAGCACCACATTTCAAAGAAGTTGATTTTCTTCCCATCACCTTGCTTCACTGTCCAGCTTTCACAGTCATACATAGTGTCATGTACCAGATAATCCACACTCCAAAGAATACACTCTGAAGTAATCAGTAGTTTATTCACTGGAAGAACATGGATACTAACAGCACACTTCCACAGAAGTTGCTGGAACTAACTTGTACAGCCATCATACACTTTTATAAGCAATTGATACACATTCTTGCATGCTAAGCTTCCATTGGTTATACATTCTTTCATTCTTTCCCAGGTTGGTATGTTTCCCAGGCTTCCTTAACTTCGAACAGCTGTTGACCCCTTTGCTAGCCCTCTTCATTGTAACAATGCCATGTCGTTCTCATAGCATCCTTCACATGGTATTTTCCTGTTTCAAACTTCCCCCAGTCCCTTTCCCCTCAGTAGATACAATGCAGCAAGCGTTAGCAATTATAGCAGTTATAATGGATACATTGTCGTGATACTTCACATACTGGTAGCTATACATACATTTCAGCAAGCCCAACATTATATGAATGTATATTAATTTTATGTGACACCTTCCTTCTATGTGATCATACCCATTACAGGGAAGCCTTGGGGAGAGGTGGATAACTGTGTTACTTATAACACATCCTGTTCCTAGATAGGCAGGTCCCAGTAGTGGGATCTAACACTCCAAGATTGAGGTACCAGGAATGCCATATATAACCAGCCAACAGGCCACACATAGACAATCCAGGAACACGGTCACAGGACAAAGCCAAGGTCAGACTATGTATTTATTCATTTCATTTGTATGCCACCTTTCTCCCTGAGTTGTACCCCAGGTGGTTTCCAGAGACACTACAGCAAATTAAAAGTGTTCACAATAAAATTTAAAAAACAATTAAAATCACAATATATAAATCATTTTAAAAATATTAAAATTAAAAAAGGTAAATAAAACACCCCAATGAGAAGCTCTTCTGCTTGAGTATTAAAAGCCTGCTTAAACCAAAATGTCTTCACCTGCCAGCAAAAGGAAAGTAGGGAGGTGACCAGGCTAGCCTCTCATGGAAGAGAAGTCTAGAGGGTGGGACCACCCACTTATAAGGCTCTCTCCTGCGTCCTCACCAAGCAAGCCTGTGGTGGTAGCTAGACCATGGAAAAGCCTTCCCCTGCAGATCTTAAAGCTCTGACATATTTGTGTGGGGAGATACAAATATAGTCCTACCAGCAAGTAATGTTAGGAACATAAGGGAGTTCCAAAGCCAGCATCTAGCTACAGTTCTTGGTTTCAACCAGTTAACTACAAAACCATAACAAAGCAAAAGAACTCCAAGAGCCTACTCAGATACAGTGCAAGATCTGGCACTGGCACATAGAGTCACAAAAGTCGATACATAAAAAGAATGCAGGTACAGTTGACAAGGTCCAGCTACAGACTTTGGGCTTAATCTTATGGTTAGTTCCTAACTACAGTAAACCCACTGAATCAACTAGATTTATTGTATGTTGACTCACTCTTCAATACTTAATTGAATGGGTATGCAAAGCTGATGTACTATTACTGGGCTATGGTGAGACTGTTTTCATTTCCACTATGTGAAAGGTCTTGATCTTTGGAACAATTTCCCCAAATCCCTATTGGTAAACAAGATTGACGCTATCATGTATTACAGTTAAATCTTGTTACCTCTCTTAATGCAGCAAAAAGTTATGACACTTCTCTCCTGATCATCTTTTCCACCATTCTCTCATGTTTCTGTGGAAGATGAGAATAGTCGTGCAAGATAAGAAATCACAAATGAAACACACACATACACACACACACAGAGAAAACAAATGCTCATATTCCACTGTTTGAATGGATAATCTAATTGAAGTGGGAACATCACCTCTGGATCCAAGTAATTCAATTCAATGGTACTCTTTTATAATTGAAACATTACTCAGGTTTTCATTTTTCCTCCTATTCCACGTGCATGAATTACTTTCAAAGACATTTGTTGTCTCGTTAAAGCCATTAGGCAGGTGCTCTGTCTCTAGGCGTGCATGTCCAGATTCTAATGAACCAAGCAGCCACCTTCTGCATTTAGGTAGCATAATATGAGCCATTTACATGAGGCTGGAGGCAGTTTTTTTGGAATAGAAGTGTTTCATTCTGTTTTGCATTGTTCTCAAGATATGTTCAGTTTCTATAAAGGTTAATTGAGAAAATTGGCTGCTGGTGACTCCCATGCAGTGAGACAGTGAATCCAGTCCAGGTTTTAGCCCATGTCTTAAAAGCTACACAGGGTCTTAATCCCATTCTTCAAATAGGTTCAGCACCTTTGATAGCTCCTTCCATGCACCTTGCATAGGCAGAAACGTGGAGTGGATTCACTGCTCCAATGACATGGAAGCCACCAACCATTTACTTGTCAGTGGAACTAAAACTTGGAATGAAACCTCTACCTAGATTGGAGCCACCAGCAGTGTGTGACTGAGAAGACTGGCAACTATAAAAGTTCTGATGTGCCACAAGGCTGGAGAAGAGTCTTATTGCAATGAAAGTAGCCTTTTCATACCTATTTACAGGGCATTCTGGGGAAAGGACGTGAGCATCAAACAAGGTCTGCTTTTTAAAATGGGAATGGCAACAAAGGGATAGAGCTGGAGAAAAAAATATATCCAAACATGTTTTAGCCCAGAGATGACCAACTGTCAAAGGGTGGGAGGCCTCATTCCCACTCACCCCCCTGGGAACTTGGAAGGCAGCATCCCCATGCCACACCTCTTCACAAAAATATTTTAAAAATTCCCTTCTCAGATCCCTGCTTAGGGGGCATAATGACATTTGTCACAGTTTTGGGGGAAGGCCTAGGACTTTATTTACAACAGGAAGTGACTGGGAACTGATTTCCTGTTTACTTCCCGTTTTTTTTTTCTTAAAAAAAAACCTTTCCAGGGCCTAAAATGGCCCAGGAGGAATGTTGCAAAAATCCACAGAGAGAATTTGGGGGCAGTTTTTGGAGCAAAAATAAAGGTGGGAAAAATTTGACCCCTGTGTGGCGTAAGATAGTGACAAAGATGTCCTAGCTGACCACATACAAGCAGCCCAGAGCCAACACTTTGTCCACCCCTGGTTAAGCTGGCAAAGAAAAGATGTGCATTAGGTAAAATGCATACAGAAATGTGCCCGTTAAGAAAAATGTGTGAAGACTTATGTGCAGATTGGAATGTAGGAAGAAATAAGGGTAGAAAGAAAATGCACGTGGAATTTGGAGGAATGTCACAAAATTGAGATGGAGAGTTTTTCTCATCCTTATGTGCAGCCATAAGCGCTCTCAAATATAGACTCACAGAACTGGAGAGGGCCTTGCAGGCTGTCTAGCCCAGAGTTGGAGCAACTCCAAACAGATGGGGCCTTTCTGCTCTACACTGTCACCGTGCTATTATTCCACTTTGAACATTCTGCGGAATCCTGGGGTCTGCAGTTTAGGGAGGGAATTCTCAGCGAGAGAGCTCTTTGGCCTCAGTAAACTACAAACCCCCAACATCCACAGGATGTTGAAACTGGAATAATAGCACTGTAACTGTGTAGTGCAGGAAGGTCCACAGGCAGTGCAGCAAGTGATATAGCATGTTGACTTCCATTGTTGTAATGAGTAACAAGAACAGGTTACCTTTTTTTTTTTAAATTTATTTACGAAACTCCGAAGGACAATACAAAGTAAAAAAGGTACAGAGACAATGCAAAGTGAAAAAAAGGTACAACAAAAATCACTACCATGAAGTGCTCAACCAGAGTTCTGATCCTGTATATAGTATAGTATGTATACGTATGGTGTGTCATTCATTAAATCAGTGAAAGGGTGCCATATTTTTTCAAAGTTATCCTGTATAGTACAACCTTTTGTTACCCTTCTATTATGCGCCAGCTTTTCCAATAGCCATGTGTCCCAGATTCTTCCCCACCATCTGTTGATAGAGAAATTGCCTACTTTCCAATTGGAGGCAATTTCCAATCTAGCGTTTATAAGAAAGA
Source organism: Cyclura pinguis (assembly GCA_030412105.1). Classification (NCBI taxonomy): domain Eukaryota; kingdom Metazoa; phylum Chordata; class Lepidosauria; order Squamata; family Iguanidae; genus Cyclura; species Cyclura pinguis. The sequence continues at coordinate 11,180,763 of CM059609.1, forward strand.
AATTAATCAGGTCCTTGTGGTTCAGTTGTTTACATTGGGAGTCATATATTGAAAACAGCATGATGGTAGGACAAGCAATTACTGTTTGCTTTGTTACCATACTAACAATTTTCAAAACCTCCGATCAAAAATGGGCTACAACAGGGCAAGATATCCACACATGGAGGTAAGTACCCTTAGAATTGCTGCCCCTCCAACAGTTAGATGATGCTGTTTTCATAATGTAACTCAGTTAAACAGGTGTAAGATACCACTTATGGACCAGTTTAAGAGTGCACTCTTTAAATTTGATTGTGGAAGATTTATATGGGGGCGATGTCCAAATTTTCAACCAGTTTGCATCCAATATCTGAGTATCGAGTTCAGCTTCCCATCCTGATTTACTCAAAAGACTTCGACCATAGGTCTCGTCGATTAACCATTTATTAATTTTTTATACCAACCCTTTCAAAGAGAGATCTTTTGACACACATATATTCTCAAATAGGGACAAACTACGTGGAAGTTCGCCTGTGTGGGTCAGTCTGATAATGAAACTAAGTATTTGATACATGGGGAACCATGTAGGGGGATCAGGAGATAACATCTGTATCAGTTCATCTCTTGATTTTGGTTTGGAGTTGTGAAATAGATCATGAATTGTAAACAACGCTTTGTCTTTCCAATCTCTGAATTGAAAAAATTTGTAATTATAGTAGAAATTTGGGTGGAAAAGGAAAGGCCTGATTGGTGATGGATAAGGTGCAATAACACGTTGCCATTTTTTCCATATCAGCAATGTGGTTTGTAAACATGGGTTTGAGACCTTTTTAACATCTCTATTAGTAAACTTGGAGAATATAATTCTCAATCCTTCAGAAAGATCATGTTCTAATTCTAATGCTACCCATTTAGTAGACTGATCATTTCTAATTAGTTGAACAAGTTGACTAATCTGGAAAGCTTCAAAATATAGCTGTACATTTGGAATGGCAAGACCACCGTTATGAGATTGTGAGTATTTAACTGTCTGTGGAAACCGAGGCCTCTTATTATCAAAAATAAAGTTATTATTCAGGTTTTGCCATTTTATGAAATATGAGGACAAAGGAGCTAATGGGATGGTCTGGAAGAGAAAAAAAAAAGCTTTGGAACAAGGAACATTTTAACTATGTGATTTTGCCCAGCAAGGAGAGGGTAAATGTTTTCCAATGGTTAATTTTGGCCTTAATCCATTTGGTTAATGGTTTATAATTTCTATACAACATTTGGGGTATTTGTTTTGTTAGTAAAACTCCTAGATACTGAAAACCAGATGGACATAACTGTAAATTCATTATTTGCTGCCATCTCCATTGAGTAGTTAAGCACTGAAACAAAGCATCTTAGATTTGTGAAAATTTATTTTGAAGCCTGAGAATTTGCCAAAAAGGCTGAGGAGGTTAGAAATAGCTGGAAGAGAAAGATCTGGTTCTACAAGAAAGAGGAGAGTATCATCGGCATATAAATTTATTTTATGCTCCTGATGATGGATGATGGGGCCTCTAATCTTAATATGGTGTCTAATTGCTTCAGCCAGTGGTTCTATTGCAATAGCAAAGAGGATAGGTGATAGGGGACAACCTTGCTTTGTGCCACGCCGCAATGGTATAGGATTGGAATCTTTCTTATTAATGTTAATTACAGCTTCTGACTGTGCAAATGTGTTGTTCAGGAAATCAATGAAGGTGTCCCCAAAATTCATTTCCTCTTATACCTTAAAAAGATATTGCCATTCCGCTCTATCGAAAGCCTTTAAAGCATCTAATGAAAGCATCGCCAAGGGAATATGAGATTCAGTAGAATGGTGTATGATGTTAACTGCTCTTCGAATAGCATCTGCAAGCTTACGGCCAGGCATGAATCCTGTCTGATCAGTATTTATGTATTCAGTGATAAAAGAGCTCAGTCGATTAGCCATAATGGAAGACAACAACTTAATGTCTTGATTAATGAGGGCAGTTGGTTTAAATGCTTGAACTGATGGGTTCTCTTCAGATGTCTTAGGAATGGGTATGATACGAGAAGTTCTCCAACTCCCAGGTGGGTTTTTTTTTACCTAATACTTCATTAAATAAGTGTGCTATATGAGGGGTCAATTCTGTTATCAAAAGTTTGTAGAATTCCCCTGAGAAACCATCCGGACCAGGTGATTTCCCGGCATTCAACTTTTGGATGGCTATTTTGACTTCAGATTCCTCAATTGGTCTGTTTAAAGCTGCTTTATGTTGTTCACTCAATTTCTTAAATTTGAATATTTGGGCAAGTCCATCTATATTGAGATCTGGTGGTAATTCAGATGAATATAGATTGGTGTAGAACTTTTCAAATCCTAAAGAAATAAATTTTGGTTGTGATGTAATGATATTATTCCCTGTAGTGATGCTTGCAATCCATCTTTTTTCTGCTTTCCTTTTCACTTATCTAGATAGTAACTTGGAATTTTTATTGTTATGTTCATAATAGTATGCCTTAGTGTACATAAGCGATGTTTGGATTTTCCTCAAATCTAATTCTTCCGGTTCAGCTTTTTTCTTTAATAAGATCTTAAAAGTGGACATATCGAATGTAGATTTATGAGCATGGGTTAAGTGATTTATCTCCGATGTAAGGACTCTTCTTTTATGTTCTCTGATTTTTTTCTCTTTTGCTCCTTCTTGTATGAGATGTTCTCTAAGTATTGCTTTCAAAGTATCCCACAGAAGGGCTTCAGATATATTTTTGGTCCTATTCTCTTGATAAAAAGATTTAATTATGCTATGAAGTTGAGATTTAAACTGATCATTTAGAAGAAGTGCTGAGTTAAATCTCCAAATTTTAGAGGGTGGAGATTCAGTGTTACTAATCCGATCTAAAATTAGGGGGGAATGATCAGAGTATAGTATTGGTTCAATAGAAACATTTTGTATAAAGGGAAAAATGATTTATAAACGAAAAAGTGATCAATCCTTGAATAAGAATTGTGAACTGGAGAATAAAATGTGTTATCTTTATCAGTCGGGTGGATAGTTCTCCATGGGTCCAATAGACCCTTATCTGTTATTATCTTGGTTAGCCTAGAAGACTGGGATAATTTACTTACTTTTAAAACACTGGAATATAAAACAAAACTAACAACTTTTGAAAAGTAAGTTTCCCAGCTCTATAGAATGCCATATGTTGTTCCTTCATGCTTCACAATTGGCCAGGGTTAATGATAGTTGGAATTCAGCCATATCACAGGTTGGGTCTGAGGAAAGAAACTTAATTTGAAATCTCTGCTCGGCCACACAGCTCACTAGTGGACCATAGGCCAATCTCAGTCTCTAGATTATTGTGAAAATAAAATGGAGGATTATGCCTGGCATTCCTGAACCAGAATTCAAGCCCATTTAAATAAATAAGGAATAGGTAGATGTAGTTTAATGGACAGGCTGTCTGTAAACCAAATTCTCAACAAAGAGAAGTTCACCTTTGAAACGTGTATGATCCAAATACAGTCTGTCTTCATAACCGAAGGCTGAGGAACCTTTCTTCTTCCAGATGTCCTGGACTACAGCTCTCCGTATTCTTTACCATTGGCCATTCTAGCTAGGGTTTCTAGGAAGTGCTTCTTCACACAAACAGCAGCATTAACGGAAGCTGTGAAGCTCACTCTAATAAGATATAGTAACAGCCACCAACTTTGGCAGCTTTAAGAGGGGATTTGACAAACTAATGGAGGATGAGTCAGTCAGTCATGATGACTCTACCTTTTCTCCCTTTAGTCTGATCCAGTGGAACTTTTCTTACGTTCTCATTTTCTTAATATGCAAAACTGACCAAAATGTGACAAAGCCATAAGACTTCATAGCCTTCTGTGCTGAATTTAAATTCTCTCCCTTCTTCTATTCCTTTAAGGTCATCCCATATAAAGGGGAATATACTCTTGATGCTTTTGCTAAATTCTTAGAAGAACAGATTGAGGCAAGAAAGAAGGTAAGGGATACTTTGGATTTTAAAAGATGTTCCTCAGATTGTACATACTGAAGCCATTTAGGAAACTATCTTGAGAAGGCCACTTGAATTGGACACTGTACTGCTGGAGGAACTTGTGAGGGAGCTATCAGTGTCTGTGCTATGGGATAGAAACAGCACTATTCTAAGGGCCCTGTACACAGCATATTTTCCATCCTGCTCCATGTACATTTTCACTTATATCACATGTAACTCAAAAGCTTACATATCCCTCTTAGAATCATTGTCAGTCCTATTAAACAGATGTATTACTTGACCATCTTTATTTTTCTCAGTGTAGGTTTAAATTAGGAATGGGCAGCTATGATGTGCATCACATTTCACTCCCTCTTCCATGGTGGGCGACAACACCTCTGAAAACCTAATCTGGAAGTGATTGGAAGTCACGTCTGGTTTCTGTTTCTGGGGTTTTCAGGGGAATAGGTTTTAGAAACTTGGAGAGAGGTGAAATTAAACAATCTGCCTTTCTTGAAGGCCTCAAGGAGCAGCAAGCAATTCATTTCTTGCAAAATTGGGGAGGGGGAGCATGATTTTGGATGGAGCTTAGTGGGGGATTGTGGCCCACAGAAGGAGTTGGGAGCCCCTTGACATGGGAGCCCCATGTCTTCCCTACCCCTCATTTAAATAGACCACAAATGGCTCTTTATCCAAATATGATTTCTATATCAAGAAATGTCAGACTGAAACTGAGAGTCTGACCAACCATTACATTGATATAACAATAAGAAGCCATACATAAGATGGATTCTAAATGTTGAGAATTTTGAAGTTCCTTCAGAATAATGGATGAGCACAACCAGTTCTCACTCTGAAAACTGATTGTACCTCAGGAAAGAGGAGAACTGTTCTTGGTCCTCCAATTTAACTTGCACTTTCCAAACTAATATGCATATCAAAATCAAAGTTACTCTTTAGACTGCAGTATTCTCCAAATGTCAGTCAAATCTCAGTTCAAAAACTGCATTAAAACGAGTACATCACTGGAGAGGTCATCTCATCTTTCCATGGATGCTGAACTCTAAATGCGTAAAGGTCACCCATCCTCTGTACTTCTGGTCTGGTGCAGCAAGAATCAGTGGGAATCAAGGAAGAAGAAAACAGGGAGCTGTTGAGGTTGAAATTTACCATTGCAAATTTATAAGATCAGCCTCAACAATATGCTGCTCACTATAAGAATCTCTGTTGCATATTTCTGTTTAAAAAAGGTCTCTTTTGCAGGATTCATCAAAAGCCAAAAAAGAAGACCCTATGAAAGAGGAGCCAAATATTGTGAACAAAGAAGAACTGTAGGTTTACTTCCAAGCAGGAAGAGTACTGGTTTCTCACAAGTGGCTGAGCTGTATAAAAGAATGTTTAATGGGATTGTGGAAATTTAAGAAGGCATTGAAAACAATAAAGAAAGGTCAGACAAATGCAGTGGTTCACTTGTGCCTGGCAGAGCAGCTTCTCAACAGCCTGGAAGAGGTCTGTGGCTTATCTCTAAGAGGGTTTCTTTGTTTCCATCTCATTATTGACAAAAGCAAAGTCTGGAAGATGTTTTTCTCCTTTCAAAAGAGATTCAGGGATCTGCAGGCTGGTCAGACCAACCTGTTCCATTGGTAAAATTTAAATGGCAAGTCAGTGTACTTCATATCATTTCAGGTATTTGTAGCTTTCAAAATTTCACAAGAGGTTGAATACTAATGTAGAAAATTTCCTGTGCTGTGATACATAGCATCTGTTTGTCTATGTATTCCAGAGGTTGCCACTTCACCTCATTTTGGCAAATGCCCTCCCCTGCTTTTTAATGAATTACGGAGGCTTGCCAAGAGGAGAACTGATGAAAGAGCGGACGCCACATTGAAAGAATGGTACATGTCTATAATTTACAATGGTTGAAAGAGCAGAACATCAAAAAATGAGTCGTTAAAAAGCACGGGACACCTGTTTTGTTGGGCCACAACTCCTATCAGCCAGCACAGGGAATGGCGAGGGATTGTGGGAACTGCAGTCTAAAAGGCCATTTCTTTCCTATTCCAATTGAAACACACTGAACACTATAAAGCATTACACTCTTCTGCTACTGAGTTCTGTTTTCTCGATTATCTTGTTTGTTTGATATATTGACTTATGAGACTAGTTGTGTAAACTGCCTTGAGAGTATTTGCCCAAATGAGGTGAGGTGGCAATGGAAAAACCATTTTGGCCCCAGGCATCACTGAGGTTACTTGGGAACCTTTCAAGGGCTATAGAGAATTGTGTCTTCCCTTCCCTCCCGTAGTGAATGTGACCTTTGTCCACCGAAGGGGACAGTTTGGGAATGTTTGGTTTAGGGAATTCTATTACACAGCTCTGAGTGGGCACAGAGAAGAAGCCTCATTGCACTGTTTACTTCAATGTGGTATTCAGTAAGTAATTGGCCTAGATGTGTGAAAATGAGACAGAAATTAGCTTTCTATCCTGATAACTTGTGGAAGGATGGAAAAGAGTTTACATTTGCACAGTAGAGATTTCTTTGTCCAAACCTTCATCTGTTGCTTTTAGGTCTCATCTCTGGAGGAGGACATGAATTGGCCAACCTAGAGAACTAGGTGGTTTGTTAAGGTATATCCTCTGTATTTCTGGGACCAAAATGCACACTCGTGGAGAAGGTGGGCTTCTATTGGCTGAAGGGATTGTACATGCTTTTTTCTGCTATGAAACACCTACTGCCTCCATTAATTACCAATAAAGTCTTTCTTTATGCCAGTAGCTTTTGCCAGTTTTGGTATCAAACAAATCCCTTGGGAAGACCCAGGTTTGGGACTAGTCCCAGGTCAAAACAACCCAGCCAAGTGGTGATACTGTGTGTTGGACCTTGTTGGAGGACTTTGGAGGCCCTTCTTTTTCCTGTCTCCCAGTCCCTCCCACATCACTGAAGCAAATGATGATACTGGGCAGGCAAATTCAGGTTTGCTTAGTCATTGGATTGGGATGGATACTTTTCTTGCCACTGGGAGAATACTCTGCTGTTCCAAGTGCTGTAAAAAATCTCCCTGCACAGGTCCACACTGCTCTCTCTGTCTCTGTCCCTCTCTCTCTCTTTCTCTCTCTCTCCCCTCCTATTTCTGTTACTCCTTCCCGTGCCCAGGGGCTCACTGCCAATTACTTCCCTCTTTGCCTCATGGGCTCCTATCCCAACACATGGCCGATGGTCCTCTGTTATCCACTTTCCTCTGGTACCCAAGAAATGCTGAGTGGCAGGTCTCCTGCCCCTCTTTCCCCCCTCCCACTGCCTTTCCTTCCCTTCCTCCCTCTTTTCTTCCTTTCCCCCCCAACTAGCCTTCAATAGACTAGATCACATTATCTGGCAAACAACAGAGCAAGGCTAGTGAATGAGCAGCTACTGCAAAAAGAATGAGAATGAGAGTCAGCACTTCAGGTGACTCAGAGCAACCAGCATTCACTGGCCTGAGTACATTGCTCTGTATTTTCAACTATGCTTCTGGTACTGAACTAGAATTGAAGGAAATAGAAACTGGGGAACATCCAATGGAATCCACAGAAGAAGCTTGAGACACATTTCAAGATGCTCAGAAGATGGTTGAAAAGCCTTTGCTGAAAAAAGATGGTTAGTATATTAGTGGAAAAAATCTTTTCCTTTTGCTAATAAAACAAGCATCTTTTGAGCATCTTGGGATGTGTCTCCAGTTTCTTCTGCTGAATTAGAGTTGCTACCATCTTCTGACAGACCTCTTTAATAGCGACAGAGCTAGAAGATGCACCGTGGTGCTTTCTACAGTGGGAACAGATATACTTGCTTGACTTTGGCCAGTGCAGATGGGTGAGAATCTCAGTCAGCTTATTTTTTGATGAGAGCTCAAAAACTGACTAATTTTTCTTCATAAAGAAAAGAAGACCTGGAGAGGAAAAACCAATTGTGGAAGAAAGAAAACCAGACAGTTTCGTCTATCTTTAGCTGCCGTCCTGTTGTATTGGGGATCTGCCATCTGCTCAAGGCGATGACTTAGAGGAGGGGCAGATTGGGATGCATTCAGCAGGAGCAGGCCCACAACAGAGCAGATGAAGGACCACAGGGACTACTGCACATAACAGGCAGGGCTTGGTTTCAGGGCCATGGTGAGCAATATTACAGCTAAAAAACAGAGCTGTTACCCCAACACTGACCTTTGTTACCCTGTATTCTGGGGGTCCCGGGAGGGACACCTAAATAACTGTGCAATTACACAAATTGGGGAAATTAGTCAAGAGCACTGGTTGGCAAAACGAGAGGCAGGGTAACGCAGCGGGATCTTGTAACCCAGTGTTTACGGGTTCAGGCCAAGTCAAGAAGCAGACTGGTTTGAAAGTAATGAATGATCTTTATTAAAGACAGGCAAACAATGTAAGCAACAGGAAAATAAAGGTGTGAGTAAGATAGCGGGATTTTCAGAGGGATAGTTGATTCGGGTGATACGAAACCTGTTCCTGAAGCCCGGAAGAAAATGGAGAGCAAGGCTGGGGTTCGATGTATCTCAGCACGTGGAGCTGAGGGGAAGCTCGCCAAGCGATGCAGCAGCAAGGCAGTCTGGAACTCGGGAGTGATCCGAGGAAGCGCTCAAAGTCAGGGGTTTTTATAAGGAGAACTGTGACCGCAGGCTAGGTCGGACTTGGGGAAAACAATAGATTTGGGGCTGGAGACAAAGCCTCCGAAAGGTCAGAATTTGAATGATTGAGTTAGAGCCAAATTGTCAATAGGATAGCCGGTATGCAAACGCGGAGTACTTGAGTGTCGGATAGTTTAATCATCAAGCTGCCAGCACTAGGCAGAGGATCTTTTGAAAGTTGCATGCATACCTAATGGAGGTACTTGCCTTGAGGTCTCCTAAAGCTGCGAGTCGGCTGGTTCTGGCCTGCCTGTATTGTTTCGGAATATTATGGCGATTATCGGCCGAGCCTGTGTGCGTGCTTGTCCGGGGGCCTCGCAAGCACGTGGAAGGGATATGTGAAGCCGAATTATCAATATCAATAGATATCTTTTTATATCCCCCAAAGCTCGGGCTAGCCAGGGCAGTAACACCTTGATCAACTGACAACGTTTGATAGCCAGAGTAGGAGATTCAAAGGGCAGTTTAACCTTTGGTGGTCTGGTGAACAGGAAATAAGATCCAAAGTAGAGGCCCCCAATTCAGAACAACCTAGGAACCAATTCTGACATCTTCTTGCAGTCACAATCACTGGAAATCTCAGTCTACTAGAACTTGCAGTCCTTCTCCATAGCAGGTGTCGTGCACAACCCCTCTCACTCTCACTCATGGGCAGAGTTCTTGTGAACACCCCTAGAGGTTGCGATAAAGCATGAAAAAGCCAATAGGTCCCTTCAACATCCTTCTGGGAAAGAGTGTGGGTGAACCATGGCTGCACCAAGTTTGTTGAGAGCTTGTATCATGTAGGAAGTCAAATGTATAGAAAAACATATACGCAGAATTTTACTGTATTACCAAAGCTTACAGGCCACTATATTATCCATAGAAAGATAACATAAAGAAGAAATGAAAAACATTTTTTCTGTCCTGAGACCAAAGTTCAATTGGTGAGAGTCTCAAGGATGACATTCCAGCAGCACTCCAACAGTAGGAGGAACAAGTTGTAGCTGGTGGCTGCGATGTCGTTGAAGTAGTAAATCTGCTCTGGGTTTCAGTCAGTCAGTGGATAGGGTTCAGCATTTTGGACAGCACCCTTAAAGTTCAAGCTCAGACCCACAATTCTCTGCTCCACTGTCATGGAAGCACCAAACTTCTAAGGGCCATTGAATGGGGTCAAACCCATATGGTCAGGGCTGGAAGCAATTTTTAACCAATGTGGACATTTTCCAATCCACCAAACAAAACACAACTTGATTCTAGTCATAGCTACTCAAGAGTAAGCTCCCATGGATGACCTTCCTGAGCACAGTCCCAGACATCTGCTTCCTGGCCTGAAAACCAGAGTGTGGTTCCTGGGCTGCAAACCAGAGCTTAGTTCCATTCATGAGCTTTTGAAGCTGCAAGCCACCACATGGTTCCATGCAAAACTTCTCTGGGCTTCGAACCTCTTATCTGTTATCTCTAATCAGCGATCAGAACTAACAGTAGGAGAAGCATATGAGCTGGGTGGGGACCAGCTGTAGGCTGGAAATTTCACTTCCCTGGTATCAAGCCTGTATTGTCACAAGGCATCGGCCCAAGACTTATGGGAGCCTAATGAACCCTCATAGTGTATTTTTAACAGAGCTTACAAAAAATCACAAAGGCCAAATTAGCAAGAATACAGTGTGCTTCTGTCATACCACAAGAAAAGGAACTTGTCTGTATGCAATAAGAAGGAAGTGCCAGTCTTGGAGTGAGGGCACTGATACCAGAGACCCAAACAGGTGGCATGGAGACAACAGTGGTTGCAGGAACACAGGGGTTAAACAACTCACAAAGGGAGGAAGTATAAGTAGATGGGAACAGGCAGGAATACAACAAATGCAGAAGCATACCTGGTTTCAAAACACATAAAAGTATCATGCTGGCCATGTTAATTGGTATAGATTGGGAGCTGAAAGGCATTGGCTGAAGTTACTTCCATGAGAGGACCACCACTGCTAGCATTTTGCAGCAACTGATAATGTATGCATTGTATTATTTTAGCATGGACATCATGTGTTATCTCATGCTTCCTGCTTTTTTCCATTCTCAATACCCTTCAGTTAGTATGTGCTTTTATTTACTGAGAGGTTGTGCTCTTCAAACTGGTGGCCAGCTGAAGCTCCAATGGTGAAGGTTTCCCTCTGCAAGGCAAGGGGATAGGACTTTTCTCTAGCAAAGTTTAGATCTATTAAAGCACAGCGATCTATTTGTATTCCAAAATGTCAACAGCTAATTCTCTACAATCTGTACAATCACTACAGGCCCTGTATTTTGGGGGTGAATGGCTTAAGCACCAAGAATCAGTAGCAGTTGCAGAAGGAAACCCATTTGTCTTCAGAGGGAATTAAGGCAAGAACTCGCACAAGCAGCCCCATTGACTTCTTAATGTACCATCAGACCTTTGTTTACTTAATCATACCGCAGAATCAAGAATGCTCGCAAATCTCTTCAATGTCCCAAGGATGTGTTTATCACATCATTTTGCTTAAAAGACTGTGTTGCAAGTAGTGAGTCAGCCAAGGTTTAGGCATTGTGCATTGAAAGCATTAACAAGTGAACAATGGGGTATGTTAACAGTAGCATAGTCATTTCTGGCTTTTGAATAAATGTTTTTAATGGACATCATTGTATCATTGCTTGCTTGCTGGCATTGCTGTACCCTACTGGCTTCTCTTTCAAAGATGATTTGGACAAAATGCTTTTCTTGACATGTGGCTGTTGAATAGTCAAACAAATCTGAGATGCAAACAAACAAAACATTGACTTAAAATACTTCAATGCTTAGTTTGACCCTGTTCTTCAGAGTTCATGATCTTTTTTACTTCTTGAGTAAAAATAATAAGAATAAGAATAATCCCATTTAGATTACTTAACACACTGCATATGGGGCTGCCTTTGGAAATTGTTTGGAAACTTCAGTGGGTCCAAAAATACTGCAGCCAAACTGCTGACAAGGGTTGGTTGTAGGAAACAGAGCTCTCTTGTTGAAGCAGCTTCCCTGGTGCATTTCTGGCCACAACTCAAAGTACTGAAAAGAAGGAAAGAAGGAGGAGAGGGAAAAAAAGGAAAAAAAAAACATGCGGCAGCACCTTAAAGACTAACTAGTGTTTTATTTTCACACAACCTTTTGTGGATATAAACCCATTTCTTCAGATGCAGTACTAAATAGTATTAAGGCCTCAGGCACAAAGCATATTTATGCAGTTGCAGGAGTGGGATAGAATGTGAGAGGGGCCCAAAAGGTGCAATTGATGACCCTTGCCCTAAATTTTCAAAGGGCCGAGTGGAGTGATATAGGTCTTTCAGATCATTACGGTGACCAGTTAGTGTTGATGTGTGAAGGCAATAAACTGGCTTACCAAAAATCAGTTTCCCGGTGTTCAAAACTCTGAGAAAATGTGCAGTAGCGAGGGTTCTTGTATTAATATATGTAGTGTACCATGAGGCCATTGTTCATACCTCACAGGTATGAGGTGTGTTTATGTGGAGATTGGGGAAAATAAAGGGGGCCCTCCCCCCACTCAACGCTGACTTCTGCCTTGAATAGGAGCTAGGGATTTCCCCCAAGTTCTCTTAATTCTGGACTGCCACCACCCGCTGCTCAACGCTGTTTCCCAGCAATGCAGTGGGACGTTGCCTGGGAGTAACAATCTCTATGCTTAAAGTCCTTTCCCTTCCCTCACCTCCAGCCTTCTGGGTGGGAGGAATCCTAGGTAAGCATGTTGCCGAGGGACACGTGGGAATGGAGAGGAACCAAAGGTTTTGCAGAAAGCATTTATTTCAAAGCATGCAAGATAAACAAGAAAATAATACTCATGAAAAGACTCCCCTGCCCCTTTCAGATACACTTAATGGTTACAAGTACAGTAGAGTCCCGACTATCCGTCCTTCGGTCGTCCGACATTCTGGATTATCCGATGTCGCGGCTGCTTGGGGGCGTGGCTGTAGGCATTTCCACGCCCCCCAGACACGCCCCCAGACATGGCGGCCACGACGGGCAAGGAGAGAAGGGCAAGTGAAGCCTCGCCCCAAAACATGGCCCCAAGCGCGGCGGCGGCGGCGAGCAGGGCGAGTACCTCCAGGCCCCAAAACAAGGGCCAAAGCATGGCAACGGGGAAGGCGACGGGCACAACCAGGCCCCCTTAGACCCTCCGGATTATCCGACATTTTCGGTTATCTGACTATCAGCCCGCCCGTTTATGTCGGATTATCGAGACTCTACTGTAGTTATAAGAACAGATAGATTCTCAAGATCAGCCAAACTTCCCAAAATAACAGAAGGCCTAACACAACTAACTAGATTCATTCTAATCTACTCACAGCAGTTGGTCGTTTCTGAGATGCTATGCAGGGGAGGGCCACTGGCATCCATACCGCTTGTTGATGTTTTTGGATGTCTCCTTTGTTCTCTTTCTACCTCATGGTTTCTCAGGGATTTTATAACTTCTCCATCAAAGTTTCTTGAAGATTCTCACCTTGCTCCCCCTGATTGGTCAACTATCTCTCGTGATGCCAACCCTATGATGCCAACCCTAATAAAATGTAATCTAACCCTAACAGCTCATTAACCCTTTCTATGCCTGGAGGGAGAACTATCCCCTTTAGCACTGAAGCCTGGATAATGGGAAACCACACTATCAACGTTTGTTTCTTCTTTTTATGCTGCAAGAGACTAACACAGCTACTTCTTTGAAAACTAATTAAAGTACTAGTTATGATCTAGAAAGTCCAATACATCTGACAATCTAAAAGATCAAATTTCCCCATATGAGTCAACCTGAGTGCTACAATCTTCAGGAGGGTGGGATTTTTTCTTAGTCTCACCGCTTTCACAGGATCATCTGTTGAAGAAACTAGAAAGGGCTTTCTTGGTAGCTGCTCCCGAGGTGTGGAATCCCCAGCTCCTTGGCTGGCCTCCTCTGTGCTCAGTTTTTGGCGGTAGGAAAAGACTTTTTTCTTCAAGCAGGCCTTCAGTTTTAATTGTCGGTGGCAGAAGGATCTTCTAACGGGGTCTGCTGTATTTTTATCTTGGCTAAGCTTTGAACTTTTAAAAATTATTTTATTTGTACTATAAATGTTTGCATATTTATAATTTTGTTTAAACGTATATTGTAAGCAACCTTGGGCCCCCTATTGGCAGAAATGGGGGATATAAATTAATTAAATAGACAACTAAGCATGGAAAAATGTCAATTAGAGCACAGTTTCCAACTACACAACACTCATTCTAGCTGGGATACAAAGTTTTGATTGCTTAGAGTTTGACAACGTCTCCAGGCTGGTTATGGGTTTTTGGCAGTTTTTGTCCAAATCAACGAATTTCCCGAGCTCTGGTACAACTAGGATTAAAGTTTTCTTGTACTATAAATGTTTGCATATTTATAATTTTGTTTAAACTTATATTGTAAGCAACCTTGGGCCCCCTATTGGCAGAAATGGGGGGTATAAATTAATTAATTAAATAGATATATAACTAAGCATGGAAAAATGTCAATTAGAGCACAGTTTCTTTTACTCACATGCCAACTACACAACACTTATTCTAGCTGGGATACAAAGTTTTGAAAGCCCTCATTCTTGCTTAGAGCTTGGTAAAGTCTCCAAGCTGGTTATGGGTTTTTGGCAGTTTTTGTCCACATCGACAAATTTCCCGAGCTCTGGTCCACCTAGGATTACAATTTTCATCATATTTTCTTTATATTTTCACTCATATACCTCTTGTGTCCTGCTTCTACATAAATATACATTTTAAAAAATGCATGATAATTGTATTCCACATAAAATGTATATATATATATATATATTTTTGGTCAGACTTGTGTATATTTTGAGCAAAAAAAAAAAGGTATTGCTTTCCTGGATGTGCAAAATGAGACAATCAAGCTGAGATTGGGGATGGCCAACTCAATCTGTTTGTAATGCCTTTAACATTATCACCCAAATTCAGCCATAAATCGGTCCTTATCAAGTTTGCGTTCTCAAAAGAAAGCGTGTATAATAGTACTTTCATATACATTTCCCGCTAACATGTGGTTTTCTATATATTCCACAAGATTTGCAGACATCAGGTAGGAAATAAACAAAACAAAACAATCACTTGACTATTGAAGATGGAAGAAAAAGACTGATAGAAGGAAACAATGGAATGGAATATGACGCTGTAGGGCATGGCTGGCTGACTGGCTGGCCTACTCTGCGCTGCAACATTTTGTTTCAGCAGCTGGTCGTTGTTATCAAGTGTTAATATTTGTGGTTTTGGCAACTTAGAGAAACCAGAGAACCAGGAAAGAGACATCGTGTCCACTTACACAGAAGGTCAACTTCTCACTTTGACTTCTCACTTTGTGAGAAGTCATGAGAATTGGTTATCCAAATAAAGCTACTTAAGTAATTTTGGAACAATTTCCTCTTCCTAGGCCTATATAAGAGGAAAAGCAAGAATTGACTACAGGCATTGTTTGGATCTTTTCACCTGTGGCTTCGCAGTTATTTGGTATTGCTTATACATAGGTCCTAACATCCTCACAAAAGGTATAGTATATTTTATGAATTACTAGCCTGTTTTCCTACTTATTTCAAATGTTGAATGGGACTTTAAGGTTGAAACAGGCAAAACTGTCCCAGCTCATAATTTTAGCTCACTGGAGGAGGTTAGGACTTCAGAATATTTGTGTTTATAAAGTTTATAAAGTTTCTGTTCTCTTCAACTCTAATATTTAAAGAAAGGCCCAGAATTGTCAGCGGGATTAAAAGACTATCCTATATATGTTACTCAGAATCAAGCCCATCAAATTTAGTGGAAGTTACTCCAAGGTAAAGGTTTTGTTTGTGTATCTTTGAACAGACAGTGGTGGAGGAGGGTTGCTGTAACCTTTTGACGTGGCAAGATATTCTGCCATTTATTCGTTCAATCTAAATATTTCTATTATTCCCAAGGCTACAAGGTGTTATGCAATTTAATTTAATTTAATTTAATTTAATTTAAATAATATAAAAGAGTAAGTAACTTTAAAAAGAAATAAAGTAACTTTTTAAGTAACATATTAATAATATTAGATTTTCCTCTTTATTTCTCGGTTATGAAAAAAAAATAGTGGTACTAACAAGACAATGATTATAAAACTTCTTGTATTCCTGGCAGCTTGGATTTGTTTTTGTCGCCTAGATCCTTGTGCATTGTTGATGCTTTGGCTTTTTCATTGGAAGAGCTAATTATGAAGCATAAATTCCATCTTCTGTGGCTCTTACTCAGTCTTAAATGTGCCACCTCTGAAGAGCCAATGAACCCAACGAGCCCAACAACTGGTAAGCACACTCATTTTCCAGTTTAATGAGCACTCTCTTGTTGTTATGAGCCTCTTCAAAAAACATGCTCTCTTCCCACGCTGGATCAATGAGGGGCATCTAAGAGCTGTACTGGATCAAACGAAAGCTTCATCTAATCCAGGGGAGATATTTGGTTGGGCTATGCAGGAGCAGAATGCTGTGACCCAGTACGGTTAGCTTTTGTTCTCTTGTTTGCTCTTGTTCTCCTTACCCATTATGGATAAAGGAGATACGTGCAAAATGGTCATCTGATCTGACCCTGCATACCATGCCATGATGCTTCTTTTAGAAAGTATCCTGTCCTGCTTTTATTTGGTCTCAGAGCAGAATGGACAGCAAAAGGGTAGGATCAAAAATGTCAGCATATCTTAAGCAATTACTGCCCACTGAGCTTTAGGACAGATTCCCCACTTGGCTATGGAAACCCACTGGGTTTCCTTGTGTGCATCACACATTGTCAGCCCCCAGAAAACCCCATGGTAGGGTCAGCATTAGTTGGAAATTATTTGAAGGCACACAACGACAGTGAGCTTTTGGCAAGGCAGTTCAACCTTTGAGAACAGGAAAGATCTATATAAAAACTGGGAAATCACCAAACAGATGTATCACAGGGAATCCATGAGGGTCCAACTGGAACCCCCGGTGTCTGGTTTTCCTACTATGCTGTATTTCCTCCTCCTGAGGGTATTGGGAGGGTCACTTCATTAGGGTTTTGGGAAATATGTACAGATCATGGATAAACAGATGTGTTTCCATCTCCCCAGCTCCAGTAACCTGTTCAGACTGTCATTTCAATGCTACATGTGAGGAAAATGGAAGTCTGCGCCGATGTGTCTGCCAAGATGGATTCACTGGAGATGGTCTGACTTGCTTTGACATAGATGAGTGTTCCAGCCCTGATTTAAATCACTGCCACTCTTTAGCAACCTGTATTAACAATCAGGGCGACTACTCCTGTTCTTGTCCCAAGGGCTATAACGGTGATGGATACCACTGTGAAGATGCCACGGGTTTTGCCGAGGAATGCATGCGAATCAATGGATCCCGTAGTTGCTCTGATCCGTGTTTGAGTCACACGGTTCTGGACCAGTCCTGGCGAAGCACTTCCTATGGGTCAGGATCCAACTGTGACAGTGATAAAATAGGGTGGTATCGGTTTATAGGCCGTGGAGGAGTGCGTATGCCAGAAGCTTGCGTACCAACAGACAGGTGCAATACTCATGCACCTATGTGGCTTAATGGCTCACACCCCACGAGTGATGTTGAAGTAGTAAATCGCATTGCCTGCGCTCATTGGGCGGGTTCCTGTTGCCACTGGTCCATCCCTGTCCAGGTGAAAGCTTGTGTTGGTGGCTATTATGTTTATCGGTTTGATGGGACCCCCGCTTGCTACTTGTCATATTGCACAGGTATGATGTCTGGGATTATTTTGCAGAAGGGTTTTGTTTCAGTGAGAGATCAGTTGCCCATCAGTCATCATATCCTTTGTGCTTCAATCATCTTTTAGATCCCATGGACATTGGGAATCCATGTCCGGAATGCAACGCAGAAGAATGCAAGCTGGTGAATGGACAATGGGGTTGCCACTGCAGTGAAGTATTCAACAGCTCTAGTAAGTGTATGAAGGGCATTAGGACAAAAGGCTCATTGAACTGAAAGCAAATCAGTGTAAGACATTAAGAGAGAGAAATTATTGAAAAGCCGCACAGATAGTTCAGACATGCATGCACATCTCTCACAGATACTTCAGAATTCTTGGGTGCAGGTTGCACATAGCATACGTATGTTGGAATGAGTCCCATTCCCAAATCCCATCCTTGTGCGGAGCAAATGTCCAATGCCTCTGTGTTGTTATACACCATTAAACAGTGCTGCTCCTTCCTTAGTTGACTGTCTGAAAGGTATGTGAAAACGATGTAAAAATGTCTGAGTCATAATTTTGTGGGATTTCTCTGAAACCCACCTCTTTTTTCCTCCCATCTTCCTTTCATGATGAGTTGTGAAACTTTGTATTTCCCCCACGTGGAAACTGATGCATAATTTGGAATGAACTTTTCTCAGCTTACACACTCTTCAATGTTTTTCTATTAACATGTGGAGTTTGGTATACATTTTCCCCACTATGCCTGTGTCCAGTTTTTAAATACGTTCATTCTGAGGTGGGCACATTCATTTGCATATTATTTTAAAAGGGGAAAGTGGAATGGAAATCTTAAGTCAAATTTCTTTTCCATCTTTACTGAAAGGGGGCAGCTATGCAGGCAGGCATGTTAAGTATTCTGATCGCAAAGCATTCTTGATCACATGAAACAGCCACAGAACTCCTTTGCATGCACATACGTAACTCTGTCCAGACTTTGAGCAAAGAGGCCAGGAAGAGCTATAAAGGCTAGTTAAAAAGTCAACCAGGCAGACTGGAGAGGGAGCTATCCTTCCAAAGCCTGGCCAGTGAAATCCAGCCCCATCCAGACTTGGCATGCCCTGAACCCGCCCACATAAGGGAGCGTATATATGCAGCACATGCATGATCAAGGTGGAGGATAGGAACCCACCAGTCTTCCTGAGAGAACTGCTGTCTCCTTCCTGAATCCCCTCCACTTGTGGAAATACAATGTGCCCCAGTAAGCAAGACCCCTTGATTGTACGTCCATCTATGAAGATCTGGGGCACAGCTTGTAAAAATAATATTTTTTTTGTAACTACAGCTCCAAGAATTACCCAGCTAACATGGACCATGTCTTTGCTGGTTGTAGGATTCTGGGAAAGGTGGTCATGACAAGTAATATTTACAAGTACTGATCTGGGAAGAGGGCCCAGCTGTGGGTTGGGACATCAAACAGGATTAACAGTGATAATTCATTTTCTTCTGCACACATCTGCTGCACGGGCAGAGTTGCCAGAATGAAAACTGGAGAGGGCTCCAGTACCTTTAAGGGTTGTGTCGAAGAAGAAGTTTCAGTTGCTTGTTACCTGATTGCATAGCAAGCAACACCTGACGAAATTCTCCCTACTGCACAACCATCAACAGAATAGGAGCCTTCTCTTGTTTTCACTCTGGGAACCGTCTGAGAAGGTCTGAGAAGATCTCTACAATGCGGTCCGGTGGCAGAGCTTGGTGTGTGGGGAGGTGGGGCGGGAGGAGGTTCGGCCACTGTGCGTGGGGGTGTGGCTGTGGTGCATGGGGCGTGGCCGGGGCACGGGGGGGGAATGGCCAGGGCGTGCAGGGGCGTGGCTATGGGCTGGGATGCCCCCAAAACATTGCTGCCCTGGGCAAACCATCCTCCCACCCCCCCATCCCTATGCAACTGACAAGCTCTGTGTAGAAACCCCAAATACATCGTTGCCTCTAAAAGTGAATTCAGACAGTGAAGACCGAGAAGACTGGAGCCAAGATGGGGGCAAGGGAGAAACGTGTAACTGTGAAGTCTTGAAGTACAAAAAGAAAAAGAAAAAAACCAGAACAGGAGCCCTTTGATTAGGAAGGAGAGCGTGCTGCAACATTGTGTTGCCAATCACCCCTGGCTATTTTCTAAGTCCTGTTTCCTAAATCATGCTATTTCTTCAATCAGTTGTGTGAAATCAGACCAGCTGCATGTTCCTTCGGACTTAGCCTGGACCTAAAATAACAATACCATTGGCTCTTCACTTTTGCAGGTTTCCCTACTGTGAATTTGATTATGTGTGAGTTTGACCCCTTCCTCTCCATCTCGCAGGGTGTGAAGTAAGAGAAGGTAGGGACGGGTGCTGTTGGCAGAAGTGCTGAAGTGGAAGGACAACCGTATTCGGTGGTCTGCTCTCCCCACAGCCACGCCTATATATTTAACAGTATTACCCTAGTTCAAATTTTGCGGTAATCTTAAAAGATTCTAGGGGAGCTGGTGTAAAAGCCAGGAGAAAAAAAAATCCATCACATAGCAATACCTTTATTGGGCCAACCAAAAGGCACAAAACACGTCATGGTAGCTTTTGAATCTTCACAGTATTTTTCACCAGGCAACAAAGGTAAAATAGAATCCAGGGGAAAGAAAGTGACAGTGTTCAAAGTGACTTTCTGTCCTGGATTTCATTTTACCTTCTTTTTTTATTCTTTACCTTCTTCTATTATCTTTTACCCTGTGAAGCCTCAATTGGTAGCATAGAAACTTTAAGAACAGTGATATTATCTGTGGACTATTGCTGTGTGTCCTGGAGACCAGAGTTCGATCCTTTGTTCATGATAGGTTCACGTTAGGGTCGCCATAAGTTGGAAACAACGATAACAACGGTGGTTGCGTGTACACATACGAGTGCTTCCGGTGGGGAAAACAGATGTAAATCTTCACTTCTTTTATTCACACATGCAAGGAGGGAAAATGTCAAATATTTTCTCCCTGTTGGGGGAAAGAGATTTCAAGGGCTTTTACACATTTTCCAATGATGTTCTGCATTTTGAAACTTTGGGCACCCCATTTTGTTTGTGCAAATGACAATTGCAGTTTGCCCAAAATGCCACAGTTTCTTGGAAGTAAAAAATGCTGACCAACTAGGGAAATAATAAGGGCAGGCACAGAAAAATGGATTATAAATGAGGAAAGGGGAAAATTCCCACTTGGTCCTGAAGCGGCCAGCAAAGCTCAGACTGTGTCAGAGGCAGGTAGGTTGGTCGACAGTTCTGAATGGCAAAAGAGGGATGTGGGAGGGGGCAGCAGACCCTTCGATAGCCTCTAGCCTCACCTCTATGCCCTCCATCACAGCACTAAGCATCATGACATGTTAACATGGCTGCTTCTTCTCGGGAGGCCAGCAAGCGTGCCTCTTCTCTGCACTGCTGGGCTGCACTGCTGCACTGGATGATTTGCACAACTGCCCACCCACCCACCCCCCATGGGGAAGGAAAGTCTAAACTTATTTGGTCTCAAATAGGGGAAACAATTCTCACAACTGTTGACAATTTCTGATGAGAAAAATTGCACCTATTCTTTACATCTATTGCAACAGCAATAAGAGCACCACTGGCTTTAAGCTGTTGTAAAGATTCCACATACAACCAATTTAAAACTATTGAAACATTTATTTGGCAAATAGTAACTTGCTGTTGTTTATTAAGATATTTCCAGCTTGAAACCACAACTGGAATGCGGTGCAAAAGAAATCAAAGTCTCTTTTAAAAAATGTATCTTGAATGAAATGGGAATCTACAACGTGGTCATGCACTTGAGAGATTACAAATGTGCTGGTTCTGAAGAAAAGCAAAACAGGACGATGGTCTCAGTGGTGACTCCCACACAAGCAGGCCAATGTGGAACACAATTGATGGTAGGTTTTCTGTTCAGTATAATAACAATGATGTCTATAGCCATTTCCGCACTAGACTGTTATAGCGCTATGATTCCACTTTCAACATCCTGTGGAATCCTGGGGTTTGCAGTTTCCTGAGGGGCCAGCCGGACAGTCTGGTGCGGAAATGGCCTAAATGTAGAAATGCTTTAAGGTAAGGGCTTATTGGCTACATGGTGGCATCACAGAACTAATTCAGAGTGAAGGTAAGAAATATTGCCTTTACTCTGAACTAGTTTTGTGATGGAATTGGATTAATTTTGTTATGGAATTGGATTAATTTTGTAACTGGGTCACAAAGTGATCCCTGACTGGCTAGAATATTATCCCTGATTTGCTGAAATCTTGAAGTGAGGAAAGAGGAAATGCATTTTTAAAAACTGATGCCCAAATGGCTGCCAATTAGACGGAACCAGCAACTATGAAAGTGCTGAGCAAGGAGCTTTGGGGAACCATTTTAGTTCCCCCAAAAGGTGGTGTGGTTTTTTTTGTTTTGTTTTTTGACATCAAAAATATTTGCTTGAGAACATTTAACACAGCTGTACGAGTAACTTTGCTGAAGTTAAGAGCTGGATTGCTTTCATTCTTTTTCTTCCCTTTAGAAAAATGAAACTCATGCTACATATAGTAACACGCTATATCTGGCAGATGAGGCTGTCATTAGGGAGAATGAAATCAAAATTAATTTTCACTGCTCATACCCGCTGGATATGGAAATCGGCCTTGAAACAGCCATCCAGCCCATTGTCAGGTAAGGCATTACTTATTACGGGAACAACTATTAATCTTGGCTAATGATACTTTCATTTCTCTTTAGCTGTCCTACCAACGGGGGAATAAAGCAAGGGACAAGCTCTCGTGAGCTCCTCCCCAGTAAGCCGTACTGCTGACAGAAAAGGAGATGGTAGAGACTGATGGGTTACCCAAATGTCCCAGGACTGATGGAATAATTGATCAATTCCATCTGATGTCTGCTTCAGTTTTGTGGGGTGGGTCAACCAAGGATAAAATGTGGGCTTCTTCCCCTGACTACCTCCCTCCTTTGCCATCACTACTTCACTCACCCTCTCAGCCAGGTTGGGAATCATGCAGCCTTTCAGATATTGTTGGACTGCATCTCCCAGCGTTCCTCACCATTGATTACATTGGCTAGGGCTGCTGGAAGTTGCAACCCAGCAACTTTTAGAGGGCCAACGCAGTCTGTCCCACTGTCCCAAAGGACAGGGCAGAGTAAGTGAGGACCAGAGCTCCAAAAGAGATACTTGGTGCTGGCTGGAGAATGTGAGGAGCTGTAGTTTAAAAAAGAGATACTTTTCTATTCCTTCTGTTAAAAAAAAAAATCATCTGCTGTCTTTTGCCAATAGCTTTTTAAAATAAGCAATTACACGTTTGGGAACGTGGATGGCAATGTTATACGCCAAGCCAGACCATTGGTTCATCTAGTGCAATATTGCCTACACAAGCGCTTCAAACCCTCTGGATACTTTGGACTATAACTTCCATAATCTCTGTCCATTGGCCATGCTGGTTTGGGGCTTATAGTACTAGTCTAAAACATGGAGAGGGTGCCAACTTGTGTCCTTTTGACCTGCGTGGATTGCTATTGGCTCCTCAGAATTTCAGAGATTTTCCCGCGTTACCTAGAGCAGAAGTGGGCAGTCATGGGGAGCTAAGGGTTGCATTAGATTCCCAGGAGACCTGGGAGGACTGCTTCCCTTCTGCCACGCCCTCAAAATATCCAAATTGTATTGTCCCCAAGTCCCTTTTTGGAAGTGTAGGGGGCATATTTGGCAGGTTTTGGGGGGTTCTAGGGCCATTTTAGGCCCAGGGGAGGCTTTTTTTTTAACACCAGGGAATGATGTGAAGTCCCTTCCTGTTCACTTCCTTTAAAAAAAAAATTCTCCTTGTCCTAAAAAGGCCCGGGGAATCCAACAACATGTTGAAAATGCCTCCATACTCTCCATACTCCGCACAGGGAGATGGCCTGTAAACCATATATGTAAAGTTATGTGATTTCAGAGGAGGTGAAGGAGAATATACATCAATCCCAAGGGGTCAGTTGGCCCCCATGCCCTTTAGAGAGTATGGAGGCATTTTCAACATGTTGTTGGATTTAGAGAGGGGGCCAAAATCATCCTGTAGAGAGTTGCTGTATCCAATAGGCACTTTAGGCACAGTGCCCAGTGCCTACAGAAATTTTAGGGCCTACGAAAATATCCCTAGCGGTTGGTAAAGGTGAGGCAGGGAGTTGAATACAAGAGTGCCTAGGACCTATGAAAACCTTAATGGGGCCCTGATCTTGCGGACTACACGTGGTCTACAGGCTACCCTTTGCCGACCAGGAATTGAACTTGGGACATTTGGCATTCCAAGCATGGGTTAAGCCACTGAGCTAGGGGCCCTTCCAAAAACTGTGAACATGCATGGGAAGGTACCTCATATTGAGATAGACCATCAGTCCATCCAGGTCTGTGTGGTCTACCGTTTAGCCCTGTACTGCTCCTTTTCACTGTTGTTGCTACCTCTTCACGGGCCTCTCCCAAAGCGCAAATAGCAATAGCATTGAGGAAAAGAGGTGCTTGTCAAGAAAACTTTGAAAAAGTGTAATTTTTTGGACTACAGCTGCTTGAATCATACAGTCACCTGAACCAAAATGGTAACTGGAAAGGAAACACCAGCACCAGATGCTCCAGCATTTCATGGATGGAAACCAAAACACATGTGGCCAAGCAACATCAGAGGCCATTTCCGCATGGTGGCAGAGTCCTGCTATGAGGATGGGATGGCTGCGGTCCACGGGTCGTGCTTCTGCAGGACATTATCACGGTCCTACTGCCATCTGGCCCCCACCTGTCATGATTGTGGGATATTTGCTTAACAGAATAAATCTGTTAAGAGCCTGTGAAAGTGCAACACTCCCATCCTTACCTGCCACGCAGAAGGGCAGAAGTGTGATGGAAGCGCTTCCTTCCCCAGCACAGCATGGGAAAGAGCCATGTAGCTGTGCTGCGGAAGGCAGATGTGTGTTGCTTACACTCACTTCTGCAGGGAGCTGGCCAGGGGCAGACGGAAGTATTCCTGTCTCACTCTCTTCCCGGCAAAAGTTACTAGTGAGGAAGAGGACAAGGTAGGACAGGCTGCACCAGTTTGCTTTTGCGTCCCCCTTGCTGAGTCAAATGAGCAAAAACGACTTTTGCATTTTGAACTCAGTTTGCACCAGCTGAAGTGAGCCAGGACATTTTATAAGCAGCTGAAAAATGGGATGGCAGAGATTAATCTTTTGGGACAGTTGGGACAAATTGGGACAGTTGGAGAGTATGCAACACTTTGGTGCAGTTGCCAACTCTATTACACATTGTTACTTGTGAGGAAATCCCCATGAAACTCCATGAGGCTTATTTCTAAGGGTTGTTGACTGTGTTGTAAGTATTCTAATAGAGAGATGCTTGAGGATTACAGTTTGTCCACATTTTTGAGCCAGCAGAATTAATCTGGACTTCTCAGATTGAAGTACAGGTTGGAATGCAGATATTGTTCAGATTTAGAAGGTTCCAAATTTTGCAGTGTGGTTCTTGGCCTTCAACATTTACCAAAATGAATACAAAAATATTACGGGGAAAAAGTGTTTTTGTGCGAATAATAAGTTCAAAATATGCATTTAAATAAAATTTTGTACAAAAATTATGGGAGTACATTTTTGTTTAAGAAAAATCTTTGATTAATATGGAAATGGGATAGAATAGTTTTATGAGGGGACTCAGGTGAAACTGGCATGAAACAGAAATATTCAGAGCCTCTACATTTGCAGAAAGGCCTTGAGGACTGGTGGAAACAAAAGCCTTCGGATACTCAAGAACTTGAACTCGTACCATTGATATGAGAGGAGGATACAGCCAAGTCAGTTGAATAAACTATCCCTCATCCAATGATGAGACTCGGGACCAAGGTGCGTTCTTATTAGCTGTTCATCTTATTCATTTGTGATCCTTCTAGTTCAATCAACATCAGCATTGGAGCTGCAGGGCAGTTTATAGTGAAGATGGCTCTTTACAGAGATCAAAATTACACTTTGCCCTATGAGGGACCAAAAGTCATATTATCAACAGAGGCCTGGCTGTATGTTGGCGTCATGATCACTGAGGGAGACACATCTCAGTTTGTCTTGCGGATGGACAATTGCTTTGCAACGCCTACAGAAAATGCCACTGATCCTCTGAAATATTATATCATTCAAAACAGGTATGGTAAAATAAATTATTTGATTTAAGGTACAGCCTTTACTATTATTTCAGGATAGCTGAGTGTTGATAGGATCATTCCAACAGGGTGTAATTAGGTTCAGAGCAGAGGCAAAAGGCACAGTTGGACAAGAGACGGCCCTGTGATCTGAAGGCACACGGTTCACTGGGGTGACAGGCTAGTTCAAACCTAAGTGGCTGGTTAATACCTGGATGGGAGATGGCCTGTAAACCATATATGTAAAGTTATGTGATTTCAGAGGAGGTGAAGGGGAATATACATCAATAATGATAAAAAAGATATGCCTTTGCTTGTCAGACTCAGCTCTGAAGCTATGAAACAGAGGCCATTTCCACACTACGCTGTTATAATGCTATTATTCCACTTTCAACATCCCGTGGATTTCCAAAATGCTCTCTGGCTGAGAATTCTAAATGCCCTTCCCTAAACTGCAAACCCTAGGATTCCATAGGATGTTGAATATAATAACAGGATAACAGTGGAGTGTGGAAATGGCCAGAGACACCTGAACCCTGGTATGCATGTGAAGGAGGCTGTAGAATTTTACTCTAGGAGTCATTTGGTTTTTGAAATACATTAATTAATTGTAACTACAGTCATCGCTCCACTTTTGCAGGGGTTAGGGACACAAGATCCCCGTGAAAGTGGAAAAAGTGTGAATAAAAATAAAAATTCCAAAGCCTTTTTTTAAAAAATGAGAATACTTCTATAGGAATCTCTAGGTCCTTCGTTGTAGCTCTATCGTCCAATTCCAGCAGAAGTGGACCATAAAATCATGCTGGAGGACCTAGAGATTCCAAGAGAGAACATTTTTTTTTCTGTGGCTGGGGCAAATACAGTAAGAAGTTTTAAAACAAAACGACTCACAAATAATCAAATCCACAAATGCTGACCACAAAAGTGGAGGGCAACTGCAATTGCAATGTGTCGATGTGTAATTGCAATGTATTTCGAGGCCTGCATTCCTATTTTCAGTCACTGGATGGCAAACTTCCTTAACCAGGATATAGCTTTGTAATCAATGCAGCTTGCAACTTAGTCTGGGAAACAGAGTTATACGGATGAATCTTCTCCTTCTCTGGGAGAGCCCACTTCTCTCAGGCAACCCTACATGTGCCTCATGGCAGCTGGTATGACTGGTGGATCTCAGCAGCCGTACCATCCCTCAGACAGGGCAAGAATAATGTGTCCAATTCTGACAGCAGCATAACTTTGCTAACAGGCTTCAGTGGATCACGCTAGTGGCTTTGCTTACTAAATCATAGGTGTGCTGCTACTAGGGCAAGTTCAGGCCTTAATCAGTCCTGGTTTTAGGTATGATATTCAGAAGCAATATGCAGTTGACTAACAAATAATTAGCTGCTGGAAGGCAAGCATGAAAGACATCTATTGACTTCATGCCCTTCCTGTGGAATCTTGGAAGTATCTGAGACTTCATCATAGGAAATGGGATGTTGGACTAGCTAGTCTGATCAGTCAGGGCTCATCTTACGTTACTCTTCTTGCTATTACACCTGTCTTGTATGAGCTGACTTCATCTTTTCATAGGGCCTTTCGCACTACACTGTTGCAGTGCTATTAATCCACTTTAAATATCCTGTGGAATTCTGGGCTTTGTAGTTTCCTGAGGCCAAAGAGCTCTCTGGCTGAGAATTCTGAAGGCCTCTCCCTAAACGGTAAACCCCATAGTATGTTGAATCATAGGACTATAACAATGTAGTGCGGAAAGGCCCGTAGTGCCTATAGAGACTTATATTTTCAGACAATGACAATTGTTTTGGGAGGAAGATACAAGAACATCCTTAACGATCAGTGTTCCTGTATTTGTGGCAGCCAAAAGGTTGAGGGAACAATACACTATATATTGTACATTATACAAAATACCAAAGGAAAAATATCTAAAGCAAAGCTCAGAACTGGTAGCCACACCTAGTGATACTTTTAACATTAAACACCTGTCCTTTAGCATGGGCCAGTCTGTTATATTTAATGCTGCCAGATTTACAGTGAGAGCTGCTTAATTTAAGCAAGCTTTTGAAGATAACCTTTTGACTTAAGAGCTTTTGGGTACATGCTTGCTTTGTTTGGCAGTGATCTTCATAACACCTTCACTTAATTGCCTAATAAGTTTGATTGATTGATATTACAGCTGCCCAAACACAAAGGATTCAACAATAACAGTGCCAGAAAATGGAGCTGGAGCTCAAGGACAGTTTTCTCTTCAAGTATTCAAGTTTGTTGGGAATTATAACCTTGTCTACCTCCATTGTGAAATTCGTCTCTGTGACATTAGCACTGAAGCATGCAAACCAGTAAGTAGGGTGCTAACTGTTAACCATAAATTGTAGCTGAGTGGGTGAAGACATATGCTGACACTGTTGCAACAGGTGCTTCATTACATTTTCTTTCTTGAAATGGAAATAATATATTTTTTTTTTTTCTTTGACAGAGTTGCCCCGCAATTAGAAGCCGCAGGGCTGCTGAGGTGGGGAACAGCTATGTCTTGGATTTGGGTCCTATTGTCCGCACAGGTAGTGACACTTTTCATCCTGTTCAACAGCAGTGGCCTAGCTTTCGCTATGGTAGAAAGAAAGAGAATGGGAAAGCCAAGACAAGTCAATTTTTACTTGCACCAAGCCAATGGCCTTGCAATTTCAGTGCATACAGTATTGTGAACAAACATGACCAGCATAAAAGCACTGTTGTTATTTGCCATCAAGTTGATTTTGATTTGTGGTGACCTTATTGCACGATTGCTTTTGGATAATAGCACCTTCAGTGGGGGCTTCCTGCGTGATGCAGCCACTCTTCGGTTGTTGTCCCATGGGAGACTGTTTTAAAAGTGATTCTTTTTACTAACACAAAAAATCTGGTATTGATCTCCTTTCCCACTTCTGTCACACTATGATTTCCTGTGCGAAAGTTTGCTTGTGCTGTTGTACTGATTTTAGGTGGTCAGTGAGGGTGTACTTTGGGTGGGAGATCCAGCCCCTTTCTGGAGTCTCCGTTGCTACAGTGGTACAATAATACAATGCCACAGCATGCTAACATCTCATTCTCTCTCTCAAACACATACACACACCCATATCTGCACTGCTGTAGGATTGGGGTGCATAACATTGGGATGGAAGAGAAACACAAGAGAGAGGACAGGAGTTCTTGGCTTGTGACTTTCTCCTTGTCCCCTTCCAAATAGGGATGATGCCTGAGCTTCTTTCCACAATCACAACATGGGCCCTTTCCGCAGGACCCTCCCA
Source organism: Cyclura pinguis (assembly GCA_030412105.1). Taxonomy (NCBI): domain Eukaryota; kingdom Metazoa; phylum Chordata; class Lepidosauria; order Squamata; family Iguanidae; genus Cyclura; species Cyclura pinguis. Next base: position 11,209,567 of record CM059609.1, read on the forward strand.
TCCCACATGACATTGTTGTGGTCCCGTTCCTCTCCCGTCCCCAGGCGGCACCATCACGGGTTAACCCATTGACAGGTCTTCCCCATCAACGACCTGCAACTGCGCCACCATCCCACACTTACTTGTCCTGTGGAAGGGCACGAAGCGTGATGGTGGCACTTCCTGCCCCTGTGCAGCCTGGGAAAGTACCCGGCTGTGCTGCGGAAGGAAGTGGCATGTCCATCATGCTCCCTTCCACCGGGAGCTGGTCGTGTGCAGACGGGAGTGCTGCTGTTGTGCTCCCTTCCCAGTGGAGCCACTGCCAAGATCACCACCGGACGCCGCCACAAGAATCTGAACTGCAGAAAGAGCCATGGGGAGGAAGGAGGGGAGGCAGAGGAGACTCCACTGAGGAGCGCCCCCAACCAGCTTTTGATTGGCACTGCACTCAAGTGGGAGGCCGCTTGCCTGTGCTGCCCCTTTCCTCCCTCCCTGACACTTTTCAGAAAAGAAATAACAAAAAGGGGCCGGGATAATGTTGGAGGAGGTAGAGGGTGGGCAGTCTCTGTGTGATAAAGTTTTGATGTTAATGGGCACTGTAATCCCAGAATGGTTCTGAAGGTGCACAGGGAAAGACAGCAATTCTAATTGCATAGCATTTTCACAGAGAATGCAACTGTAGCAAGAGAGGGGCCTCAAGTGTTAAGGCTCCCTGTGAATTAGCAGCCTCCATCAGCTGCCCTGGCCAAGTCTTGCAAACTCAAGGCCAAGGCATCCTTGACTGGATCAATCCACCTGCAGTTTGGCCTCCCGCTTTTCCTATTGCTTTCCACTTTACATCGTTGTCTTGTCCAGTGAGTCCCGTTGTGTCATGATACATTCAAAGTACTATAGTCTTAGGCCTTTTCCACAACTCACCTATTTTCGGCGCTGGGGTGTGGTGCTCACGTGAGCAGCCTCCGGAGAGAGAGACTCGCCTCCCTGCTTCTTCGGCTCCGCACGAGCTTCCTGCTTGCGCGAGAGCCCCGCCTCTTCCTTTCGCAGTGCAGCCTGGGACCTTCCCAGGCTCCACTGGACAGGAAGCGTGACTGGCCCGGCTCCCGAGGCTCTGCATGCAAGGGAAGTGCGCGCAGGGCCCCAGAGCGATGCACGACCGCGCAGCATTTTCAGCTACAAGCCAAAAATGAAAAAATGCGTGAGCAGTCCCTGCTGGACCCTGGAGCGTCGTGCAAATGTGAGTGCGGCGTGTGGACCGCTCCTCCCATGTGCACGACGCTCAATGGGCCCTTTCGCACCAAAAATGCTGTGCAAAAAGGGCCTTTTAGGCATTCTCCTTTTAGGGCAACATTCAGTCTTGATTTGCAATAGGACCCCCCCCTTTTTTTTTACAGTCCAGGATATCCTCAGAACTTGTCGTGTCGTGCTCTCTCCATGCCATGTGATTGTATATGGGATGTGGGAAATGTGTATGTATGTAGGATGTGCTGGGTATGACAAGGATGAATAGGAATACAACAGGAAGTTCTTAGAGATGCAATGTGTCACTAAATGGTCAGCATTGTTTACTGGCTGGGGCAGTAAATAGCACTTAACCAGCCTAGCTAAGAAACATTTGTGTTCAGGTAACAGCAATCAACGAGTGATTTACTAGGATTAGCCTGTTGGTTACCAGGATAGGGAATGTAGTTAGAATATGAAAGGACACGGCAAGAAATTCATAGGATCAAGGTAACTAATAGAGAGGGGCTATTTTAAGAAAAGAAAACAGCCTAGAAATTACAGAGGGCGTGCACCTGGAGGAGCTACCAATGGGCATTGTGCATGGATGGTAATGAATTATTGTTTTACTATATAACCTGATGAGTGATGCAGATTATTGAGTCCAGCAATAGTTGGTAACTAGCCCCTGTGTTCCAATAAACATCATGGACAGTGGACATGTGTTTTCCTGAGAGACAGAGAGTAGCAGGACACGACAGGACTCTTCTCCAGCACCACATTGCAAATGAGTTGATTCTCTTCCTGTCGGCTTTCTTCACTCTCTAGCTTTCATACCCAGACATAGAAATCAAGAACATATCCAGGCTGATACTAAAACAATCTATCAGACTTTTAACTCTTGTACTGAAAATGAAGGGTCTCAGCACTGGTATAAAAGCATTGGTATATTACTTTTTTGGAGTGCAGCTATCAGAATCCCTCAGGCACCATGACAGTGGCTATGACAGCTGCGGGATTCTGCCTGTCACAGTCCAAAAATGCCCATGGTTTGGATAGTAAACCTTTGTTTAGGTAGCTCACAGTAGGTGTGGGCAGATCTGTCAATTTCATTTTCTGCCAGTTTTTACATTTCCCCTATCTTTCCTCTGGTTCTGTACCAGTTTGCCTTTTTCCAGTTTGAAGTGGTACAGATTTATCCTTTGTGAGACCTTGGTCAGAGACTAGGGCCATATGTGGATAACATGGTCATCCGTCAGACACATCACTGAATTTGACTGTGCAGCTCTTGGCTCAGAAATTGTCAACAAAGAGGCGTACGGGCGAGAATGCTGTGTAAAAACCTAGGCCATTTCTGTACTAGCTTGTTATAGTGCTATTATTCCACTTTCAACATCCTATGGAATCCTGAGGTTTGCAGTTTAGGGAGGGGCCTCAAAGAGTCCAAGAAGCAGGGATGGTTCTTGGACAGAGCTGGGTCTGGGCGCCACACCCCCCATTTGTGTGGGGGGTACGGTGCCCCACAGTCAACCTACAAGATACCATGGCACAGTTGGAATTGCCAATTTGGTTGGTTTGCTTTAAAAAAAGTGGACTGATTGAAATTCTTCCCTGTCTTTATATATGCTCTTTGTGAAGCTTGTGCAAGCAGATATTTTAGCATTCAGCACACATTCCTGCCTGCCTGCCTTTGTTTTACATTGAGCCATGCTCAGAAAGGTCTGGTTAATAATGTGGAGTGGCAGGAGCAGTGAGCAGAATGGTAAGCAAAGGGGATAATTTTGCCGGCTAGATGCAAGAAAGTGAAGTACATTCAGGTCCATCTGACAGACACAGAAACAAATGACACCATAAAACAATGTTCATGCAAAATATTCCCTTCTCTCTGTTAACAATCTGGTTTACCTTTTCTTCAGGTTTTGAATCTCTGGTTGGATCTGCTGCAGCCTCTCACGGTAAGCTCTTTTCCTCTGAAGGCTACAAGGAAAGCCAAATATTTTTTTTAAAGGAAGAGAAAAGAACATAACATTACTATTTGGGTGCAATTAAAGTAAAAACTTAATATAAATGTGAATTTTAAACACGACATTTTCATTGAAAAATGGAGACCTTTTCAGAGCTAAGCCCAGAGGTGTGGAATGTGAAATGGTTGGACCGTAGCAGTTGCTGTATTGCAAATATCTTCATCCTCACCATCTAGATGGGACTGATGAGGACTGCTGTCCAAGATGTCAGGAATTCCTTGTGTTCTTTATTGCAGATTTTCTGCTTCTGACCTAAGCAAAACATAAAATTGAAATACCATGGCAGCTGATGACTTCCATGCCGGTCAGGTGGTGAATCTGCTCCATGTTTGAGACCAAATTTTAAAGGTGCTTAACCTATTTCAAAAAGAGGTTTGGCATCTTGGCTAGATCTGTTACAGTTCGGACTAAAAGCAGGAGTGGATTCATCTTTTCATCCAGTGATAATGTAGGGTGGAGGAAGGAGGAATCACTCACCTCTTCCTTCATATAGTGTGCAGATAATCAATGGAATTAGCTGGCACAATAGGTACGGCCACTAACTTAGCTTTAAAATGGGAGTAGACAAATTCAATGAGTAGAAGGTTACCAATGGTGCCTAGTCAAAAAGGCTGTAGTCACTGTAGTTACTTCGAGGATCAGAGCCAGTATGGCTTTAAATATCAGTTGCTGAAGGATACAAGGAGGAGAAGACTTGTGGCCTTCCTCTGACAACTACCTGGAGGCTATCACTGAATACTGAACTAGATAGATATTTGATCTGATTCAGAAAGAATCTAGGGATCTTAGTAGATCATAGGCTTCACGTTAATCAGCACTGTGAGGTAGTGACAAAAAAAGAAAGCTTTCATTCCAGATCTTGTCTGCTCTTTGAAGCTAAGCAGGGTTAGCCCTGGCTAGTACTTGGATGGAAGACTGCCAATGAACACTAGATGCTTTAGGCTATATTTCAAAAGAAGGAGCTGGCAAATCCACCTCTGAATGTTCTTTCCCTAAGAAAACCCTATGAAATTTATAGAATCACCATAAGTTGACAGGCAACTTGAAACCACACACACACAAACTCTAGATAGCATCAACAGAATTATAGTGCCCAGATCAAGGGAAGTATTATACTGTTGTCACTCTGTTCTTTTTGGTGTGCTGGAATACTGCGTCCTCTCTTCTGGGCTGCACCATTTACAAAAGACATAGAGAAGCTGGATGGTAGACAGAGGAGGGCGATCAAGATGATAAAAGGTCTGAATGCAAAGCCCTGTAAGGAACAACTTAAGAGATGGCATGCTTACCTAGAGAAGAGAAGACTGAGAGGTGTTCTGATAGCTACCTTTTGGTAACAGAGCAGCTGCCATGTAGAAGATGGCGTGAGCTTGTCTTCTGATGTTCCAGGAGGTAGGATGAGTGTAAATCATAGGGAAAGAGATTCCAACTAAACATTAGGAAGAACTTTCTGATGATAAGAATTGTTTGACCATGGAGTAGACTGCTTCATGGATTTTTCTTCATTAGAGCTTTCTAAACAGACTTTAGGTGGACACCTTTTAGAGATGCTTTAGCAGTGGCTCCCTGCATTGGTAGGAAGTTGGACTAGATGGTCTTTGGGGGTCACTTCCAACTCTATGAGTGGGTCTTCTTATTTTCTTATGGATCAGCAGTGTCAGGATGTGGAATCTTTTGGTAGCTGTGTGGTCCAGCATACTTGCGCTATTATGTGCCCAAAAGGTTCATTACGGCTTGGGGAACATTACTTTTGGGCTATAACTCCCAGACTGCCCCAGCCAGCGTGGTGACTGGTGATGCTAACTGAGGGATCCTAGGAGACGTTGTCTAAAAGAGCTTTTCTGATCAAAAGGCTGTTTCACTTGAGCAAGCTCCAAAATCATTTCTACCTGTGATCCTTGAACCATCATGTTCCTCCTCCACAGGTTTACAAGGAGCATGGGTTACCATGCTGATACCTGCTATGATGGGCTTCTCTCTCCATGCGTTTGCCTAGAAGAAAACCAGAATTGCTCACTCTGTTGAAGAGACAAGTGAATGAAGAGAACATGATATAGACCAATGTGCTACCTCCCTGTTATTTTCTTTTTTAAAAAATATTGGTGGGGGGATCTAGACTGATGCACTTTTCTTAGATTTATTCACTGTTAAGTGTGATCTAGTCTTACTGCTAGTTTCCCTTGTAGGATCAGTTACAAACCAAAGGATGCTCCAGGCAGAAAATGTCCTTTCCATGTGTTCATGGAAGATAAGGCTATCACTGTCTACTGGTTATGATGCCCACGTGTCACCTCTAGTATTGAAGGCCTAACTCCAGTTGTTAGGCCCTTTCCGCACTAGACTGTTATAGTCCTATTATTCCACTTTCAACCTCCTATGGAATCCTGGGGTTTGCAGTTTAGGGAGGGGCCTTTAGAATTCTCAGCCAGAGAGCTCTTTGGCCTCAGGAAATTACAAACCTCAGAATTCCACAGGATGTCAAAAGTGGAATAATAGCAATATAACAGTGTAATGCGGAAATGGCCGTAGTCTCAACTAGAGTGGATCTGTTGAATCATGGCATTGGCATAAGTGTTAACTTAGCAGCTTCTAATTAATTCATTGGGTTTGCTCTGCTGGGGACTAACCTCAAGTCAGAGGCAGAATGCTTCTCCATGTCAGTTTCTGTGGAACATCAGAAGGAAGGATCTATTACACCCATGTCTTCCTTTTGGAGGAAATCATTGTGGGAACAAATGAGCTCTGTTCCGGCATAGTTCTTCTTAGCTGTTTAATATTTGAAGACATTCTTTTGAACTGTATGTCTATTCGATAGTTTGGAAGGAAGACTGATTCTTGTCAAAAATTAAAACAATCAACTGCACACATCTGATCATTGTCAATTTTACACACACACACACACACACACACACACACACACACACACCATTTGCAGAATGGATGTTCCTGTTATACATTTATCCAAGAGATCAAGAAAATAAAAGGCTATTAATGCAATGCAATGCTGGCCATTAAGGTTAGTGCTGTTGGCTTTACAAGTGAAATTGAACTGTTTGAACTCTTTGGATGAGAATCAATAGTCGAGTGGCCTGTCATGGGTGACCTTGTTCAGTCCTGGTGCCTTGGGTGGTTCCTAGAGATTGTTGTTGCGTGTCTTCGAGTCATTTCTGACTTGTGGCAGCCCTCAGGCAAACCTATCACAGGGTTTTCTGCGATACTCACCCCTAAATCTGTTGCTGAACCCCACTTGCACATGTTCCATGTATTAAAACCTTCGTCTTTCCCCTCCCCTGCCATGCCAAAAGTAGACCTTGTATCAAGGTGGAGGACCTCAGGAGGACTTGAGAGTGAATTCGATTTCAGAGAAGCTATCGACGGTTGTATTTTAACAATGGGTGAAGTAAAAGGGGAGAAGCCACAAATACAAGCTCCTGCTGCTAGTCACCAAGGTTTAAGCAAAGCATTTCCACATTTGAGACTGGGGGAAGGAGTGCTGTCCAAAAGTTGGATAGTCTGGATAACCACCAACAGTGAAGTCCTAGGGAAGGTCCAGAGGGCTGGATTCAGACTCAGGGACTGAGGCATCCCACCCCTGTCATATATTTTCTTCCAGTGCATTAAATGTACAGTTCAATGGTTTGGAAGGCTTGTAAAGAAATCACACATGTGACTGGGAATTGTTTTGAGCCTCCAACCCTATCTGTCTAGCTGCCTCTGGACACATCCTCAGTTTGGGGCATGGGACCACAACTGGGGGAGTGTTAAACTTTTTTCCAGAGGTACCTTGTGATGGGCCCCCTTCTATACCAGTGGATATATTCTTAGGTTGACCTGCATGTGATGGGAGCAGCAGCAAAACTGAAATTAATGTTCGTTGGTTTGAATTTCAATTTTCTTCCGTCACCTGGAGAAATGGCATCTTCTGAATAATACTGGAGAATTGAAATGGTATCTCACTGGATCCCAGGCCTACATGTGGTACTGAAGAACCAGGTCTGGTACCAGGGCAGAATTGGACCCTGACAGAGCACTGAAATCCTGACCGATAGCCAAGGATGCCTCATGCTTATTCTCACCCTGCTTAATTCTCCCATTATTTGTTGGAATTCTGAAGCAACCAAGGCAATTTTGCCTCAAGCATTTTGAGGGACAAAGCTTATTTCACTTGAATTCATCTCCATGACCAGTTTTGGATATTGTTTATGATACCCAGAAAAAAACATTTGCTCCGTTGAGATGAATGCTGTCTTTTTCACTGTGTGACAAAATACTTCAAAGAAGTAGACACGAATGAAAACCATAGAGTAAAATCATGGTGACTCTTCATGGGCAGAAAACAGGCCTCTGGCAATTCTAGAATACCATAATCTCTGCAGAGCTTGGAAAGTTATTTTTCGACTACCGCTCCCAGAATCCTCCATCATCATGGCTGCTGGACATCCTGCTTGAGGGATCTGAGGTATTGTAGTCCGTAGGTAGTTTTTACTTTTGTAGTTCAAACGTAAAAGGTACAACACCAGCAAGGAATGTAAAGATACTTGCAAATTTTCTTGTGTGATATACTTCATCTTCACACGCTGAGATATCTGTCAAGAAACTAGCTGGTCTCCACAAGATTTGTGTAGTTTGGGACTTTTATGCATAATTTTCATTTGCACAGAACAGCTTGGGGTTTTGTGGGGGGAAAAACCCAAGTATGGTGCAAGATATAAAAACTTTGTGCAGCCAATAGTTTATTTTGCTCAAAATCTATTTTATGTGCAAAAATAGAAAGGGAGACTTTATTGTGCAAAATCTTTTTTTTTTAACACGGAAACATTTTTTGCAATCCCTCCCCCAAACCCAGGTGTGATAATTGAAAATGTGCAAAAATGCCAGTAATCTCAGCTGGAAGAAAACTTTTGAAATGAATCATTATTGTATTCAAGAATAAAATGAGCAAAGATTGATATCCTTAGCACCCGCTCATTAATGATCCTTCTCGGCACCCAATCCACCTCACCTAGATTAAAAGAAAAAGAAGTCTTTGCTGCTGGTGGAAGGACAGTGGGAAGGGAGCCGGCCTAGCCTCATTCAGGAAGCTAGGTTTAGTCTTCAGAAGAGAAAGTTAAGAGGGGGCATGATAGCCGTATTTAAATATTTGAAAGGATGTCATATTGAAGATGGACTGGGCTTGTTTTCCACTGCTCCAGAGACTAGGACAAAGAGCAATAGATTCAAATTATAGGAAAAGAGATTCCACCTAAATGTCAGGAAGAACTTCCTGCTAGTCAGAGCTGTCCAGCAGTGGAATCTGCTGCCTCGGAGTGTGGTGGAGTCTCCTTCTTTGGAGGTTTTTAAGCAGAGGCTGGATGGCCATCTGTTGAGAGTGCTTTGATGGGTGTTCCTGCATGGCAGGGGGTTGGACCAGATGGCCCCTGGGGTCTCTTCCAACTCTATGATTCTAGGAGGGAGTCCCACCGGCTGGGAACAGCCACCAAAAAGTCCACATCTTGCATACTCACTAAATGTGCTTCTGAGGGTATTGGGAGCAAGAGGAGAATCTCCCACAAAGATTTCAAATTGGTCAGGCTCGTAGGAGAATGCAGTCCCTCAGACAGCCTATCCCTAACTCATAGGTTACAGTATAACCAGCACTTTGAATTGCACCTGCAATCCATCAGTGGCCAATAAAGTGTTGTTGGTTATATGACTCAAGATGAGAGTTGCCATTAACTGCTGAATAAGCATCACCAAGAGGGCTGCTCATGCAAATAACTTCAACTGAGCTCCCCTGGTTAACGAATATAACAGGATTGCATAAGCAATCGTATAAATATTAATGAAGTTTAAAAAAAAAACAGAAAAAATTATTGAAATGCAGGTGGGCTTTCAACATCCTCTGGAATAAATGTCATTTGCTTGCCAAGAAGTCTAACATGGGTGGAATCCTAATTATTAGGAGAGGCAGCGGAATGTGTGTGTGTTCAAACACCACTGATGAAGCAACGTGCCTTTATTAAGTGGCGGCTCTCTAATCTGGCACAAGCTGGGCTGAGCGTTTGATTTGCCTTTCAGTTCCACATTCGAGGCAGGTGTGTGAGCTGATTTCGAGGAGAGAGAGAAAAGTGTTATATAATTGGGCTCACAAATGGGCCCACAGAAGCTTCTTGCTCCTAAATTGGATTCAGCAACATTAGGAGGTCTTCTTGGAACTGTAGAGTCAGAAAGGATCACAAGGGCCATCTAGTCCAACCCCTACCATGCAGGAAAACACAGCTTAAGCACCTCTGACAGATGGGAATCCAATCTCTATTTAAAAGTCTCCAAAGAACGAGATTCTACCAATTCCGGGGCACCCTAACCCATACTGTATGGTCTGCAGAGCTTTTACAAATAGTAAAAGACCTAGTCAAATGATTAAGCCACACTCATAGAATCATAGAATCATAGAAATGTAGAGTTGGAAGAGACCACAGGGGCCATCCAGTCCAACCCCCTGCCATGCAGGAACTGTCAGGGATTCCAGGCAGGGAACCCTGGGAAAATGAGCAGCCCACTGCAAAGATGCTGCATCATGCCCCAGCTGTGGGTAATTGCAAGGTTGCATAAGAAACTGGGGTTGTGTGCAGATGGTAGAGGGAGGTGTGCGAACCTCTACCTGATCGGTTGTAGATATGTATATAACAAAGCAACGCCAGTATGCATTTGTCTGTTGACCAAACCTGGTGCCTGGCACAAGCTTTTGTCCGTCTGTCCTATGTTTTGTATATAACGGAACTTTGCTGCAAGTGCCTCCTGTTTGGGAAGAAACTCCTCTGTGTGTGAGTATCCTTACTGGGGAATAAGGGTGCTGCTGTTGGTTCGCTGAACTCTGGTTTTTCTGCTGCATTTCCATGGGGCTGAAACTCCTATCATCCCCAACAGGAACACCCTCAAAGCACTCCCAACAGATGGCCATCCAGCCTCTGCTTAAGAACCTCCAAAGTAGGAGACTCCACCGCACTCTGAGGCAGCATATTCCACCGCCGGACAGCCCTGACCGTCAGGAAGTTCTTCCTGAGGTTCAGGTGGAATCTCCTTTCCTGCAGCTTGAATCCATTGCTCCTTGTCCTGGTCTCTGGAGCAGCAGAAAACAAGCCCTCTTCTTCCTCTACATGGCATCCCTTCAGATATTTAAACATGGCTATCATGTCCCCTCTTAACCTTCTCTTCTGCAGACTCAACATACCCAGCTCTCTGAGTCTATCCTCATAGGGCATGGCTTCCAGGCCCCTCACTATTTTGGTCACCCTCCTCTGGACCTGCTCCAACCTGACCATGTCCTTCTTGAATTGGGGTGCCCAGAACTGGACACAGTATTCAAGATGAGGTCTAACCAAAGCAGAGTAGAGTGATACCAGTACCTCCCTCCATCTGGACACCATACTCCTATTGATGCAACCGAGAATCGTGTTGGCTTTCTTGGCTGCCGCATCACACTGCTGACTCATGTTCAGCCTGTGGACTATTCAGACTCCTAGATCCCTTTCACACGTACTGCTATCCACCCACGTGCCCCCCATCCTATATTTCTGTATTCCATTTTTTTCTACCTAAGTGTAGGACCTTATACTTCTGTCTGTTGAATTTCATTTTGTTAGCCTTGGCCCAGCATTCCAATCTGTCCAGGTCATTTTGAATTTTGTTCCTGTCCTCTGGCGTATTAGCAAGCCCTCCCAATTTGGTGTCATCTGCAAATTTGATGAGCATGCCCTCTATTCCTTCATCCAAGTCGTTGATGAAGATATTGAACAGCACTGGGCCCAGGACAGGACAGGACAGGACAGGACAGGACAGGACAGGACACTCAAGAGAAGCTTCTTCTCATCCCTGTTAATGGAGACATAAAGAACCTTTGGGATGCTGGATGTTTCAGGCTTCATCTCCCAGAAGTGTCATCCAGCACGACAAATGGTAAGAGGTTAAGGAAGCTGTAGTTCAAAACACCTGGTGGGCCAAAGTTTTCCCTCATCAGTTTTAAATGTAGCAGAGCCAGTGTGGTGTAGTAGTTTGAGCTACAACCCTGGCAACCAGGGCTTGATTCCCCACTCAGCTATGGAAACCGCGGGGGTGACCTTGGATGAGTCACACACTCCCAGCCCCACAAAACTCAGTCACCTTAGGGTCTCCATAAGTCAGAAATGACCTAAGGGCACACAGCTACAAGGGCATCACTGAGATTATACTATTTCAGAAGACAGACACAGGACCAATACATTATATAAGAAGTGGCTTATTGAGTGGGACCTTGTGACTAAGTTTGGAGGGGTCATCTGAGGACAGGTACAAGGGGACGAGTGAGGCTTACCGGCTGATAGCATGGACTTTTGCAATAGCAACCCATTGAGACTGAAGGCAGCATGATTGCTTCTGCTGGAAGGCACAGGCGGTGGTGTGCCTTCACTTTTGTAATTTACAGCATGAGACCAGCCAGCAACGGGGGGATTAAGAAGGAATTCTCTCCTCCATCGTGCACTTGCGGAAATATCCATATTGTTCTTCATGTTCCACATCCCCAAGTGCCAAGATGTTTGAAGGATATTGTGTTTACATAACTGTGGTTTCTTAAAGAAGAAGAGATGACTGGACAACTACTAATGCATGTCTACAATAAAGTAATATTTGAGATTTACAGATGTGCAAACAAAGCATAAGTGATAGAGGTGAAGAGCTTAATATTTTCCCCTCAGCTCTCCAGAGAGAAGCAACCGTGCATTTCCACCTATGTTACAGTTCTGTCTCTTACAGTTCCATCTTTTTATATCTCAAAGTGTGTGTACTTTTCCAGACTTCATCTGGAATCCTCAGCAATAGGCAGTTGTGCCCCAAATTTCCTTCCAGCTGATGAAAAATGCTAGCCAGAATTCTACATTGTAAGATAAATGTAGAGCTAGATCTGGTTAGCAGAACCGACCAAATTTCAAGCAAAGCCCCTCTCCCCCTCCCACCCCACCATTATGATATATTCAATAAGATTTATCCAGGTTTTGCAGTTCAAAAATATTGAATGGACAGGGGAAACTGTAGCTTTCCAGATATTCATTGCCAACTTTCATTGGCTTTTGACAATACAGATGGGGTAAGGGATGAAGGGAGTTGTAATTCAGTTGTACTGGCCAAGCTATGAGTCTCTCATTCTGCACATATGGCTTGGTTAAAAAAAAAAAGTCTAGCCCCTACGCCTTAGCTGATTGGGAAAAGCTGTGGCAACATATTCTAATAAGTATTCTATTATTCCCATGTGTGTGTGGCCTGATGAAAAAGGTGTGATTGAGTTAAGGATATTTGATGGGAGGAAGGTGGTGAAATGCCCTGAGTGCACATTTACTGTGTGATGTCGAATTGGTTCAGAAACCACAATTTGGGAGTGCAAAGATAAAACTGAAACGGAACACTTGCTCATTTCTTTCTCATATAGCAGTCAGTAGAAACAGTTCCCAGTGTAGTGGTGGTTGTGGATTTGATAGCATGAAATTAAGAATTTGTTTATGGCATGAATTTGCTCTTTGATAAATGAACACTGCTAATTATCTTTTTGCCTTTCCTACAGACCCTGGGATCAGTTAGCTACATTTAGCCAAGCAGGACTGCAACACTGCAAGACCCACTCTAAAGCTGATGTTGTCAACATCTTTTCTAGGAGTATTCACAATTCCTTGAAGCACATTCAAGTATATTGACTGGGCAAGTATCACCATATATGCCTGGTATGCAAAACCTCCTAGGATTTCCTGGTTAAATTGGCAAAAAAAAAAAAAAAAAAAACACAAAAAAACTCCAGTTTGAAGCTCTGGATATCTGCTGCTCACCAAAGTAGGCAAAATGGAGATATATAAACTATTTAATATAAGGCACAAGTATAAATTTTGGATGCTAGAGTGGATTGACAGCCAGAAATCAGGAACTAGGCATCAAAAGCCAAATATTAGGAGTCAGACACACTGGATCATTTTTTCCTATTAAAATAATGTATTATTCTGTTCCATTAGAAATATTTCAGGTGTCTTACACATTGCAATAGGCAAAATTTTAATTTGTTTAGTCACAGATGCTTGTTCAAGGTTTCTGTTATCCCAGAAAGACCATAGCTCTGGTAGAAAGGAAAGCAGCAGGTTTGTACTGTTCAGGACCCTGGACAGGTATCAGCCTACAGGGCCTTGACTCGCATTCAGCACCATGACTAGCAGCACGCAGCTTACTTGAGAAGCAAGTTACTTCTGCATAGGCCATGGACAACTGCCAGGAGTTTTATAGCCAATCGGTAGAGTATATCTTATAGCTTTAACCCCCCAAAAGCTGTATGTGGCTGTCTCAAAAGGCCAGTATCGTCTCCTTCAGTCATCAGCTTCTCCCATGGTGGGGACAATCTGAGGCATGAGAGTCTGGCTGGGAAACACTCACTGATTGTGAGGCTCAACCTTCTGAGTCACAGGATTGTGGTATTTTTCAATGATAACTGTTCTATAATTTAGTTAATGTGCTGAGTGGTGGAAATGGTGGAAAGTTATTTGAGGAACACTGGGGAGTCATTCTGACTTTTCCTCAGAGTTTCTTTTGCTGGAGAATTTAGTCTCTGAGACTTCTTGGTCCTGGGTTATGATAGAGCTCCATTGACTCATGACGGTGGGTTCCTAGCTCTGTAATCCTGACAGTTCCTTCATGGACCCATGGATGGTGCCTGTTATAATGGGTCAAGATAATCCTGGGATAGTTCTGAATATGTTCACCACTGCTGGAGTTATGGACTATCCATCCGTTCAAAGATTAATAAAAGAATCTTATCACTGCTGAATATTGTGAAGAATGTCATCTACAAAGGAAGGAAAAGCCAGCATTACATCGCTTCCACCCAGCGACAACAAAAAAAATTAATTGTAAGTTCCTTGAAGGTGACACTGTAGAAGACATCAAGTGGGACGTGTATGTTTACATCTCCAGTTTTTAAATTTAATCCAATGATTCACAGAAAGCCGTTCTCCTGTCTGACACAAAGGTTTTGAGGGGGCGGGCATGAAATTGCAGTTGTTGGAGCAAGGTGTGCAGATTGTCAGAGTTCGGGTGCGCACTGCCTTGACTTCAGCTTCGGGGAAGGATGTCATCGGGCTCTTTAAGCCCAACCTGGCCAGATAGCAGCCTCTCTGAAGTTCTGGCATCTAACCACCCTCTCTTGATGTCTGCGGAAACAAAGCTGGTTCCTTTGAGGGCTTTGCAGAATTTTTTTAAAAAATTGGTCACCAGATGGATCCATTCAGCAGAGTTTATCCCCACATACTTCAAGTGTGAGAAAATTACCTCTTTTGACATATAACCCTCAGGAAGCATGGCCACTAGTTATACTGCCTAGCAGACTCTGGGAATCATAATTTTAAAAAAAAAATTAACTTGCCAAAACTTTGCCTATTCTAGAATGATTACAGGTCAAATTGGAATGAGACAGGATAGCTGATAAAACATTTTAATTCTGTCATGTTTGACAAGGATGTGCAGGAAGTGTATCAGAAATGAGGTCAGCTGAGCACTCTCAAGCATCTTAGCAGTGACTGGTGATTTGAGACACTTGCTGATCCAAGCTGTGGGATCCACGGATAGAGCAAAGATCTCCATTAAGGTCAGTGTGCCTTTCACTTTGGAGCTGTGGGACACCAGGAGGGATTGACTCAGAAAAGCTGTCCTACTCACCTGGAAAGCAGTGGTGTAAGGGAGACATGGTGACAATACTCACCTGGGCAGGGCAGGTAGAGTTTCAAATAATTTGTATGCTGGTCATCTATCTGGAGCAGTGATCTGGGGAAGTTGAGGCCTGTGGAAGCTCACATATAACCCACTGCTTCTTTTGTTCTTGTCTCTGCTCAGTGATAAAAGGTAAATGATGGAAGAAACAATTCTGCTGGAACTGCGATATTTGGCATAAGTTTTCATAAATTCTCAGAAAGAGAAAAATGGTGTTTAAGCCTGGAGAGGCACTCTCAGGAATTCAGCCCCAATTTGTGGCCTAGAAGCTGCTGCATTAGGCCATGGGGAAAGGGGAAATAGTAACTACCATGTTTGCAGGTTGTTTGGGATAGTTTGCTGTACTTCTGGAGCTGAATAGAACCATCTAAGATGGGGGATCCTATATCTAAGTAGTCATGAATAGAACTAAGCTGTACTCTGTACAGTGGGTGTCCGAAATGTTCAAACTGATAAGAACATCTGGGCCCACCCTGTGATAGAATGTGGCTTCCTCCTCACCCTGTACCCCTTCCCAAGTTGGAAATTGGTACCCAGATTTGAATAAATTTTCTCATCCCGGATTTAGACTGTTGCTTCCTACTGTTTAAGGTGCATCTAAATTTTTCCTCATTCAGTACATTTACCTACCGTTAACTCTTGTTCATAAAGATCGCCTGGGATTAATGGACACACCATTCTGAAGACAAATACACTTGAACAGAACAGGCAACATAAGTAAAAGCAGAATGGTTTTGCTGCAGATTATGGCTGAAATGAGAGTATATGGGAAAGAGAGGGAGAGAGAAGTATTAAAACAATAAGAAATCTGGCACTTCAAGAACCAACATTTCAAGCAAAAAAAAGAATCTGTTTGTCTTATTAACTTTCTGAAAAAGAACAATCTATGCCTCGAGGAGAACAAGAAAATCTTTCAACAAGTTCTCAGTATATTTCAAGCTGTATAATTTTAGAATTGTCAACCAAGTTTATTATGTTCATTTCATTGATCTGTCTCGATGGCCAACAGACTCTTCTGAAATGCTTCCTTTCTACTGATGTTTTCTCCTTTATCTTCCCCTCAGTCCATGATATCCTATCATTTATGGGAGATTTGGGCACACCTAGACCATTTCTGCACTACAGTTTTAAAGTGCTGTTATTCCACTTTCAACACCCTGTGGAATTCTGGAATTTGTAGTTTACTGAGGCCAAAGAGCTTTCTGGCTGAGAATTCTAAATGCTCCCTAAACTGCAAACCCTAGGATTCCATAGGAGGTTGAAAGTGGAATAGCAGCACTTTGACACTGTAGTGCGGAAATGGCTCTAGACAGAAGAAGTAAAAGCAGAGCAGCCAATTTTTGAGCTTAACAGAAGGTAGGAATGGATTCAGATTCAACACATATCACTAGCACAGATTAAGTCCTAGGAAATCTTTTTTCATGTGGAGGACCTGTGAATTGCGATGACTATACTATTATCAATTCCTGTTTGGTAGCTGATCAAATAGTCGGGCAGGTGGAAAAAAGAGCAGCTGCCTTTGGTTGGAGTCCTCTTGATGCCTCATACTGCCGAAACCAGGATTAAGTCAGTGTAATGGTTGGCAGGGTGTTGCAAAAGGAGGTACAGTGAGCCCTCAATTTTTCTGGGGGCTAGGGACACAACACCCCATGAAAGTGGAAAAACCACAAATAAAAATAAAAATCATAAATACTATCTTTTTTTACCGGGGAAGGCTTCTCTAGGAATCTTTAGATCCTTCAGCACAATTCTATGGTCCACTTCTGGCGGAAGTAGGCCATAAAGTCATGCTGGAGGAACTAGCAGTGACTAGGAAGTATTCTCTCTAGGAATTTATAGGTTCTCCAGCATGATTCTATGGTCCACTTCTGGCAGAAGTAAGCCGTAAAGTCATGCTGGAGGAACTAGCAATGCCTAGAGAAGTAGTCTCTCTAGGAATCTCTAGGTCCTCTAGCATGTATTCTCTCTAGGGATCTCTAGGTCCTTCAGCATGACTATATGTTCTACCTCCATGGGCACTGGGGGCATTTGATGGATTTTTAAAAAATATTTTCAGCCGTGAGTGTAGTTGGGAGGCATGAGAATATCCTGGGGAGTGCATGTGTCCCCCCCCCCCAGGGCTATATGCCTACTCTTGCCCTAAGATCAGTGGCATCTGGGGGCCTCCATGTGAACGGCCCTTCACCTGGCTGTGGGTTTCAGTATAACTTTAAAGGATCTGTCCATGGTTCTGAACACTGTCCCCCCAGTAGGTTCAGCACCCTGAACGGCTCCCTGATTCATTGCCCCACCAACATGAACGCCAGATGCTTCCACTACCTGGAATCTATGCGAGCTGTGTGAGCAAAGAACAACCTGAAAGTGCTGTACATAGTTCTTGACAGATTCTGCACATTTGAGCTGCGTTTGGAGCCAGTCCTCCTCCTGTGATTTATATTCATAGACCCCAAATCATTACAGGCTCATGGAGAGGAGACGATAGCCTCCCTCACTGCTGTGGCTGAATCACTTCAGGCCATGGCAGGTAATGGTAATGATTCAGAGACATCTGTTTCAGACTGGCATCCAAGAGTGGGAGCTGATTTCTCATCCGATGTTCTGAAAGGCCCCAGCGAGCAAGTTCAAGTAAATCATCAATAGGGCAGGCATCCTCCTTGGGCATTTATAAACATTGATGCATCTCATCTGAGCTGATTTGTTCTACAAAGAGTAACAGCAACCTGCAATAATCCTGGTTCATCGCTGTATAAGTAATAATAATTACTAATAATTACAACATACAGCCAGAGCTGATTCACTGACAATCCCTTTTGTTCTTTTCTTGTTCTGAGCGGAGTTTCTACAAACTGGTTGTCTAAACCTGTTTAATCCATTTTAGATTGATCTCACAATGCAAGTGTCATTTATCGACATGGCTGCTTCACTGCAGATCCATCAGGAAACTGCCCTAGGACGGGTCAAGCTATTTGACCAGGTAGCCCTATTTTGTCCACTCTCACTAGCCGCAGCTCTCCTGAGACCCAGATCTTTCTCATCTCCTTTTCACTACTTTTGTCTTGAACTTTTGCAATGGACTGGTAAGAATTTCTGACTTTCTCTTTTTGAAAATGAGGGTGGGAACCTTATAGTCTTCCCAAGATTGTTCAGCTTCAGCTTCTATCTGGCCCAGCTAACATGGCCGATAATCAGGAAGGATGGGATTCAACAGTTACAACTCCCCCAACACTTGTTTAAGAATAGCAGCAACAAATCAACTGCTACTGCATCCTGCTAAATCTTACTGCTGAAACAGGGTGACCAATAGAGGATTTTTGAATGGAAGGAATGCAAACTCTGTTCCATTCTGGCTCTGAAAAGCAATTGCTAGACTCAGGCCCCTCCCTAAACTGCAAACCCCAGGATTCCATAGGATGTTGAAAGTGCAATAATAGCACTATAACAGTCTAGTGCGGAAATGGCTTCAATTTTTTAAAATTCTAAGAGATTTTTTTTTGTACCAAGTGCTGGTTGGTAGCATAACCACTTTTTCTGAAACTGTGTAAGGAGGTATCTTGTGCCTCCTCACCCAACAGTTTTGACAGACAGAAATATGTCAACTCCCTCAAGTCCCTGCCTGGTTTCACCTTTTCACTGGGTTCCCTTTGCCCTTCCCTTCTTGACTTTTATGCTTCTCCAGCTTAGGGCCTCAGCTGTTGAGTCTGTCCACTGCTGGTTGAAAGAGCTTTCCTATTCTTTTGTCTGCCTAATGCTCTCCCTACTGCAGTGGATGCAACATTGAAAGGCTAGAGCTCCATACCAATGGCCACTGGAGAGAGGAGGTTACATGGTGTCCACCCCAGTAAGGGAAAAGAATATTCCAAGAATGGGAAAGAAGTTTGTCTTGATGGAGATTTTAAAATACCGTGATGGTCTTGGATGAAAGTTAACAAAAACACACATGCATCTATCAATGTCCACAGCAGGAGGAAACTATGAAACTCAGAATTTTTTTTTTATTTCCCCTTTTGTAATTACACTCAGCCCTCCGCTTTACAAGGTTATCATTTGTGGATTTGATTATTTGTGGGGTATTTTTATTTTATTTTAAAATAAAACTTACTGTATTTACCCTGACTTGGAAAAATATGTTCTCTCTAGGAATCTCTAGGTCTTCCACAGTGGCCTCATCCATAGTCCTTTTGGGAGGGGTGATGGAATAAGGGAGGGAACGAATGGCAGAAAATGCAAGAACAACAAGATGGTGGAGGACACTGAAGTTAAAAACGTAGCCTTTTTCTGAGGAGGGAGGTAAGAAAGAGAAAACTGAGCATCTGTCGCAGAAAAGGGTCTTTTGAGAAATTTCAGCTCAGGGGAGATCTATTTGGGAACATGACTGCTTGACACTTTCAGACAGAATTGTTACCCTTTCTTCTTACCTCGAGCAAATCAAAATGAGGTTTGACAAGCCTGTTTGTTGCCATCATCTGATAAGGAAGTCTGCTCCGCCAGCCTGAGGGGAAAGCAGCAAAATTACCCGGGGAAAATAGATACCATCACTAATAGCTTTGTCTTTTTCTCATTTATAACCCAGATAACTCTTTTTTCTGACACCGAGGCTTCTCACAACTCAGATTAAATGGTAACAAACGTTCTTGACCCCAAGCCAATCTCTTTCTATTTTCAAGCAATGTCTTTCCTAGATATCTCAAAGGAGGTCACCCCCCAAGGCTGAATAAATCTGCAATATATTACATAATTAGTGACTTAGTAACATTGCTATTACATTGCTATTGAACAGGCCTAGTGGGAAAGGTAGTCATCCACACACAAATGTCAGGGCTGACCTGGTCCAGCTAGGACCACCACTCATACCAGCACCCCTCTCCAATCCTGCTGTGTTGATAATTTGAGGGTCTTGCCAGCATTGTGTGAAGGTTTAAATGTTGGACCAGGATTCTAGGAGATCAGGGTACAAATCCCTGACCAGCCATGGAAACTCACTGAATGGCCTTGGGCAAATTGTAGTCCTTTGGTCTTAGGGGAAGGCAACAACAAATCTTGAAATAGGTCTTGCCAAGAAAACCCTACATTAGTGTCACCATACGTTGAAGTCAGCTTGAAGGCACATAGCTACAACATATTCTGCTAAATCTCCCACTCTTCTTTAGATCTCCTGGTAGAATGTAGCTTGGAGCATTTAAAAGGAGGAGGAATTTGCCAGTTTCCCTTCAAATCTGGAGTGGGTCTCTGGGGTTGGCAGGCTTGCCACTGCTGAAGATCTTTAAGTGGAAGGTTGAGCATCATCGGGAGTTCTACAATCAGGGATTATCCTCTGAAAATTTCCCTGAAAAATTAGATCCTTGCTTCAAACCTTCCAGGTTAGTCCAGGAAGATCAGGTGTGGAGGTAATAGCAGATGTGTTCCATGTCCCCTTTCTGCTAACAATTTTGTAATGTCTGAATAATGTTTATGAAGGTGACCCTTCACAAAGACTTAGTCGGCATAACTAAATTTGCTTTGGACTTATCATGAGATGCCGTGATTCTTTGGAAAAGCTGATAATGCTTGCTACGGTGGAAGGCAGCAGGAAAATAGAGAAATCACACTACAGATGGAGGGACTCCACAGCAGGCCTAGGAGCCCTGGTGGCACAGTGGTTGAATGCCGGTACTGCAGCCACAAGGTTGTGAGTTTGATCCTGCCAGGCTTCAGGTTGACTCAGCCTTTCATCCTTTTGTAGGTCGGTAAAATGAGTACCCAGCTTGTTGGGAGCAATTAGCTAAACACATTGTAAACCACTTAGAGAGCACTTAGCTAATAAGCAGTATAGAAAAACACATGCTATTGCTGTTGCTATTGCTGTTTGTAAGACCTGAGCATGCTAGCTGATGAGACCAAGGCTTTTGGAGATCTTCCATCTTCCATGTTCAAAGCAGGAGCTGTGTTAGTCTTTTGCAGCATAAAAAGGAGGAGGGGGGGGAGAGAAAAATACTTGTACCAGCACCTTTAAGACTAACCCACTTCTTTGGATGCAGTACTGAGTGGTACTGAGGTCTTAATACCACTCGGTACCACAACTGAAGAAGTGGGTATTTCTTGCCTGAAAAAACTGTATGAAATTCATGGGGCCATCATAAGTTGACAGGCAACGTGCATACAAATACACACAACTTGTCATGCAGACAGGCAAAGGGGTGCCAAAGGGAAATGCAATGGAAAGTGGTTCCAGAAATCACCCACCTCGCTTCATGACTTGTAGTGGAGGTGATCTCTTAGTAACCTGTTTATCAGAAGTCTGTACACACACACACACACACACACACACACACACACAGACACACAGCTGTCCATAGTCACATGCTCCACGCAGCATCTAGGAACGAGGGTTTTAGCTGTGGCCATTGCCACACTAGACTGTTATAGTGCTATTATTCCACTTTCAACATCCTATGGAATCCTGGGGTTTGCAGTTTAGGGAGGGGCCTCAAAGCCCCCTCCCTAAACTGCAAACTCCAGGATTCCATAGGATGTTGAAAGTGGAATAATAGCACTATAACAGTCTAGTGTGGAAATGGCCTATGTGTCCAAATTCAGGATGTATGATACTGGGAGCTAGTTGGTGTCAGTCTAGATGGAGAGCATGTACACAGGTAGAAAGTCGGCTCCACAGCAACAAGGTCATGCAGTAAACATCAGAGCTTCCTGGCTGGCAAAACAACACTGCTCATGTTACTGTTTCATCTATGAGCCAGCCTGCACTCAGAAACGGGGCTTATAAAACATTTTGCTTTCTCCTTGGATGACAGCCAGCAATGACTGGAGTCCCTGGCCCACTCCCTATCGGAAGGGGGAAAAACCAATCTGCCCAGAAAGCTCAAATATCAGGCTCAGAATCAAAGCTCAGCATGCATAATCGAAACCATTATGGGGACGGTGCCAGCAGCCTCATCTGTTTATTCCATGGAGGAACAGAGAGAATGTGTGCGCTTGGACACTGGTGGGGTCCCTATGGTTTATGCCATGGCATCACCATCTAGAGCAGAGGTGGGCCAAGCGCAGCCTGTAGACTATATGCAGCTCCCAAGGGATGTTTTTGCACCCCCCCCCTCCATAGATCCCTCAGTGGTCATTAAAAAAAAAAACTGCCTCAAATGCTCTCTAGGGAGCATGTGGGGGATTTTGCCACATTTTGCCTCACCTCAGCCATTTTAGGGCCAAAAAAATGCTTCAAAAACAAAACAAAAACTTAGACCTCTCCTGGACTTAAAATGGGGAGACCAAAAGCGTTTCATAAATACCCCTAAGTCCCCTATAGAGCATTTGGGGCATTTGTTGTTAACCACCATCAAGTTGACTTTGACTGATGGCAAACCTATGAGTGAGAGATGCCACCAACATCCCTAGTCTGTTTTTGTAGACTCAGAGCTGTGACTTCTTTAATTGAACCTATCCATCTGTAATGCAGTCTTCCTCTTTTCCTACTGTCTTTTATCTTATCCATTATGCACTTTAGGCACAGTGCCTTGGCCCTAGGAAAATTTGGGGCCCTACAAAAACAGGATTTCAGGGCCTACAAAAACATCCCTAGTGGTACATTGAGGCAAGGTGAGGCGTTGAATGCAGGAGTCCTTAGGGCTGATGAAAACCTTGGCCATTTCCGCACTACGCTGTTATAGTGCTCTTCTTCCACTTTCAGCACCCTATGGAATCCTGGGGTTTGCAGTTTAGGGAGGGGCCTTTAGAATTCTCAGCCAGAGAGCTCTTTGGTCTCAGGAAACTACAAACCCCAGAATTCCACAGGACGCTGAAAGTGGAATAATAGCACTATAACAGTGTAGTGCAGACACGGCCCTTAATGTGGCCCTGCTTTTACCTTACTAACATTATTGTCTTTTCTAGTGAGTCATGTCTTCTCATGTTATGGCCAAGGTAAGACAATCATTTGGGGAAGGTTTTTTTTTAATTTTTGTGTGGGGGTGCTATTGGATGCAGCTCTCCAAGGTCTCCTGGGAGAGCTAATGCAGCCCCTTAGTTTCTCACAGTTGCCCACCCCGGTGTCGAGTGATGCTGAGCAATGCACGGAGCTCAGTCTCACCACTGGAGTCTAGCAAATGTATACTCTCCAACATTCCACAGATGAAAACCAGAACACGTGTGGCCAAGCAACATCAGAGGGTGGTACAGATGGCAAAAGTTATTCGCAAGGAAGAACATGCAAGTTAGGAGAGGCTGCAGCACTTGGTTTTGCCTGAGCCTACTGGGCATGTATTTTTCTTTCATTACCCTCCTACTGAATTAATTGAATGCCAACTACTTTTGAACTTTCAGTTCAGTTTGAAGTGACAAAAGAAAGCAGTGGACAAAGGGGGAAAGTGGGAAGAGGAGAGAGAAACTTGGGACAATTTAGAAACAGCTCAAAGAGTGAAAAGACAGATAGTTAACCAGTACTGTCCCTGCCAGATCAGGATGGTTGGAGGGTATACAACTACCGTATTTGCCAGACTATAAGATGCACTCGTATATAAGACACACCCCGTCTATACACTGGCAAATACTATTTCCTGGTGTATAAGACGCACCAGCGTATAACATGCACCCCATTTGCAAACAGTATATTTTGGGGAAAAATGTGAGTCTTATACACTAGCAAATACAGTATCAGCTTTTAAAACTAGCTTAACAACTTATTTTTCCTCTCGTGTTCTGCCACTGATTTCTCCTCTGAGCTTCAGCTTTGCCTCTCATCCTTGATTTTCAGTGTACTAAAAATCCAAGACGATCTTGGCTTGGCCATACTGAAGCTTGATCTAAACTGATGATCCTCATTTCTCAGATGGTTTTGACTTCCACTCCCAGAAGCCTCAGGCAGCATGAATAATGGTCAGGGATTCTGGATGCTGAACTCCAAATCACCTGAAAGGATAAAGATTGAGAACCATGGGTACAGTCCGGCAGTGAATAGCAAGCACAAAGTGACACAGGTGAATGGTTTTCCTCTTCTGGCATCCTTAAATGAACTGGGACAAAGGCTAGACATAGATAAATTTCCTATCAGATGTTTCTTAGCAAATGTTTGATTGAAAATGTTGATGAATCATAGACTGAGGACACAACTGGCTGCCTGTTTCATCCAAGCCAACATCAATCAAGTGAATGAAGGCTTCACAGGACATAGACTTTGTGCAGATATCTTCAGAGGGTGGCTCTCCACTTCCTGTCCTCTTTGTTGGCATTCACTGCCTTCATTCAATCATTTTGAGAGCCAAAAAATTATTATTGAGACATCATCCAGTTTCCTGCCGGGCAGGGACACTAATATTCTCTCTTCCTTAACATATCATCCCCTGTTGCCAACAAGAAGGGGACCAGCAGATGACTCTTCGTAGTGATGATATTGACATTTGGGGCTTCTATCATCAATCATGAAGAGCGCTGAGTCAAAGACAACATCTGACGGCCAACTGTCCACTTGAGTCATTGTGCAGATGGGGATTCATAGCCTAACAAATTTGGATGATGGCCTAAGCAAACAGGTGCTCCATTGTTTTCTCAAGTTTTGGACAGGGAGCAGGGCAGGAAGAATAGTTACAAAGGCAATTCTCCCAGAAGCAAGCAAGTACGCAAGCAAGCAAACAAACAAACATATTGTGGTCCCTTGAAAACTGACAAATTCACTGTAGTGAAAGCTTTCGCAAAGTAGATCCCACCATGAGATGGAAATTATTTGGATGAGAGCCTGTGGTTTGCAGCAATTGGAACAGCCATTGATTGTTTTGGGAGGGGGCAGTGAAGCCATTCTGGGTTTTACTCCAGACTTTAAAGGAGTTATCCAAAGTGATGAGCCAATACTGGGGATAAGGTTTTGGGGCCAACTAAATCAATGTATAATGATGCAAGGAACCTTCAGGGCATTCAGCTCCACTCTTGACTGAAGATTCTGAGCAAATCCTGGATGTGTTTTATGTATATGTTTATTAAGCCCCAGGCTGAAGGAGAGAGGGGTTAGAAGACAAAAAGAGGGGAACGGTGGTTTGTTTGTTTGTTTTTACTTCAGTGTAATGAAGCAAGCCCTTCATATCAATATGGGTATTGTCAACCTATGAAAACTGAAAAGAGTTACTTGTTGTACTTGTTCTGTCCTGGGCCCAGTGCTGTTCAATATCTTCATCAACGACTTGGATGAAGGAATAGAGGGCATGCTCATCAAATTTGCAGATGACACCAAATTGGGAGGGGTTGCTAATACACCAGAGGACAGGATCAAAATTCAAAATGACCTGGATAGATTGGAGAGCTGGGCCAAAGCTAACAAAATGAAATTCAATAGAGAGAAGTGTAAGGTCCTACACTTAGGTAGAAAAAATGGAATACAGAAATATAGGATGGGGAACACGTGGCTGAATAGAAGTACGTGTGAAAGGGATCTAGGAGTGCTAATAGACCACAAGCTGAACATGAGTCAGCAGTGTGATGCGGCAGCCAAGAAAGCCAACGCAATTCTCGGCTGCATCAATAGGAGTATGGTGTCTAGATCGAGGGAGGTACTGGTACCACTCTACTCTGCTTTGGTTAGATCTCATCTTGAATACTGTGTCCAGTTCTGGGCACCCCAATTCAAGAAGGACATGGTCAGGCTGGAGCAGGTCCAGAGGAGGGCAACCAAAATGGTGAGGGGCCTGGAAGCCAAGCCCTATGAGGATAGACTTAGAGAGCTGGGTATGTTTAGTCTGCAGAAGAGAAGGTTAAGAGGGGACATGATAGCCATGTTTAAATATTTGAAGGGATGCCATGTAGAGGAAGGAGAGGGCTTGTTTCTGCTGCTCCAGAGACCAGGACAAGGAGCAATGGATTCAAGCTGCAGGAAAGGAGATTCCACCTGAACCTCAGGAAGAACTTCCTGACGGTCAGGGCTGTCCGGCAGTGGAATCGGCTGCCTCGGAGTGTGGTGGAGTCTCCTTCCTTGGAGGTTTTTAAGCAGAGGCTGGATGGCCATCTGTCGGGAGTGCTTTGAGAGTGTTCCTGCATGGCAGGGGGTTGGACTGGATGGCCCGTGTGGTCTCTTCCAACTCTACATTTCTATGATTCTATGATTCTATGATTGTATCCCCAGATTTCCCCTAGTCACCATGGCTACTGGGCATGCTTGCTTGGGAATTCTGGGAGTTTTAGTTCCTGAAGGTAACCTTTCTAAGCTTGACTGAAAAAAACTTATGAAATAATTTGATTATGTTCAGTTGCTGTTCTGTAGACAATGAGGTTGACGCATGGCTTGGTATGGAATGTAGTCATACTGGTTTGGAGATACTGGGCCTTGTAGTCCAGGAAGCAATTCTTCCACGTTCTCCCCCAAATGCTCATAAGTTGATTCAATTGTTACGTTTTTTTGTTGTGTTTTTTAGTAAGGATGGCAAGAGCATGATCAGTACTGGGAGACACAACTTCCAGCATTGCTCAGCATTATCCACACTGGTTGGGGATTCTGGGAGTTGTAGTTCAACAACATCCAAGAGCCACACAATTCCCATCCCTATTTATATTTATATATTCTAATGTCCGTAAACAACAAAACAGCAATCTGGGAGGGCAAAGAGCAGGAAAAACAGCTTTTTAGACTTCACTTTGACCACCTCCTGCTCTAAGCAAAAAACTTAATTTCTCTGATAGGAATTTGCTGGATGCTGAACTTAAGAACACAACAATTATGTTGGCCGCACTTACACCAAAATGGAGGGCACCATTAATGATGGCATTCATGACCCATCCTTTCAAGGGGTTAAAACACCATTAATAACAGAGACAGGATAAGCAACGGGTGAATGAACCTGGGCTTGCTCCCACTCTTTTTTGTTTTTGTGCTCAAAGATTTGTGCCACTTCCAAGTCCTTTTCCCCACTTGACCTGTAACTCAACATTTTTTTCCCCCACCTCAGCCCAGCTTGGTTCTTTTCAAGAAAGGGAGGAAAATTGATCATTGATGTCAGTAGTAAACCCCCTTTCAGAGGGAAGAGAGGAAAATACGCACAAGGACACAAATGAGAAAGGGACACTTCTGTGCAGCAATCCTGATTGTAGTGAGTTTGCCAAAAACATGCCCTCAAAAGGCAAACAGCATTAGTTATTTTTCTTTCTCTCTCATTCTCTCTCTCTGTTTTAAAAGCATGTCTGACTGCAGTCTTTAGTAGAGCAGAATTAGCACATTCTCCATGTCGAGGAAGAGAAACCTTGGCAATTTCTGCACTACATTGTTGTTGCTATTATTCCACTTTCAACATCCTGTGGAATTCTGGGGAGAATTCTGGCTGAGAATTCTAAATGCCCCTCCCTCGACTGCAGGCCCCAGGACTCCATAGGATGTTGAAAGTGGAACAATAGCACTATAACAGGGCAGTGCAGAAATGGCCCTTGACTCTTCTTCAAACAGAAAATCATGTCCAGCTTAGTCATGGGTGGGCAGCTTTGCAGGGAGTGGAGGCCAATTTTCACTCCTGAAAATTTCACATCTGTACTTCCTGGAGCAGCAGAAGTGATTTTGCATCACTTCTGGATGCCATTTGGGTTGATTTTCAGCTCAAGAAGGAGGTTCTTGGGGGCACTGGGCAGTTTGGGCTAATGGGAAAAGGCAAGCTGCTGCATCTATTTATTTATTTATTTGATTTATATATCCCATTTTTCTCCCGTAGTTCGTTGTAGGTTAAAGCAGAAAAGCTAAAACAACCTGTAGTACCAAAAAACAAACAATCAAATTAAAACATTAATTAAAAGCATCTAAAACTCATGGAAAAACATACTTCTTATTAAAAATGGTGTATGTTTTGCACATCCTTGCACCCCTCAAAATACAGCTGTGTGCTACAAACCCACCGCCACCTCAATATCCATTATAGAGAAGCAGCAGCAGCAGCCACATGAGGCTTCATGTGTTATTCTTCCTTTATCACTTTGAGGGGCTACCACCCTGTAATGAATGAAAGTAACTGAAAAGCTAGTTATCCTGCAGAGGACATGAAGTGATCCACATTAAGAGAGAATTGTAATGTGACTTCTTTGTGCCCTTGTTGTTGGAAAAGAGGGTGAATTATAATCAACTGGTTATTGGTAATGAGTAGAAAATGCCAGCAAAATCAGCACGGAGTCTGCTGGTAACACAGATTTTCCCTGTTCCGAAGGGGCAGCATCCATGCTGTGCTGGGCTGCCTTGTCTCGGTGGATCTGTAGCCGGGAGGGAAGGACTCCTTGCCCTTGAAATTTACAGAGATGTCATTTACGCGTGTGCTTGTGAGAAAGACTGCATTACTTGTGAAAATGAGGGATGATGATGAAAGAGGTGTAAATAAAAGAGAAAGGAGAAGCAGATTTTTGCATATACAATATATAAGTGGCTTTGTATTAGCACGCCTTGTATAAAAATGCAAATTATTTTTCTGTGTTGTTTCCCAGCCCCCGAAATCTGCTGGTATGAAAATCCAGAAAGAGCATTCTGTGGATGATAGAGCCTCTGGCCTGCTAAAGCACAATGCAGGGTGAATTATATTTGATTCCTCCATCACCAGTGGAAAATATATTAAGCCATTTCTGCACTAGACTGTTATAGTGCTGTTATTCCACTTTCAACATCCTATGGAATCCCAGGGTTTGCAGTTTAGGGAGGGGCCTCAAAGGCCCCTCCCTAAACTGCAAACCTTGGGATTCCATAGGATGTTGAAAGTGGAATAATAGCACTATAGTGTGGAAATGGCCCCAGTAGCAAAGTCCCAGCTAGTCCAGAAGCTGTTACACTAAGTCAGTAGTCCAGATAATCAAAACCAAAAAGCAGTGAGACAAGGAGTCATTCACCATAGTCAGTCCCGAGTTCAAGAATTCCAAGAAGCACACAAACATGAAGAGAAGAGCAAGTAAAAGAGAATGGCTCTGAGCAACGAGTACTGCCAGCAGCTGCTGGGACATTTATAGGTGGCTGCCTCTGGTGGCCAGGAGCTCAATGAATTGGCAACTCCCAGCGATCCAGAGGGGCATTCGTTTGGTCCTAGGCAAGTTTGGAGGGCAAGTTACTTACCTAAGTTACTTACCTAAGTTACCCAAGTCACTTACCTAGGCAAGTTTGGAGGGGTGAGGGGGATCTGAGGTGCCTTCATAGTGGAATTCCCTGGGATCTGAGAATGGGCACTTTACTCCTCACCCTGGGGTACTGTTTGAAAAGCCTCACCCGTATAGAGCTGATACATCCGTCTTTCAGATGAAGAGAATTTGTTTTGTCTGATCCACAGGAAGGGGTGAGGGCCTTCTGAGGCCTGGCCTGGTGGGGGAATGGCACAAGGAGATGCTTGTGCCTTATCCATGGCAGGTAGGTGAGGGAATTGAGGGGGCAGTGATGGTGATCACCACTAGGTGCCACTTTGGTGAAACGGGATGTCTCCAGACTTGCTGCTGTGGGTCATGGGGCCTAGGAGATGGGAAAGGAAACTACTCTTGGGGCCAGTGTGGGGTGTGTTTCCCCCTTAATTTCACAGCACATGGGAGGGGTTCCCTAGGAAGGTCTTGCTTGTTGACGGCTGGCTAGATGTCCAATCAAAATGGTGGATGGCAGTCAGGCAGCTTGGGTGCTTCATCCAGAGGTATCTGAGAAGGAGGTCATGTTGGCACCCCTGGCTTCAGTAGGAACCCACCTTAGGCCTCTTTGAAAGATCGTTAAAGTTCACAGAGTCATAGAGTTCGACGAACCATAGGGGCCATGCGGTCCAGCCCCCTGCTATGCAGGAACCCACATCAAAGCACTCCTGACAGATGGCCTTCCAGCCTCTGCTTAAAAACCTCCAAAGAAAAAGAGTCCACCATGCTCCGAGGCAGCATATTCCACTGCTGGACAGCTCTGACCATCAGGAAGTTCTTCCTGAGGTTCAGGTGGAATCTCCTTTCCTGCAGCTTGAATCCATTGCTCCTTGTCTTTGTCTCTGGAGTTCAAAGTGAAAGATTTAAATAAATGATAAAGTGGCCCTTTGGTTACCCAATCCTGCTGCCTGATCTTGTCATTTCCTAACTGGTAAGCTCAACTACAGACCCCAGAGACCAGGGTTCAATTCTCTGCTCAGCCATGGAAACCCACTGGGTGACTTGTCTTAAAGACTGGATTTCCATGAAGGGGAAAAGGATTCTTCAGTCCGAAGAATTTGATTTAAGATTCAAATTTCATGCCTGTTATTGGTATGATAAGGTTATACCGAATGTTGACTTCAACAATTTTGTGAGGCCTTTTTTAAGAGTTTGGAACAAATATAAAATAAGTCTAAAATGCCTCTGTGGGTTTCACCACATGAATCCTTGTTTAAAAGGGAAGGAACTTTTAAAGATAAACGGATTACATATAATGATTAGTTATTAATGGAAAATGATCAGTGCAAAGTGAAAGCTAATGATATATTGATTTGAAAAGGGTTTGATATTGGAAGTTTTGCTTATAGACAACTGACTGAACATTTTAAAATGGATAAAAACATACTTTGGTTTGAAACGTCTCAATCTGATTTTAAGAAGCAATTATGTACTGATGAGGAACATTCAATTGTTAAAATGTATGAGTTAAAGAGACAGAGAAGGAACAAGTTAAAGTTTAAAGTTAAAATATTGCTCATAAATTCCAGTTAGAACAATGGGAAAAGATGTGGACAACAGACATCAAATTTACTTTGAGTTATGATGTTTGAAAGAATGTTTATAAAATTATGTATAGATGTTCTTTAACACAGGAAAAGTTGTCTAAAATGTATAATGGTTGTTCTAACATTTGTTCGAAATGTAAGAAACAAGAAAGGACTTTTTCACATGTGGTGGACGTGTAAAAGTAAAGCAATTTTATGCCAATGCAAGAAGACTGGATAAGGAAGCTTCTTGACTTGGTCGTAATGGACAAATTAACTGCGTTGTTGAAAGATGTGTCCATGAACAACTTTTGAAAAGATTGGGACAGAGTTGTGACATTTCTTACTAACCACTGGGGAAGGTTTTTTAAACGTAGGGTTTAGGTACTGATAGTGAATACTTTACGAGAAATATACAGTCAGCCCTCCACATCTGCAAGTTTCATTTTTGTGGATTTGATTATTCACGGATTATTTGCTGTCACCTCTGCTGCCTCCCTGTGCCATTTTTAATAAGGACTACAAGCCTTGTGAGACTGAGAAACTAATGAGGCTAGTAAGTCCCTATTAAAAATGATGTGGGGCAGCAGTGGAGGTGGCAGAAAGCCCCACTAGGCCCCCACTTCTGCCTTGTGAAAGAGCCCTGATGCTTCAAAGGAATCCGTGGTGGGTTGAATATGGTGATCATACTTTTTTTGTGTGTTAAATATGGTTTGGGAGGACCTAGAGTTATTCACAGTTTTTCCACTTTCATGGGAGTCCTGTGCCTCTAACTCTAGCGAATGTGGAGGGATGACTGTATTTCTTAGATTATATTTCAACTCCACAACATCTTTGTAGTAATTCTGAGGAAGTAAAGTAGTAGTTCAGTTATTAACCATCATCTGAGAGGCTGGAAGTCAGAGTTGTCTTACCACTATGTATTCTTGATAGTTAGTTAGTGTGCTTTAGTTTAGGGGTTTTTTTAAGGTGAAGTTTTAGACATATTTTTTTCTTTTGTGTGTGTGGTTTTGTCAGGTCGTGATGCCTCCCTATCATAGTATTGTATGGGAGCAGATAGAAGGGAGCCTGGTTTCATATATAAGCTCATGCAATGTATCGCATATCATATATTTTGCTGAATGCTAGACTTTCTGTCATGTATATAAGAGTCTACCTCCAAACGATCTTTATGTATTGAATTGTTATAATGTAAAAACGAGAGGAAAAAAAAAGGGTGAAGTATGTTATGAGAACAAAGTGTCGTTGATGTAACAGACAGGACTAAGAGAGCAAGTCAACAACTTGTTCCTAAAGGTCGAGGAAGTCTGGGAAAAGCACTAGTGTGCAATTGGTACCCATGACTAACCACTGAATAAATTACTGTTAACTGAGAGTATGTTCTTTGGAGCAAAAGTTATCCCGTACATGACAGGGTCTTTTTGTACATACTTGTGTACTGTTTTATATATCTAAAATGTATGTGTTTAATAAAAATATTTTTTAAAGAGAAACCCACTGGGTGACCTTGGGCATATCAGACACTCTCAGCCCCAGAAAACTCTGTGATAGGTTCATCTTAGGGTCTCCATAAGTCAGAAATGACATGAAGGCACACAATAACAACAAAGCTGAAGGCACTTGGTTTTATTTGTGCAGAAAAGTTTCTTTGCTGTGGAGGAAACTTGTTTTCTGCATAGAAATAACTCTTTTCTGTGCAAAAAAAAAAAAAAAACGACACTGCATTTTTTTAAGCAGAATAAATCTCGGTTTTTGACAACTCTCTCACGGCAAGGAAAAAAAAGGTAAAATTATTCATTCTTATCTGCAAGAACCAAATTTCTATCTCTAGTATACGCCTTTCTTCAGGGGCTGTATAAAGGCCATTTCTGTACTACACTGTTGTAGCGCTATTATTCCACTTTCAACATTCCGTGGAATTCTAGGATTTGTAGTCTATTGAGGCCAAATAGCTCTCTGGCTGAGAATTCTAAATGCTCCTCCCTAAACTGCAAACTCCAGGATTCCGTAAGATGTTGAAAGTGGAATAACAGCACTACAACAGCGTAGTGCGGAAATGGCCAATGTCATGAAAGGACGACATGTGAAGATATGCTGACACGTTACGCAAAACTGTAATTACATTGGTACCTTGCCTGTGGTCTCTACAGACCTGTTTAGAATCAAAATTAAAAAATTTCTGAACTGGGAGCTCTCAGGCCGTTTATAGAACAAACGAACAGATGTGAGAAGCCAGTAATCAAACCAGCATGTTATAAATGGACAGTTCTTGTTAGTTTTCACTGTGAAGCACTGGCAAGTACAAAATGATGATTATTTGGGGCATGGTTATTTTTCCTAGGGCACTGTTCACTTCTGTGACAAGCTCTCCCAACTTCTTCCAGCTGGTAAATTCCCCTCCATTCTGCTCCTCCTCCTCCTCTTATATTCTTCCTCCTTCTTTTTGCACCAGTCTCTGGCTTATAATTAGCCCTCACTGACTCAAATCTTTGATTAAACGCCTTTCAAGCTTTTATCTAGCAAGCCTGTTGGCTGGCCCTGGGTTATTGCGTTGTACGACACGCTGATGGATTGAACGGATTTTTCTCTCCTCTCCCCTCCTTTTCTTCCGTAGCCATTTTCCCAAGTATTTTGATCCTCCTGGCAAATAGTATGACATTATTGATTTGCTCCTTGCCGCAACTCGAGAGACTCATCTGCAAAAGCATTACTCTTTATTGCTTCAATAATTTCACTTTAGGAGTACAGAGCTCAACTTTTTTTTTTTTTTTTTGAATTCCCTTAGTATTTAGCGATGCTTTAAATTTTTTATGGGCTCACAAGTGAAATATCAGCTGTTTGCAGAAATGCGATCAGATTTATCAGAAATTCAGTCCTCTCTGCAGCAGCTGAATTTACTTCTGGATTCCACCTCTTCCCTCCTGCAAAAGTTTGAGGACTTGACAAACCAAATTTGGGAAAAACTCCTTCTGGGGTTTGCAACTCCCAGAGGACCCTAGCCAGCATGGTTGTTGAGACTGGGGACTCTGTGAGGATATCGTGGGAGGGTTTTTTGGAAGCTGTGGTCCCCAAAACTTTTCCAGTCTCTGAAGCAAGCATAGCACATAGAGATCAACAAATCTCTTGGCTTTGCTTTCTGTCATATCTCCTTTTGGTTCATTGTATGTTCTTTCCAACCTATTTAAGAAAAAATGTAAATAGTGAGATATAATCATCATCATCATCATCATCATCGTCTGATATATAAAAGTCAAAGTTGATGTGTTTGGGTCTGGCGAAGACCTGATTGGCTGTGTGAGGTGACGATCTCATATGATTGGCTGCCTGAGAAGGTTCTATGGATTCGTGGGGTTTGCAGTTTAGGGAGAGGCCTTTAGAATTCTCGGTTGGGCCTCAGACCAGTTGCTATGGAGGCCTAGCAGCAAGGAGGAGGAAGGCAATGTATTCCCTCAGGAACCCAACCTCTTCATGTTAATAACTCTGAATACAGATTGGATTGGGGACTATGGGGAAAAGTTACAAGTACTGAACAAGACAGTTTGGGGAATGAGAGACACAGGATCTCAAATCTTTTAACAAGTATTACCTACGGGAAAATAAAATCCCAGGCAACACTGGGTATGATGATGATGATGATGATGATGATGATGATGATGATGATGACAGTAATAACAAGAACAACAACCACCAAATATAGTGCTCTCCCATCTGACCAGCAAAATTCAAGTGTTAAAAGTTTTTCTCAGCCCAGAGAACCACGATGAACTTGTTGGTGCATAGTCATTAGCTATGAGAAGGCTGTTCGGGGGGGAAAAACAGAGAGAAGATGACCCCAATTTAGCATTACAAGCATGGTTAGGTTCATAGGGATTGGGACTGTGTCTCTGAAGAACTAAGCACTCAAAGCCCTTTGCCTGGCTTTGTTAACCTGTTCGTGTCATTTTCTCCCACCTTATTGTTGTTGTTGTATGCCTTCAATCATTTCTGATTTATGGTGACCCTAAGGTAAAGCCATCACAGGGTTTTCTGAGGCTGAGAGTGTGTAACATACCCAAGGTCACCCAGTGGGTTTCCTTGGCTAAGCAGAGAATTGAACCCCGCTCTCCCAGGTCGTAGTCCAACCTCAAACCACTACGCCACGGTGGCTCTCTTTTCTTATTAAAAAAAAACCCAAACTTTTTCTGATTTTTTTTTTGAGAAATTCAAATTTTACAAAACTGCTTGTCAAAATAAACCAGACCAAACAATCTTTTCACCCACTCCTACCAGCTTACAATTCACCTTTTGTAAAATGAATATTTTTTAAAAGTGGAATAAGAGAATAGCATGAGGTCTGATTTTGGACAGATGTCACTAATACTGAAGAATCACCAAGAGTGTTACTTTCTAGAAGTACCATGGATAAAGACACGTACGTATTGTTGACACATATGCATACAACTTGGATTTTTGGAGCACGTCTGTCTTGTTTGGACATAATATAAGAAGTTATACACTATCTCCTTCTGCAACATTAAAACTACACCCCACCGCTAACTTTCAAAGCCCAGGCCTGCTGCCTGGCTGCAGAGACACGGGAAGATGGAGAATGCTGCAACCGAGTAGAGCCCATTCCGGCTGAGAGAAGAGAAATGAGGCTGCGCTCCTGCAACTCCTGAAGTCACTGAAGATCTGGGAAAGTGACAGGATCACGACAGAGCTGTGTGTTCGGAACCTGATGCTCTGCACTCTCTGATGCAGGATCTCAGCCTTGGCCATGAAGCCAAACCAGTGATGGCTGGTGATTTCCAGGTCAATTGGGCAGTGAATCCAGTCCAGGTTTTTGCCCATATATTAAAGCAGCTGTCTGAGGTGCTGGACCTATTTGAGGGAGAGGGTTCAGTACCTTGGAGGGATAGTTTAAAGTTCAGGCTAGAACCCAGGCCATTTCTGTACTACCCTGTTATAGGCCCTTTTTGCACGGCAATTTGCAAGCGAAAGAGCCCCCTGAGCATCACGTAAATGTGAGGAGCGGTCTGCATGACGCACTCCCATTTCCGCCACGCTCAAGGCCTGCACGCGCAGCAAATACGCCTTTTCTTATTTTCGGCTTTTAGCCAAAAATAACCGCGCTTGTGCAAGGCTCACGGGCCTGGGCCACACTCACCTGCGGTGCGGAGCCTCTGGAGCCGGGCCGGTCGTGCGTCCTCTCCTCAGTGCAGCCTCCAACTCCCAGGCTGCACTGCGGAAGGAAGGGGCGCGGCGCGGGCAAGGCTCTCGCGCGAGTGGGAAGGAGCTGTGGAGCCCGATCAGCAGGGAAGCGGGAGGCTTGCGAGAGCCTTCCTGCCTCACGCGAGGCCCACATTCCAGCAGTGTTAAAAGGTAAGCTGCGGAAAGGGCCATAGTGCTATTATTCCACTTTCAACATCCTGTGGAATTCTGGGGTTTGTAGTTTACTGGGGCCAAAGAGCTCTCTGGCTGAGAATTCTAAAAGCCCCTCCCTAAAGTTCAAACCTGAGGACTCCGTCGTATGTTGAAAGTGGAATGATAGCACTGTAACAATGTAGTGTGGAAATGGCCCCAGACCCGATTCACCACTCTACTGACAAGAGAGCCAGCACCTGCCACTGATCCAAAGCTGCCTTTCCCCTGATGGAGAAAACTTCCACTCCAGGCGGAGCTGTTTTACACCTTTGCCCTAAAGCAACGAGAGAAGAAAGAATGGAATCTGGAAATATTGTTGTCCTTGTCCACCACCTGCCCTTGAGTCTCTCTCCGAGGGCAGAATCAATCATTTAGTCAAGGCTACAACCCACAAGCAGGCTGGAAGAAGATTTATTAGTACTTTTCTAGGGCTAGCTCAAAATGACAATGCTAATTTTCAGAGCTGTTTCACTCCCATTGAATACACTATTTCGATTCATCTAGATTGTTGTGGGCAGCAGGAAAAGCAAAACAGTAATGTAAAGTGTCACAGAAACAACGGCCACAAATGACCTGGAGCTGTTTAAGATTCTGAAGTAGAGGCAGAAGTTTAAAATGCATCTCACACCATTATTTTCAGTTGTGCATGTGTTTTAAATGGTTTTCAATCTTTTGTGTTGTTCTCCTGTATGCTTTAGCTGTATCTTATTTATTTTAGTTTGTCAGCAACCTGAGTTTCAGTGTTGGAGAAAAGGTGGGATAAAAATATATATTTTATATTTTATATGGTGGATCTATTCTTGTTTGGATTAATCCAATAAGATTCAGGTGGCTGTTATTGTTATTGGAGATGGAGTAACGGGAAACGGGCAACAATGAAGGAAATGAAGATTCTCAAGTGTAAAAATCTGTTGTTCTTGTTTGTTGTTGTTGGCTTTAACTTGTGGTGGTCCTATGAATGAGAGGTTTCTGAGGGCCCTATCACACTACACTGTTATAGCACTACCATTCCACTTTAACTGCCATGGCAACATCCTGTGAAACTGTGAGGTTAGCAGTTTAGAGAGGCCCAAGAGCTCTTTGGATGAAAATTCTAAATCCTTCTTCCTAAACTACACACCCCAAGATTCCATACAATATTGCTGTAGAATAATAGCACTATAGCACTATAACAGTGTAGTGTGATAAAGCCTCAAGAGTCTGTTATTAACAGCCTTATTTAGGTCTTGCAAACTCCAGATCATTCGCTTATCAGCTGAGTCAATCCACTTGCAATATGGCCTTGCAATTTTTCCATTCACGTCCACTTTACTCAGTGTTACCATCTTTTCCAGTGAATTTCGATACCTTATGATACGGCCAAAGTACAGCGGCCTTCGTTTAGTCATTTTGCTTTCTACTGAGCGTTCAGGTTTGTTTTACTCACAGACACATTTGTTTGTCCTTTTGACAGTCTGCGGTATCCACAGAACTCTCCTCCGGCACCTCTGTTTCAAAGGAGTTGATTTTCTCGCTGTCAATTTGCTTCACTGTCCAGCTTTCATGCCCAGACATAGAAATTGGAAGTATTACGAGTATGGATGGCATTGTCTCATTGGAAAAAGATCATGATGTTCAGTAAAGTCAAAGAGAGAAAGAAAAGAGGAAGGCTACAGTACAGACAGATTGATTCCATCCATCGAGGAAGCTGTGGCTCTGAGTTTGCAACATCCGAACACAGCTAATTGCTAACTGGTGCTCTTGGAGAGTTTCTCATTCATACAACCACCATAAGTCAAGGCTGATCTGATGATATTCAGATGCATTAGTCTGTTATAGTGCTATTATTCCACTTTCAACATCCTATAGAATCCTGGGGTTTGCAGTTTAGGGAGGAGCCTTTGAGGCCCCTCCCTAAACTGCAAATTCCAGGACTCCATAGGATGTTGAAAGCGGAATAATAGCACTGTAACAGGCAAGTGTGGAAATGGCCAAAGGTGGAAGAACCAGGGCGGTGTCAAGCCAAGAGTGAAGAATGCCCTTCAGCTCTAGAGGAGAATTCCATTTCAGAGGGGTTCTCAGCAAGTGCTTTCCAGTGGTGTGTGGTAGCAAACACAAAAATGTGGGGCCAAAATACCGGTAGAGTATAAAATAAATATCTTCTTCCCAAGAAGTAAGCCTTTAGAGAAGCGTTTCAACCATTTAGAATGGGTATGTGTGTGACTCTTTAAAAGTCAGGAAACGATCAAATGATATCACACGGTAGGGAGCCACGATCTCTAGGGAGGACCAGAGTGCGTCATAGAGACCCCAGGTCTGGCTCCAAGGCCTGTGGCTCCCCACTCTTGGTAAAGCATTAAAGCTATCGAGTGGACATTCATAAATATTTCACTAAACAACACATCCCAGGATGCTACAGAATGCAGCCATGGCAATTAAAAAGATTTCACATTGCTAGACAGGAAGCTCCTGTCTTTTGATGCCCCATTGTCTTATACTGTGCTCTTTTGATGCTTCCAAATTGAGGGTAAATGCCGTTAATTCAAGAGGGGTTCCACTCTTTCATCAGTTTTTCTTGCCTACAGAGGCTGTCTTGGAACCACTTGCAGGCATGTGCTGATTGAAAAAGGAAAGGGGAAAACAGGTGCTGGGCTTGCTAATAAGACTTTGCAAGCAGCACATGCACAGTTGGTCCCAAGTGAGCCTCTGTAACTCTTTTATGCTCCCTACAGTACAGTACGTGGGTTCTGCTTTTCAAACAATTCCATTTTCCGACAGCGTTCTGGTCCCTAACCTGTTAGATAGGTGGGGAAGGCATGTTATTGCATAGTATGAAAAAGACCTTTTGCATGATACAATTAGAGCACCGTGATTCCACTTTAACTGCCTTCTCTGCATCCTATGGAATCCTGGGGTTTGTTGTTTGGTGAGGCACCATGTGTGTTCGTGCCTTCAAGTCAACAGCTGACTTAGGACAGCTTCATGAAATTCATAAAGGTTTTCTTAGGCAAGGAACACTCAGAGGTGGTTGTCTCAGTTCCTTGCTCTATCCCTCTCTAAAATGCAAATCCCAGGGTTCTATAAGATTCTGGAATGGCAATTAAAGTGGAATCATAGTTCTCTAATTGTGTAGTCACTACATTGTGGTATGAAAAAGGCCCGGGATGAGTGAGACTCCTAAGTAAGGCCATTTCCGCACTACACTGTTATAGTGCTATTATTCCACTTTCAACATCCTATGGAACCCTGGGGTTTGCAGTTTAGGGAGGGGCCTTTAGAATTCTCAGCGAGAGAGCTCTTTGGCCTCAGTCAACTACAAATCCCGGAATTCCACAGGATGTTGAAAGTGGAATAATAGCACTATAACAGTGTAGTGGGAATGGCCAATGATCCATGCAGTAGCACCATTACGACAGGACTTGAGGACAGAAATCAAGACTCCCATATAACAGAACAAGTTGAAGAGTTCTCAAATGTAGTAGGATTTCCATGACATATTTTGAAGACAGAGGAATCACATTCACTACAATCTAAAGAAGACCAACCCACCCTTCCCACCTGAGGAAGACCACTGGCCCAAATATATTAGAGTAATTTGGTAATCAGCACAGGAGGATTTGGGACTTTCTTCCCCTCCACCTCCCTCTACAGCTTTCTAAAGGAACAAAAACCTATTCCAGAGGGCTTTCCAGCCCTCCAGCAGAGCCTCCTTATCTCTTAGGCACTTTAAACACAGTGCCTAGGGGATGCAAAAATATTAGGGCCTGCAAAAACAGGCTTAACAAAAATAATGCCCCTAATGGTACAACGTGGCAAGGTGCAGAGTCAAGGTGTTATTAGTAGCAAGACTGATGTATGCAAAACATTGGAAGAAAACAGAAGTCTCAACAGTGAATGAATGGCTCAGTAGATTAATGACAATTGTGGAAATGGATAGACCGACAGACAGATTAAAAGGTTCTCTAGAAAAGTGGGACTTGCTTCTAAATAAACCCACTGATGAATGAGTGAAATGATCGGGTGAAACAAAGCTGAAAGAAATAG
Organism: Cyclura pinguis; assembly: GCA_030412105.1. Classification (NCBI taxonomy): domain Eukaryota; kingdom Metazoa; phylum Chordata; class Lepidosauria; order Squamata; family Iguanidae; genus Cyclura; species Cyclura pinguis. The sequence continues at coordinate 11,249,576 of CM059609.1, forward strand.
GATTTCTGAAAATGTTTTCTCCTTTGAAATGGCCAGATCTAGCAGATTGCTCCACTGGATCTTGGCCATGAAGTCCACAGTCTCAAATAATTTAACTATCCCCTCAAATCCAAAGGCTCATCTTCTGTTCTGATGGCCAGCTCCTCTGTGCAACTTTCTTTCTTTTCTTCTTCTTCGTCCAGGCTGTTTGTTCAATCATTGTAACTACCAAGGCCGCTGCAATTTCAAGTAACGTTTAAGATTGTCACGGTCATGCAGGTGACAGCTGTTGAAACCACCGTGCGAGCTCTAAAAGCAAGCTTCTCGTAAATTAGTTCTAGGAAGTGCTCGCCAACAGGCACAAAACAACTTCTGGCAACAGGAGATTCTTTGTCACAGATAAACAAGGTGTCACGGGGAAAACCAGTGCTGCTCTTCTCTTATTTCTTGATCTGAAGCTGCAGCCTTAAGCCTGTTTGATTCAGAATAATTCCTCCTTGAAATCAATAATGTTATTACAATCTTTCTAAATCAATAGGACAAACATTGAGGGAAACATGAGTAGGGCAGTTAGCAGCACACCCGCAGTACAAAGAAAACTAGTCTGAATTCATTCACTGCAATCCCAGCTGGTATCATTTGTAATAAAATTATTGTGCAGCAATAATTTTAAAATGATGGGAGTTTTGTGCATTGTTTACGTATTGCACCGATATGCATAGTGACCCCAAATAAGCACTCTTCCCAAGCATTGAAGGGTGGGAAATGGCAGGCACCAGAAGAAAAAAAGAATAGTAGAGACGATCAAAGACGTTCCTGAAAAATAACCTTTTTTCTTTTCTGGGTGGCTGGCTAAGAAATAGTAAAATCTCATGTATTTCATTACAAAAATGCCATCTGATATATTCTTACTCAGCTCTGCCTGTAGATGAAAACAACCTTGTTTCAGTGACAGCCTGGAAACATGCTTGTTCTGGAGTACAAATCCCAGAATCCCCCAGCATGGCTGGGAGTTTGAGTCCAAAAAATAACTTTTCGTAGTGTTGGGTTTTTTTCTCCAACTCTCATGCAAAGAGGTTCTCCTATTTAAACCACAAGTAGGAAACGTATCAAAGAAAAAGAAAGGAACATCCCAAATATCTGCTTGATTATTTTAATCATTCTCTGACTTTGTCCATGTGAACATCACAAATTGTAATAAAACTTGAAAGCCTCATTATCATTTCATTCTGCTGCTGGAGCAAGGAGAGCTCATCAGTTACTTTGGCCCTGCTGGAAAAAAAAGTCATTCCAGAGCTGGGCTTTCCCTCTGTTATACCACTGCCCACAAGAGAAAGAACTCAAAAGGCACCAGGAATTTATTATAATTATAACTACAATTAGATAAGATTGTTCAGAATATTGTAAAACCCTTTTGTCTACCAAAGGAGCATAAGAAAATTATTAGTGTGAAAGATCTGGTGGTTGCAGGAGGAAAGCCACTATTTCAGAATGGCAAAGCTGTTCAACTGGCAAATGTCTTCAGTACATATTTTTCAATTCTTAAGCTGGGCAAGATTCTGTGAAAAGCAATATCTGGCCTTCATGGAGAAAACCACAGAGCATGGGAGCCACATAATTAAGTTTCCTGAAAAGTGCTGTTTCCAATCTCTGTTTAGCATGTTCTAAGAAATGGATTAGCACAGCTAGAGGTATAAATAACAAAGCGTGCTGAGCAAGAGGATATTAAAAGTGCTGCTACAATTATTATTGCTGCTATTATTAGTAGTAGTAGTACTATTGTCATTGATGCTATTCCTTCAGATAAACTAAAATCCCATCCCCTTGGCCTGGGTCTCTTTATGCTGTTTGGTGAGGATCTGTCGCAGAACTACAGTTCCCATGATACCTTAAAGAGATCCCAATGCTTTGTACTCCTGCTGGCAGTGCCTGCTGAGGGATTCTGGGAGTTGCAGTTCAAAGGAATAACTTTCCCAGGCTCCACTTTGTTCTTAGGAAACAGGTAAAAGAGAGATTGGGTGGAAATTCACTTCATTTGCATTTTAATATGAACCAACATAACGTACACTTCCCAAACTAATATGTGAACTGGTATGCAATTCTTTCTTACTTTTCATATATCTCTGAATTTTGTGATGTAGCTCCACAAATGCATATAGTACATTAGAAGGAACTGCAAATAAAAAGGCATACATAGTATATTTGGCGGCAATTGCTTGCAAAAAATGATATATATTAGGGAAAATTGTGTGAAGAAATGCGTAAATTATCCCAAATCTTGTTGATGTTGTTGTGTGCCTTTAAGTCATTTCCAAATTATGGCAATCCTAAGGTGACCCTATTATGGGATTTTGGAGGGGGGCTGAGAGCGTGTGACACACCCATACTCACCTAGTGGGTTTCCATGGCTAAGCAGGGAATCAAAACCTGGTCTCCAGGGTTCATAGTCCAATGCTCAAACCACTATACCATGCTGGCTCTATCATGAATCTACCACCTCTAAATTTCCCCTCAGATTTTTGCCAACCCAAAGGCAGCGTGTTATCTGATCCAACTGGCCTTGCTCAAGACATCTTGAGGTAACCCAACAATACAATTTGGAAGTGGAACTGGAGTACCAAAGTCAGTGAAGGTTGGAATGTATGCGGGAGATCTAATCAATTCATGCTTAGCAGAGGACTTTTTGATATTGTCCATGCAGGGCGTGATGGAGAGATTGTTAATGAGTTCTCAGGCAAGTCCCTGGTAAGTTACCCTAAGGATCTAATTTAAAGAAGATGCAACCTTCTTGGTCCTTGACTGACTCAGTCTAATTTTAGATCTCACAAATGTACTTGTTGAGTGATGGACACAGAGTTCTCATTCTTCTGGAGGCCTTGGTCTCCGTGAAATGGTAAAGTTATTCCTGATACTTCAAACTGCAGATGATGGCCTCAGATATCTCATGTACCAAACACACACAACAATAGACACAAATTAAATCCTTCTACAAAGAAAAGTAGGTCTCGGGAAGCAGAGCTTGGAAGAGTTACCTTAAGTCTCCAACTCTTAAGCTACAACTAAAACTCCAGCTTGAGGCTACAATATCCAGCGGCCATGTGAACTGGGGGATTTTAGCACTTATGATCCAAAAACAGTAGTTATTCCAATCTCTGGACATGAAAAAAGGTCCTAGCTTTGGCATTGATGAACACCTAGGAATGCTCATATTCAAAGAATCAATGGAGTATAGTGGTAAATTCTGAAGTGTTTCACATGACAGTCCCCATAGCTTTTTTTCCTTTTTTGCTATATGACTTTGTTTTACTGTGTGTGTGTTTTGGTGTGTAGGCAGAGATGATGGGATCTGTTGATGAACGGGTGAGCTGGGAACATGGAAATGTTGTTGTAACAAAAGAGTAAGCAAGCATGGCTGCAAAGTCAAACTGTTGGCAAGCTGAGTGGGAAAATGGGAGGGAGACAGAAAGCCTATGAAATGTGATGTTTGCATAAACCCTCAAATGTGATGTTGACGCGCATTAACTTTGGAAAATAGTGATTTATATAGCACTGCAACAACAATATTCCTTTAGTTTTGGCAATGCCAAGGTGTGCTGTTGTTTCTTCAATGTTCCTACATAAAGATTTGGAAATTTCTAAGCTCAGTTCCTTGAACTCAGAGCTAACCTGAACATCACAGCGTTCCTCTTGATCCATACAGGCAAAACCATTCTGGCAGTTATCATCTGTATCTGGAGCAGATCTTTTGTAAACAAAATGGGTCTTGCTTGCACCTTCAAGACTGGGCCTTTCCAAAACACTTTATATTATAACAGAGATAGTTCAAAAATATGCTGTTGCTGGGAAAAATAATTTTTCCCTCAAGCAGCTGTGAGTACTGGAGCCAAACTCAAGGGGAACAGAGAGAAGAGAAGGGGCATCACATGAAGTTATCATCACTGCTAAACCCAAAATCCCAGTGTTCTCCATCCATGAGCTCTGGTTCCATTACATGACTGCTGCCAACTTCTGGGACCTGTTGCCAGACCACAGCAGAGAAAAGGAGTAGCTGCCTCTGCCTGTCTTCTTTGGAAATCTGAGTCCAAAGGGAAAGGTGCAATGAATGGTCAGAGGCAAGGGAAAAGCAGAATAGGTGGCGACCCACAAGGAAGGGGCTCACTGAGCATCAATGAGTGGTGAGTCTCGTGTTAGTGGGGTGCTAGATCCACTCCTGTTTCAATTCATGCTTTAAAGGAGTTCTCCAAGGTGCTGAAAGCTATTCCCAAATAGCTCTAGGACCTTGGAAAGCTCCTTTAAAACTAAGCCAGATTTGACATGGATTCACAGCACCACTGGCAGGGGCACCATTGTCCCTGAGTGTATCTTCACTGCAAAAATGTAGTGATTGGGTCCCCTTATAGAATCACAGAATCATAGACTAGGAGGGCCCCCTACACAGGTCCCCTAGGCCAACATCCTACCATGAAGGGATATACAATTAAAGCACTCCCAAAAGATGCCCAGCCAAACTCTGTTTAAAAATCTGCAAAGATGGAGAGTCCACTGGTTTCTGAGGCAATCTTTTCCATCACTGAACAGCTATTTTAATCATCATCATCATCATCATCATCATCATCATCTTCCTAATGTTTAGGTGGAATCTCTTGTAATTTTAATCCATTGGTTTGTGTTCTAGTCTCTGGAGCAGCAGAAAACAAGCTGGCTTCCATCTTCTACATGAGATTCTTTCAAATATTTAAAGATAGGCACTTGTCAATGTTCTCCTCTCCAAGATAAATATATTCATAAGTAATTCCTCATAAGTCTTGGTTTCCAAGTCTCCTCTAACAATCTTGGTCTTTGATCCAGTCCCAAGAGAAAGGTAGAGTATAAATCCAACAAGTAAAATAAAATTAATAAATTTGGCACTCTTCTCTGGGCAGATTCCAGCTTGTCAATACCCTTCTTGAACTGGGGTGCCCAGAACTGGACCTGGTTCTACCAACTGGGAGGCTGGTGCTGACCCAAAATCCTGTTCTCATGGGACCAATATGAATCACATTTTCATCCTTCAAGTAATCTCGGACATATCTGTGGGTAGTCTTCATGAACCATTTCCAGGATAGTTACTTGTAAGTCTTCTTCCTTTTTCTCCCAGGGCTGAGTCCTCACTGCTGATTTTCCTCCCCAGATTTGGTGTTGCAGGCAGTGAAAGTAAACCCCTAAAACTGGGGTGGGGGGATCTTTTTTATTCAAGAGGCAAGTGATGGCATTTTTGCTCATTTTTGCCACAGCGGCTTCCTTCCCCTCCTCCCCTGGAATGTCACAGCTGCCATGTGGTTTCTCCTACAACCATACCATCTCCCCATCATCCAATCCAGGAATGTAACTCAGTGTGTGTGGGGAGAATGAGGACCTTGCTGTTCCAAATAAAAATTCTACCCCACCAAATGATTCTTTCCCCCAGTCTCCAAATTTCTAGCTTTGCAGAGAATGAGACACTGAAAATAGGTCACATTTAGACCTATTCTCTTTGCTGCATTCACATTTCCATGGTCAATTTCCCTACATCTTTTCTTTGGAAGCCTAAACCGTATTTTCCCGTTCGTCAACTGAAGTTTTAAGTTACTGCAATGTCAGAAATTTGGGGATTGAAGGGGAAAAAATCAAGCCTTCTTATTTGGGAGAGTGCCCTTATTTTGCCTCCCCCCCACAGGTAGCTTCCACCCTGCCCACCCCCATGCTTAACTTCATTCGTTTCCGAGTATATACGGCACTGTGGTCTCTACTGACACAAAGCCTGAGCATCTACTAAATCAAGCCTGCCAGAGTTGAGTTTTGCATTTAATACAGATCTTGTAGCCTGCAGGAGTTAAAAATGAAACTAATTATGTTTAATAATTCAGAGGAACTTGATATGCTCCATTGTTACTCAGAGAAGCTAATTACCTCTTTCCCACCGCGCAGCCCTCCTTCACAATATAAATAAAGTCTGTTCAGGAAGCAGCGCTCAGGGTGAAAAATGCATTAAGCAGCCCTCTTGCTAAAGCTCTTTTTTTTTAAAGCCAGGACTAGCAGGTTCTTTGTTACACGATCACATCCTGCAGGGCTGGTTCCAGGTTTGAGGTAGCCCCAGGCAACTGCCTTCTGGAACCCAGATCCTGCAACAGTTGTAGAGATGGGAAAACTCATCTATTTTGGTTTTCCCCCAAACATCTGATTTTAAAATAAGATTGGAGAGCTGGGCTGAAGCTAACAAAATGAATATCAACAGAGAGAAATGTAAGGTCCTACACTTAGGCAGAAAAAATGGCACGCGCAAATATAGGATGGGAGACACGTGGCTGGATAACAGTCCATGTGAAAGGGATCTAAGAGTCTTGGTAGATCACAAGCTGAACATGAGTCAGCGGTGTGATGTGGCAGCCAAGAAAGCCAACACGATTCTTGGTTGCATCAGTAGGAGTATGGTGTCTAGATTGAGGGAGGTAATGGTACCACTCTATTCTTCTTTGTTTAGGCCTCATTTGGAATACTGCGTCCAGTTCTGGGCACCTCATTTCAAGAAGGATATTGACAAGCCGGAATGTGGCCGGAGGAGGGCAACCAAAATGGTGAGAGGCCTGGAAGCCATGCCCTATGAGGAGCGGCTTAGGGAGCTGGGTATGTTTAGTCTGCAGAAGAGAAAGTTAAGAGGGCACATGATAGCCAAGTTTAAATATTTGTAGGGATGTCATGCCGAGGAGGGAGTAGGCTTGTTTTCCACTGCTCCAGAGACTAGGACAAGGAGCAATGGATTCAAGTTGCAGGAAAGCAGATTCCACCTGAACCTCAGGAAGAACTTCCTGACGGTCAGAGCTGTCTGGCAGTGGAATATGCTGCCTGGGAGTGTGGTGGAGTCTCCTTCTTTGGAGGTTTTTAAGCAGAGGCTGGATGGCCATCTGTTGGGAGTGCTTTGATATGTGTTCCTGCATGGCAGGGGGTTGGACTGGATGGCCCCTGGGGTCTCTTCCAACTCTATGATTCTATGATGCTATGATTTTAAATAAATAAAACATTCTTTCTGTCCTGAGCATGACAAATTGTGTGCATTTCAGTAAATTCTCTCTTTACTGCATCCAATACCACACATAGGGAAGTAATCAAACATAACAAACATTTCTTTTTCAGGATTAACAGTTGTATTCTTCTGTACTTGATAACAACTGGGCAAAAGTGAAAGCAGGTAGGATCACAAAATTAATAGTCACATTCTTGCAAAACCTCTATGTAAATGGCAGCAGGGGCATTGCAACTAGACTCAATATCTCATCTACATCATTGTAAGAGCTCAGTTCCACTTTAACTGTCATGGCTTGTGGAATTCTAGAGTCTGTAGTTTGGTGATGTACTTAGAATTGTTTGTGAGATCTCTAATGCTATAGATCAGGAGAGTAGAACTACAATGCACAGAATGAGTTGGATGGAGCCACGGCATTTAACATAGTATCAAATTGCTGTAGGTCTCTAGTGTAGATGCACTTAATATTACTATAAGGTCTTTCTGTCATATACAGGTGGGAATGTGCAACCTGCTTGGCCTACCAAAACCTCAATTAAAAAGCCTAGGCTGGTATTCTAGATGCAATAATTAGTTATGTAACTAAGGAGGAGGAGCAGCTTGGGGAGCTAGGTTTGTTTAACCTGAAGAAAAGAATCTTTAGAGATGACATGATAGCCGTGTTTAAATATTTGAAGGGATGTCATGCTGAAGATGGAGCAAGCTTGTTTTCTGCTGCTCTGAAAACTAGGACATGGAGCAGTGGATTCAAACTACAGCATAAGAGATTTCGTCTAAATACCAGGAGGAACTTCCTGATGGTAAGAGCCATTCAACAGTGGAATGCACTGCCAGACAGTGTGGTAGAGTCACCTTTTCTGGAGGTTTTTAAAGAGAGGCCGGATGGCCATTTGCTGGGGGTGCTTTAAGTGTATATTCCTGTATGACAAGGAGTTGGATCCAATGGCCATTGTGATCTCTTCCAACTCTATGATTCTGTGATTCTATGTAACTATCTTAGTTGTGTAGCTATGTAGCAGGAACCCTGTCAGAAATCCTCCTTGCATGGGAGATCAGTCATGGGAGGGGGGTGACAAACGTGAGTTTGCTGGGTGCAAACTTGGGTGACCTAAGAACAGGCCCTCATTATTCACAGCAGTTGCTCAAAGGCCCCTCCCTAAACTGCAAACCCCAGGATTCCATCGGATGTTGAAAGTGGAATAATAGCACTATCACAATCTAGTGCGGAAATGGCCTAGGTTATGCATTCTTAACTGTGATTGTCAATTCCAATCCTATATTATTGGCTGGGGGGAAAAAGGCCTCTGGAAGGTGTGGTTTTGTATCGAAATGCTCTTTTGCCTGCCTTCTCCCAAATGTCAGAAACAACAAAAAAGTCTTCCAAAAAGTGTCCAGACGTGATCAGAATGCCATTTCTAGTTGAAGAACATATGAAGGGCAAAAATGCCCACCCAGTTCAGGAGCAACCAGCTGATACATGTACCAACCACTAGTGTGGAAAAACGGGCTGAGAAAAACGGCAAAGAGGCTGGAGGCATGGGTGATGCCAGCTTAAATACCAGCGTGCCTTGCCCCCTGTTCCACCCTCGTGATGCAAGTCCCTGACCTACCCTGCACTCACAAAGCTGAAATTCATGCCCTCGGATGGAAAGAATCGTCAATGAATGGACCTCTGTGGGTTTTTTAAAAAAATTTAAATCAAGACAGCATCAAGCATTCCTCTTCAAAGGATTTGACTCATTAGAGTTTACCCTTCAAGGAAGGGCAAGTGGAACAATAGGAATTGATGGTCGATCATAAAGTAATGTACCCCAGCTGGCCAACAAAAAGGAGCTGCCTGCCAAAACCATCCTAGATCGAATGATGCCCGTGATTACGAAAATGACCTTCTCTTCCTCTGCTTAACGTTCTCTCTCCTTCCCTCACTCACTTCCTTGTCCCAAGTGTTGCGGTGAAAACCCAGCATCAGATTCCCAGCTTCGGACTTCTAGATGGCACCCATTCTTATGGGGTATTTTTATGTATTTGCTTGTTATTTAAAGAAGACCCAGTTGTTTAAAGTGGCAAGTGCCAAAGGTTCATTTTGGCGGGTACCATGGCTCATTTTGACAAGTAGCTGGTGATTGTTTGCTTCACTAAACTAAATTGGCTGAATTGCATCTCGAGAATGACACATACATAGACTTAAGAGGCAAGGGAAGATGTGGTGTACAGTGCAGCGGATTGTTGTTGTAACAGAAAGCCTTTCAGCCGTCCCTCTCTCCAATCATACTGTTTGATCTCTGTTCCCTATTAAGGCTTTGTGTGTTTCTCTTCCTCTTGTGTATTGACAAAAGCAACACTGAGATTGACTAGGAAAATCCATTTTCCTGCTGTATCACCGATCTCTTTCAGTCCATGCTGGAGCTTTGATGGACGCCTAGTGCTGTCAAAAGTGGGTCAGGCCATCTTGTGCACCATCTCTCTGCTTTCTGCCAAGATCATATCCTTTGGATTGCTCAAAGGCTGTGTGAAATTCACTATCAAGGTGTGCTAGCAAAGCCTACCAGGCAACAGAAAACCAGACTTTCTGGAGAGCATTCCAAGTACCAGTCTCCTCTAGCTGTTTATAATTTGGAACATAAGCTTCTGTCATTGATCCAGTTCTGAGATCAGAAAAGTTACTTCTTTGGGCTACCGCTTTGAGACTCCCCTGTGACCAGAGGCGATGCTGACTGCTCACATGAGGCAGTTGTAGTCCAAAAAAAGTAACATTCCCAGGTACTGCATAGAAAACAGGAGGATGGTTTGGACAAGATTGTAGGTTTGGGCAAGACTGTAGTTTTCGTCCCTCTTTTGCCCTCTACTGCTTCCTTCAGGCTTCCCTAAATGCCTTGAGATGGAGAAAAGAAAAAACAAACAAGCACTAGTTTGTGCGTCTATGGCCATTTCCACATTAGACTGTTATAGTGCTATTGTCAGGAACTGAATTCACACACACAAATCTAACAGTGCAAATACACTATTTATTAGGAGAGTGATACATCGTACAGGACTTCGGTGAGTAAACTGAAGGCAATTAGCAAAATCCAAACATTAAAAGCAAATAGTTTCCCATCCTGCCTGCAACAGACTTTGGAGTTCTGGTTTCACCTTAGCAGTGCTTATCACTACATTCCTAGCTTTGTTTATCTAACGGTCTCTGGTTCTCATACCTTGTTACAAGCAAGCTGCTACTTAACTCCTACTACATGTCCCATAACTAAAATATGGGGGGCTACCCGACAGCTATGATTCCACTTTCAATATCCTACGGAAGCCTGAGGTTTGCAGTTTCGGGAGGGGCCACCTGCAAACCCCAGGATTCCATAGGATATTGAAAGTGGAATCATAGTGCTATAACAGTCTAATGTGGAAACAGCCTTTGTGAAAGAAGGCTGAGGGCCTCTGGACACCAAGGACTGAATCCTGGTGTTACTTCTGGTTTCCCTCCAACCACACCCCTTTTGAAAAACCTAGACTTTTTTGCTCTAGTTTGGACTCACACAACTGATTGACCAATATTTGAATATTCATATTTCTTTTATTTACACTTCCCCTCCGTCTCTTCATGTTTCCATTTTTTTCCCCTCTGTTGTCTTTGTTATTGTTCCTCCTTTTTTTTTTTTTGTTCTTCTTAGTGTAAATGTTCTCCTACTTCTCCTACATTTTGATGTTAATCCTTTGGAATTATACCATTACCATTAATTATCACCATTTTTCCATTACTTATGTATTATTATACAATCCTACGTGTTCCTTCAGTCACATTGTGAAACGTAATACATACATACCTACTTAATACATAATACATAATACGTAGTACATATTTATAATACATAATACATAATACCTAATGTAAACTTACATTTGGACGTTTTAGTCTTCCTCTATACACACATCTTTGTAGGTTTTATGTTTCTTCCATAAATATATTATCCCATCTATTGCGGGGGAACTTTATTACTGGGTACCATTCTTTCATAATTTCATCAGATTTCTCTTTTATACTTAAGGTCAATCGGTCATTTTCTTTTACTTCTAATATTTTTAACATCCATTGCTCAATGCTTAGACTTTCTTTGTTTTTCCAGTTTTTTGCAATTATAATTCTGGAGGAAGCAATTATATGTAATTTTTTGTTCTGTTTTATTTTGTTTAGGTTTTTTTTTAATGATACTACACACACATACACACACACACACACACATACATACATACACACATATATAATAATAACAAGATAAAAAGAAATTATTGAAAATAATGGAAAACAGTATTGTGTATGTAATGTATGGAAAATAGAATTTTGTAAGAAATGCAATATGTAAGTTAAGATCAATGATGATGTACCTTTATTTTGTATAAGTAACTCAATACAAATTTGATATTAATAAAAAAAAAGAAAAAAAAGAAAACCTAGACTTTTTTGCAAGTTGAGGTCTCTTTCACACTATATCGTTACAGAACTTTGATAGCACATTAACTGCCACGGCTGCATCCTATGGAATCCTGGGATTTCTAGTTTAGTGAAGCACTAACTCTGTCTGGCTGAGATGTCCAAATGCTTCATGAAACTACAAATCCCAGGATTCCATAGGATGGACCTATGATAGTTAAGGTGGTATCAAGGGGTTGTGTAGTCTGATTTCCCTTTCAGCTGACACTTTCATGCAACTATCACAGCTGCATCCTATGGAGTCCTGGGATCTGGAGTTTAGTGAGGTATTTAGAATTCTCCGCTGGGCAGTATTAGCAGCTCAGCAAACTATAAATCCCAGGGTTCTATGAGATGCGGTCTCAGCAATTAAAATGGCACTCAAATGCTAGAATTGTGCAGTGTGAAAGAGATCTGAAAGAGACCTGGGAGTGTGGGGTAATCACAATACTTGCATACTGTCCAGGCCATGAATATTTCTCTCCCTTGCAGCCGTAAGTTCATTTCATCAGCCAAATGGAGCCTTCTAGGATCCCATAAATGATTGCATAATAAAAGCAAATGATCAAAGAGCTCTGGGTTTTTGGCAGCTGGAATAAATTCGGCAAAATAAACACATTTGTCCTAGTGAGTTTAATTGATTCAAACCATAAAAGCAGGCACGGGGAGAAGCAGAACTGGAGGGGGGTGGGATCTTTGGCTGGCTTAAAAACCAAATCACGTTTGTAAATCGACCCTGGGATACAGTAGCTGTAGAATCAGGCTGCTAACTGGACCCATGCCGAGACGAAGTCAGAGGCACATGATGTGCAAGAGCAGAGTTCATATTGAGGGTGAGACCCATGACCAGAGCCACCATCAAGTGGATTGAAATGGCCACCTCAGGCAGCAGATCTGGGGTGTCCTGAAAAGGAAGCAAATTGTTAGTGATTTAATTAGTGATCATGATGGCTTTACTGCTGGGGAGGGAGAAGAGTGCTCGTGGGATTTTTTTTTAACCTCGTGTAAAAGCTGGCTTTCATCAGGGCTCTGCAAAAGTTTCCTTTTTGGACTACAACTCACAGAATCCCCCAGCCAGCACACTCTGGGAGTTGTAGTCCAAAAGGTGATTCCCCTCACTCTAAGGTTTTGCTATGAGTATTATGCTTGACAAGTGGGTGAGATTTGCTGTTCTGCCTCAGACAACAAAACATCTTGGGATGACCCTGGTTTTCTCCCAGCAACCATTTCAAAGTTGCAACAGGGTCAAAAGATAGGAGGGTTACCATCAACTGCACTGAAATCTAAGTTCCAGCAGGCTTTGCCTTTCTCCCAACTGTCATCTAGCCCACATTTCATTAAGCTATACCAGACAAGAGTGAGGAAACAGTGCCACTCCATCACCTTGGCTGTGTTACCCTGATTTCTGGGGTCCCTTGGGGGACACCTCAGTGTGCTCCATGTGATGGGGAATGGAAACTAGCCAGAGCACGAGCTATAGCAATGCAAGAGGCAGGGTAACCTAGCGGGGTCTTTTTACCCAGTTTTTATGGGGTCAGGCCGAGCCAAAAACCAAACAAGAATGTCCAACAAATGATTTTATTGAATGCAAGTCTCACGCACCAATGCACTCACGCACACATGCACCCAAGAGTTATTAAGAAGCAAAAGAGAGGAAATTGGACAGGCGGATATTGAAGGGGTGCAGTTGGGGTAATACTGCACCTTTTTCTGAAGTCCTGGATCCAGGAAGGCAGCGGAGAAGTTGGGCTCAGCACAGAGAGGGCTGAGGGGATCACTCAACGGACAGAGAAAGGGTCTGCTGGGATGACTGGGAGGGATCCAAAGAACCACTCAAAAACTGGGACTACTTGTAGAGGAAAAAGTACCTGGAGGACTAATCCTTCCCTGGGGAGAACGACGGGTATTGGAGCACTAATGAAGCTCCACCATGGTAATTTCCTTCGTGTGATGGGATTGCAAAGTCTCAGGATCTTCGGCTGTGTTAGTCTGTGGTGTGACTTCATGTAACTGGTCCTCACCTGATGGAATATTTGCTCAACTTGGGGCAGACATGCTAATCCCCTCAAGTCAGCGTCTCGGGGCTGAGGACCCTTTGTTTATTGTGGGTTTACACATCTTGTGGTCTCCTGGGGCTATGTGACTGGGGATTTTAGTGGCCTGACCTGGTTTTTGATCTGTGACCATTGCTACCTACGTGACCGTCTGGGTGACCTCTCGTGCACATTGAATCATATTTTAATACCAAAATTGTAGACTCCGGGCTAGGGTTTTTCCAGTGGAGTAACAGCTGGAAGACCAACGGTTTTTGGTACATTCTCTTTGTCCATTCCGCCTGGTGATGAAAATGCTTGCAATTTGAGCAATCATGGAGTAATCATAGAATCACAGACCTGGAAGTGACCATCCCACTCTGCTTATTGGAACTTCTAGCCATGGGTCTCATCTTCAGATGTTCCTTGCTAATGAAGACGATTCAGAAGAGCTGTGAAGCCTTCTAAGCCTCCTAGAGCTGTAAGCGATTACAAGGGCCATCAAGTGGTATTCTTTCAGACAAGCTGGTGATCTGTGGGCCAGACAGGGCTACACTTAGGTGGATCCATAATTGGTTGACAGGCTGAACCCAGAGAGTATTCACCTATGGTTGCTCTTCATCATGGAGAGAAGTGATTATATTTGTCTTATTTTGTTTTTCCTGCCTTTACGTAGTACCTTACATTTATCCCTGTTGAAATTTATTTTGTTAACTTTCAGCCAGCTCTCCAGTCTGCTAAGGCCATTTTGAATTCTGATCTTTTTCTCTGGGGTATTAGCTACTCTTCTAATTTTGTGTTACCTACAAATTTGATAACCATGCTGTATCTCTTATTCAAGTCATCTATAAAGATATTGAGCAACTTTGGTCCCATGAAAGAACACTGTAGCATCCCAGTAATCAATTCTCTCCAGGAAGAAGAGGAACCATTGGTGATCGGTCTTTGGGTTCACTCTATCAAAAGGTTACAAATCTACGCAAGAGTCACACTGAATAGCCTAACTATCATGCCCTGCTTTCAGAGCATGGACTCTGACTTAGAGTCTGAAACAGACGGCATGCCAACGGAGAGAGCTTACAGTGCCAAAAACAGAACAGGGGGCAGTGCCAGCTCCAACAGAGAGTCCTGCCTCTTCAGATATAGAAGAACACTTACCTTGACCCAGCTTCAGAGTGCACAGGCAACAAAGACAGAGACAGCGTCACTCTCTCAGGATTTATAACCAACAACAATCAATCAAGCCTCAGCTGTGCTAGGCTCGAGATCTATTTAGCTGGCGTCCTTCCCCTCCAGGAGTTGTCAGAGCTTAGCTGACCTGCTACTTTGCTGGATGCCTTGATGAACGCTTGGATTGACCTGGAATGCTCCCTGGCTGTGAAACCCTGCTGGATTTTGTTTATGTTGGACTTTATTTATGACTCCAGGCTTACTGCTTGGAAGTAAGTAACAAGCTGAGAGAATTCAGTTTGTTTTATTTGATTTATCAGCTGTGCTGGGACTGAGATAGGACACTAACTTTACCAACTTGTCTGCAAAAATGTAATGGTGGACCATGTTGAGAGCCTTGCTGAAATCAAGGCATGCTACGTGCACAGCATTCTCTTGATCTACCAAGTTTGTGATTTTATAAAAAAAGAAACTAGTCTCACATTCAACCGTATTACAATGTTAGTGCTGCATTATAGTTTGTCATTATACACACCTCACAAGACAGAACTAAGTTTTTATGGCTTCTTTTCCCCTCCATATCCCATTTTCCATTTTATATCTTTGGCCTTTGAAACTGTAAGTCAGAGGACAAGGGGCTGTTGTTTTTAAGCTGCAAACCACCCTAGGAGTCCGCCTGAAGAGTAGGAAGATGAACTTACTAAAGTAAAGAAATAAGTTCATCTTCCTACTCTTCAGTAAGGCGGACTCCCAGGGTGGTTTGCAGCTTAAAAACAACAGCCCCTAAAGGCATGCAGGGTTTCTATTTTTCTGTTGTGTAATTACATTCATTTTTGTATTTAATGGCTTCATTCATTTTGTGACTCATTAGTTATGATATTTAGCTAAGAATGCATTAATTAAAAGCATGTTCATGTCATTATTCACATTAATTTTCATTTCAGTTTGTTATGGGGGGGTCTTTAACCTTAGTGTAGCAGGATCGGCAGTAAGCAGTAGATCTTGAGCAAATATCTAGCCAATCACTGTGTCACCCAGTGCTGTACTTTTATTTTTCAAGGCTTCCAATCTACTGTTGCACCCCTAAAACCATGAAGTCTAGGCACATATATTAAAAATAAATTGATGCTAGGAACTTCAGCATCATTCTGTTATCAATGCTATACAACATTGCTTTAGAAACTGTACAAGGTTATCACATTGCCGCATGCTAAAACACCCTCTATCAGAGATGCTTAGATTTTGTCTCAGCAACAGAAAAGCTACAGCACAGTTATAACCAAGATCTGTGTTTCTGTTTCCCCGTAACTTTCATTAATTTTTCACTGCCTTGTTAAGATCATCCACCACGGAGCATTTTTCATTATTACTACAAATTTCAGAGCTCTGGAAAGCACTGTTTAAAAAGTCATGCAGTATAGAATAAACTGGATTCTTTTTTTAAAAAATGAACAAAATAAAGATGGGGGAACAGGCTTTGCTTTTTAAAATCCCAGCATTCTTTCTATTCATCTAGGGTTAAGTGTGAATATACAATCGTACTCCCCTTTCAAACAGAGGACTGTCCTTTATAAAGAAGGACACCAGCCACCTAGGATCAACAATGCCTAGGGCAAGAGTGGAAGTTGTGTCCCTAGGTGCTGCTTCTCCCACTACCGCCGCCCTGGGTTGAGGAAGACCCCAGCAGGGGCAGGGGGGCGGTGACGGGCCCGGCCCGGGTGGAAGGGCTGCTGCTGCCATTGCCACCACCATTCTGGGGCAGGAAAGACCCCAGTGGGGCCAGGGGGACGGAAGCAGGCAAGGCTCAGGTGGAAGGGTTGCTGCTGCTGCCACCACCACCCAAGGCAAGGAATGACCCCGGTGGAGGCAGGGCACGGCAGTGGGCCAGGCCTAGGTGGGAGAACCGCTGCTGCCACTGCCACACCAGGCCAGGAAAAACCCTGGGGGAGCACGGGGGCAGTGGGGGGCCAGGCCCAGCTGGGAGGGCTGCTCCGCTGCCACTGCTGCACTGGGCCAGAAACGACCCCGGTGGGGGCAGGGGGCGGCAGCAATGGGCCAGGTGTGGGTGAGAGGGTAGGGAGTTGCTTTTTTTGCACCTCCTGGCATTGGCACCCAGGGCACACGCCCCAGTTGCCCCACCCAAGATACGCCTTTGCCAGCCACCACAACACTTATGCATTCTGTCTTAGTACAAATAAGAGTCATACGCCCAGGGCTCTACATGCACAGGACTCCACAACACAAGGGGGAACACTGATCGCTCCGGGATCCAATTGTGTGGAAGAGTCCAGCTCACACGGGTGTGTCCTTCTATGGTTCTCTTTCATGAGAACGTTAAAACATGGAGAAGTCAGGGAGCTAGACAATGGGATTCATCCTCCTCCATACACCTCGACCGAGAGGACAGCTGAGACAGGTCTGGGGTCCAAATTTCCGTCCCTAGAGGCCCTTTCACATGACACAATCTTATCGCTATATTTCATTTTCACTGGCATGGCAGCTTCCTATGGAATCCTGGCATTTGCAAGTTAGGAGGGGTACTTAGAACTTTCCTGAGAGCCAACGTGGCGTAGTGTTTTAAACATTGGACTACAACCTGGAGACCAGGGTTCAATTCCCTGCTCGGCCATGGAAACTCACTGGGTGACCGGAAGCACATGCTCTCGGCCCCAGGAATGTTTTGCCTTACCGTTGTAGTTGTTGTTGGACATTTTATGGAGACTGTAAGGTGAGCCTATTACAGGATTTTCTGGGGCTGAGAGTGTGTGACATGCCCAAGGTCCATGGCCAAATGGGGAGTTGAACCTTGGTCTCCAGGCTCATAGTCCCATGCTCAAACCACTATACACTGGCTCTTTACAAGATACCATTCCTAAGTCCCCTCATTCCAATGAAATGTTCTTCTGTTAGACACAAACAAATTACACTCATCTGATGGTGCATCCATTGCATTATTCAAGTGAACATGTGCTATCTTTCCTCATGTTCAATCTGTCCTTGTTACGGCCAAAAGCCACCCCACGCTCCGTGAGTGCAAGACACATGCCTTCTGAACGGACTTCTCATCAGCAATCCAACTGCTGTGATTTTGACTGACCGAGTCAAGAGCACCAAATACTTGACTCCAGGTGAAGGGCTCCTTGGAGGATGATAAAAAGCTTGTGGGAGTGCCTGTTGCCAAGACTCAATGATCTCTCTTGCCAGTAAAGAGCTTGGCAGGTTTTGTTCTGTCCTTGCAAAATGAGCTATTTGATTTTTATGCATGAGACTCCATTTTTTAAAAAAATGTTTTTTAGACAGAGCGGTTCTGAGAGGTAAGAATGAAAAGCGAAATGCCTCCTTGGATCTTGCTTTCCTAGACCTTCCACAATGGAGATACAGGGAGGGAGGGAGGTGCTGATAGAATAAATCTAAATCTTTCACATTTAACCTTTTCATATCTGGAGTCCAGACATTAACCTTAGCCGGTGGCTTACAGCTTTAATCTAATATATAAAAGTCAAAGTTTGTGAGTTTGTCTGTGTCAGGCAGGCGAAGACCTCATACGATTGGCTGTGCCAGGCAAGAAGACCTCATATGATTGGCTGCCTGTGAAGATTCTATGCAATCCTGGGGTTTGCAGTTTAGGGAGGGGCCTTGAGAATTCTCAGCCAGAGAGCTCTTGGTCCTGGCCAGTTGCTATGGAGATGAGGCCTAGCGGCAAGTAGGAGGCCAGTGTATTCCTTCAGAAACTGAGCCTCTGTATGTTAATAACGCTGAATACAGATTGGATTGGGGAATATGGGGAAAAGTTACAGGTGCTGGACAACACAGTTTGGGGAATTAGAAACACAAGAGCTCAGATCTCTGTAGTTTAAGCACATCTAATTCCTAAGGTAAGGTAAAGTAATTCCTAAGGTATTTCTAACAAGTGTTACCTATGAGAATAATCCTGGGCAATGCCAGGTAAATACCCTAGTTTTAGTATAACTTTCAACTGTAATTTTTGAAATAAAATTTACCTATTTATTTTTGAACAACAAAGGTAGGGAGCACATATCATTCGGAAAACAATTGCTACCAACATCCAAAGCAAATGTACATTTTAAAAAAATTCTGATACACAGATATATAAATTCATAAAATACAAAGAGTTCCCCATATGGTGTATAGATTTGCTTTTGCCTTTCTCTGAGGCTGAGAGAGTGTGATGCACTCAAGGTCAGCTAATAGGTTTCCACTGCTGAGCAGGGATTCAAACCCTGGTCTTGAGAGTCATAGTCCAGCAGCTCCAACAACTTCACTACACTGGCTTTGTGTACATAAGTTACACATATTATAAAAGAGAAGCAGCTAAAATGTGCATATTCGGATGAAGACAGAAAAACACTAGCCATTTCTGCACTACCCTGTCATAGTGCTATTATTTCACTTTCACCATCCTACAGAATCCTAGAGTTTGCAGTTTAGGAGAGGGCTTTAGAATTCTCAGCCCGAGAGCTCTTTGGCCTCAGTAAACTACAAACCCCAGATTTCCACAGGATGTTGAAAGTGGAATGATAGCACTATAACAACGTAGTGCAGGAATGGCCTCTGTAGTTAGTGAGGGAAAGTCGCCAAAATAAAGAAAGTTGCAGAAATAAATTAAGAAAAAATGTGTGGAAAAAATGCACAAATTTCAATGAAGGATGGAAAACACAAAGTCTCACTGCCTGATACAAAACAAGAAGAGGTGAGTTTGGAGAAAACGAATGAAATCCAAACTGAGAGTTTTTTCACAACCCATGGGATGTATGCCTTGGTCCAGCATCCCGTTGGTGTTGTAACACAGATGTATATTATACTATACATGCTGACATGCAGTGGTTGTATCCAGCTGACAGAGGGGTAAGTAGAGTTGTTTGCGTGGTTCCATTGTCCAGCTGGCAATGCACTGAAGTAGACAGAGGCCATTTCTGCACTACACTGTTATAGTGCTATTATTCCACTTTCAACATCCTGTGGAATCCTGAGGTTTGCAGTTTAGGGAGGGGGCTTTAGAATTTTTAGCCAGAGAGCTCTTTGGCCTCAGGAAACTACAAACCCCAGATTTCCATAGGCTGCTGAAAGTGGAATAATAGCACTACAACAGTGTGGTGTGGAAATGGCCAGAGTACTGTGTGAATTGCCTTTGTGGATTGTGCATTGCAATTGCACAATGGGTTGTATGCCATACACCTTGACTCCTGAACCACATACATTATACTGTGTTGGCATTCAGTATAGGGGTCGACTAACATAATTTTGCTCAGAAAATAAAATAAGTAATAAATCAAACAAACAAAGAGGATCTCTGTGCAAATTAAGTTTAAAAAAATAAAGACAGGAAAAAAGAAGGAACATAGGGAAATACACTTACTATACCGTACTGAAAGCTTGGTTTACAGATGCGCAGTTGCCCACAGTTGCCCTCCCCTCAGGAAAAGTATGTTTGGTGCTCCTTATAAGTTACCACTGATTAATAAGAGCATTTATAGAGGCAGCTTCCACATAGCAGCTATGAGATGTCTGCCGTGGAAAAGGCAACTGTCTGGAAAAACCCAGGCCTGTCGTCAGCTTGGCTGATAAATGCAAAGGCCTTGTGCTTCTTTCTCTGGGCTTCCACCACGGACATCTCCCCTTATCTCTGGCAGCAAAAATTAGCTCTAGGGAAAAGAATGTCATTCATATCTAAAACACCAGAGAAACTGCATTGGTGGAAGATAAGCAAAACTGCCCCAATAAGCCACTGTAGCAACTTCACACTAGTTGGGATATTGGATGAAGCTTTCTAAAATTGTGTGAGTTCAAAATCTATGATGTTGAGAGCATGAGAACTGCAAGGACTCCGCAGTTCAGTTCAAATTTAATTGCTTATAACCATAGGTCATCACAATGTAAAAACAAAGAGTTTATACAAATGTCAAATAAAAAAAGTTAAAATATAACAGAATTTCCCACACCATTTCTAATACTAATCTTAACTTACCAGTGAGAATTAAAATATACAAAATAAAACTTCACAGACTTTTGAGGATGCCTTATAATAATTTGGACCCGCTTAAGCAATGCCATTAAGAAAGTTTCAGCTCTTCTAGTGATACCAGAATCTTTGGCCATTTCCACACTACACTGTTATAGTGCCATCATTCCACTTTCAACATCCTATGGAATCCTGGGGTTTGCCGTTTCAGGAGGGGCCTTCAGAATTCTCATCTAGAGAGCTCTTTGACCTCAGGAAACTACAAGCCCCAGAATTCCACAGGATATTGAAAGTGAATAATAGCACTATAACAGTGTTATGGCCCATCTTGTCTGATAATATTATTGTTAGTTTATCCGGTTCGGCTATATCATAACTTTTCAACAGCCATTCCTCTATTGTTGGTGTTATGTGACATTTCCAATTTTGGGCCAATGTTAATTGTGCTGTAGGTATATAGTATAATTTTCTTTTGATCTTTATTTCTTGTAATTGTTGTATATCTTCTATTATATTAAATAAATATTGGCCATTTCTACACTAGACTGCTATAGTGCTATTATTCCACTTTCAACATCCGATGGAATCCTGGGGTTTGCAGTTTCGGGAGGAGCTGGCTGGCCCCTCCCGAAACGGCAAACCCCAGGATTCCATAGGATGTTGAAAGTGGAATAATAGTGCTATAACAGTCTAGTGTGGAAATGACCATCTTCTCATGTACTTGTTTCCAGAGACTTTTTGTTTGTTTACATCTCCACTAAACAGGGAGAGGGGTAATGAGGGAAAATTAGCCCCAATTTTCCTCCATGCTCACCCCTGAGGTTATGCAAATTGTTTAGTCTACCATTTGGGAATAAGCTTAGGATGTATTTGGACCCTCTCTGGCTCCCCATGATGTAAGCAAAAAGACAATCAGGATTCTATCAGGATTCTACAGGGATTCCATCTCCATCACCAAGTGCACTGTCTCTCATTCTGCTGGGTTTGAGCATCTGTTTCTGAAGGTGGGTGGCCGGGACAAAGTAGGGATTCTGTTGGTGTAGGGATTCTGTTGGTCTGCTGCTCAACATTTCCCTTCCTGAGCCGGCTGAGCTTATCTTGGCAGTGGTGCTGGAGTCCCCCCGTCTTGTTGTACTGGAGGACTTCAACATCCACGTGGAGACTACTCTGTCTGGAGCAGCTCAGGATTTCATGTCCACCATGACAACCATGGGCCTGTCCTACGTGGTAGCTGGTGCCACCCATGCCTCAGGACACACTTTGGACCTGTTTGTTTGTTCTGGGCAGGATGATGGTGATCTAGGTGTGGAGGAACTTTCTATAGTTCCATTGTCATGGACTGATCACTACCTGGTGGGGTTTAGACTCACTGGGACTCAGAACCTCTGCAGAGGTGGGGGCCGATTAAGATGATCCACTCCAGGAGGCTTATTGATCCAGATAGATTCCTGATGGCTCTTGGGGAGTTTCCAGTTGCCTTGACAGGTGATCCTGGTGAAACCCTGGCTGATCTCTGGAACAGGGAAATGGCCAGGGTGGTGGACACGATTGCTCCTAAGTGCTCCCTCCCATGAAGCGGAGCCAAGTGAGCTCCCTGGTTTACCAGGATGGTGATGAAATGAAGAGGACAGAGACTAGAGCAACGCTGGCGGAAGACTCAGAGTGAGTCTGATCGAACACAGACTAGATCTTATTGGAAGGCCTATGCCGTGGCAATTGTGGCAGCAAAGAAATCTTACTTCTCTACCACCATTGTGCGCAGTGCCATCCAGCAGAGCTGTTTCGAGTGGTCAGGAGCCTTTTACATTCTGGCCCACAAGAAGGAAATGATGACCACTCTACAGCCCACTGTGATGAATTTGCAAGACACTTTGCAGACAAAATCGCTCAGATTCGCTCTGACTTGGATGCTGTAGTCGAGACAGATCCAGCAGATGTAATCTTGGTACCTGCTTGTCCTGTATTAATGGATTCATTTCACTTTGTGCAGCCTGAGGATGTGAATAGGATCCTTGGAGGGGCGAGGCCACCACATGTATACTGGATCCTTGTCCCTCCTGGATTCTGAAAGCGGGGGGGGGGGGGACTGGCTGACTGGGTGAGGGGAGTGTTGAATGCCTCACTGCAGCAAGGAAAGTTCCCAGCTTGTTTAGAAGAGGCTGTACTGAGGCCACTACTTAAAAAGCCCTCCCTGGATCCCACCATCCTGAATAATTACTGACCAGTCTCCAATACCCCTTTTTAGGCAAGGTTCTGGAGCATGTGGTAGCCTTCCAGCTCCAAGGGTTTCTGGATGAAACAGATTATCTAGATCCATTTCAATCTGGCTTCAGGCCTGGATATGGGACGGAGACAGCTTTGGTTGCCTTGGTGGATGACCTACGCCGGGAACTAGACAGGGGGAGTGTGTACCTGTTGGTTCTGCTGGACCTCTCAGCAGCTTTCAATACCATCAATCACAGTATCCTTCTGGACCAACTCTCTCGGATGGCACTTGGGGGCACTGTTATGCAGTGGTTCTGGTCATTCCTGAAGGGGAGAACTCAGAAGGTGGTGCTGGGGGGCTCCTGTTTGACTCCCTAGCTGTTGGCCTGTGGGGTCCCTCTGGGTTCTATTTTGTCCCCCATGCTGTTTAACATCTACATGAAACCACTGGGAGAAGTCATCCAGAGTTTTGGGGTTCAATGTCACCAATATGCTGATGACACCCAACTCTGTCTCTCCTTCCTATCTCATTCCAAGGAAGTTGTTTCAGTGCTGAATCAATGTCTGTTGTCAGTAATGTACTGGATGAAGGCAAACAAATTGAAGCTTAATCCAGACAAGACAGAGGTGCTCCTGACCAGTCAAAAGGCGGATCAGGGAACTGGGACTTTGTCTGTGCTGGATGGGGTTACACTCCCCCTGAAATCTCAGGCTCACAGCCTTGGTGTTCTCCTGGACTCAACTCTGAGCCTGGATGCTCAGGTCTCAGCAGTGGCCAGGAGTGCATTTGCACAGTTAAAACTTGTGTGCCAGCTGCGCCTGTTCCTTGAGTTATGAGATCTAGCTTCAGTGACACACGCTTTGATTACATCTTGGTTGGACTACTGTAATGTGCTCTATGTGGGGCTGGTTCAAAATGCGGCAGCTAAAATGCCGACCGGGGCCAGTTACAGGGAGCACATAACTCCCTTGCTAAAACAGCTCCACTAGCTACCTATTCATTTCCGGGCACAATTCAAAGCGCCGGTTATGATCTATAAAGCCCTAAACGGCTTAGGTCCAGGCTTTTTGAAAGACCGTCTCTCTCTGTACAAGCCAGCTAGAAGCTTAAGATTTCCTGGGGAAGGCTTTCTCTCTGTCCCACCACCATCCCAGGCTCGCCTGGTGAGGACACAGCCTTCTCAGTGGCTGCTTCCACCCTGTGGGACGCCCGTCCGCTGGAGGCTAGGCTGGCCCCCTCTCTGCTCTCATTTTTCCAACAGGCAAAAACTTTTCTCTTTAAGCAGGCTTTCATCTAAGCCGGGCAGCTTATTTATTAACTTTTGACTGGATTATCGTTTTAAGTGTTTTTAAGATTTTATATCAGATTAATGTTTTTAACTGTTTTGAATATTTTAATGTATTTAATGTTTTTAATGTGTGTTTATTGTTGGAAGCCACCTTGGGTCCCAATTCCAGGAGAAAGGCAGCCTAGAAATACAGTCAATCAATCAATCAAACAATACAATGAGGTTTAATTTAAGTACAGAATAAACCAAGCTTGTTTTCCTAATTCATCTGGAATGGCTGAATTGACCAAACCCATTTCAGAGTTGAAACAGAAAGGTGAAGGAAGCTCTCCCCACCACACACATTATTATTCATGTTCTGAGCTTAGGCCATTTCTGCCCTGCATTGTTATAGTGCTATTATTCCACTTTCAACATCCTACGGAATCCTGGAGTTTGCAGTTTAGGGAGAGACAGTCAGAATTCTCAGCCAGAGAGCTCTTTGGCCTCAGGAAACTACAAACCCCAGAATTCCACAGGATGTTGAAAGTGGAATAATAGTACCATGACAGTGCAGTGTAGAAATGGCCTTAGAAAAGTTGCTACATTAACTAGAATTCATTCTGGCTGCAAGACTCTGATAATTATATTTTAAAAAGTAACTTTCCAGTTCTTTCTTGATTCTAACTCCATTTTGCTTCAATGATGCTTATTGTGTGAAACACTGAAATAAACACAGGCATGGTTTGCTGCAAGCTTTGCTTATGCACAAAGTTTCAGCGGTTAAAATGTTCTCAGACCTAGAAATAAAGCCATCTTTATGGGGCAGGTTTCTTAAAATATATTTAAAAGATCAATCTCTGAAAGTGCTTAAACATAAGGTAAAAATAAGGCCCAGTTCAAAAAAATCAATACATATAAGTGAAAGCTCTTCTTGTCTCTGTGGAAGCAAAGAGGACTGCAAGCATCAAGAGCTTTTAAAAGGACATTTTAAAAATCCAGCACAGCAAATAACAAAAATAGTCCAAATTGACTTTTTATAATAAGTTTGATAAGAGGAGTAAATGCATCCATTATGCCTCATTTTAAATTTTGAAAAGCAGTGGATATCACTCTTGCAGAAAGCCAGTAGATGTATCCGTTTCAGTACAAAGACACCTTGTCATGGATTATCCTTCTCACGTTCTAAGTCCTCCTACCCTCAAGTGAGAGCTTTCAAACGTTACTACTGGGAACTATAGCATGCAGATTCTTGAAACTGTTGCCCCAAAAGTAACCACCCTGAGCTCTGACCCCTGCTAAGTTGCCTTCCTATTGCATTTCACTTTAGGGTTCCTAGAATAATAGAATCATAGAGTTGGAAGAGACCCCAGGGGCCATCCAGTCCAACCCCCTGCCCTGCAGGAACCCACATCAAAGCACTCCCGACAGATGGCCATCCAGCCTCTGCTTAAGAACCTCCAAAGAAGGAGACTCCACCACACTCTGAGGCAGCATATTCCACTGCCAGACAGCTCTGACCATCAGGAAGTTCTTCCTGAGGTTCAGATGGAATCGCTTCTCCTGTAGTTTGTGTCCATTGCTCCTTGTCCTACACCCTTTCTGCACGGCATTGGCCATGCGAAAGGGTGTGCGGAGCGTCGTGCGATTGTGAGGAGCGATCTGCACGACGCACTCACAATCGCGCGATGCTCCAGGGGTCGGCAGGTGCCAGTCGTGCACCGTTTCATTTTCGGCTAGAAGCCGGAAATGGCGTGTGATCGCGCATTGCTCCCGGGCCCTGCGTACACTTACCTGGCGTGCAGAGCCTCCGGAGCTGCGCCGGTCACACTTCCTGCCCCAGCGCAGCCTGGGAAACTCCCAGGCTGCACTTTGGAAGGAAGAGGCGGGGCTCTTGCACAAGCAGGCAGCTCATGCGGAGCTGAAGCAGCAGGGACGCGAGAGCCTCTCGCCGGAGGCTGCTCGCGTGATCCCTGCACCCCAGCGCCAGAAAAAGGTAAGGTGCAGAAAGGGCCCTAGTCTCCAGAGCAGTGGAAAACAAGCCTGTTCCCTCTTTGATATTACATCCTTTCAAATAGTTAAACATGGCTATCATGTCCCTTCTTGACCTTTTCTTCTGCCAACTAAACATACCCAACTCCTCACTAGTCACTTCTCTCCAGGATGAAAAGCAGCCATCGGTGAGCACCCTTTGGGTTCAGTCAGTCAACCAAATACAAATCCACCTAATAGCAGCCCTGTCCAGCCCACATTTTACTAGGGTTGCCACAAGTTGGAAACAATTTGAAGGGACACAGCAACAAATGTACTTGGTTATTGTGCTAACTCTTTTAGGGACAAATTTATGTACCCTTTATCATTACACTGAGCAAGGCAAGAGCAGTGCTTCTCAACCACTGGCTCTCCAGATGTCTCAGACCTCATTTCCCAGAAGCCCCAAGCAGCAAGGCCAATCAGAGTTGGAGTCCAAAACATCTGGAGAGCTAAATGCTGAGATTCAGTGAGTTAGATTTTCTCTGAAGTGCCTCCAAACTTTGACACTCTATGAAGACAAAAGGAAAAATTGCAGATGTGAAGGGAAGAGGGGGGTGAACATTAACTGAGAATATCTGAAATCTTTTCCTGGTTGGTGTGTTTTTTCAAAAAAGTAACATTTTCTCAAATGCCTACCTTGGAAATCAATACCATTTGTCATCTTGTCCTCCTAAAGAGCGAGGGGGGGGGATCTGTATCAGAATCAGCAGGCCCAAGTTTCAGATGGGTGTCCTTAAACTGTTTGTCATGAAACAATGTTCAAATAAGATAGAGCCCCACCAGCCCTCAGATGACAAGGGTGTCTGGAAGTGTAGCAATTAACCTTCACCAGACTGTAGGAGGCTTTGGTTTTCATGCAATTATCTCTTTGACAACACAGGCTGAAAACATAGGGAGAAAAGGCACACACAAAAAATGAACGATGATTGCATCCGGTGGATAAAAGCTGGTTTTTCTTATTAAGGTACGTGGAAGAAATGTTGTTTGGCCTAAATCCAACTAATAATCTCAATAGAGGAAAAACCCTTTGAATAAACTGCGGAATAATAAGTCAGTACTTATGTAAATTGATTCAGTGGGTCTGCTCTGTTTGGGACTAACAACTGGCTCTTGGCTAGAGGTTTGAAACAAATGCATACGGTAGTCCTCCAGCTGGGGTAAACAAGACCCAAGGGTGTAAAGAAGTTGCATTTAAAAAGCCCTGTAACAAGCGTGAATGAAAGGTTTTCAATCACTGCAATGAATTACAAGAACGGCTTTTTAAATGCTGTAATGACCGACTGACTGAATTATTTTCAAAAGCAACTTTCCAAGCTCTGACTTTCAGTGGCTACAAAAGGCAAGGGGATAAGAAGGTGCACCAATGCTCTCGCAGGACCATTTTTCCAGTCTGCAAAAGACACAGCTGCTTTGGGGATTGGGAATAAAAGGTGGCATAGGCTATTTTCAAAGGAAGGCAATTAAAACCACCTCTTGAGTACTCCTTGCCTACAAAAAACCTAGGCCATTTCCGCACTACACGGTTATAGTGCTATTATGCCACTTTTGACATTGTGTATGGAATCCTGGGGTTTGCAGTTTAGGGAGGGGCATTTAGAATCCTCAGCCACAGAGATCACCACCAAAAGGAAGGTTGGAAGTCACTTTCCCCCCCTGTTTTCCCTTTCTCTTTTTTTTCTTTTCCTTTTTTATCTTCTATCCTTTTTAATTTTTATTATATTGTATTTTAGTTTTCTGTCTTTTCTTTGTGTCTCTAATTGTAAGTCAATGTATTTAGATTTTTTTTTAATAAAAATTATTATAAAACCTCCAGTAAAGGAAATTCTGCAACCTTCAGTAATCTGAAAAAATCTTCCTAATGTTTAGTTGGTCTCCTTTCTTCTAATTTCAGGCCATTTCTGCACGAGACTGTTATAGTGGTCTTATTCCACTTTCAACATTCTGTGGAATCCTGGGGTTTGCAGTTTAGGGAGGGGCATTTAGGATTCTCAGCCAGAGAACTCTTTGGCTTCAGGAAACCACAAACCCCAGAATTCCACAGGATGTTGAAAGTGGAATAAGACCACTATAACAGCTTAGGGCAAAAATGGCCAAAGATGATGGTGACAGTAATAATAATGTTGATGATGATAAATGTGCTCCAAAATTGCTTTTAGAAACTATGCAAGCTTTAAAAATATACAGTCAATATTGAGGATGAACTAAACTGAAAATTGAAAAAAACAAGAAACTAAAATAAAGAGATGTGTCACTCCCAAACGGTCAGTCCCAAAGGTGACCATCTTGCTCAGAGAGATCTAAGGAGTGGGTTGGCCACAAGCAGTTCACCAGTCCACCACATGGGGGAGCCCTGCAAACCCCAGGACTCCATAGGATTTTGAAGTGGAATAATAGCACTATAACAGTCTAGTGCGAAAATGGCCTCAGACAAGACTGGGTACAAGATCTATGGCCCTCCAGCTATTGATGAACAGTAAGTCCATTTATTCGTTGACAGAGGCCAGGCTGGATGGTGCTGATGGGAATCTGAGTCCAACTCACAGGTTCCCCACCTCTGAAACAGGGAATCATAGAATCATAGAAATGTAGAGTTGGAAGAGACCACATGGGCCATCCAGTCCAACCCCCTGCCATGCAGGAACACTCTCAAAGCACTCCCGACAGATGGCCATCCAGCCTCTGCTTAAAAACCTCCAAAGAAGGAGACTCCACCACACTCCGAGGCAGCATATTCCACTGCCGGACAGCCCTGACTGTCAGGAAGTTCTTCCTGAGGTTCAGGTGGAATCTCCTTTCCTGCAGCTTGAATCCATTGCTCCTTGTCCTGGTCTCTAGAGCGGCGGAAAACAAGCCCTCTCCTTCCTCTACATGCCATCCCTTCAAATATTTAAACACGGCTATCAAGTCCCCTCTTAACCTTCTCTTCTGCAGACTAAACATCCCCAGCTCTCTAAGTCTATCCTCATAGGTCATGTCTTCCAGGCCTCTCACCATTTTGGTTGCCCTCCTCTGGACCTGCTCCAGCCTGACCATGTCCTTCTTGAATTGGGGTGCCCAGAACTGGACACAGTATTCAAGATGAGGTCTAACCAAAGCAGAGTAGAGTGGTACCAGTACCTCCCTCCATCTAGACACCATACTCCTATTGATGCAGCCGAGAATTGCATTGGCTTTCTTGGCTGCCGCATCACACTGCTGACTCATGTTCAGCTTGTGGTCTATTAAGACTCCTAGATCCCTTTCACACGTACTGCTATCCAGCCACATGTCCCCCATCCTATATTTCTGTATTCGATTTTTTCTGCCTAAGTGTAGGACCTTACACTTCTCTCTGTTGAATTTCATTTTGTTAGCTTTGGCCCAGCTCTCCAATCTGTCCAGACCATTTTGAATTTTGATCCTGTCCTCTGGCGTATTAGCAACCCCTCCCAATTTGGTGTCATCTGCACATTTGATGAGCATGCCCTCTATTCCTTCATCCAAGTCGTTGATGAAGATATTGAACAGCACTGGGCCCAGGACAGAACCCTGTGGCACCCCGCTAGTCACTTCTCTCCAGGATGAAAAGCAGCCATTCGTGATCACCCTTTGGGTTCGGTCGGTCAACCAATTACAAATCCAACTAACAGTAGCCCTGTCCAGCCCGCATTTTACTAGCTTCTTTGCAAGAATGTCATGGGGAACTTTGTCAAAGGCCTTACTGAAATCGAGAAATGCTACATCCACAGCATTCCCTTCATCTATCAAGCTAGTAACTCTATCATAAAAAGAGATAAGATTAGTCTGGCATGACTTATTTTTGAGAAATCCATGTTGACTTCTCGTGATTACCAAATGAAAGGTAAAGTGTGAAGAGATCGTTCCTGAGCAGAATGCATCTTCCACAGCTCGAAGGGCGTGTAGTGGCCGAAGAGGTCCTTTTGTGCTATGCAGAAGCCCCGCTTCCTGTTTGCTACAGTCTGTGATTATATCTGAGGCTGTAATCTGCCCCTTTTCTTCATGTCTATATTCTAGTCCTAACCAGCCATAACATTGACTTTCTCTCTTCCCACATTTGTTTCCAGTAATGTTCAGAATATATAATTCTTACGTGAAGTAAATTACATTGACTCTGACAGCTTTATGGCATTTTTAAGATTAGAACTGGTGAAGCCTCCAGCCATTTGTGGAACGAAGCCAAGCAAATTGATTCCTGACAACAGGAAGTTAACAAAATGAATCTCTTCAGGAGAATATAATTTACAAAGCGTCTCCGCTCTTCAGATTGTTTTACTGGCCTGGGTTGCTCTCCTAGGGTGTAAATCCAGCAATTATTTACAATGGTTTTCTGAGCTGGTTGTTGCTTCTGGTACGCCTCCTGACAGCAGTCCTTGACTTGCTTCAGTCTCTAAGTTACTGACACAATGGCCATTTCCGCACTAGACTGTTATAGCGCTATTATTGCACTTTCAACATCCTATGGAATCCTGGAGTTTGCAGTTTCGGGAGGGGCCCACCGGCCCCTCCCGAAACTGCAAACCCTAGGATTCCATAGGATGTTGAAAGTGCAATAATAGCGCTATAACAGTCTAGTGTGGAAATGGCCAATGAAAGGGATAATCTGACCCATAGAATAAAGGGAGTGAAATTTAGGGAACCTTTCCACATTACACTGTTACAGTGCTATTATTTCACTTTCAACATCCTACAGAATCTTAGGATTTGCAGTTTAGGGAAGGGCCTTTAGAATTCTCAGCCAGAGAGCTCTTGGGCCTCAGGAAACTACAAACCCCAAGATTCCACAGGGTGCTGAAAAGTGGAATGATAGCACTATAACAGGGCAGTGCAGAAAGGCCCTTAGAAACATAGAGCTGGAAGGGAATGAAGGGTCCATCCAGTCCCACCCCCTGCTGTGCAGAACAAACAACCAAAACATTCCCAAGAAATGGCCATCCCACTACTGTTTAAAGCCATCTAAAGAGAGAAAGCCCACCATCTTCGAAGGCAGTCTGTTCCAAGGTCAGATAGCTCTCACTGTTTAGGTGGGATCTCTTTTCCAGTAATCTGAAAAAACAAACGAACAAACGGTTCATGTTGGTTGGTTAATGAGGGGCTCAGTTTCTTTCATTAACTCCAGACCATTCATTGACTCCAAATCCAACTCCAACTCCAACTCCAACTCCAGAAAGACAGAAAGTTGTGCCACAGCCCTAACCATGCCAGAGTGGGAAGGAACCACTGGTCAAACACCTAGCTAGTTTGTATATAGCTATACAAACTATATATAAATATATAGTTTATATATAAAAGGTGTGTATGTATGTGTGTGTGTGTGTGTGTGTGTGTGTATATATAAAAAAGGTCCCACATTCAGCCCTTGGGAGCTCATGTGAAAAGAGTCCGGTGATAGATAAGAGTCCTTACCAAAATACATGTTACCACACTAGATGGACAAATAACCTCATCTTGTGTAAGGCAGCTTCCTGGAATGTCTGCAAATGAGAAGGCCACACGTGTTCTTAGCACATCTCCATGATCAACAAAGCAAGTGGCCCACACTAATGATATGTGATAATAAAGAGCAGAGGATAGAGCGGAGGATGGCAACTGAGCCAGGGGCAGAGGCTAATTTTTTCCCTTGGGCACCCCCGGACGGCTACATGGGTGCATTTTTCCAGAACAGAAAGTGACATCACATTTGGGGGAAAGCTTCAGTTCATGGAATAAAGGAACCATATTTTGAGGGTAATTTTGTGCACTCGGATGCATTGGGTGGTAAAAACTGACCTAGAAAAAAGATCGATTTTGGGTGCCTGGGGATCTCGACAGTTTCATTGAGGCACTGGGGTTCACAAAACTGGGAGCTGGGACTGCAGTGCCCCCCGCCAGTCCCCAGGCAGTAGAAAATCACAGGCCCATGGAACAGCACCACAAGTCTCCCATATGATGTTTTGATGGCACTATAGGTAGGATTGCATGTGTATTTCAGGCATTATTTATAAACAGGATGACAGAAAGTATGACTCATACTTCCAGGTCTCATTAAATAATACCTGCCTGGAATATGAAATCTTGTAGCAGAGGCCCAGAAAGCTAAGCTGATGAGCTGAAAAGACCGGACTTGCTCCAAAGTAGCAGCTCACCTGTGGAACTCTCTTCCAGGATGTCAGGCTGTTTCCTCTGGGTAATGAAAACTATGTCTTTGGTTTAAGTTTGGTGCTTAAAACTGTTTTTTCAAAATAGGTGCTAAAAAAACCCCCTGCTTTTTAAAAATATGCACATATGTCTCATTTTGGGGAATAGGCAGGACTTATTAATATTTTATTAAATAGTTAATAATGCATTAATAAATTAATTAATAATAATTCTGGATTGTGGGAAGGCCATCTTACTTGGATGGGGAACAGAACATCTGCTGGAACAGGGAGCTGTCTGATCGTTCTTCCTGTCCATGAAGACCAAAAGATCAGATGTCATTCACAGAGGGTTTGCCAACTGCAGTTCTTTGTCTCAATACATGGGACCACTCCTGAGAAGGTTGCACTGATAACTATAATGGAAGAAGAGAATTCTGTAGATGGAAAATGAAGATGTAAGAGAGAAGGTAAAGCTGCAGTCCTTCTCCTTAATGCTTAATTTTTTTTATTTGAAAGGGTTTTGTTTTTATAGGGAGCAACATGCAGTCATGGGCTTTCTTCCCTGCAGCCCAGAGAGACTGAGGTTTACAAAGCCCCTCCCTACCATTAGGTGAAATGAGGCAACTGCCTCAGGTGCCACATACTGGGAAAGGTGGAAGCCACTTTAGCCATTCCTTCTGAGCACCCAGAATAAACAAGATCAGGCTGGACAAGTAATTGCCTGCAACAAAAATGATGTAGAATATGAATATCTTATAGCTATTCTGCAATTGTTTGGATTAGATGCTCCAGACCTATGAAAAGATGAGGCAGTCAAGATAGTGCTGTGGCTTTTATTTACTTTATTTACTAATTGGAAATATACTTTTTTCCTAAAACTAATACTTTGCAAGTTCGGTCTTACGCACCTTGACTGAGGGGTGGGAGGAGCTGATGTTTTGCCTCAAAATGTCAACAAGAAAAATGGAACCATGTTAACCCGTTTTCAATATCATCTTCTCTATCATGCCATCATCTTCTTACTGTAAATCTGAGTAAAGCATCCTGCATACCTAAGCAATTGGAGCAACATTATTTGAAAAAGGATTCCAGGCAAGGGGTTCAAAATAAGGTAAG
This sequence comes from Cyclura pinguis, assembly GCA_030412105.1. Classification (NCBI taxonomy): domain Eukaryota; kingdom Metazoa; phylum Chordata; class Lepidosauria; order Squamata; family Iguanidae; genus Cyclura; species Cyclura pinguis. The sequence goes on from CM059609.1 coordinate 11,282,972, forward strand.
ACCAAGTTCTTCTTTTGAGTTAAAACTATTTCCAAGCAAATACTAGCAGATGCTATTGCAACCTGTTCTTCTTGTTTTCAAAAAGCATTTCAGTGCTGAGACAAATCAGGTGGCATGACAAACAGCGAGATGATTGTACATCACCTCTGCAGTGTCATATTTTCTACCTGAAAATTTATTCACCTCTTTCCATTGTTTTAAAAAACAAATAATCTGGTTAATCTGCATCCAAATATGGTGTAGATGAGCAGTCTTTCTGAGAATGATCAATACGTTTTTCTACCTAAAGCCAAAATAACCCCCAATGCCCATGTTGCCAGGTCAGAATCATCCCAAGGCCTGAGATTTCCAGGCAAAAACATGAAACAAAGGGTGATGTCACAGAGGTGGGACCTGGTGACATCATTAAGCATTATGCACCAAGGAGCAAACACACTTGCTCAAAGCTTGCCATTCAGGAGTGGCTCAGGATGTCATGTCCTCCATGATAACTATGAGTCTGTCCCAAGTAGTATCTGATGCTGCCCATGTCACAGGGCACACTCTGGGGCTGGTTTTCTGTGCTAGACAGGATGATGGTGAACTGGGTGTGGGAAGAACTTTCCATAGTTCTGTTGGCATGGACAGATCACTACCTGGTGTGTTTTAGACTTACTGAGGCTCAGAGCCTCTACGGGGGGAGATCAATTCAAATGGTCCACAGGAGGCTCATGGCTACAGATGGATTTCTGATTTCTGAGAGCTTTTAGGGACTTTTCTATTGCCTTGGCAGGTAAGCCTCTCAAAGCCCTGGCTGATCTCTGGAATAGGGAAGGAGCTGGGGTGGTTTGTTCTGATTGCCCCACGTTATTGTATATGTTTCAGTTTGTGTAGCCTCCAGATGTGGACAGGAACCTTGGAGAGGTACTATATCTGTGTCCTTCATAGCTTATAAAAGCAGTCACAGAGGGACTGGCTGAATGGGTAAGGATGAATGCCTCACTTCAACAGGAAAGAAAGGATTGTAGCGAGGCCCTTACCGAAAAAATCCTCCCTGAATCCAACTGTGCTAGGTAATTAATGGCCAGGTCTTTTGGGGGCATGCCTCTCAGATCCAGGAGATCCTGTATGAAATGGATTGAATTTAAATCTGGTTTCAGGCCTGACTATGTGACTAAGACAGCAGGAAAGTGTTGGTTCTTCTGGACCTCTCAGTGACTGTTGATACTATTAATCATTGTATTCTTCTGGGACCCCTCTCTGGATGGGACTTGGGGCACTGTTCTACAGTCGTTCCAGTCCTTCTTGGAGTGGGAAATGCAGAAGGTGGTGCTGGAAGAATTCTGTTCTAATCCCTGTCTGCTGGGCTGTGGTGTGCCTCAGAACTCAGTTTTGTTATTTTATTTTATTATTTGCTAGTTAGCGTATACATGAAACCACTGGTAGAGTTCATCTGGAGTTTGGAAATTTAGTGTCACTAGTATGCTGATGACACCCCATGCTATCTCTTCTTTCCGTCTAACTTCAAGGAAGCTATTTTGGTGCTAAACCAGTGCCTGTTGTCAGTAAGAGACTGGATGAAGGCAAAAAAACAAAAACAAAACAACCTGAATCAAGACAAGACAGAGGTGCTCCTGTTCAGACAGAAAGCTGATCAGGGAATGAGGCTCAGCATGTGCTGGATGAGGTTACGTTCCACCTGAAATCTCAGGTTCTCAGCTTGGGGTTACTCCTGGACTCTGATCTGAGCCTGGATTAAATAAAAACAAAACAATTAAACCATTTATAAAGTTAAAACATTATACACTGAAAATATTAAATACATTAAAATACATTCAGAAGCTTAGCAACCTTAAAACAGACTCATACAGCTTCAAGAGCCCAAACCCAGCCAATTTATAAAAGCCTGATGGCACGGAAATGTCTTAATCTGCCATTGGTTGGACAGCAAGGATGAGGCCATCCTGGCCTCTCTAGGGAGAGTGTTCTATAGTCTGTGAGCAGCCACCAAGAAGGCCCTCTCCCTTGTTCCCACCAAACACTCCTGAGAGGATGGTGAGACAGAGAGAAGGTTCTCTCTGGGTGATCTTAGAGTTCTGATGGAATCATAAAGGGAGATAGGGTCCTTCAAATAGCCTGGTCTCAAGCCATGTAGGCCTTTATAGGTCAAAACCAGCACTTTGAATTGTGCCTGGAAATGAAATGGCAGCCAGTGGAGTTGTTGCAACAAGAAACTCGTGTGCTCCCTGTAGCCAGCCTCAGTTAACAACCTGGCTGGAGCTCTTTGGGCCAACAGTAGCTTCTGAGAACTTTTCAAATGCAATCTTACATAGAGCACATTACTGTAGTCCAAGCGGCAGGTAGCCAAGGCATGGACCACCATGGCCAGATCTGACTCCTCCAGGAATGGGCACAGTTGTTGCACTAGCTTTAACTGTGCACAAGGACTCCTGGTCACTGCTGAAACCTAGACCTTGAGGCTCAGAGCCGACTCTAGGAGTATCCCCAAACTGCAAACCTGTGTTTTCAGGGGGAGTGTAACCCCATCTAACACGAAAGTTATGACCTTTAAACCTCTATGTGGCTTGGGTTCACACTGTCTAAAAGATTCTATCTTCCTATGTAAACCTGGTCAAGTTTTAAGATCTTCAGGGGAAGGCTTCTCTCAGTCCGACCACCATCACAGGCACATTAGGTGAGAATCCAGGAAAAAGCCTTTTCAGTGGCGGCTCCTAGACTGTGGAATTCCCTTCCTTGGGAGGTTCACTTGGCCCCCTTTGCCTTTCCTTCTGTCAGACCTTCATATTCAGGCAAGTCTTTGCCTGAAAATCTATGTGACAGAAAGGTTTTGTGGTGATGGTGGAGTTGTATTTTTAAATTATTTTTGCATGATCATTGTTTTTGTATTTTTATCTTGTTTTTAATTGTACCGTTATTTAATTCTTTTGAAACTTTTGTATAAATAATGCTTTAACTGTGTCTTGTTTTTTTAAATGCTGTAAGCCACCTTGTATTCTGCATAAAGAGAAAGGCTGGATTTAAATAAATCAATAAATAATAATAAATATAAATGTGCAAACACATCCATGGAGAGAGAGATGGGGGGGGGGGAGAGACAACATATTTTTGTGGCTGGAAATTACATGTCTCTGCAAATTGTAAGACTTGATTTGTATCTATTAACTTTTGCAAAGGGCAACAGACTACACAATCAGAAGGCTCCTTGGCTGATTGGAGGTTTGCATGGAGCAGGGCTATCATCCTACAGTTGGCCCTCCACATTCACTAGGGCTAGGGGTGCAGGACCCTCACAAAAGTTTTAAAAAATCACAAATATCAAAATGTGTGTGTGGTGTCTGTGGGAAGGGGGCTGAGGCACGGTGGGGAGAGTGCGCACCCAGGGTCCAAACCAGTTCAGGGAAAGAAGAGTGCAGGAGGGTGAGTATAGGGTGGATATATATCCTTTGGTATAGGAGGAACTGAGAGAGGGTTTGTGGTGCTGAGAAATTGGGGTGCAAGCCATCCTTAGCAGGCCAGGCAGTGGCTGGTGGAGGAGAAAAAGAACCAGCAATGCAGGGTTTTAGAGAGCTGTGGGCCCTGATTGGAGCTGCCAAGAGGGAAAGTTTCCCTGGAAAAGAAGTGCCAGGGAGGGGCAGAAGTTGAAGAAACTCTCAAATAATCAGATCTGTGAAAGTCAAACCCACAAATGTAGAGGGCCAACTGTATATGGTTATAACTTTATTATTCCTCTTTAACTGTCATGGCATATTTCTGTAGAGTTCTGGGGTTTGTAGTTTAGTGAGGCCCAAGAGCTCTCTGACTGAGCATTCTCAATGTCCCTTTTTAAACTGCAAATCCCAGGATTCCACACAATGTTGCAGTGGCAGTTAAAATAGAATAATAGCACTATAAGTGTCGTGTCATAGGATCATTTGTCTCTTGCCCGGAACTGACCCTACAAAAACAGAAGAATTTGAACCCACCCCGTGACCTGGAGGTGATCAATGAAAACTGGAGACTGAGGGTGGTCCCCTGAGATCTGGCAGCTCTACATAGAATGCTGCCTATTCTATGTACAAAAACAAACTGGAGCGGCACTTATGTCTTCTTCTAGCATTACCAAAGGGATAGGGCATTAGGCCAGGCTGGACCAAATGATAGCTGCCTCTCCCCATGAGGGGAAATGGCCACTAGATTCAGGAAGAATAAATAGACAGAGGTTCTGTGGTTGCTGCCTTCCTCCTGGAACTGCCATCTGAGATTTGCACCTTGCTTTGCATAATGGCGGGGCCAGTCCTGGTCTGAGAGCACCCAATCTTCTGCTTGGGGAGTCCTCACATTTTTGTTTAAATTTAGCCACTTTAACAGCCCAAGCCAACACATGAACTGAGACTTAGGCCCTTTTTGCATGGCATTTGCCATGCGAAAGGGCCTCTGGATTGTCGCGCAATTGCGAGGAGCATTTCAGATGACGTCCTCCCAATCACGCAATGCTGTCGGGGCCGGTAGGCGCCAATCGTGCACTATTTCATTTTCGGCTTGTAGCCGAAAACGGTACGCGATCGTGCATTACTCTGGGGCCCCATACACACTTACCTTGTGTGCAGAGCTCTGGAGCTGTGGCCCTCGCACTTCTTCCCCCCGTGCAGCCTGGGAAAATACCCGGCTATGCTGCGGAAGAAAGATGCGGAACCCTCATGCTGCCTGCTGGCCAGCAGGCAACAGCTGCAGAGCTGAAGCATTGGGGACGTGAGAGCCTCTCGCAAGAGGCTGCTCGTGTGATCCCCACACCCCTGCACCAGATGAAGGTAAGTTGCGGAACGGGCCAGAGTTGTGTATCAAGTGGCATCCAAAACCACACTTTTCTGAGTTTGTGCACCCCCAAATTTTAATATTAACACAAACTGCACAGATAGTGCATATATCAAAGGAAGGTGCACACAAACATTTATTCCATCAGTGGAAAGTGCTCAGGAAAAATGCATGCACTGGAAAAATGTGCGCGCCCAAAATGTGGAAGTCTGTCTCAGCGTAACATGAGAAGTTGGAGCATATTTATTCAAAGCAAGCAGATGCTCATAAATGTCACTCACATTGGCCAGAATTGTTTTGAGCCCTAAACATGCGCTAACCTGGCACAAATAATGTGCTCACCCTGTGAACTGGCAGACATGGTGTCATTATTCATGTCCTCTACATTGTGGCTTCTGTTTTTTCATGAGCAGAGTGTGGCAGAAGGAACAGAAACACAGCAATGCCTCAGCCATCTTTTCAGCTGAGAAAGTGAAATGTAAGTGAATATAGCTTCAGAAAAATTGGAAATTCAGGAAAGAATATGCTTCATGGAGAACAGTTAAATGTTTCTTAACTACCCGTTCACAGATTATAGAGCATCAGAAGGGGCCAAAACGCTATGCAGGAATCCCTCCATAGAGCAAAAATCTACAGGTTGAAATTGCAAGAAAAGAGATGCAATGTAAGCATCAGGAAGAATTTATTTACTGTAAGAATGGTTTAAGAGCGGCATAGACTGCCTCTAAGGGCCTTTCCATACTGCACTGTCATAGTGCTATTATTCCACTTTCAACATCCTATGGAATCCTGGGGTTTGCAGTTTAGAGAGGGGCCTTTAGAATTCTCAGCCAGAGGGCTCTTTGGCCTCAGGAAACTACAAACCCCAGAATTCCACAAGATGTTGAAAGTGGAATAACAGTGTAGTGCAGAAAGGCCCAACGTCTCCTTCTTATTTCTCTAAGAATAAGAATAATAGCGCCACAGTGCATCAGTGAAATGGTACTTTTGCAGTATAGTTTTGTAACTCTAAGTTTTTCGTTTGTTTTTTTTACTTTTTTAAGAAGAGAAGGTTTGCTCTTCAAAACCACCTTGGCCAACCATGCCACTTCTTTGGACCACCT